>CM077809.1:80475411-82875411 GCA_039764185.1 Tamarix austromongolica | reverse complement strand
ATGGGTTGTCTCGAGGTGGTGACGCATAGAAAAGGGGGCATGGATTGGGGCACAAGTGACGTACAACTAGGAGGAAAGAGTGTTGGGATTCTATGGTGGTGATGGTTATAGGGAGGATAAGTGGCACTATAGGGAGGAGGAGACACTATCAAGGGCATGAGTCAAGATGGTTGTGTTGCAGGGTTGTTGTTACCACAAGGAGACTGAGGCATATGCGATGAATCAAGGGTTGGGCGAAGGTTTGGTGGTGGAGGGAGGTGACACTGCTTGGTAGGGGCATCAATAGAGCTCGACATAATAAGGGGAGCAGCAACAACACTTGCACCGTTGATAAGGAGGGGACACCGACACTTGCTACTACAACATATGCAAGGAAGGGGAAACGGGAGGCGAGTTGTGGTGCATGAAATGAGTGACGTAGAGAGGTAATGGTTGATGTTTGTAAAAAGAAACTAAAGGTAGGGGTTGGTGGTTCTAGTAGCTATATGGTGTTGTAAGAAGGAAGTAACATGAGGATGGTGGTCGAGAGAGGTAAAAGCTAGGTCGAAGGCCCATTTATGTATAAGACAAACACATAGGTTGGTGCACGGCTGGGGCATGGGCTGTGCGAGACTTGCATGATTGAATCGTGCATTGGTGTATAGGCTTGCATTGTATAAAAAGCAAAACCAGGTCGGGAGGAAAAGGAAGGAGAAAGAAAGGAGATAGGGGTCATCAAGCAAAAATAAGAAGAAGAAGAAGAAGAAGAAGAAGAAGAAGAAGAAGAAGAAGAAGAAGAAGAAGAAGAAGAAGACGAAAGGGAGTTGGGTAGTGATGGTGGATGGTGATGGTGTGGTGTGATGACAAAGGAAAATACAACATGCCAGGGGGAGGTTAAATTGGGGATGAAATGGAAGTAGAGAGCTTGAAGTGGCTTTGTTAGGGAATCGAATGAAAAATAATGGTGAGGGAGGAGTATGGGTGTATATTTACATGCATATGGGTTGAGTAAAATGGTTTGATGTAGAGGAAACGTGAGGCTTCTCAGCGTGAAAAATGGAGGGAGATACGGTGGAGTGTTAGTGGAGGAAATAATAGCAAGATAGAGGTAACATGATAAGTAAAATGGCAGAGGGAGTGGAATATGAGAATATGATTTAGTATGTTAGTTTGGTTAGGTTAGGGTACCTGATTGGAAAAATAAACTAGTTTAAGATAAGTTTAATAAAAAGGAAAAAAGTAAAATAATTGGAATAAATTTGTTTAAAAAAATTATTAGGTTACAATTAAAAGTTTAATAATAAAATAATTAGGCTAAGGTTTATGGGTTAGGTTTTCGAATAAAAGGCTAAACACTTTAAAGCAAATATTATGAATTTTTTTGGTGTTATACATATATTTTCTTAATATTTGGAGACTATTTGCTATTTTATTTCCGTAAACATCTATTGTTGGGAATTCTCCACATTTTAAATCATTAATCTAATCTAACCAACATCCTAACCATATAGTTGTATCCCAACTAAACTATAACTAGCCTAAAGTCTTATCCACCATAATTGACCTTGATTAACCAAAAACCCAACCATAAGTTCATTATCAGTATCGCTTTTGTCAATTAAATCCAATCATGCCCTTACACCTTTATTCAAGATTTAAACAAGAAATATTTAGGCTAGCTTTTTCTAGCCATTTTAGGCATATGTATTTCCCATTTCTCCATACTTAGATGTGCCTTAACCCTACCAAAACTCATGTGAAAACCCTCCCCAAGAATCCCAAAAAAATTCCCTGTCAAAGTCCTTTCCCCTTCACTGTTGAGCTTATTAATGGCGTCCTATTTGATCCACACCTCCATTTATTAATGGTTGTAATCCCCTCCTTTACTCATCTCCCTCTTTTTTTTTCTCGGTCCTTCAACTTCCCTAAATTCCCTCTCCTCCATTGTTGCAACTAGCTTTATTTTCCTTTGCTTTTTGGAGTTGGTCCAAGCCTCCTTTTTCACCCCTTGCAACTTTCTTCTTCCTTGCTTGAGAGGCTTGGTTCTTAATATGCCCAACTCAATTTCCCAAGTTTGTTCCTTCTTTACCTTAACCAACCCTCCCTCAACACTATACAAGTAATCCTCTTCATTTTCATGCATAAAACCACTGGGTTGTCCCACGTCTTCTTTAGTGTGTGACTAGCATTGATAGGTAGGATGATCATTGCGCCTTTTGATACTTCAAACTACTTTGTTTCTCAACCATTTTTCTCAATTTTTTATTTTTTTGAATCCTCAAATTGAATTCTACAAGAACCACCAACCCTACTATTTAAATTGTGCCTTTATCCCCCTTTTCAGCCTCAACTTCTCTCTCCCTACCAAGATCTATGATGTTTTTGTTGTGTGTAATACTGCACCAAAATCTTATATGGCTTTTTGTGGCTCTTGTGTCCCATTCTATGCCACCTCCCTCCATTCTTCCCATGGGTTTTTCTTGGCTTCCAACCTTCCATAACAGACCCCCTTCATTCCCTCTATTTTTGCTTTAGTCATGGGATATTTTAGGTGGTGGTGGTGGTGTTGTTTTGTTTCATGTTGATCCACCGTCCCCTTCCTTCCCATTATTCATTATTACTCTATATCCCTTCACCCCTTCTTTTACCTATCCTTGCTAAATTCTAGTTATTCCAAACTCTTGTTATTATGTGTTTAAAGGTGCTCAAGTAGCTAAGGAGGAATTGTTTAGGAATTTTTACTTGCTTGAAGAATTAAGAAGTAAGATTGGATTACTCTTAAGATGTAGGATTTATGTGGTTCCTTAGATTTTTATTTCTAGAACATTGTAACATTATTTTTCACATGATAATAAGTTATCTATGTGTAGCATGTATTTTGTATGATCAACATAGTTTTATGACTTTCAAGTCCATGTTATTAAAAATGTTAACTTGTTATTTTATCTTGTTATTTTATGTTGTTATTTTATGTGTGAATAAATGAGTAGATAACATGTTAGAAATTATGCTTAGTATTATGATGCTATAATTATTATATACTATGTTTAATAAATGCATTATAACATCTATGTTCATATATGTAGAGAATTAAGAAAGTTTGGGACATGTTGGCATTTTTGCCTTAGGGTAACTCTTAACCATAAGACCTTAGGATATGCTGTTTTTAATTTTTAGTGTGATATGATGAATTTATGATGTTTTATAATATATTTTAGTGTTGGTGAATTCAGGTTGAATTAGTGATAAGGACATTTTTGGAATTTTCAAAATTAGCCATTGCCACAAGTATTTCTGTCATATCATTGGGAATTCGTTAAAACAAAGGTTACCATTTTTTTTTCATTAGGTCATTTATATATAGATTCATAATAAGTATTTCTATCATATCATTGGGAATTCGTTAAAACAAAGGTTACCATTTTTTTCATTAGGTCATTTATATATAGATTTATATGTTATAAGTCATGATTTAGAGTTGTATAAATGGAGTAATGATTAAAAACAAGTTTTCAGATATTTCAAGAAAATTACAGAGTATTTTGGTACTTTCACATGGTGTTGTCCCTTGGGGGTATTTGAACACGTTCTAGAGAAGTAGGGATGTGAAAATGTTAAGTGTTTATGCATTATTAGTGTTGGTTAGCTTAAAATAATTAATTAAGTTAAAAAGGGCTTAAAATAATGATAGAAAGCCTTAAGGACAGTCAATATTTTATTTGTTTAACTTTGACTTTAACTTTCAATTTTGGTTTAATCATATTTAATATGAGGTATTTAGGTGTTGTATTAAAATTGGCAAATTAACGAGTTTAATTTGTGGTTAAATGGCTTGAGTGAAGATTTAGGGTTAATAGGGACAATTTGGTCATTTTATCTTTAATATAATATTCATATGCCATGTTTGGCTTTAAGATAACCTTAAGGTCCTTCCTAGGGAAAGCCTTTAAATTAAGTGGCTTGTTTTATTTATTTTTGTTATTCTTAAGTATTAGTTTAGTGCTTATATGAAATTGTCATTTATTATTTTATGTGGAGTTTTATTAATCGACCTTAGTGTCATCTTGATTTCACGTTAAGAACATAATTTTTGGAATGAACTAATGTATGTGATAAATGGATAAAAATATTACAAGTGTTATGCATTTTGTGAATATTTAATATAATAAATGATAAGATGGTTACCCATGTGATAAGAATTATAAGATAAAGGGGTATTATAATATCAAGTAAGAGAAGTGGTGCAGTGTTATGTGCTAAAGGATGGTTAATGAATGAATAAACAATTAATAATTAAAGTGGAAGATCATGTGAGGCAGAATTAAGATGACTTCAAATGTTGAAATTATTTGGTTATATATATAATACCCCATTTGTAGAAAACCTAATTATAAGATAGTAATTATATGTAATTAGTTATAATTATTATTATAGGATGTTTTGTATTAAATGTGCTATTATTATGTGTATTAATAAGGTAAATCAGATGTAGAGTTAATTAGGGAAAATTTTGGATAGGATTTGGGTTATTAGTTTTAACCCTAGTTGGAACCCTAACTTGTATCAGTGTTACCGAGGAACCCTAATTATGCTAACCAGATTTTTTTTTCATAGTTAAACTACTCTAATTAGCAACCCTACCTTATTCTAACTTTTTTCCTTCTTCCTCATCCTCCTTCACGTCATCCTCTTTTGTTCACTCCATACTTCTACCTCCCATGTTCTCCTTATCTTTATTTGTTCATCAGTTCGCACACCCTCGCACATATATACCCTTATTTTTCTTTATTTTTGTGCTTTGATCCCACCAAAAGCAAAACATTTGGTCTGCTCCTTCTCCCTTTTCATCCCAAGCTTCTATATGTAGTAATCCCCAACCTTCTCCCTCATCATTCTTCCATTATCGTTGAAACCTTCTATGTCAAGTGTTACTACCTCAAGTTGTCTCCCCTTGGTTATGTGAATCAATGGAGTTTCCTTCCCCTTGGGTGCGTGAATCAGCACAGTTACACCCCTCCTTGCAGCGACAAGAATCACCGTTGCATCCCTTATTGCTACAACAATTATCACCATTGCACCCCTTGTTGTGGAAAGAATGGTCATTGCACCCCCTTACTGCGACAAGCTTGGTCTTTTCCCCCTTATTAAGTGACTTTGTGCTATCGCCTCCCCTCTTGTAGCATGATTTTCTCTCATTGTTCTATGGTTGCCTCAAGTAGATTCCTTTGGCTTAATTATTATCTAACCTTTTTCCTGAGTTGATTTTAGTTAAATTTTGTTTACTGTTGTATTGTATTGGATGCTACATCAATTATCACCGTTGCACCCCCTTGTTGTGGAAAAAATGGTTGTTGCACCCCTTGTTGCAGAAATCTTGGTCTTTCTTCCCCTTGTTACGTGACTTTGTGCCGTTGTTCTCCTCTTGTACTGTGATTTTCTCCCATTGTTCTATTGTTGCCTCACCTAGATTCCTTTAGCTCGGCTATTCTCTAAACTTTTTCTCGAGTTTGTTTTAGTTAATTTTGGTTGTTGATGTGTTGTATTAGATGCTAATATATGTTTTGTTGGATGTTGATTACTTAGGTAACCTTTGAGGTATCATGGAAAAGATGAACTTTTTGTGCTTTTGTGTAGCTTGAATTTAGGTAAATCCAATCGCGCGCTTATGAGACAATAGAATTTATGTGCCATTGTTATAGGTTGTTTAGATATATAATTATGCCAGGGTTTTATATTATGTAAATGTTATTAAGTGCATGATAATATGATAATATTCTCTTAAATAAATAGTGTTTGACTTACCATTAACTATGAACAATATCCATGCATAAATTGTTAAATGGTAATGTATGCATGTCTAGGGTTTTCCTAGGGGTCCTAACCTCACCAGGATATTATTTTTATGCTATGTTAAGTGTTCCATGATTATCATTACATGTGTATGGAGAGTTGATATAAATAGCATGAAATTATGCACACAGTATTAAGGTTAAAACATGATTATTACTATTCACATATTCTAGGGTAGAAATGCTCGCTTACGTGCACCATCATGATAATTGTCATCTTAAATATTATATCATGCTAAGAATATGTATGCATGTGTTGCATAGAATATATGATATGTTAGAAACACATGATTAGGATTTGTACAAGTAAGATGCTAAATGTATGTATAATGGAAAATATAGTTAATCACTAAGTATTCAAATTACCTATATACTAAAATATTATAAATTATTGTCTTTTATCCTTTCTATGACAAATTTTTATAATAAAATTGTTTGGTATGAAATTAGGTAATAATGGTGTAGCTAGGGTTTTGAGGGCATTTTCATTATTTTTGACCTAATGTACCTAATGTGAATAATTAGACATAGGATGGCATTAGAATTTTAATAAGTTAACCTTAGGGTTAACTTGGATATTTAAAATAAATGAGAAATGGTTAAGTATAAAAAATAGTAATTGTTGTGCAATATGTAGTATATGTAATCACCTTAAAAAATATTAATACTTAAAGTAGAAGACTTCGGGTTTAGGAATGGTTTCCCTCTATGATTAGCTACCCTAGAGACGAGATTTAGTGCTTAATTGGTTTTGGGTTTTTGGTGTGCCTATGTACTCTAGTAAGGTTCTAGTATACTCTATAAATGACCTACAGGATCTATAGGGGGTATTGATATTTATGGATTAGGCGACCGAGGTTGGAGGATACTGTGTTGCCTATGTGTACCAATAGGCATACCATAGAGTCCTTGGGTTCTAGAATAAGGGTATCGTGCTACGTTCGTACACCATTATACCTAAGTGTACTTCAATGTTCCTAGGTTGATTGTATCCACTTGAATAATAAAAAATGGAAGTAACTATTATGTAAGAAATTAAATGGATTGTTGTGGTTTTGGTTTGGTATTTTCCTCTATGCACTACTTGGTTTTGGTAGGTTGGTTCGGTAGTTACCATAGTGCTCTACCTTGGCATTTGGGATTGATTTGATTAGTCGGTTTGGTCATTATTTTTGATATGGTTATTGTGTACTTTGAGTTTATGTGAATTGGTTAAGTATGATTGATTGCTAAGTATAAGACTTTAATAATGTATATATTATCCCATGACTATTGTATATTTTCATAGCATGTATTTTGTGCTTTGATCATGTTTTCGGATTTTTGTGTGATTATGTGCAATATAAGCATGCTACCTCTTATGATGTATTATGATTTACTCAATATGAGAAAATTATATCAATACTACATTTGTACATGACTACGTGAAGGCCATGGAGTGGCATGAAACATATAAGAGGGGTAAGGATAATATAAGAGCGATAAGGATAAATGGAGCCATTGGGAAGATGTTCCATTATCTGAATAGGCCTTTGGGTCTAAGAGTCAGGAAAAACCAATATTACACTCTTTGGCGTTATTTGTTATTGTAATTGATTTTCCTTTAGACTTTTATGCCCTTCATCTTAGTTTAATTATCATTATGTATGAAGTATAATTATTTATAAACTTATCTATAATATTGTCTCTTATTTTTTCTACCTTGTTTTGAATATAACTTATTTAAGCCTTAACACTTAACATAAGAAATATAAAGGAATCAGACTTTTGCTAAATATGGTGGTGACACCCATTATTTTGAGATTAACGCTTCCGCAAAACAAAATTTTTAAGTAGTAAAGTGGGGTTGTTACAAGTTGATATCATAATTTTTTATTTTAAAATACACTTTTATGTTTTCGAAAACTTTCATTCTTAAATGTTTTGAAACCTGGTTTAGTCTTGTGAAAATTATGAGTTGGAATTTTATCTTTACCTAGGTCTCAGTCTTTGGATTTAGTACCCTAGTTGACCCTATTTGTTTTTTTTTTTACCTTGTTGAGTTGGGTGTGTAAATGGAGATATATTCATAGTGAGCTAGTTGATGAATTACATGATAAAGAAATGAGTTTGATCTTGAGTGGAGGTTTGAGGGATTATTTGGTTAGGAATTGGATCAGTTTATGAGTTCTGAGTTGAGTTGTTGTGCCTTTGGAAGATTCTTAAGATGTATTTTGGAGTGGCTGGAATACCTATGTCCCATTTTAAGATGTCACCTAATGGGGATATCAGAGTCCATGTAAGGTAGCTTACTGGAGAATTGAATTGTTTGGTGGATGTCCCTATTACTTTAGGCCTTATATGTTTCGATCCAACCATCTATTAAGGACCCTCCCTTTAGTGGAGTCGTGGGTTATGACAAGGGAAATGCATAGATATTTTTTCTTAACAAATGTCCCTTACCCTAGGTTTGTGGAGGGTAGACATTTTTTTGTTATATTATGATCAACTAGTAAGATGGTTGATTATGATTGACGATGTATGGAGGGATAGGTTCGGATTGTCATTAAGTGTTGCCCCAGATTATCCTAGTGAGATAGATGAAGTGGATGTGCCTTCTTATGACCCGAAGCGAGAGCAAATGATTCTACATGAGGAATGGTTCCAACATGTGATCCATGAGAGTTGAGCATTTGATGTTGCTATGGATTTTAACCTTTAGGCTTTTGATGGTGATCATTAATTTGGAATAGGTTTCAAGGTTTTTTCAAGCATCCTATGTTTAGGGTTGATTTTAGATGGATGCTTGTCATGGTAGTGATCTATCCTTGTGGTATTAGTAACCCTATAGGACTGGGGCTTTCTTTTATTTGTCGGGTGTTTAATTGTCTATTGTTGTGATGCTTGCAATCTTGAATGTTGTATGGCCATCTATTATAATATGAATGCAAGTACTTACTTTTCAAGTTGTGTGTGTGGTCCTTGTGCAGAAATTATGATAAATGTTTGTGTTTTGTTGTTGGTGTTTGATTAAGTGTTATCTTTTTAAAAGGTAGTGACCCCCAGCTCACAGAACTATTGTCTATGGACCACATGACTTTTAATAAGTTAGTTTTATTTTTTTTGACTTCGATAACAAAGTCTCTTTTAAGGGGATAGTAATATAATACCTGTTTGTATAAATCTTAAGTACGAGATTAAAATACTAATCACTTAGGATTGATATTAGATTGAATTAGTGATATTACAAGTGCGCTGCGTATTGACACTATTCATGGTGTTGTGTTAATCCTATTGATTTTTGAGGATTAGATTGTGATGTTTTGCAAGTTATTGATTTTTTTCCCGCTATTTGCTTGTTGATTTGCTTGCAATGAGTGTTTATTAGATATGATTGTACAACACTATTCTTTTTTCTTTTTCTTGTTGCTCTATTTTGAAGTTTCATCTCTGACATTTATTTTTCACACATTTTATTTAATCTCCTTGCTTTCTCCTTTTGTAATCTTGTTTCATTAAGTTAAGTGCTTCCTACACTTGATTTTGGTATGAGTTACTTTTAATCTTGCATCTGACATAGATTAGGTATGAGGATTGCCTTCTCTATGATAGATATGGCACAACATCCTACTATTTTGTGTTTTGGCTTTTGCAAAAAAAAAAAAAATCAAACAAAGTTTTTTCATAGTAAAATTTCAGGGTGCTACATTTATTCTATTATCCATAATGAAGCATAATAACCATGAAATGGGCACAATCGCTCATTAACAATATGCATACCAAAAGAAGAAGAAAAAAGGTATAATTTCTATCCCAGCAGATTTAATCAATATAGAAACAAATATAACCACAAAATAAAAAAGATACTTATCATCAAGTAATACATGTTTGTGAATTTTATATACTTTTATTCAATATGTGAAATAGGAAAGAAACTTTTTCTTATGAGAATAAAATAAATAAAGTATATGGAGGAATAAGAGGGTTGATTTTATAAATAAAGTAAACTTTGATGGATTCAAATTTAATATAAAAGTGTTAATTTAATTAATTATAAGATAATTAAATTTATTTGGTTTGATTATTACTTACTTAGTAGTTAGTTGGTACTTGGTACCCAATCTTATTCTTTTACTTGGGACTATGTGACAATTTGTAAGAAAGTTTAGTACCTTAATTTCCCATACATGCTCATTTAATATATATATATATATATATATAATTGTACAAATGTCTTTACTAAAGTTATACAATGATGTAACACCTTAAAATTTACTACTGATTTTTTTATGAAGTCTAAACATAAAATAATCAGGTATTATTACCATACTTAATATGAGTATGGTTTCCTTACCTTTCTTATATCAAGTACAAGATAAATGTATTAACAAGTTTAAATAAGATAATAAGAGAAATTTCATAAACATAGAAAAAACTTTTGAAGATAAACCTCGAGTAAAATACAAGTTAAAGTACAACAAAAGAAAATCATAGATCTAAGAATTATGAGATATCCGGACAAAAACTTTAACTATTGAATAACTAAGAATCGATGTCCAACTCAACATATACAATCACTCATCTAAAGGATGTGCATCAAACTTAGAAGTGTTCACAAGATAGTCATTAAATATCTACACGTCAACAATATGATAGTTTGCTTGGTGAATTAGCAACACTCATAAAATTGATGATCAATACTTACTTATTGAGTAATTTAACAAATACACATCACTAGAGTAAGATATATAAATCACAAGGTCATAATAAGAGGAAGATATACATGGACATTGCTCATGAAAGAAGATGACCTAAGATGAAACTGTATTAATTATCTATACTTAGGTGTGTTGACCTCATAGGTCAATCAACCTTCGTTTTGATGATAGCAAACTCAATTATGAATTTAAATTATCTTTTTAAGTGTACATGTATATCATAGTAAAAACTAAAGTATTCAACACTTAACTAAGTTAATGAGTGCTAAGGAAATCAAGTTTACAAATTATATCTCAAGCACAAGCCAAATATTAAAAAAAAAGGACAAAAAAAGAAGACTCTTGCTTCAAGAACTTCAATTTCATATGTGGAATACACAAACAATGAAGGTATAAGCAGGTGTGCTTAAAGAAACTCAAACTCAAACTTCAAAGAGTATTATTATAGGCTTAGGTTTTATGTATATATGATTTACACATTGAGCACTTATATTTTTTAATGAATTGATATTTATAATCATGTTCAATATTATTTTGAAATATCTTAAAGTGATTTCATGCATCAAAAATATTTCCAAGTATTTGTGCAAAATATTTCCTTGAATTGATTTATTTTAAGAAGTTTTGCATATGATCTGACTTGTAAAATTCACCATAAATTTTATAGATATTATTTTTGGATGAATAATATTTCTTTGGAAATATTGAGATGTTTAATTTATCAAAAATAAGATGGCATATAATTTTCAACTTTGTATCTCAAATCATGGTCTTTTTTGTAAAGGTGCACAGTATTGAAAATTGTTCTACTGATCGACTAGTTTCTCAAAATTGATCAACTATTTGAAAACCTATTGATTGGTTTTCTTTCAACACAATTGTGTTTTAACCTCTGCTTAAACCTATCAACTGCTTAGTCGAAACTCGTCGACTGGTTTGAATATTGATCGATTGGTCTGGATATTTTTAAGATTTTCTACATATTATAATTCGACCGTTTGAGTACTTTTTTACACTCAATGGCTAGTGCTGATTTTTCTCATCTTTTATCACTATAAATAAGATTTGTTAAAATTTAATAAACATTAATCAAGCTAGCACAACTCTTCTAAAATCATCATTTTCACACCTTATAAAGATTCAAAGAGCATTGATTTTACACTTTTAAATTCAAATTAAACTTCTCTAGTGCTCAATTTGTTCTTCATATTTAGCTAGAGTGCTCATACACTTGTAATTATTATTTATATAGCTAGATGAAGATACTCACTATTGATTACTCACTTTCATATGCTATCTAATGAACATTCTTATTGTATCTGTTTAAACTAATCATCTCAAACACAAATGAATAGTGGTGTATTATCTAGTATTACTAAGAGATATCATTGAGATTATAGTCTTATAAACCTGGGGAGGATAACCAGGTAAAGTATAAATCATATCTTAGAGATTCATTGAGATTTAAGGCTTATAAACTGAGAAAGGATTGATCATCATCAAATTACCACTATAAATAAAATGAGATTCAAATTTAAAAGGCAAAATCTTTTAGTAGTGGTTGTAGATAAAATTTGTAGAGTTTCTTAAACTATTATAATTGTGTGTTTATTGTTTGCCATCCTTCTACTTATTTCTTACAAAATTTTAATTTAGTGTTATTGTTACAAAATGCTCAATTCAATCCTCTAAAATATCCATATGGTATTTTAAGGTGATCATGCAAACCCATTTCCTTAACATAATGAGACCAAGTAACTATTAGTAACAACACTCCCCCTTTCCCTCCATATATCGGAGAAAGGTAGTCAACCTTACTAATACTGTCACATCCAGCATAAAACAAGCATGGACCACTAGTAATATATAATCTTTAAGCACACATGCCCTTATAGGTCAATGGATTAAACTAATAAAGACTAGATTAGGGTTATTTGGTTCTAATAGAACCACATAATTATTTTAATAATTCAAATATTTGGCCTTAAAATATGTGTTATTCTACTTTAAGTATTAATGTCTTATTAGTATCTTAGTCAACACTTAACGCATGACAAATGCATTATTTGAGTTAATTAAATTCATAGTACTTCTACTTTTATTATTGTTGACTTATTATGTAGAAAGTTGTTCATCAACTTATCGTAAAGATCTCGAGTATCATGAAACTATTCTAACAATTGATAATATTCAATAATTAGACTATATCATAATTAAATACATTGGATGTGCTATATTCATATGGAGTAAAGATAAGATATAAGGGTAACTATTATGTACGTAAATGAACATTTCCTCGGTAAAAGACCATAATTCCCTTATAAAACCCTAATTCACAAGTACACCATAACAACATATATAAGGATTTTCAATTCACCAAATGCAACAAAATATGCTAATATATTATTAAAAATACCATATTCAAAAATCATACCCTAACCCCAATATTTCACACATAAAATACCAATGCTACCCTTTTTTGTTACTACTTCCAATTTAAGTCATTTTTCATAAAATCATACCTCATTTTATTAATACTTTATCAAAACACTCCACACATCATAATTATCATACTTTAGCCCATATGATACTTATAAAATACTAAAATCCCACATTTAACCCAAAAGGACCAAAATAGCCTTAGTTCACCTAAACATCTTCAAATTTATCATTTTCATAACTTAGGCCGTACTCAGTCAAATCCTAACATAGTATATATCAAATATATTGAAAACACCTCAAGTAAAACAATGACATACTTGTTTTCCACAAAAATTCACAAAGAGACAAAATTTACCCATAAGGCTAAAAATCACATAAAACCCATGAAATTCCCCAAGCTTCCAAATATACACACAACAATCCTTACATTAATATAAACCAAACAAATGTAATTAGATTTAATTAAAACAATCCACCAAATCTCAATGCCCATAAGATTGAGATCACCCCAACACCAAAAACCCTCAAATCTTGCAACCTCAACATGCTAAACCAATTACCATACTCAAACATAATAGATTAATGTAACAAAATATATTATCATACTTGAGATTTTATGGAAAAGCCTAGCAAAGCATAAAATATAGTAATTTTACATGAAATGTCACAAAACTCATAAAACCATGATAACATGAAATTTAATAAAATTAAAACATAACAATAATTACCCTAAACTAGAGACATGTATCCTCACCAAAAGCTACTTCGATCTTTAAGCACAAGTTGCTCCTAACTACTTTCTTCCACCATTTGATCACCTAAAACAAAATAAAATAATCAGACAAGGGAAAAATAACAAAAGTTAGAATAGAGGAGAAAAATTAGAAAAGATGAGAACAACCCTCAATGTTTCAAAAATGGGGGCTTAAATAAGTTTGATCAAACCTTCACCAATCTATGAGTTTAATTCTCTTTTTGTTAGAACAAGCTCCAAAGAGTTAAGGTTCAAGATGATTTTAGAAGTTAAAAAATGTAAGAAAATAAAGAAGAAATGAAGGGAAGGGGCACGACACCAAGGAGAATCCAAGAACAAGAAGAGGAGAGAGGATGGAACAAAATTAAAGTTTAGAAAACTAAGTGTGAAAATGACCAACCAAAGGATATAATCCCCATATGGTTGTAAAAAAAAAAAAGGGCAAGCAAGAGAAGGAGAAGTGAGATGAGATGGTTTCTTGCAAGTAAGAGGAGTGATGAGAATAATTGACATATGTGGGAGAGTGTAAGAAAGTTGTTGGATGGTGACATAGATAATTATGACTACATTTTTGGTAGAGTGAGTAAGGATATGATAAAATCTGATCACAGAGTATAAGGGGGTTTAAATTTTATAACCTTCATATCCACGAAAGCCATTAAGGTATAAAAATGACTTAGGTAAGGTAGAATGTTCCATAAATGCCTAATAATAATAATAATTATTATAAATTATTATTTTTTCAAAAATTACAAAAATTAGGAAAATGATGAATTAATCTAAGGAACCCAAATATATAAAAATATCGGATATAAAAATTAATTTAAGGTTAAAAGAAATTAAGAAAATAGAAAATAATGAAAATCATCAAACTTTAGTTGACTTAAAGAAACTGTTGGTTGACTGAATGTCTAAAATAATAGAGTGGAGTAATGTTATTGACTACCGGTTGGCTAAATTAAAAATTAGGGTTTCACCATATAGAATTAAATATATACATAGAATTTCAACACAAATCTTAAGAGATATAAAATATATTAAGAGACTAATTATCCTAAAATTAAGTTTAACAAAGTTCGGGTATTTACAATAACTATAATTTCATCATACGGCACGATGGGAGCGTTAGTATGATGCTCCTTTATGTATAATAATCTCCGCTTTGTGGGGCACGGGCTGAAAAAAAATATTTTGATATTATTTTCGTTCATTACGTTTACGTGACAGTGTTGAGGTCCAGAAATTTTCATGAAGGGGGAAAAAAAAGAAAAAAGAAAAGATGAAGCAACGACCGGTTTTTCACCGAAATGAACAAAACCAAAGAGAGCCAGTTGCCACAGGTTGGTAGCAAACAAATTCGTAAAATTGACTGTCGACGGACGTTGTCCTCACACTCTCTCACAGCGCGATCGAACGATAGAGTAGAGGGAGACACTCACAGAGAGAGATAGAGAGGCGCAAAGCGAGGAGAAGTAATGGAGACTGCCATTGTTGGGAGACTAGCTCTCTCGCCTAACCACATCTTTAACCCTAAACCAGGTATGTTCCTCTAATTCGATAGCCTATGTAATGTGTGCTCCGAATCGCTATTATCAAGTCCCGGGTTCTGTGATTTGTTTGTTAATTTCTATTGGGATTGAAAGTTGGCCCTGCTACAGGATGAAGTACTTCTATTTTGCTGTTCTAGGATTCAAATTATAATGTTGATTATGCTGTCATATAATTTACCAGAGAGCTCCTTCCCTTCCCTCTTGCTTATAAAGGGAACAATTCTTTTTGTCTTTTTTGCGTTATGTTCTAATGCTTTTTAATTTACTGGCGTCAGCTGTTAATTTTTTAACTTTTTATTTTTTAACACTTTCATCAAATTTTGTTAAAGTGGATAAATCGTCATGCTTTTATTTGTTTTACGACCATAGTATGCTTTGTGACAATGTATCTTTGAACCTTTTGAGTTTTGATTCCCTTCGTATGAGTTGGAGGAGTTCAAATCTCAAAGTTGTGTGGATATAGGACGTACTTTATGAAAATTTATATGTTTTTACATCTTTTTAGATCTTTTAGTTTCTTTGGTGTTTGTTGACAAAGCTTTGACCAAACTGCTCTTTAGTGAAGATCGAATTTTGCAAAGACGAACTGATAATGTGTGCTTGAAAGTACAACAGCTTTGACTGCCCAAATAAGGGGCATCAACGGTATAGTTCATTAGAGTTATTGTTTTTTGTCTCTCAAGATTTTACTTTGCATCTATTAGGGGAAAATGAAAAATATCTAAGACCATATACATTGGTGAAATTTGATGCTATATGCATGAATATGAGTAGGTATCTTTCACATTTTTTCAGAAAGTGCAAATGTAGAGCATGTGTGGCATAGCCATAGACCAGGTGGGTTAGCCATATTGATATGTTTAAATTATTTTTCATTGAACGGGGAAGGAGTAAATGGATGTTTGTTTTGTGAGGCCACACTTTGGGGCCTTACTATCAATTTGAGAAGAAACAGACCTTTTATGGGCTCTTTTTACATCCTCCCTGCTTTAGATTTAGCCTGTGGATATGAGACACCCACTCCAGTGGCTTTCTAGATTTACGAGTGAATGGATGATGGATTGTGGGGAAAAACTCCTCATAATCACGTGTAAACAAAATGTTAAGTTTATGACAACTGTAATGTTTCTTGGCTTCCGGGTGTCTTTTAATGGAGTTATATCAGTAGATATGAGATGAATTTGTCTTTTTTAATGCTATTGTAGGAAGAATTCCCAGGCTTGGTCCACTGTGAGCAAAGGGAGGTTTGGTGTTGGTTAAATGTCATGTTTGTCATACTGATGGCTTAGCATCCTGGTCTCCTGTCTTTGTGCTGGAAAGAGCGAGACAAGTAGATAATGGGCTAATACACCATATACTCCTGTATTTTAATATAATGCATAATATATCTCTGGTCAGACTTGTGTTATACTAGATGCCCTCGTATGTTGGTTTTAGTGCACAAACTGCCCTCCATTACTTTTTTAACATATGGCATTAACTTTTTATGAAAAATCTATACTTTACCCTCGTCACATGATTGTTGACTTCCAATTTTCAATGACTTTCTGACAACCTCCTTTCAGTCCTTGTATTTTGTCTCTGTGTCAAGTCTTTCATCTGAAAATTCCAAGTTCTTCATTCCAAACTCACCTTCCTTAAATTGTTCCTCTCTGAAATATTCAAATCTCCTCGCTGATCACTGGTCAAACAACTCCCTTCTCCTAACCTTAATCCCTAGGTTACAAATTGGAGGTGTGGAATTCAAGGAGAATGCTATGGAGTCTCTGATTTAGCTCATCTTTGATGATGAGGAAGCTGCTATTCTCTATACTTACGTTATTCAATTGCTCAATTCAGCTCACATTCTGTAATTAGATAACAAGTAGTTATTGTAATCTTGATGCTAGCTTTAGTGAACAATCAATCAAGGAAGGTTGTGTTTTCGAAGAAGGTGGATTAGGTTAGGTCCTCTGTTGAAGATTTTAATTGCCAGAACCCACTTCTTGAAGGGAAAAGCAGACATGACAATTGAAGCCACTGCTGCCAATCCAGACAACACTTGTGCCATTTCAGTTTATGGCGGTTTTTTGAATTTGATTTTTTTTTTGGCGTGGGTCTTTATTCCAAAATCCTTTCTCTGCTTTAAATTTGATTTATTTTTTAGTTTTCTCTATTTTAGGGTAAGGATTTTTTATGTGATTTTGATAATTAGGTGTACTAGGTTGTAGTTGGATTTCAATTGAGAATAAAATAGGTTGAATTGGAGGCTGGGTTGAGAATTAGGAATTGGGGTGGGCACAAGAAGAGGGCCTCAAAGACGTTTCTTGCTTTTGGGTTCTTGTTTATATAATTATGATTAACTTTTTAATGTTTAAATTTTGATCTTGCAAATTTTGAAATTACTGAGATTAAAGAAGACACAAGAGGAAGAAGAATATGAAGAATAAATAGGTCAAGGGTGGTCAAAGGGAATTTTTTTCTAATTTTGTAAAATATCATTTAAATTTATTAGAGTTAGCTGTTGTGTAATCAAAGTTGACAGGAAAAAGTAACATAAGGGCAGTCTATGCACTAAAATTAGAATATGAGGGCATCTAGTACAATGTAAGTTTGAAAAGAGATATATAGTACATTTTGGTGAAATGAAGGGGTTATTATCACAAGATTAATATGTTTAACCTGGATAAATAAAACAAGAATGTGCATTATAACTGAAAGGGATTGTTTCTATGTTGTTTGGGAAGAATAATATTCCTATTGAGTGACTTCAAATCATTCCGACTTGAATCTCACCTGGCCATTATTTCTTACTCTTAAGTCATGAAAGGTGCACACGGTTAGCCACTGGGCCATGTATGATCCTGATTTAAGGAGGTGGTGCCTTTACATATGTTATTGCAATTTGTGGTCACTGGAGCAATTTCGGAGCCAAATTCTGTAATTTTTTTGTAGAGGACATGAAGGCTTGGGAAAGGATTTATCTTAGATTTGGTGAATGGATAATTCAACTATTAGCTCCTCTGCTTGTGCTATTTGGAAATGGATAAGGTGGCAGGATTGCACGAAAATTCCATAGACCCACTGTTTCTGCGCCTGGAAATGTTTGTCAGTTTCCCATTTCCTGTCTTCTCAAAACGTACACAAATATACTTTACATGTTCAAAAACTCTTGTTTCTTATGTTCACATTTCCTAATCCCTGTATCTTTGCTACACTGCAAGCCAAAGGGTATTTTAAGGCCAATAATGTTCTCCATAGCCGTTAAAGTTTTTTGTGATTAAATAGTTAGTATTGAGCCACTTAAAATAAGCAATTTTTTCCTCTTGGTTTTTGGCCTAGAAAACCATCAAAATTGGTGATTATGAAATTAACTAAGGAAAGAGGAAATTCATTAATGCATTTCTGCACATTACTTTCAGGTCTGCTGGCATTGCTTATTATAATAATTTCTACCTTATTGTTAAATAATGAGGAAGAAAAATGCTCCTCTTTACTAATTTTCTTTGATGGACTGAGTTTCTGTCGTTGGATAATTTATACTCTTATGCCTGATTAATGTAGAACAATGTCTATGATTATGGGTTGGAAGATTAAAAGCTCATCCTACTTAATTTATAAGTTGTGACCTTTACTAACTCAACTATTATACAAAGCTTAACTGGACACCAAATTGGACTCAAATGCTAAAACTGAAGAATGTCCATGATTGTCAATATACCAATTTATTTTTTTATTTGATCAGTTACCAAACACAATTATTACAAATAATATGTCTATCAAACATTATTACTTCTTTGGACATATTATTACATATCATATCAAAAAATAAGGTTACTGAACAGACACTTACAACTTTGGAACCTGGGACCTTTACTCCAACTGCTTAGTCTTGAGTCTTCTGGCTACTAAACTAACACGTTTGTGGTTTACCTATGAGTGACCATGTTATGGTTACTATTTGTATTACGGAAAATTATACACCATAGAAGGAACTTGTGATCCTTACAGATTATCCTTTTTTTTATGTCATTTGCCTTATTAACTGATTAAACACGTATAAGCTACTTTATAATGCATAGTTTATATAAAACTGTTGTATATTTACTGGAATATCTTTTATTTTTCTGTATCGCTCAGGAGATAAGCAGTCTCTTTGCAGAGGACCAGGCCACCACCGTTGGGCAGTGATGGCTGTATCAGTCACTGGACCTGGAAAAGGAGGGGGAGTCATAGAGAAACCTGTTATAGAGAGAACTAGTCCTGGCCGTGAATCAGAATATGATCTGAGGTCAGTTGTTTTCCTTTCCCATTTATAGATATTAAAAGGACAACTGACGATAAAAATTATGATCGTTCAAATAGTTTGAGGTCCAGATCATCTTACTTGTATGATGTTACTAGCTTCCTACAGGAGCTGTGCTATGTAAATAGAATTATTTTTATGATTTTACTTCAAAATTGTGGATCTTTTTTAGTGGTTTAGCCATAATTTATGATTAAAAAATTTGTTACTTAATTTAACTAAAATGAAAATTAAGCTATCTAATAAACAATCATCTTATATCACTTGTAGTTTTCATTTTTTCAAAGATACTTTAGTCAAATGTATTATTTCCACCTAATATATGCATGATTCATATATCATTGTTTATTTATAAACTTTGTGTATTTTATTCTACTGTCAGAATATCTTCTTCTTTACATAGTAAATCAGATACCAAAGTTGTGAAATGCAATGGAAACCATAAACTTGCTGTTGATATGTCAAAAATGACAAATGTGGTGATATTAAAGTATCGGATGAACCAAGCCACGTTGGAAACTTGATCATGTCAAAGATAGATTTACAGAGAACATTATAAGACTGGGAAAAAAATCCCAAATACTATTTGTCTTCTATGTTGGTTCACAATGAACATTATAATACTGGGGGGAACAAATTGACCCATGTGCAATTTGCCTTATTTGTTGATTCATCTTTACTCTACGTATTGATGATTGTACAGTTCTCATATTTTATACAATATGTTTATGTCACGTTGATATTTTTTTATATAATTTGAGAAATTAAGATAACGTAAAATTGATCTTCCTACATATTTTATACAATATATCGAGTCAAGTGACATTGCATTGTATTTGCTAGACTAAATCGATGATAACAAACCAAGTAAATATTAAGATGCTGTAATTACAAGTCTATCTATTTAATCTTTGTTATAACAAATTAGCTTGGGTTGGGTAATCAACTATTACATATTCATCTCATATTTGATTTCCTTTGTTGAATTTGACAGAATTGCTTTCTTCGTACTGAGATAGTTGTGCTTCATTTTATATTATGTATATTTTGTAGATTGCATCTTCAATAATATCTAATTAGCCCGCATTTGGAAAGTAAATCATTCATGTCACGTGGCGCATTTTTTGGGGTCCCTTTCTAAAACTAAACTGTATCACCTAGTAGTACCGATTTGTAAACAATGAGAACTAGGTGCTTATGCATCTGAACGGATATGAACTTAATTTTTCTTATCTTTCTTCATGCACGTACATTTATATCATAGTAATGAGATGAAATTCTAAGAATAGGAGTTAAATGAATGGGGAAAAGGAACATGGGGTTTTTGGTGTGCCTCAATTCTGTTAAGCTACATCGCTGCAATATCGTTTGCCTGAATATTTACCTTGAGCTCTGCATTTTTATGTTATGTTATTCATGTCCATTGATTATGTGGTGGCATTGATACGCCCCTTGGACAGGGTTTCATTAGCCTGATATGATGCATATATCTGCAGGAAGATGAGGAAAATGGCTCCCCCGTATCGTGTAATGCTGCACAATGACAACTTCAACAAAAGGGAATATGTCGTGCAGGTTCTAATGAAGGTTATACCTGGAATGACTGTCGATAATGCTGTCAACATCATGCAAGAAGCACACCACAATGGCCTGTCAGTGGTCATCATATGTGCACAGGCTGATGCTGAAGAACACTGTACCCAACTACGGGGTAATGGGCTTTTAAGTTCCATTGAGCCTGCAGATGGGGGATGCTGAAGGCGGATATTGTGGGAAAGGTGCCTGGTTAATTATATCAACGAGACTTGTACATAATATGGTAAACTTCCACTTCATATGAAACCCTAGTAATGCTATTGTGAAAGTTAAGAGAAGGGAATAGCTGTATAGGATAATAAGCTACTTCGTAATACGTGGTTGCTGTTTCCTGTATTTGGATTCGTGAATTGATCCATTTAATGGGCATTACATATTTGTATATGGATATCTTATGATTCCATTTTGGAATACATGCTTGGGGTGAACCAGTATCCCGGCTCCAGACATCGCCACTAAATCGGCATGGTAGCTCTTTGTCATTATTCCAAGGAATTACCATGCATCACTCCTAGGTTGGTTGTACTATATTGTATCAGGAGGTATAGTGCTCTCTAATCGTATTAGTATCGTGCTTTGGAGCTTCTATTAACAAAGAATGGATGTTCCCAAGAGCTATGACAGATACTAACTTGAAATGTAAACTAAAACACAAACCCATCTGATTTGATTCATGTGTTGGGAATCTTACATAATGTAGGTCGTCTATTCAGAAATCTTAATGCCATGCCTCTTAAAATTTCCAGACTTTCAACTACGCATCAACATTGCCGTGCCTCTTAGAATTTCCGGACTTACAAGTTACAACTACACAGCAACATTGTACATGACGGAAAAAAATGTGGAACCTGAAAATTTAAAAAATAATAATCATAAGAAATTGATTATATATATAT
The DNA here is from genome assembly GCA_039764185.1 of Tamarix austromongolica. Classification (NCBI taxonomy): domain Eukaryota; kingdom Viridiplantae; phylum Streptophyta; class Magnoliopsida; order Caryophyllales; family Tamaricaceae; genus Tamarix; species Tamarix austromongolica. The sequence continues at coordinate 82,853,363 of CM077809.1, read as the reverse complement.
ACAGGAGACCCGATAAAATAAGTGATCAAAAAAATTTTGTGTTTCAAAATTACAAAGGGATTTTTGATATTACAATGAGAATTAAAATGAAGATTTGTAGATTTGAAAATAATGTAAATATTGCTCAACACATGAGCTTTACAATGAAAGGAAAATACTAAATGTAAGATTTTTAGAAAAATTCTGATGCCGTTCACAGATCTTCAAACTTACTATTTATAAGCAAGAGGCTACGAGACTTTTTCAATATTATCATTACATATTTTGACATTTGTAGCGGAAAATAATGCAAAATACATCTAAAATAGTTCTTTTTTGACATTATCATTACATCTTTTAACACTTGTGGAATTTTTTTTTTCTGTGGAATCACTGAAAGTAGTCCTAATCTGAAAGATACATTATACTTTTGTCTTTTTACTTTCGTCTACTACAGTAGTTGTTACAATAACTGTTGCTACTGTACTGCTTTATGTTGTTTTGACCGACTAGTGCCACGATGTCTCCTTTTGAGCTATCTTTGTTTTGTGATGATAGAAGACCTGTTTGTTACAAAGAAAACTCAAGGAAGAATACCATAACAGTCATCTTCATTTTCATCACCATAATAGATGAGGGGCTTTGAAGATGACAATGATGCAGATGATGTTTCGGTCTGGGAAGATAAAAGTTGGTTGAGAATGGAGAGATATTCATAACGTGTTTTGGTTGCGCCAAGTCGTGCAACTATATGAGACTTTTGTGCTAGGAATGAGCTAAGATTATAAATGAGCCAAACCAAGCTCAAGCCAAATTAGAGCCAACTCGCAAATAAATGAGCTAAACCTACCTTGGCTCGAGCTCAGCTTATTTAATAAAGGAGCCTAAAAGTAAAGTTGGGATTTGATTTATTTTACTAAACAAACGAGTAGAGCCGAGCCCTTAACGAGCCAGATCAGTTTGTCAACAACCCTAGTTGTATATCATTGATATTGTTTCACCAGTTGAGAGTAATGGTCAAGAGCATATTGTCCTAGAGTTATATATTATTGATACAATTCCATCATTTTAGAATAGTAGAGTCCCTAAACTCAAATAGAAACAAACCATCAAAATGATCGTAATCATTAATAAGATATTAATCACTTACAAGACTATGTCAGTCAGGATCGGTTGTACCTGTCCATTCCACCATAAGAGAAAAATGGCCAGAAGCTTGATGCCATAGGGTTGTATATTATTGATATCATTCCACTAGTTGAGAATTGTGGGGACCCTAAGCTCAACGTGAATAAGATTATGAATGTTGATTATGCTATTATTAGTATTATTATTATTATGAGATTTGAAATCGAAAAATAAGTTAACACCACCATATGTTAATTTATTTTTATGTTTATCCCTTATTGTGGTCTTATGACTTACATGATCCTACTGTGAATGTATTGTTGTCTTACTCAGTACGTAGCGTAATATCATATTTTTCATGGGTTTTTCTCATTCCCATGATCAAAGGGCCCAAATGTTTTTTGTGTAGGTCGATAAGGATTCATTGGATGATTTTTCAGCTTATAATGCTTTATGTGTGGAGTAGTAACTCTTATGTATCAAGGTTGGGCGTAGAGTCGTGTTATTTGATTGGCTTTTTTTTAATACTTTTTTGGACTCTTATATCCATGGGATCCCTTTTAATGTATTTTGATGTTGTATTAAGAGTTTACCTCCAAACTCTTATCTATGTTTATAAAAGTTATCTCGTTTTTTGTTTATCATATTTTATATTCTAATTGTTTTACCTTATATTCGATTTAAAGATGGTATAGTAAGCTAAATTTATATTGAGTACGGTGATGACACTTAGCTATTTTGATATTATGCTTCCGTTAAAACAAAAAATTTCAGTAGTGAATTTAGGGTATTACATATAGATCCCGCCTGTAATCTCTAATTTTATGTTGTTATGAGTCCACCTAATAAGTGTAAGTTCCTTTTAAGGGATGTGAAAGGCGCTAAAGATGATTCTTTCTCTCACAATTTTTCTTCTTTGGTTCAAATTCACAATCTAGTTCTAGTGGTCTTTGTTGAAACTTGATGAGTACATATTTTGATATGTTTTATACCCCTTTAATCTTATTTTTTGGTATTTTATTTGAGTAATTTATATGAATAATTATGATTTTGTGATTAAGTAATATTATATATTTTATTATTTGAGCTAAAATAATAGAAATTAAATAAATTTAAAGTATAAGATTATTTATTAATCTTTCTAATTTTATTTTGTAGGTTAAACAAAAAAAAAAGAAAAAAAAAGGTTTTGGATCCTTGGGACCAAAGGCCAAAGGACCAACGGAAAAGAAACAAAGGTCCAACAAGAAGAATCGGGCAGTAAGGCCCAAAAATATATTTCTATCGTAGGTAAGAGTAGCAGAGAGAAAATTATATAAGGACGCCAGAGCCAGTGAAGCAGAAGGGAGTAGGGAAAAGAAAAGAAAAAGAAAGAAGTGTAGAGGGCAATTAGTGCCCGTAAAGGGGATGGGACACATGAGCACCATCAAGTAGGGATGGCAATGGGTCTCGGACCCGACCCAGACCCGCTAGACCCGCCTCATTTTTAGCGGGTATAAGTCCATGATTTTTGGACCCGACAGGTCTAGATCGGGTCTGGGTCCACATATACCTTAAAGAGTCTGGGTCTGGGTCCAGTTCTAGACCCAGACCCGACCTGCTAGACCCGTTTAATATATATGTGTGTGTGTGTGTGTCTATATATATATATATATATATATATATATATATATATATACACACACACATACATACATACTAATATTATGTTTGTCATTATTTTCTTAATTTTATATAAGCTCTTTATTCATTTTTTTAATTTTATTTTTGTATACTTACTTTATAAACAATATGTATAACATTGTATTCTAAAAGTTAGGGATATGAACAAGGCAGATTTTACCCGAAACCCTACGGATTTTGTTCAACGGATATGGGTAAACGAATATGGATGATGGAAAAAAAATACCCATCGGGTTTGAGTACGGATACGGGTATAGGATATCCATATCCATACCCGTTTACCCGATATATAATTACCTTTTTACCCTAATTTTAAAATAAATATAGTATAAATTAACGTTAGAATTATCATTTAGCTTAACTCTAAATGGGTTTATCTGTCGGGTGATGGATTTATCCATCGGATAATATCCGTTAACGGGTAAACGGATAATCCGTCGAGTAACGGATATCCAACGGATACGGATATGGATATGTTACCGGATATGGATTCGGGTACGAGTGCGGATTTTCTTATCGGATACGGATACGGATATGGATATACCCGCCCTAAACCCGCCCCATTTACATTCCTACTAAAAGTATTAAAACACCATTTGAAAGTTAATATAACTATTTTAATATATTTATTTTTTCACTTAGATGATTGTTTTTAACAAAAAAAAATACATATTAAGTTATATAAAACATAAATGTTTTGTATTAGCATAGATTATTAATTATTTTAAAAAAAAATTAACCGTACCCATTTAGGACCCGTTTACCCGCTAGACCCGATAGATCTGGATCTGGGTCTGAACTTTTAAAACCCGACGGGTCTGGATCGGGTATGGGTCTAGGTAATATAAACGGGTCTGGATCTGGGTATAGATGGACCCGGTCCAGACCGGACCCATTGCCATCCCTACCATCAAGAGGGAGAGAGAGAGTAGAGGAGTGCTGGGAAAAAAAAAACTAGGCACAAAAGAAGAAAAGTGAGATGAGAGAAAGGACCAGCCGCAAAAGAGTAGGGAGTTAGTGACATGCACAAAAAACGAGCGAACCAGACAAGAGGAGAGGCAGTGGCAGTCAGACAGAGGAGAGAGAAGCAGAGAGAGCCAACTGCCTGAAGAAAAAAAAAGAAATAGATGTCAATCGTAGAAGAAGAAGGAAAAAGAAGGATGAGAGAGAAAGGCCTGACAACATAGAATTCCAAGGCAGCCGGGAGAGAGAAGTAAAGAGAAAAGAGAACCGAAAGATTTATTTTAGATGAAATTTAACAATTTTTTATCTGAATAAATTTTTGAACTTTTATCTATAATCAATTCTAGTTTTTTCTTTCTCTATTTTTGATTTATATTTTTAATATATATTTTTGTGTAATTAATTCGATCATTATGGCTAGCTAATTATTCATTACCGGGGAATAGACTGAAACCTTAGATTATGGTTTGAGATATGATATTATTTTTCTTTGTTTCATGATATTGTTCTTTGACTCTATTTAATTGCTATCATTTATATGTATGATTATTTCAAGTATAATTTATATGGTACATACCTTGTTATGGTTTCCTCATAATGACATTATAAAGGATTATTTGTTTGTTAGATGTCCATATAAATATGCTAGAATTTATATGTATAAATAACAGCTAGGTTAGATAACAATTCACCTAATAGTTTTGTAATTCTAACTAAAGTAGTGAAACATTTAAACACGTGTGGATCAAAGGATAGAAATATAGCTAGGCATGCTTATTGTAATAATTGGGTACTTAGATCGACAACCTTCCACTTGTGTTTAATACAATAAATCTAGTTAAATATAGTAGCCACTTGTTGCTACTATACTGCTAGTATTTAATAAGATTAATATTGACGATTTGTTGTATGAATTATTTTAGAAAAGTAATATAAGGTGTATAGGCATGTTTTTGGCTTACAATTTAGCCAGTCTCCTTCTCATGATTAAAATATGACTGAGAAATTATTATTATATTTTGATCTAATCTAGTGGTAATTTTTGATTTTTCTAGTATATTTATTGTATCTGTAGTTATCCATTTTACTTATTATTATTTATATTTATATTTTTAGTATTTTCTATTTTTAAAACCCCAATTAGTGTTTTTCTTATTTATTTATTTTGTGTGATTTATAGTTTTTATTTATTTTATTTATTTTAATTATTTTTTAATTGGTTAAATAGAGGTGAGCCCTCTTAATCTCAGGTATAGAACGATAAACTTATTTACTAATACTAGAATTGTCAACAAGAGGGTTTAAATTGTGTGCCTGCTAGGGCTATTCCAAAGCTAAATTAAGCGGCAATTATGCGAACAAGGTTATCAAAAAACTATAACTTGATGGTAATGTTCGTGTTGAAGATAATGGATTCACATGTAGTATCGGTATTTTATGGAGGTCAGATATACTCCATGTCAATGCATTGGGCATGTCCTCTTAGCTCATCCATACTCGTCTCCACCTTGGTAAAAACCATGTTTCTCTTTCTACTATCATTTATGCCTCTCTTATCCTGTTGTTGGGGATGAATTGTGGGAGGACTTAATTAATATTTTGCATAGTATTAATTTGTCACGGGTTGTTGGTGGCGATTTCAATGATGTTAGGTATTTAGAGGAGCATAAGGGAAAGAGAAAAAAGAACAAATCTAACATTGTACCATCTTTAATGAACGTCTTAACAAATTCTCTCTTATGGATGCTTACTATTTAGGCCCCAAGCACACTTGGCATGGTTACCTAGGAGGCAAGAGTATTAGTTCATGCATTGATCGTGTTGTTTCCAAGAACTCATGGTTTTCTATTTTCCCTTTGGTATATGTCCCTTACCTTATCATGGTCAACTCAGATCATCACCTAATCCTTCTTACTTACTTTAACCAATCTAACCTTCATAGCATTAATCAAAGATTTATATGTGAGGTAGCTTGGTTTACCAATCTTGAGATGGAGATAGTGATCTGAGAGGCTTGGAGACATGGAAAAAAATATTTGATATTCCCTACACAAATGCTTGAAATAGGTAATTGCATGGAGCAATCACTCTTTTTTCCAAACAACAAAGTCTTCTTGAAGGAATTCAATAAGCTCAATGAGTTATGGTCGATAATCCTTCAAATGGTCTTTTCATCTAGAGCAATCCCTCTATAGGGAATTCAGTGATGTTTTTTTCTAGTTCCAAAAAGCTAAGTTTTGTTCTTCCACTCTTCATGACCACAAAAATTGCTACTTTCACATCACAATTAAGCAAAAGAGGCATCAAATATATGTGCATTGTTTGAAAAATGAAGTTGGAAGTTATATCTTTGACCATCATCAACTCCTAGAGCTTATTGTCTCTTTCTATGAGACAATCTATACTTCCGATAATAAGCCTTGACAATTTGATTTTCCCCCTTTATATATTCTTAGGGTTGACGATCGAGTTATAGCTACCTTAACCTTGAGGCATTTCAAGGAGGTTAGAGATGTTATCTTTTCTATGGGAGCCTTTAAGAGCCATGTACAAGATGATTTTCTTACTATAGTATTTTCGGAAAAAAATTGACACATTGTGGCCTATGAACTACACAAGTTGGTGGTCAACACCTTCTCTATAGGCTCGTTTAACCTTGGAACTTGATGAGACCATCCTCTCTTTGATTCTGAAAGTGGATGCTCCTTCTCATGTCCATGATTTTAGACCAATAGGACCGTGCAATGTACCCTACAAAGTTATCACCAAGGTCCGCACCAAAAACTAAAATCCTATACTTAGTTTTCTTATTATCCCCAAGTAAAGCGAATTCATCACATGATGCAAAGCAAGAGGCAATATTATTATCACACAGGAGATCATCAATACCATGATACCGAAGAAGGGAAATATGGGGAGCATGGAAATTAAGATCGATCTTGAAAAAGCCTTTGATCACCTCTCCTAAACCTTTATTGGAGACACGGTACATGTTGCTAGATTCCTCATATCTATCATCAATCATATTGTGTACTACTTTAGAACCACTATTAGAGTCATTCGGAATGGGGATGTATTTAGAACATTTTGTCCCTCTTAAGGAATTAAAAAAGGATGTTATGTTTCTCCTTACATTTTTGTCTTGTGCATTAAATATTTGGCCCATATTATAAAAAGGGAAGTCAATAATGAACGGTGGAAACTGTTTTCTCTTACCAAAGCCAGAACAAAATTATTATATTTATTCTTTGCCAATGAATTACTTTTATTTTCATATGCTAGCATATTCCAGATAAGCATCATTATGAATTACCTATATGAATTCAAGGAGTCATCAAAACAAAAGGTTAGTGCAATAAATTAAACCATCTACTTCACTCTAAACATGCCTCGCCACATGTTAGGGGAGATTGTCAGCACTGCTAATTTCGACTGACTTGATTACTTGGGTAAATATCTTGGGATCTGCCTTTAGGTTGGAATAATACAAGGATGATCTTCGCTCATATTATTGATAATGTCTAGAAGAATAAAAATTCTTGGAAACTTGAGATTTTTATAATACCCCAAATTGAGCGGAGTGTTCTAAGGATTGATCTAGCTACTTATATCAATATGGTATACCATCCTTTTAGTGATTTCATCCTAAGAACTCCATGGTTAAACGTACTGGCCATGGAGTAATTTTTAAGATGTGTGACCCTCCTGGAAAGTTTCAGAAATTTTCTTAAAATTTCTAGGGAAGCACGTGAGTGACGACACAAAGTGCTGAAAGGACTTGTGTTGATCTGTGGGGCCGGCCAATCAATCCGAAAGAGCTCCAAAGTAGCTCCCATGTGGTCGTATCATCTCGGAGTGTTACAAATAGTATCAAAGTGAAACCGCGACCATGATTTGAACTTAGATGAGCCAATTAGTCACCTGGTGGGATAATTCTTGGAATAAACTATATTAAGACAGTTAGTGGTTGAGGAGCAACAAGGATGGTGTGCTCTTTGAGTGGGGGTGAAAATAATACCCCATATTGAGTGGAGTGTTCTAAGGATTGATCTGGCTACTTATATCAATATGGTATACCCTCTTTTTGGTGATTCCATCCTAAGAACTCCATGGTTAAGTGGGTTGGCCGTAAAGTAATTTTTAGGATGGGTGACCCTCCTGGGAAGTTTCTTAAAATTTATCAGGTAATGCGTGAGTGAGGACAAAGCATGCTAAAAGGACTCGTGTTGATCTGTGGGGTTAGGCGATCAATCCAAAAGAGCTCCAAAGTAGCTTCCATGTGGTCGTATCTACTCGGGGTGTTACAATTTTCTCCTAGGCAATAAGAGTGACCTTGATCTAATCCATAACCAGTGTTATACCAACTTACCAAATGCAAACTTAGTATAATCCCCCGAAATTTTAAAACCTATAAATTAATAAATAACTTTTATTCGGGATAAATTAGCTTTTAAATTCATTTAATTTAATTATTTTATGGATTTTTGAGTATATAAAATTGGATAGGGATATTTGATAAATTAAAATAAATAATTTTTTATTTTATCATACTCATTTTATTTAAATAATTTTTCAAACCAATATTTTACTAAAATTATCCTTTTTAAACCCATATATTTAATTATATTAAATTAAATTTGACTCAAAAATATTACATTATATTATTTTATAAACTAAATTATTTTAATTTACCCTATTTTTCCTTTTCCTTTTTCCCTTTTCCCATTATTTCTACTTTTTCCTCCTTTGGGCCGCCCGCACCAGGCCAACCTCCCCCTCCCCTACGCGCATGGGCCGCTAGCCCATCCCTCCTCTCCCTTCCTTCCTTCCTCTCCTACGTGGGCCACCTCCCTTCTTCCCTTTCCTCTCCTCTTCTGTGCGTCACAGCCCAGCCCAACCCTTGCATTTCTTTTCTTTTCCTCTCCCCCTCCTACCCCGGCCGGCCCAATTTAAAAGTTGGTATCAGAGCTTTTGGTTGTTGAGAACCGGGTTTCGGTTAGAGATTCGGTTCTCACGATCCTAAATGTTTTAAACGAAAATGTATTTCACTTCTTTCAAATGATTTTTTTTTATCCGGATTAGCTTGTGAGGATAGTGTGATTGGGTAGTGTAAGTGGCCTTGTGATTTGCTGTTGTAATTATCTTTTTGTATATGATCATTGTGATTGTACATTATGGATTTGTGTTAACTCTGTATTTGTGTGCTGCAATTATTATGGTTTTGTAATTAGTTTGCTCTTAAGGGGGTAGTGACCCCACTAGGTTAACCCTAGTCTTGCAGGTTTAGCGGATTAAAAACCTTAAGGTATACCTTACCGGATATAGGGTGATGTGACATAAATAATAATCTATTTTGATTGAGTAATTTCACTTTTTGGAGTTGTAAGAAATTTAGGTTTGGAACCCTGATAGTGATGTTTAAGTAGATGTATCATTTCAATTGGGAGAAATCTAGAATTGTGATAATGTTAAGGTTGCGGTTTAGATAGAGGTGTTTGTTTTTATAATCAGGGTGTAGAGTGCCTAATTTACCCTAGTGATCATAATGGTGTAGTATAACTTTCATTATGGGTTTATATCTAGTTTCCATTGATTATCATTCTATCACAAGTTGTTTCCATTTTGTATTTTGTGTTATTAGTTTTAGCATTAAGGTATGAAGATCCTCCCTCGTAAAGTAGGCATATTTTTTTTCTGGTTGCTCGTGAGTGATAGTGTATTAAGTTTTGTTTTGTATGAGGAGGACTATTAACGAATAGGAGATAAATAAAAATTGTGGGCTCGAATGCTGTGGTTGCTATAGTAGTAGCATTTTTAAAATTTAAGTGTTTAGACTATCATGGTTAATGCGTAGATTAGAGAGCTTGTTATTGAAGTGTTTGGGGTTGGAAATATCCTTTGACCTAGATGTATGTGGTTGGTGTTTTTGGAGGACTTTTTGTGACTCGTTAAGCCAAGTGTTAGCCTTGTTTTATTGTATAATGTTATAGAGATAACTCATTGTATAAAGTTTTCTGTGCACATTATATATTAGTGGTGTATTTAGAGTTGTGCAATCTTTAGAGTTTTCGTTCCATTATTCTATTTGAACTTCATGTTATACTTTTTGTTATTTTTTTTGTAAGACCTTGTTTTAAAGAATAATATTTTTGTAAATTGTTTGACTTTAAGTCTGTAATTCTTCTGTATTTGAATTCCATTGTATTTGATCTACTAAATATTAATTCTCCTTCTTTTATTTTACTTCCTATGCCTTGTTTCGATTCAACCTTGTTTGGTTTGGTTTCGTAAACGTCGTTTTACCCTTCTTCGGATTTACTCTTAACTTATTTATTGCGGTCAAAGTTTTATTCAATCGTTTTGTCAAGTTTCCGCTACCTAGGTTTTCCCGAACTTCGGGGACGAAGTTCCTTTTTAAGGGGGTAGTGATGTAATACTCCGTATTTTTAAAATCCAGATTTATTAAGCTTAATGATTTTATTAGCGTAATTTGATGTAAACAATTAATTATTTTAATTTCGATTCGTTTTACGGATTTATCGATGTTTTCGAATTCATAATTGAATGTAATTAATCATTGTCGTTGCGAACCATTCTAGACAAATTCGTTCACGACAATGATTTTATTATATTCTTATGAATTTGATTCTCGGTTAAAAATATGTATTTTCGTTGTTTCTCATATTTTTATTTTTAATATTTTAGATTTGTTTTCGATTATAACTTTGTCGCGTAATTTTGACTTTACTCTGGAGTTATATTTCGTTGATGAAATATATTATCTAATTATAGAATTTTCGTTTAAATAGTTAAATTTATTTTAATGATTTTATCCGTAGAAAATATTTCCAACTTTAAATTTATTCGTTTCGGTAATCGTTAATATTTTCGGAAAGTTTAATTTAAAAAGATTTCGGAGTTTATTTATGAAATTCTTTCTGGAATTAATTCCCTTTCGTTTTATGCTTTTTGGTTTACGGAAAACCGATTTCGGAAATTATTTAAATTAATCTCGATTTATTAGAATTTGACTTAAATATTTTGTTATATGCTTTTAAATAATTTTTAGAGGCCTTATAATACATTTCCGTAAATAATATAAATTTCTATGTTTGTTGGTAAATTCTTTCGAGAATGTTTCCAAAATTCTTTATATAGCTTTTTATTAATTTTAAGCCTTCGGATCCGTTCGAAATAATTTCCGTTAAATAAATTTTAGATAAGATTCTTCCAATAATAAATTTTAAATATTCATTATTTTATATTGTGCTTGTATTGGTAAAAAAAAAAAAAAAAAAAAAAAACCAAAAACGCAGCATCCAAACCCAACTCGTGCCCCCGACCCCCTCTCCCTTTTTCTTTTTCCCTCTTCTTCTTCCCTTTCTTTCTTTCCCTGCTGCTCCCGACCTACTGCCCTCTGCGCAGCCCCAAACCCGCACCAGCCACCCCTTCTCCCAGCTGCCCCTCCTTGCTCCTCCCCACTCCGGCCGAGCTCCGACCGCCACTAACCACCGCAGCAGCTGCTGCTAAAGCCGCGCGACAGCAGCCAACGCAGCACCAGCACCAGCGACAGCAGCGTACAGCAGCAGCACCGGTCGTGCCGCCGTCCGGCCACGGCGAGCTCGGGTGACCACCGGCGAGCCACCCCCGGGCCCCGACGAAGCTTCTCCGGCCTTCCCGTGCGCTAATTTGTTGAGTTTCGTTTGGTATAAATTTCCGAAGTGAACCCTTGTAGCCCCTCATTTGCCCCTCCCTTTTCCTTCCTTCTCAGCCACGCCCACCTCGGCAACCCCCTTCACAACCTTGCCGCAGCCCCTCCGCCACCTTTTGCCGTTAACAAACCATCCCCGACCACCACCTACACCCCTTCTTCACCCCTGTACCCTTCCCTTGCCCTAAATCCTCCCCCACCTACCTTCTTTCCTAGCCCCAAAACCCTAACCTAAAAACACCACTCCCTCCTCCCTTTCATGCCATTTCAAGCCCCTTACCCCTCTTGTTTTGCATGCATCTCATGCTGCATGAGTAGCATGAGTTGTTGCATGCCTTAGTATATTTTGGTTAATAAGTTTTAAGGTATAATAATATTTAAGTTAAGTATTTCATTAATTAAGTTTATAAAGTCTTATTCTTTTGGTTTTCTTATTTCTAATGTGATGAATATTGATATTATTTTTAGGGATTGGTTTTGCTAATCAAAGCTTGAATCTTTAACCGGGATACTGGTAAGGTTTTTTTTTGCGGGAATTAAGGTAATCGTTAAACTCCACTTAAACGCATGGATTAACGTATGTTAGCACATTAGGGTTTTGAGTATGTTATTATGCTTGATATATGTTGTTTAATATAATATATGTAGTTTCTTGTGTTGATTGATAAAAAGGAAAGCATGCTAGTTTATATGCTATGTATGGAAGAAATGTTTAAGGAAGGAGAATTGTTATTCAAGAATATGTTAAGCATTTATCCATACTATATTATGTTATTGTGACCATTAATGCATGATTAATATTATTGTGAGCCCTAGGGAATTTTAGTAATATGTCTTGGACAAGAGTGTGGCCTAATATATGTATTTGTTGATGAGTATTATGTTGAAATACAGTAGTTGGTGGAGTTGGATGATGAGAATAGAGTATTAATATTAATATTTGATGTAGTGGTGATAATTTGATAGAGGTGGTGTAATAAAGGATAAAATGGTAATTTTGAAAGTAATGGGAAAAATGGTAGTTTTATAAGTAAAAGGGTATTATGGTAATTTTGGAAGTAAGGGGCAAAATGGTAATTTGTGAGTAAAAGGGGTATTATGGTAATTTTATAAGTAAAAGGGTATAATGGTAATTTTGTAAGTGAAAGGGTATTATGGTATTTTAGAGGTAAAGAGTAAAATGGCAATTATGATAATGGGAAAGGGCATAATGGTAATTATGACAATAGAGAAGGGTAAAATGGTAATTATGATAATAAAAAAGAGTAAAATGGTAATTATGATAATGGAGAAAGGTAATATGGTAATTAAGATAATGGAGAAGTTAATTATAAAAATGGAGAAGGGTAGAATGGTAATTATAATAATGGAGAAAGGTAATCGGTAATTATGTTAATAAAGAAGGGTAATTTGGTAATTTAACCAATCAAATGGAAATATGATAAGGGTAATAATTATGAAGGGTGATTGGTGACCTAATAAGTGTGAGAGATGACTCGGTAACCCAAACCAAGCAAGGGGTAATTTGGTAATTATGTAACACGAAGGGTAATATGGTAAATGGGCAAGTAAAGAAGGGATGACTTAACAACCATACAAGTAAGGAGTGATTCAGTAATTCGTATCTAATATGTCGTTGTGATATCAGAGTTCGTAATAAGACTCAAGTAACACTAAATAGTAAGATAATGGTATTTGATGATGAGTGAGTATTACGGGAACGAATCCTACATCGAAATCGGATGAGATTATGATGGCCTTAATAATTCCCCTATTTTATCTTGGATAACCGTATGAATAAGGAATACCTAATGATATCAAAATGATTGAAAGGGAATATGTATTTGATTGATGTACTTCTCGCGATCATCTTAATTAAGACACTAATACTTAAAGTAAAAGACTTCGAGATCGGGAATGGCGGCTCTTTAGGGGTCGCTACCCTAAAGACATGGTTTAACCCGCGGTGATTTTGGTATTTGCAGGTGTGCCTTTGTGCCCCAACTAGGCTCTACATCTTACTCTATCTAGCTCTACAGACTTATTTAGGAGGTATGCATACTTATGGATTATGTATCTTTGTCGATAGGGTATTGAGTTAGCTGTATGCACCAGTATAACCAGGGTACCTTTGCGTCCCTAGGTTTATAGTCGAAGGGTACTGAGCAGCTTATATGCACCAGTGCGACCGGTGTACCTTTATGTCCCGGGATCTTGATCTTCCTATCAAGGCAAATAAATGAAATTGTTATGATGATTAAAAAGGGAAAGCACTAATTGTGAAAGTGAAAGATTACTAAGCCGAGCCCAGTTGATTATGAGTACTGGTCCACCGGATATAATAGTGGCTTAGGAGCGTGTTGCCCTGGATGATGTTTATATGTATTCCGGTCCACCGACGATAATAGTGGGGGATTATGAGCTCAATAAATCTAATTTGGTTATGAATAAATAATGAGAAAATACTAATCACTTATAGTGGAACACCATGTGAGTCGGGGCCAGACCAGTCCACCGGCAAATAATAGTGGCTAGGAGTGTTTTTCCCTAGAGACCGATCCACCGGCAATAATAGCGGTCAAGACCATTATGCCCCGTATGTATTCCGATCCACCGGCTATAATAGTGGAGTTTCCACACTCACATGGATATATATATATATATATATATATATATATATATATATATAATCCAAAATGATTGAATAATGATGGACTAATGGCTTAAGGCCCAGAAGTATTTATTGTACATTATGACTTATTAATATTTGATGGATTTGTTAAGTATGTGATTGTAGTGTATGCATTTCTTATTATATATGTAAATAGCTTAGTTTCATGTGTTGCATTGCGGGCTTACTGTTAAGTGTGTTTTTTAAGAATTACTCAGTCCCATAGTACTAAAAGGGTTTCATTCATAGGGCCCCTTCCTATTCAATGGGCAGAGTCTCTTACATGTCTTTTTCAGGTGCTATTCAAGTGGATAACAGGAAAAAGTGTAAGGATTATCCAGACTTTTAGGATTTCATTCTTTCTCTTCTAATTCTTGGTTTAAATGTAATATTTGTTCTTGTAACCACCATTGGTGGATCCTATTATTATAAAATATTTATTTGCGCTACTCTGATTTAAATATGGTTTGAATTTCTAGTAATTGTTATTTTATTCTTTAGCCTTAACACTTGGTATTTGAACGGTATGAGTGAACCAGTATGGTACTAAGTGTGGCGGTAATATCCCCAGAATTCACAGTCTTGTATTTTGCTTCTGCTAACTCTTTTAAATAAAACGAAATTTTTCAGTAGTAAATTTTAGGGGTGTTACACTTATCACTTAAAATAATTTGTTAATAAGGAGATCAATCGCCTAAATCGTAGCTTGTTACATCCTCATCTCTATCTTGCTAACTGAGACTTAAGATTATTAGAACAAAGACTATGGTGGGCTTGGAATATGGGGCATGGAGGTTTATAACCAAGCCACAATTATGAAGTTTGCATAGGATTTCTATAGTAATCGGGAGCCACTGTGGGTTAGGATAGTACATGAGAAATATACCCCACATGGTAGACTCTTTGAGGCATCAATTACTAGGTCATGTTCACATACATGGAGGAGTATCATGAATTGTGTTCCATCATTCTAAAAAGTGATTAAGTGGGTAATTATATTAGGATGCACGTAAAATTTTGGTATTATTTGTGGATTGGAGGTAGGTTGTTAATTCAATTCAACTTCCTAGATCTAATTTGGGAAGATAAACCCAATTTGTTTCTCAATTTCATATCTAATGAAGGATCCTATAACAATGAAACTCTCACGCAATTTGTCCCATAACATAAAAGTGTGGCGATCACGGCATGCTTATTCAATCTATGGTGCAATGTATATCACATTATATCTTGGGGACTCACTTCAGATGGCATATTCTTATTAAAATCATCATATGGTCTTGTCCATGATGATAGGACTTCAAGTTCTCCCTCTTGGTGCCACCCTTGGAAACTTACGATTAGATAATGAATCATGTGCTTTGTTTGGAATTTGGCCTATGGCAAATTAATTTCTCACTAATGTAATTGTGACCGGAGAAGCTTAACTAATTACACCGGATGAAAGATTTGTCTTCATCCTAATGAATGCACAACACGTGTATTTTGCGATTTCTAGTAATAAAATTTTTTAGGCTTATTAATAAAGTTACACAAATAGAACAAGAGAAATTCTTCAAAAGGGAACTCTGTGATTGGTTTTAACATAATATCTAGAAACATTAAATCCTTCACTTGAGTGAGCCATTGAGGGACTATTGCTTTATCATTATTTATTGATGCCTATAGTATTAGAGAGACAAACACATACTCATAGGGAGATCTATTGATACAAGTAGAGTAGTTACTTAGCTTAAGGATTTCATAAATGAGGAGCATAGAGCTTGTAATACTACTGAAAGTTTTGAACAAACTACATGTGAGTACTTGGCTCAAAATCAATGTGGATGAAAATTCATACTTGGCTCAAAGTCTAGGGCATTATTTATGGCTTAAAATAGGCTCTTAGGCATGGACATAAAAACATCATCCTCTACACATGGTCATACACTATAGTTAGGCTCATTAGCAATTATCGTGCAACAAAGATGTTTCCCTCTAATAGAGGCTTGCAGGGAGCTTATGCATCAATATCTTATGAGATAATTCACTTTTATAAAGAATAAAATCAAGTGGAGGGTATCATGGCTCACATAAGGCATGAACTAGATATGGCTTTTATGTCTATGACACTCCTCCGTGTGTGTTAGGGATAAATTATTTTTTTACTTTAGTGGACAACATTAGTAATTACACTATTAGCAATAGATGTAATTTTTGTCACTATTCATGTAGTATTTGGATCTTATTTCCCCCCTTTTAATAGAAAATAAAATATAATAAAATAAATACTAAATACTAATGGTTGATTTGATAAAAAAGGGGAGAGGGAGCAATAATAAACTAAAGTAGGTTTGTCTTATCTCTCATCTTCTTCTTTTTTTTTTAAAAAAAAAAGAAGAAGTATAAAGAAAATTGTTGGCCCAAAATGTTGGGATCTTATGTTAGTCAAAGGTTTGGATCATGGGCTTGTGAGATCTTATGTCAATTAATGTAATTTATGTTACAAACGGAAAGAACCATGGCATTAATATGTTTAGGCATGCATGTATGCATGCCAATAATTGTACAGTTATTCACTCCATCGACCACTTGATAATGTCCTATTAATGAAAATAATTTCAATGTGATGAAATATGAAACTCATGCAACCACTTTACATGATCTATAACGCCTTCTTACTCTTCATAGGATATTTGTGGAAGACTTTCTATGCATTTTCCCATTTCAAATACGAATTAAAAAAAAACATGCATCATCTCCAATTTTTATAATGTTTTTCATTTAGAAAATCTAAATTCTTATGTTGTTGAAAATGGAGGGAAAACTCCATTAAAATGAGTTGAGAAGCTCAAAAGAGAGGATAAGAGAAATAGAGAATTTTATTATTGATTATATTATGTTTTATGATAGGTTAAATGTGTTTATATATAACCATCTCTTAATTGATTACTATGTCAATTGCTAAAAACATTTTAACAAAAAAAAAGGAAATGGAAAAATAATCAAACTTATAGTTATAGGTCAACACCCCCTCAAGTTAGAGAGGGTGAGGGAGAGCACACTCCCAACTTGTCGAGGATAGAATTATGGGTGCTTCTAAGTAGTCTTTTGGTCATGATATCAGCTAGGTGTTGCTGTGTTCGAACATGGGTGAGACTAATGAGGCTAGTTTGGAGTTGTTCATGAACAAAGTGACAATCCTATTCAATATGATGTGGAAGATCATAAATGAATAATCTTCTACAATGTATAAATTTTATTTGGGGGATCACAAGTTGCAAAAGTCTTCACCAAAACACTTGAATTTCAATTTGTATATGTGTTGAACTCGATGGTTTTTGTAGGTTGGTATTGATTTAATCTAAGATCAAGTCCCTTTAATAAATAAACCTCCTATTTTTCTAGAGAATAATCTGCAACTCCTCAACAACTCACACTTGAAGAAGAGATTTGAAAAATCTCTCTTTTATCGATTTTAATCTTTCAATTCATGTTATTCACCATATGTTCTCTCAATGTACAATACCCTATATATACATGCAAGCCTTAGTTCACCTTTCATTAATTAAGCCCACATAACCAGCCTTATTAACAAAAGCTAAACCCATGCACAATTATAATATATATAGTAACTACAATGACAGTTTACAAACATTACAAAGTACTCAATAAAATAACAAATCTACACAAAAATTTAAGTATGTAATACATTTAATTAACACATGTAATCAAGCTTTGTGTCTTGTAGACTTATCTTCTATGCAACTGTGTAATCCTTGTAATGCTATTTTATTGTAAATCAAAGATATTTAATGGTTTGATCTTCTTGAAAACATATATAATACCTAAAAGAGTTACTTAACAAAGCATTAGAAGTATTATGATCTTCAAGAATAATTGGTACCATCTCTAAGTATACTAATTCTTATTCTTCATCCTTAGAAGAGTAATATTGAAAATGAGATGATTCTGGATCACAATATATTTAGTCCGCTTATGGAACACATGATTCTTAGCAATGTAGATGGCATCCTGACTATCACACTTGAGACTTATAGGAGTGATACCAATAATAGAAAGATAATCAAGTAAATGAGTGAGCCAAGCAATCTTTATGGTGACACAAGGCATGGATTTGTATTCTGCCTCTATAGAAGATAAAGAAACAATTTTTAGCTTCCTGAACTTCCATGAGATAGGTCTAAGGCCAAACATAATGTAAAATCCACTAACACTATGCCGAGTACAAGAGCATGCTACCCAATATGAATCAAAGTAAGCTAGAAGTGTGAGGGAAGTGTTATCATTCATGAAAATACCAATGGTAGGATCACAAAAAAGATATCTCAAGGTGTGTAGAGCAACCTAGAAATTTGGAATTCTAGGAGCACTCATAAATTAACAAAGATACTAGACAACATAATAAAGGTCAAGACGAGTGAGTGTAAGGTAATTAAGTTTTCCAATCAAACTTATATTTTTCTAGATTTTCCATCAATAAGCCAGTATTAGGGGTTAATTTGAGACTAGTGAGAAAAGGACAGAGAGAAGGTTGGTCATGTTGACAATCAAACTTTTAAATTATATTAGAAGCAAATTTTTGTTGAGTGAGAATTATCCCCTGAGGTTCCTCGAGTATTTTTATTCCTAAAAAATAATGTAGAACACCCAAATCTTTAATCTTGACCTCACCATCCAAAAAAGAATTAAGAGCATTTATCTCACCCATATTGTCTCCCGTAACCAAAATATCATCACCATACACAGCAAAAAACTTGTTTTCTTATAGAATAAGGAATAATCATTCTTAGAATTCTAGTAAGTGTTGGAATGAAGAGAGATAGAGAGGCAATTATACCACTGCCTCGAGGATTACTTGAGGCCATATAGATACTTGCAACATCTACAAATAGTGTTAGTAGATGAAGTAGATAAACGAGGAGGGGCTCACATGTAAATCTCCTCATGGAGGTCACCATGTAAGAATGCATTATTGGCATCTAGCTAAAACATTGACCACTTACATTTAATAGAGGAATCAATAAGACTTCGAACAATAGTAATTTTAACAATGGGGAAAAAGTTTTAGTATAATTTATCCCATGCTTTTTGTTTAAAACCACATACAACCAACCTAGCCTCACAATGCTCTACTGTCCCGTCAGGATGATGTTTAACTTTGAACACCCACTTACAATTGATAGGCTTTTTTACATAGAAAGGGTACTAAGTCTTAGGTATGGTTATCCCCCAAAATAAAAAATTCCTTTTGCATGGCATTACACCAAGAAAGATAGGGGACAAACTCTTCATATGAACTTGGTTCATGCACATGATCAAGTGATGCAAGAAAGGATTAGTTTGTAGTGGTAAGGGCATTAAAGCAAACAAATCAAGAGCATATTGTGGAGGTGAGGATAAGGCATTGATGACAATGTGTGGGTAGAGAGATGTAGAAGATTCATGGTGAACACTATTACAAACATATTTGTTAAGGAGTGAAGAAGGATTGTGGGGTCTGGAAGATCTACGTAATGGAGAAGGAGGAGGAGGGGAATGTGGTGCAGATTCTATAGAAGAATGTGGAGAGGAATTGTTTGGGAGAAGTGATGGTTGGAGAGATAAATAATTTTGATGTAATTGAGAAGGGAAAGAATTATCTAGTACTTGGAGAGGTAAAGGATATGAAGATGATTATGATATAGAAATATATGTTCATGAAAAACAGTATCTCTGGATATGTGGATCAACTACTTTGTATGCTTTCTTGCCTAAAGGATAACCAAGAAATACACAAGTAAATTCCCTTGTTTAGAATTTATCTCTATGAACTAGGGAAAAAGATATGTAATAGAGACATCCAAAAGTTCAAAGAAGAGAGTAATGAGGTTTATGACCAAGTAAATGTTCATGTGGAGTTTTATTATGGAGAATTTTAGAAGGAAACCGGTTGATGAGGTAAGTGGAAATGAGCACACAGTCCCCCTAATATTTAAGTGGTAAATGTGATCGAAGTAAGAGAGCTTGGGCAATTTCCAAAAGATGTTTGTGCTTTCATTTGACAACACCATTTTGTTGAGGTGTATGGGGATATGATTTTTGGTGTAGGATGCCATTATTTTGAAATAATTGGATGGCTTTATGAGATGACCCTAGCTTAAAAGCATTTTCAAATTGGATAGTTCTTGGTGTAGTATAGAACTGAGTTCTAAACATATGGATAAAGGATTTAAGGGTAGAAAATTTATAGATCTTAGCACATAATGAATGAGTCCAAGTTTCACTAGTGTAATTACTTACAATTGTGAGAATTTTTTTGGCCATTTTAAGTTTGTTTGTGATATGGTCCCCATACATCAATATAAATTAACTCTAATGGTGCAGTCCTGTGAATGGAACTATGGGGAAAAAGGATATGTTGTTGTCTTGCCTTTGGACAAACTAAACAAGGATTGTCAGAAAATTTTTGGATAGAATTATATTTTATTAATTCCATGTGTGATATGGTCCCCATACATTGGTAAATGGTCTAGCCTATGATGTCTAAGCGGAATCTTTACATGAAATATAACTTAAAGAATAACTAGTATTAAGTACATCAGGATGTGATAATTGAAAAAAAAACATAAGCTAGTTAATGGAGTAGGTATCAAGGTTGTAGATGATGTAGAAGGTTGATGATGACTTGTCAAAGTAGATGTTGTAGAATGAGGGGCTTGATGTAGCATGTATAATCCACAGGTGGCCCTACCAAGAACTAATGACCTCTTTAGATAAGGGTCCTACAAAAGACGCTGATTAGGTGAGAAAATAACTTGGCACTATAGTTGGGTATTTAGCTTAGTGATGGATAAAAGGTTGTAATTAAAGGATGGTATGAGCAATACATCATGTAGAATGAGTTTAGAAGATAGTGGTATAATTTCTTTTTGTGATACTAGGACACCATTACCTTCTGGTAAGGTAATTGTATAAGGTTTGGATAAAGGTGTAAGCTTTGTGAGAATATGAGGTGTGCAACACATATGATCGCTAGCCCATGAATCAATGATCCAAGGTTTCAAGGTAATGTATTCTTGCATGCACTTTGAACAAGAACATGAAACTAAATCAGTTTGAGTAAGGTTGACTACATTACCTTTAAAATTGGCATGACCAGATACAGAAGGAATATTTGTAGATAGAGCTTCATTAATAGATGAGTCATTCAATATGTTCATCAACTTCTGACATTGTTGAGTTGAAAGCCTTGGAATAGCAGAAGAATGCTCAAACATATAAGAATGGTCAGAGTTATCACAACTGGTGGAAACTTGAGCTATAAATTTCATGTCTTTGCCATTTTTAGAATTGTTTGAAAACCATGAATCTTGAAACATATTTCTTTGGTGTGGCCTAATTTCTTGTAGTAATCATAGAAGTAATTTGATAAGTGACCCGGATGGTTGAGGTTTAAAAGTGAATGAGGTAGCATTTATAGAGGCAGCGTCAATTGAAAATTGGGAATGTGTTGTCACAGCTTTTTGCTTTTCCTCTTGTAATAGTAGTGAATAAACTTCTACAATAGTAGGAATGAGTTTCATAAGGAGAATATTACCTTAAACACCAATGTAAGTTTTATTCATTCTTATCAATAATTTGATAAGTTTTTGTTCATCGGTAAAATTTTCTCAGGTTTTTGCTATTCTACATGTACATGGTGGTAAATTACTAATGGCTTTGATTTCATCTCACAACTTCTTAATTTATGTAAAATGCATGGTGATTACTGCCTTGTGATGTCTGACTGAGTTGTTATCCAACTTGGAATAGATGAGTGCCACAAGTCTAACCGAATCCGCCTTCAATCTCCTTTTAAAGTTCATACGCAGTTTCATAGTAAATTAGGATGTCACTAATTTCTTTCATCACGAAATTAAGAATTCAAGATATGACCATGTTATTGCATTGATCCCTATCTTCAAAATCAAGTGATGATAAATTTGGTTGAGGGTATAAACCATTCACGAAACCCTTATTTCACTTTGTATTTAAGGTAGTCAACATTAATCTTCTCCATAGAACAAATATGGTGCCATCATTATCACTTGGATAAAGGTATAGGTATGAATGAGGGTTAATTGGAAGATTGGTTTGAGCATCGTCCAATAGGTCCTCATGTAACTTGTTACCAGACATGTTAATTTTGTGTTTTATGGTAGCAAAATTAAGAGAATTGAAATGGAATTCAAAGAGTTCAATAGAGATTAGAGGATCAGCGCTCTGATACCCTGTTGAAAATGGAGGAAAAAATCTGTTAAAATGAGTTGAAAGCTCGAAACAAAAGATGAGATAATTAGAGAAAAGTACAGAGAATTTTATTATTAATCGTGTTATATTTTACAATAGGTCAAATGTGTTTGCATATAACCAGCTATTAATCGATTGCTATGTTAGTTGCTAACAAATATTTAACAAACAGAAACATAATTAGAATAGTATTCAAATGTATAGTGACAGATCAACATATGGTACCAAATGAAAAAAATGATATTTATGTTATCATTTTCTTTGGAATGATAGATTATTGTTAGCGTTGTTATCATTTATCAAGTTTTTTGTATAAATCTATAAGTGGCATGTTATAATTCTGTGTATAATAAAAAATAAAGCTAAACCTAGGACAATTGACAAAAATATTTTGGATAAAACATAGTAATTACATGTTTGTATTTGACAATTAAATTCTTATATCTACAGCATTATTTTTTTTAAAAAATTTTATCCTTAAAAGTTTATTAGAATTTATTATAAAATATTTAATGAGAACAAGTCTTAAGGTGAGAATGGAGAGTAACTCTAATTTTTTAAGTTATATACAATAGTTTTTTCCGCACATTAAGAATTGTTGCTTTCACCTTTTAGGGTAATTTTCTAAATTTAAACATAAATATACAATATTTCTAAAAATGTTATTATTTTTTTATAACACTTAAGTAATATAATATTCTGAGCTATTTATAGTAGTTTTATCCATCCATTGAGGGTAGTTTTTCAATTTACCATGGTGTACTTTCCTCACATAAAATATAAATACTTAATACTTATAAAGTCGCTATAATTTTTTTTCCTAGACATTCAAATACTCTAGTTCTTTAATTTAATTACATTAGCTTTCTTTTTTCACCCATTAAAGATATTTCTTCCATTTTCTAAGGATAGTTTTATCAATTGTATCAAATTTTTTTTATCCCAACTCTTCATCTTTGATTTAATGATTTAAATTAAAAGTTCTTATGTTCTCATCAAATAATAGTTTCCATTTACTATTCTTCCTGCTTTTTATACATCATCGGGGGTGAAAGGTTTTATACGCCAAAGCTTCATCGGGGGTGTAACGTGCATACTCAAAAAATTTCTACATCGTCAAAGCTGGACGATCTTATCTCTCTCTCATCGCTTTTTTCATGCACATTTTACCTTTACAACCAAAAGCTCGTGCCTGTGCTTGTTCATCATTGACCACAACCCGCCTTGTCCTCGTCCTTTTTTCCTTCTTTTTTTTTTATTTTTATTTTTAAATTTTATCCTATAGAGGATTATTTCTTTGCTAAACGCCCCTCGGTCTGGTCCCGTGCTCCTATTTCGGTTTGAAACTGACGAGGCGTCAGTGTCAACGAGAAAAATCCGAGGTTCCTTCCATCTTCAATTGACATTGATTTGATTAAGCAATGCATCTCTCTCTCTCCCTCTTCATGAAAGCTTGATTTCTACATCTCCTTCTGTTTAACCGCCATGACCGATTCCCAGAGTAGCCCTTCGTCTTCCTCCTCGTACAATTCCCTTTCCGTTTCTGCCGCTCAAGAGGTACTCTCTCCCTCCGCCACTTTATTTCGTCCCTTGATTCTAGTGTTTTATTTCCGTGATTTGTACCGAATAATTGCTCTATAATATGAATGTAAACGAGAGAGGATTTATAAACTAGTATTTGTTGTAGAATCTGTAACTGCAATTTGGTAAGTGATTTATGTCCCTGTTCTGGTAACCGATTCATATCAATTTCTCCTAAACATCTGTATACCCGAAATTCGTTTCGGGTACCCCGTATGTCAAAATTTGGGAGGCCAATTTCGGTTGATCCCTCTTGTTTTGCTTTGGAAAGTTAGACGACCGATGCTATTGTTTTTTATGGTGTTTTGCTTCCGATCACTTCGAATGCACCGCTCAAAAGTACACTTCTCAATTCTTCTTTTCGTGTATTTGATTTGATGCCCAATTCTGTGGATTTTATGAATCCGGATGTTTGGTTGTGCAAAAGCAGCACTCTATTAGTTTTTACATGCATAGTACCTCGGGAATTCTTGCCTTCGCTATCTAAGTAGCATTATTTCTTCTTCTTTTTACTGTTATAGTTAAATTTTATTTATCATCTTCTGTTCTTCTCGGTGATACTACATTTGGTACGTCAAATATAACACGAAGTTCACTTTTTTAGCAGAATGTTGCTCGTAGTCAAAGAAGCGGTGCCAGTACTTATGTAGTGTCATTTGAACAATCAAGGCACTGGAGAGACGTCTTCTGGCTTGCTATTTTCATACTGCATTTGGTAGGTTTCGGGCTGGCGTTAGGAATTCTTGGGCTGAATAGGTTTAAGAAGCGTGATAGGCTTAACATCGATCAGTACACCAACCGTTTTTTGGAGAATCGTGATGGTCTGACGGAGTATTACTGGCCGTTGTACGCTGCTGCTGGTGGGGTTGGTGTGGTTCTTGCAGGGGCTTGGTTGTTGTTGCTCCATTCTCAGGCATGTCAGATGATGAAGATCTCTGTGCACCTTTCGACTACGTACCTTGCCGTGATTAGTATATTTTGTTTTTGGGCCAAGCAGTTTTTCTGGGGTGTTGCTTTTGCTGTTGGAGCTTTTCTCCAGTTTGTGTATGTCATCTCGGTCATAGACAGGTAATCTGTTTGCCTTTCCTTTTGAAGACTATGGATCCAACTCGTGTACTGAAATGCCCATCCACCCTCTTGTTGCTTTTTTTTTTTTTGTGTGTGTGTGTGTCATTGATGTATTTCTGAGGAAAATGTGAGGAGAGAACTATATAGAATACGAAATCAGGTTAGAAAGAACTCTCCAATCACTTTTAGATACTAAAGCACCTTTCTATAACAAGGCTTGAATGAATCTTGGCTCCATGGGATACCTGTCCCAATAAATATGATTATGACCATAAAACATACATGAACGTCATTACACATCGTATTTAAATAAATAATTAATGCACAAACCTTATGCTACAATGTATGTAATTATTTGATGCCTATGTATTAATGAATCTAGAAATTGGTAATTAACTCTCGCAAAATTTGATAGGAGCAGTATTCAACACTGGTCTCAGTAGTTGAACTGCAAAATTCTCTTTTCGTGGTGATCTTATGCATTACACTAACTGTAACCTGTTTCAGCATTGTGCTTTCTTAAATTATGTTACTATTACACTCTTTGACGTGTTGTGAATCACCTTATCTGTCTGTCAGAGTTGCCAATATGGTGTCCTATCAATTCTTTTAATGATCTTCCAATTCGATAGAGTGAATTTTATGTTTCTAGTATAAACTACAGAAGCAATGCATCCCTATCATAGGAAGTGAAATGATCAGCCTACAACAATTAAGTATTTATCCCTTCTACTGGAGTGGGTGGGATTAATTAAATGGGTTTGACCACTTAAGGGTGAATCATTGTAACCTCAAGGGCAACGGAACTCAGCTTGGTGTATGGAGCAGAGAGCTCTGCTATGAGAAAGCTACACTGTTATATCTGACACCCTTTCTTGTCATAGTTATACTTTATATCTGATAAACTCATGGAGATAGGCCAGGGCTGGGTTTGTGGAAATTTTTACTGTGCTATGGCCTTGTTCGATCATATACTCTAAGGAGGCCTTGCTGCATTTGCATATTGTAATAACCTCATCATTGATTAGTATTGGTCAAATAATGGTCAATTGTTGTGATATGTATAAGCAGTGGGGATTGATGTAATTGATTTTGAGAATGAAGTGCAAAGCCTGAGATCTGTTACTGCATAAAATGAGGTGAGAGTTTGAGCCTGCCCTGGTGCTTCCATCTGTCTGCCCATGTTGAAGGATCCAAATTGAAGTTGGTTGATTATCTATTGGATTTTGGCCAATTCAAAACACATCCAAGTAGTGCGAATCGATCGAAGGGTTATCCTCATGATCTATCTGATCCTTTCACCCTATCCAACTGAACAAGTTTTGTCCTTCGCAACATGCTAGTGACCTGGAGCTATAGTAATACCTGCTTTAGTCCTTTCTGCCTCCCCAGAGAAACAAATATGAAACTGGTTCTTAATGTGACTCCTTGCCATGAGCTCTTATCACCATTTATTAAAGCTAGAGAATGTTACAAAATTATTAAACTGCTTTGGACAATCTCCAGAAGTTTCCTCATCCCTATCAAGAGGAGTTTGATGTATTAGTGCTTGCTGTTAGTTTTGCTCATTAGAAGTTGTACATATGGTCTTTGTCTGGATGTTCCTGCCCCAGTGCTTTCTTGCATGAAGTGAAGTACTTAGCAGTTCGCACTCTGAGACCTGGCCACACCAGTAGTATTATTGAATTCAGCATTTGATTTTTATTTTTATTTTGTAATTGTATTCAGATGCATAGAAGTTGTTTTAAAAATCTCAAACTTTTGATCTTTTTCCAATAACAGTATATTGGTCTCATTTTGTAGATTTATGTTTCTACATGGTAAGGATCTGTTTCTGATTCTATATTAACGCCTCACAATGTCAAGCTGCTACACACACTTTAGAGCAAACCCACTTAACTGGATGTCCACATGTTTATGCCAGTTTTAAATGACTTCATTCATGTAATTCTGTAGGCTACCATTTACCATGCTGGTGCTTCAGAAAGCAGTGAAGATGGTTTGGGGCCTTCCTAAAGTTAGGAGAGCAGCATATGCATTTATCTTTGTCATGCTTCTATGGATGTCATTATGGTCATTTGGAGCATCTGGAGTTGTGGCTTCAAGCATGGGTGACAGCGGACGCTGGTGGCTTCTTGTGGTGAGCGGGCAAGTTTTGATCTTTCTCGCATTTGTCATTATTGTGACAAGGACATTAGAGTTCTCAGTAGACAGGAATGAACTTATTATCCAAGTGCAATTGTTAATAAATAGTGCCTTTTTGCATACAATTACAGGTGATCTCCATTAGCTTATTCTGGACTGGCGCAGTGCTTTGTAATACTCTTCATGTGATAGTATCAGGAGTGGTATTTCTTGTTCTCATCCACGCTGGTCCTGACTCAGGATCAATGCCTGCAAACTCATTGATGAAGTCTCTACGTTATGCTGTAACAACTTCCTTTGGCAGTATCTGCTATGGTTCACTCTTTACAGCTGCCATACGCACGTTGCGATGGGAGGTCAATCATTGGCTTTCTTTTGTGACTGATATTTCCCTGTTTTCTTGTTTCCTTAATTTTTTTAGGAATTTAAACTCTCAGTGAAGTAGTAACCTTGAACCATTCTGATTTGTCACAGATAAGAGGGTTCAGATCAAAGATTGGCAACAATGAATGTTTACTATGCTGTGTCGATTTCCTTTTTCATCTTGTGGAGACACTTGTTCGGTTCTTCAACAAATATGCATATGTTCAGGTTTGATTCTCAGCATATATATTTGCTCATTTCTTCTGGAGTTGAGGAATAATTATTTCTGCTTTAGCTTGAGCCACTTATTCTCCTAAGCATCCCAATTTTTTGAGAATATCTGTTCTTATGAGCATGACTAGCCAAGTGGTTAGTCAGTTGATTACCAAGGGAAGGAACAATTATTTTGGACTGTTTTAGCCATTAGAACTTAGAGAGAACTTTTTGTGAGGCAATTGTATCGCCAGTAAGCTGGTTGTGCATTGAGCATAACCAACAGTCCGGATAATGGACAAGTTCTTCAGTTTCTGTTGACCATATTTCTATTCCCAAAGAAGAGGTTTCTTATGCTATCTTCTTCTATTATTTCGATTGCAGATTGCAGTGTCTGGGCAAAGCTTTAATCGGTCGGCAAGGGATGCTTGGGAGTTATTTCAGTCAACTGGTGTCGAAGCACTTGTTGCATATGACTGTTCTGGTGCTGTTCTTTTGATGGGAACTCTTGTGGGTGGGTTGATCACTGGAACTTGTGCTGGGGTCTGGACGTGGTTCAGGGCCAGTGATAGAGTTATAATGGTTGGATCCACGTCAATGTTGATGGGAATGGTGTTGGTAAGCTTCTTCAATCAGCTCTTTCTACAATGTTAGGCGTTAATGGAGACCTTTCATCAGCCGCTTCAGTTGCTGAACTAATAGTTCTTACTTGCAGGTGGGACTGGCAATGGTGGTTGTGGAAGGTGCAGTAACGTCTATTTATATATGCTATGCTTTAGATCCTTTACTGATTCATAGATGGGATGCCAGCTTCTTTAACAAGATGTCAGAAATGTTACACCAGCGACTGCAGCATAGAAGTGCTCGAGCAAGGGAAATCTTGACCCGGGAAGGGATTCAAGGGCATTTACAAAATTCAGTTGCTGCATGACTATCATTTTCTTATTCACTGTAGATTGCAAGTTGCAACCCCTTGATCTTTCTCCCTCGCCCTGTCTGTGTGCGCGTGTTTTAGAATTCATTTCTTTTGCAGGGTCACCAAAGGTGCCTGCCTTGCATAGTTGCATCCCTTTTTAGTGTAGCTCGGGTCTGATGAACGTCTAGAGTGTGTGGCAGCAATGCCCTTAGTTTATCAAAGAAAATTGATTCCCAAAATCTTTCTTCTCCCTTCCCCCATTTTTTATGACAATTTTCAAATATTGATTCTGCTGCCATGGAAGCAAGGTGTAGAGAGAAAAGTGGCTTGTCCTGCCTCATAATTGCCACTTCCAATCAAGCATCCAAAGTGATCTCGACTTCCGGGGGGAAATCGGGTCTGGATGGTAAATTCAGCACGACCCTGGAGCTCATATTGGTTTAGAGTTTCAAACTGAATCTATAACATTCCATGTTTTCTACACACAACATCAGTGTGGGAAAACATGATGGGAGAAAGAGAGCAATTCCAGCTATTTTGCGCTGAGAAAAGGAAAGATCCACGCAAGATATCAAACTCATTTATCAACGAGCTTATAATTTACTTGCAAATGTAAAGCCTCCAACCGACAGACGAGAAACTAAAAGTAATAAGGTAAAAAGTAACAAATACAACAACGTCCACATCAATGGTCCATTATTATTTGACAGATCTAACTAACAATTACTATCAGTGTTGCCCTCCTTCAGCTGTTTCACTTTTGGGAGCTTCCTTGATCTCATCCCCAGTTTCGTCCTATAAAATTGGGTTAAAAAGTACAGTCAAATTAAATCCTATAAGACGGTCCTCTTTTCTATGGACAAGTATCTGTATGAAATCATGTTGTGTGCAAAGTGTGCCTGGGCAGGTGTAGATGGGAAAGAAATATGGAAGGGAATGGAAGGAGATAAGTTACCGCATTATCAGATGTCCATAATGTTAAATTGTCCCTAAGAAGCTGCATGATCAATGTGCTGTCCTTATAGGACTCTTCGCCTAAGGTATCCAGCTCAGAGATAGCCTCATCAAAAGCCTATAAAAATGAACTGAGTTAGTCACTAGAGATGGAAGAAGTCGTGCACATAAACCCAGATAAGTATTCATGTCAGCTGTGGATCGATCCCGCCACGCATGCATGAACAGACACCAATATAAGAACCAAGCAAATGATGCAAATTTTGGTGACTCGGATTGAAAATCCAGATGAAATACACATTCACATGAACCCATTCAGTCGCTCCTCAGATAATCACATATTCAGATACATGGTGATTGGGTACCCTAATATCTGTTCCCCAGAAAAAGAAAAGAAGCACCGAGACATAAAACTCGATGTTTTTGAAAGAGAACAAGCATGTTAGATCAAGGCATAAAGATCCAATCTCTGTATCTACCTAATGAGATTTAAAGTTTGGGTCCCATGTAAATAAGATCTGAAACGAGCATCAAGTCAACCAGAGCAGTTTGGAGGAAAAAATAAAAGGAAGAGAAGTTACACGATCCTCAGAATCAATAAGAACAGAAACTACAGTTGATGTTAGCCAAAAGGCCGAGAAAGGAGATGGCTATAAAATCCAAACCTGCTTAGCAAGGGTGCAGGCACGATCAGGAGAGTTCAAGATTTCATAGTAAAACACAGAGAAGTTGAGAGCAAGGCCCAGCCTGATTGGGTGAGTAGGAGCTAATTCAGCCAGTGCAATGTCCTACAGAAAACAAAAAGATCAAGCAAGATTTAATGAAAGGGGTAAAAAAAAAATCAATCCTATTAAAATAAGAAAGTTCCATATCATATCTAAGTCTCATCTCAGTAAGCCAAACCTGAGCAGATTTGTAAGCCACCAAAGTATTTTCAGCAGACTCCTTCCTCTCAGCCCCACTCTTGAATTCAGCCAAATACCTATGATAATCCCCTTTCATCTTCAAATAAAAGACCTTCGACTCAGCAGCAGAAGCGGAAGGGACGAGGTGCGAATCAAGAAGGTCCAAGATCCCACCGCAGATCTTACAAAGCTCGGCCTCAATCTTCGCTCTGTACTCCTTGATGGTAGCAACATGATCTTCATTCCCACGGCTCTCTTCCTTTTGTTCAATCGATGAGATAATTCTCCAAGATGCCCTCCTCGCTCCAATCACGTTCTTGTACGCTACCGAGAGCAGGTTCCTCTCTTCAATGGTTAGTTCATCGGTATCGACCGATTTCGCAACGTTTTCCATGAACTCGACCATCTCCTCGTACCTTTCAGCTTGTTCGGCTAGTTTGGCCATGTAAACGTTATCTTCCCTTGATCCTTCCATTGGAGATGAGTCTTAACTTAAGACGGTACTGTTGCCAAAACAGTGAGATCAGTTCAGTCGCAATTGTCTCTTAGAAATTATCAGAGCAGGACTTAAAACGAAAGAGGATAGACTTTGCAGATCCAGGAGAACATACATACATATACAGACGCGCGCAAACACACACACACACACACACATATATGTAACAGTAGTTCTTAAATCAAAAGGGGTCGATCGGGTCTCATCAGAGCACGTAACGATTCAATCAGGATAAATACGAGTTCCATCCAGCAATAAAGATATGGAAAAAGAACAGTATAGACTCAAAGATCGATTTTTTCCTCGCCTTCTATCTCTCTCCCTCTCTCTCTGAAGAGAGGGGGGGGGGATGCATTTTTGCAATAATAAAGAGACGGGCTCGAAATAAGCAACAGCCACCCGAACAATTTCATAATGACCATGAATTGCTAGATTCAAACAGATAACATCTCAGCCGACACAAAGTAGTAAGTGGTACCGAGCAAATAGTTAAGTGAAATGCTTGCGGAAATCGCCAAATCTATAGACAGACATATCCTATATGGACTAAGGCAGATCTAAACATCAAGCAGAAAGGAATCGATCGAATCAAAAAATGGGAATCAACTGAAAACAGGGCACACCTGAAATAGTGTAATCGCTCAGTTGGCGCGAGAGGAAGTGCAGGAAGAGCAGAGACGTAAAGAGAGAAACGAAGACGGAAACTACCCTTGTCTTTGTGCGTAAGGTAAGGAGCGAGGACAATCACACACACCGCCCTCACAATCTAAAATATAAATTATAAATTGTGTGTGGGTAGCAGAGTTGCATACATATGGAAAGCAGGAAAAAGATGACAACAAATAATAATAATTATTATTATTATTTAAAACACAAAAAAAATTGTGTAGATTTTTTAAAATATATATTTTTTCAAATATTTTTCAGATTTATTTCAAAAAATCTGTGTAGATTTTTTTTATAAAAATATATATATATATATATTCAAAACGAAAACGATACGCTAACGGAACTTTTTGTGTTTGAGTGGTCTCGGCTTCACGCCTAGTCAACGGTATTTGCTTTAATGTGTCACGCGCCGCACGTGAGGTGCCTGTTAGCATGTGACACCGCCCCCAAGCCAAGGTACTAAAAACAATAATAGCCCAATTTATTTATATCTTACTACTATTTTTCCATAAAATATCCACGGTCCTTCCTTACATGACAAATAATAATCATAATAATAATAATAGCCCCTCCGGAACTAAAAGTAGGGCTGTACAAAACATTCTAAATCTAAAAATTTGATTCGATATTTCAAATATTTAAACTGATTTTAGTCTAAAAGGATATCTGATTTTTTATTGAATTATTCGATCCGAAAAAATATAGAATATTTTATTCATTATTTCAACAATACATCATATTATTGTATTTTTATAATTTTAGTTTTTAAAGTTTTATTTATTTTTATTTTTATAATAATATTTTAATATTTCTTTTAGATAAATTAAGATATTTATATGAATATAAATATAAATATTAATTGATATACGATTTTTATTTTTAAAAATATTCTAACAAAAATTATTAAAATTGATAAAATAGTATTTTCATATAAATATTAGATAAATCTAAATTCGGTACATATGCAATCAATATTTTTAAAAATATCTGCATTCTAAATATCTAATTTAAAAAATACGAATTAAATATTCAAAAAAAATATCTAAACGAATAATAATATCTGATTTTAGATGCCGTGGCCGGAAGAGAAGATGCAAAGAATGAGACTTCAATAACATCGGCTACAAAATCTGAGGTCGGTGAGACCTACCTAGTCTTACGGGAACTACAATGTGCCCCCCACCCCGGGGCATAGACTTCTGACCAGGGACTTTAAACGATGATGTTCATACACAAGTATAATCTTTTTCTTTTTCTTTTTCTGTTTGGATCTAGACCATCGATATCCTGAGGTCTATAAATTTATTATTATGTAGCCACACTGTGAGTCAGCATCCTTAAAGGTTTTTAATTATTTATGTCATCAATTTTATCTTAGAACAGCAATATATATATATATATATATATATATATATATATATATATATATATATATATATATATATTCATGTGCCCATTGGAATTAAGAAAATCCCGCAACAGCTCTCTTGAGTGGGGAAATCAGAAAAGTTCATACTTCAAATAGAAAACAGAATGAGTTCTGATAAACTTTTTGTGTTTCACTTCGTGCCACTAAAATAAAACTATGATACGTGGATCATAAACATACCTAGTTGTAAAATTGTTAGTGCTTGATAACAGACATAAAATTTTTTGTTGGAATATACCGAAAGTATCAGACCAAGTCCAAGCCCAACAAATTTAGTAGCAGTTTGTTCAGTTCGCGTCTCTGTGCGGCCCAATTTCTACCTTGTAACAATGTTATACCATATTCTGCCGACGTTATTTTGATACCAGCAACTTTTTCAAAAAATTAGCATATCTCTTAGTATAATTATTAGAAATATATATATCATAATATTCCTAATATTTTTCTCTACAAATAAAACTCCATATTGATACACTTTTGGGGAAAATAATTATGATAAAAAAAATAGTAATTAAGCATAACAATATAGTGGTAAAATATGATAAGTTAGTTTTATTAAATAAACATGGATGCAGCTGCGGTAAAACACCAAACATACGATAGTAAAACATGAACCATGTCATAGTGAAACATCAAGCAGGTCATGATTACATCCCAATTACATAACAAAAATGTGTGGCCAAGTATAAAGATTAATCATGATAAAAAAAATGACTAGTATTGATTATACCATGGTAAAATATCAAGCATATAATGGTAAAAACACCATATATATCGTGGCAAAATATCAAACATATCGAAGTGAAATATAATAATAGAGAGAATAATGAATATATAATATTAGACCATGGTAAAACATAAAACATACTATAGGAAACATGAAGTATATCATGGTGAAATACCAAGCATACCATGGAAAAACATAAAATATAATATGATGAAAAACCAAACATATTATGATGACACATAACAATAGAGAGAAGCACAGCTATATCATGTTGGATCCTGATAAAGTATCAGTCATATCATAATGAATTATGAAACATATCATGGTAAAACACTAATCATAATATAGTGATATATGATGTTATTCTTCTAACAATTATTCCATTATTTACTTAAATGTTATCATATAGATCATGAGCAAGGTATATGCGGTTACACAATATACTAATTACATGTGTTGCTTGTTGTGATGCTCAAAAAACTGCTAAACAAGCCTATAATTACACTTTTTAAGTTTTGGCTTGCTATTTTACTTCGTCAATAATTTACCGTGAAGTTTTATTTCACTTTAACTTATGTCACTCTCTCCTAAAGGCTAAGAGTTCTTAGTTATCTCTACATGCATATATGTGTATCTTGTATGTTGTAAAGATTGACAGTATACACAAGAAACCTAAGAAATCGTAATTGAAGTAAAGAGCATCATTGTAGAACGTATTGTCAATTTGTTGTGTTGTGAAAGAGATATTGCCCTAAAGTGATAATCTGATCGGACCGAGATGTAATCCAAACACCGGATCGCCCCCAAGGTTAACATAACATATCCCGCACTTTTACACTTAAAAAATAAGAGAATTAAAATTGAAGAACAATGCCTAGAATACTGTGATTGAAGAATGATAAAAAGAATGTTCGGGTTTTCCCTATATTGAAACCAAAGGAGGGTTGACACATATATAAAGAGAAATAGTAATCCAAGAAGAATGGTTCCTATGCTTGCATAATAATAGGATAACATTTGAAAATGGAAAAAGACTTGGAATAATGCTAACCGAATCAAATAAACATAAAAATTCAAAACATTTATAAAAAAAAATTATAAAACTTTTAGCAAAAAATAATAGCAGACCCGTCTAGATCAATGACCCACCCAGCCAAGACATGTTGGTAGCAACGAATGCACATGTGTGATATATATGGACTAAGCCAAACACTAACAAAACAACCTAGTTATTCAAATCAAATCAAGTTCTAGGAGAAGCAAAATATAAACACCTTGAAAAACTTACATCTGATCAATGTGGGACTAAAGAACAATCGTAGCATATAGCATATAGCATTGTATTTTACCATTATTTCCAATATGGTAATCTTCAACGCGCAATAAACCAAGTGATTAAGCATCTAGATATTTCTTCTTTGATTTCATCTCAAATCAACAATTTTTGAGATTCCTCTTGTAAAGTTCAAAAACAATGAAAACCAAAAAAAATCTTGTTCTTTCATTTAGAGCTTATAATTACTTTTACACTATTCCATATAATTGTGCTATTGCCACATGGATAGAATCCTTGGACCTTTAAATCTAAATTCTTTCATCTACTTTAGTATGATTTATATTTTTGAAATTTCCCAAAAATTGAAATGCATAGCAAATGTAGTTCACTCATATCAATGACTCAACAAAAAAAATGTCCTTCATAATCTATCTTGAATTTGATGTAGTCAAGGCATATCTTGGGGCGACGCTAGTGATGTATTTGCACAAGGCCTCCAATTTGAGGGGGACTCACATGTGTTTGAGTATATATGTATATACCAACTGATATTAGTATATATATATGTATATATATAAAAGAACCACAGCTAACAAACTGAGAGTGTGGAGCAGTTAGAGAGGAATTTTGAGTATCCCTGACACACATGTGTTTGCTTCATGCCTAGTGTGCATTGAGTGATAATTATCCCCTCTTCAAACATATAGCTAGCACAGTTTATAAAGTAAAAAAATGCCATCTATTATCAAATAATGGGTGCAACTCTATTGGCAAGGCAAGCTAGTTTTATCCGCAATCATCAAGGCTTGAGTCTTGGCACTACCATTTCAAATAATCGTGTCACCTATACAAAATAAAGTGTCTTCATTAGGGATGACAATAGGTCAAGTTTGAATGGAGTTTGACTAGACCCATACTCGCCGGATTCAATATGTTTATATCTAGATCCATCAAGTATAGTGAGTAAATAAATTCTAAATATCCATAATTGTTTTTTAAAATGAATAATTTATGTAAATAATAATACATTTATGTTATATATAGCTTAATATGTAATTATTGATAATAATAAAAAATCATCCAATGAAAAGATAAGCATTGTAAATTTTTTGCTTTAACTTTTCAACTAGTATTTTAATACTTTCGGAATCAAATGTCTTACAATCTGCCTATAAATTAAACATTCATAAAATTATGGGGGGAAATGAAGTATAAGACTAAGAAAGATTAAAAAAAAGATGACAAATATGAAATTAGTATGTACATTTATGTGTGTGTGTGTGTGTGTGAGTCTAGTGTGACATCACAAATTTTTTTAACCCTACTTACTATATAATTGGGTTCATAATCTACTTCAAAAAAATTTACCATAATTTTTAAATCTATTTATATTAAATTTGAGATTTTTGATACTTATTTCATTCATTTGTGAAAATCACACTTTTACACAAATTCTCTGATCATACCGTTTTTATTTATTTTGAGTCATTATAAACTTGTAACTCATTCATAAAAATATTTCCACTCTTATTATTTCATTTTGATACATTTCTCATCATTTTCAAGCATTCTGCTAATTATTTATTCATTTATAGAAAAATTTTATTCGTTTGTAAAAAAAATCACAATTTATGTGACTTTTTTTTATCTAAGTCACTTCTCAATTCTCACTCATTTTGTCTCAATCAAGAAAAAAATCTTACTCCTAAAAATATTCCAAGATTATATGATAGTTTCGGATACTTTTAAGTTTTTATGTTCCTTCCAATTCAAAAAGTCACATAATTTTTTATTTTTCGTGACGAACGATTTTTGTTGATTTCCCCGTTTTAGTCCATTTAAGCTCCGAATAACTTCCAAAATCAAGTATTTTTACATATTTGAATTTATAAAATCATTTCATATCCATTCTTATCATATTATATCATTCTTAAATTTCCACCCATTTGTAGAGAAATGTGTCCTCGCAGATTATTCATTTTTCTATTTTCACTCATTTTCCATCAATCAAGCTTCAAACCAAATACAATGCCCAATATCTTTATATATTTGAGTTTTTTACATTATTCCATACCTTAACATATATTTTTTTTAATTTTTAGAGATCATTTGCTCTGTTTTTCTAGCAAATACTTATTTTTGGGCATTCTCAACATTTTAAATCATTAATCTAATCTAACCAGCTTTCTAACCATCTAATTAGATTCTACCTAAGCAATAACTAGCCTAAAATCTTACCCTATCTTAGTTGACTTTATTTAGCCAAAATTTGGTTTAAAAGTATCCTAATATACCCTAACCTTTCACTCTCTTACAAACTTAAACTCTAATCTACTAATGATTTTTCTTTTCTTTTGACCAATGTCTCCCCTTTTTGCACAATAGTGCACAACCATCCCCAAGTCTTGCACACCACCTGCTTTTTTACCCCTAATATTTCTCTTATATCCCTCTCTTTTTCTTTTTCCGCTTATCCCTCTTGTTTGTGCATACAAACCGAGCAATAGAGGAGCATTTACTTGATCCCAACCCATCCCTCCTTCCTTCAACTTCCTTCGTATTTGTAACACCTCAAAATTTACGAACCCAAAAAATTCATATTTGAAAGTTAATTGCGGAAGCTAAAATAATAAATCGTTGGGTGTTGCCGCCACACTTGGTACAAGTCCAGTTTTCTCTACCGTTATATTATCAAGTGCTAAGGTTAAAAATTTTGTTCTATTTAAATTAATGACACAATTGTAAATCAAAGTAGCAAGAGAGTTAAAGCAATTTAACATCATTTCAAATAGAATCAACTATCAGTGGTCACAAAATATCAGTGAAAGAAAATACATAAAGACAGTAAGGATTACACAATCTTCCCAATCAAAAGATACCGGGAAAAACACCAAATAACCCTACACTCTCAATCCAAATGATAGCCTTCAATAGATATTGCAAGCTAACCTGCAAAGATAACTACTTGTTAAATAAGTAGGGGACCATGAAAAGGAACCCTTTGGTATAACAGTACCGAGTAATCCATTATACGAAACTAATATGAAAGGTCCATAGGGAATACATAAAAGGCATCACAACAATACATGAACATTCAATTATACATACATTAATTGAAATACAATAATTGTTCATATAACCACATAACTTCAAGGCCATATACTACTAATGCTTGTTCATTTAGAATAAACAATAATTTACCAATAGGATATCCAAGAGATGCTCTTTGCAGTATAATTGGAAAACAACATCATTCTCAAGCCATAACCATGGTCGCAATTCTCATTTTCAATACCAACAACTCTCATAACATAGGTAGGTTCACCAACACAAACCAATAAGAACTCACGACATCAAAGGTAGGAACAAAAGGTTGTTACCAAAACATAGGCAGGCACAAAGATTACTAACAAACCACATGTAGGAATAAAGGATACTGCCGAACCACAAATAGGCACAAATGCTACTACCGAACCATAGGTAGGCACAAAAGTTTCTACCAAACCACATGTAGGCACAAAGGCTGCTACTAACCAATCCAATAATCATTTTAAATTATATAATAATCATTTTCATTTTTATTTACTCGATAAGAGATCATATCAAAATGGATTCACTAAGGTACTCTAGTCATATAGGCACACAAAGACACCACAATAACCTATCGACTATTAATCTAATTTGGATTTTCAAAGACTTGTGCTCTTTTGGTGTATTGCTCAGCTCTTTTAAGGTAAATCATTGTCATCTTTATTATTGTAGAAAATGGTATGGGTAAGCATACTATATGCTTTATAAGTCCATGATATTCTACCAAGTAGAGATGACAATATGCCTACACTAGTTAGTATAGAATGAACGAATGGATTAGTAGGAAGCTTGGTATATAGACTCATATACCTAAATATCATATCTATGATTCTAGCTTCTAAATTTTCTTAATATTTTGGGTGTCTTAAGTGACAATGATATGTGTGACATGTGTAGTATATTGTTGCTTGACAGCCTAGTAAGAAGAGAATGTGATGCATGACTTCCTAATTAAAGTTCATAAAATGCAAGCATGATTTGCTAAGATTCCTAGCATGATTTTGGTATTTCGCATGTCAATTCATGAATATTTTTTGTTGATAACCTTAAATGACCTAAGATTAATGTTCGAATTTGATTGGACAAGGTTATGGAGTTTAATCGTGTGTAATTTGTGTTTTGTGGGGTTGCATTACCCCTAGAATAATTGAATTGGTCCCTAAGATCGATCAGTTAGTATGGTAGACCGATCAACTGGATGGTTTGTGACTTTAGTGGTTTTGGTCTTAGGTTAAATTGATCAAATGGTTCGACCTTACCAATCAATTGATGTCTAGAACATTCGACTGGTTGGATCAATCGATCGACTAATTGGTATGTAACTCTAGTAGTCTTAGCCTCGAGTTAGACCCATATACTAGTATAATCAAACCGATCGACTGGCTCCCAAAACATTCGACTAATGAGGTTGACCAATAGACTAGTTCATCACCACTAGAAGGTTGGCAATGCCCTAACCAATCGATTGGTCCATGAAACTGACCGATTGGTCAGTGAGACCTTTTGAATGGTTTTGAAACTGATCAACTAGTCTCAACCAATTTTACTTTTCTCAACTATTTTATCCTCGAATATAATGTTTGTATTTTATCATACTTGGATAATAACCTAATAGGTTGATAACTATGAAATTATCTAGATTAATGAAGTTAAAAAATGGATTAAAGGAAATAAAAATAAATTATCCTAATTAACCAATGTTTGGCCTTAGTGTAGAATTTGGCCTTTTTCTTAACTACAAAATGAATAGATGATTAAATGAATGAACATGGATTATTATTTTGGTTAGTATTGATGTAAGGGATCAAAATGATGGATAATAGACCTCTAATGACTTATATCATGGCCTTAAAATGAGAACTCCGTAAGTGAAATGACTCAAAAAAGATAAAAGAAGATACCATGAACATATAGGGTAGCCTTGAGTTGACGTTACCTACGGTTAGTGATTTTCACTTAGATATTGAATTAAATGGAAAAACAATGTGAGTTAGGTTGGACTCTAATTGACCTCTAATTAGACCTTTGGAATTTGATTGAAACATCCTTTAATAAATGGGTAAGACTATGATTAAGCAATAAACTATGACTTTGACTTTGGCTTAATATAGAGTTGAATTATGAACAAGGGAATAAATAGAAATTCAATGGTTGGCTTGGACTATTATGGGTGTTATTAACATTAAATAATTCCATCATGTGGCATAATTGATCGTGTACTGGAATAATCACTTGAAGAGACCCTAATGGGAACACTGGATGATGTGAGAACTCTATATAGGTGTATTGAATTAAAAAGGCTTGTTGCTTGGTGGGAAATTGTTGTGGCCCTTTATGTGAAATGACATTTGTGAGCTAATAAGACACTAATCACCTAAAGTGGAATGGACACCATGAGAGGTATAGATTATTCGATCATCAATTAGTTATCGGAGGTTAGTCTACCTTTGAGAATCTTTGCCTTTGGGCGGGATCCTAGTTGATCCCAAGATATTTGTAGATCCTATATCCTTTCCTACTCTAGACAATGGTGATGTACTATGGGGTATCGATAATAAAGAGTCTATTCACCATAGGATCGTTATTGGGCATGAGCTTTGAATTATGTCCATGTTACTTTGGTAGGAACCTAGATTTATGTCCACCAAGTTCATTGGCATGAGCCAGGACTTATGTCCATGTCACTTTGGCCGGAACCCAAGCTTATGTCCACTAGGTTCCTTAGCATGAGTCAAAACTTTACGCCCATTTATTTGGATGGATTCCATGGTATTGAGATACTATGGGGAATAATCCCACATATTGCTCAATAACTTGGGATAAACTAACTATATCATTTATTGCTCAAGGATTTTGTAAAGGAATTATATTTTTACCTAAAGTAAACATAATGACCGAAATGATATCTAAGGAGGAAGTAACCTACCAACTCTTGCTACATGATTATGGTTATTTTATTAACACGGTACTCGCTTTTCTCTATGAATACTTAATAGTTCACACTCATTTACGCTATGAATGTGTGGTATAATTCATGCTCATCTACTTGGAGTTTGATGTTAAACATATATTCCTCTAGAATATCTATTGTGGTACGTACCTATGTTCTGGAATGTTTCCATGAATTATCACATGATATATCACTCTTATGTTTATGATTCATCCATGGTTAGGAAGTTATATATGTAACCTTGGTTCCTCATTACCATGCAAATTATACTCTAACTACTGCCAGATGGATAATCTAAGTAATTCACATTCTATGAGTAGATAGTTTACATGTGAAAAGTTTGTATACCCTAGTATGCTAGCATGATTTTAACTAAACATGATTAAATGCATCCACTCATATATTGTATGACCTATGTGATTGTATGTGAATGACATAATAAGAAAGTTGCACGCACATTTTGGTGAGTTGTACTATAAGTATGTCGTGTGGGTCTTGCTTGTACCAAGATCTATATGATGGTGGTAGATTGGTTTTCTTGGTATGTATGCATACTGATGGAGTTTTTGTTGCAATCCCCTGCTCAATCCCATGATCAGGAGGTTTGTTGCAGGTTTCATGAGGATGACCAGTGAGTGGTCCATCCTCCTCTCAAAAATGTTGGGTTGTGGAATATAAGCTTTCCAAGAGACTTTTTCTATGGTCCTTAAGTGACCATGGTGTATTATGTTGAAATCAATTTGCTTCAGTTAAGCATTTTCTTTATACATATCTTGTATGGAGTTGGGCCTATGTAGCCTTGCATTGTAAACAATGATTTTTTCACTCTAGTTTCCTTTGTGTTGATTGGTTGGACACTTATTCTTATGTCTATCACGAGGTAGATGGTGAGGTGCCTATCTTGTGTTAGACACGGCGGTAGCACTCTATTTTTTACAGGTTGAATTTGTATTTCCACTTCTGTAATGTTTTAAAAACAAAATTTTTAGTAGTGATAATGAGGGTGCTACAACTGCCCGGGGTAAAAAAAAAGAAATGAGAAGAAAAATAAGAGAGAAAAGAAAGAAAAGGGAAATGAAAGAAGGGAAAAGAAGTAAAAGGAAAAATAAAATAGATTTAGGGTTAGAATTAGGTTTTTAGGATAATATTACTTTATCTAAATTTATGGTATCTGATTAAGAAAAATAAATTAGATAAAATTATTGGTTTAGGGTTGGTTTAAATAAAAATTTTAAGATAAAATAATTATAATAATTTATCTAGATTTGTGGGTCAAAGGTTAACAAAACTAATTCAATTAATATTTAAAGATTAAATTTTTATGATAAAGACTCAAAGTTCTAAATTAAGGTTACAAAAATTCAGGATATTACAATCTTCCTCGAGCTCCACCACCACAAGCGACCTTACACAATAGTTGGTATAACAAATCCACCTTTGACTTAAAATTGCTTCCATCTTAGCCATCTAACTCCCTTTGTTGTCCTTCAGCTTCACCACTATGACAATGCAATAGTAGCTTGCGCAACCAACTATAACACAATAAAACAACTGATTGCTACCACTAGCCAACAAAGCTAGCAACAAATGGCAACAGCAAGGAGCTATGAGTTTGACACAAAGTGATTTTTGACCGACAACCTACACCACTCCTCATTTGCTATTGTTGCACCAACCATGACCGATCGAGCTACCACCAGTGATGATAACACCATCATGGTGTAGCAACATGGCTAGCTAGCACCACCTTTGGTGAGTTTGAATGACGATGGAATTTCAATATACAGACCCCTACAACACCCTTTGTCCTTGGTCTTTTTTCCCTTCCAACCACCAGTTGTAACTCCTCTTTTCTTCTCCTTTTTCATACCTAGGTAGTGGTGTTGTGAGCGGTTGTGATGGTGGTTAAAGGTGGTGTTACTACTACTGTTTCGACCAAAGCTCACCATCAATTCCCCCTTCTTCTATTTTTATTTTGTAGTATTAATTCCTACCCTTATCCCTTACTTGCCCTTGTTAAGCTCCATTAATCACCAAACTTATTATTATGTCTTTCAGGTGATTCAAAGGTGGTATAAGGAGAAGTGGTTGAGAGTATTATTTTTTTCTAGAAGAGTAGCATTTAAGTAAGCTTTGTTTACTCTTAGGATATAGAAATTTTGATGTTGCCATTAGATTAAAATTTTACTAAAGAACATGTTAAAATGTGAAGTGCATATTCATGCATGGTATTATGTTTTAAAAATCTTACATTACATGTTTAATATATGCATATTAGTATTTAGTGGAGTTTCCATGCATTTGGATTCGAATGAAGTTACTGGCATGTCTGGTAATTTTAAATTTATGCAATGTAAAGGGTAAAATGGTCATAAATATGGGTTTTTGTAAAATGAAAATTCACCATCGTATTTATTAGGTCATTTACATGCAAGTTCATATATTGTAAGTCTTAACTTGGAGTTGTAAAACTTAAGTTACAATTAAAACAAGTTTTAAGGGGTTGCAAGTAATTTGGAGGGTATTTTGGTATTTTCACATGTTTTTATCACTTTTGGATGTTTGAATCATTCCTAGGACAATAAGTTCATTACAATGTTCAACAATTAACCTTATTTAATGATGGTTAGCTTAAAATAATTAATTAAGTTATAAAGGGCTTAAAATGAGTTTAGGAAACCTTAAGGGTAAAGTTATTATTTTATGTGCTTAATTTATGATATTTTGTCCAATTTTTGGAGGAATATTATTTAATATGTGGTTTTTAGGTGTTGCCTTTAATTTGGTACATTTATGAGCTTAATTTATGGGTAAATGGCTTTGGTAAAGATTTAATGTTAATAAGGACAATTTGGTCATGTTATCTTTAATATAATTTTCTTAGGTCATGTTTAGCTTGTTGATAACCTTAAATACCTTTTGAGGTGAAATCCTTAAATTAAGTGGCTTATTTAATTTATTTATATTATCCTTAAGTATTATTTTAGTGTATGTGTGAATTACTCATTTGGTATTTTATTTGGAGTTTTCATTAATAGATCTTAGTGTAATCCTAATTTCATGTTAAGAATAAAATTGTTGAAATGAATTTACCTAAGTGATAAATGGATAATAATGATATGAGTGTTACACATTTTGTGAATATTTTATATAATAAATGATTAGTTGGTTATCCGTGTGATAAGAATTCTAAGATAATAGAAAGGTATTATGGTGGCGAGTAAGATAAGTGATGCAATGCTATGTATCAATTAATGATTAATAAATGAATAAGACATTAATAATTAAAGTGGAAGATCACATGAGTTAGGATCAAGGTTCTTCATCTATTTTTTTTTCTAGTTATTGTGATAATCAGAGTAACCCTAGATCTACTCTACATTTTCCATTCCACTAGCTTATAGGGGTATGTATACTTAAGAATTAGAAGTCTAGATCTATGGTTTCCTATGTGTGTTTTGCCTTAGAGTTATATTTGTGTTACCGATCCACCGCTTATGGAATATTGGGGTCCCTAAGCTCAAATGGCTAAGTACATATTTTAGTA
Source organism: Tamarix austromongolica (assembly GCA_039764185.1). NCBI lineage: Eukaryota > Viridiplantae > Streptophyta > Magnoliopsida > Caryophyllales > Tamaricaceae > Tamarix > Tamarix austromongolica. Next base: position 82,808,628 of record CM077809.1, on the reverse strand, counting down.
TGGTTACATCCTTAGGTCATCTCATATCATTAGTAGAATGCATGTTTAGTATATATTTTACCTTTTCGTTGCTTGTGCCATGAATGCCCTCTTCCAATGATGTGTATGGTTTCCTTACTAGTTTCTATTTAATGTTATATTCCAATGTTGTGTTTAGTGCCCACGTGATTGTAATGTATCTTTTATCATATGTGTTCAAGCGTGAGTATGGTGTATTATATGCATTCATGGTTTAATTTATGTATACCATGATCAACATGCAGCATTATGTCTTTTGGGTAACTTTTCTTACCAATAAGTCATGTAATGATGCCATTTGTGGTGTTATGTTGATTCCATTAATTTTGAAGAGTAAACTGTGATGTTTGCATGTTGTTGATTATCTTTGTTCTTTACTTGTTGTTTTGAATACGGTGAGTGGTTATTTGTTATAATTTTAGAGTGTTATCCGGTTATTTCTTTTTGCTTTTGGTTTTGAGGTTTTATCTCCTAAATCTCTTATCCATGCATTATATTTAATCTCTTCACTTTCTCTTTTTGTAATCTTACTTGATTTTGGTATAAGCTACTTTTAGCATTGCATTCAACATGGATTGGGTATAAGGAGTGTCTTCTTTATGTTGGATGTAGCATAACACCTCTACATTTTGTGTTTTGTTTTCCAAAAATCTTTTTAAATGAAACTATTCAGTGGAGAAATTTTAGGATGTTACAGTTAGTATTAAAGTTTTTGTCCATTTCATGTGAATGCATGTGAAGTACTTGTCATATTGTACCCTATGTGTTATTCATGTCCTTTTCTTTCGATATGATCTATTAACTTACTCAATTTGCAAATATAGATCATCTATTTCATGAGTAATGCTCATTCCCACAAATAGACGACCCAATCGTTGATGAGAAGGTTCCTACCAATTGCCTTGAGGACTTTGTAAAATTTCTTATTATGCCTATGGATGAGAGACTATTTATTGGGATTTAGTCAGATAGTCTAGGTTATCTGGTGGTTAGAATTTTTTTTCATATGATGTATAGACTCTTGGTTTCATTGATCTCCTTTTGTTGTATTTGGATTAGCGTTATACTTGAAGTTTTTTTTCCCAAACCCTGATATTTGATGTATGATATTTTTCTCATTCTCTCTTTATCTCATTTAAATTGTCATAACCTTTTGCCTTATACTTAGTACGAGAATAGTATGGTAAACCAAACTCATATTAGGTATAACGGTAACACTAAATTATTTTATATTCAAATTCTATAAAAATTATTTTTAAAAAAATTAATAGTAAATTTTGGGGTGTTATATCTAGAGATTTGGGACTGAGTGTAGAATTATTAGACCCAAACCCGTTTAAGTATATATAGACTTAAACCCATTAAAAAATATATCGGGTTCAATACCCATTGCCATCTCTAGCCTTCACCTTATTTTTTTGAAATCAATAACTTCTAAGGCCTTATTCTCTTAAGCTTATTTTTTCTTATCTAATCTAATTCAATTGACATTTTTCAGTAAGTTGTTATTTCTATTTTACATTTATTAATATCATAACCATTATTGTTCCTATTAGTTTTACTACTATTTTTATCATTACCATAATTTTTATATTAATTATCATTAATTTTACATTTCTTTATTATGATAAAAAAATTTCTAATATGATTTGATAATCTATAGAAATAAACCAAGGAGAATAGGCACCAACTGACATATGCACAACCTAAATACTCAATTATAAAAAGAACAAAAAAACACCTAAAGCCCCAAAATTCAATTTCATAGTCTTACCCACATTTCCTACACTTGTTCGCCTTCATCCAACTTCTAGTTGTCATCCTTGCCAGCCTATTGCTTGCTCATCTTGGAGAGTCATTCGTTTTTCTTTTCTTAAATCAAGTCTTAGTTATATTTACATATTGGGTAGGAACTTTGAAAGATGGCATAATTTGAAGTTTCAATTACTATTTTTGTCTATTGTGGCCTTAAATATGTTGTGTTTTTTATTATCTCTCGGTTACTTTGGCTTAATTTTCTATCATCATCTTTAAATTGAGCACTAAATACTAAAAAAAAATCTAAGTGAATTCTTATCTTTTTTTGAGTTTTTTTTTTCAATTCTTTATCTCCCATCAATTTGATATGATATTTGGTTGAATGTTATAATTGGTGTTGAAGTCGTAGCATAACTAGAAAATATAGATGATTCATATGTAAATATAATCCTTTGTAATTTTTATTAGAAAACAAAGGCTATTTTTATAGATATACATTTATTCATTTAGTCATGCACTAAATTAATGGGTAATAATTTTTGAAGTGATAAATGTTTTTTGATATTTAATTATTTTTGTCTAATGAACTTTGAAATTTCAAAATGCATCCAAATAAAAAGTTTAGATCCGGCAATGCTAAATGCCAACGAAAAGGAAAAAATGAGTTATCGGTTGTTAATCAAAGAGGAACTCTTGACAAATTTGTTATCAAGCAACCATATTATCCAATCATTGAATTGTTAGTTCATACATACGATGATGTATTTCATGACCATGATATGAACTTTGATAATGTTGAAAATGATGGAGAAAAACATATAGATGTTCATGAAAAACATAAAGAGGAGTCTACAGATGAGGATAATGCAATAGAATAAAATATGAGTCATATTGCAAAATAATATGATACGGCTAGTGCATTACTTAAAAAAAAAAGGATTGCTATTCTATTTATCTTCAATACTTTTTGGATCTTAAATACTAAATTGATACCCTAAAAAAATACCAAAAAAATAAGATCATAAATAGTGCATTATTACTTTTTAAAATATATTGATCATTTAGTGTTCTTTTTAACATATATATTAGCAGAGATTGACTATTTAGACATTGTGATGGTGTTAGTATGTCAATCTTCCGTATAAAATATGTATATTACAATCTTTAGTGTTTTATTATTTATTTATCAATTTTTTTTTAATTTAGAAATATTAGAAATCAAGAATATTATGTTTCGCATTGACGAGTACATAGCAGGTATGCATCTGTATGTTCGCACGGAACTCTTGTAGCTTAGAATCCATGTTGGTCAGAACCTGTAACTTGGAATCTGTATTGGTCAGAACCTATGAAGTTTTGGATATGAACGTAACTAAACCAAGAGAGTTGGAGTAGTTTCAGACTCAAACTCGTATTATTTAATAAATAAATTTAAAAACAAAATTTAAGTTCAGCTTGTTTATAAAGAAGCAGATGTTTAACAAACCGAGTTAAGTAAGACCGTAAATTAATTTATTTATTGTCCTATTAGTTTCAAACACCGAATGGTCGGGACTAATTTAAAGCAAATAAATCAACAAGTAATAAAATATGTAGTACAAACACAAACGAGAACCAGCTAAAGCAAACGAACAAACATAGAAGCCGACCTTCTGTTATTCCGAATATAAAATCCAGCTCAGTAGCCCTCTCTACGCTTAGGTCGTATTCTCATCGTCATCTTCTTTGTCGTAGTAGTTCTATATTTATATAGATATAAAACCTTACAGAACCCATGCACGCTGTTGTGAAGCTTTATTGAAGAGGGCGCGCAGCTTCTGAGGATAGCCTGTAAGAATAATATTGGCATCATTCATATATTAGAAACATAAATTATATATAAAATCATACACCACGAAAATCTCAATCACATAAAATGTAATTTTAAATACACCACGAAAATCTCAATCACATAAAATGTAATTTTAATGTGGAAAAACCTTATATATATATATATGTACTTCCCGCCATTGATCGTCTTGATACTACCATGCTGAAAAATATGAAACACGAACAAATGGTTTGACCACAAGGACGAAGCTAGGATATAAAGTCTATGGGTCCCAATAAATAACAAGCATATATTTAAATATAAAATTATAATAAAATTATAATAATAATAATATATTTAAACTCTCCTTACATTGTCTTGCTGATTTGGATGGAAATCTAAAATTTTTTTCCTCATACCTAGATCAAGTTCTAGAGAATTTAAATCCACCCAATTGTGTTGTGTAGCTTGAGCTCGATAAAGATATGAAGAAACTTGTTCATGAATTAAATGAGTAGGAATTGGATTAGAATTTTTTCCCAATTGACATAAAAATAACAAGAAATTTCTTAATTCACATATTCACAATAATATTAGAAATAAAAATACAATCTATTTCAATTAACAAAAATACTCAAACTCAAATAAATCAAAATTACACAATAATAAACTAATTCTTATATCCAAACTTTCATACATACCATACTAATTCGAAATTAACATAAACTAATTGAAAAATATACAATAATCAACTAATTAACATACAAACTATTGCAATTTCCAAATTCACATATTTACAATAAAATTAGAAATAAACATACAAACTAATTCAATTACCAAAAAAATAAATTAGATTTCATCTTTAAAAAAAACTCACCCTCAATCTCTCGGCCGTTCACTTGTTGCGGCTGCCTGTTGTCTGTTGAGATAGATAGGGATGGTCGGAGCTCAGAAGTTGAACAGGCCAGCACTAGAGAGCTAGAGAGAGGTGTGCAAGCAGGGACAGGTGGACGCTGGACGGCCAGCAACTTCCGAGTTCCGAGAAGACAAAGACAATGGTTGAATTGCTAAAGGCATCAGGCAGCACCGCAGGTTCGTAGCAGCCAACAACAGGGCGTCGTGGGCCTCGTGGCGAGAAGCGGCGGTGGGCGCTTGGCAGCCAGCAGTCCTGGGAGTGGTGACCGACGGCGGCGGGGTAGGTTAACTTTTTCTGAAATCTAAATAGGAGCTCAAGAGTGGTGGATCGACGATTGAAGAGGAGCTAGACTGCTGGAGGCCTGGGGTCGGGACTGGATCGACGAAGCACACTGCACACACTTTCACTATTTCACAAATTAAAAAAAAAACAGAGGGAAAAATAGCATGTGAAATTTTTTGACAAAACTGGGGTTCAAACCAAGGACCCCATCCTTTACTTAACATCCTTTACTACTCTTTAACCGTTGGTCCAGAAATATTTTCCGTAATTTGTATTGTATATATAAGATATAATTTTAAAAAATTCATGAGGTCAGGCGACCCCATGTGCTCTGAATTAGCGCTATCCATGTTTGACCCCCTTTCTCCTTGATGGTGTTTGTACCCTTTCATCAAGACGAGAATACAGACCTTTTAATTTGATTTTCTCGCTTGATTAATTTAATTTAATTGAGGAAGATTTTTCCTAGTCGTACTTGTCTCTCTTTTTCCTTATTCATGTGTGTATATATGCTTTAAAAATTGGAAAAAGGGAAATAATATTGAATTGATACAAAACAAAGTGGTTGGCACCTTTTTTTACATGCTAACGTCAATAGTTGGTTATTATAACCAAATATTGGATCTCTTTTCTTTTTAAAAAAAATAAACTTGAATAAATAAATTATCTCTTCCAATCTATTGTCATGTGTTAGCAAATGCTCATACACACACATTTAATTCTAATTCTATCATAAAAAATTAGATAGAGAGATATAGATTAAGCTAAATTGCTTACATATGATCATGCTAATTAATTTTATGATCAAAATTTATATGTAATTTTATATGGACCACACAAAAATTATATATATATATATATAAACATTTTTTCACTTGGTCCATATGAATTAAATTATTATTATGGTCTTCTTATGTTAGTATACACTTTATGATGAAATTAGTGCATGAATCATGGCTACAAACTCTCAATATTTTGAAAGTTATCTTCCATATATCACAATGCATTAATTTTACTCACAACTTTAACTTTATGAATAAATCTAATACTTATTCAAGGTCCAAGACATAATTTGATATCTCTTAATGAACCATATGTATACAAATTACTAAATGAGAAATAATCACAACACAAATGTTGTTACAATCAAACTATAGTGTATTACATATTACAATCACATACTTGGTCCAAGTCCCATATGGAATGCATGATTCTTAGATTTACAAGGCGGCATGCCCTTTGTTAGAGGATTAACTAATATAGAATCAGTTCCTACATGTTTTATCACCACTTTACCCTTAGAAACACGCTCATTTATCTTCAAGTATTAATGCCAATAGCATGACTAGCATGACTACCACTCTTATTATTCCTTGAAATAAGGACAACAATTGAATTATCACACTGAAGGTCGTAAAGGCCTAATAATAGAGTCAACTACTCTAGTATGGAAATAAAATTCCTCAACCACACACCATGTTTTATAGCTTCAAATGATGAAATGAGTTTGGCTTCCATGGTAGAAGTAGCTATACTGTAATACCCCAAAAATTTACTACTAAAAAATTTTGTTTAATGAAAAGGTTTAATGGGGGTAAAAAAAAACTATAAATTCTAGAGATATTACAGCCACACTTAGTACCAGACCGGTCTACTCCTATCGTTCCAGTACCAAGTGCTAAGGTTGAAGAGGATATTAACACCAAAAATAAGTCATTAATTAAAAATGAGAATTCATGAAAGAACTCAATCGTCACCATACAGAAATCAGAGTGCGGTTGAAAGAGTTACAACCCGAGGAGTAAGTAATTCAAAGACATAAAATACTGTACGACAGAACATAACTAGAATAAAAATAATACAGGGTAAAATAAAAGGAAATATAGAGTCCGGCCAAGTCACTCTTGGTCTCCAAGCCAAGTCTAGGCTCAAATCTCGGCCCTGCCCAATGCCTCGTAAGTGTCGTAGGCATCAAAAACATCATCTCCTACCTGTACAAACTCATATGGGTCTTCTGCTCGTGGGAATGAGCAGCACCCATAAAACAAGTGGTTAATACACTACGTACTGAGTAATGTAACCATATAGCTAAGGTTAACATATAAGGCATATAACACAAGCATGATCATATGGGCAACATACAATAATATAGATAATGAGGCCGAATTACAGTTCAGATAAACTTTTTCTTTAGTTGATAGACAACATGCTCATTTCACACATACTCTTTGTCAATCCATGTGGGTGAGGGAACCCCACTATTATAGCCAGTGGATCGAAATACATACAGGGCAGAACACTCCTGACCACTATTATAGCAAATGGACCGGTCTCCAGGGCAGAACGCTCCTGGCCACTATTATTCACCGACGAACCAATCTCTAGGGTACCCTAACTCCCGGCCACTATTATTTGCTGATAGACCAGTCTAGGCCAAGCTCAACAATCTTTATATTTAAATAGTTAGTATCTTATTCGTGTCTTATTCGATAAATATTTCACCCTTGACATGCATGTCACCAACCTTCTATTTCTATCCTCTCAAGGGGGCTTGTCCCATATCTTGAGACTCCTACTCCCCTTATCACACCCCGATATTCATTCCCCCTTTCATTTACCCATAATGAAAACCCAACTCCTAAGGGTGTGGGTTAAAACCCATCACCTTATGACATCCAACTCCACTTACTATCACCCTCTAGGGTTTCCCTTGAAACCCTAATTGGACCTATGTGGCCCAACTTCCTCTTACTTACACTACCATTATTTCATTTATCGCTCAACACCTCATCTCATTTAGATTCAAATCAAATCATATCACTCTACTCATTGATTTCACCTATGATCGGAAAACCCTAATTGGCCACTCAAAACCCTAGCACCTTTCTTCCCCCACAAGTAACCTCTCTATTTTTCACTTAACATTTCTTCCTTCCCATGGCACCTATACTCATCCCTCATGTAATAAGTTTCCACTCTTATCCCATACTCCACTCTTCCTTAATTATTTTTACTTCCACATTTACCCCCAGATTAGGGTTTCCTCCCAAAAACCCAAATCAGATCCCCTATACACCCTTACACCAACCTACGTACTATTTTTCATCCCAAGTCTCCAATCACTCCACAACTCTCCCCTTACCTTACGATCTAAAATAACTTTTCTTACATAAAGATCATCCCCATGCAAACCCTAGAGATTTTCCATGCAAGATTCACCTCACTCTTTCATTTTGATCATAACCTCCTTTTATTTTCCTCTCATGGATCATGAGATAGTTTGGTCAATCTCATGTCCCCTTTAGTGAACTCACTTCCCATTTTCTTCCTTTTTATCTTTTCATCCCCATATCATATTATCAATCATCCTAGCATGTATGTCCTAGAGGATCACATCATATTACATCATAACCACAACATATACATATTATACTCATGCTATAAGAAAACATATGGTCAAACCTTAACTCCAAGTTGCGCTACACATAAAACAAGTTTAATGATAACCATAACATACACAACATAACATGGTACATAACATCCAAGGCATACAAGACACACAATACACATAGGCCTTAGCTACATCCTTACCTAAAATGATGTCGGGCTTGGAGCACGCTCCTACGCCTCCTTAGGGTTTTGACTTGAATCACATATAAGAGGAAAATACTATGGGTCAATCTCCCTCTTTCCAAAATTACCATTATTCTTACCCTACCCTTATCATAATCTACTATTAAGTATAATAATGATAATAGTAGTTTTATAAGTAAAAGTAGGGTTATTATTCTCAAAATAGTTAATCATGCTACTACTAACAAAAAAAGTCTTAGTAGCTACCACGATTTATGTTAAAGTAATCATAGCAATATTCATATTAGTAAAGGTAATAGTTTCAATATTACTAATAATAATAATAATAATAGTTTTAGTGATAATACTAATATCAACCCAAACCCTATTAATAATAATAATAATAGTGATATTAGTAATATAAAAGCAGTGACCATAATGATACTAATAATGATAATATTAGTAGTGATAGTAAGGTTAGTGATATATGAAATGTTAACAATAATGACAAGTTAATAATAATGGTAATAGTAATAATAGTTCCAATCTTAAGAATAATATTAATAAAGGTCCTAATAATCATAATAGTAGTAGCCTGGGTGATAATATGGTCAAGTACGGTAATAGGGATGGAAATAATAGTAGTAGTAGTAGTAGTAGTAGTAGTAATGATGATGATGATGATGATGATGATGATGATGATGATGATTGTAATAGTAGTAATGATAGTAATAATGATAATAATAATAATAATCGAAATGATAATAGTAATATATGGGTTCAAAATATGTACACTAATAATAAAAGTGATAATGGGCCAAAGTTAGTATTAATAGTATTAGTAAGAAAAGTAATGATGATGATGATGATGATGATGATGATGATGATGTTGATGATGATAATAAAGATAATAAAGATAATCATAATAATACTAAAGTTGTAGACCTTTATTAATAATAACATTATTTAGAAATATTTCTGAAAATAGGTTAAATAATAATAATGATAACATAATAGTAATATTAATATTAATGTTAAAAGTAATACTATTAATATTACTAAAAATTACTAACACTTATATAAAAAGGTTTAGGGGTTGGGGAAGTTAGAATACAGCCTAGGGATGGTGGTGGAACCCACGGCGATGCACAGTGGCAATGGCGGCAGCGATGGAGGGAGAAGAGAGGTGGAGAGATGTAACACCCTCAAAATTCACTACTGAAAAATTTCATTTTATTAAAAGATTAGCAAAAGAAAAATAACAAACTATGAATTTCGAAGATATTACCGCCACACTTAGTACCATACCGGTTCACTCCTGCCATTCTAGTACCAAGTAATAAGGCTAAAAGTGTAAAACACAATTTACAAACCATATTTAAATCAGAGTAGCGTGACAAACAATTTACAAGAATAAAGTCCACCAGTGGTGGTTACAAAAACAAAATTACATTTAAACTAGACATTAGAAGAGGAAGAATGAAATCCTAAAGGTCGAATAATTCTTACTCTCTTTCCCGTTGCCTACTTGAATAGCACCTAAAAAAGACTTGCAAGGGACACTGCCCATTAAATAGGTAGGGGCCCCATGAATGGAACCCTTTAGTACTATGGTACTGAGTAACCCTTTAAAAACACACTTAAAAGCAGGCCCGTAATGCAGCACATGATATAAAGCTATATACATATATAATAAGAAATACATGCACCACAATCATATACTTAACAAGTCCATCAATTATTAAAAAGTCATAATGTACAATTAATGCTTCTGGGCCTTAAGTCATGCCATAGTGCAAAATCAATACGTTCGGGCCTTAAGCTATTAGTCCATCATTATTCGATCATCTCTCAAATTTTATATCCATGTGAGTGCGGAAACCCTACTATTATAGCCGGTGGACCGGTCATGTAAGGAAAAACGCTCCTAACCACTATTATTCGCCGGTGGACCAGTCATGTAGGGCAAAACGCTCTTGGACACTATTATTCATCAGTGGACCAATCTAGCTCCGACTCATATAATGTTCCACTATAAGTGAGTAGTATTTTTCCATAACTTTATTCACATCCATAACTGGTCTTATTGAGCTCGGGACCCCCACTATGATTGCCAGTGGATCGAAATATATATCAACATCATCCAAGGCAACATGCTTCTGGGCCACTATTATATCCAATGGATTAGTACTCATAATCATTTGTCAGGGAATCACGCTCCTAGGCCACTATTACATTTAGTGGATCAGTACTCATAATCATCTGCCAGGGCAACACGCTCCTGGGCCACTACTATAACCGGTGGATCGGTACTCAATATCATAATTCAATTGGGTCTGGCTCATTAATCTTTCACTTTCGTGATTAGTGTTTTCCCTTTTTTAATCAGCACAATAATTTCATTTATTTGCCTCGGACGGGAGATCAAGAACCCATGACACAAAGGTGCACTGGTCGTACTAGCGCATACAAGCTACTCACTACCCTTCAACCATCAACCTAGGGATGCAAAGGTACCCTAGTCGTATTGATGCATAAAGCTACTCAGTACCCTACCAACAAGGACTCCTAATCCATAAGTATGCATACCCCTAAATAGGTTTGTAGAGCTAAATAGAGTAAGATATATGGTCTGAATGGGGCACAAAGGCACACCTACAAATACCAGAATAATCGTGGGCTAAACCACGTCTTTTGGGTAGCGACCCCTAAAGAGCCACCATTCCCGATCTCGAGGTCTTTCACTTTAAGTATTAGTGTCTTAGTTAAGGTGATCACGAAAAGCACAACAATTAGATGCTTATTCACTATCGATCATTCTGATATTATTAGGCATTTCTTATTCATACGGTTATCTAAGATAACACAGAGGAATCATTAAGGCCATCATAATCTCATCCAATTCTGATTCAGGATTTGTTCTCGTGATACTTACTAATCGTCAAATACTCTCACCTTACTATTTAGTGTTATTTGAGTCTTATTACGAACCTCCAGTGTCCCATCAACATGTTAGATATGAATTACTGATTTACCCCTTACTTGTATAGTTATTAAGCCATCCCTTCCTATGATTTTTAGATCACCGTTCACCCTTCATAATTGTTACGCTTATCATATTTCCCATTTAATTGGTTAGATTACCAAATTGCCCTTCTCCTTTGTTATAATTACTAAATTGCCCTTAAGTTAAATAAATTACCAAATTATCCTTCTTCATTATTATGATTACCAATTCGCCCCTTTAATTGGTTAAATAATTACCAATTTACCCTTTAGTAGGTTAAATTACCAAATTATGCTTCTCCATTATCATAATTACCATTTTACTTTTCTCAATTATTATAATTAGGTATTCACCCTTCTCTACTATCATAATTATCATTTTATCTTCATCCATAATTATAATTACCAATTTACCCTTCTCCATTATTATAAATACCAATTTACCCTTTTCTATTATTATAAATACCAATTTACCCTTCTCCATTATTACAATTATCAATTTACCCTTCTCTATAATTATAATTACCAATTCACCCTTCTCTATATTTATAATTATTAATTTACACTTCTCCATAATTATAATTACCAATTTACCCTTGTACTTGCAAATTACCATTTTACTCCTTTACTACCAAAATTACCATAATATCCTCTTATTTATAAAAATTACCATTTTACCCCCTTACATCCAAATTTACCATATTACCCTTTTCTTGCAAATTACCATAATACCCTTTTTCATCTAAAATTACCATTTTACCTCTTCCTTATAAAATTACCATTTTTCCATTCTCTTCCAAAATTACCATTTTATCCCCTTACTTCCAAAATTACCACTTTACCCTTTACTCCAAAAATTACCATAATACCCCTTTACTTATAAAATTACCATTATACCCTTTACTTATAAAATTTCCATTTTCCATTTACTTATAAAATTACCATATTGCCATTTACCTCTAAAATTACCATAATACCCCTTTTTCTTACAACTTACAATTTTATCCTTTTACTTATAAAATTATCATTTCATCCTTTTACTTACAAATTACCATTTGACCCCTTTATTACACCACTTTTATTAAATTACTATCACTACATAAAATATTAATATCAATACTCCATTCTCATCATCCAACTCTACCAACTATTATTATTCAACATTCAACTCATTAGCACCCACACATAATAGGCTACATTCTTGCACAAGGTATATTACTAAAATGCCCCTAGGGCTCACAATAATATTATTCATGCATTAATAGTCATAATAACATAACACATTATAGATAAGTACTTAACATTTTCATTAATAACCAAACTCCTTCCTTAAGCATTATTTCCATACATAGCATATAAACTAACATACTTTTCTTTTTATCAATCAATACAAGAAACTACATATATTATATTAAACAACATATATCAAGCATTGCTAACATACGTTTATTCATACGTTTAAGTGGGGTTTAACGATTACCTTAATTCCCGCAAAAATTAAACCTTATCGGTATCCCCATTGAAGATTCAAGATTTAGATAACAAAATCAACACCTAAAAGTAGTATCAAAACTTATCATATTGGAGATGAGAATCCAAAGCATAAAACTTTATAAAATTTAATTAATGAAACACTTAACTTAAAATGCTATTATAGCTTAAAAAAAGTGTACTAAAATACTAAGGCATGCAACAGCTCACGCTGCTCATGTAGCATGAGCTGCATGCAAAAATAAAAAGGAGGAAGGCTCGAAGGGGGTAAAGGAAAAGGGGTGATGGGCTATTTTTGGGTTAGGGTCTTTAGGCTAGGAAAGAAGGTGGATGGGGGAGAATTGGAGACAAGGTAAGGGTGCAGGAGTGAAGAGGGGGTGTAGGTAGTGGTTAGGGATGGGTTGTCGGTAGCCAATGGCAGCGGAGGCGGCGACAACAAGGCTATGAAGTGGGCTGCAGGATTGGACGGGGCTGAGAAGGAAGGAAAAGAGAGGAGGAAAATGAAAGGGTGTGGGGGCTATTTTCGACAAAAGGAGGTGTGGGGTGGTAGAGGAGGTTGCAGGGAGTGAATTGGTGGTGTAGGTGGCGGCAGAGGCGGCTGGATGGCGGCAAACGGAGGGGTTGCAGGGGTGTTGCCAAGAAGGGAGAAAATGGGGAGAAATAGAAGAGGGGAGGAAGAAGGAGCTACGGGGTGGCTTGGAGGGTGTTGTGGTGGTGCAAGGCGGGAGTAGAAAGTGGTGCAGGTGGTTGGTGAGGCGGAGCAAGCGGCGGAAGGGAGGCGGTGGTGCAAAACAGGGGAAAGATGATGAAAGGAGAAGCAAATTGATAGAATGAATCGGGGAAGGATGGGGCACAAAAAATGAGGCAGAAAAAGGCTAGTGAGAAGAAGAAAAAGAAGAGGGAGAAGAGGAGGGGATAGGTGGCCAGTCGGTGGTAGTGTGTAGGGTGGTAGGGAGGTGGTAGGGTGGCAGGAAGAGGGAAGGGAAGAAGGGAAAGGGAGGCCATGCGTGAGAGGGAGTGCATGGATGTTGGGTCTAAAATGGTGAAAAAAGGATGGGGGGAGAGAGAGAGGGAGGGTCGCAATAGTGGCAGGTGGTAGCAACAGGGCGGTGGCCGGTGCGCCCGAGATGGCAGACATGGTGACAAAGATAGCTCGGCCACCTTGGGTTGATCAATGAAGAAGAAAAAAAAAGAAAGAAGGGGGTGTAGGAACAGCAGGCCGGTTGGGATAAAAAGAGGGGAACTGGGTCAGGTCGGGTAGGAAAGGAAAGGAAAGAAAGAAAAGAGGAGGAACTGTACCAAAACGCAAAAATTCACAGGTACAATTTAGCCCTAAATACAAGGCCGGTGAATATTGACACTCCAATCATTGGCGATGCGCACTTGCCTTGTTATAAAGAGGGCGATGAGGCAACCACAGTACTAGAAGCTCATGGAAGCTTCGTGGCTTGGCCTTCGGATCAAATACGTCTCACTACTGAAGAGGTATTGACATTCGACATCTTCATTAGACCTTGTTTAGTAGTTACACTATTCATACCTTTTTCATATATATATTTATATGCTCAATACATATTTTGTTTAATATTATCAATTAAGGAATCAAAAAGACTGTTCCTACTAGTAAAACCAAGAGATGTACTAGCAGAACGAGCAACACAAAAGAGGGCGCTGCTAAAGGAAAGAGAACTAAACCTAAAAAATCAATTGCCCCACAAAAGGTTCCTTCTTTAGATCAGAAAAGCCAACCTCCACCAACAATAGCTTTATTGTATTTTTATGCCCAAAACTACCTCAAGGACAATTATATTTTCATTGATTTTCATCCTGAGTATGTTAGGAGGGACGATGCTACTTACATGGTATCGACGGTTGACATAAGCGACATTTATAATTAGGAATGGATGTCAACCATGAGTGTCATCGTCTATGTCACGTAAGTATTATTTCATTTTGAGATTTTAGTACTCTTAACTTGTACAATTGGAATTTTTATGACCTCTTATATGATTTATTAGTTATTAAAAAATATGCATTGTTTTTATTGTCCATAGGTTGGTAGCTAATCGAGCTGCGATGGAGGGAATGTTTTCCTCTATTGTGTTTGTGTGCCCATACTACATAGCTGACAGTAGTACAATAAGATAGGGTAGGCACATAAACTATTTAGCGAATCGCATTTTGATTGAGGGACACAACAAGCTCTATCTCATTCCTCACCTCGCAACTGAACATTGGGTTTTGTACGCCGTCCGACCTGATCTTAATAAAGTCTATGTGTTTGATTCCCTTCAAACCTATGACGTGCCTTTTGAAGTCGCTCATCATGGTGGGAAGGAATTTATCGACATGTTAGTATACTTTTCACTTCTTACTTCATTAGCTTATTTATACATATATTCTACTAGCTTTCATTATTTGAGGTATATATACGTACTTACAATATTGTGTATCCAACTCTATTTATTAGGTCACTACGGACAGCGTATCAAAGGAGAGGTGGGAATGGTATCCCAGACCCAAAGAATGTTTAATGCGAGTCTGGCATAGTAAGTAGGAAGACAACTATTTTGTATTTTATTTTAATTCAGATTAATATCTAATAGTTAGAGAGCTAACTAAATTCATTTGACAGTGTCCGCAATAGCAAAACAACAATGATTGTGGATACTATGTATGTAGAGCAATGGATCTGATAGTCCAAAATAGATCGGTCAACATAGATCCAAGCCATGTATGTTTTCTTTTCGATATTTTTCCATTAATGAATCATGACATATATGTTTGGTACTTGACGTAAGTGCTGACTGTATATTAATC
The DNA here is from genome assembly GCA_039764185.1 of Tamarix austromongolica. Classification (NCBI taxonomy): domain Eukaryota; kingdom Viridiplantae; phylum Streptophyta; class Magnoliopsida; order Caryophyllales; family Tamaricaceae; genus Tamarix; species Tamarix austromongolica. The sequence goes on along the minus strand of CM077809.1, from coordinate 82,792,954 downwards.
GAAACTTGGACATTGTAGTTTTTCACCGATGACTATGCACAAGGCCAGCAATACAATGTTGATGAAATTGATGAAGTTAGAGACCAATGGGCCAAGCACATGCACTCATTCATTCAGTATTAGGTAGAGATCTATATATTCTACATGCATGTTCAGGTTTGTATTTTGTCTATGTCTTTCAGTCTTCTAGGCTAGATTTATGAACTTTTTACTTTGGGGTGTAGAGCTACCAAGTCGTGGTATGCCTACTAATTTTGATTCTTGAGTATATATGTCCGGTGTATTAAGACATTCATAGTAACTAGAGATTGATTGAAATTATGGTGTGATTGCAGATTTGTTATGAATTGATGTTGTTTTACAATGCAGATTTGGTAATTATTTGAACATACAACTGTGTATGTGGGCAGGAATAAAACTGCAAAACATTTAAAAAAACTATAGTTTTAATAACGATTATTATGAAAACCGTTATTAAAATCTAGGTTTTAATAACGGTTTTCATAATAACAGTTATTAAAAATGTACATTTACTACGTTTTAATAATGGTTTAAGAAGAATCGTTATTAAAAATGTACATTTAATCTCAAATTTATGCTCATTTAATACGTATTAGGGTTTAATAAATGCGTAATCAATGTCTAAAACCCTAATTTGATGATGTTTTAATAACGGTTTTTGTAGTAATCGTTATTAAAACTCTTTTTTTAACAATGATTGTTTCTTAAAAATCGTTATTAAATATACAGTTTATGCTCATATTAGCGGTTTTTTTTATATTTTTGATAATGGTTAGGAACCGTTATTAAAGATTTAATAACGGTTTAAAACTGTTATTAAAAATATAAAATAATTGTTATTAAAATGCCTTTTTGGGGTAGTGCAGGGAGAGAGGGAGGTTGAGGGAGGTCCCCTAGTTGTTTGGAGAGTAGAAAGGGTGTTGGATGCAGCGGAATTGGTGGCGGAAAATGGTCTGAAGGGCGGTGAGGGTTGAAGTGGCGCTAATCAGGAGAGGGAATTTGCACGGCCGGGATGGCTCGTGCAGGGCAAATTGAGGAATGAGGGAGGCTTAGTTCTGCATAGGGAGAAGTAGGGAATGCTTAGGTGGGCAGCGTGGGTGGTGGAGATGGTCGACAGTGACGGAACAAGTGTCTGATCGAGTGGTGGCACAAAGGGGAAATTTCTAGGCTGCTAAAACAAAGACCCGATTATGGCTGCCTATGGGGGTATTTATATGACAAATTGATGGGAAAATGATGAAGGAGGAAGAGGAAAAGAGGGGGCATGGCCGGCGGTGGCAGGCTAGTACAGGCCTGCGAAGTTGCAGGGCATGTTTGGTCGGGGGAGAAGAAAAGGAAAGGGAGGGGCACGTGTGAAGGGGAGTTTTGGGGTTGGTTGGGGTCGAAAAAGGAAAGGAAAGCGACGAGGATAGAGAAGAAGGATGCCTGGATGGAGTTGGTGGTTGTCGGCAGAGCAGGGCTGTAGATTTAGTTATAGGTCCGGATCGTGGGGGAAGGAGGAAGACGACAGGCTGGACCGGCAGTCAAGGAAGAAAAGAAAGAAAGAAAAGGGGAGGGGGAAAATTTTGTGGTCAGTAGGAGAGAATGACGCGAGCTTTGGGCCACGCGGAAGGAGAAGAGGGAAGGGGGAATTGGGCCGCAGGAGGGCTTGGCCCAATTTGGGGGAAGAAGAGAAAAGGAAGAAAATGAGAAATGAGAGAAAGAAAGAAAAAGGGAAAAGAAAGATAAAAAAAGGAAAATAAAAAAATAGGTTGGTTGGGGTATTTAGGATATTTTGGTATTCTTGAATATTTAAAATAATAATAATAATAATAATAATTAAATTCCTTTTTAGATTAATTTGGCTATTTTGAATAAAGTTTCCTTAAATTCCATGCTAATTAGTAAAATGCCCTAATTTTTTCCTAAATAAATTATTTATTAGTTTCTCCTTAATTTACCTTAATTAATTCCCCTTTATTTTAATAAAATAATTTACTTACTTAGTTTTCCTAATAAATTCTTATTTTTCCATAATTCTCTAAATTAGGGTTTTGGGGTATTTCATATACAATCTTGATTCTTATTCTTCTATGAAACATCTCCACCTGCTAACATGAATAGAAAACCTTACGTAGACTTGCATGAATCTATACACCTAGCAAAATTTGCATCTAAGTAGCCAACTAGCTCCAAATGCTCAGCTCTATAATACTTAAGCATGTAATCTTTCTTTCCCTTTAGATATCTCATCACCTTCTTTAAAACCTTCCAATGGTTAACTCCTAGGTTACTTTGGAATCATTCCATAACCCCGACAACATATGCAATGTCAGGTCTTGTGTAAACCTAAGCATGCATAAGGCTTCTTACTACAAAAGCATATATGATGTTCCTCATTTGGTCTCTTTCTATGTCATTTTTGGGGCACTAAATCAAATGTAGTCTATCACCTTTAATAATGGGATCAAATCTTGGTGAACTATACTTCATCCTATATCTTTCTAACACCTTATTAATATAGGTCTCCTGAGATAGACCTAATGTTCCTTAGGATCTATCTCGATGCATCTTAACTCCAATAAAATAAGATGTATCACCCATAGCTTTCATGTCAAAATGATTAGAAAGAAACTACTTCATCTCACAAAACATCCCTTTATTATTGCATGCAAGTAAGATTTCATTCACATATTGAACCAAGAAACAAACTTTGTTCCCACTAATCTCAATATAGGTACATTGATCCATGGCATTCTCTTCAAATCCAAATGAGAAGATCACACTATTGAACTTACTATATCATTGAAAAGAAGCTTATTTTAATCCATATATGGCCCTTTTTAACTTGCACACTAAGAGGTCATTTGATATAAGAAAGTAGAGGGAGGAAGTATAACTTCCTAGGAAATACAAAATATCTTATTGTTTGATTTAAGGGATGTGAAAAGTCAAACAAAAAACTATTTCCCCTGAAATTATGAACCACCCATACGTTTAGGAAGCTACTTTCTTGGATGAGGTTCAGTAAATAATACTTCCTAAGTTATAAATTACCTAATTATCCTCAACTACCCATAATTTCCACAAAAATTTCAGCTACTTGTTACCACTTCATCAACATATGCCCATCATACCTCCATACAATAACCTGTTCATTGCTTCAAAAAATAAATTTAATACATCTCCATAGTTGTTCATTGAGGGAAAGAGAAGAGAGAGAAAATTCAGAAAAGCTGTAGAAAGAAAGTGCAAGAAGGAATCCTATAATTTCAAAGTTTTGACAAATGGTCGTGATTATTTTGCCCTAGGTAATGATTCTAATGACTCTGTGTGTTTTTGTACTGCCTCTCACGTGATGATTTAAAAGACTTTTTGGGTCTATACTTGTTGTGACTTTGAGTGCCTTGATTAATATTTGAACCATACCCCCTTAAAAAATAGTATGGACTACACTATAGACATTATACTAGGCGAACAACTCTAGGTATTTCATGTGTGTTGCTCAGCGCCATGCCATGACCAGAGGACCTTTAATAGTAGGAAACTCTTAGTGGAAGTTTTGATACAGGAGATACTTCAATTACTTGATGATATTTTTATAATAGTCTATTGTTGTCCGTTATAATTATTTATATTTTTGTAGTGGTAAATAAAGTTTCTATTCATGTAAAAAAAATAGGTAGAAAAATTTAATGTTGATATTTATTAACAAAGGATATTAATGTAATTTTATGTCTACTTCCTAAGTAGTAAGAAAATAAACCAAACAAAACAACTAAGGAAGTCATCATACTTCTCAGAAGATACATACACGTAACAAACACAAATAAATGTTTCTTCCAGGGAACTACTTCCCAATATCTAACTTCTCTTAAAGTTGTATTTATTGTAGAAGTAACTGTAAGTATACCAAATGACCCATAAGTTGTTATTATCTTTAGAGGAAAAACCTTTAGGTTGTTTCATATATACCTTATAATCTAGCTCACCATTAAGAAAGGTCATTTTCACAGCTATTTATTGTATCTCAAAATCAAAATGATCTACCAATGACATTCCTACTCATAGAGAGTCTTTAGTAGAGATAGAATAAAATCTCTCTTTGTAGCCTTCCCCTTCTCTATGAGTGAACACTCTAGCAATCAATCTGGCCTTGTACGTATCAATATTCCCTAATGAGTATCTTTTGGTCTTAAAGACCCACTTACAACCAATAGGTATAGCTCCATCAAGTAAATGTATAAGGTATCAGACATTATTGACCTTCATAGAATTCATCTCTTCCTTCATGGAATCATACCATAGCTCAAATTTTGATTTATTCATGTCCACTTTAAATGTTTCAATATCACCAACAACACATACATCACAATAAAACTCTTGAAGATACACATAATAGTCATGAGGTATAGGTGACCTTCTTTCCCTAGTAAATCTTCTCAATATTGGTTCAACATTCTCTTGTATATGATGCTCAACAGTTGGTTGTTCAACTACTTTATAAAGTTCCTGAATAACCTAATCTACTACAACATTATCAATAATCCATGGAGCCTCATTTACTTGTTTTTCAACAATGGCAAGCACTTGAGGTACACTATGAACAAAAGTTAATTTACTACATGAGGTGGAAGCCTCAAATATTGGATGATCAATCTCAAAAAATGTATATCTGATTTGATCACACCCATTAATTAAATCATGTTCAAGAAGCCTAGAATTTCTTAACTCCACAAACCTAGTGTTATAATATGAACAATAAAACCTATAACCCTTGGACCTTTCAACATATCCAATGAAGTAGTAACTTATGGTCCTTGGGTCTAGCAGTCTTTCTTGTGAATTATAAATTCTCACCTCAAACGAACATCCCCATATATACATATGTTTTAAACTCAGTTTTCAACCCTTTAAAATCTCAAAAGGTGTCTTAAACATATCTTTAGTCGGAAATTAGTTTAAAATATATACATCCATTTTAAGTACCTCAATTCACAAGGATATAAGAAGATTTGATATTCTAATCATGCTCTAAAACAAGTATAATAATATTTGATTTCATCTCTCAAGGCCTAGTGTATTAGGAAATAATCCCATTATTTTGAAGAAACCTAGCAAATGGACCAAGTGCTTGTTTATCCTCGGTATATCTACCATAATACTCTCCACCTCTGTTAGAACTCACAATCTTTATTTTTTTTATCATATTTTTTATCTACCTCAGCTTAAAATACTTTAAAAACATCTAATACTTTGTGTTTGTTATTAAGCGGGTAGCGATACATTTATCATAAGTAGTCATCAATAAAAGAGATGAAGTATCTCTTACTATGTGAGACTATATCAAGACTACAAATATCAGTCTTTATAATCTCAAGCAATTGAGTACTCCTATTAATACCTTTCTTTGACTTGGTTTTTTTACTTTCCTTTAATGTAACTCACACAAGTTGGAAATTAGTAAAATTAAGAGCATTAGGTGTTCCATCATTCACTAACCTCCTTATTCTATCAATGGAGATATGTCCTAATCTCCTATACCACAATGTCGAAGAGTCCATATTCACAACACATCATTTAGAACCAATTCTTATGTTCATTAAAGGATTATTATGATCATGCATCAAATTGAGAGAATAAAGACCTCTAGATAATGCATCATACCCAACACAATTTTTTTATAAAATAAACTTATTGAAGTATCATTAAATACAAGCGTGTATCCATGCGATACAAGTCTAGAAATAGAAATAAAGTTTTACTAAAACTTGGTACATAAAAAGCCTTTTTAAGTTCTAATACATGACCACTAGCCAACATTAAACTACATGAACCAACAACTTAAACAAAAGTCTGCATCTTAAGATGCTCTACTCACTTCCCACTAATTCTCTCATCCTTTGCATATCTTACAAGGAATTACAAATATGGATTGTAGAACCCGAATCAATCCACCATGTGTATAATTAACATCGATCATGTGAAATTTATAACATACTAATGAGGTTGCATTACCTTTATTTTTGGGCCAGGCTTTATACTTGATGCAATCTTTCTTTAGATGCCCCTTCTTTTAACAGAAGAAGCATTTTAACTACTTTTTATTTTATTTCACCTTGAGGTGGAATCTTGTCGTTATCCTTATGGCCCGCCTTCCTTTTCCCATTCTTCCCTTTGATAATCTTCATGACATTCTCTCCATTGTCTATAAGAAGTATCTCCTCCTTTTGCACACACGTGATCATTAGCTCAATGATAGACCATTTCTCCTTTTGTGTATTATAGGAGACCTTGAAGGGAGTATATGGACTTGGGAGAGATTTAAAAGCAAAATGAACCATACATGCATCAAACAAGTCAATCCCTAAGGACTTTAATTGTGTTGCTAAGTCCCTCAACTTCATGTTGTGATCTTGCACACCCTTAATAGTAGTGAGCTTTATTGATGAGAAATTCATAATCAACATGCTTGCCAAGGCTTTGTCAGAAGATGTAAATTGCTCATCAATAACCTTAAGAAAGTCCTTAATGTTCAGATGATGATTGACCGAGCCCCTAATAGTTGAAGAGATCTTAGTTTTCACGTACATACAACATATATTATTGGATTTCTCCCATCATTCATGACTAGGTATCTCCTTTTGTATGTTATCCTCAGTAATAATGTATTCATCTTTCCTTATAAACTCATCCATATCAAAACAACCCAACAAAAGGAGAATTCTCTCCTTCCAAATACCATCATTATCCCCTCTCAAATCAAGGATATCAACATATGTATCAAACATATTGCCTAGATGAAAAGCTGTAAAATAAGACATACAAATACATGATTATGTTTATATTGAAGCCAAAATATAGAAACATAATTTGCCAATACAACACATGTAATTAATAAATCAAGCATGAATCAAAACATTAAATTTGACTGTAGGCTAAGAATTTAACTCTAATAGACCCATGCAACCTAAAAATACACCAATTAAGTCATCTCATAATTCTCAAACCCTATAGGCAAATTAAGAATTTTAACTTAATATTTTAATCTAATGTATTATATATATATATATATATATATATATATATATATATAATATTACAATTATTATCATATTATCCACATGTGATCAATTAAATGCTTTGATACTAAATGTTAGAATAATAACGGTGTGATTCATATATTAGAAACATAAATTATATATAAAACTATGAAACAACAAAGTCTTAATCAGGTGAAAATCTCAATCATAAAACATAATCTTAACGCAGAATAACCTTATATATATATATATATATATATATATATATATATATATATATATATATATATATATATATTGTGTATCTCCAGCCATTTATCACCATAATACCACTATTTTGCACCGAAAAATATGAAACATAAACAAATTGTTCAATCTTCTTTCTCCTTTCACTTGATGGTGTGTATTATTTAATGGAGACAAGAATACCAACCTTTTAATTTGATTTCCTCGCTTGATTAATTTAATTTAATTGAGGAAGATTTATCCTAACCATTATTATCTCTCTTTTTCCTAATGCATGTGTTTATGTGCTTTTAAAATTAGAATAGAAAAAGGGAAGCATATTAAATTGATACAAAACAAAGTGGCTGCCACCTTTTTGTTTTCTTTATCAATAGTTGGTTATTATAACCAACTTTTAGATCCCTTTTCCTTTTTAAAGAATATTGAATAATTAACTTAATTATCTCTTCCAACCTATTGTCATATGTTATCACATGTTTACGTGACCATGCTAATTAATTTTAAAGTTAAATTTTATATCTAATTTTATATGAACCATATTAAAATTTAATATAGGTATTAGCATAGCATGCATGCACCCATCCATTTAAGTTTGTTTGCAAATACTTCAAGACAAATGAATTTAATGAGTGCATAGATGATCTTAATTGCTAGAACAGCGTCTTGTTTGTCATTTAGATAGTTTCATCCCTAGTATTAAAAATCGGACTGGATCGGCCGGTCCGACCGGTCACTGATTAGATTTCATGTACCGATTTTTAAGATCTCAGAACCAGTGAAAACCGATCAGAACAGTGAAAACCAGTGAACCGGTCAAAAAACCGGTTGGGAGCCAGCCAAATTCATGTATAGTTTAATTTTCTATGTATTTCAAATTTTTTTGACTGGTTTGATCACTAAACCAATGAATCAGTTATGATACCAGTTCGATGACCGGTCCGGTTTTTAAAACTATGGTTTCATCCCAAACCAAGGCAACTAAGAGGGTCTTATGCGGCACAAGCCACGTTCCATCTAAACACCTTGCAGGCAAGCAAGATAAAGACCACGAGAGACTATTTTTCCTTACTTTATTCTTAATAAACTAATACAAATAAAATAATAATAATAATAATAATAATAATGATAATAATAATAATAATAATAAGTTATTATCTCTATGCTACAATCATCAAAGTCTAATTATCACTACTATTACTATAATTATGAAAAAATTTATATTATAATTAAAGATTTGATATCAAATAAATTCATAAAAATAAACCATAAAATACAAACCCACCCTAGTTTTCTCTACATCTACCCCCTCTCCAAACTCCTCTCATCGGCTCCACCCAAACCCCTCGGTTATCACATAACAACACCACAACATCACCCATCCCTACTTCCTATTCCTAACCTCAATTCTAATTTCCTAAAGTGAATTCAACATCATCTCTTCATCCAAAAATCCTGCCACGATCCTAGGTGAATAATGGATTCATATACTTACAAGTAGAAGAAGCACCATTTAACCTTATTATGAAGGAGAATACCCATTAAGCCGACCTATAGCTGGTACATAGCTTCATATTACGGACTGCATCGAAAGACTTACATTGAAGTTCCATCAATTTCGAAATAATCTAAAATATATTTGTATAGTCCAAATAAATATAAAGACACATATACAGTTCTACACTCTTCTAAATAATTCTAGAAGGTTTTAGAATAAGATATCTCTATATCTTTCTCCACTTGTATAGATAAGCATCGATAATTTTAAAAATTTTGAAAGATCACTCTAAAAACTCCAATAAACTATTCTAGAAATCATAATAGACCTATCAAACCATTCTACAGAGACCCATTAAATATATTTCTAGAACCTTTCTCCTATAAAGAATATTTAGAGAGACATTTAAAAATCATCCAACAAAAATAATATTTAAAATTTCTCCATATAATACAGCTTCATTTCTCTCTTTAAAAACTCTCTTAAATTCTCTTATGAAAATATTCAAATAGGTGATCTCGAAAGCATCTCTAGCCTAAATATTAATTATACTTAATAAAAAGACTGATTTAATCTCTCCAAGCTAAAGCTGTGTGGCTCAAGAGGACTATCTGTCTTGTTTTTTTCTAGCCTATATTTCATACATTTCAAGTAGCCTTACTGGGGTTTTAGTTGCAGTTCCTTTCTATCCAATTTTAGCCATTGGCCATCCAGTTGGAGTAGATAGTCCCGGGATAAGTCAAACTCCCTCGCCGAGTATAACTGGAGTTGTCTCCCGCTGCAAAGGGTTGAGAAAAACCTAAGATGGCAAATAATTAAATTTAACGAATAAGTCGGCCCGCGACCTTCGGCCGCAACATCAACTACACAAGAACAACTTTAGGGTGGTGCAGCACCAAGTCACAGTATACGTCATCCGCCGAACCTACTAATACGTGATTCATAGGCTGAGGCTCAACAGGCTAGGATCTCTCAAGGGATTTGGCATCAAAGCAACCATAGATTCTTCACCCATCTCCATAGTCCACTGGAAAAGGCCCATAGCCCAGGAGAAGGGTCATTTCCCATTCGGCAGCAACAATTTCACACTCCGCTACCGCAATGCAATGTGCGAAAAAGATAAACAGGGAACACGAGAAATCTAGTACCGGGATGATGGTGCGCTGGCGAAATAGTTAAAACATTAACTAGATCAATAAAGAGTGGATCAATCCTAATAAGCATTTGCTTAGCTTCATCTCTTTTGCTAATACGTCATACTGAACAGCTCTCTCCCAAATAACATCCCCCCTTAATAAAGCTAACTCTACGCCGTAATCTTCCTACCATAAAACATTACCTCAGCCTATCCAAATACACATCTTAATACATCAGGCAGCATATTTTTTGATTACTTTACACAAATCTAAACGCCGAGACTCTCAACTGAAATCCTTGTGTCACAGCACAAACGTACAGCATCATGTATCCGACGACCACTGAATTCACAATGCGAGCAGTTAACTTACACAAACACGTATCTCTCTTTTTGCTCAGTTCTTAGGGCGAGCCAACCACAAAGAGCTTAGTGCACGGAGTTTTGTGGTGTAATCATGGATAACAACAAGTGCTCTTGCTGCCTGACGAGTAGTTAAGATCCGATGCATTTGTTGCAGCGTCTGTTGTCTCAATAGATCAGCCTGATCATTCACATCGTAGCAAAACAAAATTTGGTTAGTAGATAGATCAATTGGTAAATGTACGGATACAAAGATTCAGCAGGCAAGGAATTTTTTTTCTCCAACTCTTGTGTGCTTCTTAGGCAAAAGGTGATACCTGGTGGACAAAGTTCTCTAGAGTAGCAAGCTTGCCCATTGCAAGTGCCATTTGTCCCATGTAATCAGCCACATTTCCAGAATCACACGTAGATGATAAAGTCTCTACAAGTGACTGTTGCAAAGCTTCCATCCCTTGAGAAAGAGCGTCCTCAGCTTGCTGACAAGATTGTTGCAGACTACAGATACCCACTACTTGCTGCTCCGTCAGTGGTTCGAGATGGTTCGCAAGTATCTGACAAGAAACATGCATAGAAAGTTTTAGAATCCACAGACCACACATGATGCATCGGATAAGTCTTCAGAACCTCTCCTGCCCTCACCCCATCCAAATCAAATGGATGTGCAAAAATTTGGTGCTCATCTCAGAGTTAAAGGAACAAGTCCAAGTATTATGACCTTAAGCAACTCTGAGGATCGATATCCACCCAACCACATGAAGCATCTCTCTGCAGGTGTTTTCCACATGCCAGAAAGCATATGAAAGATATCATTCTTTGCGCCCGCACTCTTCAACTTATATTTTTCAGTGTAATGTATCATCACATCATCAACAAGGACACGTAAGTGGTTGTCATCATGGGAAGCATGAGAGTTTAGGGCTGATCTTATGTCAGTGACCAATCGATCATGTTCATCAAGCCACCGTGCATAACTGATGTCAAAAGCTTGTGGCCCTACGACATTCAAGCAAGACAATTGTCAGGACTGCTGCTGGCATCTATTGGATGGGACTTTCCCTAGCTGGGATAACCTCAATCCCAGAATATAGTGGACATGTTTTAGTTACCATTACCACTTCCAAGAGGATTTCCTTGATCACCAGTGCCAGTAAAAATGCCCTGCACTTAACAACATTATCTTAAACATAAAGACAAAAAAAAAAAAAACACACATATTATGAGCACGACTATGCTGCACCAGCATGTCAAAAAGAGACACAGGTTTGTAATTGAGTTGCTGCAGAGCCATCGTTAATTACCTGTTGACGGGCTCTCTCGAGTTCCTGTTCCAGCTGTGCAAGCTTGAGACGGCTGGTTTCAAGCTGCTGAACGTAGGCCTTCTTTCTTAACCTACTCTTGCGCGCAGCTTCCCGGTTTTGAGCTAACCTCCTAAGAGCCTAATTGGGCAAAAGGCAACAAAGTAATCAAAATCACAGACGCATGCATCGGTGATTTCATTAATGGATAGGCATCAGTCCAATACAATCAAAGCAATGAACCTTCTGGTCATTCGTTGTTCCCCTGGATTGATCCATCGAATCAACCACAATGGTTCCATGTTGGATACCTCGATACTGTACCATATGAACAAAATACAAATAAAAAACGGAGTCAACTATCAATTTTGTAATAATTTATTTCCGTATGATACTAACAGGGATTACCAAAGCAAGCAAATTAAGCTATCGATTCGCTCACGTTCAGCAGACGTCTCAACTTCAATAGAAGTCATGGATGGAGATACCCAGGTGTTAGTTTAGCGGATACAAACAAGCGGGTCCGGATATCAAATCCTCCACGTGAGGTATCTTTGGTTGATCTTTCCAAAAAGAATATGCAACTAGCAATTAGAGGTGAGCTTGTGTACTTATTGACCTCCACATAAGACACTCCTACTAGGCGTTTGGCATATACATGTTACCACTATAAAATAAGAAACTTTGAATAGAAATTTGAGAACCTTGTTAGTGAAAAACGCAGGATTCAGTCCATATATTAGGCCTGTTTAGGCCTTACTCTTACAATTCAAACCATTATATTATCAATTGACTGAGCAAGCTTATCATAATATTATCATGATTTCAAGTTTTCAAACATCCGTTTTACTATGACTACAAATAGGGACAACGATTTACACAATTTGGTTATAACGCCATAAAAAAGCAGACGAAAAGTGTATTCAGGGTCAACAGACCAACAAAAAATATACCTGAACTCGATCTTCAGTGTCAACATCAGTAGAGGTATCAGTCTGCTGACTAGTATCAGCCATGGCAGACTCACCCCAATTCTCGAACTGCCCGCCGTTCCCAGCCACCGCCAGAGCACTTACCGGTACAGCCGCCACCGCTTCTCCAGCCGCAGTCGTTCGCTTCTCCATCAAAACCTCCCCTGCATCAACAACCCCGGCTGCTGATGAACCCAAGTTGGAAGACCCAATATTCTACAAAAAGACAAGAGTACCCACTAAATTTTCCTTCAATCATCAGCCAGGTAAAAAAAACAAATATTCCAACCGAAGATACAGGCAAACGGGTAAAATAGATGAAATACCGCATTTAAGGCTCCAAAATGTGAGCTTGAAGGGACGGCAACATGGTTGGATTTAAAACCATAAACGGAACCTAAGGAAGGGGAAGGCGATCAAGTACGCAGAAATAGAAAGTAGTTGGAGGAAAACAGGAGGGGAAGAAAATATGGCTGATTACTTCGGCTTAAATCAACGGCATCCTGTTGGTGGAAAGCAACCGGATGTTCGAGTTCTCCTATGTCTAAAAATCTGGACGTGTTGTTGTTGCTGCGGCTCATTTCATCTCCCCTGTTTGTTTCGGTAAAATAAATTACAAATAACTAAATAAACAGAGGAAAAGAGAAAACATAACCTCTATCAAATGCAAAACGTCAGAATTTCTTCGCAATTCCCCTGACATGCTATTTTGCGACTAGAAGAAGACAGAAACACGCAGAGGAACGGAGAGAGAATGAGACCTGAGGAAGAAAGACGATTGGCAATACATGTCGTTCCTAGTAGAAAGTGGTTTGAAACTCTACATTTTTCAAACTGCAGGGTCAGAGAGTCGGTCGGAGAATGCAAGGCTTTGCATATTCTGTAATCTAAGAGGACGAGTATAAGAAAGAAATCGCAATATTTCTTGAGTTTCAAGTTCGACACTTTTGGCAACGGAAAGAATGAAGGCCCTTCCTCGAGCAGGTAGGGTTCAGCGTAGCACTTGCATAGTTACTCCCTTCGATATCATTTCAGCAGCCAAGAAAGCTGTAAAACTTAGCAGGAATGGAGTGGAAAGGTAAAGAGATCATTTGGAGCATGAATAAGAAACCGTACGGTAAATTTATCGCGAGAGCCAGAGAGTGTGTGTATGCACATAAATCCAAAGACCAGAGCAGAGGATAGCGTATCAGTACGGTTACCCCATTTTAATTTCCTATGGCAGGAGGAACGCGGGAGAGGGTGGCTGGTGGCACAGGCAGAGCAGCAGACGATGACAGGGGCTAACACAGGCTTTTTATTATTGCCCTTCTGACTTGCATTTAGATTATCGATATTGAGCCACACCCACGAAGTGCATTCGTTTTCGTCTTGTTGCTTGTCCTTTCCTTTTTTTTTCTCTTTGTTTTATCTTTTTTTTTTGTCTCTGTAGTTTTTGTTTTTCAGTCCTTGTGCCTGCAAATCTGTTTTTTAAGAAAATAACATTAAATACAGATGATATGCACGAATTAATTTTAAGTTTCAGACACCAAATACCCCTATGCCACTTGTAGTCTTAATGGGTGTCAAACTTTATATCAACTTTTCATTTTACTCTTTACTCATAAGTTTATAACATACTCATGCCTTGTTAAAACCGTACCTTCCCTTTCAAAAACCCAAAAATAAAATGTAAAGATAAATGAATTAAACATTTGAAATGCGCAACATTTATATAATAACGACATGTAAATAATATTTTATTAAAAATTATTAATAAATATATAAAAATATATACAAAAAAATGTGGAACACATTTTAATAATAATTCTATACCAAAATTATTATTAAATATAAAAAATAAATCCCATGCATAATACAAGTTTAATAAAATGTTATAAGGTAAACCATTATTAAAATATATTTTAATAACAATTTTACTTATTATCATTATTAAAACTTGGAGAATATTTTTTTATTTGAGTTTTGATAATGGTTATACCATAAAATGATTACAAAACTAAAAAGAAAAAAACATATTAAAGGCTCTTATTGTTTTCTTCCTCTCTAGTAAATTCATTTCGTTTCAAAATTTTCATACTCTCTCTTACTCTGAACCTTCTACACTTCTGGTTGACGACCCTCTTCCCCCTCCCTTTGATAGCTCTCAACTTAACATAGAACAACAACAACACCATCATCACTCCATCGCGTTTAGCCACTCATCTTCTTCCTCTTGCTCCGTCATCGCTCCTCTCACACCGGCCTTGTTCTCTCTTAGCTCAATCGGAAAACTAGTTGGTATTAGATCTTCCTTTGTTCTTTCATTATAAATGTATACATGTATTACGCTTTATGGAAGGTTGTGTAATATTCCAAAATTTTATCTAATTTTAATATTGACTTATTAATACTTTAACCTAATCTAAAATATATTTTTTAGATCATTTATATTTTATTTTTAGCCTAATCATCGCCCCGAGTAAATAATGGATTTAATATTTAACCAACCCTATATTCAAAATTAACATAATCCTAATCCTAACCCCTAAATTTTCTTTCCTTTTTTTTTCTTTTTCCTTTCTCCTTTTTTTTCCCTTTTCTTTTTCTTTTCCTCCTCCTCCTTCTTGATTTGCACACACCTCTTGGCCTAGTCTCCTTTCCCTATTCGAACCACAAACACCGTCCTCCCCATGCAAGCACATCCTTTTCTCTTCCCCTTCCCAGCCACGAAACCCTATTGCACCAGCCCCCTGCATAGCCTACACCTAGTACCGCACCACCCCACACTAAAATCAACCATATCAAGCCTTCACCCTTCAGGTTCCATCTCCCTCACCTCAACTCCATGCACTTACACACACACACACACACACACACACACATACTTATGTGCATACCCTCCCTCTTCTTTACCATCTACATTTCTCCCATCCTCCTTCCTCTATTAAGAACCATCACCCGATTCATTCCTTCCTTCTTTCTTGCTCTAATTTCCAGCACTATATTTGCCACTATGGTTGTTCATGCTATTCGATATCCGATGATCCGATCTGATATTTGAATCGATCTGATCTAAAATATCAAATAACAGATTCGATATATTTTTTAAAACAAATATCCGATTTGATAATTAAAAAATTAAATAAATTGAATATCTGATCCGATAAATACTAATAATATCTTATTTGATAAATTATATATATATATATATATATACACTCTAAACACTATTTACTTTTCATATAGTTTTAATTTATATAATCATGTATGTGTGTGTATGTGTAATTTTAAATGAGTGTTTATTGTAAGTGAATTTTATACTTTTTTAATTATTATTTTGATTAAATATTTAATTATTATCAAATTTTAAAATTATAAATTAAATATAATTTAATTTAATACTCAAATCAAATTATTAGATTATATTTGTTCAAATTAGATCATTTTTTTTTTATTTTTTGATTGAATAAATTTTTATCCAATATTTTTCAACTATGGCATGCTCGAAAGTTTTGTATTCCCGATGGATTATTTATTATTTGATACAAAACTCTAGATATCCAAATTTTTTTTCTAGATATCCAATCATTTAAATATCAAAAACTTTTTACTAAATATCCGATCATTGAATATCTAAAACACCAGATATCTGATCCATGAATACCTCTAGTTTCCACTCACCACCAAGAACCATCATCACCTCATCCCCATCAACCTCCCTCATTGTCACCCAGTCATCGCTACCCCAAGCTACACTCTTTTCCTCTTCTCATGCTTAGCCAATTAAGTTTCGTTGAAGCGTGTCTACCCCGTGCACACTTGGCATGATCGAGCACATCTTCCATACCCAAATCATGTGTCACTTCCAACCCATGCAACACATGCACGCCATTTTCTCTTTTGACCCACGCACGCCTCAATCGAGACCTCCTTTGCACACCTCACTCCTGGCTATACTGTAATACCCTAAAATTTTGATAAACCTAATCTCGTATAATTAATATCTTAATCAAATTCTAATCTTGAACAAAATTTAGTCTAGCCTTACCCTAATTTCTTAATCCCAAAATCTTAACAAAATCCTAATATTTGACTTGGATAATTTACATTTCTTAACCTAACCTTAATCCCGGTAGATTAATATCATTAATCTTACCTATGTTAGCTAATTAAAATCTATTCTAAGTCCTAACCTCTGTCTTTTTCCTTTTTCTTTTCTTTCTCCTTTTCCCATTTCCTGCCTCCTTCTTGCGCTGACTTCTTATCTCCTTCTCCTGTCTTGTGTGTGTTTTCATTACCACCTAAAATACATAATCATCACCTCCCACCATCCTCTCCCATCTCATCCCATTGAATTTTTAGCCTCTCCTTCATGCTCCTGCCACTCCCTCGTGCCTCTACTATTGTTGATCATCACCATCAATCCATCAGCATCATCATTCTCTGCCATTTTTCTCATCGTATGCCACCACCTATACATATATATATACCACCTCCATCTCTCTTCCTCCCTCATTTGTTTTGCCTTATTTTACCCATTTTCTATCGAGCTAACCACGTTCGTGAGCCTCTCCTCCTCCTCCTCTTCTTCTTCTTCTTCTTCTTCTTCTTCTTCTTCTTCTTCTTCTTCTTCTTCTTAGTAAAACAACCACCTCATCAGCCCCTTACCATTGCCAACCATTGTTGTCCACTGCCGTCGTCGTCACCTTCTTTTCTCGTGTGTTTATATTTTTGTGAGGAGCATGATTTGCGCATGGTCACTCGCATAGCAGTACAGTAGCATCACACGCATGTGCATGCTCGTACAGCTTGCCCGTGCATACTCATACAGGAAACACACAGCTTTGTGCACACTCATGCGTCCCCTCTTCTTTCTTGTATGTGTGTATGTTGCATGTGCACGACCGTGCTTCCTTCACACAACTTGCTTATGCAACTTTCCAGCTCACGATTTGAGCGTGTACAGCCTACCGCATGCCCGTGCAACCCCATTGTTTTGACTGTGCACCCATTTTTACACACCCAAACACCATCATAACTCCACCATAGCACCACCATACCTTTCACCACACTTCCGCACAACTTAAGATTCCCTTTGACTCCAGTTATTTTCATTTTTACCATCCTCTACCTTAACTTTTTCTCTGATTATAATCTTCAAGCCTAATCGCGTATTATATTGTTTTCATACATGATATTCTAGTGATCTTAGAGGAGGTAGGTTAGGATTTATATACATAGAGCCTGGTGTCCTTGTTGATAAGTATACATGTCGTAGCTAGGACTTTATTTGTATGTGTATGTGCTTTTATGTTGGACATGTTATATGATTGATGTTATTCTATAATATGATATCTTAAGAGTGATGAGATTGTGGAAGTATGATTTTGGTATAATGTTGGATATACATCTATGTAAATGATTGAGGATATATGTCCCTGATGAATATGGGAGATTTGTATGCATTAGTATTGGGATTTACAAGGTTTTAGGAGAATATAAGCATGTTAACTACCCTAAGTATATTATGGTCATTTGAAGATAATTATGTGGTCATGATTATGTTATTCAATTATATATCTTACATATCTATATAATTCCTATATGATAAGTTTGAATATACAAATCAATACTAATAAGATACTAATCATTTAAATTGAAATATCACGTGAGTCAGAATGAGGTGTTGAGTCTGTCCCACCGGATAATAATAGTGGCTCAAATGTGTTGTCCATAAGAGGTGCTTTAGTCCATTCCATCGGATTAAGAATAGCGGGGCCTCATACTCAACACGAATGAAAATACGATTAATATATGAAGTATTAATGGAAAAGACACTAATCATTTAAAGTGAAAGACTACATGAATTAGGACCGATGTATTGAGTCCGTTCCATAGGATAATAATAATGACTCATGTGTGTTGTCCCTAAGAGGTGCTTCAGACCGTTCCACTAGTTTAACTCATAAGCATTTTTGCTTTGAGAGGTGTTAGGTCCGTTCCACCGAAAAATAATAGTGGCTCAGGTGTGTTATTCCTAATAGGTGTTTCAAACCGTTCCATCAGTTTAAGAATAGTAGAGTCCCTGAACTCAATGTAACTAAAAGATTGGAATATGGTATATCTATATAATGAGACCCAAAATCAGTATTTACCTGACATTATTTTATATTAATGCATGTATACTTACCTTTTGATGTGAACTCATGTATTATGTCATTATGTGTAATCCTAATTTGATTATACTGTTACCTTACTTAGTATGTAGCATATTAATCATCTGTTTCATAACTGCTACTCATTCCTACAAGTAGATGACCCAGATGTCTTTGTGCAAGTCAATAACAACCTAGTATACGAGTTTGTAGCCTTTGATACTATATACATGGAGGAGTGATTTTGTATCAGGGTTTTGGGTGTAGAGTCATGTTATCTAGATAATAGTTTGGATACCTTTTTGGACTCTTAAATCCATGGTATCCCTTTCTCTTTCCTTTTTTAGATTATTGTACTCGGAGTAAATCTCTAAACTCTTATCTAGTGTTTATAAAAGTTATCTCATTTTTTATTTATCATGTTTTGCTTCCCAATTGTTTTATCTTGTGGTTGATGTAAGGATAGTATGGTAATCTAGACTTATGTCAACTACAACGGTAACACCCAACTATTTAATAACATGCTTCCGCTTAAAATAAATTTTTTTAATAGTAAATTTTGGGGGTGTCACACGTACGCCATTTCCCTCAGCCTGTGCACCCTCCTCCCCTAACTGTACCACATTACCTTCTCCTTGGAGCATCATCGTGCCCTCCATCGTTCGCCACCCCAATCTGATCCTTCCAATTTCGATTATCTCCATTTTTCCTCCTCTTTTGTCTTAGTTTCCTTAGTTAATTTTTGTATATCATTGTATTTTTCCTTCTAGGTGATATTTTGATGGTACTTGAGGAGGAGTTTTAGGCTTTACATACTTAGAGATCGGATCCACTTCGTTAAAGATACATGCCATAGTTAAGGCTTTTATGTGCAATATGTGTAATTGTATATGATATCATGTTTGAAAATGTTATGTGGATGGTGTTGTTATATTAATGATATATATATTTTGTGATATATGATGTAAAAGTGAGAAAGTTGTGGAAACATGCGGTTTGTGCATATTGTGGGTTGGCATAAATCAGAGTATATAAATTATATATACATAATTGTGGTTATTCATTTTTATGATGATATGTATATTAGATGTTGAAAAAACATATATATTGGGACTCATAAGATATTTGTGGAAATATAAATATTTTAGCGGTCTTAGGGGCATTTTTGTCACTATAGGATAAAAATGGAATGTTGGGTATTTTAATTTGATATTTAGTTCAAAATATGTTAATTATATTATGTTGAATGCTTATTGCAAACATGGATGGTCTAAGTCTAATAAATGAGAAAAGTGGCCTTAAGCGTGAATAATAATCCTAAGGGAAAAATTATTATCATAGGTATGTAATGTTGGAATTTGACTTTAATTTATGGATACGTTGTTGATATTGGCATTTCAAGAATGCATATTAAATTAGAAAGTTATATGAGTCTCATAGGAAATGTTATGATTAATTTGTGAAATTAGAATTTTGTGGAAAAAGTGAATAGCAATACTAGGCATAGACTATTATCGCATGTGTAAGACATGAGAGTTGAACCTTTATTTTTTTTGTTTTATTGTCAATACTAATATTTTAAGTATGGGTATTGAAATTGGTAATAAAATGAGTACTAGGAGAGAAGTTAGGCTTGATTTATGAAATTAGGGTTTCTTATGGAAATATGGTTTGTCCTTGGGAATAATATGTTGGGTAATGTGTCTTGCATGCATGTATGTGTTTTTCATGATGTCCTTGAAATCAATAACCTTAAATAAGATATTAATCATTTGTAATGAAGGATCATATAAGTTAGGATTGATTGTACCTGTCTGTTCCATCGAATGAGAATAGTGGCCAAAAGCTTTATGTACTAGGGTTGTATATTATTGATATCATTCCACCAATTAAGAATGGTAGCCAGGAGCTTTATGCCATAGGATTATATGTTATGATACCATTCTACCGATTGATAATAGTGGAGTCCCTGAACTCCATGTGAATAAGAATATGGAAATTTATAGTGCCATTATTATTATAAGACCTAAAATCAATAAATATGTTTATACCCTCGTATATTAATCTATATGTATGTTATCCCTTTTTATTATACTTTATGACTTTGTGTGACCTTTCTATGATTTTATTGTTACATCACTCAGTACATAGTGTACTGATCATCCTTTTACAAGTATTGCTAATTCCCATTAGCAGACAACCCAGTTGAGTTTGTGCATGTCATTGAGGATCCACAAGATGAATTTGATTCTTATGACACCTTAATTGGGGAGGAGTGATCCTACTTTATGTACTGGGTATGGGATAAAAGAGTCATGTTATCTGGTTCTTTATTTTTGCCTTGATACATTTTAGAACTCTTCACCTAGGGTATTTCGTTATGTATTTTGAATATTGTATATAGAGTTAACCTCCAAACTCTTATATATATATATATATATATATATATATATTATGAATTAATATCTTTCTTTATTTTATTATGTTCAAATATATGTTTTTGCCTTTTAGTCGATGTAACGATGATGTCGTAAGCTATACATGTGTCGGGTACAATGGTAACACCCAATTACGCATGTTTTACACTTCCATTTAAAGGAAAGTTTTTAGTTACAAATTTAGGGGGTGTTAAAAGTTGGTATTAGAGATTTAATTTTGATTACCGTATTTTTTTTTCAACATTTTATTTTCAAGCAATCCCCTATCTAATTTCATCAATCTATTTCATATTTTAAAAATATTGATTCTTCAAAAACTTGGATTAACATATGAGTAATAAAGAATGGGGTAGTCTAGGTGGCCTTTGAATGTGCTTATGTGTAATATGTATTAGTAAGCTATGATTGTTTGTACTAACACAATTTATATCTCGTAGTTAGCTCACCATGACCCTAAATGGTAGTGTCAGCCATTTGAAGGAGGTTTTCAAGGCCTTCATCAAATTTGCCAATGCATCCGCTGCTACCACCTTAGCCCCACTCGTCGCTACCACCTTTACATTACCCATAAGAGAGTATCAGAGAGGACTGGTTTTAGAGGGTTACTAGATATCACCTATTGATTTACATCAATGATGAGGATGCGATCATCCTAAAGGGATGGATCTAAGATATATATGGGACTTACAAGGCAATTGACTATCCCCCTACTTGGAAGGTAAATGTAGCAACTTTCTTTCTTTAGGGAGCAACAGATGCCTGGTGGATAGGTCATTGTGCATAAGGATGATTGTCGATGTCCTGGAAGGACTTCATGTAGCCGAAGGCAATGCTTAGGGAAGGTCGTTGATGTCTTAGAAGGGAGGTTGTCATACTAAGTTTTATCCAGAGAGACTCGATATGGATAATCTGAAGGAGTTCATGCAACTAACTTAGGGAGGAATAATAATGCGACAATACAATGCCCCATTTATTGAGCTATTGATGTTTGCACTAGGCATACTAGCCAGTGAGTCAAAATTGGTCTACCAGTTTGAGTAAGGACTTTGTTTCATCATCTGTAAGATGATGGGGTGCCGTGATCTTCCAATACTTGGTCACCTTATATGAGTGGGCATATGTCGTGGCTACAGTAGTCTAAGACTAGTCTTCCATACTTGGTAAGAGGAAATCAAAGACACAAATTTCTAAAGGTAGGATCTAGTTTTGTGGAGGCTAACCTTTAGGATTCTGGCAGAAGAGTGAGTTGAGTGGTCCCATTAGATATTAGGATTCGCCAAGATGTTTTGTTTGCAATGATGTGGCAAAGATTATCTAAGACACGTCTGTGCAAGTAGACCTGCTCATTGCTAACTTTATAGTAAGATCGACCATCAACATTTCAAGTGTTAGTACTGGAGGGGTTAGTTCCAGCAGCATTAAAAGATATTTTGGTTGCCCGAGACTTCCCAAATGTATTCCGGGAGGAGATACCTGGTATGACATCAATGCATGAGATTGACTTCACCCTCAAACTAGTAATGGGGGTGGAATTAGTGCTGATTTACCAGAGTTAAAGACTCAATTAGAGGAGTTGACGACTCATGGGTACATACAACTAAGTGTGTCTCCGTGGGAAACACCGGCTCTGTTTATGAAGAAGAAGAACAGGAGCCTTTGTTTAAGTATCGATTATTGGGTTATGAATCGGTTGATATTAAAGAACCGTTTCCTACTTCTAAGGATTGATGATCTATTCGACCAACTTTAGGGTACTGCTATCCTCTAGAAGATTGATTTGATGTATGGTTATCACCAATTGTTCATTGTAGATGCGGAAATCATGAATATGCCCTTTAGGACACAATATATACACTATGATTACATGGTAATTCCTTTTGGGATCACCAATGAGCTTATCATATTTATGGATTTTATGACGATGATGTGTTGGTCATTCCTTGATTAGTTTGTGGTTGTGTTCATTGATGATATTTTGGTGTACTCTCAAAATAGAGAGGAGCACGAGCATCACCTTTGCACCATTTTTTCACTCCTTAGAGGGCACAAGCTATATGTCAAAGTCTCCAAGTGTGAGTTCTAGCTTTAGGAGTTTTCCTTTATGGGATATTTGGTTTTGGTAGGAAGAGTCGCCATAGATCCGATGAAGATTGTTGGAGTTATAGAGTGGAAGGTACCTAGTAACATTTCTGAGGTGCGTGTTTCCTAACTTTTCCTGAGTACTATAGGCTTTTTTTCAAAACTTATCAAAGTTAACTCGGCTATTAATGAACCTTTTAAAGAAGACCACTAGGTGTTTTTTTTGGGATGATACTTATGAGGTAGCATTTTAGGATTTGAAGAGGTGTTTGACTACATCATTAGTTTTGACTTTACTAGTGGGATCATACGGATTTAAGGTCTACAGTGATGCATCTAAGCATGAATTAAACTATGTGTTTTTGCACCATGGTAAGGTATCCACTCATCCTTCCTGACAATTGAAGCAATTCGAGCATAACTTCCCCGATACATGATTTTGAGGTGGTCACAGTCGTCTTCTCATTGAAGATTTGGAAGTATTATCTCTATGGGACCCTATGCAGATTCTTCACTGACCATAAGAGCCTCAAGTATACAATTAATCAGTAGAAGTTTAATATGAGGTAGATGAGATAGATAGAGTTAGTGAATGACTATAATATTGAGTTGTCTTACCATGAGAGTAAGGCTAACTTTGTTGTAGATGTCTTGAGTAGGAAGACATCGTATTCATTAAGTTCTTTTGAGGTGGCTAATTGGTTGTAGGAGGAGCTCCAAGAGCAAGGGATAGAGCTGATTTAGTAGTGTGATTTGGATAATTGGATAAGTGCTTTGATAATTACTCTAACGGTGTTTGATGATATTTGAACTAGGTAGCCTAGAGATTTCAAGCTCGAGAGGATTTGCTAAAAGATATAGGATGGGTGAGCCAAGGGTTTTCAAATTCCTAATGATGGCAACATTAACTACAAGGGCTGATGGTTTATACCTCATAGTTGTGTGGATCTAAACCACAGGATTTTAGAGAAAGGTTATTGTACTCCCTATTCTTTTTAACCGGAATAAGCTACACAAAGACCTTAAGTAGATCTATTGGTGGCCTTACATGAAGCAAGAGGTAGCGGAGTTAAAATTAAGGTGTCTGATTTTTTAGAAGGTTAAGATCAAGCACTGTAAACCTGGAGGAGTGGTCTGACCTTTAGATGTTTGAAGATGGAAGTGGGACTCCATCTATATTGATTTTATGATTAGAATAACAAGGACTAGTATAGGGTGCGATATAATCTAAGTCATCATTAACCGACTAAATAATTTTGAAATTTTTATGTCAATGAAGCCAACTTGGAGTATGGATAAGTTGTTTGATTCTTACACGAGGTTCATGGTGAGCAGGTGTGGTGAGAATCGAATAAGGGCTCTTAGAGGGTGTGATTTTATAAGTAGAATAACAAGAACTCACAGAGGGTGCAATACAATTTGAGTCGTCGACGACTGGTTGAATAAGTTTAAAGTTTTTATGTTGATGAAGCTAATACGGAGTATGGATTAGTTGTTTAATTCCTACACGAGGTTTGTGGTGAGCAGGCATGGTACACCTACAGACATTATCTTCGATAGGGATTCAATATTCCTTTCACACTTTTGGGGGAAGTTGTAGGAGACTATGGACACAAAGTTGAGGATGAGTACCACATTTCATCCGGCTATAGATGGGAAGACTGAGAGGATGATCCATAAACTTGAGGATATGCTAAAGGATTGTGTTATGGAGTTTCAAGGTAGTTGGGTGGATAGTTTGCATTTGGTAGAGTTCTTATACGACAATAGTTATCACACTAGTATAAGAATGTTACCCTTTGAGGCATTATATGGATGCAAGTGCTAGTAACCCTATATGTTGGAGCAACATTAGGGAAACTATTGTACTTGGATCAGAGAAGATTGAGGAGACAAATTAATAGATTTGGTTCATTATAGAATGGATTTAGGCAATTCAGAGTCAGCAGAAGAGCTATGGGGATTAGAGGCATCGTAGTGACGGTATTGAGGTAGGAGGCAGAGTGTTGTTGAGGGTCTCACCCACTAAGGGGTGCAGAGATTTTGGAAGGAAGAGTAAGCTGAGCTCGAAGAATATCGGTCCCTATGAGATTCTCAAAAAATTTAGCGAGGTTTCATACCACTCCACACTTCCATCAAAGTTAACTCAAGTTTATAACCTTTTCCACATCTCGCAGTTGAGTAAGTATGTTGCAAATCCTTTCCATGTGATCAAACTCGATGAAATTGAGTTCAACATTTTATTATCCTACAAAAGAGGCCATTGCATATTCTTGACACCAAGGTATGCTATAATTAGATGAGCTCACTTCCACTCTTGAAGATTATTTGGAGCTGCCATGGAGAAGAGGAGGCAACCTAAGCAATAGAGAAGAATACGCTTAAGATGCATCCCAAAATCTTTAGCACATGTGTTTTATATTTTGGGATTCTCTCTTTTTGAAGGGGCAATACCCAATAGTGCAGTATCAACTCATTTAGAATTAACCATTGATATCATCATTCCTTACATCCTCTTTCTTGTATTCCCTAACATTGTCTTTTGACTTTGAGAACGAAATCTCTTTTAAAGTGGTAGTGATGTAATACCCAAAAAATTTATCAAAGTGTGAACTCGACTTATTAATATATTAAACTAATCTAAATTTTAATTTTTTTCGTCATTATATTTTATTTTTAGCCTAATCCTGATCCCAAGTAATTGATGGATTTTTTTTTTACCAAATCCCTAAATTCCAACTTAAACATAATCCTAATCCTAACCCTAAAATTTTATTTCCCCTTTTCCTTTTCTTTTTCTTTTCTTCCTTATCCTTCTTGATATACGCACAACCCTAATCCCTATCTCCTTTCCCTATTTGGAACAAACACACCCTTCCTTCCTATGCACTCCCATCTTTTTCTCTTTCCCTTTTTCAGCCATGCAACCCTGTCGCACTAGCCCCCTTGCATTACACTATCTCCCTGCATAGCCTACACCCCCTACCAAACCACCCATGCCAAAACCAACCATATCAAGCCCTCATCCTTTGGGTTCCATCTTCCCCACCTCAATCCCATGCACTTATGTGTGTGTGTGTGTGGGTGTGCACATACCCACCTCTTCTCTACCTTATCCATTTCTCCTATACTTATTCCTCTATCGAAAACCCATCACCTGAGCCATTCCTTCCTCCTTTCTCATTCTGTTTTATGTCGTTGTCATCACCACTCACCACCACCAACCACCAAACATGAAACACCATCACCTTCTTGCCCAACCATCATCACCTTATCCCCATCAACCTCCGTTGTTGTTGGCCATCCATTACCACCTAAAGTGATGCTCTTTTTCCTCTTCCTATTCTTGCCCATTTCAGTTTTTTTTATTCATACCTGCCCTATATGCACCTAGCACGGTCGTACACACCTTTCACACCCATCCAATGTGTCACATGTGCACCATTTTCCCCCTTGACCCACTCACGCCTCAGTCATTCCCTCCTTCTCATACCTCACTCCCATTCGTGGTCCATTTCCCTCAACCCATGTTTACTCCTCTCTCAACTGTGGCACCTTACATTCTCCTTGGAGCATCGTCATGGCCTCGACTGTGCACCACACTATGCCGAGCCTCCTACTTTCATTTATTTCCATTTCCCTCCTTCTCTTTTACCTTATTTTCCTTCGTTAATTTTTCTAGATCTAATATTGGTGTATTCTTCTAGGTGATATTCTAGTGGTATTGGAGGAGGAGCTTTAGGTCTTACGTACTTAGAGACCATAACCGATTCATTAAGGAAACATGTTATAGTTAGGGAATTTATGTGTAATGTGTAATTGTATGTGATATCATTTTTAGAAATTTTTTATGGATAATGTTGTTATATTAATGATACATGCATCCTACCATGTTATGTAAAAGTAAGAGAGTTGTGGGAATATGCGTTTTGTGCATATTGTGAGTTAGCATAAATTGGGATATACGAAATATATACACATAATTTTGGTCATGCATTTTTATGATGATATGTATATTGAAGGTTGAAAAATTGTTTATATTGGGAATTGTAAGATTTTGTGGAAATATGGATATTTTAGCAATCTCAGGGACATTTTTGTTAACATGGGTTAAAAATGGAATGTCGGATATTTGAATTTGATATTTGTTGCGTCTAATTAGTCCTATATTTTAGGAATCTATGGCTCCTAACCGTTTTCATGAGTATATTAAGGCATTCAAGTAGATTGCTAGTGCCTACATGGAAGGCCATATTTGAGCTCTATAGCCGCTGTCGCCACATTTAATGCTAGTACCAACACTATTTTCAAAGGATCGGCTTAGGAAAGCTATACATCATCATCCACTGATCTTTGAGGATCAGGAGGACCATAATGTTATATATAACTAGATTAGGGACATAGAGAAGACCTTAATCGCATGTGGTTTCCCATTATATAGGAGGGTTACTGGGGCAAAATAATACTTAAGGGGCCAAGTAGATATTTTGTGGAGGAACATTCGATGTAGGAGAGCCTACTATTTGGAGGCAAAATAATACTTAAGGGGCCAAGTAGAAACTTTGAATATTATGAAGAGCATGAAGAACATGATCATGAACATTTAAACCTTCTAAAATTTCAACCATAAATTAGAGAATGAAAACTTACTCAAATCAAAGAACATCGCATCTACAAATTAAAACCTACAACATGGTATATTCAATTTCATAAAACAACATTAAGATCAAAACCTCTTAAATCATTCAATTATTAAAACAACCATAACTCATGCTTAATATAATCAGATCATATTATGGTATATATCAAATATTATCTATAATTTACCAAGATTAATATGGCATCATCAATTTAAAAAAATAATAATAAGAGAATGTAATATCCCAGAATAACAAATTGTGGACAAAAGGTTGAACCACCATAATCCATCAAAAATTATGCTAAGCTTTAAGCCAAAGCATATAACACATATTAATTCTATTTACTGAGTTTTTTGGGTGTTTACATTTAATCTCTAAGCTTTACTAATAAGAAAAAAACAAATATATAGCCTATCAAGACCATAGCATAGATTATAGAAACAAAATCGCAAAAATCATAACAAAGGAGGAATGATTGAAGAAAAAGGATTAATGAACTTATCCTTAAAGTTTTGAAGGAAGATAAAGGTTCAACAATGGTGGTTAATGGCCATGAAGTCCACGAAATTTGAGAGAAAAAGAAAGTAGAAAGGTGGTGTAAAAGGGAAGAAGGAGATGAAGAAAAATGGCCACATGTTGGTAAGTTTATAAGTTAGAAAACTTAGAAGTTAAGTTAAGAATATATGAATATAATGGTCATTTTACTAAAGAAATTAAAACATATTTGGCTACCACAAGATCATGGGTGGTTCCATATGGAAAGGAAGCTAAGGATTGGTTATCCTTTAGAAACCACACAAATAAAATGGATTGAGGAGTAGGAAAAAATAAAAATGTGCTAACTTAAGATATTTATGGTAAAATTTCTTCAAAGATAACAAAGGACAATTTTCTATTATCACCAAGAGGCCACGAAATTCCTATGGCAAAAATAAGAGTTTATCATCCATACTAAAAAATAAAGAAATGTTAGGATCGGGTATCAAATTTGTCACCCCCGCCAAGTATGGTTGGGATGTACAAACAGGCTTTAGAAGCTTCTTGGGTCATCCAAACTAAGAGTGCCCAATTTTAAGGCAAAAGGAATTTTAAGGGTCATCACCGAGTGTCTTGGTGATAGAATAAGTATTGCTCTGGAGATAACATACCGTCTAGGTATGGTAGGAGTTTTGAGTTAATACCTTGATTAGGAGGACATTCTGGGGGATGTTTTGAGGTGAGGCACTACCATGGCAAGCGTTATGGAGAAAATCATCTGAGGGTGGATGGTGAGGGAAACAAGGTTATTTTCCATGGTTTTGGTATGATGAGACACATGGCTTTATGAAAGTTGTGTTGGAAGTGGTAACATTCATAAGAGTAAGTCTCGAGCTTGGAGCACTAGATCT
Organism: Tamarix austromongolica; assembly: GCA_039764185.1. Lineage (NCBI taxonomy): Eukaryota > Viridiplantae > Streptophyta > Magnoliopsida > Caryophyllales > Tamaricaceae > Tamarix > Tamarix austromongolica. The sequence continues at coordinate 82,763,724 of CM077809.1, read as the reverse complement.
ATTTAATAGCCGCAACCACAAACTCATATAGTTCTGGTATCACCAATTATTGTTGCCAGTTGTGCCAGTCAGCCTAGGGGTTAAAAGCCTCGAATTTTCCTGCAAGGTTAGGGGTCAGGTAGTGTTGGAGGAGTTCTTTCACATGATTACCTAAATGTGATTAGTAGTCTAAGGCCGAGAGTCAAGTTGGTGTGGTAATAGGTATACTTATTATTCCTACATCGTTTGCATGTGTGTTATTTGACTTTGGTGCATTACATTGTTTTGTGTCATCCACATTTTTAGCAAGAGGGGTTTCATCTCCTACCTATAGTATTTCTACTTTTGTTGTATTGCCTTTAAGGGGTAGTGTTGTGTGCTTTATATTTTATAGAGGGTTAGCCTTAGTAGTTGGCGGAGTGGAATTCCCCTTAGATGTCTTAGAACTAGAGTTGCATGATTTTGATATGATCATTGGCATGTATATGTTGGTGAAGTATCGAGCATGGATAGAATACTCACATGAGTGTGTGGTTCTTCAAGTACCAAAGGGCGTTAGAGTCTCATATTGGAAGTGTGAGCCTAACCACTCCTCAATGAAGATTATGTCAGTAATTGTGTCCAGTACCCTTGTTTGAGAGGGGTATCCACTCTTCTTGTGTGGTTTTTGAGATAATAAGGCCGATGAGATGCCACTAGAGCAACACTTAGTGATTCGAGAGTATATTGATGTATTTTTTGATGAGATTTTGGGTATGCAACTGGTTCAAGATGTTGAGTTTAATATGGACTTGTTGCCACGAAAAGAGTTGATATCCAAATTATCGTATCATATGAAACCCGTAGAGATAAAGGAGCTTAAAGCTCATCTATAAGAGTTATTAGAGAAGGGGTATATTTGACCAAGTGTATTACCTTGGGGAGCAATGATTTTATTTGTTAAGAAAAATGATGGAAGTTTGAGGCTATGCATTGACTACTAAGGATTAAATCATGTTATAATAAAGAATCTTTACCTCGAATTGATGATCTGTTTGACCAACTTAGAGGATGCATAGTGTTCTCCAAGATTGATCTCCAGTCAAGTTACCACCAATCAATAATTGGGAAGTAGGATATTCCAAAGATGACATTTTAGATAAGATATGACCATTACGAGTTCACAAGAATGCTTTTTGGACTTACTAATATGTCAATAACATTTATTTCTCTCATGAACCAAACCATCTAACAGTTTTTGGGTTAGTTTGTCATGGTTTTCATCGAGGACATCCTCATCTACTCTAGTAGTCAGGAGGTTCACAGACAACATATGAGACAAACCTTGGCATTGTTGAAATCACATCAATTATATGTTAGGTTTTTTAAGTGTGAGTTTTGGCTGGATCAAGTGACTTTTCTTAGTCTTGTAATTTCAAAGGATGGTGTGTTATTGGATCATTCAAAGGTTCAAGTAGTTTTCAAGTGGCTAGCACCAAATCTATCAATGAGGTGTACATTTTTCTAGTATTGGCCAGTTAGAACCATAAATTAGTCATATACTTCTCCAAGGTAGATCATCCATTTACCAATATGCTAAAGAAGTCTACATGTTTCTAGCAAATGAGAAGTGTGGTGAGGCCTTTGAGGAATTGAGGAGGCATTTGGCTTCAGCTTTAGTTCTCATGTTATCGAGTGGATTAGATGGTTTCCAAGTGTATAGTGACATTTTTAAGTATGGGTTAGGTTGCATGTTTATACACCATAAGAAAGTAGTAGCTTATGCTTCTCAAAAATTGAAGCTTCATAAGCATAACTATGTAACAGATAATTTAGAGCTGGCCACAGGGGTGTTCATTTTGAAGATTTGGATGCATTATCTCTTTGGTGTTTGATACAACTTCTACACCTATTACAAGAGTCTCAAGTATATTTTCAGGCAACGGGAGTTAAATTTAAGAAAGCACTAATGGTTGGAATTAGTTAAGGATTATAACTTAGAGTTAACCTACCATGAGTGTAAGGATAATGTAGTGGAAGATGCTCTTAGCCAAAAGATATCACATTCCTTGAGCATGATTGTGTTGTTTGATCACTTATGTCAAAAGCTCAGAGAGATGGAGATTTATTTGACCACTGATGGTAGTTTGGAAGTAAGGATGAGTCTACCAACATACCTTTAATCTTTGATGAGATTCAAGCTAATTAACTTGGTGATGCCAAGCTCAATAAGATCAAGTGTGGTATTAGAAAAGGTAGCACGAAGAGATTCCAGATCCATGAATCTGGTAGTGTCAAATACTATGGTAGGTGGTGTGTACCAAAAAGATGTGTTGAGCTTAAGAGGAAAATCCTAGAAGAAGGTCTTTGTACTCTATACTCTATCCCACCTGGAGGAAATAAGTTGTACAAGAATTTTAATATGGTATATTGGTGGCCTTGTATGAAGTGGGAGGTTGCAAAATTTGTTGCCTGATGTTTGACTTATCAAAAGGTCAAGATCGAGTATCAAAGACAAGTAGGGTTATTACAACCACTAGAAATTCTAGAGTGGAAGTGGGATAGTCTATGTATGGATTATATGGTTGGTCTTCTAAACACCCATAGCGGCTTCAATTCCATATGGGTTATTGTGGCTTGTCTGAATAAGTAGGTAGTGTCCATACTGATGAAGACAACGTGTTTTAAGAAGCACATTGTGAGACTGCATGGGGTCCCCAGAGATATTGTATCGGACTAAGACTCTAGATTCTTATTATACTTTTGGTAGAAGTTGCATGCCGCTTTTGGGACTCAGCTAAAGATGAGTACTACTTTTCACCCAGTTATAGATGGTTAGACAAAGAGAACCATTTATACCTTAGAATATATGCCTCATTCATGCATGTTAGATTCTGGAGACAATTGCGAGGATTGCTTGAACTTGATTGAGTTCTCCTATAATAATAGTTACCATGCAAGTATTGGGATAACACATTTTGAAGCCTTATATGGAAGGAAGTTTTATAGCCCCTCGTGTTGGAGTCATACAAGTGAGATTATTATATCAGGAATGGACATGATTGAGAAGAAGACGAGTTAGATTGGACTGATTCAAGACCATATGAGAGAAGCTTAGGACTGGCAAAAGAGCTATGAAGACTTAAAAAGATGAACCGATGATTAGGAGGTGGACGATAGATTCCTTTTAAGGGCCATTCCCACCAAGGGAGTAATGGGGTTTAGAAAGAAGGGTAAGCTCGACCCAAGGCACATTAGATCGTACGAGATCTTAGAGTGAGTCGACTACGTCACCTATTGGCTAGTGCTACCTTCACGTGCACATTATCTTTCATATTTCCTAGTTGAGGAAATATATAGCATATCCTTTGCACATTATTCGGCCTAAGACATTAGAGCTTGATGAGTCTCTAACTTATTTAGCCCGACCAATGAGCATTTTGGACACAAAAACTAGAGAGATGGGTATGAAGACTATCTTGCTAGTGAAGATCCTTTGACCATGACATAATACTGAGGTGGTCACATGGGATGCTTGGAAGGATATTTGAGTAAAGTACCCCAATTTGTCCTCTTAGTGTGTTATCTGTTGGTGTAAGCCTTTTTTAAGGTGGTAGTAACCCTTATTTCCTTGTTTTATTGAATGAGACATGTGTCTTTCGTGTCATCGTATAATGTTAATTGATTTTGTTCAGTAGGCTTGGAGGACGCAATCGTTTTTAAGGAGGTAATAATGCAATACTGATAGATGAGATTTATCGATTATTTTCATGTTTAAAAATATCATTTATCTCTCATTAATTCTATTAGATTTAATCTTTTCGTCGAGTTTTCCTCCTTTGAATAGATTTTACAGGAAAGGAAAAAATTGAAGAAATTCAAGGAGAAGTCATTGAAAAGAAGAAATCAAGTAGAGAACACATCAAGAAATGTTGAATCAAGGAGAGCGAAGTTGGAAAGGGAACAAACACATCTAGAGAAGCTAGGCTGAAACTTTCAAAGGAATTGAGTGGAAGGATAAAAAACACGGCACCCCCGTGTTTCATAAACACGGGCCGTGTTATTTATCTCGAGCATCAATCTTTAAATCCTTGTCAGCAGAACAGTTGGAAGAAAACATGGGGGTCTCGTGTTTCCAAAACACAGACTGTGTTTCCATTTAAAAATGTGTAACTGTCCGCGCGACTTGTTTCTGATAAATTTCTATGTAAGAGCAGGGTTCGGGATAGAGAGGAAAGAAATCGAAAACAATTGGAATGTATTTTTCTTCCTTTATTCCTCTAGAATATACATGTAATGCACAATTCCAACTTTTTTATCTTCTTGAATTCTATTGATGATTTGACATTCTGCACTTCAATTGATAAGTCTTCTCTATTCCTTTATGAATTTCAGTATCTTCATTTTTGTTAAATCTAAGTAGATTTTCTGTAATTTTACTTGTGCTCACTATATTATCATCTAATTGTTTCAATAATTGAATTCGTGAATGTGTTGTTGTTATTAATTTTCAAGATTTGTATGTAATTGTGTGAATTGTAAATATGTAGATATTTGAGTAATTTGAACAGGGTAGGATGATTTGAGGATGGAATTTTATCCTAATTACCCTTTCATATTTTAAATGTTTGATTCTAGATGAAGTTTAATTGAATTAATGGATCAAATTGAATGATTCTGTATCATAGATTAAGATTTTTGAACCAATTAGATTGATCACCTATTTAGTTTAGAACTTAATCTTTTCTAAGACAATGAAATTAACCCGTATTTGTTAATTAATTTGTCTATAGTAGCAAGAAGATTAATTATTAATCTTATCCATTAATTCGTGCAATTGCATAATCCGAGCTTTTGTGATTATGATTGTAGTTGGCTGCTTTCCGTTCATAATGCTATCATTAATTGAATCTAGTGTTTGTAACCTAGGTTATTAAATGTTTAGAAAATAAATTGAGAGCATATTCAATTTATTAAGGTCGAGAGGAGGTATAGGAATTTGTTATTCTGAATTTCCTAAGTCAACATTAAATTATTTAGAATCATTCATCTTATTTGAATGTTTGGTATTTTAATTTCATCATCAATTCATTCCTCCCCTATTTGTCAATTAGTGATTAAGATTTAGTATTAGAATAAATGAAATTTTATAAATGGGGTTGTAACATCAATAACAAAATTAATGATTAAAACGTCATTCCTTGTGGGTTCGACTCCTTCTTGCCATATATTACGTATTTGGGATTTAGGATTTATTTAAATTTGTTATATTCACGACAGTGCATCAAATACCCTATATTTGTAAGATTTATAAAACGCTAATATCTTGTGTTTAATGGAATTTAGATGATATTTGATCTTGATTTAGAACTATAGTTTAGGTTTGATTTAAAAAGAAATTAAAAGATTGAGTAAAATGAGTTTCCTTAGCGTACTAGTTGATTGGTTCTATAAACCAATCCATTACTCTGTCTTTTTTAGCTTTAGTTTGATTTGATAAAACCGATAAATTGGTTTGGTCTAACCATATCGATCGACTGGTTTTCGGAGATTAGTGTTTTTGGAAGTTTTATTTTTTTTAGAAAAAATTACTTTCATCAAAATGAAACCTTGATAATTCAACTCCAAGTTGTTCTTAAGTAATCTTTAACCCCATTGATCATTTATCTAGCTTTAATTTTTTCCTTTAGAGAATTTGAATGTATGATTTAGCAGAAAAGGGAGAGGATGACCTCACCCTTTGCCTTATTCTACCTATCTCCTCTGTATGACTCTGGAACACATGATTTGTTCCAAGCTATCACTCCATGGCTGGAAGATTCACTTCCCACACCAATCTGCCCATTCCCTTCTTGTGTTCGACCATTATTTGGTGAATCTTGACCTACCTTCTCTAAAAAATTACCATTTGATCTCTAGGAGGAAATTCAACTTAGTCTTTATAAATTCGCCCATTAAGCCCAAATTTGAATGGTAAAATTAAGGTTTTTGATCTATTGCACTTTCTCACTCATTTCTTGACCGATTCATTGGATATAAATAATCCTAGCCATCCCTTCCCTTTACCTATTTTCAACTACCAAAATCATCTGAGATTTCTCAACACTTGTGCTACACTCTTCTCCACTTTGAGCTTTCATTCTAATTTGTGTACCTCTTATAATCCTTTAACTAACTCCATATTTTTATTATCCTAAAGCAAGAAAGAGTTAGATTTGAGAAAAAGTTGAGTTTCCTTTTCAACTGGTTTTCTTGGAATCTCCTAGGAGGTGGTAGATTATATTTCCCTTTTCTAATTCGTATTTGTTGGTTTATAATAATTATTGGGATATTCCTGAATTTTAACTTCTTATTTTAAGGTTTTGGAAGCGAGGATCTTTCAACTAAAGGTTTTGTCTTCTTAGTCATTCTTGCCTTTAAAATGTGGTATGACTAAGTATGTGAACTAGTATACTCTATAAATTTCTAATCTTGTATGCATATATGATATTTTTGGTATTATAGTGATGAATGTTGGATTATTTAAGAATTTTGAGAAAAGTAATGGTTAATTATATCTAGATATAACATAATTAGTATATGTGCATATGTGACCTCTGTATTATGTAAATGGTGATGTCACAATTTGATATGGTTCTATTTTTGGAGTTTTAAGCACATTTAAAATGTCATTTGTGTGTTGTTTAGGAGCAAGTTATTGATTGGTTAGGCCAAACTTTTCTACCGGTCCTTGAAAAATTTGACTGGATATCCTAAACTAATAGACCGGGTTATCTACGGTAACCTGTGTTGCTCTCTTGTTAAACCCATCAATTGGTCTGACTAAACTAATTGAATGGTCCTAGAATAGTGGATTGGTTTGACCAAACCAATCGTCTGGTTTAAGGGGAACTCTAGGGTTAGGCTGAGCCAAACTAATTGACCGGTTCAACTAGGTGGTGTTGTTTTGTTTCTCTAGATCTTGGTATGCTTTGAGATTTGTTATTATGCAATATTATAATTCCTTAATGATTAAAGGACACATTTGACATGAATTAACTAACCTATTTGATGGATTAATGGATTCATAAATTATGGTACCATTAATAAGTGTCTTTGGAAGGTTTTAAATGGAAAAATGGAGTGTGTATGCGATGCTAGAAACGGATGGTGTAATCCAAATTATTGGCATAAGTGAATAGCTTGGTAGATAGATTAAAATTGGTTAAGAACTAATGAAAACCCCACCACATGGTTTGGAGGGTAACAATGGTTAATACGGAATGATTATGTAGATGCATGGATTAGTTGTTATATGGGCTTTATGTGATAATATATCATTGGATAATAACACACTAATCACTTAAAGCAAAAGATGATCGATTAATGCACGTGTCTAGATTTCATAATCCTCTATGAGTTACTGGGAGTTAGTATACCTTTGGACATTTATTAGTATCGTAAGGTGGAATCCTAGAAGATCCCAATGCCTTATCTACTCTAGACAGTAATGATATACTAGAGAGTATTGATACTAAAGGCTCTAATTACCTTGGTGGTTTATTGGCTTCGACCAGACTTTATATCCTCTGGTTTAGATAAGCTTCTATGGTATGAGAAACCTAGGATAGTAATCAGCTCGTCAATCAAGAAAGGAATAAAATCTTGTAAATAAATTATCTATTAGGTTATGTAAACTTGGAAAATGGACCTAATGGGATACTCATGTAAGTGAATAGTAGAAGAGCCTAGTGAGTTGTGAAATAACTTATTATTAATAATATGTTGCTATTCATGATATCTATATTATATTGGTAAGCATGAAGAGTTTCAAGTTGTCTAAGTATTTTCATGTCATGAAATCATGATGCATTATAAGACCATGAAAGAGCACGATATGTGTTTAGCGCGATTTTGCTATTTTGTCATGGCCTTGCCTGCTTATGACCCTTATTGAGGAGGTAACTTAGCTTGATCAATATGTAGCATACTGATGTGCTTGTTTGTTTGATCACCTATGCAAACCCATGAACGGAAGACCATGTACAGAATTTTTAGGACGGTCGGTAGTGGGCTACCTTATGTTGAGCTAGGGGACTGAGAGCATGGATACCCAAAAATCTTTTGTAGGTCCTTAATGAACTAGGGTTTAGGGTATTCCTTATTGTAATTTTATCTCTATGGTTTTTTAGTACCTTCAACCTATTATGTTTTGAGTAATTTTAGATGTCTTGGGGACCCAATGTGGCCTCGTTAGTAAACACTTAAGATTAGTATTTCTATAATACATGTTTTGCACACTTTAGATTTCTTAGCCTTGTATGTGACATGGGATGGGTGGTAGACGTCTATTATATATTTGGTGTAATAGTAACACCTTATTTTTTCTAAGCGTGTTTGGTATATTCCTCTTTTACAATGTTTTAAAATAAAAAATTTTTGTAGTGAAAAATGGAGGTGTTACAACCTCATGATATTTGGATAGGATTTAAGGAAGAAAAGTGCAATTCGATAACTTTTATAATTCAAAAGCATTTGAATAATTCCAAATATGATATAAAAATTAATGAAATATGTATAAGCCATGTTTAACTCAATAAGATTAAAATAAAATGATCCCTAAAGTTTTATGAAATTTAGATAACCAAAAAGGTTTTAACTAGCTTAAAATATATAATTAAGGCCCACCAGATTGATAAATAGTATAAATTTGTCAATTACTTGGTTGACATTTTGGTAAAGTCCATGGGACTCAAAAAAAATATGAGGATCATAAATATCCATATAAAAGAAGAATTTGGAAATAGTTTAGAGGCTAAAATTAGCTTTTAAATTTTATAAAACATATTTTTTTAAGAAACGACAAGGAATTTCAAACGAAATGTTTTGAGAACTCAACTAGAGTTTCAAAACTTTACAAATATATAATAAATTACCAAACTAAATAAATTTAATCTCTAATAACACATATCATGAAAAAGTCAAATTATCCAAAAGAATAGAGTAATACATCAAGGATCCATCCCTCTAGGACAATGGGGTCCTCCTAATTGGCGTATGTTAGCTGGTGGTGTCCAAAAACCCTCTGAAGCCAGTTATCTCCAATACCCGCATGTGGGTGATATGAAGGTGGTGGTGGTTCAATCTAAGGTGGATAATGGATAAGCTCTATGAATGCCTTAAACGCGTCTTCTAGACAATTGATGCACTTGTTCAAAGCCATCAAAAGTTGCAAAACATAAATCATGTTAGAAAAAATAAGAATTCTATTCTACTAAGACATGAGAATACATGGTCACATAATAAGGCCATTATTCTTACCCATTTCTCAATCCGTCACAAGTCAAACTAGGTTTTCAATGAAATAGAACAATAAAATCATATGGGAGATCGTTTGAGATATGAAATTTTGAAGGAAAAAAAATACGGTAATCAAAACTAAAGCTCTAATACCAACTTGTAACACCCAAAAAATTTATTAATAAATATTACATTTTGTGCAAACTTAATTATAATCTACGAGGGTGCTATTCCCATACATAACATGAGTCTAGTTTTTATACCTTCCTTATATTAAGTACAAGGCAAGTAAAGTCATCGAACATTGACAAATAAAGAGACAACAAGACAATGATATAAATAATATAGAACACAAAGCATTAGGAGATCAAATCCAAATACAACAAAAGGAAAATAGGACCTAAGAGTCCAAAATGGTATCTAGATCAACCACAATATCATATAATAGTGATTGTTTGCCCAACCCAAATTATAAACATAAGTCCTCCATATGCATGATGTAACACCCCTATTTTTTGCACTTAAAAGTTTTATTTTAAAGAGCTAATTGTAGAATCTCAAATATAAAAAATCAAGGTGTTATTGCCACATATAGTATAAGTCCAGTTTCCTCTTCCCTTTTTATACCAAGTGCTAAGACTAAATCATTAATTTCTTTAATTTAATAACATAAATCATAAAACATAATAGAAATTACATTATAGATTAACATTGGTCCAACAATACAAGATCAGGCAATGGGTGCTAAAGTCAAATGAAAATAAATACATAAGGAACACAAGAGTGTAGAGATGTCTAGATCAAAATATGTCAAAGCAGAAACCTGATATTCATAACTCTTAACCCTAAACCATAGCTATCAAGTACTACCCTTGAAATAATCCTATAGAGTCATAATTGCCCATTGAATAAATAAGGGACTATAAAATGGAATCCATTAGTACAATTGTACTGATTTAACCCTCTACACAACACTAAACATGCAAATGTTACATGGAATATATAAAGAGTGTGATAAAACAAGCCATGGCATAACAACTCAAATAATACATACCATAATTAAATATCATTATCATGCCATAATTCATATCATACCATATCCCACATGATTATCTTATCATACTTAACCATATTATAGTTGTTTTATTTATCCAATTACAGCAAGGGTATCTATGAAGGGGAATACACTAAACCATAATTAATCCTTTTTCCAATAACCATATTTATATTACTCATAAATACAAGAAGGAGGTAAAAATACAATTACCAAATTAGATACCAAAACCAAGTAGTGCACAATGGCAACTATCAAACCAACAAATCAAACCAAGTAGTGCACAACGATAAGTCAACAACTACCAAACCAACAAACTAAAACCAAGTAGTGTATAATGGTAACTACCAAACCAACAATAAAATAACATGAAATTAAATCCTCATACAAAATTATTCATCCATTTTTAATTACTCAAGCGGATACAATAGATAACCTGAAGATATAAAAGTATACCAATCACACCGGCACATGAGGCATGACAATACCCTCTAACCATCAAACCCAGGGGCATAATAGTACACTAGTTATACCGACACACTAAAAGCATCATAATACCCTCCAACCTAGGTCATATAATCCTTAAATATCAATAATCCCTATAGGATTCATAGGTTGCCTATAGAGTATACAAGGGCCTTACTAGGGCATTATGACACACTAGTGAAACCAGACCAAATCAAGGGCTCCTACCTCATCTCTAAGGTAGATATCCCTAAAAAGTAATCATTCCCAAACTTGAAATCTTCCACTATAAATATTAATGTTTTATTTGGTGATCATACGGTATCACTTAATGCAAAACAAATTCACTTCCATACTTAACCATTTTCCTTTATTTTCAATCATTCAAGTTAACCCTTAAGCCAACAGTCCAAGCCAAGTCGAAGCCAATAATAACTTAATAAGGTTAACCTAGGAATCCATTAAGACAATCTTAGTTCAATTATTCACACTTTTAGGCATGATAAGTCATAAATAATAAAAATACCTGTATATGTGATTACTTATAAAATTCTCGCTTTAATACCATTTGTTGTTAGAATTAAATACAATTCATGGCAAAACTAAATAACATTAAAATAATCACTTTGGCACAAACATACAATTCTATTTTTTTAAATGACAGAATTACCATTTTGCCCCATAAACACATTTAAACCCATTTAGCACATAAAACACCAACCTTGCATATCTTCCATACCATTTTTCACATGCTCATTGTAATACAACACATAATAGGCATACATGCTAGAAAATTATATATTTCACGTGAAAAAACTAAAATATCTCTAATGCATGCAAAACTTTAATCACTTATAACTTTACCTAAACATGCTCAAATCTTAACATAATATGTACCAAACTTTAAGTAAAAAAAATGTAAGGAATCTAATGGTAAAATACAAAATAAAAAATGAGGTCTCGGCTAGGACAAAACAACCCTCGGCTTCCCCTACAACACATAAATAAACATTTCACCACAAATAACTCTATTCTAGCATGTTATCATACATACCTTAAAATATATAAAATTAATCACGCTCTTATACAAATTTACATTATCAAATACTTAGAGAAAAATGATAACAATACCATGTTCTTGCATATTTTCATGGAATTAAAAGAAAGCATAATTTCATTTAAGCATATCATAGAAACCCTAAAGCATGCTATCATATGAGTTTTATACATTTAGTAGGAGCATATGGGTTACCTCTTTCCAAGCAAAATGTAAAAAGGGAAAAATATCCCCACAAGCTCTAGCTCCTAAAAATACCTCTTTTTCCTCATTTATATATATATATATATATAATTAGAATCTAACACAACAAAATAATAAGACCATAACAAAATAATAAGACACTAATAATAATTAAAATTAAAAGGAAAAGAGTCACATCGAACAATGGGTGACACAAGAAGAGGATAAAATATAAGCAAACAACTATCTTCAATTTTCTCCCAAATCTAACACTTATATCTTTAAGAAAAAGATAACAATGTTAGATAAGAGATCAAAAGAAGAATAACCAACAAATAAAATAAAGAGATGAGGGAGGAGTTTTAGTTTGTGCAAGAACAAAAAGGGGAGGTATTCTTTAACACTTAGGCAAAACTCAAAGAAGTAGAGGAGAGATAGGAGAACAAAATGCAACAAGTGATTAAATGAATGAACAGTTAAGGCACATAGGTATAAATAAGGGCATTGGGGTTCAAAAATTAGTAGGAAGAAAGAGAAGAGGCTGACCGAATCTCCCTCTATTCGCACTTGAATAAAAAGTTTGAGTGTAAATACAACATGTGAGAGAGTGGGTGGGAGGTAATGTGAAGTGATTATGGTTAAGATCTTAGGCAAAGGCAAAGGAACAAGTAAGAATCCTATCCAAAGTGAAGGGAGGTTAGTATAAAGTCAACATGGATGAAATGAAGGGCCCAAAAAAATCAAAACACCACAAATATGCATGTAAAAATCATCAGTCCAACATTAGACGAGCCCCCATTGACCATAGGTCATATGCACGTAGCTTCTGGTGCTACCAGCTATACCTCGACACTTAGTTGTCCGACTTGTAGGCTTCGGTTGGCTGTCTAGCCCCCAAAACCCTAGTCTTCTATCTTTAACCTAATTACCTAATCCATCTTCCATCCTAACCCAATCATGCACAATAAACACATTAAACACATATTATCCACCTATTATTTCTATGATTGAATTCGCACACCACATTAAATTGTAATTAGGTTCTTACTTAGGGTTTAAAAAATGAGGTATTACTCATAATATCAAAAGCATCCACATATTCATTAACTGAGTCATTGCACACACGTGAATCACCAAAGATAATGTCGTCTGCTTGTGGAATAAGTAGTGACCATAAAACAATATCATTTTGAAGGTGTACCAGTACACAAGGTCACTTTGAAGATATAACATACTACACATTGATCATGGTATTCACATAATAGGCATATGATAACACTTTGAGATCTTAAACATAGGTATGTGAATAAAAATAACCATAATAATCTGGTTATTATCTTTACTTATAGATCACCACATTAAAATATTATTCACACCAAGTACCCAAAAGATGATAGTGACATAAAGTGCCTTCTAAAGGATTAACTCACTTGGACCACTATTGTATCTGGTGGAATAGAGATTGGTATACAAACACCGTCTCAAGGAAAAATACTGTCTTATAGATCAGTACAATGAAAAAAATATAGAGAAAATTAGAATCATCAAAGTTCTGTAGAACTAGGTAAGACAAATAACTAGTGACAAACTAAATTCTTAATCATGTGATCCTCAATTTTCATATTATTATTTTATTATCAATAATAACCAACACTTAACAATTTAGGACCCTAATGAATTGCCTGAGTGAATTCACTTCAACCTTTGTTTATTAAATATGCTATTAGAGTTATTCTAAGGTCGAATAATAAATGATATTACATATGCAATAATAAAAATAAATACCCATTTAAGTTAACACTTGCAAAATTAGTCAAGGCCCTAAAAAATCACCAATCCATTTATTAAATTAAACATATTAAACTATGGTTATGCTTATAAATCCATTAGGGACAACTTGAATTCGAACAAGGACTAAGGTACCCATAATAAGAATGAAAAGACTAAAATGTTCTTATTTACCATAATCTTTTTTAAGGAGTTACCATACTAATTGATCCTATCATCAACCAAAACTTAATATCACACTCTATGATCCTCATAAGGCTACTTAAATTCAAAATTCAAATTCCAGACTTAAAGATTGATATAAATAATGACCAAAATACCCCTAAATTTTTTATGCTCGTTTTAAATCATTTTAATTTAATTAATTAATTTAGTCTAACCATCATTAAATAAGATTAATCACTCAACATTATTATACCCTAATATGCTAGAATAGGTTTGAAGATTCCTAAGGGACAATGACATATGAAAAGTACCAAAGTACCCTCCAATTTATTTAATTCACCTCAAAACACATTTTAATCATAACTTAAGCTATACAACACTAAATAAGACTGATAATATATGAAATTGTATGTAAAGGACCTAATTAACACAATGATAGCCTCTACTATTAATTTTTTTTATTAGAATGATAAAACTACCCTTGTCAGTGGCTAAACTCAAATTCCACAAAAACCCATACTTCTCCAAAATGAACCTAAGCATACTTATTTTCATAACAACATAAAGGTACACAATAATACATTTATTTAACATGATGCTTAAAAATTATAACTATATAATACTAGGCACATATATATATATAGGCATAATTTATAAGATGTCCTTTACCCATGTACATTTGCATAACATAACATCATAAAATAACATGCAAACTAATACAAGAATAGAGACTTAAACATAAAATAATGATTGGAAATAAAATAACATATTCATCACATAAATGATATATGTGTGTGTATAACATAATACAACATCCTCACATATACTAAAAAAAAGTTAAGATAAATATTAACTCATAATTCCATACCAAGAGAGTTAGCAAAGCTTACACTAAAAAAAGGCCATATAGTAAGCTAAGAAAAACCTCCTATCCACCTCATCCTATTTATACATCTTGATCACCTATAAAAAACATATATTAAGTTAGAATAATAATGGATATTAACAAATCAAAGTAAGGGAAAAGGGTAGCAATTAAAGGTACAAAATTAAAGTAGAAGAAGGGGGAAATGGTGGTTGATTTCAGCCACAACAGTAACTACAAACACATTTCACCACCAACACAACCACCCATAACAACTTCCTAGGTAGGAATAATAAGGGAAGAAATTGAGTTGCAACTAGTGATTGGAATAGTGAAAAACACCAAGGAAAACTGTTGTAGGGGTGAAAATTGTTGTAACATAGGGGGAAATGTAGATATAACAACAAGAAACGAAGAATATTAGTTGGAAAATGGAATAGTGGAATTATGGGGGATGTTTTCCTTGAAACCCAAAGAGAAGACATAAGGAAAGTGCACTGAAATGCCCCAAAAAATTTTAATTTTAAATATTATATTTAAATGAGGTTTTATTATAAAATTTAATTAAGTATATTAATTTATTTAAAATAAAAGGAAATTAATTAGGGCAAATCAAGAATAAATTTATAAGTATTTTAATTAGGAGGAATTTGGGCATTTTAACTAATTAAAAATTTTAATTTGGGAATTAACTAAATAAATTGTTTTATTTAAAATAAGGAGGATAAAATAGTTCCAAATTAATATTAATTTTTATAAATAATTTAATGGAAGAAAATTAGGGTGTTTTGCTAATTAAAGTGGAATTTATGGAAAATCTTTTAAAAATCCTAATTTAGCCTAAAAAGGGATTTAATATATTATTTTATTTAAATATTATTATTTTTAAATAACCCAAATATCCAAATTAATTTAATTAAGCCAAACCATTATTTTTCCCCTTTTCCCTTTTTTCCTTTTTCCTTCTTCCTTTTTCTTTCTTTTCCTTTCTTCTTTTCTTCTTTTCTTTTCTCTTCTTCTCCTCGAACTGGGCCAGCTCGTGGCCTAGTTTCCCTTTCCTCTTTCTTTTCTTCGGTACGGCCCAACCCGCGCCCGTCGCTCTTCTTTCGCCCGCCGACACGCTGTGTTTTGTCCGTGTTACGCCCGAAACTCGTCGTTCCATTTAATGACCCCCTCACCCCGCCGACCGGCCCGGTTCTCCCCCATTTTCTTTTCTTTCCCTGGCCGACCGGTCCACCTCCTCTTCTTCTTCCTTCTTCCTCCTTTCTCCTCCGTCGACGCGGCTGCAGCTTCCAACCCCATCAATGGCGTCTCCGGCTACAGAGACTTTGACCGACCGTTTCTTGCCTCATTGTATTCCCCTTGACTCGAGGAATAAATTGGCATAACTCTCGTCCGTTATCTCTCATCCGTTTCCTCTCCCCAGCCTCGCGAACTGTTGAATCAAACCAAACGTTGGCCGACCGTTTTCCGCCACCGGCTGCCCAAATTCTTGCACCCCATAACTTCCTACCGACCCCCAAAACCCTATTATACCATCTACAACTCTATAAATAGCTTAGTTGTGGACGTTTTTGGAGCTTCTTCTTCCTCGAAACCCTAAGTGAGAATCGCCCGCCACCGCAACTTCAGACATGCTTTTCTCCGCCGTTAGCCAACCTCGACGCCGCTTATGCACCTCAAAATATTCCCTGAAACTCCATCTAATTAACTAAACCATTTTTAACCTTTGATTCTTCTTGCACGGGCCTCCATAACCGTGCAAAGTTTGTTGCTCATCTCGCCAGAATTTTCACCCCAAATTTTTAAGCCGCTATCCGCCGCTGTTTCTGCCACTTCTACTGCCCTTTGAACCACCCAAAAACTCCCTCTAATCCTCCTCCATCGAACCATAACCTTATTTTAATTTTCCCCTTGCTCCTTCTCTCTTTTTCTTTATCTTTTCCCCTTTTAGATCATTTTTCCGGCCACCGCCGTGAACCATCGTCGGTGCCGCCCATTCCTGCCGACTCAAGGTGAAACCCTAGACCTCCTTTGTCATTATTTACTATTTATTGTAAATTATTCTATTTTTATTTTATTTATTAGTATTTATTCGAATATAATAATTATTTCCTTGCTATTAATATTATTATTATTTGATATAAAATTTATGCTGAATTGTACTTACAGGGTGGAGAGTGGTAATAAAATAATTTTATTGTTAGTTTTGAATTTTAAGTTATTAATTGAATTATTATATGATACTTATCATTCTTCTTATTATTAATAATATTATAATTATTATAATAATTATTATTATCATTTTATTAATTATTCTAGAAAATCTTAGGTCCTAATTTTGTATTAACATTCGCACCTATGTATTTTAGTATTATTATTTCTATTGTTTTTATAACCATTAATACTAATATTATTATTATCTTTATGAATATTAATAAATAGTAGGTCATTAGTTATAAGTAGGGTCGAAATCCCACTTTAAATTTTAAAGCTTATATATTATTGTTATTATTATTATTATTATTATTATTATTATTATTATTATTATTATTATTCTTGATATTATCTTTATTTATAATATTTAATTGTTATTAGAATTATTATTATTATTTTATCTTTACTAATATTATTTTGGTGAAGGGTAGAAACCCTTATATCACCTTTTTATTTTGAATTGCATTAGTTTTATTATTAATATTCTACTAGTATTTTGTAGAGTCAATTCTAGTATAAGAATTTTTAATTAAATATAAGGTCTTGGGATAAGTTAGAAATAATAGTATTCTTAAGAGAAAACCTAATCCTAGTATTTTTCCTATAGTAGGTGAGCCCAACCAAAGCCCTCAAGTGATATAGGAGCGTGCTCCGAGACCGGTGACGTTTTAGGTAAGGGTTTACTAAGGCCATTGTATGTCTATATGCATTATGTGCTGCATATGCCATGTATTCTATGTTATCATCATTAATTATGTTGTATATGATATAATGTGGAGTTCATGTATGATCTTGGGTTGTTATATGGGATGTGTTTTATTTGTAAGTGATGATATGCGATGTGGCCTTAAGACATGCATGTTAGGGTTGTAAAATAATGATGGGTAGTGTAACAATGTGGCGATAGGGTTTTGCATGAAATGGCATGGTGTTAGGGTTTTACATAAAAGGGGTATGGTGTTATGGTTTTGCTTGATATGGTATGGGTATTGGTTTTGCATGATATGGTATAGGTATTGGTTTTGCGTGATATGGTATGGTATTATGGTTTGCATGGAAGTATGTTTACGTGGAGTTGGGGTTTGTATGTGAATTAGGGCGTGCATGTGAATTAGGGTAAGTATGGAAATGCGATCTATGTTGAGTTGAGGTTTGCATGTGAGTTAGGGTTGGCATATGAATTAGGGTTTGCATGGAGACATGGGTTACGTGGAGTTAGGGTTTGCATGGGAGCTAGGGTTTGCATGAAAGTGCAGTTTACGTGGAGTTAGGGTTTGCATGGGAGCTAGGGTTTGCATGGAGATGTGGTTTACGTGGAGTTAGGGTTTGCATTGAGTTAGTCATGCATGTCTGGGCAAATGTATGTGCATGGCAAATATTTATATTTAAAATATTTAAGACACTAACATTTTTAAAGTGGAAGATTATTGAGCCGAGTCTAGACCAATCCACTGGTCAGGAATAGTGGTTAGGGTTTTACCCTATATGCGACCGATCCACCGGTTATAATAGTGGTTAGGACATGAGGTCCTATGTGTGACCGGCCCACCGGTAAAAATAGTGGGGGTGACTCGAGCTCAATAAACACAAACCAGAATCGTTAAAGCTCTTAAAAGATACTAATTACTTACAGTGGAACACCATGCGAGCATGAACCAGACCGATCCATCGGTCAGGAATAATGGTTAGGGTTGTACCCTATGTGTGACCGATCCACCGGTAATAATAGTGGTTAGGGCATGATGCTCTATGTGTGACCGGCCCACCGACTATAATAGTGGGGTGTTCCTGAACTCGCATGGATTGATAAAATGGCATGGTGTGTATCGACTTTTGATAAAAAGATTAATTAAGAAATTAATCTAGATCTTTTGATGTATCACATGTGTAGTTTGAAATTTGATGCTGATTTTTATCTTGCATGATTCGATGTGTGAATGTGTTGGTCTTAGTATTCGGTTACCTTACTCAGTACGTAGCGTACTGATCACCCTTTTTATGGGCGCTGCTCATTCCCACGAGTAGCATGCCCTTCTGATTTGTGCAGGTGGGCGAGACATCAGTCGGGGCTGTGTGTTGAGCTTATTTTGGCTCAAAGTTCGAGAGAGTTGTGGCCATATTTCAGTCTTTATGTGATTTATTTCCTTTTGTTAATATTTTATCGGTTGTAAGTTTAATTCTCTTTTGGAAATGAATTACAATTATTTATGCGTACTCTGACTTTTGTTTTACAACCGTTTAATGCTTATTTGGAATTTGGATTGTAATGATTTATAATTGATTATTCTTTTCTTTAGCCTTAGCACTTGGTACTGGAACGGTTGGAGAGAACCGGTCTAGTACTAAGTGTGGCGGTAACATCCCCAGAATTCACGGGTTTTAATTTAAGAGTTTCTCTTTTAATTACTTCCACTTTTCAAAAAAAAAGTAGTGAATTTTGGGGTGTTACATGCACAACTTTGGTTATGCAAAGGGTTATGCAACGAGGAAGAAAATATGGTTGCAGAAGGGTGGCCTGACTTTGCAAGAAAATGAAATAATGTGAAGGGTCCTTGATGGTTCAAGGGAAAAAATTTGGGTTAAGATTTTCAAGTTAGTTGACATGAAAATTGAGGGGAAAGGGGGGTTGGAGTATGTCGGCAGAGGGAAGAAAATTAGGGTTGCAAATGGTAGTTTTAGCATGCATGGGGGAGAAGGAGCTTGCAAGTTGGTTAGGGGTAAATGGGCATGATTTTTTGGCAAGAAAATATGGAATATATTAGACCTAAAAGTAGCAAGTAAAGTTGGTCATGTTTGCTTGTTTAACACTTGAAAGGAAGACCATGTGCATGTCTGACTTTAATTAAGTACACAAATATAGATGATTATGTACTTTAAGTGAGGAATTTGTTTAAACCAAATTTAGCTATGATGACATGAGATTGTTAGGGTAGTTATGGTTTATTTAGGATCCAACTAACTGGTTAGGATGCTAGTTAGGTTTATTTTAATGGTTTAAAGTGTAAATAATATCCAAAAATAGGTAAATAAAATAGTAAAAGGGCTTCAAAAATTATGAAAATATATGAAAAGGTGTAAAATAATTTAGAAATCTAAATATATAAAAATATCAGACATTAGAGTTGTTTAGATTTTCAATGGATGAAAAACAAGCAAAAATGATAAAAATAAATTATCCATGGAAACATATTTTTTCATGAATGAGTGAAAAATAATAATTAAGGGTTTGAAAAGGTGCAAAATAATTTTATAAATTCACATATATAAAATTATTCAACTTTGAAAATCATTCAGGGCTCAAACAAATTAAAATAGATAAATCAGCAAAAATAGTCCATCATAGAAACAGTTTTGTTTTTTGTGATTAAGTAAAACAAAAATAACATAAAACTTAAAATTATCTAGGGTAAATGTCTAAGCTTAGAATATTTTTAGAAATGTGTAATTTTTTTAGAGTAGTCAAAATGGGCAATAAATGATGTAGAATGGATAATTATACAAATTGTGATTTTTCACAAAATATTTTTGCTAGCAAACTAATTGATATATAGCACAAAAATGATGAGGGAATCATCAAAAGAAAAAAAAATTGGTGGAAAAAATCTTAAGAATGATTTTAAGGTTCAAAATGAGTATGAAAGAGCAAAAACACTAAGATCAGATAAATTGTGTAGAAATATTATTTTTTCGTAAATGGATAAAAGAGTTGTAGAAGGGTCGGAATAAATATGAATGGCTTGTAATATTATATTAGAAATATTTGGTATAGATTATGAGCATAATTATAATGTAATTAGGGTTAGAAATATTTAGAGTATTACACTATCACATTGAGCACATGACACTGCTATCTCAAAAGTATGGTTGTTATATACAATAAAACTTGTGAGCCAAAAAAGAATAATAATAAAATCAAGTAATCCTTTGAGACCTTAAGTAGAAAAAGTATGACCTATGTATGATACAATGAATTCTAATGAATTAACTATGATAAAATTTTGCCTTACTTTAAATCCGATGTTGATGAATCAAGACATTTGCATTAACACACAGAAACACTGATAGAAGCATTATTTCCTATGTGTAACATGATATAAGGTTTCTACTTTGACTTCGAGTTGAGTAAAAAAAAGTGAAACACTGCTACATATGAACTTGCATCAATAGATGCTCATGCTCTTATTTGACATTTACATCCTTGATACTTTTTTCTTGATCCTTCTCCCTTTATGTGTGCCTTTTTAGTTTGTTTGCTTGAGGACAAGCAAAATTTCAAGCATAAGGGAATTGATAAACACGAAAAATATGTATTGTAGTTGTGTCTTCCAAGCATGATTTATGTATAATCAAGGCATGTTTCATGTTTAAATCAAATATAATATCGTGTTCTTTACTCTTATATGTATTTATTTTCCCAAAATTGAAAGGTTCAATGATTGTTGGAAGTTTAAAGTGACAATAGGGCTAGGAATGCATGGTTTGAGAAAAAAAATATGTACAAGCATGAAAAATAGTAATTATGTCCATGATCCACTTTGAATATAGAAAAAATTTAAGCATAAAAGTTGTATCTATCTTTATTATCTTTCCAACATGATTTGAATCTCCTTATTTAAGGTTTGGAAGGTTGAAATACCAAATTTTGGTTGAACAACAACAAAATAGAGAAACAAAAATGAATACGGCCTTTGAGATAATTATTTTGGGATGATTTTTTCCAAATTTATTTAGGATGAATTAGGGAATTTAGTAGTAATTATATCTTATTTCACCTCTTTCTCTATCATTTTCTATCCTAACAACAATTAGATTTAGATTTTCATATGTTTGTATTCACTTCATGTTGGAGATTTTGTGTACAACACTTGTACTCTGACATTATAATTTATTCTAATCTATTTCTTTCTCCATTTAATCATGTGTTCTCCTATTGTTTTATGCTTTTTAATTTAATCATGTGTGAGTAGTAATTCATTATAGGATCAAATTAATTTCATTTTCGACGTTGGCTTTGTAAATTAATCTAATTTCTTTAGAAAAATTCTTATGTGTATTATTCAATTGCTAAGGTTTAATTTTTTTGAGTTAATTCAATTAGCCATTGATTTGACTCAATTAGGTTGTTATTTGAGAATAGAAAGGTGAAGATGGATGCCAAAAAGTAGCAATTAGATAGTAATTGATTGATCATGAGTGTAAGTTATCAATTTTAGGGAGTGTGTTGGACCATCATGAATTTAATAGGTTCAATTTTATTTAGCACCATGAAAATAGGTTGTTAGACTAAGTTAGGCACGGATTTTAGTTGTTGAAAAAGGCTAATAGGTATCATGGATTAGTAGTTCCTGATGAATTGAGTGGTTTGATTGATGATTGACTTGATGTGCTAGTTCACATCAGAGTTGTAATCTAAATTTGATCCAATTCCTTCTATTTTTGTTTTTCGGGTCATCTAGTTTTTTCATTTTTTTCCTACCATTGTAATTGAACTTGCTATTTCAATTGGGATAGATCATCAAAATTAATGAAAAATGGTAATTGATGATGAAGTTCTTGTGGATATAACCTTGTATTGCTACAACGACATACTTGTGTTTATGGATTGAGGTAAATAATAGGAGATTTTTGACTTTTTCTAAAGTTTCTTCATTAAGTTGAAGTTCATGAGTTTGTCTATGTATATAACAATATTTAGATATGTGGTATTTCCTTCCACACTTGTAATATGTAATATTTTTGCTTGGGGTTTAAAAGATGAAGGAAATTGGTAAGGCTGCTTCTTGTGAAGTTAGTTTTTTTTAATATTGAAGTGAATCCTAGGGGGACCTATGTTTGGAGGAGTTTTTATGCGACTTCCTAGAGGAAGATCTTGTTTTTTAAGAACCATTATATGAGATAAGGTTTTTTTAGGGGAGGAGATGTCAAATTGTTTGTAGAAAGAGCCAAGCTCTTATCGAGTTTTCCTCATTTCCCATTTGAGGCTTTTTTGAAGCATGGTATGGCATATTTTCATTCCTTCTTTCATATAAGGCTAATAAGTTCTACACATGTAGATATTGAGTAAGGAATTTGATTTCCATGTGCTTCTTTTATTTTGTTTCTTTCCAAAACTGATGATTAACTGCTTATTTGAATCATCTCGAAGCATGACACGAGTTAGTTAATGTTTTTTTTAAGCTTTGGCTTTGGTGCATAACATAACAATATTTTGGTTCGTGTAGGTTATTAGAGAAGTTTGGGCTTGACATATGTATTATTTGGCAAACACTAAGGGAGGGTGTTTATGAACATGAATTGTGTTTGTCCATATATTATTTTAGATTATTTTTGGGCAAAAGTCAAGAGTAAAGTAATTAACACGGGGTATCCGTGTTTCACAAATAAGAACTTAGGTTCATCTATGAAACATGTCGCTTTACCCTACAAAATTTTTTCAAATATAAAGAAGTTGTGATAAAACCCTAGCCATTAAGTTGAACTTGCAATCTTCTTCTCCTCTATTGTGTTATCTTTGATTAGTAGAATTATTAATTGTGTAATCTTGTTGAGTGATTGTTGAATCCTTTTTATAATTATGCAATTACACAAATAAATATCTCTAATTTCCCATTATTATTTTATAATTTAATTCTTAATTGGTCTTACAATTGTCTTGTTAATTTTTATTATTGTTTAGGTCTATTATTACTAGACTACAATCATCATTATTTCCACAATAATTTGGTATCAAAGCTTGGTTGCTAAAGTATATATGGTGTTCATAATGGTTATAATATTTAATATTGAGAAGTTCAATAGGTCTATCAACTTTGGATTGTGGAAATTGAATATACGGGCTATCTTGATTTAGAACAGGTTAGAGAAAGCTTTGTACAATCAATCAAATAAGCTAGATTTGATGACAAATGAAATATTAAAGGAGGTAAATATGAATTCACTCTCTACCGTACAGTTATTTTTGTCTAATGAAGTGTTGTGGGAGTGGAAAAAGAATTAACATTTATTGTTTAGTGGTTGAAGCTCGAATCTTTATATATGACAAAGTTCATAGAAAATTGCATATTATTGAAGAGTTGGCTCCGTGACCTGAAACTAGGTGAGGGTGAATATTTAAAAGTTAATTCAGATGAGTTTGATTTTATTGTGATGGGTTTTCAAAACATAGAAGTTAAGCTTGGTAATGAGGACTTGGCCATAAAGCTTTTGTGTTATTTGCTTGTGAGTATTAAGTATTTTTTGCGAGACAATGTTTTATGGGAAGGATGACTTGTTTCTTCAGGATGTTAATTTTACCCTTTTATAATGGGAGTTAACTGACAATCAGTCGATTGGTAGTGGTACTTATAAGGACTTGCATAATGAGAGACTTATAGCCAAGGGAGGACTCAGGAGTGAAGGACTGGTGACCATAAGAAGTCTATATTTGAGTTGAAGAATTTATACAAAAATGTTGTGTGACACGGGTGTCACAAAAAGGGGTATATTAGGTAGTTTTTTCCTAATAAGAATGCGGGTGCGAAATTTGGTGAGTCATCTGGTACAAAATATGATGTTGCTATTGCCTAGGATAATTGTGATGGAGATACGTTGACGACCATTAATAGACAAACCAAGATGGCCAATAGGTGGATCTTGAATTATGGGTGTTCTTACTGTATTTGTCCCAAATAGAGTTGGTTTTAGACTTATGAGGTAACTCAAGGTGAAGTTATCTGGTTGCAAATTTAATGGGATTAGGACAATGAAGGTGAAGATTCATGATGGTGTGGTTACTAGTTAGGACACTATCCAATGTGAGACATGTCTCAAAGATTATCAAGAACCTTATCTCATTGGGTTCCTTGTATTGTAATGGGTATCGATGTGTGATTGAGAACAGTACCTTGAGAGTAACAAAATGGGCTCTTGTGGTGATGAAGGGAAAATGGGTTGGGACATTGTATGAATTGGTGGATTTCTTTGTTATGGGTATAGCGGTTGTGATATCAATAAGTTTAAAAAAATCGGATATTACTAGACTTTGGCACATGAGATTGGGGTGTTTGAATATCAGGGGACTAACATGTCTCTCTAAGAAGGGGCTTAAATGGAAAAAGTATGAGTATTATGGACTTCTCCAAGTACTGTGTGTTTGGAAAATAGAAGTGGGTTCACTTTTCAACAACCAAGCATAGTACTATGGCACCTTTTGAGTATATCCATTCATATTTATGGGGTTTAGTGAGAGTGGTTTCTAAAGGAGGTATGCGATATTTGCTCGCATTGATGAATTATCTAGAAAGGTATGGGTATGATTCTAAAGGAGGTATGTGATACTTGCTCACATTGTTGTTTTCAAAAATTGGTAGACTTTGCTAGAGAAGCAAACTAGGAAGCAAGGTAAGTATCTCTAGATGTATAATGTTCTGGAGTTTGTTGAGTAGAGTTTCACTAAGTTCTATTAGGACCATAGGATATTGCACTTGTGTTGGGAGACCACGACAGACGTGGTTGTTGAGCAGATGACTAGGACCCTGTTGTAGAAGGCTCGTTGTATGTTATCATATGCTGAGGTAGGCAGAGAGTTTTGAGATGTAGTAGTTCACATTAGGACATACTTGGTGAATCAGTCACCCATTGAGTTGAAGAAACCTAGGGAGTTGTGTTCTTGTAAGTCATATGATTACTCTAATTTACATATATTTAGTTTCCTTGCTTATACTTATGTGAATGATGAAAATCTTGAGTTGAGAGTTAAGAACTTTATATCCAGAGTCAAGGGTACATGTTATGGGACCTAATGACATCCAAGTTCTTGATTAGTAGAGATGTTACCTTCAATGAGTATATGTTCCTCTAGAATACTAAATCTAGTGATGGTGTGTCTACAGAGGTGGAGCAGTATAGTGATTCAGTTTAGGTGAAGGTTGAGGTTTATTTGGATGATAAACACCCTTATGATAAACTTACTATTCCTAAAGCACGCGGATCCAATTAGCAAGGGAATCAAATAGGTATTGCTTGAGACAAAGTATAAAGGGTTGTTAAACCTCTAGTCAGGTATGGTTTTGAGGAGTTTGATAGCTATGCATTATCTAGTATAGAGGCAGTTGTTATGTCAATGAGAAGTGCCATTCTTAGAGGCTATTGTGATGACATTAATAAGTGTTCTGTTACTATGGATGAGGAAATACAACCTTTATTGAAGAATTATACATGGAAATTTGTGAAGGCACCAGGGAAGAATGGGATACTTAAATACAAGTGAGTGTACAAGTTTAAACAAAGAGCCCTAGGAGTTGAGAGACCAAGGTATAAGGTTAGTTTAGTTACACATGGATTCAGTATGATTCCAGGCATAGACTATATCGAGTTATTTTCTTCTCTGGTCAGATATAATTCTATTTGTACCTTACTTGCACTCGCAAATTTGTATGATTTAGAGTTGGAGAAGTTGGTTGATAAAATAACAAGTACGTATGGTGAGCTCAATGAGGAGAATTATATGTGTTAGCCTGATGGATTTCTTTTTGATCGAATGTGTGACCATGTGTGCCTATTAAAGAAGTCCTTGTACAGTCCAAAGTAGTCTCCTAGATAGTGATATAAATGGTCTGATCAATTTATGCTTGAGCATGGTTTTTATAGGAGTGATCATGATGGATGTGCCTACTTGAAGGTGATGGATGGTGGCTCACTTGTGTATCTTTTGCTATATGTCAATGAAAAGATTATGACAGAAAAAGATATGCATGATGTTGATAGGTTGAAGACAATGGTGAAGAGTGAGTTTGCGATAAAAGATCTTGGAGCTGCAAAGAGGATCCTTGGCATATAGACCATACGAGACCATGAGTGGAAGCTCTTATACATGTCATGAGATTTGTATATGAATAAGGTGCTTAAGAGGTTTCATATGATGGGTTCTAAGTTGAGGAGTACTCTATTGGCTACTCACTTTTGATCACTAACTTTAAATTACCCTAAATCCTAAGAGGAAGAGGATTTTATGGCCATTGTTCCCTATTCTAATGTTATTGGTTGTATCATATACACTACAGTGTGCACTCAGCTTGATATCACTCAAGCTAGTAGTGTTGTGAGTTAATATATAGAGAATATGAGGAAGTGTAATACCCTAATTTGAGTGAAGTGTTATAAGGATTGATTTGGCTACTTATATCAACATGTCATACTATCTTTTTGGTGATTTTGTCCTAAGAACTATACAATTAAGCGTGCTGGCCATGGAGTAATTTTTAAGATGGATGACCCTCCTGGGAAGTTTTATTTTTTTATTATTTTTTTGGAAAGCGTATGAGTGAAGATAAAGCTCACTGAGAGGGATCATGTTGATCTATGGGGCCAGCGGATCAATCCGAAAGCACTCTAAGGTAGCCCCGTGTGGTCGTATCGACTCGGGGTATTATAGGAAGGCTTATGTAACACCTCAATTTTTACTATTGAAAAATTTTGTTTTATAATGGAAGTAAATAAGTAAAATATTGGGGGTTACCACTGTAATTAACATAATTTCTGGCTTATGCAAGCATCCTTACATCAATCACAATGCTAAAACATTTAAAGTAACGCGAGGAAATTAGAAGCAAAAGGAACATTTATAATACAATAATGAGTTTTGAGCTGAAATCCGAGTTATAATACAAAATACAAAAGAAGGGATGCCATGGATTAAGATTCCAAAAAGTTATCCGGTTTAATACACCAATCGGATAACAGATACTCTTCACCCAACCCTTAATACAGTTGAAATCACTCATCCCCACATAAGGCATCATAGGCAGCATAATCATCTAGCTGATCTTCTGAGACCTACAAATAAAAATCAAGGTCTATTACTCGTGGGAATGAGTAACACCCATAAAATAGATTGTTAGTACACTATGTACTGATTAAGGGAATGTCACTATCAAAATAGGGATACAGTTAGTATATGCTTTCACATAAGATAATAAGTGTATAAACAAATTAATGAAACATCTCATAGGACAGAAAATGATCCAGATCTCTTTATTAAGTATAATCCACTTTCGTTATTTTATATAAGCTGAGTGCAGGAACCACTATTATCGTCCGATGGAATGGGATATATATATATATATAACACCTTGGTCCTGACTTACGTATTCTTCCACTATGAATCGTTAGTATCTTTTCTGTAGGTTATACTATTATTTTCATTACATGATGAGTAGGGCCCCCACTATTCTTAATTTGGTGGAACAGACTAAAGCACATTCTCAGGACAAACTGCTCTGGAGTCACTATTCTTTCTAGTAGAACGAAGATTAAAAGCATCATCTTTTTAAGGTAAAAAGCTCCGGAGCCACTATTCTCCCAATTAGAACAGTAATACATACAGACATACACACACACACACACACACACACACACACACACACATATATATATGTATATTACCTTGGCCCTACTCATATTCTCTTTCACTTTAAGTGATTAGTGTCTTATTCAAGGTTAATCCTTAGGCATAGAACACAATAAAGCATAAACATATATAACACAAGTTAAAGTTCTCACATCATTTCAAATCCTAATTACACATATTTTAGCATTCATTTTCCCATACTAATTATTCCTCCACACATTATATTATCTCATCCTTGAATCTTATTATTATTATCACACCCATAATGTACAGTCTAGTTCCTATGTCATACATATGCATTAATAATCTTATCCCAAGGTATTACTCACAGAAATCTCTAAAAACCCTAATTCCACATATTTATCATAACACCTCTCATGAAATTCACATGATTACCAATTTCAATAGATAACCTCACAAGGTCAATCATTAACAACGTATTCAGAATCCGAATAACCTCTAGATTTTACACATGGAATAATGATATTATCATTATAAGATATTATGCCCAAATTAACTATTAATTCATTTAAGGACCCCAAAATAGTAATAATACTTCCAAGCATTCTTCATGATATTATTATCATATTTTAATCCACCTGACACATAAGATACAAAAAAATTTAGTATCCCATAATGACTAAATTACCCTTAATGACAAATAATAACCTTTATTTTATAAGATCTTGTACCTTCCACACATATTATTTTCCAAGTCCAAAAATTGTCATCATACCTCATGAGAATTCTTATGTGCACTTATTAAAGCTCATTTAGCTCATATTTTATGTCATAAGATACATTTCCACAATTATGACATTAGCACAACAAAATCATAATGATACTTCTTACCCATTCTCACTTCCTTTCAACATAATATTCATATTATTGGAAATTATCATGAGCAATGAATGTTACATCATACATCAACAATATCATGAAAAATACACATAACCATACATGTAAATAATACAAAAACCTTAAACATCGAATAACATCCTTTCCAACTAGGACATTAGGCTCTAAGAACACAAATTCTAGACTTTTTCCTCCAAAGCTACTGGAATACCACCTACAAAAAATAACAAAATCCACGGTTAGGCTCAAAGAGTTTAACCAAAGAAGAAATTAGGATAAAGAGGGTTAAAATGGAAATAACCATGGTCAAATGGAAGCTTGGGATGTGTGGATGAGTAGTAGAATGTGTGGTAGAGTTATGGTAAAAATTTGGTGGTATTTAGACAAGTTTTGGGGGTGAAAATAGGGGTGGACGACCAAAAATGAGAAGTTGCATGGTTATGCTATAGGCGGTGCAACTCTGGTCGAGAGAAAAGATTGCACATGGCTAGGCGGTGCTAGGTTGCATGGGCGTGTGATAGGAAATTTCAGTGTTTCATGGCCATGCCTAAGGCCATATGTAGGCCATGTGCTTTGAAAAAATGCAACATCCTAAGAGAAGAAGAAAGGAAAAGAGGCGGTAGTCGATGACGATAGCTGACAACAGTGCCAAGGAAGGTTGGGGTAACCTTGGTGGTCGGTCCACCGGCTAAAGGGAGGAAAGTGGTGGTTGTGGTGGTGCACGATGGTGGATATGGTGGTGCACAAGTCAAAAATAGGGAACGAAGGAAGAAGAAGGAAAAGTAGGGGGAAACGTGCGACCAAAGGTGTAAGGTGGTGTAGAGGAAAAAATGGTTGAGTGTTGAGAACAATGGCAGGCGATGGGGATGGTTGTGTGTGTGTGTATTGCATGAGCATAAGAGGAATAGGAAGAAGAAGAGTGGTAGGGTGTGCACATGGTTCTGCAGAGATGGAAGAAGGAGAAGAAGAATAAGGAGAAAGGTGATGGATAATGGATGAAGGTGCCAAAAGGTGATGGGTGATGGTGCAAGTTGTAACATTTTTCAAATGTTGCAGATTAGTTTGATGGTGTAAAGGAGAAGAAAGAAAAGAAAAGGAGAAAGAAAAGATAAAAGAGAAAAAATATTTAGGGGTTAGTTTAGGTGATTTTAGATTAGCCATAAATAATTAGGATGAGTAAAAATTTTAGCTAGTTTTGATTTTGGTTTATGAATTATGATTTATCTTAGTCAATGTTTTTAGGATTCAGTTAAAGTTTCAGGATTAAGAAATTGAGTTAAGACTAAAACAATTTTTCTCAATATTAGAATCAAATTAGGGTACTAATGATGTAGGATTACGCTAAGCAAATTTTTTGGGGTATTATAGCTCACTAGTAAGCAGTAAAGTGGTTTCTAAGGTATTTTAAGGATATGAAATCAACTTTTTTGGAGTAAAGGCGATTAGCAGATATGTTGGTTGAGTTCGTAGACTCTGATTATGGTGGGTACATTGATAATAAGAGTTCAATCAGTGGATTTGCTTTTTTTCTTAGTGGTTTAGATATCAAGTGGAGGTCATTCTTATAGGAGGTGATAACTTTGTCTACTACCAAGGCAGTGTATATGGTTATAAATAGGCTTTTTAGGAAGTCATGTGGCTTGATGATTTAGTATGTGAGTTAGGGTTTGTTTATGGTACTCCAATTTTTCATGGTGATAGCTAGAGTGTTGTCTGTGTGGCAAAGAATCATAATTTTTCCATCATAGAATGAAGTAAATCAACATCAGGTATCACTTTATTTGATATATTATTGTTGTTGGAAAAGTTGTGTTAGAGAAAGTGGATACTTCAGATAATTTAGCTGACATGCTAATGAAGCCACTAACCATGGGTAATTTTAAGGTTTTCTCAAACTTAATCGGTGCTCATAGTCCATGAGACCTTTTTGATGGCTAGGGGTTTTTTGCGAAGGTTTTTCCATGTCACAAGCCACAAATACTTCATCAAGTTGGACAATTATGAGCTTTAACTTGTTATTTGGTACACAAAATAACAATATTTTGGTTTGTGCAGGTTACTTGATAAGTTTGTGCTTGTCATATTTATTATGTGATAAACACTGAGGGGTATTAACACATACCATGTTTGTCCACAGAATATCTTGGGTTGTTTTTGGAAAAAAGTTGAGAGTAAAGGAATTAACAAGGGGGATTGGTTTTTCATAAACACGATCCATGGCTTTTAGTTCATCTAAGAAACATGCTGCTTTACCCTATAGGGTTTTATTTGGTATAAAAGAGTTGTGATAAAACCCTAGCCGTTAAGTTGAATGTGAAGTCTTATTCTCACACATTATGTTATTTTTTATTAAGATAATTATTGATTGTGTAATCTTATTGAGTGGTTTGTTAAATCCTTTTTGTAATTACCCAATTACATGAACAAAGATCTCTGAATTTTCCTTTATTGTTTTTCTTATTGAATTCTCAATTAGTTTTACAAGTGTCTTATCGATTGTGATTAGTGTTCATATACAATGTTATTAGATTGTTGTAATATCTCAAATTTTATTTAATATTAAATTTGACTAATTAATATTTTAACCTAATCCTATTTTAATCTTATTCTAATTTCTTAATCATAAATTCAAACCTAATTATAATTCTAACCTTAAATGCAATTTTCTTTTTTCTTTTTCCTTTATCTTTTCCTCTTTTCTTCTTCCTTTTCTTTCTCATCCTCTCCCACTCCTCATTTCTCCTTTATTCCTCTTTAGGCCAATTCTCCCTCAATCGTGTATGTTTCCCTTCATATCCCTTCTACCTAGCTTGCAACCACACCATAGCAGTGCAGCACCATCCACATCATAGCTTCATCCATCCTTCATGTAACCTTCCTCTTTCACAAGCATTCCCTAGTTGTGTCACATCCTAATGTAACTACCACCATCTCTACACTTATGAAACCCTAATTTTTATTAATATGTTCTTTTGTTTTAATAGAAGAGTAGCATCAAAATAGTTGGGTGTTATTACCGTATTCGAAAAAATTCTATCGTACCACCCTATCCTTACATCGAATAAAAGGCGAAACAATTAAGACTTAAAGCATGATAAATGGAGAGGAATAGAACTTCCATAAACATTAGATAATATTTTGGAGATGAACTCCACGTATAATATCAAAAATACATAAAAGGAATACAATGAGAACTAATAGTTCTAAAAGGTATCCAGACAAAAAATAATAATCGGATAACATGCCTTTATACCCAACACCGATACATAAGGTTCACTCTTCCACACATAAGGCATCATATACAGCAAAATCATCCAAAGGGTCCTCATTGACCTACACAAAAATAATAGATTCATTTTCTTGTGGGAATGAAAAGCACCTATGAAATATATGATCGGTATACTATATACTAAGTAAAGTATCCAGCCAAAGTATGGGTACAAAAGATAAAAATTATACATGAAATTTAAAAATAAATCGATGCAAGGTAAACAATTCCACAACTCATTATTTGATGTAAATAAGATCCATACTTTTATTTGCATTGAGTTTAGGGACCCCCATTATTCTTAATCTAGTGGAATAGGTTGAACCACATCTTAGAGTAGAACACAACTGAGTCACTATTATTATCTAGTGGAATGGACCGATCATTTACTAGGGGAAAATGCTCCTAAACATTAGTCTTAAACCAATGAAATGGTCTAAAGCACCTCTCAAGAGTATAACATACCTAAGCCACTATTATTATTGGGTAGAACCGACACAACACCTCGGTCTCAACTCATGTAATTTTTCACTCTAAGTGATTAATGTCTTTTTCATTAGTTCTTATCTCATAATCATATTCTCATTCACATTAAGTTATGGGCTCTACTATTATTAATTTGGTGGAAAGATCCAATGCACCTCTCAAGGAAGACTGCTCAGGAGCCACTATTATTGTCTAGTGGAACAAACCACCAATACCTTAACTCGACTTATATGATCTTTCACTTTAAGTGATTAATGTCTTATTCATAGTTTTTTACATCAAGATCATCATGCATGACTTATGTATTTGTGCACAACACATAATCAAAACATTTGCAAAACCTTGTAGTTATTATGGCATTTCCCCAAGGAAAAGGTCCTAATTCCCTTAAGAAACCCTAATTTCACTAGGTGAACATAAATTCTCATTTTATTATACTTATGCTACTCTTTATTATCCTGAATTATACCGACTATCATACTTAGAATATTTAAAGTCTATTCCCCTTTTAAAATCACAAGATTTCTATTTTTAATCCTTTTTGACCAAAATGTCCTTCCTTTACCGAAACCTTAGATTATCATATTAGGTAACTTGTGTCTTAATCAACCATCGTTTAATCACAGGACTTATGAAATAATTGATAACACCCTCAAAAACTTATCATGACATGATTATTTCCCATATTATCATAAAATGACCACAATACCCTTACATTAACTAAAATGCTCATATATTCCCAAGACCATACGAGTCCCAGTTTTAGTGAATTTCAACCTCCAATATTTATATCATCATGAATTACATATCCCTAATTATATATAGGTACCACGTATCTAGATTCATACCACCAAACAATTTAGATAAATGTATACTTTCATATTTTTTTCACTTTTAAGATATCATATAATAACATTATCGTAACCAACATTATCCATATAACATTAACAAATGGGATATCTTATACAAATACACAATGCACATACAAGCCTTAACTATAACATGTATCCTTACCAAAAAGGACATTGGTCTCTAAGCATGTAAGCCTAACTCGCCTAAAAATTCACCTATAAGATTAAAAAAATGTTAGAACTTAAGAATACAAAATAGGGAAAATTTAAGGTAAAGGAGGGTGGAAATAGGGATAACTGAAACAAGTAGAGAAGCTCAGGCTATGTGGGAGTATGGTGGAATGTATAATAGTGTTAGAGTAGAGCATGAGTGTGCTATAAGGGAGGCATGGTTGTGCCAAGGGAACATCAAAGGTGCATGGAAAAAGCATACAACGCATGCACGAGTCGAGAGGGCGAAACACGCATGGGCCAGGGTGAATGATGGGCATGGAAGTGTGAAAATCACACAAGTGAGAAGAAAAATTATGTATAAACTGTGCGCAAAACTATGCATATGTCATGTGAGATAGGTATGGTTGAGGCTTGCGTGGGTGCACGGTTGTGAGCGTCAATGAAAACATTATAGAGAATGACGGAGAGGGGGGAAGTAATATAGTAGGGTGGCTATGGTTGGGTAGCGACAAGGGGGTGATGGGGAGGTAGTAGTGGTTGATTATATAGGGAAATGGTGGTGGTTGGTGATGGCAAGTGGTGTTGGTGGTGGGAAGTGGTGCTAGTGGTGATTGATGGTGACAAACAGAGCTAGAAAGGAAGGAGGAGAAAGAGGGTATTTAGGGTTGTGATGCTCAACAGAAATGGAGGGAGTGAGGGAGTTAGTTGAGACAATAAATAAAGTGAGGACAGAGAGTGGATGGGGACGTGTGTGTGTGTAGAAAGAGAGAGAGAGAGAGAGAGAGAGAGAGAGAGAGAGAGAGAGGTTATGCATGGTAAACAGTGGAGAAAGGGAATTCATGAGTTCAAGGTAGGGCACGTCAGGGAAAAAATTGTTAGGCCAAATTATCAATGGGACACATCCCTTGAGAAGTGGGAGGTGATGGTGGTGGTGATGAAGGTAGGATAAGTAGGTTTATGGTATAATCATGGTAGAAGGGATTTGGTTGGAAGAAGAGAAAATCACGCAGGGAAATAAATAATAAGAAGAATAAGAATGAGTCCAAGAAGGAGAAAAAGTAAAGGAGAAGGATAAAAAAAAGAAGGTAAAGAAAACAGGTTTAAGGTTAGGATAATAATTAGGTTAAAAATTTAGATTAGGAAATTTTGGTAATATTAGTTATTGACCATCCGAGATTAGGTTTTGGTTAAAACCATTAATGACTCAAAATAGAGATTAGGATTAGGTTTAAATTTAGGATTAATAAATTAGGTTAAGGTAGAAATATTAGTTTCCTTATGCTAGAATTAGGTTAACATATTCATTACTTGAGATTAGTGTTAGCTAAAATTTAAGGTATTACAATACCACTACCTCACGCCACGCACACCCCACCAACGCGAGGCATTAATGCTTCACCACCCGACCAATGTGAGGAATTCAAGTAGCATCACCTTAGTAGTGTGAGTCCCTTAAGTAATCCCCTCCCTAGTTGCACCATATTTCCATGCAGCTAGATCTATTCGTGTTAAGTTCTGTTTACTTTAATTTTGCTCCATTTTAAAGGAATTTTTACCTTACCAATTCCTTGTTTATTTTCCTAATTTCAAACCTTATATTATACTTGATTTTTAGCTGATTATTTTTGGTCTTGGAGGAGGCATCTTAGGCTTATAAGTGCTTAAAGAGCAAATACGTTTTAAGTAATGATGCATGATGTATCTAGGGATTTTATATGCAATGTGTAAATTTGTATGAAAACTCATGTTTAGTATTGTTATATTGATAATGTCATTATGATATCATTATATGTTATGCTATGTTGTATGATGAAAAAGTAAAAAAAAAAATGTGAAAGCATGTGATTATGTACATTGTTTGCTAACTTTGGTTTTGTAAGTCAATTAGGTTGGCAGGAATCATTATCTAAGTTGGAATATGATGCTTGAATTTTATTTATATATGTGGTTGAGTATTTTTCATGAGGATGTGTTGGAGGTTGAAAACAACTCATGATGGGGACTCGTAGGAATTTTGTGAGAATATGTGTGTTTTGGCTATCTTAATGGTATTTTGGTCAATATAAGTTAACTATGGAATCTTCGGCATATTTATAACACCTCCATTTTTTACTACAAAAAAATTCATTTAAAAAAGTGCAGATGTTAAAAATACACTTAGAAAAAATTAGATGCTATCACCCTATCTAACATAAGATAGACATTCGCTGCATACCCTATATTAGATACAAGGCTAAAACCAATCAACAAATTTAAAATAGAGTGCGCAAACATAAATTACATAAAAATTTAAAATATTGTTTACATTAAGGACCTCATTGGTCCCCGACCAAATCTATACAGGAATACAAATAGTTAAAAGTATGGGGCTACATAAACACGAGATTAGGGTGTGACCCCAAAACCAAAACCATAGTCCACCATGGACCCCAAAAATTTTCATATGTCCATGCTCTCAAGCCTCGAACCCAAGCTAAGGTAGGCCCACTATATGCCATCCCTAAAAAACTTCAAATGACCCCCTGCTTGGGCTAATAAGTAGGTGACCGATAAAATTGGCACATCAATACACTACGTACCGAGCAAGCCAAGTTGCTTCCTCAATGGGAACATAAGTATGCAATAAAAAATCTATCATACATGGATATTTTAATTAACATGCATCATGCTAATGCCATATACATAACGATAGGAATACACCATAACATACTATCATGCATAAATCAAACAACACAAAATATATCATGCTTTTTTTCATATTATAATCACATAGGTATTCACACATG
Source organism: Tamarix austromongolica (assembly GCA_039764185.1). Classification (NCBI taxonomy): domain Eukaryota; kingdom Viridiplantae; phylum Streptophyta; class Magnoliopsida; order Caryophyllales; family Tamaricaceae; genus Tamarix; species Tamarix austromongolica. The sequence goes on along the minus strand of CM077809.1, from coordinate 82,726,884 downwards.
TACTAAACCGATTAATCCAAGCAACCACTAGGGTTTATTTCCAATTTTTCCATCCTTTAGATTATATCATTTCTTTATTCATATATTAACATAGGTCAACATCCATCCAACATTTCAATCAATAACCAGTTAGTCATTTAATCCATTATACAAGTGTACATATCATATCTTATCCTTTTTGGTCATTCAAACCATTATTCCTATCAATATTTAATTATTAATCATTCACTTAGTCATCATTCATATTTTATCATCCAATTACTTATCATCCCACTTTTTATTATCGAGCGATGGATTGTGCACTACCCCATGGTTTTGCATACCATGGAAGCCTATCTAAATAAGGGACATAAAGACTAGACTGAAGCCAATCGCCAAAGCAGACATAAATCTAGGCCGAAGCCAATCACCAGAATAGACATAATTCTAGGCTAAAGCCAACTGATATGGACATAAGTGCATGCCAAAACCAACTGCTTAAGTAACCAGACCCTTTAGTATCAATACCCCCTAGTACATCATCAGTGTCTAGAAAAGTTAAGGCACCGGGACCTCTAAAGATTCTGCCCAAAGGCAAACTAACCCTCGATAGTTAATTGAGGATCAAGTAACCTAAACCCATACACAACTCAATTTTCTTTTGCTTTATGTGATTAGTATATTATTCATAGGGATAGGTGATCATATAAGTCCCATACAAAGAATAAGAGAGGCATTAACATATTTATTCCCTATTAATCCTTTCTATTTTCCAACCATGTAGGGTTTCCATTTATCATTGTCCAATATTAATCTTTCCCATCATGTTATTTTATTCAAGCCCGAGTTGTGCTTCATTACTCTTTTCTCAAAACAATCACATGTCATAAGTGGTATACCCATTTAGCCTTTATAATACTCATAGATTAGGTCATACATTATGATCCATATAATCCTTTCATTAGGTCATTAATACATGATAAAATCTATATTTTATCCTCTTAATTATTATAGAATAGTCCCATGCATAGCCCAATATCATAACCAAACCAAAAGGAAACAAATCACACAAACCAGTCAAACCAAATGATATATCCGGCCGAACCAGTTGATCGGTTGTACCCACTAGTCAATTGGTTTGGGTCGACCAGTGGATCGGTTTGACTTGACCAAACCCTAATTTTCCTCAAACTAGTCAATCAATTTGGTCAAACCATTTGACTATTCATATACTAGTCGATCGGTTCTACCCAACCAATCGATGGGTTTAAGTAGAGAGTAATAATAAGGTCTCTACAACCTTACCAATCGATAGATTGGGTCAACCAGTCGACTGTTTTAGGAACCAGTTAATCGGTTTACCCTAAGATAGCACCAAAAAATAATTTTCATGCACATCATTCTTATAAATCATCATTAAACCACAATGGAACATGCATTAACATAGTATAACACATTTTTAATCAAATTAACTTGCATATCTCAACATTTAATCACCACATCCCATTTTTCTCAAGTTTCATGATTTTTACTCAAAATAGACAATCTAACCATCCAAATCAATTCTACAAGATATACACATTCATACCATCATACAAGATCAACTTAAAGAACCTCATATCATACAGGAACAATAATAATGCATTTTAGAAGCAAGAATTACTTACTTGATGCATGCCAAACTCCGTTAAGCTATAAATTTTAGTATCTAAAAATCTTAACTTTTAAAACCTTAAAATAATAAATCTTAAACTCAAGATTTAATACAAAAACTTAATAATTACAAATTTAAAATAGAAGGAAAGAAGGAACATACTCCACTTAAAGTAAAAACATGGAATGCTCAGTTGAACCACTCAATCATTTTCCAAAATCTAACTTTTCCTTACTTATTAGTTGAAACAGGAGGGAGCTAGAGAAAGGATCATAAGAGTGCAAGGAATTGATTACAAGGTTAGAAATTTCAAGAGGAAGAGGGTGAATACAAAGAGTTAAGGAATTTTGGTAGCTGAAAGAAAGGTACACAAAAGGGGTGATTAGGGCTATTTATAGCCAACCAATCAACACGAATCCCAGAGGGTTTAGGAACAAATAAAAACCCTATTACTTACAGTTTGAATTTGAGCTAAATGGAAGAATTTCATCCAAGAGATGATGAAATATTCTCCAAAGCTCAAATGGTATTTCTAGAAAACGCGGGTTAATGAAGCCATAATTGAAATTCACAAGAGGAGTAATGGAAGGTCAACGTGGAATGAATCTTCTAACTGATCAAAATCGTAGATGAGATCAAAGCATTGATCTTAGAAGTGTGAAGAGGAGAAAAGTGGAAGAAGATAAGGTTGAGGTAATCTCTCCCCCTCAATCATCCCAATTAACCTCCAGATTGATCTAAGACTATTTCGAGCTAAATATATCATGAAAATGGTTAAGAATCTCTTAGGGACAATTTGACATGGGATAACAAGTTTCCATTTTAGAATAAGATTTTTTTTAAAATTGAGTTAAAAAAATATGTCCAGCTTGACAAACCAATCAATTGGTTTGGGCCTACCAGTCAACTGTTCTACAAGCCAATCGATCGGTTCCCCAACTAGTTGATCGGTTTAGTCGAGAAAACCTATTTTACTAAAATGATGAACTATTCAATCGATTCACCTAAAAAACTCAAGAAATCTCATTTTCTAGTCTTATTCCACATACAACTTTACCTCAAACCAAATCTTAACATCAAATTAAAATCAAATGCCAAAAAAACTGCACAATTCTCATTCAACATTTTCCAAAAATATGGGGTACTACAATACTGATGTGATAATTAGTTTAGATTATGTTAAATATATTAGGTGGGATACTTAGAGTAATTATAAGTGGCATAAACTCAATAAAATGAGAAAATGACTTAAATTGAGAATTGTAACTTTAAAGGTGAGGTCATTATTGCATGTTTAAAATGTTATAGTTAGACCTCAATTTTTGGATATTATGTTAATCATAGTATTTTTAGAATTTGTAATAAATTTAGTGGTTGTATAAGTCTTATGGGAAACATTTATACCTAACTTGTGAAACTAGGGTTTCAAAGGAAATTATGAATAGTAACTCTAGAGGTAGGATTGTTATTGCAGGAGTAATATATTGGAAGTAGACCTTTATTTTTTGATATCTTGTCAATAATAATATTTTGGTAATGTGTACTATATTTGATGTTTAAATGAGAATTATGGAAGTAGTTATGCTTAACTTGTAAATTTAGGGTTTCTTAGGGGAATAATGCCTTTTTTGATTGGGTGGTGTCCCGATTATCATAGGGTTGTGTCTTATGTGTCTTGTATAATTATGATTAAGTCTAGATTATGTTTCTTACATATTATATGCATGTTTGCATTTTGATATCGAGATATACAATAGTTTAACAATACATTGATCATTTAAAGTGAAATATCACGTGAATTAAGATTGAGGTGTTTAGTATGTTCCATCAGATTAAAAATAGTGGTTGAAAGCATTCTGCCCAAAATTGTAAAACATAGAATTTAATGATTAATCCTTATTTGGAATAATTTAATCTTAAATTATTAATTTAATTATTTTGTGAACTTTTGATTTATAAATATGGATATGATTATTTGATAAATTAAAATTAAAATATTACTATTTCATCATACTCTTTTTATTTAAATAAATTTCCAAACCATATTTTACTAAAATTATCCTCTCAAATTAATACCTTAAATTTTAAATAAATTAATTTTTTAAAATAATTCCTCCATCAAAATAATTTCTAACCCTAATTTCAAAAAAAATATTCTTTTCTCCTTTTTCCTTTTTCCTTTTTCCTTTTTCTTTTTCTTTTTCTTTTCCTTCATTTTTCCTTTTTCTTCTTTTCTTTCCTTCCTTGGGCCACCCAACCCTCTTCTTTCTTCACCCATCCTCCGCTGGGCTGCCGGCATACTTCCCCCTTCTTGCCCGTCTAGTGCCTCCTCCTTCCTTATTTCCTTCTTTCTTTTCCCCCGGTTGGGCCAACCCAACCTCTCTCTTTCTTTTCCCTTCTCCCTCGCTCACGGGCTGGCCCGCCTCTTCTTTCTCCCCCGCCTGACTGACCTACCTTCCCCTCTTCTTTTTCTTCTTCTTATTCCTTTGTCCCTGCACTGAACCAAACAACCCCTTTCTCCCCCCATGCCTGCAACTCTTTCCCACCTCTACACCTACCAGTGCAACCATGTACCTGCACTTGCCCCTCTCTTCCATCCCTTTCCCTTCCATTTTAAGCCCCCTGCATAGCCTCCCACATGCCTTCCCCTTTCCCCTTTATTCTCCCTCTCCCTGCCACCCTACACGACTGGCCTACTACAGCCCTACACCCCCATCTAACATGACCTTGCCATCCCTCCTTTCCCTCTTCTTTTTTCTTCTCCTTCTCTTCTTCTCTTCTGCCCATTTTCTCCCCTCCTTGAGCTTCCTTCTCCCCCCCAAAGCTCTTTTTTCTCCCTTCTTTTATTCTTCTTCTCCTCCCCTATTTTTGCTTCGTTGCCCCTAACCACCGTCTTCGCCACCCAACCAACCACCACACCAACTCCCTGGCCTCCCTTACTTCTTCCTTGCACTACCCAAGAACCACCACCAACCCCTGAAGCCCACATTTCCTCTTCCTCTTCTTTTCTTCTCGACCCCTACCCTGCACCACCACCTTACTTCGTCGTCTCCCCTCTCCCGCGGCCGCCGAAGCCACCCCTTGACCACCTGACACCTCCCTTACCACCTCCATACCCCAACTTACCCAAAATCCCCTAGAACACCCTCCTTTCTTCTCTTCTTTTTCCTTCCTTCTCCTTCTTCTCCCTTCCTTTACACCTCCTTTCCAGCCTTATTGTCGCCGTCTCTACCGTCTTGAGCTACCACTCTCCGACCCCCAACCACGACCTACACCTTTCTACCCTTCCTACACCCATCCACTACCTTAACTCCCCTCCACAAGCCACCATCAAGACCCTTTTTCTCCCCCTTCATCCACCACCTTCTACCCTCATATTCTTCCTTTTTCATGTATGCATCCTCATGCTGCATGGGCAGCATGAATGTTGCTACATATTTTGAGTTTAATTAACCAAGTTTTGAGGTATAATATAATTATTATTAATGTGTATTTAATAAGAATTCTTGATAAAAATCTATTCTTTTAAATTTCTACTATTAATATGTTAATTTTGATATTATTTCTAAGTACAAACTTATACTAATAAAGCTTAAGCTTTTTAACTAGAGTACCGATAAAGTTTAGTTATTATTGGAAATAAGGTAACCATTATAGCTGTAACACCCCAAAATTCACTATTTTTTTTTGAAAAGCGGAAGCAATTAACATAGAAATACTTAAAACCTGTGAATTTTGGGAATGTTACCGCCACACTTAGTACCAGACCGGTTCTCTCAAACCGTTCCAGTACCAAGTGCTAAGGCTAAAGAAAAGATTTACGTTAAATTCAAATTAACAATTCATAAAAGGATTCGAAGATCATACACAAAATAAGAGTACGAGAAATTAAGAGTTAATTACAATACCCTTGAAGTTTCAAATAACACTTGTAACTTCCAAATAGAAATACATTTAAACAAGATAAAACCCGATGGGTCAAATTCCGGATTGCCTACTCACTCAAGTCAGGCCTGCCACCCCAAAATAGTCTCTGATCTTAAACCTGCACAAGAGGTATGCTCCCCACCATCAGTGGATCATCACAGGACCCATCAACCAAGGTAGTATCAGTACGGGTCCAGTACTGAGTAAGGTGACTTGATCACTAAGGCCAACACACAAACACATAAATCATGCAGAACATAGAAGGGCATAATTACCAACACAATGACATAAGGTGCTTTCAACCATCCAAGTAAGAGTACAAGGCCCGATTGTAGACTGGATTAATTTTTAAATTAATCTCTGATCAGAATTCATTTCACACCATACTTTTTATCAAGTCCATACGAGTACGGGAACCCCACTATTTTTTCGGTGGATCGGTCGCAAGGGTAACATACCCTGCCACTATTTTAGCTGGTGGATCGGTCGCGAGGGTAACATACCCTGCCACTATTATATGCCGGTGGATCGGTCTGGCCCCTTCTCGCACGGTGTTCCACTGTAAGTAATTAGTATCTTTCCCATGTCTTAGCAACTGTAGGGTTTGATTTTGTTGAGCTCGGGATCCCCCACTATTATTGCCGGTGGATCGGTCGCGAGGGTACATGCCCTGCCACTATTATAGCCGGTGGATCGGTCGCGAGGGAAATATTCCCTGCCACTATTATGCCGGTGGATCGGTCTGGGCCCGGCTCAACATCTTTCACTTTACGTGATTAATGTCTTAAGTATCTTATTCAAAGATTTTTACCCTAGACATGCATAAATCTTCACACATCATAATTACACTTTATCACCATATACACATGATAACACAAAGACCCTAATCAAACACCACATACCCTAATTGACCCCCACAACCATAGTCAATCACTCCAAACCCTAATTCAATCACCTCCATACCCTTATAATGTCTTACGTATTATTTTTCACCCAAAACATTCAAACACCCAAATAACTCTTCTACTTCCTTCCTTACATCCCAAATCAACTTTTCATACGTAAATTTAATACCCATGCAGACATTAATCTCCCCATGCAAACCTTCGAACCTTTTTCATGCAAACCTTAAAATTCCACGTGAAACCCTAAATTCAATCATGCAAACCTTAATACCACCATACAACCATCAATGTCACCATATAAATCCTAATATCACAATACAACTATAATTACCACCATACAAACCTTAATATCATCATGCAAACCCTAATACTAACATATATCCATTAATACTACCAGGCAAACCCTAGATTCTGTCATACAAAACCATAAATTCAATCCAACCAAAACCAAAGATTCACCCATACCAAACCCTAAATTCAAACCATAAAGATTCTTCCATACCAAACCCTAAATTCAAACCATAAAGATTCTTCCACATAAAATCATAAATTAGAATCTCCCAAGGAAAACTATAAATTGAATTCCCCCAAGCAAATCATAAATTAGGTTCCCCCATATAATATCATAAATTACATTTTCCCAAATAACATAAAAAAAAAATAGATTCTCCCAAACAACCATAAATTTGATTATTCCATATAACCTCATAAATTACCTTCTCCCAATTAACATCCTAATTTAAATTCTCCCAAATAAACCATAAATTCGAATCTCCCATATAACATCATAAATTACCGTCTCCCAAATAACATCCTAAATTAGATTCTCCCAAACAAACCATAAATTCTGCTCTTTCACACATAAAATCATACATTAGATTATTCCGTATAAAACCATAAAATTTGGTTAACTCACTTCCCTTAATCAAATTCTTTCCCCATCCTCCTTTTTCATCCTTCCTCTCACACAAACCACATCGAATTCCTCACATACACAACACATATCATTATAAATAATTAATACACATACCATGCACAACATACTTCAACTCCAAGTCATACCACATATAAAATATTTAATAATAATAAACACTAGATACATAACATGCGAAACACATAATACACATAAGCACATAAAAGGCCTTAGCACTCCTTATCTAAAACGACATCGGTCTTGGAGCACGCTCCTACGCCTCCTTAGGGTTTGACTGGTTTTACCTATTATGAAATAAGAGCTAAAATTAGACTTTCTCCTATCAAAATAATATTAAAAACTAACGTAATATAAGACTAGGCTTTTGGATAAACTAACAATAACAAAAGTACAAAAATAATATCAATATTAATATTAATAAGATTAATAAAAATAGTAGAAATAATAATAAAAAGGCATTACTCAAAAATAAAGTGAAATAAGGGCTTCAGACACTTTACCAAAATAATACTAAAAAGATTATTTGTAAATTACATAACCAAATTCAGAAATAATAATAATAATAATAATAATAATAATAATAATAATAATAATAATAATAATGATAATAATAATGATAATAATAGTAAAATTAATAACAACACTAATGTTAAAATATTTGTATTAATAATGATGGAATAAGAATAAAGGAAATTCGAAATAGAAAATAATAATAATTATTATGCTTATAACATTTTAATATTAATAATAGTAAATATAGAATTGATAAGAAGAATGATAATAAAATCGAATTAAAATATATTAGGCTTCAGCCCTCTACATAAATAATAATAATAATAATAATAATAATGCATATTAAAATATAAATATTAAGAATAATAATAATAGTATTTATATGTAAATAATTGAAATAAAATAATTTAAGGGTTATAAAAATAGGGAAAATAGCTGAGAGGGTCTAGGGTTCAACCAAATGTTGGTGGGGATAGGCGGCACCGGCGGTGGCGTACGGTGGTGGCGGCGGTGGCCGGAAAGAGGAAAGAAAGAGGGAAAAGTTGCATGCTGGGAATAATATAGGAAGAATTAAAATGGGAGCTGGGGTGTTTTGAGTTCCCCAGAAGGAGAGGGATAGAATGAAGGTGGCGGCACAGCCAAAGGTGGCGGCGCACGGCGGCGATGGTGGCCGCCGAATGGAGGAGAAGGAGAAAGAAAGAGGAGGAGAGGGAGAAAAAGGAAAATAAAGGTAGGGGAAGGTAGGGAAGGGTCTGAAGAACATTTTGGGAGGTGAAAGAAGCAGCCTTAGCGGCGGAGGAGGTGGCTAAGGGCGGCGCGAAGGGTGGCGGGGCAGAAAACAGGGTTGATCGGGATGGGAACTTCGCACAGCTGGGGCGGCTTGTGCAGGAAGAATCGAAGGGTGAGGTAGATTTGGTTAGCTAAAGGGCGGTGTAAGGATGACATGGGTGGCCAGAACGGGCGGCGAAGTTGACGGTAGGCGGAGGACGAGGCGTCTAAAGGAGTGGCGGCGACAAGGAAGGATTTCTGGGTTAGGAAATCCAAACTCGAACCAGGGTATATTGTGAGGGTATTTATAGAGTTAGAGGAGAGGTTAGGGTTATTTAGGTCGGTGAGGGGATAAGGAATTAGGGTTCGGGCTTACCGGAGGCGAGGGTTGGCTGGCGGTAGCAAAACGGGCATGGGTGTGCGCAGGAGAGAGAGAGAGAGAGGATGGCGCGAGAAGAGGGAGATTTGGTTGGGTCAAGAGGGTCGGCGATTCAGGGGAAGAGATAGGAATAAAAATCGCCAGTCAAAACGACCGTAACCGGCGGCGAAAAACCAGGGGTGAGCGGCGGTTCAGGTGCTGGTCGACGTCGGGGCTGGCAGGCGCGAAGGAGGAAGAAGACAAGGTTGGGTTGGGCGGTCGGCGAAGGAAAAGAAAGAAAAGAAGGGAGGATCGGGCAGTTCGGCATGACGAGGGTGCGTTAAATGAAACGTGGAGTGTAGGGCGGAATAAATGATAAAACGCACCGTTGAGAAGCGAGCCTGAACGGGGCAGCTGCGCGGCTGGGCCGAAGGAAAGGAAGAAGAAAACTAAGCCGCGCCAGACCCAAATCGGGGGAGGGGAGGAAGGAAAAGAAAAAGAAAAGAAGAAGAAAAAGAAAAAGAAAAAGAAAAGGAAAAAAGGAAAAAGGGATAAATAAAAATAGTGGGTTGGCTCAATTAAATTAATTAGAATATTTAGGATATTTAAAAATAATAATATTTGAATAAAATAATATTTAAATCCTATTTTAATCCAAATTATTATTTTTAAAAGATTTTCCATAAATTCCTTTTTAATTAGCAAAACACCCTAATTTTATCCAATTAAATTATTTATAAATTATTATTAATTTAAACTATTTTCTCATTCTTATTTTAAATAAAATAATTTATTTAATTTATTTTCAAAATAAAATTCTTAATTAGCTAAAATACCCAAATTCTTTTCTAATAAAAATACTTATAAATTTCTTCTTAATTTGCCCTAATTAATTCAATTTAAAAATAATTTATTTAAATAATTCTTATAATAAATATCCTTTAAATGTAGTTTATAAAATTAGAAATTTTCGGGGCATTTCAATAGCCTACTAAAATGTGTGGATATACGTATGCTAACACATTAGGATTTTGGATGAGTTTTGTGTGTATATTATGTGTTGCTAAGTATCTTATGATTTTAATGTTATGTTGAAAACAAAGAATGAAAAGTATGATATTGTATAAAATATGATATGTGTGGAACTAGTGGGCCTTGTTTTTTATAATGATAATAGATATATGTACATGTTTTGATAAATAGATATGACCATTTGTAGTAGAGATAATGCTAATATAAGCCCTAGGGGTATTTTAGTAATTTTACTTTTACATAGGTTGTGATCTAAATAAATGTGTGTGGTAGGTGATAATGGGTATTAATAATGAGTAATAATGGTTTGTGGTGTTAGATGATGCATGTGGACCATGGGTATTAATATTTTATGTGTTAGGAGAATTTTAAAAATTTTACATGAAAAAATGGATAATTTGGTAAATTAATAAGTACGAAGGGTATTCTAGTAATTTTGAATGAGAAAGGGGTAAATTGGCAAATTAACAAGTACAAAGGGTAGTTTGGTAAATATGCATAAGAAAGGAGTAAATGGGTAAATTAATAAATAAGAATGGTAGCTTGGTAAATTTGCATGAGAAAGGGGTAAATGGGTAAATTAATAAGTAAGAAGGGTAGTTTAGTATTTTTTTATGAGAAAAGGGTATTTTGGTAATTTCATAGGTATGGAGGGTATTTTGGTAATTTAAAAACTAAAAATGGTATTTTTGATATTGGTAATTATTTAAGTATGAAGGGTATTTTGATAATTATATAAGTATGAAGGGTATTTAAGTAATTATACAAGTATGAAGGGTATTTTTTGTAATTGTACAAATATGAAGGGTACTTTAGTAATTTAACAACTAAGAAGGGTAATTTGGTAGTTCTTCAACTAAAAGGGGTATTATGGTAATTTTATAAACAAGAAGGGTAAGTGGTAATTTCTCAACTAAGAATGACATTTTGGTAAACTAGCAAGTAAAAAGGGTAACTTGGTAATTTTATAAGTAAGAGGGGTATTTTAGTAATTTTGTAAGTAAGAAGGAATAAATCAGTAAGTTGTATAGAACATGGTAATTGATCTAATAAACCTTCCTAGTAAGTCATAAGGGGTATTCAATAATAGAATAAGGGTTTATGGCCTCAGTATCACTTGTTTAAGTATACACATGTATATTATATGGATGAGGGTATTTTAGTAAATGGGTATGTATCATAAAAAAAATGCATGGTTTAGGGTTGAATGGATATTTAAGGGTGTGTTATTATGTCAATTTCGTAATCATGCAAGAGATGCCTTAATTGTTAATTATGTATGGAAATGTGTGTTGGATGTGCTAGAAGTACATGTTAGGGTTATGTGTTCAATGATCCTTTGGTATATGGAGTACTTGATTCCACGATCAATGGTGTAATTATGATACGATAACCTATTATGGCATGTGAATAAATAAAAATGAATTATGTGATGGAAGTAGGTGATAAGAGGAGTTATTTTCACCCAAGGTGCCTAAGTATAAGAATTGTAACCTAGGATGACCTTAGTGGATTATTTAAGTTAATATAAACGATAATAATTATAATGATTACTTAATAATAATGGAAACAAATAAAAATGAATAAGTATGTGATTGTTGTGTTTCTCATGGTCACCTTAATTAAGACACTAATAAATAAAGTGGAAAACCTCGAGATCATGAACTGTGGCTCTTTAGGGGTCGCTACCCTAAAGACGTGGTTTAGCCCACGATTATTTTGGATTTTGCTGGTGTGCCTTAGTGCTTCAACCAAGCCCTACATCTTACTATATTTAGCTCTATGGACCTACTTAGAAGGTATGCATACTTATGGATTAGGTGTCCCTGTTGGTAGGGTATTGTGTGTCATCGTGCACCAGAGCAACCAGGGTACCTTTACGTCTCTAGGTTGATGTTTGGAGGGTACGGTACTGCTTGTATGCATATCTTCAGGTTCATGATCTCCCCCTCGAGTTAAATAAATGGAATTGGTGTGCTAATTAAATGAAAAGACACTAATCACTTATAGTGGAACACCATGTAGGTTGGGACTAGATGAATTATATCATTTGTACCGATCCACTGGTTATAATAGCGGCCAAGAGCATTTTGCCTTGGTAGTTGTATATGTGTATTGATTCACGGATTATAATGGTGGCCAAGTGTGTGTTGCCCTAGAGATTGTATATGTTTATCGGTTCATCGGTTATAATAATGGCTAGGTGAGTTTTTCCTTAGAGTTGGATTTCTTGTGCCCGGTCCACTGGTTATAATAGTGGGGTCCTCGAACCTACGTGGATATAATTTGAGAGATGGTATTGAATAATATTTAATTAATGGCTTAAGTCCAGATAATATTGATATCACCATTATGATCTGTTGTTGGATTGACTGTGGCCTTGGTGCCTGTCATAGGTTGAGTGGTAGTATGTGTTAATGGTTTGTGGTTGGATACTTGTAACTATACTACAAAGAGATTTGCTTGGATGCTCTTAGAGTAAGTGCTGGAAATGCTAAGTAAATGAGATTTATGATAAATGATTTAGTGGTACGAGTCCATCCTATGTTGTTGTGTTTATTTCTATGTGTTGTGTATGTATTGTTCTTATATATGTATGATGTGTTGCATGCGGGCCCTACCTTTTAGTTTTGTATAAATGGTTACTCAGTACCATAGTATTGAAGGGTTCCGATTGTAAGCCCCTACCTATTCAATGGGCAATGTCCCTTATAGGTTAGCCGCATGTACTATTCAAGTTCTTATTGGGTAAGCTTGTAAGGATTATTCGGGAAGCTTTTAGGGTTTCTCTTTTAACCTTCTTATTCTTTTGTTTAATGATTTCATTTTTGTAACCAGTAATGGTGGATTTTTATTCTTGTAATGTAATTTAATGCGCTATTCTAATTTAGTTTTGTGGAAAATATGTTATCTTTCTTTTTAATCCTTAGCTCTTGGTACTGGAACGGTGGAAAAAAATTGATTTGGTACTAAGTGTGATGGTAATATCCTCAAAATTGACTATATTTGCTTCCACTCAATTTTAATAAAATAAAAATTTTTAGTATTGAATTTTAGAGGTGTTACAAGGTACTTCAAATCGTTCCATCGGTTTAAAAATAGTGGATAGAAGCATATTGCCCTAGATGGTATTGAGTCCGTTCCACCAACTTAATAATAGTAGCAAACCACATTTTCCTCTAGAAGGTGTTTTAGACCGGTCTACAAGATTAAAAATAGTTGGGTCCTAAACTTAATGTAAATAAGAAAATAGATCGTGATGATATCTAATAATGGGATTTTGGAATCGACTATTCTCATATATCGTATCATGTTTACCTACACATGTTTATTCTTACATACAACCTTATGTAATATATGTAACCCTATTATGATTTTATAGTTCCCTTACTCGTTATGTAGTGTAGTGATCATCCTTTTCATGGGTGTTGTTCATTTTCATAAGCAGACAACCCTGATAATTTTGTATAAGCTAATAAGTGCCCCTTAAATAACTTTGTTGATTATGATTCTTCTCCTAGGAATGAGTGATTATATTATCTTTGGAGTTGGATGTAGAGTCACATTATCCGGTTATTATCTTTTGGCTTCAATATCTTTTTGGACTCTTAGTTCCAATTGATCCCTTTTGATGTATTTTGATATTATACTTTGACATAACTTTCAAATTCTTATCTAAGTTTATAAAGTTCTCTCATTATCTACTTATCACGATTTAAGTTTTAACTATTTTATCTTGTATTTGATGTAATGATGGAATGATAAGCTATAATTATATTAAGTATATAGTAATCCCCAGTAATATAATTATTACACTTATGCTTAAACAAACTTTAAATAGTAATCCCTACTGTATTCAATGTAAGGATGGAATGGTAGGCTATAATTATGTTATGTACAATATTAATCTCCAACTATATTATTATTATGCTTCTACTTAAATGAATTTTTGTTGTCGTAAATTTTGGGGTGTTAAACTAAAATCGGTTTTTTTTCCACAACATATTTCTATACCATTAGAAGTTTCCAAGATTTTTACAAAGAAGATTTGAAAGGAGGTCAACATTTTTATATTTGAGGTTTCAAAGATCACCAACAAAGTGAAGAGATATGGCAATGATGAGTGAGACAATGACATCTAGAAAAACATCACTATTTTTTATGATAATGTTACCATTTTTATCAGTTTTGATAGCCTCAAGGATAAATGTTTGTTTATCTTGAGTAAGATGGAAATTCCACCGTCTTTTGAGTTGGATAAAGAATCCTGCAATTCTTAGTTCTATTATGATCTTATTGGATGAGCTGGTTTGAGTTTTGTTAGCATTAACAATCGTAATCATGTGTTGAAGGAGGTTTAACATCTTGCATTACAACATTCTATCATTATTCCACTTATAAGAGAGGATACTTCATAATTTGGTTGAACAAGATTGTTTGGTATGATTTCGGGAATAAGGTTAGAGGTTGTGTTTCTTGGAACTATGGAACTAGAGAAGACGTTTAGGTATTTCTCTTGTGGAGTTTGGAGAGCTTTGGTTCTTCTTCCAATTCATTATGTGTTTGAAAGGGTAATGATGTGAAACCTAGAGTATTGATGTGAGATGGTTTCCTACAAGTGTTAGGGGAATCTCTATATATATTGTGTTACCCTTGATCTTTGTGTATGATTTTATTAAATGTTTTAGCTTGATATTGAGCATGAATTATGTGTATAGTCACTTATCGCTTATGTCTAATGTAGCGGTAATATCCCCCAACTGTGGTTTATGATTTCCGCATTGTCATAAAATGATATATATATATTTTGTCTAGAAAATTGGGCGTGTTTGGCAAAGTCAAAAGTAGCTTATATATTGAAAAAATATATATTGAAACTAACTTTTTATATATTGAAAAAATTTCCCTTTCATAAGTAGTGTTTCACTGGCTTATAATATAGTTTAAAAAAAAAGGTACTTCAAGTAGCTTATAGCTTATATATATATAAGGAATATACATCCATGTATAAAAAAGAATAAAATTGTATATTAAAAAATATACTTATGTGTATAAAAAAACATCCCTAGGTATATAAAAAAAGACATAATGATGTATATAGAAAGGCAACCACTTTTGCCTATTTTGAAAAAAAAAACTATGAACTATACGAAGATAATTCAACATAAGCCGTGGCATAAAATTGATGAAAACAAATGGTTTCAAGTAAAGAATCAAATAGAATAAATATCACATATGAATAGTTTTTTAAGGCACAAAATTACCAAACTAAGGTAAACTAATTTGTATTTATAGTTTTTTAAAAGTAGAATGGACTAAATGAGAGAAATAAATTTACCTTAACAAATTATTATAAGTGTAGTAAACCTTGTATAAATCAAAGTTGTTTTGAATTTTATAAAAATTGAAAGAGCCAAAAACAAAGAATAAACCAATTGGAAGAAGTCTCTATGTGATCGAGACCTTGTGATTATTATCTAATTAACTTTTTTACGCATTTTTATGTGTAACTTAACAATAAATTTGAGTAATTAACATTTAAAGCCCATATTAAATGCTAACAATACAAGGTCCTATATATATATATATTATATAATGTTCGATAGTGGGTGCATAGAAATATGGTTGACACATGGTTCACAATTTACCTCCTTAAGCTTAGCAAGTTACATTTCCTAATTAATTTGTGTGTGCTTTGCCATAGGATTTCTAGGTTATTTGAGGCAAGTCATACGTATTATTTGTAACGAACTAACCTATTGCACATTTACTTTTGAGAGAATACAACTCTACAAGTGTGGTTTTCCTATTTGATCAATGGTTCAACCTCGTTGTTATAAAGTGTTGGTCTCGGGATCAAGCCATTCCTAATGCAGTGGGTTCCCCTCCCCTTTAGTTTTTAGGGTTCACCCTCCCTCCAATGTATTGTAATAAAAAAAATACAATTACACAAGTAGTTTCATTAATTTCTTTCTCTATTGTCCCTTTTTCTTTATTGTCATGAATTAGGGTATGAGGCTACTACTCGCAACAACAATATTGGAAACTCATCAATCTTGATCTCCACCCATAGCTCGTGTAGGAGTCGATTATATATTGTGAAGTATTTCTTACGAGTTCTCATAATTTGAAATTGTTGATGAGTTATATATATAGTATTTTATAAAGTTGGCTTAAATTTAATTTATTGATATTCCTTATTTTCAAATTACATAATATATATTTTTGCATGTAGAACTTTATGAATAATATTTTCCAAAATGGATGGACAATTTTATTTACTACCTATCAAATTCTATTTATCATTTTTTTTTAAATAAAAGGCACATTTTAAATATGTTAAAATGTTAAACATATCCTCCCTACTTACCTTGGTAAGGACCAAAACCTGGATCAAAGTATGAAGGATCATTTTTTATTTTGAGAATTTCACTTGTCAAAAGTTAAATCAAATTAAGTTGCATTTACAAACCCAAAATTTTATTTCATGATAAGACTAAAAACCATTGAATGAGATGTTCTTGGATCTAACTTGGATAAAAATGTAAAAGAAAAAAAGTAAAAAATTAAGAATATCTTGAGTGGATCAGAAATCAAATTAAATAAAAGTGAAAATAAAATTGAGCTGAAATCTAAATATGAATTAAAATTTTTAGTATCGGGTTGAAGATTGGATTAAGAGAGATGACCGAACTAATAAAAAATGCAACCTAAGATTGCCTGCAACAAGAGTTTTTTTTTTTTAGTATGTTCATCATACCATTATCCCACAAAAAATTAAAAAAACTTATTGAGCTTTGAAATTAGAATTGGCAACAAAATGAATCTTGCTCAGGGAGAGATATAAGAAAAAGAGATGAGGATAGAGAGTTGAATTATATGTGTTTTAAACACAAAGTGACCAAAATATTCACTAAGTTAGGTGCTCCCAACATATAAAATAGAGAATTGGACATGATTATCATGCATTTGAGCTACAAGTGTAACATATATAAGATATGATCATCGTATAAATAATGCATAATCACAATTTATTATGTGTTTTCTACTTTTTTTCCCTTTTATCTTTCATTTTATGCTTCCTTAGCATAATATTCACGTTAAATAACATAATCAATATAGAAATAAGATATAATCACTATTAAAATAAGATAATATATGAAAGTCAGACATAATCACCATATTTCAACACCGTTTGTTTAACTAACTACAATTTTATTTTATTTTTATTTTTTATATTTTGGATTTTGATTACACGACAGAATATTTAAAGATAAAACATAATTAAGCTCTATTACTTTTTATACTTTAAAATACTTACAAAGTGCAAATTTTCAATTGATAATTTATATAGCAAAAAGAAATAAGATAATAGAGTTGTATATGATTATCGTGGCCATTTAGGGATGATTATCTAGTTATAAAGTGGGGTTGACTTGTCAATTATCCTATCATAGAGTTGTGATAACAACGACAACAACAACACATCTTTAGTATAATTACAATCATAGTTATATTTTAATAAATGAATTATAATTATTATTTATTATTAATAATAGTAATAAAGTTGGTGGCCATCTTAGAATAATTAGATGGTTATCATTAATAATGATGATCATTATATTAATAGCTTGATGATTATCTCAATTAATGATGTTGATCATATCTTATATTACATTTTTTTAATTACCATTCCATTTATTATCATACAATAATAATAATAATAATTGATGTAATTGATGTAATTGTTTTTTTATATAAATATAATGATGGCTATCTCTCTGCAATGTTATTTAAACTAGTAATTGTTAGTACATTTTTACATAATTTTAGTTGACTAAAGAGTCATAAAATACTCCATCAATAGCTAAAAAAGTTCATTATATTATAAGTTTATACCGCAGTTAATTAAAAATTATATTTATTGTTAATATATTCTTCACTATTAACTCATTTTTATTGATTACAAATTTCAATTTTAAGTTGGTGGTTATTAAATGATTACATAACTTTTATTTTTTTTAAATAATATTTTAAGTTTGGACCAAAATTCTTGTATATTAATAATTAAATAAATATTTTAAAAAGTTCTGATAAAAAGGAAGATAAAATATGCGATTGAAAATACAAATTGTTTGTATTAATTTCTTTTTATATGATTAGTAATTAAAAAATATACCTATTTTCTACATGGAATATATATTAATTATTACCTAGCAGGGTAATTTCGAGTTCGACATAAAATTTACCCTCGCTGCAGATGCGCTGAACCGCATCCCAAGGCCACCACCAAGATCTGAATCTCTTTTATACAAAAATATGCCTTTTCCCTCTACGATCTCGGAAGTCGGAAGACGTATCCCATAATTTTTTCCTTGGGAAACGGTTCTGGCTGTGGACAGATGACGTGATGGCGAGAGCCTTGATAGATGATATGAAATCAAAGATCTACTCAGCAATTGTTTCCATCACATCAACTCGCTGTGCTGGTAGCTCTGTTGTTGCTCAGCTATCCTACGCTACCAAGTTTTGACTTCATTAGAGCAGGTACAATGGTAGGTTTTAGTGGTTGCTGTATAACTATTACCTAAACATAATAATTAAAAAATTCCTAAGCCACTCATATGTGGCTGTAATCACGATTAAATTATAACAGTGTCGCAAATTACAACATCATTTACGTATTCACTAATCTTGACTTAAATGCTTGGGACTTGGGATGGGAGGACCTCAACTTTCAAGGTTCGATGACTTTTGCCGTCCTCAATGTTTTTTATTTTTAAAGGTTTATGGATTTTCTATAATTTATTGGTGAATATCGAGGTCATATGCATATTTTATAGGTATTGTATTGACAAATGTAAATGCTCCCCTTTATTTACTATCTCATATATGTAAAATATACAGGACTAATGTGTTATCTATTTTTTTTAAATACACAAAAATATAGTTTATATTGACATACATTTAATTCTAATTAGAGTATTATACATGAAATTTTATTATATATTATAAATATCTTTAAACTTTTTCCGCAACCTTTCACCAAAAAAACAAGTACATATTATTATCATTACTATTAAATAATTAAAATAAAGTGTCACTTCTTATCTTATTTTTTCATACGTTACGGTAGGATTATTTTCTTATTCTAGTATTTAAATACTTTATAAATATCATAAAAGTCTCACATTTTAGTCTACTAATATGGCAAACTATTTAAACTTATCATAAAAATTAATTGAATTATAAAAAAATAAATATTTAAAATATTTGACTTTCACTACACATACCAAGCAAAACAAAATATACAAAAAAAAAAACTATTTTAATTTTATATGGATATCTAATATTTTAATTCCACTAACTTTTTATATGTCATTAAGTTGCTTGCTGGTTTTAATTTACTATTCCATCAACAAATTTTAATTTGCCATAATATACCGAGATACAGGGCTTTAAAGATATTTATGATGCATTTAAATACAATAATAAAATAACTATATCATAATATTTATAAATGAGGAAAAAAAATATCTTATTTAATAATTTAGTAGTAATAAAATCATGTGCTAGTATTTTAGGGAGAGATATCAAATCTAGTTTAACAATATATATAACATACAATAAAACTTTAGGTACAATTATTTTAATTAGGATAAAATATAAATGAGTCCAAAATAATTATTTTTTTGGGAAGGGTTCCCCCTCCATACATCAACACCACATATCAATTAATTAAAAAAAAGTATGGTAGAGTTTTTGGCATATTTTATGCACGTGAAATAGCATAGAGCAGAGAGAAAAAATTAAACCAAGCGAAAACAAATAAACCATTCAGATTATATACATTTAATGCAATACATAAAACACATGTTTATATGATCGAATACTCATCTGAAAATAAGGAAGATCATTAAACCTTTGATAAAAAAGATGAGGACCTCAAACTTTTAAATATTAAAAGTTGAGGTTCTTATATTATACTTAAGGCCAATTTTATATACACTAATTTATTATTGTTATTTTATTTATCCGCGTAAACTTTATCACTTTCCTATTCTCTCTCTTTTCTATGTTTATTGGACAAATTATATTATATATTCGGGTGTACCTTATAAGATATATTTAGATTGTTCATATGATTATTTATATTATTTAATGTCCGATGATTTTATCTGAAAAATTAAATAATTCATTTAATATTTTTTTCTAAATCAAATAACCAATCCAATCAATAAAAAATAAAATAAATAGGACATACGATCCGACAAATACACATAATTTAATTCGATAAATTATATACATACATATTCTAAACGGTGTTTATTTTTTATAACATTTTATTGTATAAAATCATGCGTGTATTATTTAAAATGAGAGTGTTTATTGTAAGTACATTTTATACTTTTTAATTCTTATTTTGATTAAATAATTAAATATTAATCAAAATTTGAAAATTACTAATTTAATATAATATAATTTACTACTCAAATTAAATTAATAGATCATATTGATTCAAATTAAATTAATTTATTATTTTTCAATTGAATACTTTTTTTTTATCTAATATCTTTTATATATGGCATGCTTACAAATTATTTATTCTCCAATTCTAAATTTCATATATTCAAAGGGTCAAATATTCGAAGCTTTTTACGAGATATTCAATCCATGATCACTCGTAACTAAAAGTTAGTAATCTTTAAGTAGAAAAAATATATTTATCAATACACTATTTATGCATATCTTAGTTGATGTATTTCCTTTTTCAACTTAATATTTATTTAAAATTTGGTTGATATATTTAATTTTTTTAGTTTGGTGTATTGTAAGCTTAACGTAATGTTTTCATTCATTTGGATTGATGTTTATTTTAGTTTTTATTGATGTTTTAATATTATACTTATTATAATAATGATATTTATAATAAAAAATAATAATTGTAATAATTTCTAAAATTAAAATTATAAATTTTATGATCAAATAATATAATTATATTTATAATTATTTTAATTTAGAACTAATTAATTCAAATATTATGACACTTATTATATTTTATTATTATTATTTTGTACACTACAAATGCCTTATTATAAGATATATAGTATCCATATTGTGCTCCCTCCATCTTTTTTTCATAAACACTAAGCCTCTTTCTTTCTTTCCTTTTTCCATTTAGCACCGAAATTAATCAACCATTAAATAAATAACTATCCTCTAGCTCCTCAAAGAAGCAAATCCTGTTGTTATGCTACTGTAATACCCCAAAAATTTCGAAAACCTATATTTTAATAAATTACTTTTATTTGGAATAAAATTGCTTTAAGATTATTTATTTTAATTATTGTATGGGTTTTAGAGTATGTAAATTTGGATAAGAGTATTTAATAAATTAAAAATAAATATTTTTCTATTTATCATATTATTTTATTTAAATAATTTTCCAAACTAATATTTTACCCACTTTATCCTTTTTAAATTAATATTTTAGATTATAATGAATTAAATTATCAAATTAAATAATTTATCAAGAATATTACATTTTATGATTTTATAAATTAATTTAATTTATTTTCCCTATTTTCTCATTTTCCTTTTTCTTTTCCTTCTCCTTTTTCTCCTTTTTCTTCTTTCTTCTCTTTTCCTTTTTCTCCTCCTTGGGTCGCCCGCATCGGCCTATTTCCCCCCTCCTTGCGCGTTGGGCCAGGCCCGCTCCTCCTTCCCTTCTCTCCCTCGCGCACCGTCCAGCACGCCCAGCCCGACCTCCTTTTTTTTCCCCTGAACCGGCCGACTCCCTTCTTTTCCTACGCCGGTCCAGCCGCCCGCCATCCCTTTCTTCTTCTCCTCTCTTCTTCTCCCACGCCTCGACCTGCTCCCGTCCTCCATGCACGCCCGACCACTGTCGCCGCCTGCCACCACGCCTGCCCCTCCTACTCTCTCTCTTCCCTCGTCATTTTTTCCCTTTTCGAGCCAAACCAGCTCTTGGACCACACCCCACGTGCCCCTCTCCCTTTCCTTCTTCTTCCCTGTCTTCCCCTGCTAACCGACATCCCTGCCACCACACCGCAGCACCGATCGGCCGTCTGCCCCCTCTCTTCTCCTTCTTCTTTTTCTCCATCTCCCCAGCCCTCCATTCCCCTCATTTTCGAGCCCTTCTCCTTCCCCGAACTCCCTCTTCTCTCCTTCCTTCTCCCTTCATTCTCCTCCACGTTTTTTTTATCACCGCCGCCCACCGCCGCCTGCACCACCTCACCCAGCCCCTGCGCCGCCTTTTGCCACCACCTACTACCATCTTGCGCCACCACGAGGCCCCCCAAGCCGCCCCTCGAGCCCTACACTTCCCCCCTTCTCCCCCTTTTCTTTTTCTCCCTAGTTTTCCCCCTTACCACCGAGCCACCTGCAACCGCCATTTCCGCCGCCGTCCGGCCACCTCTTCCGCCACCCAACCCACCGTTCGACACCCTGCAACCCCCTCTACAACCGCCATGCCTTAGTTGGCCGAAACCAACTCTTGCACCCCTCCATTTCCCCCCCTCCTTTTCCTTCCTTCACAACCCCTTCCCCTCGACCCTTCTCAGCAGCCAACTTCGCCGCCTTTCCTCCGCCGTATCCGCCGCCCTATGCCGCCTTGAAACCACCCTTAGCCTCCACCTACACCCCCTCTTCACTTCTGCACCATTCCCTTGCCTTAGAACCTCCCCTAACTACCTTCTTTTCTAGTCCAAAGACCCCAACCCGAAAATGGCTTATTTTTCTCCCTTCACCCTCTTTGAGCCCTTTTCTCCCCATGATTATGCATGAAACTCACGCTGCTCATGCAGCGTGAGCTTCCCCTTGTTTTGGATTTAATTTGGAAAAGTTTTGAGGTATATCCATATTTAATTAAAGTTTATTATTATTAAATAAATTTGTTTTATAAAGTTTTATCCTTTTTAACTTCTTATTTATAACAATAATGATGGATATTATTTTTAGGTGTTGAGTTGCTAATTATGCTTGGTAAGATTTGATATTTTGCGGGATTAAGGTAACTGTTAATCCTCCCTTAAATATATGGAAAAACGTATGCTAGCACATTAAGGGTTTAGTATGATTTTATGCATGTTTTGTGTGCTTAGCATGATATGTATATGGTTTCTTATATTGTTTGATAAAAAGGAAAAGCATGATGACTTTTGTGCCATATGTAGGTATGTTAATTAAAGAAGGAGTTGATTATGGATGGAAATGTTAAATGCTTATTTATGATGTATCATGTTGCTAATGCATGAATGATGTTATTGTTTAAGGGTATTTTAGTAATTATGCTTATGAGGTGTGTGAATTAATGTATATAGTTGCTAATGAGTATTATGTTGAATAATGACAAGTTGGTGGGCTTAGAGGATAAAAACGAAGTATTAATATCATGATTTTATGTAGTGTTAGTAAATTCATAAAAATGGTGAATAAAGGGGTTGAATGGAAATTTTATAAGTGAAAAGGGTATTTCGGTAATTTTACAAGTAAAAGGGTATTTTGGTAATTTAAAAATAAAGGGGTTAAATAATAATTTATAAGTAAAGGATAAAATTGTAAGTTGTGAGAAAGAAGGATAAAATGGTAATTTTGGAAGTAGGGGTAAAATAGTAATTTTGGATGAAGGAGGGCATTATGGTAAATTTGTAAGTAAAAGGGTTAATATGGTAATTTTGGAGGTAGAGGGGTAAAATAGTAATATCATAAGTAAAGGGTAATATGGTAAATTGTATAAGTGAATGGCGAAATGGTAATTTATAAGTAAGGGGTAATATGAAAATTTTGTAAGGAAGGGCAAAATGGTAATCTTGGAAAGGAAGGGCAAAATGGTAATTTTGGAAAAGAAGGGCAAAGTGGTAATTATGTAAGGAAAGATAAAGATGGTAATTTTGGATGTGAAAGGGTAAAATAGCAATTTGTAAAGTAAAAGGAGTGTTATGGTAATTTTATAAATAAAAGGGTATTGTGGTAATTCTGTAAATAAAAGGATATTATGGTAATTTGAAAGTAAGGGGTAAAAGGGTAATTTTGAAGTTAAGAGGATATTTATGGTAAACTTGGGAATAGTGGTAACTTGGTAATTATGATAACGACAAAAGATAATTTAGCAATTAAATTATGATTGTAGAAGGGCAATTGGATAAGTATGATGCTATAGAAGGGTAATTTGGTAAATTAACCAATTAAAGGGCATTATGGTAATTTTAATAATGGAGAAGGGTAATATAGTAATTTTGATTATGAAGAAGGGTAAATTAATATTTGTAATTATGAAGAAGGGTAATTTGGGTTTTATAATGATTAAAAAGGGTAAATGGCAATTAAAATAATTGAGAGGGGTAAAATGGTAATTATGATAAAGGAGAAGGGTAATTTGGTAATTTATCCAACTAAAGGGGCAATTTGGTGATTTAGCCAATTATGGGATAAAGTGATAATTATTTAACCAACTAAGGGGGCAAAATAGTAATCATGATAATGAAGGAGGGTAATTTAGTAATTTATCCAACTCAAGGGCAATTTAGTAATTATAACAAAGGAGAAGGGCGATTTGGTAATATAACTAACCAAATGGGAAATATGATAAGTGTAGCAACTATGAGGGGTGAATGGTGATCTAAAAAGTGTAGGGGATAATTTGGTGACCTAAACCATATAAGGGGTAATTTGGTAATTATGTAACCCAAAGGGTAATATGGTAATTTGGCGAGGAAGGAATGGATACTTAACAATTATATAAGTAAAGGGAAAATGAGTAATTTGTACCTAACATGTCTTTGAGATTGTGGAACATTATGATATGATTCAAATAATGCTGATTAGCCAAGTAAGAGTATTTGATAATTAGTATGGCCTTAATGGTTTCTCTTTGATATCCTGGATAATCATCTGAATAAGAAATGATTAATGATATCAGAACGATTGAAAGTGAATAAGTATCGGATTATCGTGCTTTTCGTGATCACCTTAATTAAGACTATTACTTAAAGTGAAAGACCTCGAGATCGGGAATGATGACTCCTTAGGGGTCGCTAACCTAAGGACGTGGTTTAGTCCACGATTATTTTAGTATTTGCTGGTGTGCCTTTGTGCCCCAACCAGGCCCTATATCTTACTCTTTCTAGCTCTACGGACCTAGTTAGGGGGTATGCATACTTATGGATTAGATGTCCTTGTCGGTAGGGTACTGAGTTAGCTGTATGCACCAGTACGACCAGGGTACCTTTACGTCCTTGGGTTCGTGGTTGAAGGGTACTGAGTAGCTGGTATGCACCGGTACGACCGGTGTACCTTTGTGTCCCGGGTTATCGATCTCCCATTCGAGGCAAATAAATATGATTGATGTGCTGATTAAAGAAAAGGAAAGATACTATTATTGAAAGTGGAATATTAATGAGCCGGGCCCAGATGATTATGATATTGAGTACCGGTCCACCGGTTATAATAGTAGTCCAGGAGCGTGTTGCCCTGGTATGTGATATTGAGTACCGGTCCACCGGTTATCATAGTGGTCCAGGAGCGTGTTGCCCTGGTATGTGATATTGAGTACCGGTCCACCGGATATAATAGTGGTCCAGGAAGCGTGTTGCCTTGGTATGTGATTATGAGTACCGGTCCACCGGTTATAATAGTGGCCAGGAGCGTTGTGCCCTGGATGATGATTTTGTATATATTCCGGTCTACCGGCTAAAATAGTGGGGGTCCCGAGCTCAATAAAATCAGTTATGTATGTGAATAAGGTTATGGAAAAATACTAATCACTTATAGTGGAACACTATGTGAGTCGGGGCCAGACCGGTCCACCGGCAAATAATAGTGGTCAGGTGCGTTCTGCCCTGTGTGTTTACCTTCCGGTCCACCGGCAATAATAGTGGTCAGAGACGTTCTGCCTTGAGTGTATACTTTCCGGTCCACCGGCTATAATAGTGGGGTTCTCGCACTCACATGGATATAAAATATGATACTGATGGAATGATGTCGGAATAATGGCTTAAGGCCCGAATGTATTGATCTTACACTATGACATGGCTTAAGGCTCAAAGTATCGATCGTGATTTATGAATTATTATGCAAGTTATTGTTATGTGTGCACCTCTCATTATT
This sequence comes from Tamarix austromongolica, assembly GCA_039764185.1. Classification (NCBI taxonomy): domain Eukaryota; kingdom Viridiplantae; phylum Streptophyta; class Magnoliopsida; order Caryophyllales; family Tamaricaceae; genus Tamarix; species Tamarix austromongolica. The sequence continues at coordinate 82,700,689 of CM077809.1, read as the reverse complement.
TATGTGTGTAGCTTGCATTATGTGCCGTATGCGGGCCTGTCTTTAAGTGTGGTATTAAAGGGTTACTCAGTACCGTAGTACTGAAGGGATTCCCTTTATGGGGCCCCTACCTATTCAATGGGCAGTGCCCTTGCAGGTATTTTCAGGTGCTACTCAAGTGGGCTACGGGAAAGAGAGTAAGGAGTTATCTGGTATCGTTAGGGTTTTCTCTTTCTCTTTAAATTCCTAGTTTTAATGTTATGTGTACTGTAACCACCGTTGGTGGATTTTATTCTTGTAAACGATTTGATGCGCTACTCTAATTTGTGTGTGTTGAATTTCTTTCAAGCTGTATTTCATTTTCTTAGCCTTAGCACTTGGTACTGGAACGGTATGAGTGAACCGGTCTGGTACTAAGTGTGGCGGTAATACTCCTAAAGTTCACGTTTTATTTATCTGCTTCTGCAATTATCTTTTAATAAAACGAAATTTTTCAGTAGTGAATTTTGGGGGTGTTACAGCTACTTTATTGATTTGTATTTAATAATGGCATTACCTTATTTTATATGCACCACATCACTCCATATCCCACAAGATTTATCTGATGTTAATATTTTATATGCACTACATCACTCCATATCCCACAAGATTGATCTAATGTTAATATACATAAAGATTAATAGTACTTAACATATATTTTGAGAGGGATATATGTACGTATTTAACTATAGCTTACTTTGGTACCCAAATTACTTCCGCTTATTTAAGTTACCCACTAGAACCTTCATTGTTTATATCATATTCTCTTCCCCTCCCCGCCCCTTCTCTATTTATAGCCTATAGGGCGTTGCAAATGTAAAATGGTACATATGGGATGCGGCCCTATCTGATGATCTATAGTAGACTGGTAAAAGGGTAGGATTCCCATATTTTCACACAATTATTTTTATAATTGTATTTATTTTCTTAAATAATAAAATCAGGCCAACCAAATTTTTTGAAATCACAAAAATATATGTTGAAAATTTTAGTATCAGTAAATGTGGGCGCACGTGAGTGCATGTGCTTTAGTTGGTAGTTAGCACTCAATTATAGATATTTTAAATTTTATATTCGATTTTCTCTTCATGCAATGTACCCATGTTGTTATTATGCATTTTTAGTATTGGTTGATATTTCTATATCTTGAAATGTCAATAGACACACAAGAATAAAATTTATATTACAAAATATGCATATTAACATTATTAGATATATAATTTAATTTACTTTCAATATTTACATATCTTAAAAATTAAGATAAAGGGTAGTGATAATTTTATCTAAAAAAATTAAAGGAAACATAATTTGTAATGAAATAATAGTATGAAAATGATCTAGTACCTAAAACTGTATAAACAAACTTCATTTAATATCGTTAAAAGGAAACTCCTATGTCTTAATATTTTATTCAAATAAAAATTTAGATCATTTTTTATTATTATTTTTTTGTGTGATTATGCATGGCTAGGTATATTATTTCATAAATTTTTTCATTTTCTAAAGTTAGTTTTCTTATTCCATATCCTTTTAAGTTATACCATAATAAAATTAACATTGATTGGTTAATTAAAATGACTATAAATTATAAATTTCTAGGTTTATAATTGTAGAGATTTTCTGAATTTAAGTGGAGCAACATTTTAGTTTTATAAATTAGTGTAATAATTGCAGAGAAAACCAAACCTATATTAAGTGTGGCAATACCATCCTACGATTTTAATATTTGGATTTCATAAGCCACTCTTTTAAATATAATTTTTAAGTGCTAAAAATGGGGGGGGGGGGTGTTACAACGCATGACAACGTGAGGGGTTGGTGACGGGTGGTACTTGGTTGTGTGGGAGGTTGATAGAGCTAAGGGGGGTGGCGTGAGGTATTCAAGCAGTAAAGGTGAAGGAACACGAAAAAAGTTGTAAAATTTAACGAACGTGAACTAAGAGGAAGAAGAAGGGAGAATGATGGTAAGGAAGGATTTTAGAGAAAAAAAAATGAGGAGGGAACTTTGATTTGGGGTTGGAGAAATAATAGAAAGAGGAAAGGGAGGGAGGATGTAAAGGTATTTTTTGTTAAATGGAAGAAGTGTGAGGGAGCTTCGGGTAAGGCAAGGGAGGGGGTTTGTTGGCAGAGATATAGTGTGTAGGATAAAAGGGAATGCGTTGGGTGGAGTGTGTAGTTAGGTATAGTTGGGGTTTAGTTAGGGTTGAACCAAACTAGGAGAAAATATGGTGCGTATGGGAGAGAGTTCACGTGAGAAAAAAAAGGTTAGGGTTCTGAAGGATAAAAAGGAAAAATGAGGGTTTAAGGTTAAAATGAGATAATTAAACCAAGTTTTAGGGATAGGTAAATATCAAGAGGCTAAGCAACTTAATATGAAAGTTATAAAATTTTGAGGTGTTACACAACCTATAAACCATTTTCAACCTTCCGAACTTCCAAATTAACCTCTTTTGGGTTCATCCTTCGTCTCCTTTCATTCTACTCGTTTCCAACTCTTTTTCCTTAATATTTCTCTAATTTTTCATGGGTATTTTGTAGGCTTTTGAGAACTTAAGATTTGGGTTTTATGATCTATATTTTCTTGTTAATTTGGAGCTAATTAAAGTAAGACATTGTTTTACTACATATAAGCATGGTTTAGTGTGTTTTGGAGTGATTTGCACCATGTTTGTTGGTTGTGTATTTTTGGTGATTTGGAGATTTTTGATTCTCTAATTTTTTTTGGTTAAATTTATGATATCATTTTAAGCATGGTAATTTGTTGACCAAATCTAATGCGTATCATGATATGATCTCATTATCCTAAGCATGAGCTATGATTGATTTAATATTTGAGTGATATTGGCTAATCCAAGATCGTTCCGATGCTCAAATTTCTAAAAGAAGTTTAGTAAATATTAGAAGTGTTCTTCATGCTCTTATTTTTATTCAAAATGTTATTGGCTAATGATTGCGTTAATCATATTTTTGGTTAGTAACACATAAAATGACTAAAATATCCCTAAAAGACTATAATGGGGTTTTAGAGTCAAAGATATACTACAAAATTTGACATTTGATCATTTACCCTTATAAATAGTGAATAAAAATGAATACCAATTCCTATAGTAAAATATTTTAGTTTTTTATTTTTAAACCTTTTGGTATAAAATGAAATTCCCATTGATTGGTAAATAATATTCCCCTCCTAAATTTGGCATGGTATCTTATTTTAACTTGGTTAAGTGAAATATATTTGAGATTTTTATTAATTTTGGTCCTAACAATAAAAAGTGGTATTTGGTAGTTTGTCCTCATTTTGAGGTATATGAACATGTGAATCATATTTTAGATTTTGAAAGTATATTTTGATTATTAAATGACTAACAATGAATAAATGAGGTTAAGTTGACCTAAGCCGAATGGTAGTTGATTATGAATATTTGTGCGAGGACTTATTGAGTTGTTATGTGTGGATTTTTGTATTCTTGGTAAATAATGAATTAGTCTTGAATAAAAAACTAGTTATTAAAATATAAGATCTTGAATTTGGAATGTGGTACTCTTTGAGATTATCTACCCTAGGGATGATGTAAGAACCCTTGATTTGTTTGGTATTTTATTGGTGTGCCTTAGTGCCCTAGCAAGGGTCTAGTCTACTCTATAGAGTGTTATGGACTTAGAAGGTATTAATACTTAATGATTAGGTGTCCTAAGATGGGGTGCGCACTATGCTACCTGGAGAGTGCCAATATGAATAAGGTATTTTAATATCCTAGGGTTACATGGCCGAGAGGGTACTAGTATTATGTGGCTTCATTACTAGTATATCTTAGCATCTTCGGGCTACACTAATATAGCAGAGATATCTTAGTATCATTGGGTTACAAGGTATGGATCCCTCTTGAATGATAAATAAATTTAATTTGAGTTTATGGTTTGGTTTGCATTATGTGCACTATCTTTGGTTATCCTATGGTTTGGAAAGGCAGGTACCGTGTTGTCTTTGTGTGCCAGTATGACTGGAACATCTTAGTGTCTCTAGGCTACAAGGGGTGTATCTCAAGTAATAAAGGAAGGAAATGAATGTGTTTTTTGTTGGTAGTTGCATATTATGTGTTGTCCTTTGTTTTTACTTGGTAGATATCACATGATTATCTACGGTGTGTATAATATGTCTTGATCATGTTGTGTAAGTTTTACACGTGAACTTATGTTATTTCTGGATGATATTTGTTATGCCATGTTTCTATGTGAACCATACTTATGTGTGATAATTATATCTTACTCAGTATGTATCCACATTGACGTGTTTATTTTATAGGCACCTACTTATTCAATGAGCAACATATACCCTGTAGAAGTGGTTTCAGGGTCCCCTATAAGGCGACATAGGTCTAAGATGAATGGGAGATGTTATCCGCCATTCTTATTTTTTGTTTATTTTTGGATTACTTTTGGGATTCCTTCTCTTGTTCTTATCCCATTGCACTTAAATCACATCCCCAAATTTTGAGATTTTGATGTGGTTGTAACTCCTTTAGATCAAGTTTATATATATATAATGGTTTTTAAGGTTAAAATTTGTTTATGGTTATATATACATCCTTATATATGGTATAAGTTCAGTATTGTACACACCTCTCGCTATGTTTGATATGATGGTTTCATCCCCATTCTTTGATTTTACTTTCGTATCATATATTAAACAAAACTTTAAAGTTGAAAAACGAGACTATTACAAGTTGGTATTAGAGTTTTTGATTTTTGAAAATTGTTTTTTTTTGTTTTCTTAAAGTAGGGAATTAAACCAATGCTAGGAGCTATAACGTTCCAAAGATATACCATCTAGTGAGAAGAGGAGCCTGAATTTCTTGGTATTTAGTTGTGTGGAATTAGCTGTCACTACTAAACATAAAATCTATCTATGGCTCATAGCTCAACCTAAAGTTGCAACCAGAGACATACTTTTGAAATTTGGCATCAATATAAGACAAGATTATAGTTTGTGTGATGAACATAATGAACCATATCTTCACTTATTCTTTGAATGTTCATATTTATAAAAAGTATGGGAAAAACTCACTAAGAAATTAGGCTGCCCTCACCCAAAAAATACATGGTCACAAGTAATTCATTGGATGGAGAAAGGTGGTCAAGGTCCCTTAATAAGGAAGAAGGCTCTAAGAGCTTTATTTACTTCATATTGCTATCATATTGGGTCAAAAAGAAATATAAGAACCTTTCAGAATCGAAGAACATAATTTGAAACACTCATCAAATCCATTGTTCGAGAGCTTGTAACAAGAATGGAGTTATTTTCTGATTATTCATCTTTTATAAATTTAGTAATTTTCATTGATTATCTAATGTAATTTGAGTAGCATTATGATCTTATGACTTTGTAAGCCTAAATCTCTTCATGCCCATTTGGAAGAAATAAAATTATACATTACTTACAAAAAAAAGAGAGGTGGTAATGGGTGGAGACAGGGATAGTCCTTGAACCTAAATTTAAAATAATATCCAAGCCTACCTTGATCCCCAATTTGTGTTAACATCATTTGCCTAATCTCTGTAGGGAGTTGATCTCCTAATCAGTTCTCATTCCTGCCTAAATTATCTATTCCCAAAATCCGTCTCCAAACTATTTTCCTAGTAATTTGATATTTTGATGTACGTTTTGTTTATATTATTATTTTAATAGATAGCTTATGACATAATTATTGTCACTCAATTTTGTACCAAATTGTTAAAGCAAATTCTCTATACCACCAAAGCCATTAGTTAAAACAAAAAATAACTGGACACTCTTCATTTTTTAGGATAATAATCAAATTTCTAGTAGATTAAGCATTCACAAAATGTTAAAATTAAACTCAAAGAACATTTACCGAATATAGCAAACTACTAGTTGCTCATTTAGATTATAAGTGATTTGAATTAACCCAAAACATTATATACAATTTTTGGGGCTTGAGAATGAAAACCCCAAACCTTTACTTATCCCATCTTAAAAAAATATTCTCCAATAAAGATTTCCTAACTCGAATCTAATTTCTAAATTATCCCCAAATCTAACCCTAATGGGCAATTTCTTAGGGGTCCCGCATGCACCACAGGATTCCCATCCCTGCAAGCATCCCAAGGACGAGAAAGAACAAACCTGCTAATACAAATATCATGGGGCAAACATGACTATCAATGCCATGGATGCATTTAGGATCTACGTTTGTGTGCGCTTCGCTATTGCATTGTTTTTTTTTCCGTCAAGATTTTAGTTCGATATATTTAATTGCCTTTTGGCAGAACATTTACTGCATTGTATGTTTGCCTTTGTCGCTTTAATCAAACCATCGGTGGAAAAAAAATAATCGTGCCATGGATTACATTGATCACTAGGTACCCTGAAAATAAACATTATGAAAAATGAAATGGTAGTTCATAGTTGGAGTGTTGTGCATATGTAATCTTCAATATACATTTACGACATACTTAGGTAAATACGGATGCCAAATTTTAATAAAATGTGATATATATATACAACACAAATTGAAAAAAAAAAAAAACTAGTGTACGATCAAACAAATAAACAATAGAAAGATCAAACAAATGATTGGATCACACACGAGTTCATGTAGCTAGAATGAGAGAGGAGTTTGGAAGGGTATTTTCTCTTTGGATAAACCAAGACTTTTATTCAATCCACAAGACGACTTGGAAGGAGCTAACTAGCATACATAAAACCGGCAACACTGTAGGAGAGTTAGCTAGCTAACAACGACGAACCATGCGAGCAGGGATTGGTGGCTCCTTCAGTCCTTCCTGATTCCATTTCTCCATGTTTCCTTGCCAACCTTTGCATTTTAAAGATGGCTTTGCATTAATAACAAGTGATCCATTTCAAGATTTGTCAATCAACGACAAGAAGTACTTTTGGAAATAAAGGATCATTATAACGATATATTGCATGACGTAATCAAATAAATAGGGTATGGAAAACAACAACTCAATACACATTCCATCAAAATCGTGGTCGGAAACATTTTTGATTGTAAGTAGTTTTATTCATTTATAAGAAGGGCTATATGTGTTACGATCAACATAAATGTTTGCATTGTCGGGAGAAAAGAAAAAGATATTTAAAATGAAACTTTTAGTGTCAAAAATTCTAGCATTAACCATTAAGCTATAAACAAATTTTATCAAACAATGGATGGTAGTATGTAGCTATGTGCAACCCCTGATGTCATGATGACATCTGTAACATTTAAAAAAATTTAGAATATTTTGATTATTAAATAATTAAAAATTATATCATAATATTTTAATTTTTTTCTATAAATAAACATCAACTTTTGACAAAAAAATTAGGGTGAAATATTAGTATACTTATGATGAAAAGTTATAAAATAAAATTTGAGTACGTACAAACAATAGCAAGATTTTAATAAAATAATAGTGAAATGTATATATAGATATATACCTATTTTGAGGGTAAAAAATATGTTTCATGGTCTTGTACAATCATAACCCTCAACTAGAAGAAGGAAAAATCAGGAAGAATGTAATTGCAGCCAAAGATAGGTAAATTTTTTTAAATATATGTAAATATGGTGAAAAATATGCACAGAATTGATGAAATATAATTAGATTAATAAATTTTTTTAAAAAAAATTGGTGGTCAAATACATACTAAGTCGGTTTTAGTGAAAGATAGGTATAACTTTGTAATATATATGCGTAATTATGGTAAAAAATGTGCATAAGATTAGTGTTATGCTTAGAAAAATATTAACATTTTTTTCCTCAAAAAATAGTGGTGAAAGATATTGAAATGCATGATAATTATATATGCAGTTGTGGTAATATATATTAACAAACTTGATAATATATGCTTAGATTAATTTTGAATTAAAATAAATATATATACAGGTAAAAGATACTTATATAAGGGATGAAATATACATGTAATTGTGGTGAAAGCTAAGCACACACTAATTATATATGCTTGGATCAATATTAAAAAGTAAAAAAAATAATTGTAAAAGATAATTAGATATTTAAAGAAATATATGTATAATTATGGTAAAAATTATATATAAAACTATTGATATGCTTAGATAAATGATGACCGCTTTTACAAAAATATTGGTAAAAAATATGTTTAACAATAGAATATATATATATATATATATATAATCATAATAAAAGATATCCATAGGACTAATGATATGTTTAGATAAATGTTAAAAAAAGTATGTGTGAAAAATATATACAAAATTTAGATGAGTGATAAAAAATTTCAGAAAAATAATGATAAAATATATGTTTAACAATTACAAAAAGATACTTAAATCTATGATAAAATATATGTATATTGTGTTAAAATATTTTAGTAGAATTAAGGTGGTAAAAGATTGATATATATAAATTATTTTTAATATAGGTGTTAATTTATAACAAAAAATCTCAGGTACATTATATACATTTCTAATAATCATAATTAAAGATAATTTAATTTAAAAAAATATTAATGTCATATTGACGTAAACAAATTGAGTTTAGTTTTTATATGAAACATGTCCTATAATATACAAATTGTTAATCTATCACTTCAACGATTAAATGTACCCAAACCTATTTCAAGTCAATCAATACTAGTCAAAAGGCTTTTATCGATTAGGAAATTGGTAACCCAAACAAATAAAAAAAAAGGCAGAAAATTGATAGAATTAGTTTGTGATGGAACTTAAGTGACAAGAACCATTTCAATATTTTTTTATATAATATTTTTAATTAATTATCAAAAAAAAAAGAAGCAAAAAAGGTGGTACTAGTGCAAGAATAGCAGACAAACATAAGGAGTACTTTATAGAAGGAATTTGTAAAATAAAATCAATAGATATGGTATGATAAATTAATGGTTTATGTTAAGTTACTTATAAAAAATAATTATTTATAGTAATTCAAAAAATTGTTATTTATTTTTTTGTAAGTAATTAATTCTAAATAAAAGATTGGGTGTTAGTAATATAAAGTTTACCTAAGGAGGGATCGGCACCCCGATTCCTGAGTTCTCGAAATTCTTGAGTTAAGGCACAAAGACAACAGAAACTGTGCACACAACAATCGGAGTAGGGTTCCTCCGGCAGGTTAAACATCTTGCGCAACTCCGCTCGATAGCCACGAGCGTACCACGCCCGGAATCCACTCCAAAGAAAACAATACTTGAATCCAGCTCTCGTTTGAGCTACAATATTGAACGTAAATTAAACCAATATTTTTTTCTTTTCTAATTACCCATACTTTATACTATATATTAATAAATAAATTGTATGTACAAATAAAAAAAGAACAGGCCAGGCTGGCAATTTTTTGATTGGACTTACATGTAGTCCCTCCATCAATGATCTCTGCAATTTGCCCTAAGGTAGCACATGGCAGGAAGGAAGCCTTCAAACCTACAACAATTTCAAGGAGAAAATTATTGTTTGTGTGATAGGTTTGACCGGAAACAGAAATACCTCGACTATTTTAGATATTAATATATTATATCTACTTTTATTTTCTTTGTTTAGAATTCAATGTAATTATTAATAATAGAAATGTAGATGTTTATCAAATAACATTTAGTTTGTTGCTTCTTTTCCTGAAATAAAGGGACCTCGACTCTCGTTTACCACATTAAAATAATATAGTGGATATCAGATAAATACCAGTAATTTTACTTCCAAGGTCTCATTACTTTCGATAAAAATTTATAAATACTTACTTTTCTGGAAGTAAAAATTTATGTTTATTGTACTTTTTTTTTTCTTTCACTCCAACAAACAAGGGATTTCTCATAAGTTTGAGAAATGGAATTCCATATATATTTTTCTTTCCATTTCTAAACACATGAGATTTCTCACTCCGAGCAAGCCCAATCTAATTTAGAATAAGTTATTAATAAACATATTTTGTATATCAAATATTTAAAAACAATAAAAATATTTATTTTTCGATCAAATCAAAACCTAAAAAAAATAAATCAGATCAATATTTATCTATTTTAAATAGATAATTAAAAATATATCCCATCACTACTAAAAGAGCACTCACCAAACAGAAAAGTATGCAGATTAAAAGAAGAAAGCAGAAGAGGTCGAGATTTTAGGAGAGGGAAATCAATTACAGCTATCGCGATCGGTGCAGCAGTCGTAGAAACCAGTGGACCATTGACCTTCAGGAATAGGATTGCGGGAGCTCATGATTTAATTTGCGTGATAGATACTTATACGATAATCGGCACTCAATTTTATTCGCCCAGTGTCTTGTCTTCTCTTGGTTGTTTGAGATTATGAAGGCCGCAGAGAGGGAGGTACTTATAGCACGTTTGGAAAGGTGATCGCTAAGAAGCTGCGGGGAAAATTACCGACCATTTCTTGGCCGTCCCCTTGCGATCACAGGCTTGTTTGAAAAATCTCAGAGGTTTTTGGTTGAATTCAAAGATAGATATGTTTTTAATTTATGTGGAGTCTAAGATGGTAAATATAAAATATTATAATTATTATATTTATGTATAAATACTGAAACGATGATTCGAATCTAAACTATTTGATAACTAAAATTTTAATTTCGACTACTATATTTTATATTCTGAGGGATATATGTAAAGGTATTTTGAAAATTGTGAATACTTATCAGTTTGGCAACGCGATGTATGTTTCTCCTCATCCACCTACTACCTGATTACAATGACCCTATGCTTATCCTAGATTCTTAAATTATAACAAAATTATTGATTATATATATATATATATATATATATTCCTTGGTCATAAATCGTAGAATTTTGTCTCAATGGTTGGAGCATGGTTGTTGGAAATAAGTGGTCCCGAATTCGATATTTTTGGGAATAAATTGTAGTGTGGGAGTTTCAATTCTTCATTTGCGGGGGTGATTCTTTGTAGGCGCCCTGGAGACTCGGCCACCATGTTCTCAGCCGCTGGACCACCGTAATTTACTTCTTCCGGTACTGTCGGGCCGGCTGGCGGAGGCCCTAGGGGCGAGGGTTATCGCCTTTAGGAAATAAGTAGAATTTTCACTGATATAAAGACTTATAATTATTGTAGCGTTTTTTCTTCCTATTTTCATTATATATAACGAAAACAGAAAGTAATATATAATCACTCTAGAGTGGGAGAGGTGCATTTCATGGACTTTTCCTGGTAGTTGGTTTGAGCGATCGTGTATTACTTATTTTAACGGAGCTTTCGGTTTAAAATAAAAAAAGTCCTAGTACGACATCAGGATTCATGAGTTGAAGTCGTAAAAGTCTTAACGTGCACAGGTGAACTAGCGGCAGCAGTCGCAGGATTTATTATTTCCCTTCTTCTTCGGAGCGACTGAACGTGATGCTTCCTCCCTTCAATTTATCGTACGTTGTTCTGGCGACGTACTAAACACTATATAATATAATACCATATGAATAGGTTATGGTATTATTTGATATATGACAGAATACTCCAGCAAGTTATATATCTTTGAAGATATCAAATTCAATTGTTGAGTTTGAATTAGGTAAAAAGAAAAAAAATCAACTTCTTTTAATCACTCTCATGAATAAATTATTTCTTGAGTGATGCTTTAGGAATTAATCCTTCCTTTGTCTTTTTAATTTATTTTTGTTTCACATATAATTATACAAAGTAAAAGTATAATCATTCTCTCTCTTACTTCCTTAATGTAAATAAAATAATTTAGGAGCGAAGTTGTAGGGAAATAATATAACATTTCAGAGCTCATCTAACATGAGTTACCTCCACCAACCATGTTAACAATGATTCAATATATAAGACAAATAATTACAAATTATAATCCCCAATGACAAAATTATGCCAAAGAGGACAAGGAAAAATCTCCAAGCTCTACATGTTACATCATAACGTTTGACTAGGACGAAAATAATATGCATATATATATATATATATATATATATATATATATATATATATATATATATGCCCCAAAGAAACTTCAACGTGGGAGGCAATACTAGTACATAATTTAAAATAAATGACAACTAGTATAAGATAGTTTAAAACTAAACTATTATCTATTCCATTGTGTAGGAAAAAAATAGAATAGTTATTTTAAAATTTAAACGGGACGTATACACGACGGTTATAAAATAAAACGGTTGTGTATACCCTTAAAGATAAAGGTTAAGAGTAGATAAGGGTATACACGCCGATTTTATCTTAAGATTACATGTATACCCTTGCTAAGAATAATGGTAAACACGAAGCTTATGCACAATAATTACCATGTATACTTTTATCGTGATCGTGCATTTTATGTTAGTCATATAATATATACTATTTTTTTATATTAAAAAAAGGAAAAATAAACCGTCACAAGTACTCTTAATGTGACAATATATTTTATGTCACCTATATTAGGTGGTTTTGTTCTATAACAAGACTTGTATTCTCTAATTTTTTTTAAAATATGAAATATAGTATACATAGCGGTTGTAACTCAGAATCACTACATATACCCTTTTCCTCTTTTTTTTTTCTTTTCTCTCTCTCTTAGAACTACTTACAACTTTTCATTTTCCCTTCTATTCATCAGAGTTCTTACTCATTTTCCCTCCTCTTTAGTTCACTGTTGTTAGCTTTCTCTTTCTCTTATCATGGTATGTACATTATTCTTTTATTTTTCCTTTTCTTTGAAGCTTAATATTGTTGTATACATTTCTATATTTTCTGAATTTCACTTTTTTCTAACATATACGAACTTCTTCATGTATATTTATACTGAATATGATATTGTGGTGTATATCTATACATAGTATGCTGTTAGCTTTTTAGTTACGATATGTTGTGGAGATGGAAAATCAATTACCAGATATATTGTCAAATTATTTCTAAAACTAGGGTATAGAAACGAAATAGATAGTATTATAGAAATCATGGCATTGTTACTATTGCAAATGTTGTTGCGGTGTATATGTATTCTGACTTTTGGATATGTTGATATGTCTTTGTTGGACTTGTCTATTATTATCAGATTCTCCAATTTTTTTTTAAGTTAGGGACCTGATTTTACTTATTTCTCGTTATAAATCGTAATTGGATGCATGCAAATATGTTGTCTAGATAATATATAGATGGTGTTCGAGAATTTCTTAAGATATTCGTTGACCATTCGAAAGATCCTTTGCGAATATCTTACCCATGTATAAATCGTGTCAATATGGTAAGAAGAGAGGTAAATGAGATACGTGATCATCTCATTACCTGTGTAATTGATAAGAGTTATACTAGATGGATATGGCATGGAGATCCACTTCTTAATAAATCTAGTGTGGTTGACCACAATAATGTTGAAGATATAGATGTCTTTGCTTACATGGAGGACCTAACCAAAAATGTTAAAGAACATTTTAGAGACCACGCAATGCTTGTACTAAATTTACAAATTTATCTGTCGTGTTACAACTGTACAACTTGAAGACGGGTAATGAATGGACTAATAAAAGCTTCTTTTTTTTTTTCTTCTTGAGCTCTTGAAAAAGAGGCTTCCAAAGGATAATGTGCTTCTTCACCGTACTTATGAGGTTAAGAGGATTCTGTGCTCTATGGGTTAGAATTATAAAAATATTCATTATTATCCTAACGATTACATTTTGTATAGTAATGAATATGCAATGTTTGATAGTTGTCCCTAGTTTCAAATGTCACGATACAAGAGAGCTAAGGTTCCTAATAAAGTGTTATGTTACTTTCCAATTATACCACGATTTTGACGCATGTTTCATAATGAGAAAAATGTAGAGAACCTTATATGACATGTTAAAGGAAGGATTTCTGACGACAAGCTTAGACCTTTGGCAAATTCTCCTCAATGGAAGATGATTAATCATGTATACCCTAATTTTGGTAATGAAGCTAGAAACCTATGGGTTGCACTTTGTTAAGATGGAATGAACCCCTTTAATGGAAACACCAACAATAGTTTATGATCCATTATTTTGGTGATCTACAATCTTCCCCCATCATTATGCATGAAGAGGAAATGGATGATGATGCCCTTACTCATATCTGGTCCAAATCAGCTGGGTAATGATATTGATGTTTAGTTGTCTCCCCTTACTGAGGATTTAAAGTATATGTGGGATCATGGAGTTGAAGTAGTTAATGCACTAAGCCAAGAGTTTCTTAACTTGAGAGTGATATTTTTTTGTACCATAAATGATTTACCTACTTGTGTTACTCTTTTCAGTTATAGTGTGCACTAATACTATGTATAACCTATTTGTGAAGATAACACACATTTTCTATAGCTACTGAAGAGTAGGAATACTACTTATCTTAGATATTGTCGATTATTGCCTACTAATCATCATTATCCCAGATAAATAAAAAATTTTAATGGAAAGGTTGAAGAAGCAAGATCTCTGAATCCTCTTATAGGATTTCAAGTATTTGACAAAGTAAAATATTTGAATGTGTCCTTTGAAAAAAAAAAGGTGGTCCCTTCAAGCTGGTGGAAGAAGGGTCAATCTTCTTTGACCTTCTATATTGAAAGTACTTGCATGTACAACATTGTCTTAATGCTATGTAAATTGAGAAGAATGTATTTGATTGTCTAATTGACACACTTCTGAATGTGCAAAAAAGACAAAGGATGGTATTAATGCTTAGTTTAACTTGATTGATGTGGGTATAAGAACATAATTACATTTGTAGAATGTGGGAAATAGAAATTTTTTACCTCTTGCATATTATACTATTTTCAAAAATGAGAATATCTCTTTTTGTGAGCGTTTGCACAGAGTGAAGGTTCTTAAAAGATATTCATCAAGAGTAAAGATACTTATTTCGATGAAAGATTTGAAGTAAGTGGGTATGAAATCTCATGATCATCATATTCTTATTTAAGACTTGTTTTCGATTGCATTATTCTCTATCTCAACAAATCAAGTTAGAAGTGTCATCACTTTTTTGTTTCCTTTTCAAGGAAATATGTAATAAGGTTATTGACATTACAAGTTGTGAAAAAATTGTAGAGTGAGATTGTGACTATATTATGCCAACTTGAGATGTATTTTCCTCCATCATTCTTTGTAATCATTATTCATTTAATGGTTCACTTGGTTAGGTTATGTGGGCATGTTTATTTGCATTGGATGTATCCATTTGAAAGGTTTATGAAATTCTTAAAGGATACGTGAGGAATCTAAACAAGCCTAAAGGTTGCATTACTGAGAGTTATCTAGTGGAAGATGTGACAAAATTTTATTGTGAGTTATTGCCCAATGTTAATATGATGGGCTTTCCTAAACCAAATCATTCAGGTATAGAGAAACAAGGGAAAGAGTGCAAAGGATTTCACATGGTCATCATTAATGATGATCTAATGTTTTCGCAAGCTCACCTCATTGTCCTTTACAATAGAGACGATGTTTAGCCGCATGCCGATCAACACATGGATAATTTGAGGGCTTTAAATCCATCTAGGGAAGATACTTTAATATTATATTGTAACACCCCCAAATTTACTATTGAAAAATTTCGTTTAAATCAAAAGGTTTAGCGGAAGCGAGAGAATTTAAACCGTAAACTTGGGGGTATTACCGCCACACTCAGTACCAGACCGATTCATTCCTACCGTTCCGGTACTAAGTGCTAAGGCTAAATCCGATCATCAATAAGTACGAAGTATCATAAAACACAAGACGACTTTTAGCATAAATCGTTAATAAGATATAAGTCAAACAGAAGTTTGAATATGATTTAGGATTACAACCCCATAATACTTTTTCTTTAAAAACGGGAAACGTAATACAAAATATAGCTAGCTAAACAATCCCCAAAAGGATCAGTATCCGGATCACCTACTCACTCAAGTCAAGCCTTCCACCCCAAAATAGTAATCGATCAAACCTGCATAAGAGGTCTGCTCCCCACCATTGGTGGATCATCACATGACCCATTCAATCAATGTAGTATCAGTACGGGTCCAATACTGAGTAAGGGCGCAGGTGCGCTAAGGCCAAGCATACAATCATACCACATAGCACACATAGCACAATCATATAAGTAACATGCGATAACACACAAGATAAGGCCTGAGCACTTTCCGGTGACTTATTCTTATTTCTCATTAATAATAATACGTTCATTCCACACATATTCTTTAATAGTCCGTGTGAGTGCGGGAACCCCACTATTATAGCCGGTGGAACGGTCACGAGGGCCATGCCCTGCCACTATTATAGCCGGTGGATCGGTCACGAGGGTAACATACCCTGCCGCAATTATTTGCCGGTGGACCGGTCTGGCCCCGACTCACAAGGTGTTCCACTATAAATATTCGTATCTTTCCCAGGTCTTATCATCATTCTTATTGGTTTGTTGAGCACGGAATCCCCCACTATTATAGCCAGTGGACCGGTCACGAGGGCCATGCCCTGCCACTATTATTGAAATACCCCAAAAATTCCTAATTTATAAATTATATTTAAAAGAGGTTTCATTAGAAAATTATTTAAATAAATTACTTTTATTAAAATAAAAGGGTATTTAATTAAGGAAAATCAAGAAGAGATTTATAAGTATTTTAATTAGGAGGAATTTGGGTATGTTAGCTAATTAAGCATTTTATTTAAAGAAAAAGTTAATTAAATAAATTTTTTTATTTAAAATAAGAAGGAGAAAATAGTTTCAAATTTTTTAATAATTTTATAAGTAATTTAAATGGGAGAAAAATTAAGGTGTTTGCTAATTGAAAAGGAATTTATGAAAAATCCCTTAAAAATCCTAATTTAGCCTAAAAAGGAATTTAAATATTATTTTGTATACATCAAATATTTTAAATAATTTAAATATCCCATATTATTATTTTTCCTTTTTTCCCTTCTTCTTTTTCCTTTTCTTCTCTCTTTTTCTTTCTTCTTTTCTTTTTCTTTTTCCTCCCCTTCTCCCCGTTTGGGCTGCCCCTTTTCGCGGCCCAATCCCCTTGCCTTCCCTCCTTCCCGCGGCCCAGCGCCGTTCGGCCCGCCCTCGCACAGTGAAACACAGCGTTTCGCCCCCCATTTCGCCGAAACGCTGCACCCCGATAAATGAAATAACCGTTGCCTCCAGCTATGCTCGACGCCGCGTTTTTTCCATAAATTACCCAAAATGCCGCGTTTTGGTAGAATCTTTCGACCGTCGCCGAACCGGCCGGTCTCCCCCTTCTTTTCTTTTCTCCCGGACCGCCGGTCCGACCACCTTCTTCTTCCTCCTCGCGTGCGCGACCTGCAACACGCCGCCCCCTGCTCCGGCCGCCTGCGCGCCGCCTGCACGCCGCCTCCCCTTTTCTGCCCTGCCGGCCACCCTCTCCCGACCGACCTACACCCCCCATACCCCCCTAGGCCACCCGCACCCTTTTCCTCCCTTTTTCCCGACCAGCGCAGAGGTCTGCCATGGCAGACCTGCGCCGACTCCCATGCCGGCCGGCGTGCCAAACGCCACCAAACCGTACCTCCCTCTGTCCCCTCTCTCGATCCCCTCCCCATTTCGAGCCTATAAATACCCCCACGAGCCCAACCTCGGGCTTTTTCGAAGACCCAACCCAGAAACCATTCCTTGCGCCGCCCCCACTTCATATCGCCGCCCCATCGCCGCCACCCATCTCCGCCGCCCGAACCACCCCCGAAACCCTTCCCTGCAGCACCCTCCACCCAACCAAGCCTCCCTCAGCCCTCGATTTACCCTGCACGCGCCGCCCCAAGCGTGCGAAGTGCCCTTCCCGACCAGGCCAACCTCGAACCCCTCCACCCTTCGCACCGCCGCCCACCGTCGTTCCGCCACTCCCAGCGCCCCCTCTGCCTCCCAAAACCACCAAGGGAACTTCCCCAACCTCCCTAGACCCTCTATTTCCCCTGCCAACCCCTCCTTTTCCTTCCTTTCCCCTCCACCACCTCTCTACCCTCTTTCTCCCCCTACGCCGCCGCCGCCGCCGCCACCGTGCGCCGTGCACCGCCACCTGAGCCACCAACACCCTAGGTAGTTCTCTAAACTCCCCAACCCTAAACATTTATTGTATAAGTGCTAATTATTTTAGTAGCATAATTAATATTATTCTTACTATTATTATTATTATTATTATCACTATTAATATTATTATTAGTATTATTAATATTATCATTATTATTATTACCATTATCATTATTATTATTACTATTGGTATTATTATTACTATTTTTATTATTATTATTATTATTATTATTATTATTATTATTGTTATTACACCTAACCTTGAAACATTTATAACTATTGGTCTCACTAATACTAGTGGCCCATAACTTTAGTATTTTATTTTAACATCATGATCGCTATTATTATTGCTAGTATTACTATTATTATTATTATTATTATTATTACTATTATTATTATCATTATTATTAATATTATTATTATTCACTATTATCATTATTATTAGTAACATTGAACTACTACCGTTAATGATAAATGTTATTAAAATTACTTTAAATTTTTGTAGCTACTTTTATTAGTAGTAGCTTGATTAACTATTTTGAGAATACTGACCATACTTCACTTATAAAAGTAATATTACTATTCTTAGCCCTAATGGTAAGTTAAATAATAGGGGTAAGGTAAAATAGAATAGTGTTTTGGTCGGAGGAAAGTAACCCTAGTTTTCCCTCTTATAGGCGAGCCAAGTCGACTTCCGGAGGAGGCGTAGGAGCGTGCTCCAAGACCGGAGTCGTGTTAGGTAAGGACGAAGCTATGGCCTTGTGCAATGTGTGATGTGATGTGTTGATTGTTGTGTGCACCATGCTAATGTGTGTTATATGATGTATGGATAACTTGTCTCATGTGTAGCGCAGCTTGGGAATTGAGGTACGTCGTGTGTGCTTCTATGATATAAGGATGACATGCTTTATGTGTGATATTCTGTTGTGTTGATACAGCCCTCTAGGACATGCATGCTAGGGTTTCGGTACTATGAAATGGGACTAAAAGAATAATGAGATGGGGAATGGGAGGTGAGACCATTAAGGGGGATATGGGGTTGACCCAAATAAATAAGAGATAAGAAGTATGTATGGGAATTCTAGAGGTTGCATGGGGACTTGAGAGTTTGCATGGAGTGGATAAATTTTGCATGGGGGTGATCCTTACGTGTGAAAAGTTGGTTTAGGGTGTAAATAAGCAAAAATGAGAGTTGTGGAGCAATCGGAGACTTGTGAGGAAAAATAATACGTAGGTCGGTGTAAGGGTGTGTGAGGGACCCGATTAGGGTTTTGGGAGGAAGTGATAATCTGGGAGTTTTGGGAATTAAAAATGATTAAGGGAGAGTAGAGTATGGGTTAAGAGTGAGAATTCTATTATACAAAAGATGAGTATGGGTTTCCTTGTGAAAGAAGAGACTTGGGGATGAAAAGAAAGAGGTTACTTGTGGAAGAAGTGAGGGGCTAGGGTTTTGGGTGGCCAACTAGGGTTTTGTCGGTCACACGTGAACTTGGGAGATAAAGTAATACATTTGGGGAGTTCCTAATAAAAATGAGGTGCGAGATAGAGAACAAAGTAACGTTTGGGTAAGTAAGAAAGAGTTGGGCCACATAGGTCCGACTAGGGTCTCCGAGGAGGAATCCTAGAGGGATGAGGAAATACGGAGTCGATATCATATGTGCTGGGGTAGCCTATATTCTTGGAGATTGTGCCTTACTATATGCCACTATGCCTAATTCTACGGGGGATGGATGTCGGATGTGAGAAGATGTATGAGTCTCAAAATATGGGACGGTCCCTTTGGGAGGGAAAGTAGTAGAGTATCAAACGCATGCATGTCAAGGGTGTGATGTGATTCAATAAGACACGGATAAGACATTAATTACGTAAAGCGAAAGATGTTGAGCCGAGCCCGTGATCCGATCCACCGGCTATAATAGTGGATCAGAGGCGTTCTGCCCTGTGCGTTTATTATCCGATCCACCGGCTATAATAGTGGATCAGAGGCGTTCTGCCCTGTGCGTTTATTTTTCGGTCCACCGGCTATAATAGTGGATCAGAGGCGTTCTGCCCTGTGCGTTATCTTCCGGTCCACCGGCTATAATAGTGGGGGATCTCGTGCTCAACAAACCAAACGAATAAGTTAATCCATGGGAAAGATACTAAGTACTTAAAGCGAAACACCATGTGAGTCGGGGCCATGATCCGGTCCACCGGCTATAATAGTGGATCAGAGGCGTTCTGCCCTGTGCGTATACCTTCCGGTCCACCGGCTATAATAGTGGGGCTCCCGCTCTCACATGGGTTATTAAAGAGTATGTGTGAAATGGACTTATCATTAATGAGAATAAAATAATAAGTCACCAGAAAAGTACTCGGGCCTTATCTTGTGTGTTATCGCATGTGACTTATATGTTTGTGCTGTGTGTGCTATGTGGTATGATTGTATGCTTGGCCTTAGCGCACCTGCGCCCTTACTCAGTACTGGACCCGTACTGATACTACCTTGATTGACTGGGTCCTGCAATGATCCACCAATGGTGGGGAGCAGACCTTTGATGCAGGTTTTGATCGGTTACAGTTTTGGGGTGGAAGGCTTGACTTGAGTGAGTAGGCGATCCGGATAATTATCCTTCGGGATTTGTTAGTTTACTTGTATTCATCCTTTGGAAGTTGCAAGTATTGTATTTAAATTTCCAAGGATTTTGTAATTGACTTTTAATTTCTCGTAACGCTGTTATGTTTTAAAATTTGGATTTAATTGTTTGACAGGTTTTAGCCTTGCATCTAACATGAGATAGATGGTTGACATTAATACAACCAAGTAATGATAATAACAATAATACAACCAAGTAAGGTTTAGCAACCACAATAATAACCGTAGTAAGGATAATAGAAGTAATAATAGTAATATTATTAATAATGTTAATACCAATAATTATAAAAATTAAGATTAAAGTTAAGTATAATAAAATTTAGGGTTCAAAAGGGATTTTAGTATTAGTAAGAAAATAAGACATTAATAATAGAGACCATAATAATGATAATAATAATAGTAATAGTAATGAAATAAATAATAATAATAATAATAATAATAATAATAATAGTATTAATATTGGTAGAAAATAGTAGTAGTTATATAAAAGGGGCATTAGGGTTTGGATGAGTGGAGAACCACCTAGGGTCGGTGGTGGTCCGGCGGCGGCGCGTGGTGGCGATGGCGGCGGCGCGTGGAGGAGGAGAAGAGAGGGAAAGGTTAAGGTGGAGGTTAGATGGGGGAAAGGAAAGGAAAGTTAAGTGTGGGGGAGGAGACAGCATGGAGAGGGGAGTGGAATGAGGGTGGTGGCGTGAGAAAGGAGGCGGCGCGCGGTGGTGGACGCGGCGGCCGAAGGTGGAAGAAGGTGGTGGGAGATGGTGGAGGTTGGTGGAGAAGGAGGTAGGGGGTAAGGATGGTATGGGCAGGTAGGGGAGGACCTGCCGGTTATTTTGGGAGGTGGCAGGGTGGCTGGTAGCGGCGGAGGAGGCGGCAGAAGGTGGCACAAGGCGGCGACGGGCTGGAAGGGGCTGCTCGGGGTGGCGATTTTGCACGGCCTGGGGTGGCTCGTGCAAGGCAAATCGAGGGCTGAGGAGGGATTGGTTAGGTGGAGGGTGGTGCAAGGTATGGTTCTGGGCGGCGTTCGACCGACAGCGTTGGGGGACGGCGGCGGTCGACGCGTCTGATGGGGCGGCGGCGAGAGGGGGCAAACCCAGGGTTTCGGGGTTCCAAATCCCGAACCCAGGTGATCAATGGGGGTATTTATAGGTAGGGTGGTCGGGCAAGGCCAGGGGAAGAAGACAAAGGGGGGGGGTGCAGGCGCCAGCTGGCCGGCAGGTGGCAGGTCCTGCCATGGCAGGTTGGGTCGGGGAGGGGGAGAAGAAAGGGAAAGAGAAGGGCACGCGGGAAAGGGAGAGAGGGACTTGGTCGGGGTCGAAAAGAGGAAGGAAAATGATAGGGAAGGGCAGGGGAGGACGGTCGGCGCTGAGCTGGTGGCTGCCGGCGAGATTCGGTGCTGCAAGTCGAGTTGCAGGTCGGCGTGCAGGTCGGGGAAGAAGAAGACAGGCAGGGTGGACCGGTGGTCCAGGGGAAAAAGAAAAAGAAGGGGAACCGGCCGGTTCGGCGGCGTTTATTTAATCCGTAAGTCAAACGCGGCGTACTAAGGGTTGTGGGAGGAAAACACAACGTCGCACCGTAGGCTGGCAACGGTCATAAGGCCGTTAAGGGTGACGCGGCGTTTCGACGGCTCTGAGGGCAAAACGCAACGCACGGGACACAAGATGGTTAGCATCGCACGGCGCGGGCCGTGGGAAGGGAAAGAAGGAAGGGACGGGGTTCGGGCGGCCTGTACGCGAGACAGGGAGAGGAGAAGGGTTTGGGCCGGTGGGCTGGCCTAGCCGGGGGGGAGAGAAAGAAAGAAAAAAAAAGAAAGAGGGAGAAAAAGGAAGAAAAAAAAGGGAAAAAAAGAAAATAAATAGGATGGGAAAATAATTAAAATAACTTATGGGGAAATTGGGGTATTTTTGGGTTATTTAGAATATTAATATTTATAAAATATTAACTAAATTCCTTTTTACTTATTTTAGACTATTTTAGATAAATTTCCTTAACCTCCAAGCTAATTAAGAAAGATACCCAAATTTTATTCCAATTAAATTCTTTATTATTTTCCTCTTAATCTATCTTAATTAACTCTCTACATTTTAAGTAAATTAATTTAAATAATTAATTTTCCTAATAATTCCTTATTTGGCCATAATTTCGGAAATTAGGATTTTGGGATATTACATATATAGACACAATAAATCCTTTTTAGAGTGGTTTTCATCTTAATCATTTGAATTTCATATTATTTGTCACACTGTCATTTTAGGGAAGTGATGTCCTCCAATTTATATAAAATCAATGGTTGTACTTTCTATATAAAAGAGTAGGATGAAAAGAGTAATTTGTAAACTAGTGGTATGAGTATAATATCAGCAGTT
The DNA here is from genome assembly GCA_039764185.1 of Tamarix austromongolica. Lineage (NCBI taxonomy): Eukaryota > Viridiplantae > Streptophyta > Magnoliopsida > Caryophyllales > Tamaricaceae > Tamarix > Tamarix austromongolica. The sequence continues at coordinate 82,677,659 of CM077809.1, read as the reverse complement.
TTGCATATATTAAGTGCTAAAGACAAAAACCCTATTTATACATCAATGACATATTATGGGGTGATAGAGAGCAAATGACTATTAGATTACACTACTTTTATACTTTATTTATTTAGGTGCAAATGGGTTGACAATTAAAATGAGGTTTATACTAAGAAAGATGGATTCAAAAGGGTGGATATTTCAAGGCATGGTCATAAGTAAGAACCATTTATAATATCCTCACAAGCAAAATATGTACTCTATGTTATTGACCCAACAAATAAATGATAGGCTATCATTTTGAATGCAAAAATAAAAAATTTAAAAAAATGGGAAGATCATATACAAGGGGAGAATGCTTTGACTACTAAATTACCTTTCTCATCCAACCATTATGATATTTTTGATTACCTCCATGCTCGAGATGATCACGAAAAATAGTTCTATGTACTTGAATAAGAGTTTGCATATAAAGAGGGCACACGTTGAAGATTAAAGCGTTATGGATGGAACATTTAATTACTTCCTATGAGGGCACACATTGAAGTTAAAATGTTTAATTACTTCCTATGAGGTGCTTTTTTTTTTAGTTTGGGTAAAAACATTTATTTTTTTATATTTTGACTATATCATGTCACATATTGCTTTAATTATTTCATATGTGGTGTTTTGTTTTATTTTGTGAATAAATGTTTATTTTTTATATTTTGACTATGTATAACATCACATATTCCTTTAATTATTTCCAAATCTATAATTTTTGTTCATTGTTTTGAGTATGGATCCAAGTGAAGATGATACACATGCTCAAGAGGTTAGAAAAACACAAAAGGGGGATAATTAGATTAACACAAAATGTTTGAAACAAAGAAAGGGACATTATGCTTAATGTTGATTTTAATGAATCAGGGCATCTAGTGGACAAGAATAGGAATTTGTTCATTGATTCTTGCAACTCTAAGATTCGTATCCCCATCACTTATCACACATGGAGGGATGCCCCAAAAGAGTTGAAGGATAGGGTGTGGGATAACACTATGGTATTATTTGAATATTAGAAATAAATATGGATTTTTTTTTGTTATAACCTTATGATAATTTAATTATATGCATACTAAATATTTGATTTAAAAAAAATATTGTATCAATGATTTAATGTTGGACAATAAGACAAGAAACTTGTTATGATTTGAGCTTCAAAGTCCAAGACAAATGACAGATAGAATTTATAGGCTATTTTCCTGTATAAAAATGTCATTTATTCCTCATTAATTTTATAAGATTTAATCTTTTCTCGAGTTTTTCTCTTTTGAATAGATTTTTTAGGAAAAGATAAAAATTAATAAATTCAAAGGAGAAATCGATGAAAACCGAAATAAAAAGAGAGTTTGGCCTACATTGCTCTCGGGCCCCCATACCAAGTCCAACCATCAACACACGTCCCCGTCTGACACATCCAGTACGTCATAGGCACCAAATATAGTACCTCCTATCTACATAAATTCAAAAGGTCCCTCTACTCGTGGGAATGAGTAGCACCCATGAGACAGGTGGTCAGTATGCTATATATTGAGTAAGATAACCATATGGGCAAGGCCAGAAAGAAAATAAACACGTAAGGCATACAAAGCATGATTCAAGTTCATATCATCAGGGCAAACTTAGACTATTATTTTGTCTTACACATATCTTATATTTCTGTTTCAAACATTTCTCATATTAATTTTGCGTGAGTATGGGAACCCTACTATTATAACTGGTGGATCGAAAACACTCCATAGGGTAAAATGCACTTGACCATTATTATAGCCGGTGGACAAAAAAAAAATATTCTCACTAGCCCTGATGATATGAATCTTAAAAATTTATACTTAATTAATTTTGATAATTGCTGTGAATTATTTACTTATAATTGTTTGTCTTATTTGGTGGATAAATAGGAGTGTAATGCAGCATATGGACTCTGTGGATCTTTGGATGCAGCTGCTGGAGTGTGCAGATTATGTATCTGGAGTGTGCAGATTATGTAATTTTTGTTAATTAATTGTAATCCCATATGATGCATTCGCCGGTCGAATTGGCTAATGGAAATTAGGTCGGTTGTATAATCCACCACTCGGTCCTTAATTATGGACTAGATGGATTGTGGATTAATCAATCCTTAATAGCCATGATTAGCTTAAGTTTTTAGCTGATGGGAATTATGTCTCAAACTTAACTTGTATTTGGGGCATTTCTCTTGTGTGTTATTTGGGCTGGTCGACTTATTTATGCGGCCTAAAGTAGCCGCCCATTCCGTTGTATGGCTGGTTGTGGAGTCTCGTCTGGGCTGTATTGTGCGGGTATTTTGTACGTTTGTTATGCGGTCTGTAATACTAATATAAATAGGCATGTAAGGATGTAATACATACAATAACTTTTGACAGAATACAATTGCTGAGTTTTATTCTCGATTCTTCTCGCGAATTCTCTCTCTCTCTCTCGGCGAATCTCTCACTCGCTCTTCTTCTCTGAGTCTGCTCTCTCTTGCTTTGATCGATCTTGATCATTCTTTCTTCGATTTTAGTTGCCGTTGTAAAAACTGTGCCTCTGAATCTTTGGATCTTCCTTTGGAGTATTTCCTTAGGCTGAACCGGCGAATCGAACGTTGCGCTCGATTAATCTTTCGATCCTTTCGTGAAACCCTAACAGGTTTCCATCATTTGGTATCAGAGCCTCGATTATTAGAGTGCTCGTAGTTTTCTTTGTTACTGATTAAGTTTTTCTTCAATTTTTGAGTCGATCTCTGTATTTCGCTAACCCTCTTTTGAGATGTGAAATTTTAGGGTTCGCAACGACGAAGAGTGTTTTGATTTCCGTCGTTCTAGAACCGGCGATTGAAGTAATTTGGTCCACTGTTTCAAAATTTCGAAAAGAAACCCTAATCGACCTAGGGTTTGGTCAAGAACTTGAATCTTGACTGACTGTGCGACAAATTGTTGTTGGTAACCTCGATTCGTAAATTTTCTTGTTAAATACTACTATCTGCTATACTTAATTTCCAATTTCTTCACAAATTACTTGTTTGTTAATAAGTACTCAGGTGAAATAACCGGCGAACCTTTGGTTTTGAGAAAAGGGTAAGACCTCCAAGAAGAGGGGTCCCCTAAATAAGTGGATTATTTGCTTAAACAGATGCGGTAATATCGTTCCTTTTTTACTTAGTCATTTTTGTCAAATTATTATTGGCTTGAATAAGTCTGAGTAAGCTATACTATTGCTATTTCTATTAATCATTGATACTGTGATACTTCTTGTGATTGGTCTGTGTGTTCTGTTTGTCTGAAGTTATTAAATAAATTGATTCTGTTAATTAATTGCTGCCGTGTTAGTTGTTTAAGTCTAAGAATTTCATTATGTCTAACAATGGTCAGTCTGTTAATCAAATCTGTTTCCAGTAATGATCTTTTAGAAACCCTTAGGAATTTTCAATAATAAATGACTGCTCAATTTGCTGTTTTATCTGCTAACCTAGAACAAAGACTAGGAGAACAGGAAATAAGAATCAATGAATTGCAACATAACAGAGTTGAAACTAATCAAGCAGGAGTATTAGGAAGGGCTCCTATGGATCCTAGGATTAGAATTCCACCCATAGCTAATCTAGAAGAGTTGGAAGATCAAATATCTAACAATAGTGATAGGATGCCTAGACAGAACAATAGGCAAGATAGGGAATTAGAGTTCATTGATAGGAATTTGAATAATCTTAAGCTTAGTATACTAGGGTTTAATGGCAGGAATGACCCTGATTATTATTTTGAGTGGGAAAGGAAAATAGAACTAGTGTTTGAGTGTCATAATTACTCTGAGGAAAAGAAAATTAAGGTGGTTGTAGTAGAATTTACTGAGTATGCGTCCTCTTGGTATCATAATTTGGTGTTAACTAGACAAAGGTGTGGGGAACCACCTATACAGACTTGGGCAGAATTTAAAACTTTAATGAGAAAGAGGTTTGTGCCAAGTTACTATTATAGGTTATTGCATAAGAGATTGCAAACTATTAGTCAAGGAGTGAGGATAGTGGATGATTATTATAAGGAATTAGAAGTTTTGATTATTAAGACAGGAGTTATTGATGATGATGATGCTACCATGGCTAGGTTTCTGAGTGGATTAAATTCAGAGATAGCTGATAAAGTAGAATTATATCCTTGTGGGACTTTAAATGAGATGGTAAATATAGCTACTAAGATAGAGATTCAATTAAGGAAATCTAGGCAATATAAACCCCCTGAGATTGGATTTAAGACTACAGTAAGGAGAAAATTTAGAGGAACTACTTCTGGAAACTGGAAGAATAATAGTAAGGTTGAATCTAAAGGTAGAAACAATGAAGTTAAGGTAGGACAAAAGTTTGGAAAGGGTAAGAATGTGATGACAAACCCTGTGAATGGATCAAACAGAACTAAGGATATTAAATGTTTTAGATGTGAAGGATTATGACATATAGCTTCTGAATGTCCAAACAAGAGAAATATTTTAATTAGAGAATCTGGAGATATAGAATCTGAATCTGAAGAAGAAGAGGAAGAGGTTAGTGTAGTCAGAGAAGATGATAGTGATCTAGAGGAAGAAGTAGAATTGCCAGTGAGTAGGGATCTTTTTGTAGTTCGTAGGGCTTTAAACAGTAATAAATTACCTGATTCTAATGCTATACAGAGAGAAAATATATTCCATACCAGATGTTTAATTGATGATAAGTGCTTTAACATGGCCATAGATAGTGGTAGTTGTATTAATGCTGCTAGTACTCTGTTAGTGTCTAAGTTAGGTTTAACAACTACTAAACATCCAAAACCATATAGATTGCAATGGCTTAATGAATTGGGAGATGTTAAAGTTAGTCAACAAGTTTTAGTAAATTTAAAATTAGGAAAACATGAAGATTCTGTTTTATGTGATATAGTTCCTATGCATACTGCTCACTTGTTGTTAGGTAGACCTTGGCAATATGATAGGAGGGTAATAAATGATGGTTATAAAAATAGGTATACAGTACAGAAGGATGACAGGAAGATTGTCTTAGCACCTATGACTCCAAAAGAAATATTTGAGGATCAAATTAAAATTAAATCTGATTATAAGGAGTTATCTAAACCTACTTTGGAGAATGATCTTAGTTCAAAGGACATGAAAGGAACTTCTGGGTTTTATGCTAAAGGTAAGGATGTAGGAAAGGCAATGAAAAGAAATGCCAATGTGTACTTGATGATTTATAAGGACTATTATGAGTGTCAGAGAGGAATAAGTGGAGAAATACCTAGTACAGTGAAACAGTTATTGGAAGAATATAGTGAGTTGTTTCCTGAGGACATTCCTAGTGTATTACCTCCATTAAGGGGAATAGAACATCAAATAGATTTTATTCCAGGAGCTGTTATACCAAACAGACCTGCTTATAGGGCTAATCCCGAGAAGGTTAAGGAATTAAAAAGACAGGTCTCTGAACTGTTAAGTAAAGGATACATTAAGGAATCTATGAGTCCTTGTGCAGTACCAGTGTTATTAGTGCCTAAAAAGGATGGTAGTTGGAGGATGCGTGTGGATAGCATGGCAGTAAATAAAATAACTATAAAGTATCGATATCCTATCCCTAGGCTTGATGAAATGTTGGATCAATTGCATGGTGCTGTTATATTTTCAAAAATAGATTTAAAAAGTGGGTATCATCAAATTAGAATGAAACTAGGAGATGAGTGGAAGACAACTTTTAAGACTAATTTTGGGTTATATGAACTGTTTGGGTTGTCAAATGCTCCTAGTACTTTTATGAGACTCATGAACTATGTTTTGAGGGAATTTATTGGAAAATTTGTGGTTGTTTATTTTGATGATATACTTATCTATAGTAAATCTTTAGAGGAACACTTGAAACACTTAAGGATTATTTTGAATGTGTTTAAGACAGAACAGCTTTATGCTAATTTAACTAAGTCTAGATTTTGTCTGGAAAGTGTGGTTTTCTTAGGATTTGTGGTAAGAAAAGATGGTATATCTGTAGATGAAGATAAGGTTAGAGCTATTCAAGAATGACCTATGCCAAAGAGTGTGACTGAAGTAAGAAGTTTTCATGGGTTGTGTTCTTTTTACAGAAGATTTGTGAGGAATTTCAGTACTATAGCTGCTCCCTTGACTGCCATAACAAAGAAGGATAATGGGTTTAGTTGGGGTTTAGAACAACAAAAATCTTTTGAGACACTTAAGACTAAATTAACCCAAGCACCTGTGTTGAGTCTTCCTGACTTTGAAAAGATGTTTGAATTAGATTGTGATGCTTTAGGGTTAGGAATAGGGGCTATACTTTCTCAAGAGGGCAAGCCAATAGCTTATTTTAGTAAGAAATTGAATGGTAGTACTTTGAATTATTCTACTTATGAAAAAGAACTGTATGCTTTAGTAAGAGCTTTAGAAGTGTGGCAACATTACTTGTGGCATAGAGAATTTGTAATTAATACTGATCAGGAAGCTATTAAGTATTTAAGAAGTCAATCAAAGTTAAATAGGAGACAAGGTAGATGGATAGAATTTATTGAGAGTTTTCCTTACATGATTAAGTATAAGAAGGGTAGTGATAATGTAGTTGCAGATGCTTTATCAAGGAGATATGCTTTATTAAATGCTGTTGATACTACTTTGTTAGGTTTTTCCAGTATTAAACTATTATACTTAGAAGATATTGATTTTAAAGAAATTTATAAAAAGTGTGAAGTTTCTACACAAGGAAAGTACTTTATTAATGAAGGTTATTTGTTTAGGGAGAATAGGTTGTGTATTCCTGCATGTTCTTACAGAGGTTTATTAATTCAAGAAGCTCATAGTGGTGGGTTAATGGCACATCTAGGATCTCAGAAAACTTTAGATGTTTTAACTGATTATTTTTACTGGCCACACATGAAAAAAGATGTTTTGAAATATTGTGTCAATTGTATTGCTTGTAGGCAGGCAAAAATTACTTCAAAACCATTTGGTTTATATACTCCCTTACCTGTCTCTAACCACCCTTGGGTTGATGTATCTTTGGATTTTATTTTAGGATTACCTAGGACTAATAGAGCTAAGGATTCAATAATGGTTGTAGTAGATAGGTTCAGTAAAATGGCTCATTTTATACCTTGTAATAAAACAAATGATGCTGTGGCAGTGGCTGAATTATTTTTTTATAATGTGGTTAAATTACATGGTATTCCTAAGACTATAGTTTCAGACAGAGATGTTAAGTTTTTAAGTCATTTCTGGAAAGTTTTGTGGGGAAAATTAGGGACTAAGTTATTGTTTTGTACAACTTGTCACCCTCAAACTGATGGACAAATTGAGGTAGTAAATAGAACATTAGGAAACATGTTAAGGGCCATCCTTGGAAAGAATCTTAAACAATGGGAATATGTTTTACCTCAAGTGGAATTTGCTTATAATAGGACTTTGCATTCTACAACTAATAAAACTCTATTTGAGATTGTGTATGGTTTTAATCCTTTAACTCCTTTAGATTTGAGTCATTTGCCTCATGCTGAATTGCAAAATTTTGATGCTGAATCTAGAGCTGATAATATGAAAAGGTTACATGAATCTGTAAGTAAGCAGATTAATAAAAAAGTGCAAAAAATGGCTGAACATGCTAATAAAAGAAGGAGAATAATGATTTTTAAACCTGGAGACTTAGTTTGAGTACACCTTAGTAAGGAGAGATTTCCAAATTATAGAAAGTCAAAGTTGGATTCTAGAGGAGATGGACCATTTACTGTGTTAGAGAAAATTAATGATAATGCTTATAAAATTGATTTACCTGTTAAATTTGGAAATGTGAGCAACACTTTTAATGTAGCTGATCTTAGTCCATTTCTGGGACTTATTCAGGTTTCAGAGGCGAAACCTTTCCAAGAAGAGGGGAATGATATGAATCTTAAAAATTTATACTTAATTAATATTGATAATTGCTGTGAATTATTTACTTATAATTGTTTGTCTTATTTGGTGGATAAATAGGAGTGTAATGCAGCATATGGACTCTGTGGATCTTTGGATGTAGCTGCTGGAGTGTGCAGATTATGTAATTTTTTTTAATTAATTGTAATCCCATATGATGCATTCGCCGGTCGAATTGGCTAATGGAAATTAGGTCGGTTGTATAGTCCGCCACCCGGTCCTTAATTATGGACTAGATGGATTGTGGATTAATCAATCCTTAATAGCCATGATTAGCTAAAGTTTTTAGCTGATGGGAATTATGTCTCAAACTTACCTTGTATTTGGGGCATTTCTCTTGTGTGTTATTTGGGCTGGTTGACTTATTTATGCGGCCCAAAGTAGCAGCCCATTATGTTGTATGGCTAGTTGTGGAGTCTCGTCTGGGCTGTATTGTGCGGGTATTTTGTATGTTTGTTATACGGTCTGTAATACTAATATAAATAGGCATGTAAAGATGTAATACGTACAATAACTTTTGACAGAATACAATTGTTGAGTTTTATTCTCGATTCTTCTCGCGACTTCTCTCTCTCTCTCGGCGAATCTCTCACTCGCTCTTCTTCTCTGAGTCTGCTCTCTCTTGCTTTGATCGATCTTGATCATTCTTTCTTCGATTTCAGTTGCCGTTGTAAAAACTGTGCCTCTGAATCTTTGGATCTTCCTTTGGAGTTTTTCCTTAGGCTGAACCGACGAATCGAACGTTGCGCTTGATTAATCTTTCGATCCTTTCGTGAAACCCTAACAGGTTTCCATCACCTGACTCATGAGGTGTTCTACTGTAAGTAATTAGTATATTTCCATGACTTATTACCACGCAAAGTTTGGTTTATTGAGCCTAGAATCCCCCACTATTATAGCGGGTGGACTGGAAACACTCAACACCTGACTACAATTATAGCCGGTGGACCGAAAAAATGTATAACCTCATAGGGTCTTGGCTCGATAATCTTTCACTTTAAGTGTTTAGTGTTTTATTGTATCTTATTCCACACACTACCCTAACTAGACATGCACGACCCACTTGACTTCCCAAAAATCCTGTCTCATACCTTGGGACTTCTAGTCCCTCTAGTACATCCAAACATTCTTTCCCACTTTTTTCTCATTACCATAAATACTTAACTCCAAGGCCCACTCTCCATATCTCTGAGTCAACTCAATATCACTCTCTACAATTTTTCTCCGAGAAACCCTAATTTTGCCTATATGACCCAACCTTCCTCTATCCCACACAACTCATGCTCCTAAAATTCATCAGCTCACTTGATTCATCACCAAGCACCCATTTTAACTCTCATATAACACATGTGGCCATGAAACCCTAGTTGGCCATCCCAAAACCCTAGCACCTCTCTTTCCTCATACAATGTTATTCATTCATCACTCTGATTACTATCACCTCTTCCACATAACACATATCTAACACAACCTATGACCCTGAGACTTCCTTCCCATATTTTTCCACTCACCATGAGAACCCAAAACTCTTCTTTATTACCAAAACCATCACTTCCCTTGATACACACCTAACATCACAACCACTATCTAACTCCCACACATGATCACAAGAAACCTAGTTCACTCCCTGAAACCCTAGTACTTCTCCTTTCTTTTATGTCACTCCCTCAACACCCAAATACATCTTTCTCACTTGGCTCACTTTTACTCCATGTGACACATCTCTCATATTTTATTCCTCATTCTAACCATTTCCATTATTTTTCCCTTCCTTACACACTTCTCTCACTTAGGGTTTTCTCCCAAAACCCTAGTCAATTCTCCCATGCATTCTTACATCAACCCACATACTATTTTTCACATATGGACTCCAATCACTCTAACAATTCTTCCCATACCTTACTTAACCCTCAAGTTAAATTTTTCATGTAAAATTCATACCCATGCAAAGGTTAACCATCCCATACAAACCCTAGACATGCATGTTTTGATCCATTCCCTCAATTTATTCCCATTATTCCTCCTTTTGTCAACCCATAGGTCATAAGATATTTAGGCCATCATTACCATTCTCAAGTAAACTCACTTTCCTCACTCTTTTCCATTTCTCTCACAACCACATCATACTACTTAGAGTCTCCTATCATGCATGTCATGGGGGGGGGGGAAATATTACATAAGAACAATTCAAGTACAAGTAATAATACCATATTACACATATCATAAACACATACAACTTACCTAAGGTCCATGCTTAGCAAGTTGTGCTACAAGATCAAGTTATATAACATATAAGGCACACACATCAAATCAACACACATAACACAATTTGCACACACATTAGGCCTCAACCATGTCCTTACCTAATATGACACCGAGCTTGGAGCACACTCCTATACCTCCTTAAGGATTTGACTTGGTTCACCTATAAGAGGGAAATACTAAGGGTTAACTTTCCTCTTACCAAAATTATCATTATTTCCTACCAACCCTTATCATAGCCTAAAATTAGGGTTAATAATAATAGTAGTAGTTTTATAAGCAAAAGTAGGGGTATTATTCTTAAAGTAGCTAATCATATTATTACTAGCCAAAATAGGTCTAGGTAGTTATATTGGTCCATGTTAAAGTATTATTAGTAATATTGATATTACTAAAGATAATAGCTTTAGTATTAACAATAAATTATTAGTAATATTGATATTACTAAAGATAGTAGCTTTACTATTAACAATAATAATAATAATAATAATAATAATAATAATAACAACAACAACAATAATAACAATAATAATAACCCAAATCATAATAATAATAATAATAATAATATTGGTAATACGAAAATAGTGACAATAATGATAATAAGGATGATAATAATAATAATAATAACAATAATAAAAAAATAATAATGATAGTAGTACTAATAATATTAGTGATATAGGCAATAATAACAACAAACAACAACAACAATAATAATGATAATATTAATATTAGTAATAGTTAGAATCTTAATAATAATAATAATAATAATAATAATAATAATAGTAATAATAATAATAAGAGTTCTAATAATCATAATAATAGTAATATTAGTAAAAATAGGGCGAAAGTTAATAATAATGATAGTAATACTTCAAATCTTAGTAATAATAATGATAGGCTTTTGAATAATCATGTTAATAATAGCATTAGTAATAATAGTGCCCAAGTTAATTACAATAATAATAATAATAATAATAGTAATAGTAATAGTAGTAGTAGTACTAGTAGTAGTAGTAGTAGTAGTAGCAGTAATAATAATAATAATAATAATAATAATAATGGTTTGAATCTTAATAATAATAATACTAACAACAACAACAATAATAATAATGATATTAATACTAATAAAATAATAACAATTACATTAATAATATTTAAGGGTTGGGGAGGCTATGGCATAACCTAATGGTGGTGTCGAATAGGCAGCAGCGGTGGAGGAGTATAAGGAGTTGAAGAGGTGGGTTTGTAGGCTAGAAGAGGGAGAGGGTGGTTGTGATGGTGGTGGGTGCTCTGGGTTGAGAGGGTTGGAAATGTGGTGATGGTGTAGCCAAAGGGGTGGTGTAGGCGGCGATTATTGTGGTGGCCGAAGGTGGTGGAGAAGGAGGGAGGGTGAAGGAGAGGGAGGCAGAGGGAAAGGAAGGTAAGGGGAGGTAGAGGGGGCTTCACTGGGTGTTTTGGGAGGCAAGGGGAGTGGTGGCTATGGCGGGGATGGCGATGCACTGCAATGATGGAGGAAAAGTAGCTGATTGGGGAGCCAAATTTGCACTGCTGTGGTAGCTTGTGTAGGAGAAATTAGAGGTGGTGGGTGGTGGTTCAATGAGGGGTGATGCAGGGAGGAGTTTGGCAGGTGGTTTGGGCAGTGGCACTGGGTGATAGTGGTGGAGGACGTGTCTGAATAGGCGGTGGTGCAAGGGAGGTAAATTTATGGGCAGGAAAAGGAAGATAGATTAAGGAGTTAGTTGGGGGTATTTATAGGCTAATGAGGGTGGATACGACAGAGGAGGAAGAGGAAAAGAGGGGGTAAGTTTGGCAGGGTCGCCGGCCAGTGGTGGCAGACTGGTACAAGCCTACAAGGTTGTAAGGGTAAGTTGGGTCGGGGGAGAAAAGGAAGGGGACGGGGCATGTATGGGAGGAGATGTGGGGTTGGTTGGGATCGAAAAAGGAAAGGGAAAGAAAAGGGGAGGCAAGCTAGTAGTACGGTGGCTGGGCGGTTAGGGGTATGGGGTGTTGTAGGTCTTCGATTTGCAGGGTGTGGGAGAGGAATGTAACACCCCAAAATTCACTATTTTTATAAAAAGTTGAAGTAATCAAATTTGAAATTAAAATCCATGAATTCTGGGGATGTTACCGCCATACTTAGTACCAAACCGGTTTTCCGACCATTTCAGTACCAAGTGCTAAGGCTAAGAAAAGATTAACATTAAACCAAACCAATAGTTCATAAAAGAACTAGAAAGATCATAATATCAAAATTAGAGTACGCATGAAGGTTTACAAACCAATAGAGTAAAATCAATCATAAAATAGAAATCAGAGTGCGAAGTCTAAATTCCTCAAAGGAAACAATCTCACAATCGATAAAAGATTTATTTAAGATACTCAATGCAAGTAATAATTCATAAAAGGGAAAATCTATTACAAAAGAGATAACTGAATGAGATAAAATAACAAGAAGAGAGATAACAGCCACGACGCTCTCAAACTTTGAGCCAAAACACTAGCTCAACACTCAGCCCCGCCGGATGTCTTGCCCACCTGCACAAAGTCAGAAGGGAATGTTACTCGTGGGAATGAGCAACACCCATGAAAAGGTTGATCAGTACGCTACGTACTGAGTAAGGTAATCGAGCACTAAGGCCAAAATCATATAAACCATGCATAAGAATAAAAGAACATAAAGACCATCATGATATCATAATATCGATCAATCATTCGGGTACATACATAAAGGCCCAAGAAGTCCAGATTAATTATTTAATTAATATTTTATCAGAAGTTGATTCACACCATGCTCTTTATTAACCCATGCAAGTATAGGAACCTCCCACTATTTTAACCGGTGGATTGGTTACACATAGGGCATCCTGCCCTAACCACTATTATAACCGGTGGATCGGTCACGTATAGGGTTAAAACCCTAACCACTATTCCTTACCGGTGGATTGGTTTAGTTCCTACTCGTATAGTGTTCCATTATAAGTAATTAGTATCTTTTAGGTGCTTTAATAAAACTCTAGTTTGTATTTATTGAGCTCGGGAACCCCCACTATTATAACCGGTGGATCGATTACGCATAGGGCATACTGCCCTAACCACTATTATAATCGCTGGATCAGTCACACATAGGGTAAAAACCCTAACCACTATTCCGAACCGGTGGATCGGTTGGTCCCGTCTCAACAATATTTCACTTTAAGTGATTAATGTCTTAAGTATCTTATTCAGAAGCTTTTACCCTAGACATGCATGAATCATTCCCTTTACACTTCACACATCACAAATCATAATTTTCAACCTCATAATTACACTTTAATCACCAAATACACATGATACCACAAAAAACCCTAAGTAGCTACACCAAACCCTAATTAACCACAACAAACCATAGTTAACCATTCCAAACTCTATTTAACCATAATAACCATAATTAGCCATTCCAAACCTTAGTTAATCACAACAATCCACAATTATCCACTCCAACCCTAGTTAGTCACTCTAAACCCTAATTTAGTCTCCTTCATACCCTTATAATGTCCTACATACTATTTTTTACCCAAAACTTCCAAACACCCAAATAACTCTTCTATTACCTTCATTACATCTCAAGTCAACTTTTCACACGTAAACTTTACTCCCATGCATACGCTAACCTTCTCATGCAAACCTTCAAACTTTCTCATACAAAACCCTAAGCTCCCATGCAAGAACCTTAGAATCAACCATGTAAAACCTAAGATTCTATCATATAAAACCCTAAATTCAATCCAAACCAAACCAAAGATTCATCCATACCAAACCCTAGATTCAAACCATACAAAACCAAAGATTCATCCTTACCAAACCCCAAATTCAAACCATATAAAACCATAGATTCATCTATACAAAACGCTACATTAGATCCTTCCATACAAAACAATAAATTAGATTCTCCCATACAAAACCATAAATTAAATTCTCCCATACAAAACCATAGATTAAATTCTCTTACACAAAACTATAAATTAGATTCTCCCTCACGAAACCATAAATTAGATTCTCCCATAAGAAACCATAAGTTATATTCTCCCACACAAAACCATAAATTAGATTCTCCCTTATGAAACCTTAACGTAGATTCTCCCATATAAAACCATAAATTAGATTCTCCCATACGACATCATAAATTAGATTCCCCCATACAAACCATAAATTATATTCTCTCACACGAAACCCTAAATTTCCCATTTTATTCTTCCACTCATGAATCATTAAAATACTTAGGTAAACTCACATCCTTTGGTCAACTTATTCCCCCCATTCTCCTTTTTCATCATTTCTCCCACACAAACCATATTAACACCCTCACATGCATGTCTTATAGGGTCACACCACATATCATTACATATACAATACTTCATCACACATAGTACACATGCCATACAAAAACATACTTCAACTCCATGTTATACCACATACGAAATAATTAATAATGATAAATATAGGATACATAGCATACGAAGCACATAATGCATATAAGCACATAAAAGGCCTTAGCACCCCTTACCTAAAACGACACCGATCTTGGAGCACGCTTCTACGCCTCCTTAGGGCTTTGAATGGTCTCACCTATTATGAGGGAAAAGCTAAAATTATATTCCCTCCTAAAAAAATACTATTAAATACTAACTTATTCTAAGACTAAGCTTTTGATAAAATACTAAAATAATAATAGCAAAAATACCAAAAATAATATCAATATTCATATTAACAAGAATAATAAAAATAGTAACAATAATAATAAAAAGGGCATTACTCAAAAACATAGTGAAATAAAGGTTCAACCCCTTTACCAAGATAATACTAATAATAATATTAGTAAAATAAATAACAAAATTTAGTAATAATAATAATAATAATAAAATAGTAATAATAGTAAGGATAATATTTGAAGATAAAATGAAGTAGGGTTTCTATCCCATATTGAACAATAATAAACTTATTAAATAATAATAATAACAACACTAATAATAATAATAATAAATGCTAATGATAAAATAATGATAATATTAATAATAATAATACTTGATATTTATAATACTACTACTATAATTCAAAATAGGTACAATAGGGTTTCAGCTCTATATAGAATAATAATACCAACAACAACGACGACGACGACGACAACAACAACAACAACAACAACAACAACAACAACAACAACAATAATAATAACAGCAGCAGCAGCAGCAACAACAACAACAACGACAACAATAATAATAGTAATAGCAACACTAATGGTAAAATAGTTGTAATCATACTAATAACATAATAATAATAGTAATTCAAAATAGTAATAATAAAAATAATAATTATAATAATAAAAACATATTATTATTAATAATAATAGAAACAATAAGAATAATAATAATAAATCGAAATAAAATACAATAGGGCTTTAGCCCTCAACAAAAATAATAATAAAAACATTAATACTAATAATACTAATAATAATAATAATACATATTAAAAATAGAAATAATAATAATAATAATAGTATTTATATTTAAATAAATGAAATAAAATAAATTAAGGCTTGTAAAAATAGGGAAAAGGGTTGAGAGGGTCTAGGGTTCAACCTTAGGCTGGTGGAGATGGGCGACACCGGTGGCAGTACACTGAGGCAACGACGGCGACCGAAAAAAGGGAAGAAAAGGGTAAAATTTGGATGCTAGGAAAAGGAGAGGCAGAATGGAGGTGAAAGTTGGGTTGTTTAGGGTTGCCCAGGTGGAGAGAGACAGAATAAGGGTGGCGGCGCACGGCAGCGACAACGGTGGCCGAAAGAGGAAGAAGAAGAGAAAGAGAGGAGGAGAGGGAGGAAGAGGAAAAGAAAGGTAGGGGAAGGTAGAGGAGGATCTGAAGAAGAGAATGGTAGGTGAAAAAAGCGGTGGCAGTGGCAGAAGAGGTGGTTAAAGGTGGTACGAAGGGTGGCAGAGATAGAAAATAGGGTTAGTCGGGAAGGCTACTTCACATAGGCGGGGTGACTTGTGTAGGAAGAATATAGGGATGAGGGGGTTTAGGTAGTTAGAGGGTGGTGCAAGGATGAGTTGGGTGGCCAGAACGGGCGTTGGAGTTGGCCGGAGGCGGTGGAACTGGCGTCTGAAATGGTGTTGGGTGGTGCAAGGTTGAGAATTTCTGTGTAGAATTCAAAGGCTCGACACAGGGCTATTATGGGGGTATTTATAGACTTAGAGGAGAGGTTAGGGTTATATGGGTCGGTGAGGGGATAATGTAATTAGGGTTAGGGTCATCGGTGGCAACAAAACCAGCAAAGATCAAGAAGACGTGGTAAGGTGTGGCTGGCTGGGATAAGGGGAAATGTGCGAGAAAAGGGAGCATTGGTTGGGTCGAAATGGCCGATGAGTCAAGGGGAAGAGAGAGGAAGGAGAATGGCTGGTTAAAACGACCGTAACGGTTGCGAAAATCCAGGGATGGGCGGCGGAGGTTGCAGTTGACGACGAAGGCAAGATTGAAGGCTAAGGGAAGAAGAAGAAGGTGGCTGAGGAGAAAAAGAAAGGAAGGAAAAGAAGGAATAAGAAGAAGAAAGGTGGGGAGGAAAATCGGGTGGTTCGGGGAAGAAAAAGAAAAGAAAGAAGTGGGAGACGGGAAAACCGGGCGGCAATCATTAAAACGCAGGATCAAAACGCAGCGTCCAGGGAAAACAAAACACAAAACGCGGCGCTGGGGAGAAGGAAGGAAGAACGGGCAGCTGTGCGAGCTGGGCCGTGCCGAAGGAAGGAGGAAAGGAAGGAATGGGCCGCAAGAAGTAGGCCCAATCGGGGAGAAGGTAAGGAAGAAAAGAAGAAGAAAGAAAAAGAAAGAAAAAGGAAGAAAGAAAAAGGAAAAGAGAAAAATAATTAGGTTGGGTATTTAAATTAATTAAAATATTTGGAATATTTAAAAATAATAATATTTAAATAAAATTATATTGAAATCCCTTTTTAGGCTAAATTAGGATTTTTGAAAGATTTTTCATAAATTCCATTTTAATTAGCAAAAACCCTAATTTTCTTCAATTAAATTATTTATAAAATTAATATTAATTTGAAACTATTTTCTCCTTCTTATTTTAAATAAAATAATTTATTTAATAATTTCCAAAATAAAATCCTTAATTAGCTAAAATACCAAAATTTCTCCTAATTAAAATACTTATAAATTTCTTCTTGATTTGCCCTAATTAATTTCCTTTTTTTAGTAAAAATAATTTATTTAATTAATTTTCATAATAAAATCTCATTTGAGTAGAATTTTTAAAATTATAAATTTTTGGGGCATTTTAAGGAAGGAAGAAGAAAGGTTAGGCGGGTTGGCCATTCGGTTTGGGAAAAAGAAAAGAAGAAAACGAGAGAGGACCGGGTGACTGGGTGGTGAGGAGAAAAAGAAAGGTGGGTGTGGGCTTAGGTCGCATGGGGGAAAGAAGAGGGAGGAGGGGGTTGGGTCGTGGGGGAGGGTTGTCCTAATCCAGGGGAAGAAGGGGGAAAAAGAAAAAGAAGAAAGGAGAAAAGAAAAAGGATAAAGGGAGGAAAAGGGGAAAAAGGGAAAAAAGAAAAGGGAAAAAATAGGTTGGTTGGGTATTTAGAATATTTTGGTATTTTTGAATATTTAAGAATAATAATATTTAGTAAATTAATAATTAAATCCCCTTTCTTGATTAGTATAGGGTATTTTGGATAAATTTTCCTAAATTTCATTTTAATTAGAAAAATGCCCTAATTTTTCCGAATTAAATTATTTATTATTTTCTCTTTATTTTACCTTAAATAAGTCCCCTTATTTTAAATAAAATAATTGATTTAATTAATTTTCCTAATAAATCACTATTTTAACACAATTTTCTAAATTAGGATTTTGGGGTATTTAAGTGTAGAGTTGATTCAATTAGCTTCACAATAGTGGCTAATTGCATTTACCTTAGAATATGTTTTAGTTCCCTCCATCGGATTAAGAATAGTGAGGTCCCTAACTCAACATAATGGAATGGATTGTAAGTATACTAAATAAAGGAACTCTAGATTGGTTTTTATCTTACATCGTATCATATTTAATCAATGCGTATGATGATTCTTTCCATGGTTCCTTATGTACCTTGTATACTTTTGCTATAATTGTATTGTTACCTTAATTAATAAGTAGCATACCGATTATAATCTTCATGGGTCATGCATATTCCCACAAGAAAATGACTTGGATTTTACTATGTAGTTCACTGAGTATTATCTCAATGATTTCATTGCTTATGATGCCTTACTTGTGAAGGAGTGATTATATTATCCTTTAGGGTTGGACTTAGGGCTTGTTTGGTATGGGAGTAATAGGGGTGGAAAAATTTTCCCTCTATTTTATACCTCTTATATTAAGTATTTAATAATAATAAATATATTTTAATGAAATACCCATTTTAGATCAAATTAAGATCTCAAATGGGTATTTATTAGAATAAAAATATTTAATTTTAAATAAATTGTATAAGATATATAAAATATGGGGGTAATTTTTCCACCCCTATTACCCCCATACCAAATGAGCACTTAGAGTGAATGTTATCTAGTTGTTAGTTTATGTTCGGGTATCTTTTTTGACTCTTAGTGCCAATATATTCCATTTGGTTTTATTTTTATTTATTGTGAACTCAAAGTTAAACTCCAACTTTGATATAATTTCATGGAAACTTCTCTTATTTTCTATTCATCATACTTTATGCTCTAAATGTTTTTTCACTTAAAATGAAATATTTTGGTAGTAAATTTTAGAATGTTATAATAAATCTTTTCCTAATTAATGATTGTATAAAGGACCATATCAAGCTATTCAAACTTGCACATCAACATCATTTGCTTCTTTGGATAGTTCATGGCCATACAATAATAGCATCAATATGTTAAAGTATTGTATAAAACAAACCTATCCTATAACATAGAAAAGGTTCACGCTACACATAGAGGCCAAACAAAACATGGCATAAGAAACATGCTCAAACATATAACCATGGAATAGTAGCTATAATACCAAATGATCTCATGCCTCTCAATATGAACTCATCCCAATGAACAAAAGTCATGGCAACGTCCAATTGGGTATTTTACAGTGATCACATAATCATATCCAAGGTGGGTATCAACCCACAAATCATGGCATACCCTATATAAGTGATGACCCTATAAAGCACCTATTCCATGATTTAGCATTTAGAAAATCACATTAAACACAAATAAGGCAATCCAAACCTTCCTAATTGGGTGTTTAGGCGATTATACCAAAAACAAAGGGGATAAACCCACCAATCATGGTATACTGTAACACTCCCAAAATTCACCATTGAAAATTTTCATTTTATTAAAAGATACAGGGGAAGTAAGGAGAATAAGATCGTGAATTTCGGGGATATTACTGTCGTGATCAGTATAAGCCCGGCACTCGGCCAGTCTCGTACTAACCACAAGGCTAAAGGAAATTTACCGTCAAATACGAGCCAATACTTAAGACAAGAATTCATAAAAGAAATGAACCATTCACAATATAAAATCAGAGTAAGTGTAAAAGAGTTACAAATCAAAGAGTACGTGATTAAAGTTCTTAAAGAGAAAAAGGGTACAGTACGAAAAAACACCATTGAAGGAAAAAAGTACAAGATAAATTACAAGAGAATCTGGCCAAGTCTCTCTCGCTCCTCAGGCCAAGTCCAGGCTCAACTCTCAGCCCCCTGATGCCTTGTAAGTATCGTAGGCATCGAAGATATCATCTCCTACCTGCACAAACTCAGGTGGGCCCTCTACTCGTAGGAAAGAGCAGCACCCATGAAATGGGTGGTCAGTACGTTACATACTAAGTAAGGTAACCACACAGCTAAGGCTAGACATATAAGGCATATAACACAAGCATGATCATATAGCCAACATATAACAATACAGATAATGAAAGTTGAGTTACTGTCCAGATAAACTTATTCTTTAGATCGATGGTCAATATACTCATTTCACACATACTATTTATCAATCCATGCGAGTGCGGGAACCCTACTATTATAGCCGGTGGACCAGAATATATACAGGGTAGAATGCTCCTGACCATTATTATTGCCGGTGGACCAGTCTCCAGGGCAGAACGCTCCTGGCCACTATTATTCGCTGGTGGATCGGTCTAGCCTTGACTCATATGGTGTTTCATGGTAATTACTTAGTGTCTTTCCCATGTCTTATCATCATTATATTTGGTTTTTTGAGTACGGAATCCCCCACTATTATAGCTGGTGAACCGGAAACATATAGGGCAAAACGCTCCTGGCCACTATTATTCACCGGTAGATCGGTCTGGGCCCTGCTAAACAATCTTCCTCTTTAAATGGTTAGTATCTTATTCGTGTCTTATTCGATAAATATTTCACCCTTGATATGCATGTCACCAACCTTATACTTCTATCCTCCAAAGAGGGCCCATCCCATATCTTAAGACTTCTGCACCTCCTATCACACCCCGACATCCATTCCTCCTTCCATTTACTCATAACAAAAATAGAACTCCTAAGGGTGGGTTAAGTCCCATCACCTTATGACATCCAAATCCAATCACTATCATCCTCTAGGACTTTCCCCTGAAACCCGAATTGGACCTATATGGCTCAACCTTTCTCTGACTTACACAAACATTATTTCTTTTATCACCCAACACATCATCTCATTTAGATTCAACCCTAATTATATTACTTTACTCACTGATTACACATGTGATCATCAACCTTAGTTGGCCACTCCAAACCCTAGCACCTTTCTTCCCCCACAAGTCACCTTTCCATTTTTCACCTAATATTTCTTCTTCCCTATGGCACCCATACTCATCCTTCATATAATAATTTTCCACTCTTATCCCATACTCCACTCTTCTTCAATCATTTTCACTTCCATGTTCCCCCTTAGATTAGGGTTTCCTCCCAAACCCTAACCAGGTCCCCTATACACTCTTATACCAACCTACATACTAATTTTCACCCCAAGTCTCCAATCACTCCACAACTCTCCGCTTACCTTACTTACGCCCCAAGATGAATTTTCTCATGTAAAGATCATTCCCATGCAGACTCCATCTATCCCATGCAAACCCTAGAAATTTTCCATGCAAGATTCACATCACTCTTTCATTTTGATCATAACCTTCTTTTATTTCCCCCCTCATGGATTATGAGATAATTAGGTCAATCTCATATCCCTTCAATCAACTCACTTCCCATATTTTTTTTATCCTTTCATCTCATATTATATTATTAAAATTCCTAGCATGCATGTCCTAGAGGGTCACATCATATAACATCATAAACATAACATATATAATCATTATACACATGCCATAAGGAATTCACATAAGCATACCTCAACTCCAAGCTGCGCTACAAGTAATAAGTCATTATAATCATAAAGTATACAACATGGCATAACACATGGCACACAAGGCAAATAACACACACATAGTTGGTCTTAGCCACATCCACACCTAATACGACACTAGTCTTGGAGCATGTTCCTATGCCTCCTTAGGGTTTTGAATTGATTCACCTATAAGAGGGAAGTACTATGGGTTAACTTCCCTCTTATCAAAATACCATTATTCCTACCTTACCCTTATCATAACCTACTATTAGGGCTAATAATGATAATAGTACTTTTATGAGTAAAAGTAGGGTTATTATTCTTAAGGTAGCTAATCATGCTACTACTAATCAAAGTAGGTCTTAGTAGATACATCGGTTCATGTTAAAGTAATTATAGAAATATTTATATTATTAAGGATAATAGATTCAATATTACTAATAATAATAATAGTAGTAGCTGTAGTGATAATACTAATAACAACCCAAATCCTAGTAATAATAAAAATGATATTAGTAATACAAAAGTAGTGATCATAATGGTAATAATAATAATAATAATGCTAGTAGTGATAGTAATTTTAGTGATATATGTAATATTAACAATAATGACAAAGTAATAATAATAGTTAGTGATGGTAATGTTACTACTACTACTACTATTATTATTATTATTATTATTACTATCACTATTATTATACTTGACCATATTATCACTAAGATTACTACTATTATGATTATTAGGACCCTTGTTAGCATTATTCATAAGATTGGAACTATTAATAATAATAATATTGATAATAATAATAATAATAATAATAATAATAGTAACAACAATAATAATAATGTTAAGAATAATACTAATAATAATAATCGAAATGGTAATAGTAATATAAGGATTCAAATATTTACAATAATAATAAAAGTGATAATGTGTCAAAGTTAGCATTAATAATAATAATAGTGATAATAATGATAATCATAATATTACTAGAGTTGTTGACCATTAATAATAATAATATTAGTTAGAATATTCTAGGGTTAGGTCAAATAATAAAAATGATAAGGGTAATAATAATAACAATAACAATAATAATGATGATAATAATAATAATAATAAGAATAATACTATTAATACTACTAAAAATAGCTAACAATTGTATAAAAAGGGTTAGGAGTTAGGGAGGTTAGAGTACCACCTAGAAAGGGTGGTGGCACCGGTGGCAGCTGTGTAGGGAGAAGAGAGAGGGAGAGATTTCTAGGCTAGGAGATAGGGAACGAGGAGGTGATTGAGGTGGTGGTGGGTGCTTCAGGTGGAGAGGGTTGGAATGGAGGTGGTGGTGCAGCCAAAGGGGGCGGTGCACAACGGCGGGTGTGGTGGCTGAAGGCGGTGGAGAGAGGAGAAGGGAGAAGGAGAGGGATGCAAGGAAAAATGGAGTCATGGGGAGGTAGAGGAAGCTCCCCTGGTTATTCTGGAGGGTAGAGGGGGTGGTTTTTGTGGCGGAATTGACGGCGGACGGTTGTGTGAAGGGCGGCCGTGGTCGAGGTGGGGCTGATCGGGAGAGGGACTTGAAACGATTGGGGTGGCTCATGTAGGGCGAATCGAGGGTGGATGAGGGTGATTTATGGAGTGGTTTGGTAGGTGGCTCAGGCGGCGACACTAGGTGGCAGCGACGGGGCGATCGTCTGATCGGGAGGTGGCACAAGGGTTAATTTTTTATGGGCTGCGAATCAAAGGGTCGATTATGGATTCCCTTATGGTATTTATAGGCCAATTGGAGGGGAAAATGGTAGAGGGGGAAGAGGTTAAGAGGGGGCAAGTGAGACAAGACCACCAGTCGGCGGTGGTAGGTTGGTGTAGGTCTACCACTGTAGGAGGAAGTTGTAGTCGGGGGAAGAAAAGGAAAGGGGAAGGCATGTGTAAGGAGGGAGAAGGGTTGGTTGGGTCAAAAATAGGAAAGAAAATAATGGGGGAGAGAGGGAAAGGACAGCCGGTGTGCTGTTGGTGGCTGTCGACGGAAATCGGGCTGCAGGTCAGGGGCGTAAGGGGAGAAGGAAGGAGAAAGGGCTAGACCGAGTAGTCTGGGGAGGAAAGAAAAGAAAAAAAAAGAGGGCCAACCGAGTGGGCGACAGGGAGGAAGAGAGGAGTGCGTGTGGGCCTGGGCCACACTGAAGGAGAAGGGGAAAGAAGGGAAACTTAGGCTGTGAGGGTTGGCCCAAGTCGGGGAAGAAGGGAAAAAAAAGAAAGGAGAAATGAGGGAAAAGAAGGAAAAAGGAAAAAGGACGGAAAAAGGAAAAATAGGTTGGTCGGGTGTTTAGGATATTTTAGTATTCTTGATTATTTAAAATAATAATATTTAGAAAAATAATAATTAAATTTCTTTTTAGGTTAGTTTGGGATATTTTGAATAATTTTTCCTAAATTCCATTTTAATTAGCAAAATACAATAATTTTTCCTAATTAAATTATTTATTATTTTCTTCTTGATTTTCCTTAATTAATTCCCTTTATTTTAATACAATATTTTATTTAATTAATTTCCCTAGTATATCCTTATTTTGTCATAATTTCCTAAATTAGGGTTTTAGGATAGTTCACATACCCTTTACAAGTTACAACTCTATAGAACATTGAAGCCTTGACGGTTTGTCACAATATTATTCCTAATCCCTTCTACGAGCTACAACTTAGTAGGATAAGAAAGGTACTAAGTGAAAAATACGATGAAACCATACCAATTATAGCAAACCCTCAATAAGATGTAATCTTATAAAGCTTCATTATCATAATGGTTTGCTATATCAAGATATTAGATGAAAAAAAAACCAATCCACCTATTAACTTTTGCTTAACTACCACAACATATAGAGGAAAAAGATTGAACAAAATCTTAATTACCATTATTAGTGTTTTAACATGAAACATAAACTAATTCCATTTATTGATAAAATTAAGTACTTTAAGTGTTGGCACCAGACATAAACCAAGACAATCTAAACCACACAATTAAAACACCTTTAATTTAATCTTCAATTCATAAATTAAAGTAAAAAACTAAAGGTCAAATCATGGTCAAACTATCTAAATATCACATATATCCCAAGGGAAATATTTGACTAGTTCCATAAATCATTGGACTAGCTTGAGGCCTTCAGTATAACAAATCAAGCAAATTGGTTGACTAGTTTAAAGATAATGAGTCAAATTTTGAACCAATTGACTAGTAAACCCCTTAACCATTTTATTGGTGCAAGGTCAAAGGTAACATAAATAAAGCCAACTTAACTAATTAACTAGTATGCCAATGCTAGTTAATTGATCCCTCCCACTAGTTGATTGGTTTACCTTAGTAAAGCCACATATATAAAATTTGATTGAGCTCAATAAATTCTACTAACCCAAACAATCTAAGTATGCTTCTATACTATGAAAATACATATAAAAATGTGCTCAACACCTTGAATACATAGATCATGCTCAGAATCAAATTTAAATAATCATTATTCATGTTGTTTCACCAAACTTATGCTAGTGCCAAAATGGTTGAACCATGTTGAACATTTCATGATACACACCCTTCTCATGTTAATACTTCTAATATCATAATTACATGATAAACATATTGACAAAAAACATAACTCATTAGAAACCATAGGAATTCGAGCTGCGATGTACTCACATACATTATCATATTAGCATTTCTCAACCATAAGGCTTAAAAATATACAATCATGCTCAACACATCAAATGCCAAACCCATGCTCAAGATTATGGAAAAAACCTATACATTTAAAGTCATGGTTTTAAATGGAAACATGCTCAAAATCATGATAACAACTAAGACAAACATATAACACCAAACCTTATCATAAGATAGTATTGCCTTACCTCAAGGTAAATCCTCTAGAAATCAAGAAGTACTACTAACTTGATGGTCAACTACAATATCCTTGATTATCTTAAGAATTCAAGAATATAAAATCAGTAAAAAAGAACACTTAGATATAAATTAAAAAAATGAAAAATAGAGGAAGAAGGATTACCCTTTTTTTCTCCCAAACTTTTCCCAAAAGATGGATATCCAAGAGGAAAAAAGAAGAAGAAATACAATAAGGATTAATAAGAGGATTATGGGTAGGATTGAACTAGAAGAATTTGAGTAACAATGAGAGTTGGGCCACGAAAAATAGAGAAGAAGAAGAAGAAGAAGAAGAAGAAGAAGAAGAAGAAGAAGAAGAAGAAGAAGAGGGTATTCCTCAACAGAGATAGTATATGTAATACCCCAAAATTTTAAAACCTAGAATTTAATAATTAATCCTCATTTGGGGATAGTTTATATTTTAAATTATTAATTTAATTATTTTGTGGACTTTTGGTTTATAAAAATGGTTATGATTATTTCATAAATTAAAATAAGTATTTTGTTCTTTTTATCATACTCTTTTTATTTAAATAATTTTTCAAACCCATATTTTACTAAAATTATCCTCTTAAATTAATATCTTAAAATTTAAATAAATTAATTTACTTGAATAAATTATCCATCTAAATAATTAAATACCCTTATTCCAAAAAATTATTTTATTTTTATTTTCCCCTTTTCCTTTTCCTTTTTCCTTCCTTTTTTCCCTCCTTTCTCCTTTTTCTTCTTTTCTCCCTTTCCTTGGGCCACTAGGCCTACTCCTTCTTCCCCTCGCTGGGCCGCTGGCCTTTACTCCCTTCCTCGCCCGTCTAGCCCACACCTCCCTTCTTCTTCTTTTTCTTTCCTTTCCCCCTTGTTGGGCCAACCCAACCCTCCTCTCTCCCTTCTCTTTCCCCTTGCGAGCTCAAGCCGACCCATTCTTCTTTTCTCCCTACCCGGCCGGCCTGCCCTCCTCCTCCTCCTCCTTCTTCCTTCGCCTTCCACATTGAGCCACCCTGCACTTGCAACTTCCCCTACACCTGCACAACCCCAACCTGCCCTCTCCCTCTCTCTCCCATCCATTTCCTTTCCATTTTTGGCCAAACTCTCCCCTACAAAGCCCCTCTCGTGTTCCCCTCCTTCCTTTTTTTTTTACCTTTACCCATGCGCACCTAAACTTTGCAGACTTGCGCTGGTCTGCCACAACTAGCTGGCAACCACCTACCCTCCCACCTCTTGTCTTCTTCTCCTCCCATGTGCCTATAAAAGCCCCCTCATCCTCCTTCCTCTTCTTTTTCCTCTGCCTAGAAACTTCTCGTATTCCTCTCCCGCTGCCCCTTCAGATGCAACCACCACCACCGCTGTGCCTCGCCGCAGTCCAAACTGCCACCCATCCTCTTCTCTGCACTATCCTTTACCAAATGTGACACCTCCCCGCCTCTAACTCTCCCTACTCTACTCTACCTACTTGTGCAACCTTTTGCACCCTACACCACCCTTCGCCATCTCCTCCTCCACAACCACCACCCCACTACCTCCCTCTCTACCCAAAAATCCCTCTACCTCCCCATACCCTCCTTTTCCTTTTCCTCCCCCTCCTTCCCCTTCCTTTCCTCTCCTCCACTTTTGGCCACCGCTGTCGCTGTGGCACGCCACCACCACCACTACAATCCCCTATGACCCAGGAATCCTACCACCCACAAAACACCACCTCCCTTCCCTTTTTCTAACCACAAAATCTTATCTTTCTAACCACCACCACCTCCATCACCCTTGTGCTACCACTGTGCGTTGCCGTCGCCACCCTAGCTATGAAATCCCTTTTGGTTGTGCCCTAACCCTTATTTTTATTTAAGTGTAATATATTTTAAATATTTGCTATTATTAACCTTATTATTATTATTATTATTATTATTATTATTATTATTATTATTATTAATCTTTTAATAATATTTAGCTAAAGAGAAATAAAAGAAAAAGGAGTAAGAGAAAAGTTAATAGTAGTGTTCCATTCTTATAGGTGAACCAAACCCTTTCTATAAAGTGGCATAGGATTTGTGATTCAAACCCGGTGTCCTATTAGGTAAGGATGTGGTTAAGGCTAAATTGTATATTTTATGTGTTCATAGGTGTTTTGATATGTGCCTGCATTATATGCGAGTATGGACTACAATACGTATAGTGAAGCTTGCTATGCATGGTGCTAAGGTAAGTTGTGTATATGTTATGATATGTGTGATATAAATTATATTTTATGATATAATCTTATGCAGAGTTGCTATAAGTTGACATGCATGCTAGTAGGCCTAAGGAGGTATGATGAGATTGTTGGGAGCTAATAGAAATAAAAAGGGTGGAGTAATTAGGGAGAAGTGAGAAAAATCATAAGTACCTTATGATCCATGGGTGGCAAAATAAAAGGATGATAATAATAAAATGAGGGGTTGGATAAAATCTTGCATGGGAAGTGTAAGGCTTGCATGGGGTGGTTAGCCTTTGCATGGGGGCTTAACTGTGGTTTTTGAAAAAATTCCTAAGTAGGGGAGTGTGTGAAAGGTTTGATGGTGATTGGATAGAGTTAGGGTTGAGATTAGGAGGGTATCTTATGAAGGGGTTAAGTTAAGTGGTAAAGAGAGTGGAGTGTATGTGCGAAGGGATGGTGTAAAAGAAAGGAGGAGTATTAGGGCTTCAAGGTGGCCAACTAGGGTTTTCTTATCATATGTGGAAGATGGGGAATAAGGTTGTGATTTTGGATGTGGGTTGAGTGGAGTGATGGTGTTGAAATTAAAGGGAGTTGGGCCATGTATGATAAAGAGAGGTTGGGGCCACATAAGATAGATTAGGGTTTCTAAGGTTAAAACCTAGTAGGCAATGGTGAGCTAAGGTAGAGAGATGGGAAAGTGGGCCTGGACCCACATGCATGGGAGATTTGGATTTCATGGTGAGTAGGGGAAAGGTGCACCAAAGGTCTTGGAGTCTTGGGGAATGTAGAGGCCCTAAGATATGGGACCGCATCGTTCAGGGAGTCTGGGTATGAGTCAAAAGTCCATTGAGGGCATGCATGTCTAATTAGGGTTACATGTGGAATAAGACATGAGTAAAATAATAATTACTTAAAGTGAAAGATTATCGAGCCGGGCCCAGGTAAGGATGATTTTCGGTCCATCGGTTATAATAGTGGCCAGGTGCTTTTTACCCTGGAATATCATTTCTGGTCCACTAGCTATAATAGCAGGGTTCCCGTACTCACATGGATATAATTCAAGAGATGTGTAAAGACAAAGTTAATGGCCTATGTCTTAATAATGATGGTAAAGCTGAATGAAATACTGCATGCATCATCTCCCTTTTTTATGTTTGCATGGTCTTAGTCATATGGTTACCTTACTCAGTACATAGCGTACTGATCACTCCTTTCATGGGTGTTGTTCATTCCCACGAGCGGTGACCCCTCTTGAGTTTGTGTAGATAGGAGATGATGCTTGGGATGACTTTGACACCTACGACGCCTTGGGCGGGATTGAGTGATGGCCTAATGTACTTGTCGTGGGGTCCGAGAGGGTGTTATCCGAACTTACCTTTATTTGAGTTTCTTGTTGTTTTATTTACCATTTTATTTCCCCCATACAGGACGTTATTGTATTCACTTTCCACTTCTATATTAACTTTGACAATTGCGCACTCTATTTTATTTATAAAGTGTCGAAACTATTGTGGTTTTATTGATTATTCACATTAATACTTTTAAATTCTATAGCCTTGTGGTTGATATGAGATTGGCTGGGGGGTCAATCTTGTGATGATCATGGCGGTAACACCCCTTGTTTTTAGTATATGGTTTTCTACATAAACAAAAATTTTCAACTGTAAATTTTAGGGATATTACAGTGTAAGAGGTCAAGTATGTATGGAGGATATAAATCAAATGTCAAGCTCCTTTTCACCCTTTAAGGCTCACATACACAAGAGAGAGGAAAGGTATTAGGGTTGACTTTAGAGGTGGAGTATGAAGAACTATATGTAAAAAGGACATGATAAATCATAGGAGGGAAGGAATGATTTAGAGCCAAGGTTAAATCATGGCCATGCAGCAGAAAATATAGCACAACCTTCATGAGCCAAACTAGTAGAGGGAGGGTAAGAGGAAAGAGAAAAATGTAGAAGATGGGAAAAAGTATGTCAAAAGTGTTTTTAGGATATTTTTTAGCTAAATAAAATAAAATAATGATATATATATATATATATATATATATATATATATATATATTATGAAGATAGTCTCAAGACATCAAAATATGTTTATTACCATAAAGAGACACTAAGTACAAGGCTAGAAAATCATTTGACCAAGAATAAAAATGAAATGAGAAAGGAACCTAAAACTGTAGCATGAACAATCAATTGGTATAGGGGGACCAATCAATCAGTGATCTTGAAATGAGAATTTAAGCCTCTTGATGTACTAGTTGACTGATCTTAGGTATGAATAATTGATTGGTACCATTAAAACTCATATTTTCACCCAAATTTCATGTCAATTCCTAAACTACTTTTTTTGAATTTTACATTAATATAATTTTAACCACATATGAAAGGTTTTAGAGCAAGGTGTTATAAGTTGTCCATCTAATGTAATTCCCTACAAGTAACTAAAGTTTAGGTCTTTCATAGTCCTAATTACCCACATTAATGGCTAAACCATGTGACCATGTATCAAATTCATCCTTCCGAAAGACGATTTCAAGAACAACCCAAACTTTGTTGACCTCCCATGCTTTAGTGTGAAGGAATGTATTGGAATCAATATATGCTTTACCTATGAGCCAATCCTCTTCGTGATCAAGTCATAAGATAACAACCCTATGATAGTCAAGAGTTTTATCTATAAGACAAATGGTCTGGTTAACTTTAATTAATACAAATATTAAAATTTATAGTTTATTACCTCATAAACATCGGCAAAAGGTTTAAGAGGGCTACTAGATGTCAAGGGTACACGTGCATATGGTGAATTGGGCCTTTCATCCATCATCTTCATCATTGTTTGTTGATTTGCCTTTAATTCAACCACTTCTCCCGTTAGAGCCGTAAACTCTTCCTTTGAAGGATAATAAGTCGTTTCGTTATAATTAACTCTTCAGTTCAGCATACTTATTTTCCCAGCTTGCTTGTACAATCTATTTGATATGAAATCTATTGAAAATTAAATTGGAATTGGAAATCCATTTTCTATTTCTTAAATTTAGAATCTCATTTCTATTTCTTGAAACTTAACGGAAAAGATTTACTCAATGAAAATTTTATTTGTTTTCATATAGCAACTAGAGCTGGCAATCGGACGGGTCGGGTTACTTTCGGATCGGGTTAAATAATAATCGGGTCATATCGGTTTCGGATAATCTCGGATCATTTTATCGGATCAGGTCGGATCGGGTTTGATTCGGATCAACTTGGTATCGGATAATCTCGGGTCATTTTAAGTTTTCGGATCGGGTCGGGTTGAGATCGGATTGACTCAAATTCGGATAAATTTGGGTTATTCTAATTTCGGTTCGGGTTCGGATCGGGCTCGGATAAGTTCGAATTATTATATTTTCGGGTTGAGTTTGGATCGGATTCGGGTCATTTCAGTAGCGTAGCGAGTAGCGACTAGCGACTAGCGAGTCATGCACTCATCCTTATGTTATTTTTTTTATTCCAAAATGTTATTAAAGACTAATTATTTTAAGATTGTTTATTTTAATTTATCTTATTTAATATATATTGTTTTGGGGCATTAGAATTTTTTGTCATTATTTCATCTTTGAAGATTTATTTGATGTTTTAAATTTAAATATCTTCAAATCAGATTACTTTTCTTTTTATATTAAGGCATAACTTATAATTAAATTCAACTCCATTATTAGCTTGATTATATCATATTGAGTTCAAATATTATTTTAAGTGTATATTATATTTATATTTTGTACGGTCCTTAGTCCTTACATAATATTAACTTACAATAACCATTGATAATTGATAACAAATGAAGGTTTCTAAGGTTTTACTTCTCATATTATTTTTCAAATAGATTGATCACATCATATCAACATAATTGTAATTAATATAATAATAATAATAATAATAATAATAATAATAATAATAATAATGATGATGATGATGATGATGATGATGATGATGATGATGATGATGATGATGACGACGATGATGATGATGCTGCTGATGATGATGATACAAAAATAATGACAACTATAATAGTAGTAATTATTGAATATCAATTATGGAAAAATAATAATAATAACACATTATTTTTTTTTTTATATTTTATTTTGATCATATCAAGCTAAATCAAATAAAAATTAGATAAAGTAAGTAATAATGACCATTATTGGCAAATGACCAACTCATATTGACTTCTTACTATTTAACATATTTGATGTAACAAAAATATTAATCTTTAATTTTTATAATGAATAATTAATATCCTCACATTAGATTTTTCTTATTTTTGTATGATGTTACTTATAGGTATTACATTGTAAGGTATATATACTAACATATAGTGTGTAAGGCTAAAAATTGTTATTATGTATACTTATAATAGAATTGATAAAACTTTTCCTTTGTTTGATTGGATTTTACTTATGATACAATCTTTCTTTATATATATACCTTTACACAATTGTTCCTAAATATTTCAAATATTAGAATTAGTATTATTGATAACTATATTTTGAATAATTGAATAGATTATGATTATGTAATATTCGTTTTAAGCTACAATGGCAATTGGTTCATATCATAGTTGTTGTTTGGGTTTTGGTCACTAGATCGTAGAATTGAAGATGGCATGGCGCATACAATGGCATGGGGCATATTCTATATTCACTAGGCTTAATATTGTAATGATTAGTTTCTAACTCAAACATCATATTGTATTATTAATCAGTTAGGGTAACTGATAATTCAAGCTTATTTTTTTTTAGGTTAATGTATTCAGTTGGTCTCAACCGTTTAGTTGGACTATGTATTATATTATTCTTCTATAAGCTAAAATGCTCCTTACCAATTTCTGTTGTATAGGATTAAAGTTATATATTTTGTATTTGGTCAACCTAGGGTTGAAAGAAATCATATGTATTTGGTTCAACCCAAACTATATATTGAATCTCTATATTAAAGTTTTGTTCTTCTTATGCCATTTAGATTTGGCAGAGTTATACACTCAATTTAGTTAATGAAGGTTACATACCATTAATTTTTCTTCTCTATTCTCTTCGTCTCTTTTTTAACAATGTTTTGTAAGTGAAATAATACTACTTTTAACAATAGTTATATTTGTGGTTGTTCCTTTAGATATGTTCATCAGTACAAGCATATTAACAATAGTTATATCACATATATATTATTACAAGTATGTTCTAATATTTGATAAATCAAATTATGATGTTGGCTTTTCAAGCATTCATAAATCATAATCCCTTGATATTCCCAAGTTGAATAGATGATAAGAATATAACATTTAAGTTGGTAAACTCGAGTAGTTTTATTCATGTTTGATAAGAATATATATTGAGGGCATATCTAGTAAAAACTACTACTTCTAATGAGAATTTAGAACTAATAGTTTCATAGAACAATTATGGTAGCTTCATAAAACTATTACACTAGGTTCATCAACTAAAATGAGTATTTTTCTTAATAACTTTAAGTAGTTTAACAAGCCAAGACAAGTAGTTTCATTAGAAATTTAGAGTATTATGAATATGCTATGATGACTAGTTAGTCTAGTTTCATAATATTAGATGAGCGATGTCCTTAGAAACTTATAATAGTTCCATTAGAAACATAAAATACTTTTATAAGCTGAAACGAATTATTTCATTAGTCAAAATGATAGTTTCATAAGCTAAAGCATGTAGTTTTATTATAATATTAACCTAGTTTCATAAGTTAAAGTTAGTAGTTTTATTAGAACCTTATAGTAGTCTTATAGATCAAAATGAGTAGTTTCATTATAAACTAAAATTAATAGTTTAATTAGA
This sequence comes from Tamarix austromongolica, assembly GCA_039764185.1. Lineage (NCBI taxonomy): Eukaryota > Viridiplantae > Streptophyta > Magnoliopsida > Caryophyllales > Tamaricaceae > Tamarix > Tamarix austromongolica. Next base: position 82,644,108 of record CM077809.1, on the reverse strand, counting down.
AACCTAAAGTTGTTTCACATATTTTATATGTTATTGTTGTATCTTAATACTTAGATATGTGTAAGTAAAATTTAGTTTACTTTCTTAGTTAAGCATCAAAATAGCTATATACTTTTTCAATAAATTAAATTTTAGTTTGGTATTAAATCAATATGCACATGTATAATTAAGTGTAAGTTAAACTAGGGTTGGATAACAGCAACAATAATAATAACAATAATCATAATAATAATAATAATAATAATAATAATAATAATAAAAATAATAATAATAATCATCATCATCATCGTCGTCGTCATCATCATCATCTTATGATAATAATAATAATAATAATAACAACAACAATGATAATTATTATAATAATGCCAATAATAATAATAATAGTAGTAATAATTATTTTAGAAGGTTTATTATTACAAATTTATGATGGCTTAGATATAAATTTAATTAGGTTAAAACTTGATAGAATTAGACTAATAATTTTAATTTTAGTTTATACCCCTAAATTTTATCTTAATTATTTTAATAATAACCGTTGATCCGTAATGTAAAAGAATTTTTTAAAATTTATCCTAAATTATTTTTACTTTTTTCAATTATTTTTAACCTATCTTAAATCAAATTATTTTTTTAAAATTATTATTCTATAATCTAATATCCTAATTTACCTAAATTAAATCTAAAATAAAAATATAAAATAAATATATTTTAACCAACTCTATATTTTTTTACAGCACATTAACACAATAAGTCATAGACTCATTAGTCATTCCAGCGCATGTCCCTGATGTCAGTAAGCCTCTGCATTTTTCTCTTATAGAACAAGCCAACGCCACACACAGTGACACAGGCATCGCATCACCTCACCTCATGCGGTCATGCATGCCTCAGCTTCAGCCTTTAGCTACTCTGCCTACTTTCCTCCTACGCCTGCACGAGCACGAGTCGCACGACACCAACAGTCAACACACACTTTCCTCCTACGCCTGCACGAGCACGAGTCGCACGACACTAACAGTCAACACACACTCCCTCACCCGCTCATGCTTCATCCAGTCATCCCCGAGCCAAACAGTGAACAGGTAAACGCCCGTTACCAGCTCAGCTCTACACACCTCTGCTCTGCTCTAGTGCTTCCTTTTCGCCATTTTCGCATTTTTTTTCCAGCCAACCTCCCTCACCAAACAATCCTCCACCGGCCTCCTCCCCTCTGCATTTTCAAATCCATCTCCCCGACCCGTCGCAGCCCTCCCAGTTTCCAGCTTCTCCACCACTTTCCTCCTCTTCTTCTCCCTGCATTGTGTGTTGGGAATTTGGGATCGGGAATAAGGTTTTGAGAAGTGAGAGCTGGAAGTTTCCTACAACGCGACGCGATACTGAAGCCCTGGCATGGATGGATTTCTTGTGCTGCTTATAAGGTCCTTTACCTCTGCATTTATGGATTTCTTGTGCTGCTTACAGTTATAGTATTATTCTCGATTGATCACCCAACGATCGATCGATTAACCTGTAACCCTTATATACATTGCAGGTAGCTTATGGGATGGAAAAGGTAAAGTGCAAATAATTATGCGAGGTTGTGAGTTGTGAGTTTGTGACAAGAAGAGATATCACCGAGATATCACCTAAATTATATACATTGTAGATATCGCCTTCAGGTATTTGTTCTCTAACATTACGGGATGAAAAATTAAAATGGAAATCCTACTTACCTGATAAATAACAGACAAGTTATTCATAGTAAATAATGTTTAACTTGTTGCATGAGACTTCAAAGCATAGTTTGAGAATTGAGGGTGTGGTAGCATTTATTTTGAAGGCATTTTTGGTTATGTAACTGATAGATTAAAAGATATTATGTTAACTGCTAAATTTTGTGATGTATGAAATAATATATATTGTTATGTTAATAATAAATAATTCATGTATGCTTTGGTAATATTACAGTGTTAAAATTCATGGAGGAAAATTTTAGGACTCCACAACAAGAAGAATATTTTGACACTTATGATTTCTCATCTGTTGGTAGCAGAGGTATTAATTTTTCTTTAATATTTAATGTTAGTGATGTTTGATACTTATTATTGTTTGATTCATAATATTATCTCTTATTAATTTTGTATTTTTTCAAATTGCAGCTCCTAATTCTGAATATACTGAAAATGATCAATTGCTAACTTCAACTACCATCCCCAATGCAATTGGTGATGGATGGGTCCCTATTAATCTAAAGAGAAAAGCCGAGGTATGGAAAGAATATAATTGTTATGAAGATGTTCAAAAGAATTTGCATGGTGTATGTAAGCATTGTCAAGAGGTATCATATAGAGCTGAATCAAAAAATGGCACATCTAATTTTAAGAGACATTTGGCAAGTTGTTCAAAGTACAAAAATTTTGTCGGGTCCTGCATGACTACATCTCATTTTGATCAAAAAGTATACAGTCAGTTGGTTTGTGAGTCGATAATGAAACACGGGTTGCCGTTCTCACATGTTGAGTATGAAGGAGAGAGAAAAGTCCATCGGTATTTGAATCCGAATGTCAAACCGATTTGTAGAAATACCGCAAAGAAAATTTGTTTGGAGAAGCATGCTGAATTTAAGGAAATTCTTAAAGCGTCTTTAAGAAAAAATTCCAGCAGGATTTGTTTAACTTGTGATATATGGACAGCATGTACAGGACGTGGTTATCTTACTCTCACAGCACATTATGTTGATGATAATTGGAAATTGAACTCTAAGGTATTGAGTTTTTGCCATTGTCCTCCTCCCCACACTGGTATAGAGATATATAATATGTTACATTCATTGATAATGGATTGGGGCATTGAAAAAAAGATTTTTACCATGACTGTGGATAATGCATCAAATATGATCAATATGATTATGAATATGAAATCCAAGTTGCTTGGAAATTTGGTGTGTGATGGAAAATTTTTCCATATTCCTTGTTCAGCTCATATTTTAAATTTGATAGCTAAAGAAGGAATGAAGAACATTGAAGAATGTGTGGTGAAGGTTCGAGAAAGTATTAAGTATATAGATGGATCAGAAGGTAGGATAATTAAGTTTTATGAATATGCTGTGCAGTTAAACATATCTGTTTCTGCAAAGTTGTGGTTGGATGTTGCAACCAGGTGGAATTCTACATATTTGATGCTAAGTAGAGGATTACATTATAGTCGTGTTTTGGACTATTATGCGTTGAATGAACCTAATTTCAAGTGGCATATTTCAAGTAGTGAGTGGATCAAGGTAAAAAAAATTTGTGATTTGTTACAACCATTCTACGATATCACAAATTTATTTTCTGGAACCGAATATCCGACATCCAATCTATACTTCTTTAATGTGTGGACCATTCAAAGGTGCATAGAGAAGGCAATGTCGTGTGATGATATGGACATTAGTAGAATGGCGACTCAGATATATGAAAAATTTGGAAAATATTGGTCCGACTACTCTATGATTCTAGCTTTTGCTATAATTTTTGATCCACGTTACAAGTTTGATTTTGTGACATTTTCTTTCACAAAATTATATGGAACCGACAAGGGTTCACGGATGGCCAAAGAAGTATATGCTCAACTTCTTGACTTATACAAATATTATGAGGATAATTGCCAAGTTGATTCTTGTGTTCCAAGCACATCTAATCCTATTCAAAGAGAAGTCAACACTTGTCAGAGAAACGATGACATAGGGGTAAACTATTATTATTAGATATTAAGTTTACTAATATATTTTATATTCATCCTATTATTTGTTTATTTTTGTATTATATACATAGGCTTATTTTTTGTTTGTTTCTTTTTATTTAGGAATTTGACTCTTCAATATTTCTTGGAGCTAGCAATATTGGAAAAACCGAATTAGAGAGTTACCATGAAATTCAAAGAATGGAGCGATTGGTTAGACTTGATGTGCTTTCTTATTGGAAGGATAAATCTAGTTGTTTTCCGATACTTAGTTCCATGGCAAAAGATATTCTCGCTATTCCAATCACCACAGTTGCTTCAGAGTCTACTTTCAGTATGGGTGGTAGGATATTGAACAAGTGGAGAAATTCTCTTTTGCCAAAAAATGTTGATGTGTTGGTAACAACACATAATTGGTTGTTTGGATATGGAGGTAATTTGAATATGTAAATCCAAATATTTTATTATGGTTATGTTTTTTTTTATGAAATAACATATATTTTTGGTATTTGCATAGATCTTGAAAAAGAAGGCTCCATTGTAGACTTTTCCGAACAAAACAACGAGGTTAATTGAAGAGTTGGAGGTAATTTTTTACGCTACAATATTTTTACTAAGCTGGTTCCTTACTTTTGTTGCTAATTTGATTATTGCATGTCCCCGAGTCACTCAATCAAGTCTGCATATGAGCTTGGCAACTCCCTCTTTTATGTCGTCTAAAGTGCTGAAATGGTTGCTTCTTGGCTGACTATGCAACGTCTTGATTTTTGAATTTTGTGGCTGGAATTTTCGATCACTTTATGTGCTGATCTTGATGGATGGTGTGATTTTTTGTTGGCTGGGTCGCGAGCCATGTTGGGCTGCCTTAAGCCATGAGAAAGGAGGATGGCTTGATTGGCTTCATGCATGGCTTTCATGGCTTGACCCTCTAGTTAATTATCTTAGTCTAAGTTAGGAGTGAAACAGCAGTTATACAACACGTTTGAAAGCTGAGACAAGAAAATGAAAATGAAATTTAAGTCTAAATTTTGATTTTCCAGTCAAATTGATTGCTATTTCATAAATTATGTGAAAATGAAAACTCAGGACTACCTTTATGGGAGGCAGGGAATAATATATATGGCCCAAGGCACCCTCCTCTCTTACAAGTTACAATGTGCTTGCTCCAAAATTTCACCATCTCTGTCGGATGAAATCAGGTGTCATTTTGTGTTTGTTTCTGAGCCATTCCGAAAATGGATATGATGCTGGAACTGGTTCTAATTTTATAGCCATTTTCTTCCCAGAAATGAGAGTCCTTTACCTGATCCCCAAAATTGAAGTTGATGATCTTCGAGGTGGCGAGCAACATGGAGGAGGGAAGCAGGTTGGGGTCAACACACGGGAGAGAAAGGAGAAACAAGAGAAAGAGAAAAGAACAAGGAAAAAAGGGCCAGTTGTTTTTTTTTTGTTAAATTAGAATATGTGTGTTCAGGATAAATTGAAAATCCTTAATTGATATATATATATATATATATATATAATTTTTGCTATTTCCTATTGTTCCCATTTCCTCATTTTCTGAAATATTGTATATATCTTTATTGATATAAAACTGTTTACTCAATATAGGTATGTGCATAGCACATATTGTAAACTGTTGAAAATATAATTTTCGGTTATGCATTTATGTAGGGGAAGAGAGACCAAGGTAGTTGCCAATGCAAGCCTTGAATAATCACCTGCCAGGCTGCCACTACCCAAAATCAATAAATTAATGTTAGGAGAGTTAATGCATTTGTGTGTATGCAAGATAGAGAGGGATAATGAGTTTGGTGTAAATTGTGTATATCAAGTGGATGCTTATATTTTGATATCCAAGCTTATGTATTGATATTTTGATATCCAAGCTTATATGGTGTCTTTTAAAGCTTTTATATTTGTAACTTGAATTTTAAGTGTTGAATGTATTTACAATATTATTATATTATGATACTATATGAGAGTGGATTAATATTTAAATGACATAATAGAGTTGTTCCTTTTTCCTCTACTTTTATTTCTATATTTCAATATTAGAATCGATAGATATTTTACTTGTATATACATAATAAGTGATATATACTTTAAAAAAGTATATTGTTTCTAGATTTTGATGTAAGTAAGTGTTACACATATATATTATTTTATATTTTATGAAGTTTTAAAAAATTAGAGTAATGGGTTAATATTAATTTTCGGGTAGTATCGGGTCGAATCTTTATAAATTTATAATTTTTCGGATAATTTCGGATTTCGGATAAATAATGGATCGGGTCGGGTCATTTCAGATTTATAATTTTTCGGGTTATATCGGGTTTCGGGTAAGCAGCGGGTCGGATCGGGTTAATTATGGGCTTATGATTTCTCGGGTTATATCGGATATGTATCGGATCGGATCGGATAAGTTTCGAGTTCTTAATTATTCGGATAAAATCGGATCGGATTTCGGACGGATCGAGTCGGTATTCGTCGGATTTTTCGGGTCGGGTCATCTTTTGCCGGCTCTAATAGCAACCAATACCACATTCTCTAAAAAATGCAAATAAAAAGCCATTTCCATGATTTTTATCCATTCCAAATGAAGTGTAAATAGATCAATGAGATTTTAGATTAGTGGTTAAAATTGAAACTCACATGCCCCCTAAAACCAACGAATAAATATGATATTTGCTTCAACCTCTATGCATTATATATATATCAAAGTTTATATTATATAGACATCAAAATTTATCATAAACACATGAAAATTACATCTCTTATCATTTACATAAATAAATACAGGTCGATTGCAATTGAACACCAAGTGGATGAATTCTTGGTGACATAGTACATAATTATTCATCGTTCCCCCCCCCCCCCCACCCTTCCCTTTCGGCCAAATTAACTAAGAATAATGATTAGGCTTCATGAGCAAATTAGCCAATGGTATTCACTATCAAGGAGGGGGGGGGGGGGGGGAGGGCCGTCGTTTCTCTTCAAAAACATGTCACGTTTTACACTCGCTACAGATGGTTACTTGTAAACCTCAGATGTTTTTTTGTTTCTCCAAATGCATCAATTTCCCATTAATATCGAGCCTGATTACCGCTAAAAAATGCTACACCAATAAAAAAAAATACCTTCTAATTACACCTTGTATCAATATACACTTGCTGGTTATTTACCCTCCATCAACTCCCAATAAATCAATATCGATTCCAATCATGCAGTCGCCGCATGATCAAGACAATAGCTACGGCCACCACCAGTATCTACCTGGACGAACACCAGCAGTGAATGAACCACAGGCACAGCTTCCGACAGCACCATCATCTTCACTAATAACGTCTCCACCAGGACGCGATTCACCGCCACCATTTCCTACTGCTTCCTGCGAGGCAGACTATAATGATAGGTCAATTCAAAACCATGACAATGGAAGTAATGCTCCTCCTCCTCCTCCTCACGGCGATTCATTTCAAACGCTTCGACCGAGCTATTCATTGGCGATGGGGCAGCCTCCGTCTCCTCTTCCTTGGTCCTCTGGAATTTATGCATGCTTTCAGGATATGAGCGGATGTAAGTGTATTAACGGATCATTGAAATATGGATCATATGTAGCTACTGGATCAGGATTTTATGAGCATATATATGACGTTCTTTTTTGTTGTCCTTCGATGTTCCTCCATGGGGCCGGCCGGGGTGGTGCAGGTTGTCTGACATTCTGGTGTCCTTGCGTTGTGTTTGGTCGGATTGCCGAAATTGTTGACAGAGGATCCACATGTGAGTATATAAATCATGATTCATGGAATGTATATGTATGATGAGATAATTAATTTAGTTAATTGGTGGCGTTGTACACACACACACACGCATGCAGCATGTTTCGCGAGCGGATCATTTTACCTTTTGCTGCTATGGTTATTGGGATGTCCGTGTATATACTCGTGCTTCTATCGCTCTAAAATGAGGGGCCAGTTTAACCTTGCGGAGAGTCCTTGTCCGGATTGCTGTGTCCATTGCTTTTGTGAATACTGTGCCCTTTGTCAAGAGTACAGGGAGCTCAACACCCGCGGCTTCAACATGTCCAAAGGTCTCTTATATCTCTCATCCCTGCATCTCTCTATGGCCAATATTTACTTTTCCTTTTTCTTTATTTTTTTTTCTCTCTCTCTCGGATTATAAATAAGCATGCAGCTGCTATCGATTCGATTCAGGCTTTTATTTGGACGAGGTAGTTCTAATGGGGACTTTTCTGTTGGAGAGATTTTATGGCTTAAAAATAAAATCAAGTTCTTCTTAATTAGAATTACCTATCCAGGGGAAGCCTAGCTTCTCCTCTTGAGTACTGATTTTTTTTAGGTGGTGCCTGCCCGGGGCTGGTGGGATTGGATATCATGTGGTTCTGTTGTAGGTTGGCATGCAAACATGGACAGACATCGGCAACAGGCTGAACAACAGCTACCTCCCAATGTCCCTGTCGGCATGACTCGTTGATACATCATCCATAAATATTTTAGAGGCGAAGAATGTATATTTATAAGGGACCCTTGCGCATGTGATCTATATATATATAACTTGATTGAGGTAGCATTTAATAGCGCGCGCCCATATATATATATATATATAATCACTCTGCTGCGCACGTAAGACCCCTGCAGCTCTAGCTTTAGATTTCACACGAACAGGAACACATATATTCGAGTTAGCTAGCTAGTTGTGTACGTAAAACCGTACATATTACGTTAGAATCCTTGAATTTCTCATTCCCAAGATATATTGGATCCTATATGCGCTTTTATCCCACCAGTTGATTTCTTCGCATTTTCGTACTAACTATATATGCATCATGGATGGATCCCCGCGGTAAGTATTTAGAGCAAGTTAGTTATTTAACAAGAGATTAATGGGTTTCTTCTATTTAATTAAGCCTATTTCCCTGAACAAAATCTGATGTATATGGGAGCAGTACATCGCTTCATAATGTTGTGTAGCATTTCACTTGTTTCTCCGTTCATGTAAATGTGAATCTAGTTGACCTACCTAATGATTGAGAGTCACCTTACACTAGTGCCTTTTGGGTTTAAATAACTGATTTAAAAAAATTATATTATTTTTAATATATTTATTTTTAAAATAAGATTAAACAACTAATGACAGTAATTAATGACCAACCTTATATATATATATATAGACAGACAGAAGGATATGCACAACCAATAAAACGATAAGGTTGTTGGGGAGCTTGGCGTAAGAATATTTTCATATTTGGTGGTCCTAGATAGTGGAATTTTGCCGAAACATTCCTAGATAGTGGGTACATAATGGTACATCTGGGAGGAATTTAGATGTTCGAAAGTGGAACAGGGGACCATGTATCTATCGGTCTGATGATAGGTCGGACGGTTTAAAACGTTCGACCATTATGCGAAAATGACAAGCACCTATCCACATTACTATTTTAAACTTAACTCATTTGATAAATAAGATTTTGTGGCTCGGCTTATTACAAATGAGGATAGCTAATGCCTGTGTTCGTCTTTACCTGCAATACTATCGTAAAACCAATTGCATCATCTTTATGGTATAATGGGTGACACAAATTGAGAAAAACAAAAGAGAGAAGATGAAGGTATAGCCGTAAATAAGTTATTCCTCTTATTTTGTTTTTTTTTTAAATATCTTTAATTTTACCTATTAAAAAATGATACCAAAATATTTTTAACATGTTCTTCTATAAACAGATATTTGTATTAGTATAACTTTGACAGATAAAAATTATTATGGTCAAACAATGATACAAATATTAATACTTAATGGCCGGCGGTTTAAATATCATAACAATAATAGTAAAATATTAGTAGTAACAACGGTAAAATATTAATAGTAATAATGGTGAAACATAATTGACTGAAATATAATAACAATTATGATAAAATATAAAGTCAACTATAGTGAAATTTAAAGACACCTATAGTCTAATATAGCAAGTTAGCTTTTCAAGAAAATAATATAACTAATATTGGTGAACTATGACAATAATTTGATAAAATATGAAATTAACTATAGTAAAATATCACAACTAGTATTTGTCAAATGTAGTTATATATCTATCAACTAATGGCTAGACATTAGTAGTAATAATATAAAATAGTATAACAATAATGATGAAATAGTAGTATTAATATTGGTGAAAGTTTAATTTAATGGTTGATTATGAGTATATATTATATAATGGTAAAACATAATTATCATTTTAGTAAAGCATATAATAATATTTTATATAATAAATTTTTTTAAATAAAAAATAAACTATTATGAATGTTTATTTGTAAAGAAATTTAGCAGAAATATGATAATATAGTTTTTTAATATTCATAATTCAAGCTAAACTAACTTAAACAAAAAGTAAAAAAAAAATGATGTGTACATGGGGTACAAAGTATAGGTAGTTATGCAGTAGACCTATTGAGCTTCATGGACTCTAGCAAGTAAAACAAGTTGATATGGGTCAATGCTTCAACTTGATTAAAAGAATAATGAGCTCAACGCTCACTCATTTATATATATGTGTGTATGTATGTATGTATGTATGTATGTATGTATGTAGTGGCGGAGCTAGGGCTTTACAATGGTGTCAGGGATCCCATGCAATTCTAGATTAAGTATATTTTGATATGCCTATATATCACAAAGATCAACTTGGTGTAGTTGAGGACACCACTGAAATTGTGCCATAATAGGTGGGATGGAGGTCAAGGGATCAAATCTCTATGGAATCTTGATTTTTACATTAGTTGGGACCTATAAAATTAAAACAATCCTCATGTCACCATAAGGATTGGAACCCACAACCACCAAGACATATCTTACCCACCTCAACCATTCATCTAAATGTTGATTATTAATAATTTTTACTTATATGTATTATATATCCTAAATTGTTGTAATCCTTCTTTTTTAATCATAATCAATGTACTTGTTTATTTGGCTCTAATTATGTTACTAGAAATTACAATAATACAACTAGCTAATTTTTAATTTATAATGTTATTAATAATACATTTTAAATTTGTATGATTAATTAATGAGCAATTAATATTTTAGTGAGATTTTTTAAATAATAATAATAATTTAATATCATTAATCATGAAAAGATATAAATCAAAAATAAAGTTTGGTTGAATAAAAAGGGATGTAATATTATTTTGAATGGTAAATTTATTATAAATAAAAAATTTATTATTATTATTATTATTATAATAGAGGGACACCATGAAGCAAAATATTTGGCTCCGCCACTATATGTACTTATATTTCTCAGAGTACAAGACAACATATCATACAGGCTGGGTAGCCTGATGTTGGAGTGGGGATCGAACCCATAACCTACACCGTTCTTGACCATTAGGAACCAAAGGTGGATCCCCATTTATGCATAAACATTATAAATTTATAATTGGAGCAAATATATAGTAAAAAATACACTTCTTCTTAGTACAATCACGGTAAGGTAGTAGCTTACGCTTCTCATTATTTAAAGCAACATGAGTAGAACTATCCGACGTATGACTTGGAGTTGGCAATAGTCGTCTTTGCACTGAAGATTTGGATGCATTATATGGGACTTAGTGCCAATTCTTTAGCGACCATAAGAGCCTCAAGTATATATTCACTTAGAAGGAATTGAATATGAGGAAGAGGAGATAACTACAGTTGGTGAAGAACTATGATTTGGAGTTAACCTACTATAGGGGTAAGGCTAATGTCATAGTAGATGCCTTAGATAGGAAGACATCACATTCTCTGAGTGCTAGTGTGGTGGCTAGTCGGTTGCTTAAGGAGCTTGATGAGATGGAGATAGAGTCGATCTAACATGGTGATCTAGAGGTCCAGATGAGTGTTGTAATGATAATACTAGCGGTTTTTTTATGAGATTCAAGCAGAACAACCAGGGGATGTTAAAATCGAGAGCATTTGGTAGAAGATTCAGGATGGTCGAGCTGAGGGTTTTTCAGATTCATGAGGATGGTAGTATTCATTATAGAGATCATTGGTATAAAAAAAGTGGATATTAGATGAGGATCATTATACTTTGTATTCCATCCACCTAGGAGGAAATAAGCTGTATAAGAACCTCAAGAGGATATATTGGTGGCCTCACATGAAGAGAGAGGTATCATATTTTTTTTTTGAGGTGTTTGACCTGTTAGAAGGTTAATATAGAGCACTGAAGGCCTGTAGGGTTAGTCTAGTCATTAGATGTTCTAAGGTAGAAGTGAGACCCTATCTCTATGGATTTTGTGAGTGGGTTGCCAAGGAATCGTAGTCGGTGAGACACAATTTGGGTGATTATCGACAAGTTGACTAAGTCATCATTGTTTGTACCGATGAAGTCCACCCAGTATGGATAAGCTGGTCAATGCTTATATAAGTTTTGTGGTGAGTAGGCACAATACACTTACCAACATAGTCTTCGATCAAGATTTGAGATTCATTTCACACTTCGATGGAGATTTTACCGAGGCTAAGGGCATGAGATTAAGGATGAGTACCTCCTTCCACCTAGCTATGGATGGGTAGACTAAGAGGAGGATTATTCAGAAACTCGAAGATATGATATGATCTTGCATTTTGGACTATCGGGCAGGTTAAAGGAACATCTTCATTTGGTTGAGTTCTTGTACAACAAAAATTATCACGCTAGCATAGGGATGCCATCCTATGAGGTAGTGTATGGATGCAAGTGTCGGACACCCATGTGTAGGAGCGACACCATTGAAAATGTTTTACTTGGAATAGAGATGATTGAGGAGATGAATTAGCAGGTTTGGTTGATCTATAACAAAATAAGAGCAACTTAGAATCGCCCAAATAGTTATACATATCAGAGGTGTCGTAGTGATGGATTTGAGATGGGGGATAAAGTTCCGTTGAGGGTTTCACCCACTAAAAAATTGTAGAGATTTGGTCTGAAGGGTAAGCTGAGCCATAGATACATTGGTCCTTACCAGATTCTTAAAAGGGTTGGCGACGTTGCATATTGCCTAGCACTTCCACTAGAGTTGGCTTGAGTTCATAACTTCTTCCACATCTCAATTGAGGAAGTATGTCATAGATCTGTCCCATATGATAAGCCTTGATGAGATCAGGTTAAGGATTCTTTATCATATAATGAGGTACCTCTACGGATTCTCGATAATAAGGTGTGCTAGACCCAGACAAGTTAAGTTCCACTCATTCTTTAGAGCCATTATAGAGTAGAGGAGGTGACTTGGGAGACCGAGAATGACATGCACGAGTCACATCTGGAGCTTTTCAGTACAAGTGGGTTAAGCTTTAGGTCTTCTCATTTTTATTGGGGTAGTCCTCGGTAGTATAGTGTCAACTTTGATAGAATTAACTATCGAAATCACTTTTCCTTACATCCTTTTTCTTTTCTTCTTCAACCTCAACTTTTTGAATTTGGGGATGAAGTCACTTTTAAAGGGGTAGTGATGTAATACTCAAAATTTTAGCTAACTCTAATCCCTAGTAATTAATATCGTAACCTATTTTTAACCCTGAGTAATTAATATCGTAACCTTAAGAGGGTAGTGTTACACTATCAAGGTTGATCCTACTAGGAGTTAATTACCAAAATTTATCTGTTTGACTAGTTAAACCAATGAGTAAGCTAAAAGAGAATAAAATTGTAATATAAAATAATAAAATTAAAATAAATAGCTAATCGGGTGGAATTAATTATAATAAAGGGCTAGGATTGGATTTTTGCCACAACTTTTAGGCTCAATGATGAATTATTTTAGCTATAGGTGTTGACTTAATCTAAAAGGGTAAATTAGCTTAAATTAATCTAAAACTTCTTTCGAGGTATAAAGGTCATATCTAATTAAGTTCAATTACCTACTTTCATGGGATTAAGATTAAATTAAGTTTATTAAGCTTCTTGCTCATCTAATAAAATTTCTAAGGAATTTATCCTACTTTGATAGTTCAAATCCATTACTTTATTTATAGATATCCATTATTAATTTTCACCATTCGGTCCTTCAATTAATTAACTATGATTGCTAATTCAGTGATCAAGTGAGTCAAAAAAGTTCAATCACAATAAATTAAGTTTAAAGATTCAAACTTTTCCAATCTCGGACAAAGAATCTACTCACACATGAATGGGAATAAAGAACACATCAAATAAATATGCAATTCAACCATAGGAAGAAATTAATTAAAGAGAATAAAGAAAGAACAAGTATTTTGATTAAAATCTTTAAGGTAGAGAGTTGCAATCAAAAATTGCATAAGAAATCCTTTGTTTTCCTTCAATACTTGAATTATAGATCTAGATACTATTTGGAACCTTAGATAAAGGTAAAAAGAGATCTTCTAAATCCTAAGCTAAAATACATATATATAGGTCTTAAAAATCTAGAGAGAAATAAAGAAGTTTCGTAAATTTCATAACCAAACCACATGTATGGTATGTTTGATATTGGATTGACATGATTTAAGTCGAGTTGAAAATATATTGAAGAGAACTAAAACTTTTTCCTTTTGAGTTTTTGTAGATTCACATTGCATCGTGGTTGAAATTTCAATTCTTTATACATGTACTTCAATTTTCTTCTTGAAAAATGCATTATAAATCTAGTTGTGGCTCCAAACTCTTATTTAACTTCCTACAACTATCAGATCTTTCAATATTGAGCCAATATCTACACACAAGAATACAAACCAAAATAGCATCCTTGATCTAAACATGAAATATGTATTAAACACCCATAAATCATACTTAAAACACACTAAGTTATGCATATTTTACTTTTTTATCAACTTCCCCAATCTTAGAATTTTGCTTAGGCATGGGTAAGGATTAAATTTGGAATTAGAGGTTACATATGTGTGTTGATTCAACAAGAATTAGGCTCATAAGCTCAAAAGGGATAAAGGTTATAATGTTAGCCACATAAATGCTAATACCTATAAGATAAGAGAACATTCAAGTGTGGTTCTCCCCTATTGATAATTTAAAATAACCTTTGATAATTAGTTGAAACATGAATTAAAAAGTTTTTCTAGTCTCGACTAATGAGAATCTATCTAGTTCAATGATTGATAAAGGCTAAGGACTCATATCATCATGAGTAGATCATTTCCCTATATATTTTTTTTTCAATTTTTTAAAGAGAAAAATAAAGAAAATAATAGGTCATCATAGAAAATATCAATGCATAATTAGGGAGCGCAAAAATCCCCATAAGTTTGGGGCCCCATCGAGGATTCCTTGTCAGGGGTCTGGTTAGGGGGAAATTTTCGGGGACGGGTTCGGGTTAGGGGAATTTTTTGGGGACTGGGATAGGGTCCCCATCCCCAAACCCACCCCAATATATAAATATACATATACATACATGTATAAATACATACATATATACATAAATACATTATAACATTATATTTTTTATAAAAAAATTATTAAAGATTTTTGGGTATGGGGACGGAGATGGGGATATATTCCCCATGGGGATCGGGGCGGGGAATCCCCGTTAGTGAAAGTCGGCAAATGGGACAGATTTGGGGACGGAGATTTATTCAGGTTTATCCCCATCCCCATGGGGGCCCGTTACCATCCCTATGCATAATGAACCCACACTCTAAGCTTAATACCTACATTATCCTTAATGTTGTATGATATAAACTAGTGTAAGGATATATGGTACATACTGACTCATTGATCATAAGGAAGTGGAACAAGGCATCCTGGTAGAGTTGACACTCATGAAAAGACTTTATAAATGAAGGTATTAGAAGTTAAATTTGTGCCTATCTGATTGCCTATAAAAATAATGAATGAAATAAAAATAAAATGAAGTAAGGAAGAAGAAAAGAACAAAAATGGAGGAAAACTTGGGTTGCCTCCCAAGAAGCACTTGTTTATGGTCATGAGGTCAACCCCTATTACACTCAATTCTATAACAAAGGGGGATTGGAAAGGATATAAGTGACCCCTTTCTCACTTTGTTCCCCTACAATATAAAGCTTTAATTGTTGCTCATTCACCTTGAAATATCCGGTTATTTCAGTCCACACTTCAATAACTCTACTAGGAAAGACCTCACAAACTTTAAAAAGTCCGGACCACCTAGACTTGAGCTTTCCCATAAAAAGCTTCAAAAGAGAGATTAAAAGTAGTGCTATATCTCCTTGATTAAACTCTCTTTGAAGGATATTATTATCATGCCATCGTTTAATCCTTTATCTATAAATCATACTTCATCTAACTCATGAAGTTAAAGCTTTCTTCTCTCACCCATATTCTTTGTATCAAAGTTGAGTTGCTTGATTGCCCAATATGCCTTGTGCTCTAGCTTAGTTAGGAGATGACACAATTTACCATATACCAACTTGAACAATATCATGCCTATTGGTGTCTTATAGGCAGTTCAATATGCCCATAAGGTATATGGGAGTTTTATAGACCAATCATTTCTCAAATAATTAAGTATTTTCTCCAAGATACTTTTAATTTCACGATTTGAAACCTCCATTTGGCCACTAGTTGGAGGATGATATGGCGTGGCAGCCTTATAAGTGACCCCATAATTTCTCAAGAGAGCTTCAAAGTTTCTTTCTATGAAGTATGAACCACCATCACTAATTACCATCATTAGCACCCAAAAAAATTTAAAAGATGTTGTTTTTAAATAGTTTCACAACCCTATTAGCATCATTGGTGGGGGATGTTATTTCTTCTATCCACTTGGAGACATAATCCACCACTACTAAGATGAACTTATTGTTTAACGATGGTAGAAATGACCCAATGAAATATATGCTCCACAAATCAAAAATCTCAATTTCCAAGATGGAGTGTAAAGGTATCTCGTGTCTCTTTGAAATGTTCACAGTCCTTTAAAAACTATCACAAGATGTCACAAATTATCTTACATCTCGGAAAAGAATAAGCTAATAGAAATTTGATTGTAGAACTTTTGCAACTATTTTTGAAGTGCTTGAATGTTCCACATAGGAATATTAATGACAATGATGGATAATACTTGTAACCTTATTTTTGGGAACACACCTTCTAAACATCCCATCAACATACCATTTGTATAGAAATGGTTCATACGAAAAATAATACTTCAAGTCCACAAAGAACTTCTTCTTTTGTTGATAACTCATATATAGGGGCAAGACTCCACACATTATGTAGTTGACAAAGTCTGCATACCATGGTTCAACCAATCATTCTATAGATAAAAAATGATTATATAGGAAGGAGTCATTGATTAGTAGTTCATCTTCCTCTTTATAATGTGACTCTTGTTTCATCCTCGACAAATGGTCTGACACTAGATTTTATATCCCTTTCTTTTCCTTTATCTCTAGGCCAAACTCTTGTAGTAGTAGTATCCATTGAATCAACCTAGGCTTGGCATCTTGCTTGCTTAAAAGATATTTGATGGAGGAGTGGTCAATATAAACGATGACTTTAGCCCCTAAGAAGTAAGACCGAAACTTTTCAAAGGCAAAACAACTACTAATAATACCTTTTCTATGTTAACATAGTTAACTTAGGTCTTATCAAGATTACGACTAGCATAATAAATTGAATAAACTATCTTGTTTTTCCTTTGTCCCAACACAACACCAACTACATATTCACTTGCATCAATAATAACTTCAAATGTAAGATTCTAGTCTGATGGTTGCATAATAGGAGTTGTTATCATTGCTTCCTTCAACCTACAAAAATCATGAGGACATTCATTAGTAATCAAAGGGAACATATTTAAGAAGGAGGTCAGTTAAGGATTTTGTGATTTTTGAATTTTTTTTAATGAAACACTGATAGAAATTGGCATATCTCTAGAAACTTCTTACTCCCCTAACAAACATTGGTGGAGGCAATTTTCCATTGACTTCTATTTTTGCTTGATCAACCTCAATGCCATGCTCAGACTCCTTGTGTTATATAACTAATATATCCCTTACCGTAAAGCAAAATTTATCCTAATTTAGGAATAAATTAACCTCTTTGCAATGCTGCAAAACTCAAGACAAGTTACCTAAACAACCATCAAAAGTAGTTTCATACATAGATAAGTCATCTATAAACACGTCCATAATGTCCTCTATAAAATTAAAGAAGGTGGCCATCATACATCATTGAAAAGTGGTAGGGGAATCAAAGGTCCCATAGGGATAAGTAAAAGTGGTACTTTCTTGGTCATCAGGATGAATAAGAATTTTTAAAAATCTCGAAAAACCATCTAAATAACAAAAATAAGAGTTCCTAACCAACCTTTCCAACATTTGGTCTATAAAAGGAAGGGAAAATGATCTTCTCTAGTTACACCCCTTCTTTTGGAAACCACGTGAATCGGGCTAACCTATTCACTATCTAAAATAGGATAAATTACCTAAATATCTAGTATTTTAATCACCTATTTTTTAATCACTTCCTTCATGTTAGGGATTGATCTACATTGGGGCTCTATAGAGGGTTTATGATCATCTTCCATGAGAATTCTACGCATACAAATCAATGGGTTTATTTCTTTAATGTCGTACATGGTGTATCTTCCTAAGTGTTTTTAGCAACATATCAATTTCATTTTCATTTAGACATGCATTCCAATAATAGGATAAGTAGAATTAGGGCCAAGAAATTCATACCTTAAAGAGGATGAGAGGGGTTTTAGTTCTACTTTTGGTGTTTCATTCTCTTCACATGTAGAAAAATTTGGCTCTAACTTTAGAATTTCAAGCTTTGCATTTTGAATTAGATTAGTTGTGGTCAATTCCAAAGATTGAGTATATGCGACTACCTCAAGGTCTTCATCATTTATTGAGTCGTCACTTACCAAACACTTCTCAAGTGGATCAAATAATTAATGGTTTGAAAATTTCTCATGTGTACACTTGTGAATCACCTTGACTCTGTAAAAAACTTTATTAGTTAGAAGGAGTTTCATAATTTTCCTTAAATCAAATCCTATATTCTCCCCTCCAATATTTAGAGAGAGCCTTCCATTTTTTACATTGATTATAGCACCTATAGTAGCAAGGAAATGTATTGCTACTATAATTGGAATATTAGAGTCATCCTATCTTTCT
The DNA here is from genome assembly GCA_039764185.1 of Tamarix austromongolica. Taxonomy (NCBI): domain Eukaryota; kingdom Viridiplantae; phylum Streptophyta; class Magnoliopsida; order Caryophyllales; family Tamaricaceae; genus Tamarix; species Tamarix austromongolica. The sequence continues at coordinate 82,625,286 of CM077809.1, read as the reverse complement.
AAAATAACAAAATCAAGAAAGATAAAGAACTTATTGACCTGAATAGGCACATATTCAAGTATACTTATCGAATATTTTATCGATTGATAAATGAGTCATATTACTCATAAGAATATCAACATACATACCCATCATGAAAAGAGGAGGTGGAAAAGCCCAAACCACACAAAATTAAGTGGTTGTCATGCCTTGTTGAAAAGGAAAGGCTAAAGAAGAGAAAAGATAAATCAACTAAGGGTAAGATGGTAATTTTAGCAAGGAAACAAAACTAAATTTGCCTAATTTATGGAGTTGCATCCATGAATGTTTTGGGATCAATAAATATTGGTTCTTATCTATATTAATCAACAATGGAAAGTTGGGATTAATCATTACAAGATTAGATATATATTAGTGGGAAAAAGCATTGCATTTGATTATTTATTATGTCTAATACTATTTAAATAAATCCAAAAAGTATAAAAATAATTATATAGGATTGTTAAAATATTTTAAGCTCAATTATACTAAAATACAGTGATCCCTAAAATTATATAAATTTTGGATAGCTAAAAGGGTTATTTTTTGGCTTAAATAATTGAAATAAGGCTAATGGGGACATGAATAATACTTTTTTCTTAGAAATATCTTATTAGAATTTTAATATATATTAAGGAGAATTAAAGAAAATTCAAGGATTCAAATAATGATTGGATTATAATGATTCAGAAGAATTTTATAGCCAAAATAGTTAAAAGGTCTCATAGGAGTCAAAACCATAAGAAAGGACAAGAAAACGAAAACGAAACATTTTGAAAACAAAATAAGGTTTTCTAATTTGATGAATGATGTAATCAAATATTCAAAATAATATAACTTTATTTTTAAATACAAAAGATCCTGAACAAGCCATGATTTTTGAGAAACGGGAAATTACAAAACACTTTTCGAATTCACTAAAGGATGTCTTCTATATGCACCATCTCTGTCAACATATCCAAATCCTACCTTTTTTAGCCTCTCAATACCTAAAACCATTTAAATTTAGCCTTTAAAAGGTGACACACCCATTGGTGAGTTTGTTTGACTAATAAATTATCTAGATGAAATGGGGGGCTTCAGGTAACTAAAGTCTAAAATTTTTGAGAAAAAAACACAACTTACCATTATTTTGTCAAGCTCCTCCTAGGTAAAATGATCATTATCATTGTTGATCTTTTCTTCCATAATTATTATATTGAAGATTTATTAAATTGAATATTGAAAATTGATAGAAGAGAAAAGAGAAAATAGAAGCTACAAGAAGAGGGGTGGATGAATGAGGCAGCTAAAATGGTCAAAGAAAAAAAAGGCATAGGTTTTGAGGGGCATTAACTCATTAATTTAACTGTGTAACTAATAATATGATAATAATGATAACGATAACATTGATAATAGCAGCAAAAAAAAATAATAATAAACAAGCAACCAGTATTATTATTATTATTATTATTATTATTATTATTATTATTATTATTATTATTATTAGTAGTAGTAGTAGTAGTAGTAGTAGTAGTAGTAGTAGTAGTAGTAGTAGTAGTAGTAACAGCAACAACATCAAAAATAAAAATAAAAATACTTACCTTAGATTACGTATTTTAATATTGAACACCATATCCATTCTAAAAGCCATAAAAAAGTATTACCTTTATTAGTAATAAGAAAAATGCTTGATTTTGCATCTACAACTTCTATCGCCTAATCTAGTTTAGTGCCTTTACATCTTTGAAAACTAACAACTCCACTATATCACCAATTTAATAATCCAAGCCTACTACCACTTTTTGAAGAGGTTCTTCTTCAGTAGAAGCTGACCCACTACCATTTGTTTCATCTGAGCTTTCCTTGAGAAGGTTTTGAATTTTGTAAACATTTTCATTGACCCGGTCAACAAATTTAAGGGAAGTAGTCAATTCCCCCATACCCTTCTGAGTTTTTTTTATAGTTGTATTGCCAAAAAAAAAGAACAACAGAGAAAGTTAAGGAAAATACGAGAACGAAAAAAACTCAGCAAGACCTTTTCTACTCAAAAGAGTGTCTGCACATTGTAGACCACTTCATCAATTCTATACGCAAAATCTTCTTAACTATTCTTGATCTAAAACCCAATCCTCATTTTGACTATTATTATCATCCATTGAACGCATACTTGTTGATTATTGAACACTATCTTGTTTCTGTACTCCCATATTACTCCCGTTATTGCAAAAATGCAGTTTCCATATTTTCTCTCTCAGACCCCTCCTTTAGCCTCCAAGCAAAGTAAGAGAATTATCAGTGGTAGACCTCGCATTACCCAAGTGTACCCTATCTAGCCACAAATCTCATACCAGATCCTACCTGTCATTGTGCAGTGTAGGAACAAGTGGTTGACTGTCTCCTACTCAACCTTACAGTAAGGGCAACCTGACTCCCTTATGTTAATGAGTTGGAGCCTAACCAGTTTGTCTTTGGTGTTAAGTCTTTGTTGAATGGAAAACTATGCAAGGAGTTTGATCCTAGATGGAGCGATGCCGATCCATATTTTGTTGTAGTCCTTATTGTCCCTTCCATCTTCATCATTCATTTGATACGAGGTTTCACAAAAGGAACTAACTAAAAAGATCCCCTTATTGTCGTACGCACAACTAATTGAATCCCTTTGGTCTCTACATGGGATAAACTGTCTAATCATACTTCCCAACTGTTCGGCTTGCTCTTCCTCCAAAATAAATAATCTTCGACGCCACATTAGGTTCCAGTGCCACACTACAACATCCCAGAAATCCATATTAGCTATTTTATCCCCTTACTAATCTGACACCGATAACAATCTAGGAAATAAAGTTTTTAGGATACCCTGCTCTAGCCACTTATCATGCCAAAATCTGACTCTACTACCATCTCCTAGAATAATCCTTATGCTTGAATCTAGGATGTAGTTCCGCCTTCTAATCTCTACGATATCCACCCAAGGTGTCCTGCCCTTTTCTGCTCCTATATCTTTAGCCTTCCAATTTAATTATAAGTGTAAATAGATGATATGACCTGCTTCCATGAAGTCCCCTCTACTATACAAAACTTCCACCATCATTTGAATAATAGCACATTATTCCTCATAGCTAGGTCCCCGACCCCCAAGCCAGCCAGACTTCTAGGTCTTTGAATCACATTCCAGCTTACTAATGGTAGCTTGTTTCATTCCCCACTTCCGGCCCAAAAGAAAATACTTTGGATGTTGATAATCTCCTTTACCACTCCTTTTGGCATTTTGAAGAGGTCATATGATACATCGGCAAACTATTTAGAACACTCTTGATCAGCACCAATCTTCCTGCTCTGGATAGTGTATTTGCCTTCCACCATGCCAGTCTCTACTTAATTATGTCTACCACCATCTTCTAGGTCTGTTTATTCCTTGGGTTTTCCCCCAATGGAAGGCCAAGGTACGTGATGGGCAGTGTGCTGATCTTACAGATCATGATATCTACAGCCTCCTCTTATGATTCTACATCCGCTCCTAGCTCGATAACCTTAGAATTTGTACAATTAATGCTCAACCCTGACACAAGGAAGAAACATTCCCATAGTCTCCTCCAATTCTTTACATTATCCTATGATGCTTTATAGAAAACATTATTTCATTCATAAATTAAAGATGATTCACCTCAAGCCTATCACTCCCCACTCTCACTCCCTGAATCAACCTTTTTGCAGTACCTATCTAGATAAGTTAGTTGAAGGCTTCAATAGATAAGACAAAGAGAATGGGGGATGTAGGATCCCTTTACTTGAGTCCCCTTTTCATCTTGAAAGGAGTGGAAGGCGAGCCATTCACCAAAACTGAGATACTATTCATTGGTAGACACTCCTTTATCCATCTTCTCCATACCTTATTATAGCCCATTATCCCTAAAATATTATCCAAGAAGTCCCATTTAATACTGCTATAAGCCTTCTAGAAGTCTAGCTTGATCATCAAGCCTCTCAATCCCTTATTCTTCTTAAACTAATGAACAATCTCATTGGTGACCAAAGCTCCATCCAGAAAACTTCTATCCACAATGAAAGCTAATTGTGAGTCACTAACCAGGCTATCCACCACTTGTTTCAACCTGTTCGCTAAAATCTTCAAAATAACCTTATAGAGATACCTTATCAAACTGATAGGTCTGAAATAGATGACCTCCACCGCCTCTTCTACTTTTGGAATCAAGGTGATCAAAGTGGTATTAAGCACATGTGGTAGGCGGTTAAATCTGAAGAAATCTAGTACATAATCTATAAACTCTTCCCCTAGGAATCCCCACATCTTACGGATGAAATCCATGTGGTAACCATCGTATCCCGGTGCCTTCAATGGCTAACAGGCCCACACTGCCTTTTTGTACTTCCTCTCTCTATGGAAGGCGTTGTAATGACCGAATTTTCTCTATCGTGAGCTTCTAGAGATCCTCAACTGAAATTCTAATTTATGGTAGATCGGGTTCCTTATAAATCCCTTTAAAATAGGAGATGATCAATTCCTTTATCCTTACCGGGTCCAAAATCATGTGGTCCTACTCTATAAGATTGTTGATTACACCCCTCTTCTTTCTCACGGTAGCTACTATGTGGAAATATTTGGTGTTCCTATTCCTCTCCTTGAACCCCCTAACTCTTGAGATTTGGAGCCAATAAGCTTCCTTCCTCTTATGCCACATCCATAATTGCTTATGTAGGGCTGCTCTTCTTGCTGGAAGCACTTCTAAGGATGGTTCGTCCTCTCCAAGAAGTCCCACCTTCTCCAACTCCTACTCTAGAGCCTTAATCTTCAATTCAACATCCCCAAAAACCTTCTTGTTCCACTCTCTAAGAAATCTCTTAAGCCTTTTGAGTTTATCTTGACACGAGACCCCCTCCACTCTTATCCTACAATCCGAAATGAACCTACAAAAGTACAGGTGGGAAAACTACATATCCCAAGATCTAAATGGTTTTGGGCCCTCCCCTACCTCCTTGCACTGAGTCGGAAAGGATTATGATTAAATAAATACCTATGCAGGTAAGAGCGGACAAGTTGTAAACCATGTAGGATCAACCAAGAACCAATCTAGAAGCTAGTAGAACTAGCCCTATGCCAAGTAAACTTCATATTACCAAGTAATAAGTCAATGAGCCCCATCCTATCAATCCAATCATTAAAGAATCTAATGCCGCCACTTTTTGACCAATCCCCTTACCTTTCACTTGGTTGTCTGACCTCGTTAAAGTCACCCATTACAATCATTGGGACAGAGCAAGGTTGCCCTACAGACCATAATTCCTTCAAAAGACCCCTTCTTTCTTATGGCTCATGATAGCAATAAACCATAAGCACGACATAGTCAAAAGAGAAAGACGCCATATTACCTTCAAGTAAGATCCATATACTATCAATCTTGGTATTCCTAACCAAGAAAAACTGAGAATCCCATCCAATAATCAGGCCTCCGCTCTTGCATTGCGTTGGAGACTTCCTCCACTCGATTGACCCATTATGCCAAACTCTATTCCTCCATGCATCCGATAAGGATTGGTGCTTCATTTTTGCCAATCCTAGAATAGACAACCTCTCTCTAGCTGCAATAGATTGGATGCTAGAGAGCTTACTCGGAGCCCCTATCCCACTGATATTCCAGCTAATAATAGTAATTTCTTAAAAGAGATTCCAAAAACCCCTAATCCCAACTTGACTCGATCTTACTTAGACTGTTTTTATCTCCACTGAGGTTGCGCTTGCACCTCATTATCTCCATTCTTGAAATCCATCCTCGCTGCATTTGTCGATTCTGGCTCTATAAAAAAGCCTGTCATTACCTTCTCTCCTTATTCCAACACCCTCGGTATTCCCACATCAATTATAGGAGCTTCTTCTCCCCTAGGAAATGACATGCTTGACTCTTCCTCTTCCCCTATTTTGTTCTTCACTAAAGCCATAACCGCTTCCTCCCTTGAATACTGCACTGGTAGAGATTCTCCATGTGAGATTGGTGCCATGTCATTTACTCCTTCCTGGGTTCCTTGTTAACTAGCCCTTTCATCATCTTCCTCGAAGGATTGTTCCTCTGGCCAAGCTTTTCCTCTATCTGCCTTGCCTTGTTGCTAGGAGGTGAAACTTTGGTTGATCTCCTAAGCAACCACCAAAACTTCCCTCCCTCCCATTCGCAACAAAACCTTCTCCTGAATGTCCTCCAAGTGTGTTTTGTCAAGGAGGATTCTTGTTACCTCCATGGAGGGATCTAAGTCCCCATCTTCATCCCAACACACCCATCTACCCCAAGGTTGAGCTAGTTTTAGAAAAAAATCTTCATTCCAAGCAATTAAGGGAACACCTCTAATCTCCACCCAAGTGCGCCTAATCCTGCAAGCATCATCTGTCCTCAATTTCCTAGCTACCAAAAATTGATCGAATAACAAAATGTCCTCCTCCAATGATTTCTATCACTCCTCCTTCAATTTAAAGGTGATGAGGAACCTATAACAACCCATGTCCCTCACCTTACAGGTCGTACTCCAAGTTCTCATATAAGTTAGGAATGATGATATCCGGGAGATAATCCTAGAGAGATTCAACTACAACACTTCTCTCCAACTATTCCAGAGTTTCCTCGTCCTCTCTTAGCAGGATCATTCTAAGCTTCTCCAATTTCCCCTGGTAAGTTGTGGTTACCCCTTTAGTCACTATAGCATAAGATCTTAAGTCTCTCGACGTTGGTCTCCAAACTCTAAGGTCCCTCTTGCTATACCCTCTTCAACCTTTGTCCTGTCTTGTCGTGCCTGACATCTCCTTCTTCCCAAATCTCACCATTCTTACATACAGCTTAATCCCATGCAGTAGAAAGCCTTGTGTTTTCCTCACCACCTCTGCAACCTCCTGCTCCTTGCTGTATCGAATGAAACCAAAGTGTAGATTAGAGAAATTTCTCTCCTTTCTATTGACGTAAGCATTAAATACCTTCCATGCTACTTCAAAAAACTCTTGTACTTTTTTAGCTTTGATCCCCTTAGCTAGGTTATCCATAAATTCAATGAAAACCCTCATGTCTTCTAAGGCCATATGATGTGGGTTAATACACGAAAGGAAACAATTAGGATGGCTGATGTTTACCCTTCTGAGTTGATTCCTCTTTAGATTTATTTTCTTCCCCTCTCAAAATTCTCCTATGATAGGGTACCTATTTTTTTTGGAAGTTGAATGACAAGTTGGAGCTAGCCCCAATCCCTTTATTCATAAAAGGTGAGATCCAACCATTAACCCTAGAAATCGTGAAAGAGTTTGTTGATGGAGATTAAGCGATAGAGATGGAGCTATCATTGATGAAGACGAGGAAGAGAGGACATTCATTGATGAAGATAGAGGAAGAGAGGGCAAGCATTGATGAATACAAGAAAATGGCAGGCAATCAATGAAGACGGCATAAGAGATAACGACTAGTGAGCATTGATAAGGCAAAAGGAACGACGATCGAGAGGAAATAAGTACTTTAGAGTCTGGACGTGTGCTTTCCGTGGAAAGTTTTGGGTTTTGTTATTTGGAATTAATTTTTTTACTCAGTGGAAAAAAATTCACAAATTTACCTTCCTCGACTGATGACTTTTTTTTGATCCACCTACCCCGCCATCGGTAATTTTTTCCATTCTCTATACCCCTCAATCGGCGATTTTTTACGTTCCTCTACCTCTACCACCGGCAATTTTTTCTATACCCCGACCTCCACCACCGGTATTTTTTTCCATTTCCCTACCCTTACCCACCGGCCATTTCTGTCGTTCCCTCCCCCTACCCACTAGCAACTTTTACCATTTCCTTCCTTTACCCACCGACAATTTTTACCGTTCACTCCCCTACTCCCCAACCACTTTTTCCCTCATCAATAAATACTTTACCATGAATATCTTTGTGCCAAAATTATTATAAACAATTATATACATTAACTATTTCTCTATAAAAAAAATTATCTAAATATGTGGTTATGGTCGAAGTAGGGTACAAAAAAACGTTTGTCAGAAATATAAAGTGCAGTGTAGGTATGTGTATGATTATTTTGGTTTCTATCGTCCAAATGCTTATATATAAACAAAAAACTTCATCGTTTTTATTCTTCATGGTAGAAAATCTTTTTTGAATCTTTAGATAAAATTTTACAATTTTTTTTAAACACTCACAATGAGTAATGAATTTAAAAGTTCTTCAAACTACGATGAGTTTGGAACTTCGACAACCTATAATGAGTTTGGAACTATGATGAACTACAAAGATACGGGCATAACCCCATCATACTACAATAATAGATTTACAATACCCACAAGCTATGAATACACATAACATATATAAATAGATTTTTCCAATAGTAATTACAACTTAGACAAAGAGGTAAAATTTATTTTTTTAGTATTATAAATTGTGTTAGCGAATTTAGTTTGATGAAATTAATATTTTTTTTATTATATTATTATGGTAAACTCTTTTTTTTTTTCAGGATATGGAGAATACATATTTTATGACTCAAAATTATAAGAGGTTTTTTATAATAGAAAAAATATTTTCTGATCGTGAAGAATTTGTAACATGGGTTAAAAAAATGGGTAGAAGTTATAAGATGATTTTGATTATCAAAGGCTCTAGAAAAGGAAATGGTATAAGGGTAGGTAGAGTTTCAATAAGATGTGAAAGAAGTGGAACGTACATCTATACTATACCTATAGATACCGAAGATGCACGTAATACATGTTCTAAAAAGAATGATTAGCTTTTTTATTATTGATGTTGAAAATAATAATGGTGGATGGCAAGTAGTAGTTAGGAACAGGACATACAATCACGAATTGACAGATTATGACCAAGGGCATGCTGTTCTTGGTAGGTTAACAAAAAATAAAATTTAATTTGTTGATGAACTTATCATAACTAATGTAAAGCCACGACAAATCATACCGCTTCTTCAAAACCAATTTGAAGGAAATGTAAGTATGAGAAGGCATATTTATGATGCTCGACAGAAGCTTAGGTCCGAATAAATGGACAGTCAAACAATGTTACAACATGTTATAAGTATGTTGGTTGAGAATCATTATTTTCAGTGGCATCGAAGTGAGCCGGAATCAAATGTAATAAGCAAACATCTATTTACACATCCTGTATCTATTAATATTTTACGTGCATTTCATTTCATTTTATAAATGGATTACACGTATAAGACGTATAGATATGGAATTCCCTTACTTGAAATTGTTGGACTAACACCAATACAATTGAATTTCAACGTTACACGTGCATACATGTCATCTGAGAAGGAGGAAAATTATTTGTGGGTACTTGAGAGATTGAATACCTTAATGGATCCATCTATGTTTCCAACCACCATCATTACCAACTGGAAACTTTCTCTTATTTTAGTTGTGGAATATATTTTTCCCGCTTCAAAACATTTATTGTGTAGTTTTCATGTTAATAAGAATGTGGAGGAAAGGTGCAAGAAAGTATTTGGTCATTCATCATTCGCACGTGGTTTTATGTCACGATGGAAATATGCGATAGATGCCATAGATGAACAAACATACGAGGAACAACTATTGTCATTGGAGGAAGATTACAGAAACATACCGAGCCTAATTTCATATCTAAAGATGAATTGGCTACAACCATATAAACACAAAATAATTTCTGCATTCTTCGGTGACATGTTTCATATCCATCAGATTACAACAAATAGGTATGGTTTATATTTTATCTCCTAGTATAGTTGCTTTTACTTCTTTTTTTATGATAAAGTTATATACTTATTTTTTTTATCAAAAGGGTTGAAGAAGGTCATAGATCTTTGAAGAAATTTCTAGAGACATCACAATGCAACTTCAATACAGTGTTCAAGCAAATGCACATGTTATTGGAATTGCAACATAATGAGATAAAAGCATTACTAGAGATGTCTCAGTTCAATACTCCTTATTTTGCTACAAGTGCCCTTTATGCCAATTTGAGAGGTCATGTTGCTTTATACACAATGGAGTTGGTCAACAAAGAGTGTCAAAGACTTGATTATGTAGGTACTGATGATGATTTATGCGGGTGTTACATGCGGCGTACGCACGGGATATCATATACGCATGAGATTAATACATACATCCATAACTACATGTCAATCCCCCTGTCGGCTATTCATCCCTTTTGGAAGAAACTTGACATAGATGGGTCGATTAATCCACTAACACCACAAGAACAAATAGAGGTTGCATCTCATTTAATCCATATTTTCATGGAAGCTGTTACGAGCTAGCTACCAGCAATACATAATCAGTTGGCCAGAGAGATATTTAATATTGTAGTTCTTCATAGAACACCTCTCCACGAGCCAATGGTATGGTAGCATAGGGGTTTCCCAAGTAACTCCACCAGAAGGAAACAATCTAGTTGGGAGTACACAGAAAAATAATTTTTTAGGCATTCGAGATCAACAAAAGGTCAGGGTCATGGTCAGGGTAGAGGACGATAATCGACATTTATGTCATTAGGCCAATTACAATTTCCATACGTGACTCAGATGAATCGACATATAGTTCCTTATACTGGTACCTAGTACAATGTGTTAGGAGATGGAAACCATGGTTTCAGAGCATTGGTTTATATTATACTAGGAGATGAGGAATGGTGGGTTCAGATTTGTACCGACTTATATCACGATATATTAATGAGATGACAGTTGTATGAGAATGTGTTCATATATGACAACGTTAATCAAGTTCTGAATACTATTGCCCACCGTGAAAGGCCAGCTCCAATGGCACACTGGATGGAAATGCCTTATAATAGTCTTGTCATTGCAACCCGTTACTGTGTATTGTTTGCATATTACTCGTTGAATACATGCAGTTCATTCCTACATTTAGTGGCGTAACATGGAATTCAAGGTCCTAAAAATGAAGTGACTATATGTTTTTTACAAGATATGAGTCACTACATATCGGTATGCAGGTGTTTTATGAATATTTTTTGCATTTCAATATTATATCAATGGAAGTTCTTATACTTTTGTGTTTGATAGGGATATCTTTTGAAAATTTTTCCACTCCCACCACTACATGCAAATTAGAATAGATACTATGATAGCAACATTTCAACATAGAATACACTATATTCTTCAAGATTTCAACAATGGCCTTCATTGGTACATGATGGCATACAAGAGCCACATCCTCTATCTTTATACTCAACTTTAATTTATAATTTTTGTAATTTTTTCTTAGTTTATTTATGTTTACATCCTTTGAAATATCTACATGATAACTTTTTGAAGCTTTTTATTTATTTTCTTGTTAGCTTTCCATGATAGCTTAAGTATCTAACCTATGATAATCAGATATATTTATATGTTATTTAGCTTAAGTATCTCAGTGTTCAATGTGGATTGAATAATACTTTCTTAATCATGATATAAAATAAAAATGACATCTGGCATTAGTTGTAACAAATATATTTTAATTGGAGTACATAACCATACAGTAATACATCAAGGTCATTGCAAACACCCACGCCTAGTTAGAGTAACTCCTAAATCACGCACAAGAGTTTCAATACATGTAACTAGCTACTAATAATTTGGAGTCTCCCCTCTAATACAATCGACATACAGTTTTATGTGCTTTGTTCAGAAATCTTTCGGTTGGAATTTGATGATCATCATTCGGATGTTCAGCAAAATATTCTTCCATCGTTGCCAATACATACCTATGAGTTCTAGGAACACACCAATCCATATAGTCATGAGCCACGTCCCGTGGGTATTGAGCCATTGGTTCGAAAACATCCGGGCCTAATATGTATTCACACATCAAGAACCATTGGCTAAATATGTGTGCATAATAAACTTTGTACTTCTTGAGGGAAGGACCTTTGTACGTGTTCCTATTGGGCTTGATAGACTCCTTAGGGATCACTTGTGTATATCCGAACTAGCATGTCACTCTATCTGGCATATACAATTCTACTTTCTCCAAACAGTGTAAACAACCGTGATATAATGCCACAGGACAATCCCTATACGGATCAACTACTCCATATGGATCCCAAATGACCTTTCACGAAAAATTAAACTAAATATGGATATCGCTAACATAATATAATAAGAATATAATAATTTGAACATACCTTTGATGCAAGAATTAGATCATTATTTGCTCGAAAGTAGTTGAGCATCTCCAATTTATTATCAAATTTATGTCCACAAAACCACCTCATACTACGAGGATGGTCTGAATCATACCTAAATAGTTCCACTCCAAAACCCGAAAAGTATTCATATATCCAGGTCAATTATAATATTCAATTGTTAGATCTATAACTAATATATCCAAGTATGGCTTCTAAACCTGACGCTACTCATATGTTAGGAAGTGTCACATCCTGACATTGGAGCAACATTAGCTCTAGAAGCCATACCAAGTTGTTGATATAGAAAAGAAAGTGTGGCTGCACCCCATGCATAACCTTCAACATGGCTAAGATCTTAAAGAAAAATAATATAGTATGGATTAACTTTATCAACCGACTTATCGACAAATAACGATAGGCCGATCAACCATAATATATACCCAATAGCTTTTTCCTTATCCCCTAACTATTATGATTCACATACTTCTTGCAACCATTTAAATGGAAGCCCACCCTTTTGAGTGACTTCAGTCACTTGTATTTCCTCCATTCTAGACAAGGCACCCATTGCATCAATCAATTTCCCACGCGCATCAATTGTCATCTCCAAATATAATGGATGACCATCAACTCGTAGTCCTAATATACAATGTATGTCTAAAAGGGTGATTGTCATCTCACCCCATGGCATATGAAAGTTATTGGTGTCTGGTTGCCATCTCTCAATAAATTTTAAAATAAGTGGCATGTTGGCATGCTCAAATATGCAAGATAGAAGGTGTGATAATCTTGTTTGTCATATCAAAGCGAACATTCTTTCATTGATGCTTCCAAGAAAAGTTTTGAAAACCTCCTGCATTATGTGGATCCTGGGACAACCACGATCCTAAAAAATAAAAGAAACAAATGTAATGAATATATATATATGATTGGTTATATATAATATAATAAATAAGAAATAATGAATATGATAAACTTATCTTTCCTAACCATAAATTTAAAGCCACGTGACTGCTAAAGCTTGGAATCAAATCAGGGATCATTGGACCTCCGGGATATGGCCTAAGAAAGTACCATTCATCCTTTAGTTTTATACTTTATTCATCTTCACTGGCATCACCAGCATCCCTATCATCATCATCTCTATTATCATTGTTGTCGTCAACGTCGTCATTATCATCATCATGACACACAAAAGTTGATGACGATAATTGATCAGTAATGTAGGATAATGATGCTGACAAATCCAATGATGATTTAGAACCACCAAAAACATGTGGGTGAACTGAGGATGATGGTACTCCTATGTCAGGTTGTGTCAGTGAGGTAAGAAAATATACATATTCTATATATAATGGAAAACCTTTAGACCCTGAACCTCTGACCCCCAAACCTCCAACCCCAAAAGCTCCAAACCCTGAACCCCCTACCCCCGAAGCTCCGTACCCTCCAAACCCCAAAATACCAACATCGTCCATAAATGATGGACAACCTACATAGTTTTCAAATATCGGAAGGGTAGGAGCTTGATGACTAGACTTTGGTTGTTTGGGAGCTTGTGCATATTCTTGTTGTTCCGATGCTTCTTTCTGTTCTTGTTCACCAGCTTTTTTGCCTCGTCGTAATCCTCTGGCAAGACTTTTTCCAAAACTTCTCAAATGAGACATTGGAGTAGGTTATTCAGCAGCAGTTATGTTACATCATGAAGAAACAGTAACAGGACGACCTTTGATTCTATCTACTACTCTGTCTTGTCTATGACTCATCTGAATTTCAATAATAAAACTAAGTCAATTAAAATTAGGTATATGAATTGAAGGTAATAAGTCATCAACTCATCACATAAATAAAACCAAAATACATAAGTGACAGTAATGTAATTATTAAATATTATAATATCAACCTATATTATTATAGCAAAAGAGATATATATACCCAATCTTATAACTAAAATATAATCTCTTAAACTAATCCTATACTGTATTAATTAAATACATCAACAATATTTTTATTAATTACTAGTAGTAGTTTAGTATAATATAACAACTGAATTGTACTTAATTATGGTATCTTATAGAACTAATCTCCTGATATATTTTTTCGATAATTCAACCAAATTTATCCAAAGATATTCCATAAAAAATAGCAAACTAAATAAATCTAATACAAATATAAACATATTTAATCTATTATAAATAGATTTAATAAAAAAATAAACTAATCTAATCTATTATCTAATCAATATAATTAAAAATATTTACCAATAACCTCCACCATATAACAATATTTAACATATTCAATGAAAATATAAACACATCTAACAAATATCAAATCATATATAAATAATATAATAACGTAATTAACAGAGTATAACAAATCTAAAAACATAATGAACAAATTTAACCAAATTAACCATAATTAAAAAATATAACTACAAAATATAATTAATAAACCATAACTAATGAACATAATTACACCTTCCAAGGGCAAGCGAAAACCCAAGAATATCAACAAAATTTGCCAAACCCATATTTAATTAAAATAATAGAGCATAATTAATAGAGTATAATATATCTAAAAATATAATGAACAAATTTAATCGAATTAACCATAATTAAAAAATATAATTAATACAAACATAATTAACAAACTATAATTAATAAACATCATTACAAACATAATTAATACAAATATAATTAACAAACTGTACAATACATAATTAATTCAACCGAAACCATCCATTTTTCCTACAGAAAAATTGCCGATTTTCCCCCCAATCCAATCAGCTGACTATGTTGATCCCCTTTCTCCATGAACGATAGAAGCTGTCAATCTCCTTCCCCGTTCTATGGCAGCCGATCCCCATCCCCTCAATTTTTTTCTAGTTCCCCTTCTAAAAAACCCCAATCTAGTAAAAAAAATTCAAAAAAAATATTCTAAAGCCCGATCTAGACAGAATGGCTAAAAAAAAACTTAACCCCACCCCACTGGTAAGAATTATCGTTGAATCCCCCATTGGCAAATATGGCCGATTCTTGCCCCCACAACATCGATAAATTTTGTTGATCCCCTTCCCCCTTGAATGGCAGAAGTTGCTAATTCCCTTCCCATTTTTCCCCCATTTTTTTCTGTCTAATCCGGCCGTAGCTCGAAAAAAATTTCCAAAAGCTAGATATTCATCTAAAAAAAAGAAAAATTGAACCCCACCCCACTGGCAAGATTTGTTGTTGAACCTTCCCATCGACATACTCCACAATAAAAAAATACCTCAAAAAATTCATAAAAAAAATAAAATTAATGACTTACATTGTCGTGAAAAAGGTGAGAGATTAGAAA
Source organism: Tamarix austromongolica (assembly GCA_039764185.1). Classification (NCBI taxonomy): domain Eukaryota; kingdom Viridiplantae; phylum Streptophyta; class Magnoliopsida; order Caryophyllales; family Tamaricaceae; genus Tamarix; species Tamarix austromongolica. The sequence continues at coordinate 82,609,784 of CM077809.1, read as the reverse complement.
AGAGCCTAAGAGAGTTTAGTGAGAGAGTGAGAGAAGTAAGAGAAAGAGAGGGTTAAAGAGACGAGGAAAAATGAGTTAGAAAAAGTAAATACAAAAGGGAGGGGTAGGACTAAAAAAAGTATTTTCTATATAATAAAAGGATATTTTCTATATAACAGCTATGAAAATTTTTTTAGATAACAAAGAAGTCAAAACTATTTTTAGTCGTTTTTCAAATTCCATTTTCATTGCCACAAAATAATTTGGGTACTAATATCATATACTAATAGGTAGTAAAGATAATAGTATGATAAAAATAATATGTAACACAAATAATCTAAGATAATAGTATGAAAATAGTTTCAAAAATGATTTTTTACCAAACAGGCACTAATGAGCATTCAAATTCCTCCCATCTTTTTATATCAAGTTACATGTTAGGTAACTATTGAGCAACTTTTGTCATTAATTGAACAAACAAAAAATAAAAATTAGTATAAGTTAGATCATTTCGCAAAGTTGATTTTCTTATTCTATCTTTTCGAGTTACAAGATAGTACCAAAATAGATATTGATCGTTCATGAGCTAAAATCATTCAACAAATTATTTGCAGGTTCACAAATATTTGAATAAAAAAATATTCCAACCATAAATATTACATCCTCATAGATAAAATAAAGATAATTATTTTTTCAAAAATAAATAACTAATATACTATACATATATAAAGTTATAATATTGATAGTAAATAATAATACTATGCAAATAATTAAAGGTAAATAACTAGAATGAACATTATTAATGTTAAATAAATGTCCCATTGTTGCTTATTCAATTAACCAACCTTACCTATATTTTTTCTTTGAATAATAATACTATGTAGTTAAATTAAAGTAATAGAATTAAGATACCTAATATAATCTGGATCTTAAATAATAATAATAATACTATATTAGTTTATCCAAGAACCCACCTTATACATGTTTGTTATTGATATTAAATTAATAATCATTCTATGCAGCTAAATATCAAAATTAGACTGAGATGTTGAGTAATATACTAAAGATGTTAAATAATATTCTATCGTAATTATCAAGGAATTCAACCTCACCGATTTATATTATAATCTAAATTTAAATTAATGACAACATATACATAGTTAGATGTATAAAATTGTTATCACTAAAGTACTATCAATGTTATATAACAAAAATAATATTATTTTTATTATAGCTTATCAAAGATTCATGCCGTATGAGATTATGTTCTATATGAATTATGAGAGATAGGACAAATATATATTTAAAGTCATAAATATTTTTGGTTTATATGAGCATAACTGCATGCTTTTAAATATCCGATAAAAGATACAAATATTTAAACTTTGTATATGTTTTTTTTTTCTCATTAAGCCATAAATATTTAAATTTTATTTCTATTAAGGCATAAATATTTTAGAAAATTTAGACTTAAGGAAATTTCAACCATTAAATTTAGATAGTAATAGGTCTGATCAAATCAGAATAGATCCAAACACGGACCCGTTTATAACATCTAGACTCGGACCGAGTGTAACCTCCCAAGTATGAAAATTTTATATCTAAATTCTAAACCCAAACTCATCGGATCTAAGAGGGTAAATGAGTCCCAAATATGTCTGATTTTTTTAAATGAATAATTTATTTAAATACTAATATATTTGCTCTATATAGCTTAATATATAATTTTTGGGAAAAAAAATTCTCCAATGAAAATTTAAATATTGTAAAGATGTTACTTTAATTTTCTAAATGGTATTTTAATACTTTTGGAATCAAATGCCTTTTATATTTCCTATAAAACAAATATGCATAAAGCTATTTTAAAAAATGAGGTAGAAAGCCAAACAAGATATATATATAAGGATGACTAAAATAAAATTAGTATGTACATTTATATACATATAAATGTCTGCGTTTAAAACTATTAGATTCAAATCTAGACCCGTTTAGACATATATAAATTTAGATCCTTTAGGTTTAAAAAATTTGAACCTAAACCCACTAAAAATGATGTGTTCTAACATATTTGGATAGGATTTAGAATCACTACAAAAAAATCCATTTTTAGCAACGATAGTTTTTGTTGCAAAAGATATATATCACAATAATATTTTTTGTTGCAGGATTGTTGCACATCATAGCGTTGCAAAAAAATAAAATAACGACAATGGTCATTGCAAAAAGTAATTAAATACAACATAAATTATCGTTGTCAAATAAATGTCGTTGCAATACATCACTTCACCTAACTACATGTATTTATATATTACAACAACTTTTGTTGTTGTGAAATATTGATCCTACTTTGCCAACAATTTATGTAGGTGCAAAAACCTGTAATTAGCAAGGACTTTTGTTGTTGAAAAAAAAATTGGTAGTAGTTTGGCAACAAATTATGTCGTTGCGAAAGCCTGTTATTTACAACAACAAAAATTGTTGCAAAAAAAATGCATATTACAGCAAGAATATTTTTCGTTGCAAAAATACATTAATTGCAACAGCTTATGTTGTTGCAAAAAATTGAATATACTTAGAAAAAAAAATTACAAAATACTTCGAGTCAATACAACCATATAGGGGCCACCTGATACTATAAATTTTTAACATCTCGAGTCAAAACGACCACGCGGGGTCATTTGGTAGCCACCTAAGCCCACAAGAACTGCGAGGACTATTGTGGAACACTTTTGGATTGATCGACTAGCCCCACTGATCAACACGAGTCCTTTCTGAAACTTCGCAGGAGAGTCATCCATCCTAAAAATTGCTCCACATCAAGCACGCTTTTAGGATAGAATCGCCAAAAAGATGGTATACTATATTGATATAAGCAGTCATATCAATCTTTATAACATTTCACTCAATTTAGGGGTATTACACTTTATCATTGTAAAAAATACATAATTACAACAATAAAGTCATTGCAATAAATTATTGATAACTTCTTTTGTAACAACTTGTTGTTGCGTTAAAATAATCTAAATATTTACAACAAGTATAGTCGTTGCAATAAATTCAATCAATATTTTGCAATACAAAAAAGTTGTTGCAAAATATTTTATATATTGCAACAAATGAATGCCATTGCAAATAAACTATCGCATATATTGTAACGACAAATGTCATTGCAAATAAACCATAGCATATATTACAATGAAAAATGTCGTTGCAAAACATATAAATGTCATTGCGTTAAAATAATCTAAATATTTACAACAAGTATATAGTCGTTGCAATAAACCCAATTAATATTTTGCACAAAAAAAAAAGTCGTTGCAAAAACATTTTGTATATTGCAACATATAAATGTCGTTGCAAATAACCATTGCATATATTGCAACAACAAATATCGTTGCAAAACATATAAATATCATTGCGTTAAAATAATCTAAATATTTGCAACAAGTATAGTCGTTACAATAAATCCAATCAAAATTTTGCAACAAAAAATTAGTCGTTGCAAAAACATTTTTCATATTGCAACATATAAATGTTGTTGCAAATAACAATTGCATATATTGCAACAACAAATGTGGTTGCAAGACATATAAATGTCATTGCGTTAAAATAATCTAAAATTTTGCAATAAATATAGTCATTGCAATAAATTCAATTAACATTTTACAACAAAAAAAAGTTGTTGCAAAAATATTTTATATATTACAACATATAAATGTCGTTGCAAATAAACCATCGCATAAATTGTAAAAAAAATATCGTTGCAAAACATATAAATGTCATTGCGTTAAAATAATCTAAATATTTGCAACAAGTATATAGTTGTTGCAATAAATTCAATCAACATTTTGCAACAAAAAAAAAGTCATTGTAAAAATATTTTGTATATTGCAACATATAAATGTCATTGTAAATAAACTATTACATATATTATAACGACAAATGTCGTTGTAAAATATTTACTGATAATCACCATATAAATAAATTATTTTTGGCAACAACTTTTTGTAACATCATAAAATTGTCGTTGCCAAAATACATTTTTCGCAACAAAGTATTATCGTTGCAAAAGTTTTATAACTATAAATGAGTTTTTTTGTAGTGAATCTGCTGTCATTCCTTTCGTTTATAATCTTACTCGTTAAAGGTATATAAATTAATATGAAATTTATGAAATTAACCTAAATTCAATTAGTTTTACTTTCTCTTAGCTGCTTCGCGTCAACCAAAGAAGCTGCTGAAAGCTCCTGCCGCGTCCTGCCTTTTAGTTCCTGCATGGCTTCCTGCCAGCTGCACACTTAAAGCACAATGGTTTGTGGCAATCAAATGACTTTGAAGAAGGAAATTAGCAGTTAGATTGGGCTTATAAGAGTTACGTATGCCGATCTATCAAAGTATATATCGTACGCGATCTACAGTGACGGCGAACTTGAGAGTCGATGCACATAACTTCGTACGAGTCTTCTACTCTCAATAATCTCTCATTTAAGGCAAGGCTTGTTTGGTAATTGGCATGAGGTAAAAGGATGGAATTTTTTTTATATTATGTTTTTTACATCAAGTATTTAAAAATAATATAAATATTTTAAATAAAATATTCACTTAAAATCAAATAAAAATCTAAAAAATTAATTTTAAAATAAATAATACAAAAAATATTAAAAAATAAACATAACTTTTTCACACTTATTGTTCTCGTGCCAAACTAGAACTTAACGAATCATATTATCGGTTATTGTCAAGTGTCTCCCCCAAAGATTAATATCAGGATTACTTTATGAATTCGACCTAGTTTAAAAAAAGCGCTTTAGTTCTACCATGTAAGTCGTTACATTATGGTACTGTTTGCTGCGAGTTTGCCGCAAGGCCCGCAAACGGCAACCGTTTTGTTTTTTATACGCAGCATATAACCCTGTCTCTACATTTGTAATTTATCAGACTATGTCATAGTTCACTAGAGAAAACTTTTCTCGGCAAGGTCACGTAGCATTATATTTATTTATTTATTTTGGACACCCAATTAATCAATAATTAGGCAATGTTCAATGAACAATGCACTAATATGAAGTAAATTGGTTTACATTAATATTTTTAAGTTACACATTTTGATTTCAGCATTTAAGAGATGTTTTTATCATAAATTATGAATAACATAAATTTATATAAATATTTTTTTACATTAATACAATCGATTTAATAAATGAGCATTCTTATCTTAAAATTAGTATATTTTTATCCTAGATAATCTGTATTTATTTTCAAACATACACACCTATAAAAATAGTTATTATCACTACTGAAAACTTAAGTTTTAGCAATGACAAAAATCATTACCAAAGCTCTTTGATGTCGAAAAATATCATTTTAAAAGTATTTTGGCAACAAAAATTATTAATACAAAATCACTTTAGTAATAAAAATATATCGTTGCAAATGCTTTTTACTAACGATAGATATTGTTGCAAAAGCTATTTGGTGACCAAAAAATATTATTACGAAAGTTAAAAACAATCGTCACTATAACTTTTAGTGACAAATAATGTCGTTGCCAAAATTATTTGTCGCTCTTTGCCAATGGGATAAATGGTTGCCAATTCTCATTGATAACAAAAAAAAAGTGTTGACAAAAATAATTGGCAATTAACAAAGGAATAAAATAAAATAAAATGAGCATCGAGGAACAAAACCATTTGAATCTACTTTCAAAACATAATATCAGTTTTAGGCTTATAGGTTCAAGTTTTAACATAAATGAAAAGCCTGTATAGATGGCTTAATCAGAGGATCACATATTTTTGGTAGAAGTACTTGTGTTTCTTAAAGAAACTGAAAGATATACGAGTTTATCCACAACGATCAAAACTATACCATGTATCATATAAGGATTTCACCAAAGAGTTAGAGACATATCAAACTTAAGACTAATCAAGCTAGCAATATGTTGTACAACTACTCTATTGCACTAAAGCAACCAAATTCAATTACGGTTTTGTTATCAACAATAGCTAGTACATTAGCTAACTCCTCCACAAGATATTTGACAAAACTTGGTTTCTTAGGATTCAACTTCCTACAGCGGTTCATGTTGTAACAAGGCACATGTTTCTGAAACATATAGAAAAAAGGAAGTTTCAGAGATAAGGCAAATACCCTTCCTTCCTATAAGTTGAAAATCAACTTTTTATCCAAATAGGGGAAAAAGTAGTAGACTACTTGTCCATCTTGGCAAATGATGAGATGAGATAAAGTATGGCATGTGATGAAGTATAACAGAAGATGAAAATAATTACTCAGTCAAGGAAGAAACTTCAATATTAGCAAATATAATCAACTCTAGTATTAAGATTGAGAGCATTAAGATTAACTCTTAAGGCCACATAATGTATTCAAATAAATTCTTGTACATAATGATTTACATGATGAAAAGTTGCATAAACATGATTATCTTTTAAACACATGAAACAAAGGATTTATAGACCTTGGTTGAATGAGGGGAGGCTATTAATTTTTCTTTTCTCTTTATTTCTTTACCCTTTTTTGTATATGATAAATTAGTGTAGCTTATATTGGTTAATTTTTAAAAGCATGTTAATAATTGCATACGCAAATAATATGATTCTGGGATAGTATTCCAACATTCATGCCAAAAGACACAAATACCCATGTTGAATATAAAAAATAAAAAGGAAAGCAATTAGACAGGCAAAGACATATATACTCCTTGCAAATCCAATACAAGATCAACTTGCATAGGCCATGATCTATCTGCCACCAATTATTACAAGCAAAATATGACGCTAACAATAATGCACACTCACAATAAGCCTTTACAGCATGAGAAAAAAAAAACAACTCTAAGAGCTAGTTAAATTTAATTCATATATGTCCCATGATAAAAAGCTATAGGAGGCTACTACCTACCTAGTATGAACTCATGCTTTCAGCCTAAATATTAAAAAAAAAACTTTTTTCCCTCACCCCTCTATTGGAGTCTCTATACAATGTAAAAGAGAAACTAAATCTGATTCAGCTACAAAGGTAAACAAGCCACAACTAAGAAATGGTGATCCATGGTCTTATATGCCAAAAAAATAGGGAGATGACATACAAGGAGAGAATATTTTGACTACTAATTTACCTTTGTTGCTTATGATCTCTATGTACGAGATGATCGAGAAAAGGGTTCTATGCATATGAATCAAATTTAATGCATAAAGAGGGAATGCATCATAGATTAAAGTTCCATTGATGAAATATTTAATTACTTAATATGTTTTCTTTTCTTCTTATATTTTTCATATTTTCATTGCATGATTTAATTACTTTCTAATCTAAAATTTTCATTTATCTATTTTGATTATGGATCCTCATGAAGATGGTACACATGCTGAGGAAGTAAACACACAAAAGAGATAAAGAATTAGGTTGATGCACATTTCTAAACACACAAAAAAGAGAAAGAATTAGGTTGATGCACATTTCTAGAAATAGAGAAAGAGGCATTAAGCTCGATGGTTAATTTGATACTTTCGAATATCTAATGGATGATAATTGAGATGTGATCATTAAATACTATACCTATAGGGCTTGTGTACATATCCCCATCATTTATCTTTATTAAAGGGATGTTCCAAAAGGTAAGAAGGATAAAGTATGTGATGATACTTCGATATGATTTTAATATTTGATATCGTTATGACTTTTTTTTGTTATTACCATATGAATTTGATCATATGCATATAAACTATTTGATTCTTTAATTTTGTCGCAATGATTTAATTTGGGACACCAACATAAGAAGCCTACTATAAGTTGATCTATAATGTCCTAGATAGGTTGGAAGTCCTACATGGCTAAGAATTGTATGTACATTGTTGATTGTAGTATCATACTCACACCCCCAAAACTCTATAGTGATGTGATATCTCTCAACCAATGGAGAGAGTTCTATGTACGGGGAAATTAAAAGGAATTTAAAGTATGTAACTATCACATACTCAGCTTACAATTCAACCCAACATAATATTTTTATTCAATGTGACAATAGAATAATGCTAAGAACAAGGCCAATGCATAGAAAAAAATTTACACTCACACGACGAGGCATAGAGGTAACAAAATAGCTAAAGAAGCCTCGGTATGAAAATTAATCCACACGCACACATTCCTCTATCATTCTTTAATAACCTAGAATCGTTACTAAGTTTTTTTTTTAATTGATGCAATAATAGAAACAATAGCTAGAGGAAGCAAAGAAAACACATACCCCATATATACCTCCAGAGGAGATGACGTCTAGATCTACACTAGGGAAGATAAGAAGGGGATGGTTGCCAACGAACTAACTCAATAGATGGTTAAGAAAATTGTAAGGCCCAAAATATTTATCTTTACTTAGGTAAATATGATTACTTATCTCTAATTATTTTTCTTACTTATATTATAAGGGTTTGATAAAGGACTCGTTGGTAGTGTTTTTGATAAAGAAGGCCCAAATGACCTATTAGCACACACATTGGACACTTAAGAGCATGATGGCTAATGTAGGACGTATGATTATGGGTGTAACTGATCTAAGGCTTTTGGATGTCACCCTAGTTCTACCCTACAAAAAAATACAAATTTAAAAGCCTAACAAAAGAAATGGAAACATTGAGGGAATCACAAAAGGTGATCCTTAAGAGGTTAGATTATATGTCATCTTATTCACAATGTCTAGTCACGCCATCTTACGTCCCTACCTCTTTTTCAAAAAGTAATGAGGTAATATACTACAATTCACTTTAATTTAAAGATATTTCAAAGTATATATAATATACATTCGACTTTGTGGCCAAAACTTAATTTTGATTATTATTACAGGATCAATATCCTTGTGACTTGATAGTTATAAAAGATGAGATTGTTGTGGCTAATACTAATGCCTTCATCTCTCCCAATTCAATCCTTCATACTCAACCACTGAGGGTTGATAAATTTTGGGTCTCAATTCACAATATATTACCAGAGTACTTGCTAGAGCAATTTCCAAAGGATGCAGTTTATAGTCCCAATTCCATAGATATGGATTTGCACTCCTTTCACTTACTAATAGGGCAATTCTTTGGATGACCAAGTAACCTTATCATTATTAAGGATGGGGTAATCCAAAAAAATTTTAATTATAAATTATATTTTTTTTGTGGCATTGTATATATGTTCTAATAATTATATTTTCTAATTTTTCTTACTTAGTGCTCGTTTGGTATGGAGTAATAGGGGTGAAAAAATTACCTCCATATTTTATATATCTTGTATAATCTATTTAAAATTAAATTTTTTTATTCTAACGAATACCCATTTTAGATCTTAATTTGATCTAAAATGGGTATTTCATTAAAAATATATTTATTATTATTAAATACTTAATATAAAAGATACAAATAGAGGAAAAATTTTTCCACCCCTATTACCCCCATACCAAACAAGCCCTTAGGATGGTAATATTGTTGCAATATAGGAGGGAAAGAAAGTAGATGGAGTCTTAGAAATCCAAAAGAGCCTCGGTGAAAAAGGCAATTAAGTGTTGAGACTTGAAACCTTAATTTAGGATGTATTTGGATTGGGTAAGAAGATACCTTACACGTATTACAATGCCAACATTTAATATCATCTATGAGGAAATTTTAATATTTTCACCGTCAACTTTATTTTAATAGCTAGAGGAAAGTACTATTTTGATACTAAATATGTCTTTTTTCTTTCGTTGTCATAGGTTATTGAAATATAAAATTTAGCTAATTTCTTGTATGGGGCAGATGTATATAAATGTTTATGTTCAAATGCGATATCCAATGAAAACGATAATACATGTTGTCATTTAATTTTATGTGTTTAGTATGTAACTAATAAGATTGTTATATATATTTGTTTTCGCTGTCCATGATAACAAGATGAAGTTAGTTGCAGATATTATGTCATGAGATACTTGAAGAAAAATGATTTGAAAATATTGAAGGGAGAAGGGTTGTTGATGCATTATTGGATGCCCCTTGGTTCCCTATATTAATTGTATTATAAGATAGCTATCGATTCTACGGAAACATAGGACGTAATTTACCATTGTAGCTTCACTAATATGCCTTTTTTCTTCAAAATTTGTGCTAATATTGATGAATTTGTTTTAATATTAAGTACAATAGTCTATTACAACACAATAGACGACCAACTTTCTGTCGAACTAGGGCATGGATGATAGACAATAAGTACACCGATCTATGCCGAACAACTTACAAGAGAACCAAGTAGAACAAATAAACCAATACCGGAGGACAAAATTGAAAGAAAAACAAGATTCTGGAGGCTTACATGCGGAGTTTCTTTCTTCCTCCTTCCCACTCCCCATTAATTCTTACAACTTTTTACATAATATAGAAAATTGGATTACAAATTTTATAATATCCTAAGGACATCTCAAGAAACGGCCTCCCATCACATGCATCACCGGAAAGACTTCCCAATAAGTTACTATCAAGAATGTCCAATCATCTTCAACAGCTGTGCAGATCCATCGAGATACATTAATTTCAATCGGGCGTCCTTGATGCCAAATTTGCAGTTGCATTAGACCTCTAACCTAAAACCACCATCAAAGTTCAGTGTATCAAGTTCAATCTCTTGCATTACTATGCATATATGTAATATATCGGCAGTAGGATTGTAATATTGTGAGACAACTCAGCATTTGACTTTGACTCAGCTTCTTAAATGCTAGACTCGACTCATTTATTTAATTAAATAAACCAAATCCGAACCCAAAAAATAAAACTCAATTTATTTTATGAATTTAGTTCATAAGCTCAACTTAATTTCGATCCAACATATTCATTTAGTTAAATAAACCAAATCAAAACCCGAAGGTGGTCGGCTTGACTCAATTTATTTACAACTCTACTCTCCATAGATAAAACAATTTTAAAAACCAATCAAAATTAACAAGGATCAATCTTGTTGGGATAAAACAAATACTACTTTTACAAATCTTATTCTTTACACCCAAAACAAGTCATCAGCTTCCTCCAAGACCCATTGACCTCCTCTTTGTCGGCAAACAAATCTACCGGATACTTAAAATCCGCTTTCTCACTGAGATCCTCAAAGGCAGACACGAGATTAGAAAGCCTTGCAACAAACTCTATCAAAAGAGAAGAAAATGTGGCCAATGACAGGGAACTCGCACTTTCAAATGTTTTTCCTTCCTGTTCATCAATTGGGAAGTCAATACCTAAATTGAAGTGTGAGGGCCAGACATGCCTACTATGATGGTACATGCTCCCAGAAGATGCCAAGGCAGTCATTGAAGGGCGATGATCAGTATGGCTCATCGTGCAAGCCTGCCTTGAATTCCTTGCTGCCATTGAAGGGTGATCAATGCTTGTGAATGACACTCTTGGGTTCTCAGCATCGAATCCTGCTAATGCGGGCTCTGATCTGGTGTTAAGAAATGCATCATTCAGGGAGTGGATCACATTGCGGTTGAGATCACTGTCCTTCAAACCAGATACAAATTCAGGATCCTCAAATTCCTTGGGCTTCTTCCCTGCCTCCCAGCTCTCGAAATTGACCAGCAGATATGATTTTTCATCTATTCTCATTTGCAGTACTTCTGCAGCCTTGTGCACTTCTGTAAGTACATCTTTTTCACCTAGTTTCTCCATTTTCTGAAGTTTGCTTCCAAGCACACGAAGTGCTTTAGCTCCAGCAGTACCAACCCTAAGAAGCTCGGATGCAAAAACCAGTCTTTTCTCTGCTGGTGCCTACATATATTATGTAAATCAGCTAATCAAATAAAAAGAATAATTGATGCTATTTCAGATAAACTTGCCTGTCTAACTTAAAACTCAAACTTGAATGCTTATCTGCCTCTATGTAGTGTAAAACTCATCACTTTTTCCCAATTGAAAAAAACTGGATTACATTTATCAATTCAGAGGTCTAGGGATGCAGTAAAAGTTACATTCTTAAGTGAGTACTCAAATTTCAAAGTTAGCACATTCACCTGTATTTCCGAAAGAATGCATCCATGCATAGCCATAACCATAAATGCACAATGCCTCAGAGCACCACTGACTCTAACATAGTTTTCCCAAGGATACTTGAATTTTCTGTAAGGACCATGAGGCGGCTCCCATTTTGCAAAGTCCAGCTGAAGATCGAAAATCTCAAATGAGTAAATACCATGCAGTGGGACAAAGGGAAGGGGTGAAAAAAGGAATGTATCACTTTCACATATATACCAGAGATTCTTCTTGACTTGAGGATTGCACAGCTGCTCTGTAGCCACCGTATAGTGGATCATCGTATGCCTGATATGTTAGAATCTTAGAAGGAATCTTTCTATACTCCACACAATGAAGGTAGCCACTCACACAACCTATAAAGAAGCTGAGGAAATTACTCAAGCAAGCCGTAATTTCTAACCAAGAATGCTTCAAGAATAACAGTTTCATGGTGATATATACTAGAGGAAGAACCCACCTTCTAATGACTTAGCTACGCCCTCAAAATTCTTGACTACTAATTTGTGAAGATCCTCACCAGCCCATATGGGATAAATGCATATATTAATGGTAAAAGCAATCCCAGCACCAACTCCAATAAGCATCAGTCGATAAAAAGCTGTCTGGAAAAATTGAGTTGTCCTGTTTCCGGTCACTAACACTATGCAATACGTCAATAAGAACACCCTGAACCCATATTCATATGTCTTCATCTTGGGGAACAACTTCGCATAGCTTGCACTAAAGCCTGAATGTGAGGCATAAAAACACTTGATTCAGATGTCATCCGCTCAATAAGGCAAAAGAACTGCCGAATTTTTCTACTCCTGATTACTCTCAGTTTTCTAAAACTAGTATTGGACCGAAAATACATAATTTGGCGACGTAAAGAACTCCTACCTGCAATGAAAATGGCGACAACAATGACCACTTCTTCATAATTTCCAGCCCGGACTGAGATATCTGCTATGCCTAAAGCAAGTCCTCCTGCAGATAACGTCCCCAGCGCACGATTGAACCCTTTGCTAAGGGTAGCTCCTACAGGTATAGAACCAACAAAATAGGGCAAGCCAAAAAAAAAAAAAAAACAAGGGATGCAGTCGTAAGAATCCATGTTTATTCTAACACCGACCTTTATTCAGGATCAATAAGTCCAGCAACTACTAAATTAGCAAACAAATAAAGTGTTGGGCAGAGTATCACATCCATGAACATTCTTCCACAACTATAAGTAGTATAATAAAGTCATGCCAACCAAAAATTTATTCACGTTGAAATTAAAGGTCAATCCAATAACCAGACCGTACCTACGCTGAATTCGAAGACCACAATTACAGTCAAAATTGCCCAAATCAAGTAACTACTTAGATTCTGCAAAGACTCCTTCAAGAAAATCAGCATCGAAACAAGCGCTAGAGAAAAAGCCATCTTCCCAGCAAAGAACACTTTCCGAGGATCTGATTTACCCATTTCATAAAACTCAGCAGTCCCCTCTTGTAACTTCGACAACTTATCGGAAACCCACCGGCGACATCCGTTCTTACCTCGTCCATCAACATCCATACCGGCGACATCGCCGTCGGAACCTCTGAGGCTGAGCTCCGGGTACCATTTATGAGAAAGCAATTTTTCCTTATTAGTGCCTAGGAAATTCAACGTAGACGATTCAGATTTAGCGGCCATTTTTTTCGAACAGGTGGAGAGCATAAACCATAAGCAGTTCAATACGACCACAAAAAGAGAGGGAGGTTTTCAGATTTGATCATTTCAGAAGGTATCAACCCATTGGAAGAACATATATGTAAGGAATTGAGTAAGAGAGGAGGATGATTCCGAGAAGTGACCCAGGATTGAAGTTTATAAGGTAATTTGGATTTTATGACACGAGAATCTCGTCTCGAAAACGGACCAAAACGTTGCAGGATTGAACGTATAATCGTGCTGCTATTATATACGGATATGTGTGAATATGATTTTGACTATATAACAGGGCTGATAATGTCGTGAGTAACACGGGTGTTGTGGTCGTCTCGAAGATTATTTGATGTGCCGTTCTAGCCTCCGGAAACAAAAGTCGAAGACAGTCCAAAAATGAAAGACGAGGGGCGAAAGCATAGAGGGACGAATCATCGTCATCGTCTGCATTGCTTCGTTTGCTTATATAACCCCGAATAATATTACTGCTGTTTTTTGCCTACTTAAAAGTTAATAAGTCGGGTTCCAAATCAGAAGGCTACTTTAGGACTTTACATATTATTTAAGAAATTTTTAATATTATATTTATATCATTTATTAAAAATTTATAAAATATTTAATGTATAAATAATAAAATAAATAAAGATAAAGTTTAAAAATAGATGTTGAATTTTTAAAATATTTTTTAGAACAAAATTTTAATAATTTTAAAAATGACTTCGTTTTTAAAATGTAGTTTTCAAAAATACAGCCCTTCAAAATTCAAATAAATAAAAATATGATTTGTAAATTTTATAAAGTAATTAATAATAATTTCAAACATCCATAGATTTTTTTTTGAATCATGAGTATAAAAAATTATATGTATATTGTTTGAATTTTCTTTTTTTTTTTAAAAAAAAAGCAACACCAATAAAATTCACAAAGAAGAAATAAACTCAAATAATTGAGTTATTAGTTATAAATATCTATAGATATATGATATATTTATTATAAAATAATATATCCCGAAAAGTAGGTAATTATCATCGATTTTCTCCACCAACAACCTATAACTTTTAATAAAATCCAACTTAAAATGTTAGAGGATTTGCTAAAGCCAAAAGTAACTTATAATCTAATTTCTAACTTATTAAAGGTAATAATATTCAAAAAAAATTATATTTGGTAAGTAGTCGTTTACTAACGTATATTATAATTTTTGAAAATCTAATTCAAGTAACTTATAAGTTTTTAACTGACTTTTAAGTTAGTTTACCACACATACGCGATGTTGTCAAAAATATATTGGTCAATTTATAGTCATTCATAGTTCATAACTACATAGGGAAATAAAGCACTAAGAGCCCATTTGATTTGAAGAAAACAATGAGGAAAGAAAAAATATTAAAACAAAAATATTTCATTTTGTTTGGTTACCATAAAAACTAGGAAAAAAATACGGAGGAAAGGGGTCATAAAACTTACATAAAAACTTTTTCCTGAGCTAAATGTGAGGGGGCAAGAAAGTGTGGAGGAAAATTCAGTCCACAATCATTCGTTAACACTCGAATAGTCTCTCTCCCAATCATTTTTCTCCATCAACGTATTCGAACTCATGTTGTTGCCTTCCTAGTTGATATGTTCTCCTTCATTTCATGACTCCTCAAAGACGCAATCTTCACGGTCATCCATCAAGTTCAAAGTCCAAGTTTCCTATCAACAGACGTTCGGCTCAACCGACTCGATTTGAGCAGGTAAGATTAATTATCTTTTACTTTGAACTTAAAACAAATGTAATCTTAAAACCCTAACTTGATTATCAGGTTTAAGGTTTATGGTATGAGAATTCAATGCTGGGAAATTTGGGGGTTTGTTGGGCGCAATTTTTTTGTTAGGAAATTGGGGCTTATGGTGGGCAAGTTTTTTAATGGAAATTGAGGCTTTCTTGTGTTGCATATTGTTTTCCCTCCTCATTAAATATCTATTTAGGAAAAACCAATGCAACCAAAAGATAGATTCCCTAAGTGATAAAAATTACCAAACTATGCAAGCATTTTCTTGACAAGCATTTGTCACCTAAATACATACATATGCTTTAGGCCTTTTCCTTTTTGTACTACTACTCTTTGACTATGTTTCAATTAATTTTTTAGGAAATCTTTCTATCAATTGGGGTGCAAAATTAGATCATGCGATGAATAAATCATGCATGTATAATATGCAACAACTCAATAATAGAAAGACGAGAAGTAGGGAAACTAGTAGAAACATTGGCTACATGTGCATTTGTCAGAGAGTACAAACAAGTAAGGAGAAACCAAACATTCCGGTACTGTGGGAATATTTTGTAACACCCATATTTTTACATCAGAAAATTTCATATTTTTGATACATTTTACAAAAGTAAAATAAGAGAATACGGAGTTCTACTTTCATATTCGACACAGAAAAAAGTACAACCTATATCCAATCTATGTCGTATGTAAAGCTAAGACAACTTTCATCTAAAGATCAAGTCTAGCTAATATTTGATCCCAAAGATACAAGGAACAAAACAATATCGAAAGAAATAATCAAGATAGAAATAAGTAACATAAGGAAATATGTATTTATATATAAATAGAGTAGTTTGGATAAAAACATACTCATAGAAAGTAGTAAATTGAAAGCCTAATCTAAGCCCCAACCTAAATCACACTCATGATTCCACATCCTAGCACAAACCTCTACAACTAAACCTATAACACATAATTTGAAAAAAAAAAGAATATTATAAGTATAATAAACTTAATTACTAACTAAACATAATCTACTAAAAGCAATAATATGCAACACGAAAGACACATAAAATCATGATCATGATGAAGAATACTAGAAAATATGCTATCAAAAGACTCATTATCAAATCCACTTGATATAACTATTCATGCAAAAACCTAATATCACTTGAAAGGCTTAAGGGAATTTGAAGCCTTAGAATCGGGTGTTAAATATATGAAATGATAGGATGCACTCACATGTGATATTAACTCATGCTTGCATACTAACACATTATGGTGCTTATACACAACATCAAACATGATGTAACCTAAGGAATACCCAACTACCAAACATGATCACATAACACTAGTCAAGATACATATGAGGGGTGAATAATACAACTTAATATAAAGATACCAATAACAACACTAGATAAGGATACTACAATAAGATAGACCACATAGCGAACAAAATACTATAAGCTATTTGGGCATCAGACAACCAAGACATAGTAAGCCAATAATGACACTATAATAGGTAGGATACTCAACCTAATGACAATAATCATGATAATCAATATAACAACTCCATAAGATACCAATGACCAGCCTAAATCTTCATTATGTAAATAAGACACATCAATAAGCACAAAAAAGGATGTAAGAAATCTAGGGATAGTAAAATCCACACCTATATATAATAGACAATGAAGAAAATATGGATTAATATATACAAGATCTAACCTCTATGACCAACCACCGCCTAGGTACTAATCCCTTGAGTATTGACACTCCTAAATAAACATAAGTCTAGTAGAGTAGGAAGAGTACTAAAACCAACTAGTGTTTTATCCTAAAGGTAAATGCAAGCATGCATACAAAGCCTAATAACAAGAGCTAGTACACATTCATTGACCCTTAGCTTAGCTACTTTTGAGAGTTGGAGATCTAGAATCAATTAACATATAATGCATAATCCATATAGGATGAGTCATATCTCATCAATTACCAAGATACATAAAAATATTCCCAAGGACCTAAAATCAAACCAAGGTATAAAGCCCAAAACAAACAAGAACAATAAAATACATAAAATTGTATAAGGACATAAGAGCCCCCAAAACAAACTCAAAAATATATCAAACCATTATGAGATCTAGAGGCCAAAACATAACAAACCAATAGCAAGGCATGCAAGCAAAGGCAAGAAGCTCAAGGTAAAATCCCAAAACATTAAAACCAAAGGCATGAAAGTCCAACGTGTTACACTAAATAAAACCACTTTGGTTTAAAATCCTAAAAATACTTTACAACACAAAGAATCACATTTGAGGTTATTAATGACCAAACCAATGGTAGAAAATAACTCAGAACTCCAAGACATGTCACATTAGAACTTTTTCCAAAAAAAAAGACCATTCATGGTAGATAGGAAATATCATTTTATATTAAGAAGTTTAAATCCAAAAATTATCAAAAAGTTATTACAACGAATTACTATCCACCAAAAAAAATAATATTCATGTTTGGTTACTATTTCGAGGTCAAAATCAATGGTCAATGGCCTTGACCCCTAATTATACTACAAAAAGTCTTTTAGGATTAATTATTCATTTTAGTAAAAAAAAATGGTCATAAAAATTATTAATCTTCCTCTAACCCTACTTAGGGTGATTAAAGGGTAATTATGCTAAGAACACATTGAATGTTTGAAAAACATTAAGAACATACCTAAGTCATTCAAACTTTCAACCAAAATTAAAAGCCCATAAACATTATTTTTAACTAATATATAATGGATCAAAGTTTAGCTAGAAGTTGTAAGGATTATTATCGTAGTATTATATAATTAAGAAAAAACCATAAAATCATCAAGAGCACTAAAGAACATCTAAACTTGCTAATATTTTATACTTGAATTAAACCACCAAAACATGATTGAATCAAGACACGTCAAACATCAAAGTTCATCCAAATATTACAAGGATTAAAATAATATAATTGAGTTAAACAAAACCATAAATAATCAAAATGAAGGCCTAAGGGTCAAAATCCTAAAAATCCACCAAACATGGCATAATCAACCATAATACTTTAAATCATGCTTAACATTGAAATCTATCAACTTTTAATATATATTATGTGTACCTTTAATACTTTAAGATCCCATACTAAGAAAAGTAAAATATGAACCTAGAAATACCATAGGAAAATATTAGAAAAAACTAACCATGAAAGACTAAATCAAAGGAGCTAGAATCGAAGATGAAGGAAGATAAATTATTATCATACAATTAGAAGAAGAACCAAGCTTCATCCATAGTGGGAATGACCATGTAAGGCCAAAAAATTTTGAGGGATGAAGGAGGGAGAATGGTTTCATGGAAGGGAAGAAGGAGAGGAAGAAAGATGACCCAAATTTGTTAACTTTAGAAGACTTAATTGTTAAGTTTAGGTTATAAGGATAAGCGAGTCATTTTATTCGTAAAAATATCAACATATACCCCCATCATAGAGAGAGGTGGAAAGCCCCAAGCCATAAAAAAGTAAGTGGTTGCCATGCTTTGTTGAAAAGTAAAAGCTAAGGAAGAAATAAAATAAATCAACTAAGGGTAAAATTGTAACCATGACTTATTGAGGCAAAATCAAAATTTTCTACAACAACTAAGGGAGCCAAGAAAATTGAGAGCATAAATGAGCGGTTTCCATCCATATTAAAAAATAATGAAAGGCTTGGATCAATTATTGTGAGATTATATAAGGTTTCAAAGAAGAAAGGTCAAATTTGATGACTTTTATGGTCCAAACTTATCTTTCAAATCCAATAATAATAATAATAATAATAATAATAATAATAATAATAATAATAATAATAATAACAACAACAATAACAAGATTATTTTACATCATATTTAACTCAATAATACTAAAATAATATGATATCCAAATTTTTATAAAATTCAAATAACCAAAAAAGATTTAACAAACTCAAAACACACAATTAAAGCCTACCTAAATGATACATAACATTTTTTTACAACAAATTAGCTTGGAATTTTAAAAAAACTCAGATGTCTTAGAAAAATATGATAAATTTAAATATGAATAAATGAACATAGTTTAGAAGAAGTTTGATAGTCCAATATGGCTCAAAAGATCTCACATGCACAAAATTGTGAGAAATAATTAGATATCATAAGCAAAACATTTCAAAAAAAAAACAAATGATGAGTTACAAGAATGTAATTAATGTAAAAAGTGGTTATACTTATTTTTTTTAAAATAATTTAGGGTTTCAAGAAATGAAATATTACAGCTTTGCCAAATATACACAAGCCTACATGATTTTTACAAAATTCCCTTTTGCAAAGGGTCTTGAAGGATACATGAATCAATTGTATAGGTGAGATGTTAAGTTAATTGTTTGGAAAAAATTCTTAACCAAAAACATCTTACTAATAAATTTGAAATCAAGAACATGAAAAACTTCTTTAGAATTAGTTTATGCGAGTGAGATTATCAAAGAAAATATGTACAACTCAAGCCTTGTTGTCATTTGGCAATGTAATATAGCAGGGTATAGACAAGGTTTTAGGGTAATAAAAAAATTATTCTATTATTTACTTATTAAAACATTACTTATATTAATTTAGTTGCTAAAATTTTCTTTTAGGTAATAATTATACTCTCATCATGAGTTAATTTAGTTGTAACTCAGCTTAATAATCATGGATCAACCTGAGAAATTTTCATTTCTATTTATTTATATTCTATTTCCTGGTAAGTCTTTTTGTTTATGATGGCTACTTTTGACCTACCTGAAGACCAGCTAGTAGTTAATAGTAACAAAATAATCAATTTATATATACATACTTCTCAATTCCCATGGGTGGGTTATATTGTTATTTTTTTATGTACTTTATCCCATGTAAATTTCACTACTAAAAGATGCATCTTGTAAAAATAAATAGTTCTCTTGACAACATTTAAACTACCAAGTACCTAGAAGAAGAACAATATCCATGGTCTAATTCATGGTTTTGTTTCTCTTGACCATTGATCCCTAAATCTAGTTCTTTCTCTTGTGTGTCTCAATTATTAATACAAATAAATGTTGGATTATTATCTAATATTAAGCTTATATGTTAACATATGAGTTGTGAATTTCTGTATAAATTAAGCATGTATCTAAATATAATGTTTTTGGGATAACTGTATCTAAGTGGATATTAACCCATATGTGTAGATACTTTGGGTATTCTAGGTTATTGATAGATCAAACTAGAATAGGCCAATAGATAATGTATATGTTATCTATATATATGGTCATGGTCTTTGGGACATAGACACTTTGTCTTATTTGATTACCATCAATCAATAGAGAAATGTGAGTGTGTGCTTATATTAGAAGACTAGAGTATAACTAGTGCAGTTATTCTCTGGAATTCAGCATTATTCAATTATTTCATCATTATGAATTCATGTACGCTTCTACATTATTCATATTTATTAATATTGATGAATTAGCTTATGATCATGTCAGATCTATAATTAATTCTTTATTAATTGGTAACACAACCTCAGTTCTATATCAAGATTGATAAAATAAAATTAATATCATTTGAAATTATTTTTTGTACTATTCAACCTTCTTTCTATTATTTTCACATTCGTCTGCCTCCTTTTCTTCTTTACTTTTGTCACTTTTTTATACTATTTTCTTCTTTTCCTTTTGTTGTATGTTGTATCCGTCAACCTTGTATGTCGCCTTGGTTGGCCTCATCCTACAGTGGCATTATGGTCTCCATCAGTGTTGCAATAGTAGATTAGCCTCTTATTTTTGCTAGTCTTTGCAATTATTTTTATCGGCGACATTCACAGAGCCAACCAGGTGGACAACGGTGTTTTTTTCTATCTTTCTTGGCATTGGAAAAATATTTTATAGATCCACCATTGGTTGATAACGTAATTCGGATTGTTGTTGTTGATAACGAATTTGGGTAGATGGTGATGGGTTGTGGTGGTCGATAGTGATATCCTAAGGAAGCAATTGGTAACAAGCCGAAGGTAGGAGGTAGAAGGAAGGATTAGGGTTTTATTAATCAAGGTTAATTTTATAAACTAACTAATTAAAAAAGATGGGGCCTTCAAACAGGAAAACCCCCGAGGGTTTGAACATGAGACCAAGTAGACAATTTTAAGGTCCTTAACCATTTATGGTGATGCAAAAATATTCCAAGATTTTGAAGATTGACTTATGAATCATGATAGAAAGAATTAAGGGTAAATTTTGAATATAATTATTTGCCATAAAATATAGATATCATTGAAAATCTTATTAAATTAGGAGTCCAACGCATTTATCAGATCTCAAATCCGAGTTTTCTACACAAAGTTATAAATGTTTTACTATATGTAGGTCGAGCTGATTTTTTTTATACGCAAATGGATAAAGTATCATAATTAGCATTATTGATGTCATAATATTTTCATATTTATTATTTAGGTTGTTATTCACTTATTTGAAAAATATGTTAGGATTTTAGTTAGTTAATTTATTTCCTTAATCATTAAGAAATTAGATAAGGTTTATCTTTTATCTTATGATGTAATTTATCTTTTTCAGATTTGGTTAGGCTTTAATTATTAATGTCATAGGATTAAGTGATTTACTATTCACGTGAATAGTGATTTAATTAGTGTTTATCTTATTTAGATTTAGTTTAACTTATCATTAAGGAGGTTACATAAGGAGGTGAATATTATCCTATAAATATACCATATAAACTTATTATTTGAGGAGGATAGTTGAATTAAGTTCTTAAATCAAGTTTTCTCAGTTAAAACTCTATGTGAGTTTCTTTATTCTATATCTACATAATCTGTTTAAATCATAAACTAAATATCTCTTTAAATTATCTTATTTGTGTGAGTGATAATTTAAAAACTCTCTATACCTTTCCTGTGTGGGTTTATATAGAGTTATCTAGTGAAAATCTGTGTGAGGCTTTCAAAGTTAGTTTGAAGAATTACTTTATATGATCCTTCATACATATCCTTAGTTTAAAATTGATAATTGGTTATCATTATAAAATTATATAAAATAGGGTCTTTTTAAAACCATTCATTCTGTTGCACATCATATAGCAGTTGAGTTTTATTTTACTTATGTACATCTCATTCTTGATATTCCTGTAGACTAATTTGGCATGCCCTTCTCTTAGAAAAATTGGATTGTTTTATTCTCGGCCAATTTTGGTATCTTAGTTATCATAGCCCAATTTTCAATTACTTTGGTATTTTTAGGCTATGGATTTAGTACTTATTTATTTTGTATTATTTGAGTAATAATATTAATAAAATTTAATTGGAATAATTAATTTAATTAGATCTATTTTTTTTAATATAATAAGTTATTGTATGGACCTTTTACATGTGTCATTTGGCATTAATTTTATTAAAATGCTAATAAAGTTAGATTTAATATTTTTTAGATATTGAAACTAAATAAAGTTGGTCCTAATATTATAGGTCCACGTTTATAAATAAAATTGAAGAATCAATTTATTTAAATAATTAGTTATCTACAATTAATAGAGAGGTTAATTGACACAATATGTCACCAAAGTGACAACTTTTGTGAAAGTTAGTTTATTGAAGTTAATGGATATTTATATGCATGTTTATTTATGCGAGTATTTTGCTAGCCCAAATGAAGATAAATATATGGCAGAAGTTTATGTAAAACTATGGTGATAAATATATGGCAATCATTTGGATTCCATGAGGATGATGAATCAATCCAAAAATGGGTTCGTTTTCTAACAGGTCTTATTACCCGTATTTGATCATTGTAACAAGATCACCACTTGCAACTAATATTATTCTTCAAAGATTTGATATTAATGTTGCATCGGCTTCTTATGGTGGGTTAGCCATTATTTAAATTTATGTTATTATTATGTTTTTCTATACAACTATGCCTACTACTATTATATCTACCAACTTAAGTTTCATTCTCATGTTGAATCAGAATAACTTTACAGAATGGAAGGATAGTATTTTACTTATCCTTGGATACATGGATCTAGACTATGCACTTAGACTAGAAAAGTTCACTAATCTAACGACTGAGAGTTCCTTTAGTGAGAAAAGGAACTTTAAGAAGTGGGATCACTCAAAGCACATAGGTCTCATGATCATTAAGTGCAACATTCTATAAGCTTTTAATGATGGATTCTCTAATGAAATCACCTATGTGAAAGATTTCCTAGTTAAAATTGAAAATGTTTTGCAAAAAATAATAAGGTATAAAGGCAAAGGAAATATAAGGAAACACATCATGTAGATGTTTAACAATGCTTTAAAATTTAAGGCAATAAAGCTTAAGTTTTTAGATGAATCACTCTTACATTTAGTATTGATCTCACTTCCTACATAATTCAATCAAATTAAGGTTAATTATAACTACCAAAAAGAGCAATGGTCTCTTAATAAGCTCATTTCATAATGTGTGCAAGAGGAAGAATGATTGAAGCATGATGAGACTAAGAGTGCTTGTTTAGCATGTACCTCTAAAATTCATGGAAAGAAAAGAAAGGAAAAAGTTGCTCCTAAGGATCTAATACAAAAGAAATAGCAAAAGAAAAAAGATTGTTTCTTCTTTTGTAATAAGAGTGGACATGTTAAGAAGAATTGTCAGAAGTACCATGCCTGATGCATGAAGAAATGTATAATCCTTTCATTGGTCTATTATAGGCTTAATTTACCTTTAGTGCCTTGAAACACTTGGTGGTTAGATTCTAGTACTACTATGCACATAAGTGCTTCTATGTAGGAGTGCTTGAGTTGCCAAATGTCAAATGATAGTGAAAGACACATCTATGTGGGATATAAAAAGGCAACATTGGTTTAAGTGATTATCACTTTTAGGATATTATTAGGAATCAATCATTATATGAATTTGAAATACACTTTTGTTGTACCATCGTTTAGACAGAATTTGGTTTCTATTTCCTTATTGGGCAAATCTAGTTATTATTGTTCATTTGAAAATAAGCAATTTAGTCTTTTATTAAATGAAAATACTATTAGTAATGGTTTATTATGTGTATATGCAATACCCCAATTTGTATCTAATATTGATCCTAAATATTTAATACTTTAGCCCAACTCCAACATTTAGAAAATGATATTTTTGTCTTATCCTAATTCTTTAATCCAAAACCTTATCCTATTCTTAATATTTATTCTAATTAATTTATATTTCTCTTTAACCTAAACCTAACCCTATATGGTTATTAATTAAATTATCCTAATACCCTAATCTAAATTATTTTAACCTAAATCTAATTTTAAAACCATACTTATTTTTCTTTCCTGATTTTCCTTTTTCTTCCCCACATGCTTGGTCAACTTCTTTTTATTCTTCTTCTTCCTTTCCTTGCGTAGAATTCTCTCTTTCATATGTCATTTTCCATGCTTACCTTCCCTACCCTCATCATTATCAACTATCATCTCCCTCATCTCACGGGATATGTCCCCTTGAAATTGTGCCCAGCCTTACCAATTGTGTGCCTTATCCTCTATCGTTTCTCTCCCGTGTTTGTTTCCCTTCCTTGTTGTTCACCATGCCTTTATGTGTGTGTGTATATATATATATACTTCACATATCTCTCTCTCTACCTAATTTAACGCCCAACCAACTCCACACCCTCCATTTTCTATCGAGAAACCATAGCCTCCTACCATCTTTATTCTTCTTCTTCCTTCATTGCTTTGTATTGCTATCGAAAAACCATCACCACACCACACACCCTCACCAACCACTAAGCACCACCTTTACCCTGGAAAACCAACCACCATTACCACTTCATCATTACCCCTCATCGTATTCGACCATCGCTGCCCTATACCTCTTCTTTTTTCCTGCTCCCCCATTGCACTCTATCTATTTTCATGGAGGCACACAACCATGCGCAATTTGCACTCCCCCGTCATGCCCTCTCGTAGAATTTAGGTGCAAATTCATGCACCCTCACACGCCCCACCCATGCGCACCCGCACAACCCATGGACATCTCACGCACAGCCGTGCACACCCATTCCTTCTTTCTTGTGCGCTTCGTACGCGACTATGCAAACCTTGTGTAACTCGCATGTGCACGTTCCTTTCTCTCAACTTGCACTACATGCCGTCAATATTTTCTTCACACGACCATGCCTATACCGTGTCAGTCCTCCACCTAACCTTTGTTACATGACTTGTGCCATTTCCTTTACCTAGTTATTTTCTAACCCTCTTTCTTAAGTTGATTTTAATTAATTTTGATTATTATTATATTATATTATATGCTACTATATGTGTTGGTTGTGTTGATATAAGGAGTTTGAAGAGTTTGAGTAGAGACTTTTTGGGTGAATCTTGCTTTATGTCTTTTGCTTGGATAAAAGGTAATCATACCTATCTACTAAGATTTGAAATCATATGGCGACACATAAAAGTCATTATGTGTTTCAAGTATGATTTATGCATGAGTTTCAAAAGGATATATATATGTGTGTGTGTGTGTGTTATACTCCAAAGTTTTACATTAGGTATGCAAGTGTTATTAATAGGTGTGAAATATGAAAGTATGATATTAAATAATTAGCATGTATCCGACATGTTATTAAATAGAAGATATACACATTTATATTTTGTTGAATGGTTAACGTATGCATGTAAAGGGTTTTATTAGGGTTTTGATTTTTTTGAGATTATGATGTAAATTTCATGATAAGTGTACCATAATTATCTTTTCATGGTAGATAAAGTTGATAAAAAATGCATAAAAGCATGCACATATAATTAGGGTTAAAATACGATAATTGTCATTTGCATGTTTTAGGATTAGAAATGTTTCCTTACATGCACCATAATGTAAATTACCTAGTAAATGTTGTATCATGCAATAAATATGTACATAGGTTTTGCATAGAATATATGATACATTAGAAATGCATGATTAGGGTTTGTAGACGTAACTCACTAAATGCATGAAAAGTAGAAAATATAGTCAACTGCTAAGTCATAAAAATTACCTACGTACTAAGATATTGTAAATCATTATATTTTATCATTTTCATGACAAATCCTCATAATAATAATTTTTGGCTCAAAATGTAGATAATAATGGTGAAATTAGGGTTTTGAGGGAATTTTGGTCATTTTTGACCTAATGCACGTATTATTAATAATAGGACATAGGATGGTCTTAGAATTTTAATATATTAACCTTAGTGTTGAATTTGACTTTGACATAGACAGATGACCATAGGGTTTACCATAATAATTGGAAATAAAGAAAATTAGTTAAGTATAGAAGGAGAATTGGTATGCTATGTGTGAAATATGTGATCACCCTATAATGTACTAATACTTAAAGTGGAAGACTTCAAATTTGGAAATGGTTTCTCTCTAGGGGTAGCTACCCAAGAGATGAGATAGGATCCCTTGGTTTGTTTGGTTCACGAGTGTTTTGTTGTGCCCTAGTAAGCCCTTAGTATACTATGTAGGTGACCTATGAGGCCTATAAGGGGTATCGATATTTAAGGATTAGGTTCCCTAGGTGTAGAGGGTACTTTTTTTCCTTGTACACCAGTATGACCAAAGTATTGTTATGCCTCTAGGTTAGATGGTTGGGAGGATACCGTGATACTTTGTGTCCCAGTATGCCCAATGTACTTTTATATCTCTAGGTTATTATTGTATCCCCCTCAAGTAATTAAAATTGGAAGTAACAATTGCATAAGAATGTTTCGGTTGTTTCCGTTGTGCACTACCCGGTTTGGTAGTTGCCTTAGTTCCCTACCTTGGTTTTGGATATAATTTGGATGTGTTGCTTCAGTAGCTGCCACCGTATCCTACCTAGGTATTTGGATTAATTTTGACTTATTTGATCCGGTATTTGCCTCAGTACACTATATTTGGTATGTGGACTTGATTTGATTATGTTCTTGTGCCTATTCTATGATCACATGTTTTCCTTGATGTACTTATACTATGTTATTATCTATGTGTTTCACGTGGACTTGCATGTCAGTGTTCTGTAATGGTTCATTCAGTACCGTAGTACTGATGGTTTTCATTCTCAGTCCCCTACCTATTTAATAGACAATGCTTGCCTTGCAAGAATACTTTGAGGGTTCGGTTTAATGGCTTCTATTAAGGGTTGAGAATTAGGACTATCTGATGTTTATCCCAACATCTTTTGATCCAAAAATTCCTTGGAATCTTATGTCATTTGCTATGTCTCTTTTGTTATATTGTAATTCTTTTGCCCTACCCTTTGGTATTTGTCAAAAAAATGTTGATTTGTAATGACATCACTATTTTGTTCTTACATTGTAAACTTAAATTTGAGTAAAGTAACGTTTTAGCCTTAATATTTAGTATAAGGATGGTAGAGGATGCTTGACTTATGCTAAGTGTGGCTATAACATCTATTATTTTGTAACTAGTGCTTTCAGAAAATAAGATATTTAAGTAGTAAATATGCGGTATTACAATATATGATAACCTATATATGTTTGATGTCATTACTTCATATCATGAAACCTTACTCATGGAATCATGTTGTACTAAATATAATTTAAGTAAAGAAAAAGTGATGTCATTATGGCATAAGAGCTTAGGTTATATTTCAAAATGAATAATTTAGAGGCTTGTGTATTATGGTATTTTAGAATCTCTTGACTTTATAGATTTAAACAATTATGTTGAATGTGTTAAGAAAAATAGACCAAAACTAAGAGAATAGGTGCAATTAGATCTTTAGATTCTTGGAATTAATCCACATGGATATCTATAGATCATTACCTATGACTTCTTAGAAGGGTCAAAAATATTTCACATCATTCATAGACGATTACTCACATTGTGATAACAAGTATCCAATTCATGAAAAGTCACAATCATTGGGCATGTTCAAATCTTTGAAGCTTGAAGTTGAGAATCAACTTAACAAAATGATTAAGTGTGTTAGATCTTATTATGATGGTAAGTACTATGGATGATATGATAATTCAAATGAATAATGTCTAGGACCATTTGCTAGATTTATAAAGGAGTATGGAATTATCCCACAATGCACTACCAGGATCTCCTTACATGAATGGTGTAGTTGAAAGATGAAACAAAACTCTTAAGGACATGATAAGGAGTATCATTAGTCATTATACCTTACAAGAGTCACTCTAGGGTGAAGCACTAAAGATGACAACTAACATTCTAAATAGATTACAAACTAAGGCAGCTACTAAAGTACCTTATGAGATTTGAATAGATAAAAATCCTACCATGAGATATGTTCGTATTTGGGGATGTCCAGCTGAGGTAAGGCCATATAGACCACATGAGAAGTCATTGGACTAAAAAATAGTTAGTATTTATTTTATTTGTTACTCTAAGCGATCAAAGGACTATAAGTTATATAATCCTACATTCAGCTTAATTTTTGAGACAAGAACTACTACATTCTTTGAGGATGTTAAGATTTGGGGTAGAAATGAGGTTAGGGGCATTGTCTTTGAGTAGAAATTTATTATGATTCCCACTATTATCTTTGATAATGTACAATTATCATCACCTACCATTTAGTAGGAGGAAAATTAGGAGCCTTTACAAGATAATGTCAAATAACCACCTATTGATAATGAGGTGATTGTTCCATGCGAATACGTTCAACAAACTCAAGAGATAAGGAGATCTAATAGAGAAAGGAAATATGTTATTCCAAATCATTACATTATATTTCTCCTAGAACACGAGGTAGGAAATTGGCATGATGGAAGATGATTCGATTAACATACTTCAAATAAGGGAGAGTTTGAACTCTCAAAGGTGGATTGATGTTATGAATAAAGAAATAAATTCCATGATGGATAATGGTGTATGGGATATTGCCCCATTTCTTGAAGAAAAGAAACACATTGGTTGAAAATGGATTTTTAAGACCAAAATGGATTTAAAGGATAATGTGAAGAGATATAAGGCACGTCTTGTTGCTAAGAGCTTCACACGAAAGGAAAGAGAATATTTTAAAGAAAAATTCTCTTTGTTCTCTCCTAAATACTCCTTGAGGGTGATTATGGTATTAGTGGCACATTTTCACCTTGAGTTACATTATATGGATGGTAAGATCACATTTCTTAATGGTGACATTGAGAAAATGATCTATATGGTGCAACCAAAAAATTTTGTGTTAGGAGACCCAAAGAATATGGTTTACAAACTTAAGAATCCATCTATAGGTTTAAACAAGTGACTCAATAATAGTATTTCAATTTTTTTCAATTTATCGGTTTTGAAATGAATTTGGTGGATGAATGTTTATACCATATAGTAAATATATTTTTCTAGTTCTATATAGTGACAACCTACTGTTGGCATGTAATGACATAGGTTTTTTGCATGAGACCAAGAAATTTCTAGCTAAAATTTTTAAAATGGAAGATCTTGGTAATGCCTCTTTTATATTGAGCATAGAGAGACATTAGTATCATTATCAAGGTATGATATGATTGTCACAAAAGGACTATGTTAAAAGGGTTCTCAAGTGGTATACCATGTAGAACTATAAGCCAGGAAAGACCCATGTCACTAAAGGAGATAAGTTTATTCTCAGTCAATGCCTAAGAATGACTTTGAAAGAAAGAAAATATAAAGTGTTCCATGTGCTTTAGTAATGGGAAGTCTAATGCATGCTCAGGTATGTACGCGTCCAAACATTGTGTATATCACTGAGATGCTTGGCAGATATTATAGTAATATAGGACTCAACTATTAGACATCAGCCAAATGAGTTATGCGGTACTTACAGAAAATGAAATACTACATATTCACATGTCAGAGGTCAGAAAAGCTTAAGATCATAGGATATTCTAACTCCAATTCTGTTGGATGCTAAGATAGCATTAAGTCTACATCAGGTTTTATTTTCCTAATGGCTATAGGTGTTGTTTCATGGAAGAGTGTTAAGCAAATAGTTGTAGCCTCTTCCACTATGGAAGCAAAATTTGTAGCATGTTATATGGCTTACACTTGCAATATATGGCTACAAAATTTTGTCATGGAGCTACATATGATGGTATTGAAAGGTCGTTGAAGTTGTTATGTGAAAATAAGGATGTATTTTAGTGTTCCAATAGCAACCTAAGTCCTATAATATCAAAAGTATCATTATTAAGTATTTGGTTGTTAAAGAGAAAGTAAATAAAAGATAGTTGTCGATAGAGCACATCAATATAGACTCCATGATAGCAAATTCGCTCACTAAGGCTTTACCACCCAAACAATTTCTCGAGCATGCTGCTCATATGGGTGTTATTTCAGCTAATGATGTTTAGTTTTAGTGAGAGTGTGTCAATTTGTTTGCTCTATTTTGGGTACTTTGATCTAGCTAATGGACATTTTTTTACCATATATTTTCTACAAAAATAAAGTTTAAGTATAAAGTTTTAAGTCCGTTTCCTTTCTTTTTTTATCATTTGATCTCACTAAAGTTTTAAAGTGGACCAGTTGGAAATAGGCATGTTAAGATCACATTGCTTGACATTTCCATGCTGCACATACACATCTTGATCCATGTCGTTTATCTATATCTACATATGTGATCATTGAAGGTTTAATTACGAAGAAATATGATGAAAGCCGCTTTGATCCAATGTTTGTGTAACTAATGGATTGGATTGGTTATAAATACATTTTGTAATGACAAAAATATTGAGATCATTTAGTTATTTTATAATTCGTGGTTATAAGGTCACACATATAGCCAAAGTGGGAGATTATAGGATTTTTATCCAATATTGGGCTTATATGTGAACAATATGGATTGCGGGTAGTCGTATAAATTAAGCTCGTATAAAAGTAATCATATTTAAGTATAATTTTTTTGGTTTAAATGCATCTAACTAGATATGAATCCATATATATAGAGACTTTCAGTATTCTAGGTTGTTGATGGATCGAACTAAAATAGCCTAATAGATAACATATATGTTGTCTATATATATATGGTAGTAGCACCTGGGGCACACACACGTCATCTTATTTGATTCCTATTATTTAAGAGATAAAGATGAGTGTGTACCTATCCTGAAAGACCATAGTACCATTGGTACAATCATTCTCTCAAATTCAATGGTATCTGATTATTTTATCATCATGGATTCAAGTATGCTTGTACATTTTTCATATGTATCAATCTTGATAAATTGGAATATGATCCTATCTTATCTATAAGTAATATTCTATCAATAAAATACTAGATTTTTTGGATATATACATACATAGAAGACTAATAGCTCACTAGTGTCAATCATAGAAGAATTAGTGTAATCATATATTCCTTCAAAGTACTATATAGCTTTACTTGTAGTAGGAAAATGATTGGTTGAAAACCCACCACATTTTTCTCTATCAAAAGTAGTGGTGTAACCCCATTCATCTCTTGAACAACAATTTATGATGCGATGACATGTTTATGAAAAACCCATTTCCATTCTAGGAAGATAGCCTAGCTAGCATATTCCTGTGATGCCTTCAACAATCTCATCATATTTGTGGTTTCAACTCAACCGATTTTAGCTAAATTTTTCCTAAGGTAGTTTGTTATGTTCCATTTGTTCCTCAACCTTTCCGATTCATCTTCACCTTCTCCATAACCATTGTTTCCAAATCTATCTAAAAAATTTCATACACAAATTGGGAAATTCTTTCTTTGATATTTATTTTGATTTTGTGGGCAACATTAGTAGGGATGAAGTATGTTGGCTTAAGAGATACAAATGTCACCATCATTTTGATATAAATAATACAATGGAACCTGAATAAAATATTGAAGTAAGTATATTGATTGGTTTTTATTTGACATATCCATTTATTATATTTATCATGTAATTGATTTTTGAATTTATTAACTTGGATAATCTACCTAAGAGGCTTATGGTCATATGTTCATCTGGCATGGCATGGTTAAAGAGATGAAGGCTCTAAAGTAATGGATGGATGATATTGCACCAACTCTTGATAGTGGAAACCTAAGTAATTTCACTAAAGTTGAATTATATTCTGAGATTAAGAAGGTTGACAAGTTCAAGAAAATTTGACACAAATCTATACTAAGATTATAGCAAATATTAATGACACTTGAACATTTCTTGGTCTTCCACCTAGGAATAGAGGTATATGGTTATACATGAAGTTCAGTTCTCACGTTTTAAATGGCTCTAGTATGTAGCTCCGACTTATTAAATGATTTGTTAATAACTATAAACTATTCATTTCCTTTTCTTTTCTTTTTCCATTATTTCTTTTAGGTACTAATAGTTGGAGGATTGTTGGTTGGCATGAGCCTTCGTCTCTAAATTTTTGCAATGATTCCTAGAGGAGTGGAGTAAAACAAGTGGTCTTTTTATTTTACATTTCTATATCATGTTGGGAGTTGAGGATACAAATTTCTCTGAGGGATGGATTTTGTCAAGTTATTTATTTGTTCTATCTCTTATTAGTAGGGTGTTTAAATATCTATACCAAACAGATATATAGAAGATAGAACAATGGGTTATTGAAATTTTATAGAACTAGCAAGTGCATTAGTAACCAACCATGGAGCTATTTTTTTCCTATATGTTTGTTATGTCATGGTTGAAATAGAAAAAATATGGAATATTTTGTACACTTTTATTCTTTTTTCTTTTTGGAAATTATTGAGAGTATTTTATGTAATATTTTAGAATTTTTCTATGTTGTTCTTTGAAATTTTAAAGTTTTTTTATAAAAAACATTATTTTAAAAATAAATATAAAACATTCTATTTTTTTTCAATTCAACTTAAAAACATATTTAATATTAGAAAACTTATCATTTTAGTCATATAAAAACAAACTATTAATAGCATGGTATTAAAGTGAAATAAAATATTAAAATACATGATAAACTAAATGATATTATTTAAAACACATGGTATACAAATAGAATTGCACCCAATGCCACACTATTTAATTAGAATTTTTTCTATAAATATGATTTTAATCATTTTCCCTAGGTAGATACTATATAAAAAAATAGCATCAAATAGATAATAAATTGAGTGAACTATGGATTTGAAATAGGATTTAGGAAACTCAAAAGAAATAATATTGTAAATAATGAGGAAAACAAATAATTGGATTCAAAAATCCCAAATTTTAAGTAAATCGTCTAATACTCTAAAATTTTACCCACTTCATCCTATATTATTTTATCTGTAACCGAAAAAGTATTTTGGTCCTAAACCACTAGCTTCTAAACCATATTTTGTAATGTATATTAATAATAGTAAATTTACACTATAATAAAGCAAACCAACCCGATATTTTATTTGCATATAAGGCATAAGTATTTATCTCCTCGCTTTATTTGTTAGGGAACTTCACATATAAACAATTATTTTCAATGAGAAAACTCATTAATAGTATGAATATAAAATCAATAATGTAAGATATAATTAATGATAGTTTGATTTTATGTGTATAAGTCTAATGTTAGTTTGATAGTGTTCTTAATTAATGTTAGTTTAACTATATTTTTAATAAATTTTAGATTCACTATTATTGTAATTCTTTCTTCTTCTTTTTTTTGATAATTAAGGGAAAGAACACAAAACAAAGGACTACATAACATATCCCCCAAAAATCCCCGACTCACAAAAAAATATGAACATTATGAACCACCTCCTCAACTCTGTAAGGAAACTCCTTTCTTCTACTCTTAATTCAAAAGCCCATTCTTGTTTTGATGAGCATAATCATCCATCTCCTATAAGCTTGTTAGTTATCAAATATAATTTTATTTATGAATTCCCATATAGTTCCCGTTATTGCAAAGAAAGCTGATTGCCAAATTTTCCCCTCGATTCTTTTCTTTTGACTCCTAACCAAGCAACAACATTATCCTCAACAGATCTTGGCATCGTCCATGTGTATCCCAACCAATCGCAAATCTCATACTAAATCTTCCCCGTCATGGTATAGTGCAGGGAAACGTGGTTAACCGATTCTTATTTAGACTTGAAAAAAGGACATCCTGCCTCCCTTTGATCCACTATTTGAAGCCTAGCGAGTCTTTCTCGTGTATTGAGCCTTTGCTGAATCATGAACCCTGGAGGTGCTATACCACTCCAAATTATGCTGAAAATATTACTACTAGACCCATCCCCATACAAACTCTGATAAGAGGCCTGATAGAGTGATCTTACAAAGAAAACTCCAGTATCATCATATGCCCAATTGATCATGTCCTTCTTATCCTTGCTCAAATAAAAAGGCTTGATTAACCTTTCCAACTGCTCCGCTTGATCTTCCTCCCAATCAAAAAGACGGTGTCTCCACCATAGATTCCAGCTCCACTGTGCCCCTTCCCATATTCCCATATTGTCTACCTTTTCTTCCTGTTGTTCCAACACCATAAAGAGTCTTGGAAATAAACTTTTCAAAGATCCTTGTCCCATCCATTTATCATGCCAAAACCTTAAACTTCAACCATTTCCAAGCACAAACGATAACCCTGACTTGAGAATGGGATTCATCCTTCCAATCTTAACAATATCTGCCCACAAAGTCCACCCTCTCCTTTGATTCTGATTCTCTAGGATCTCAAAATGATCTCCAAAACATATGGAAGAAATAATCCTCTTCCACGATGCCCCTTCAACTGTATAATACCTCCACCGCCATTTGAATAATAATGCATTATTCCTCATGATTAAATCCCCCACACCCAGACTACCTAATAATTTAGGCCTCTTGATCACACTCCACTTAGCCAAGGGTAAATTCTTCCTATCCCCATTGCTGCTCTAGAAAAAATTCCTCTGTATACTAATAATTTCTTTAACCACCCCTTTCAGAATTTTTAAAAGACTCATATAGAACATCGATAGGCTGTACAGAACACTTTTAATCAAATCCAATCTTCTTGCTCTTGAGAGGACTTTCGATTTCCACCTTACTAATCTCTACTTCACCTTATCGGCCACTAGTTTCCAAGTCTAGTCGTTTCCCGCATTTGTCCCCAATGGAAGGCCAAGGTAAATGATAGGAAGATAACTAATCTTGAAATTTAAAATATTTGTTGCCTCCTTCTGAAAGTGCTCATCCACACCAAGCCCTATGAGCTCAAATTTAGCAAAATTAACACTTAGACCTAATAGAAAATAAAAGCAACCTAGCAATCGTCTCCAATTCCTAATATTCTCCCCACAAAAAATCATCGTATCATCAGCAAATTGAATATGCGTAACTTCACACTTATCTCTCCCCACTTTTAATCCATGAATCAAGCCTTTATCTACACCTCTTTTGATGAGCTAATTAAATGCCTCCACCACTAGAACAAAAATGAAAGGTGAAATGGGATCCTCTTGTCTAGGCCCCCTACCCATCTTGAAAGGGGTGGAAGGGGACCCATTAACAAGGATCAAGATACTAGCTGTTGAAAAAGACTCCTTTATCCATCCTCTGAAGAAACTCCCAAAGCCCATGATCCTCAAAATATTTTCCACAAACTCCCATCTGATGCTATCATAGGCCTTCTAAAAATCTAGTTTGATCATAACCCCTCTCGATCCCTTCCTCTTCTTGGACCACTAAGCAATCTCATTCATTACTAAGGCACCATCCAGAATGCTTCTTCCTACAATAAAAGCTGACTGAGAATCACCCACCAATCCATCAACTACCTGTTTCAATCTCTAGGCCAAAATCTTCGAGATCGCCTTATAAATACACCCTACTAAGCTAATGGGTCTAAACTGACCCACCTCCTCCTCCTCATCCACTTTGGGAATCAAAGTAATCAAAGTGGTATTGAGAGCAAGCGGTAATCTACTCGAGCGAAAAAAATCCACGACCAAATCTGTGAACTCCTCCCCAATTGCACCCCACATCTTCTGAATGAAACCCATATGATACCCATCATAACCTGGAGCTTTCATAGGATCACATGACCAGACTTCCTTCTGAACATCCTCTCTAAGAAGAATGCTATCTAAATCCAAGCTCTGCCCCCTTCGATGTTTTTTGGAGACCATCATCTTTAGTACTAATAACCGGGAGATGTGGCTTCTCATACATGCTATTATAGTAGGAAATGACTACCTCCTCAATCTCGAACTGCTCTACAATCGCCTTGCCCCCTCCACTAACCTACCGATGATAAAAAAAAATTTCCTTACACCACCTAACCCTAGAAAAAAAAGATCCGAGAAAACAGCTAGCCAACTAGTGTTAACTAAGAACCTGTGCAAAAGGCTAGATGACCCCGTCTTATGCCATGATAAATTCAAATTAGAAGGCTTAAAATTGATGAGGCCCATCCTATCGATCCACTCATTAAAGTACTTAACATTGTTACTATCCACCGACCCTCCTTTCCTTTCACTATGCGTTCTAACTTCATTAAAATCCCCTATCACAATCAAAGGTCCACTACAATTCTGGCCCACATTCCACAGTTCATCTCATATAACCCTTCTATCTCTTGGATCAGAACTCCCATAAACGAGCAGCACCCCACAGTCAAAAGAGAGTGTGCCAAAACGTCATTCAAGCAAAATCCACCTACTACCACTCCTACAGACTCTCAAAGAAAAATGTTGTGTATCCCAGCCAAGAATCAAACCTCCACTTCGACCTTGCGCTACTGAGTCCCTCCATTCAATCAAACCATTTCCCCACACCATACTATTCCATGAGTCCAGCAAAACATGATGCTTAGTTTCTATCAAACCACAAATCCAAAGCCTTTCCTTAGAAATCAACACCTGTATACTATAAATTTTGCCTATCGCACCAATCCCCCTTACATTCCAACTAATAATTATCATAGGAAAAACCTCAACTCACCTCCCCAAATCCTAATATCCCTTAAACTTTGCCTTTTCTGAATCTTCCTTTGGCTCCTCCTTAATCTGGCCAATTTCTCTACGCAATTCTTCTCCTGTTTCGAGGATAGGCCAATTTCCTTCTCAAATTGCCAACATTCTCTCACTTCTGTCATCTCTTCATCCTCCACATTTTTCCCCTCTATCTTTTTTTCCATCAACTTCTCCTCAATACTTCTTACTACTCGAGGTGAATGGATTACCACACCCTCAAAACCGGGTGGAGCCACATCCATGCTATTAAGTGAAGAGCCCTCTTCTGTCACCCCATCTCCTATTCCCCAAATCCCTACTTCTCTTTTCATCCACTTTGCCTCAACCTTCGACACTTCCTGCCCCTTACAATACTCAAGCATCCGTGTTTCTCCTTTAATATCATGGTTTACTCCTACTAATCTTGTTTTTGCTTAATCGACTGCCACATCCTCACCAGTTTCCAAACACTCCCTCTATTGAATCCCTTGAATTTCCTTCAAAAAAATTCCAACCTTATCAGTCACAAAACCTGAGCCTCTCATGCACATATTCTTCATTAATTCATCCTCTCCCCAAAGCTTTGACTCCTCTTTTCCCCAAGTCGTCAAGCTAGCAACATCATTACACTCCCCTTCCTTTAATGTCATGCCCATCGCATCATCTTCCTCCCTTGGACAATGCACCTATACACACCTACTGCAAGCCTCTTGGACTTCCTCTTGCCCACCTGCTTCAGTTAGAGATCCAAGCGACCTTCCATCTTCATCCCCGGAGTCTAAAAAGGCTGGTTGGACGACCTTCCTGCTCAACATCGATTACTGCCATGGAATATAGCCCTGCCCGATTTCATGAGCCACCACTACCAACTCCTTCCCTTCGACACTTAATACTACTCTATCTCTAATTTCCTCCATAGAATTAGTGTCGATCATCACCTTAGTTACCTCCATTGAACCACCAAAATCCCTATCCTCCTCCCAACATACCCACCATCCCATGGATGTGCCATTTTCCTCAAGACCTCCTCCTTCCATGCCACCATCGGGAAACCCCTTATTTCTACCCAAGTTCACCTAACACTACAAACATCTTCCACTCTCCATCTTCTAACCAC
Source organism: Tamarix austromongolica (assembly GCA_039764185.1). Classification (NCBI taxonomy): domain Eukaryota; kingdom Viridiplantae; phylum Streptophyta; class Magnoliopsida; order Caryophyllales; family Tamaricaceae; genus Tamarix; species Tamarix austromongolica. Next base: position 82,571,276 of record CM077809.1, on the reverse strand, counting down.
ACTAAATGATTCAAAAAGCAAACTATCTTCTTCCATGGCTCTTTGACTTGCTTCATTAGATTCAAAAGTTAGGAGAAACTTGTACCTGCCTAAATCTCTCACCCTGCAAACCGTGCTCCATGTTTCCATCAACCTTGGGATGATTATGTCTAGTAGCAAAGGTTGCAGGGACTCCACTATAAGACTCCTATCCAGCCACTCTAACTCTGCCTCATTTACCTACAAGTGGATAACCCTTCCTTCCTCCCCATTATGGCACTCCAATCTTCTTCTTCCTTTGGTGATTGCAGCATAGGATCTTACGTCTCTCCATGCTGTCCTCCATCAAACATGACTGATTTTGCTATTAATCCATCGTAATCCTTCTTGTTCTCCCTGCACCGGTTGCCATTTTCTTCCAAATATTGCCATTTTAAAGATCCTTAGCCTGCTACGAAAAAATCTTCGGCCGATGCATTTTCCCCCAGCCAACGAGGGGCTGAACTGTTGATTTGCTCGGTATGGCCTGATTGATAGCTATGTCATGGTTTGGATGGTATTGGTAACTATACGGCCGATAGGGAATGGTGTTTTTTAAGGTGGTTTGTGGTATGTAGTGTTTGGTTGATGGATGGTGTCTTGGTCGGTAGGGGAAGGAATCATGGACAGAGTCATGGTGGTTGTTGGTTTTCGAAGGCAGCAAGTTAGGGGAAAGAGTCATGGTTCACAAAAAGGTGACTAGATATCGTCCTCTTTGGGTCTTTATGATCGTAATTCTTACGTTAGACTACTTCAACTTCTCTGAATATTTCCCTTGTTCGTCTTTATTTTTTTTCTTAAGTTTAAAATTTCTGTACCAATTTCTGAATTTTGGAACACTCGATTAGTTTGATTGATCGCCTGCTTCGGCCATAATTGATTGTTCCTTCAATGGCTAGTTATCGTTAAATTTGGGGTCAGTCGAGTTGGCAACTAAGCAGCAATATCTTGACCTATTAGTTTCCTATCTTGACCGTCTGCTTTGGATATATATTCAAGTAGCATAAACTCTATTAAAAAAAGTTACCGGTAACCTAGTGATAAATATTGTATAATAATTTTTATTTGCCCTCCTAGATCTCTTATAAATCAATAAGAGAGAGAGAGAGAGAGAGAGAGAGGAGTTGAGGGAGGTCCTATGGCCCAGTGGCTCCTGATCACCCCTGCCAAGATGGTGGCCAAGGTTCAGCAGCGCTGAGATCCCCCCCCCCCCCAAAAAAAAAAATCTCACCATCTGCCCTCATAAAAGACAGAGAGGGAGAGGGAGAGATAGGAGGGAGCTGTATCTACTAGTTGCATAGCGAATGCGAAGTTATGGTTGTCCTGATTTGATTCTTCTGCACCGCTCCTCTAATAATTCAAAGTAGGTTTGGAGTGGGGTGAGTCGAGTCTTAGAAGGAGTTGGTTTCATTATCACATGTTTATATGCCTGTCTACGTCAAGCATCCACGAAGCTATTTCTGCTACTTCCATTAGTTCCACTCCATGACTTACATATAACAGGATTGCCAGTGAGACAATATTTGATCATAATTTGAGGGGTACACCATTTTTTGGCAATTGATGGACATGCGGTGGTAAGTCATGTTTGATAATATTAGATGTGTATATTTTTTTTTTAAATTATACACATCTATTAAAAAAAATGTATATTCATCATAAGAAATATATGTATTTTCATATTAGAAGATGCGTATTTAATTTTACACAGGTATATTTCTCCTTTATACTTGTATTAAAAAAATATATTATTATTTTTGAAAAAATATATATATTTATTTTAAAAGATGTGCATTGCAATACTAAAAGATATGCATTTTCCTTCAGACATGTATATTTTTTCATTCTACTTGGATAAATAACATATGAATATTGTTGCTTTGAAATATGTGTATTTAGATCTTTAAAAATAAAGCATATTCTTGTCTTACAATATATATATTTTTGTCCTATAAAATGTATATTAATTATTTTTAAACTTGTGCATTGTTCTCTAATCCCATTTATATAAATAAAAAGATGCGCTTTCTTAATTCGGAAGATCTATATCATTGGCATGTAACATGAGTATTTTTTAAATTTATTTTTTTTATTAAATAAGGAATTTTAATAAGCCATGAAGGCAAAAGGTTTACCATAGAGACATCACGGTGAACCACTTCCTCCATCTTCTGGGAAGGATTTGAAAGGAACGTTAATACTAGTCAATTAGTCATGTAACATGTGTATTTATTATAAAAGATGTGTATTGACATTTGTATTTTTCTTTATATTTGTATTAATAATGAATATAAATATATAAATCTTAAAATATATATATCCATATCATGGAAGATGTATTTTTAGAAAATATGTGTATTCTGGTAACATATATATTTTTATCCTATAAAATATGTGTTTGTTTTAGAACATATGTATTCTCCCTTATATTTGTATAACTTCAAGGATGTGCATTCTTCCTCTGAAATGAGTGTATAATTGCTGCGTAAGATATGTATATTGTAACATTGGAATATGTGCATTTGTTTTAGATATGGGTATATATCATTCCCTTGCATTCATACAAACAATGAATGTATATTCTTATACAGGAAGATGTATACTTATATCACAAAGTATATATATTTATATTTTAAAAAATGTGTATTTAAATCTAGGAGTATGCACATTTATTATCTAAAAGATATGCATTCGTACCCTAAAAAAGAATTGTTTATATAATAGAGGATAATTGCATATTTTGTTGTAGAATATGTGAATTCTTGTAAGATCATATGTGTGATTGTGCATAGACATTAGTAAACATATAAATATGAGTGCTTTTTATAAAGAAAAATGTAGGAAACTTTGATATAATTTTTTAATAACCTAAATTAAGGATAATTTAAATTAATGTTTTGAACTATAATATATTCCACCTTATACATCACCCACTGAGATGGAGAAAGGATAAAGATTACCGACGATGAGTAACAAATAACTAAGCAGGATTTTGAATCATTTAGAACAAAGTTTAAGGAAATTTCAAAATTATCACTATTTCTACTTCATATGGTGGAAATGGCATTACAGTGCAAATTGCAATGTGATGAAAATGCACGCAACTAAATAAGACACGTATTATAGTAATTATAAGCACGGTCAAATTGTTCTTTGGAACAATAAAAGATTAATTAATTATAAAAGTTTGTATTATTTCACTTTTAAAAGAGACAGCATGAAGCGCTATTTTTTCCTTCAAACAGTATGTTATCCCCCCCCCCCCCGCCGCTTGCCGTTTCTTTCAATTCACATTCACTGCTAGCACATTTTTCAATATTTATTGTCCCCCCTAGTTAAATATTTATCACTTATTTGGATTTTTACTTCCATATATCAATGCTATGATAATAAAGTATAGGAAAGAAGGTCATATTTTATATATTTCCAGTCATCATCAAAATACAATAAATAGTCTAAATTTTGACATAATTCAAAAATATGTATCATTATTTGTAACAATGAAATGTTATTTAAATAGAAGCCTAGTACTATTTTTTCTTTTCAAAATCCTTACATTTTATATGTTATATGACTCCAAAATCATTTGAAAACCATTTGTCAAATTTTATGCTTCGTTTGCTTATTATATTATAAATTATAAGTGTTTCATCATATAATTTTCTATATACCTTTGTAGATTTATATGAATACGATATATCATTCAAATATATAATAAATAATAAAATAGGTTAATTTTGAATAGTATTTTCTATTAAGATTTTGAACTTATTTTGCGTTTTAGATCATCTTTACAAATATATTTTTAATAATACATTTCGCTTTATTTACATACCTAAATCATGTTGTAATTACTTATTATTTTCAAAAAGAACCTTTGAATACTGCAGCTTCATAGAACTAAGAAAGGTAAAGTATCATCAAAAAAACTTTTATAACTAATATTGCACTAACAACTTAAGTATTTATAACACTGATGTGGAATAATAGCAATAATATTAGGCAACTAAAAACACATAATTAGGATAACATATATTTTAGAGGTGTTGGATAATGATACTAATATAACATTAGAATACCAACCCTGCATATCTATATATTCGTACAATTTAATAATGATATAGAGTCAAAAGTATATATTAAGGATAAAAAATATACAATTGATATTAAATAATATCAAATGATTTAAGCTTTTATATTTATACTATTAAAGTTTAGTAATGACATTATACATTAAGATAAATAGACTTAAGATAACTAATATAATATCAATGTTAATAATAGTACTATCATGGCTCATCAAAGACACCAACCCTATATATTTATAATAATGATATTAGATAATGATATTATGCAATCAAATATACAAATGTAGGATGCCTAATGTACTCCTGATGCTAAATGAAATCATTGTACCTTATCAAAGATATACTGATCTTAAACGGTTATTATTTATGTTAATGATGAAAGTTATCAAATATATAGCGACCACTAGATGAGATTTTGATTCATATAATTAAAGATGTATATATCGTGTGTATATGATGTAGTACTTTTATTAATTATGCAATTTTAGTTTCTTAATTCCTTTTAGCACTGGTACTCAATCTTCTAATTTATCTATATTGTGTATTTATTTAGTTGATGGATAATGTTGTAAAAATTGGGTGTTTTGATGTCTATTAAATCCATGTAATGACTTAAAAATTTATTATGAATCTTATTTGACATGAACTTACAAAATTACATTATCTAAAAAAATTCCTTAATTTTTTTAATTTTACTAATCTTATTTTTTGGGTGGAGTGGATGTCTTTATATGTTTATTTGGATGTGATTTATTTTATAACTTTCATTATAGATATACTAATCTAAAATTGTGTTATAATCTTATTTTACTAATAGTATATATTTCCTTAAATTTACTAATCTTATTTCACTAATACATATATGTTATAATCTCCGTCATTATTTGTTTACATTATAGCAAACAAAAAAACTTCGTAAATATATAATACATTCCAAAACTTTCTAATTATATTTTTAAAAAAATACTATACACATATACATATTTAAAAAAAATACCTATACATTACAAGAGGTAATAGTCAAGTGATTTTTGCTAGAATGCTCTACTATAGAAACCACCTTTAATAAAGGTTTTTAAGGGATTTTAATAATGATTTTGGATCGTTATTAAACTATGTGTTATTAAAACTTTGATAACAGTAAATAATTGTAATCAAAAACTCTAAAATTAGTGTGGAATAAGTTGGAATTTGACTTTTAACATCGTTGTTAAGTGAAAATTGTTATCAAAAGCCCTTGTTAACAACGGTTATTATTGGAAGAGTGATTAAGCAAGAAGGTTAGATAATAATTTTATATAACAAGTGTTATTAAACATGTGTCCTCTAAGTGATGATAATATATTTTAATAATAGTTATTAAGAAAAATAGGAATTAGAGGTCTTATAATGATGATTTTTCTTAATAACCATTATTAAAACCTCACCCTAAAAAAATTGTTTGGTCCTAAACCTCACACGGTGTAGTTTTAATAAAAATTATTAACAAAATTTGTTATTATAAGACATTTTAATAATATTATTTTCTTAATGTTCATTATTGAAACCTCACCATAAAAATTGTTTGGTTTCTTCTAACCCACATATGCAAATGTATGTTCAAAATATATCAATTTTGCAAATATCTTGGAAATAATAATTTGGCAATATATGTTCATAAAAATGGTAGCCTAAATTAAAATTACATATCAGTAGTAAAAACAAAATACATATTGTTAAAAAATTATATTACACTTTAAAAAAAGCATGTTCATTATATAAGCCCTTATTCTCCTATCCTTATACATTGGCATATTGCTGCTCAAATTCAGCCCTTATATGCCAATAAATAATGGCCTTATGGCACTAGCTATATGAATCATAGTTCATAAGCAAAGAGTGGACAACATGAAAGAATGAAAATTTAATCAATATCTATAGTCTCAACTTTGGTCACCAAGATGAAGAAAGTTACTCTACATGATGCTTATTTTACTCAAACATTTAAACATTCAAGAAAAAACATGGCCCCAAAATAAAACCTCAACCTCTAGCAAAAGAAGAAGAAGAAGAAGAAGAAGAAGAAGAAGTTCATCACATTTCCATCCTCCTATACTCTTAGATTATTCTTCCATTGTGGTTAGTTTAGGAGGTGCTACCCCAAGTAGGAAGAGGCTATTAAAACTCTTCAACTTTTGGACCTTATACCCTGCCTTCCCAGGGCTAGTTATGATTGCTTTTATTGAATGCATTGATGGTTTAGGCTAGATCATGCACATAATTAAGGTTTTAAATTCCCAGATTAAGTAACTGAACCAAAACTCTTATGAAAGCATCTATGCAAAGGTTGTTGCTACTAAAGAAGAAATTGGCACGAGCAAAAATACATTTGCAAGAAAATGGTCACAATATAGAGATGCAGAATAGTGAGAGGGAATTGAATGTAAAGCTATGACATTGAAGCTACTGTGAGGAGTATTTTTTAAGGAAAAAGGTAATGTCTCTTGGATAAAATAAGAGGATTCCAACTCCTCCTATTTTCATGACATTATGTAGGGAAGATGACAGTAAAATATAATCACTAGCATCAACGATAATCGACGAGTGGTTTATAGTGACCCTAAGGCCATTAATGATATCTTGAAGTAGTTCTATACTAGATTTATGCTAGAGGAGCTTCAACTGGCATTTTTGACTATGATATTGTTGTTATAGGCTACACACTCTCTACCTAGTAACAACAAGAGCTACTCATGCCTATCCAAAAATTTGAGGTGAAGAATGTTATTTTTTCAATTAATTCTGATAAGGCACTGGGGCCTGATGAGTTTAATGTTTTCTTTTACAAAGTTACCTAGGATATTATTAGGGATACAATCTCGAGAGTTGGTCGAGATTTCTTTATCATTATCAAGCTTTTCGGGGGCTGAATGTGGCTGCAATGCACCTTATTACTAAACTTCCCACAACAAACCATCCTAGTGAGTATAGGTTGATAGCCTGATGTAATATTCTTTATAAGATCTTGGAAAAGATAATTGCAAATAGGCTACAAACTCTAATACCCCTCATTGTTGGTGAAGCATAAGCTATATTTTTGCAAGGTAAGAAAATTGGTGACAATACTTTGTTGAAAACTGAGGCCATAAAAAGATATTGACAGAGGAACCTCTCTCCTAGATGCATGCTCAAGATTGATATGAGGAAAGCTTATAATACTGTAGATTAGGGTTTTCTAAAATGAATGTGGCATGTAGTGCAGTTCCCTTTACCTTTCATAAGAGTTATTATGTGGTATGTGTAAACCTTCGGTTATTCTCTATGCCTTAATAGGGTGCTACAACTTCCCTTCAAAGTTGAAAGAGGGCTAGGACAAGGTGACTAAAATACCCCAAAATCCTAATTTAGGAAATTATGGCAAAATAAGGATTAATTAGGAAAATTAATTAAATAAATTATTTTATTAAAATAAAGGGGATGAATTAAGGCAAATTAAGAGAAAAATAATAAATAATTTAATTAGAAAAAAATTTGAGTGTTTTGCTAATCAAAATGGAATTTGGAAATATTATTCAAAATATCCTAAATTAATCTAAAAAGGGAATTTAATTATTATTCCAATAAATATTATTATTTTAAATATTCAAAAATACCAATATATTCTAAATACCCCAACCAACCTATTTTTCCTTTCCCTTTCTCCTTCTTTTTCCTTTTTCTTTCTTTTCCCTCCTTTCTCCCTTCTTTTTTCACCTTCTTCCCTAATTAGGCCAACCCTCGCAACCCAAAACCATTTTATCCTCTTCTTCTCCTTCGGCACGACCTAAGCCCGCACGTCCTTCTATCTGTATCCCCGTTTCCAGCCATTCAACCCCTTCTTTTTTCTTCTCTCCTCCCCGGACTGCCCAGTCCATCCCTTTCCCCTTCCTTCTCCCCATGCGCGACCTGCAGCCCCAATTTCACGAGCAGCCCCCAACTCCGTAACCGGCCTTCCTTTCCCTCTCTCCCCGGCCTATTGCTTTTCTTTCCATTTTCCACCCAACCAAGCCTTATCCCTCCTCACACACACCTGCCCCTTTCCTTCCTCTCCCCCAAACACAACCACTCCTTGTTATGGCATACCTATGACGACCTACCACCGTCGGCCAGTGGTCCTACCTCACCAACCTCCTCTTGTCCTCTTCTCCCTCTATCACTTGCCCCTCCATTCAGCCTATAAATACCCCCATAAACATCCATAATCAAACTACTTTGATTCGTAGCCCAAAAAACCCTCCATTGCGCCACCTCCTGATCAGACGACCTCCCCGCCGCGGCCACCCAGCGTCGCCGCCCTAGCCACATACCAAACCACTCCCTACATCACCCTCCACCACTCTCAATTTTCCCTACATGAGCCACCCCAGTTATGTAAAATCCCCATCCCGATCAGCCCCCCCTTAACCACCACCGCCCTTCGTACAACCGTCCGCCGTCGATTCCGCCACAACAACCACCCCCTCTACCCTCTAGAAAAACCAGGAGAGATTTCTCTACCTCTCTTTTTCCCTGCCTCCCTCTCCTTCTCCCTTCTCCTCCCTCCACCACCTTCTGCCACCACACCTACCGCTGTGCGCTTCCCCCTTTGGCTGCACCACCACCTCCATTCCAACCCTCTCCACCTGAGGCACCCACCACCACCTCGATCACCCCATCATTCCCTCTCTCCTAGCTTAGAAAACCATCTCTACATCCCTATTCTCCCTCCACCGCTGCCACCGCCGGTGCCGCCATCATCCCTAGGTGATACTCTAACCTCCTCAACCCCTAAACCCTTTTTATACAAGTGTTAGCTATTTTTAGTAGTATTAATATTATTATTATTATTATCATCATCATCATCATCATCATCATCATCATCATAATTATTGTTGTTGTTGTTATTATTATTATTATTACTATTTTATCATTATAATTACCCTTATCATTTTTATTATTTGACCTAACCCAAAATATTCTAACTAATATTATTATTATTAATGGTCAGCAACTCTAGTATTATTATGATTATCATTATTAACATTATTATTATTATTATTATCACTATTATTATTACTATTCTTCTTATTAATACTAACTTTGGCATGTTATCACTTTTATTATTATTGTAAATATTTGAATCCTCATATTACTATTACCACTTCGACCATTATTATCATTAGTATTGTTCTTAAAATTTTTATTATTAATAACTACTACTACTACTACTACTACTACTACTATTATTATTATTATTATTATTATTATTACTACTACTTTGTCATTATTGTTAATATTACCTATATCACTATCATTACTATCACTACTAGCACTATCATTATTATTAGTATCACTCTTGTCATTACTTTAGTATTACTAATATTACTATTATTATTACTAAGATTTGGATTGTTATTAGTATTATCCCTACAACTAGTATTATTATTAGTATTAGTAATATTAAAACTATTATCATTAATAATATGAATATCTCTATAATGACTTTAACATGAACCAATGTATCTAGTAAGACCTATTTTGATTAGTAGTAGCATGATTAGCTACTTTAAGAATAATAACCCTACTTTTACTTATAAAACTACTATTATCATTATTAGCCCTAATAGTAGGTTATGAGAAGGGTAAGGTAGGAATAATGGTAATTTTGGTAAGAGAAAAGTTAACCCATAGTATTTTCCTCTTATTGGTGAATCAAATCAAAACCCTAAGGAGACGTAGGAATGTGCTCCAAGACTGATGTCGTAATAGGTAAGGATGTGCCTAAAACAAACTATGTGTGTGTTATTTGCCATGTGTGCCATGTGTTATGTTATGCCATATACTTTATTATTATTATGAATAATTACTTGTAGCACAGCTTGGAGTTGAGGTGTGCTTATGTGAATCCCTTATGACATGTGTATAATGATTATATATGTTATGCTTATGATATTATATGATGTGACCCTCTAGGACATGCATGCTAGGAAGTTTAATAATATGATATGAGATGAAAGGATAAAAAGGGAAGAGGGGAAGTGAGTTGATTAAAGGGATATGAGATTGACCTAATTATCTCATGATACATGAGGGGGGAAATAAAAGGAGGTTATGATCAAAATGAACGAGTGATGTGAATCTTACATGGGAAATTTCTAGAGTTTGCATGGGATGGATGGAGTCTGTATGGGGATAATCTTTACATGATAAATTTTTTTCTTGGGGCGTAAGTAAGGTAAGGGGAGATTTATGTAGTGATTGGAGACTTGAGGTGAAAAATAGTATACAGGTTGGTGTAATGGTGTATAGGGGACCTAGTTAGGGTTTGGAAGGAAACCTTAATCTAAGGGGGAATATGAAAGTAAAAATAATTGAGGAATAGTGGAGTATGAGATAAGAGTGAAAAATTATTATATGAAGGATGATTATGGGTGCCATAGGGAAGAAGATATGTTAGGTGAAAAATAGAGAGGTGACTTGTAGGGGAAGAAAGGTGCTAGGGTTTGGAGTAGTCAACTAGGGTTCTTGATCACATATGCAATCGGTGAGTAAAACGATATGATTAGGGTTGAATCTAAATCATAGGACGTGTTGAGAGATAAAATAAATAATAGTTGTGCAAGTCAGAGGAAGGTCGGACCATGTAGGTCCAATTAGGGTTTCTAGGGAAAACCCTAGAGGAGGAGAGTGAGTGGATTTAGGTGTCATAAGGTGGTGGGCCTTAACCTACACCCTTAAAAATTGGGCTTTTGTTATGAGTAAATGGAAGAACGAATGAATGCTAGGGTGTGATAAGAGGTGCCGAAGTCTCAAGATATGGAACGGGCCCTCATGGGAGAATAGAAATAGAGGGTTGGTGACATTCATGTCAAAGGTGAAATATTTAGCGAATAAGACACGAATAAGATACTAACCATTTAAAGAGGAAGATTGTTTAGCTGAACCTAGAATGGTCCACCAGTGAATAATAGTGGTCAGGAGCCAGGGTGCCTTAGAGACCGGTCCACCAGTGAGTAATAGTAGCCAAGAGCTGGGGTGCCCTCGAGACAAGTCCACCGGCAAATAATAGTGGCCAAGTATGTTTTTCCCTGCATGTTTTCAATCTACCGGCTATAATAGTGGGGGATTCTATGCTCAAAAAACCGAACGTAATGATGATAAGACATAGAAAAGACACTAAGTAATTGCAGTAAAACATCATCAGAGTCGGGGCCAGACCGGTCTACCGTCGAATAATCGTAGCCAGGAGCATTTACCCTAGAGACCGATCCACCGACAATAATAGTGGTCAGGAGCGTTATGCCCTGTAAGTTTTTGATCCACCAGCTATAATAGTGGGGTTCCTGCACTCGCATGGATTGATAAAGAACATGGTGTGAAATGAGTATATTAACCATCGACCTAAAGAATAAGTATATTTGGACCATAGCTCGGCCTTTATTATCTGTATTATTGTATGTTGTCTATACGACCATGCTTGTGTTTTATGCCTTATATGTTTGGCCTTAGCTGCATGGTTACCTTACTCAGTATATAGCGTACTAACCACCCATTTCATGGATGTTTCTCATTCCCACGAGCAGAAGGCCCACCTGAGTTTGTGCAGGTAGGAGATGATATATTCGATACCTACGACACTTATGAGGCATTGGGTGGGGCTAAGAGTTGAGTCTGGACTTGGCTTGGGGACCAAGAGCATCTTGGCTAGATTATCTTTTAATTTATCTTATACCTTTTTCCTTCAGTGTTTTATTATCATACTATACCCTTTATCTCTTTAGAAACTATAATCACGTACTCTTTGGATTGTAACTCTTTTATGTTTACTTTGATTTATGTATTGTAAACGATTCAGTTTTTTTATGAATTATTATTCTAATTATTGACTCATATTTGACGATAATATTCTTTAAGCTTTGTGATTAGTACGAGATTGGCCAGGGGTCGGGCTTGTACTGATCACGGTGGTAACATTCCCAAATTTCACAACCTTATTTTTCCTTGCTTCCAATATATCTTTTAATAAGGCAAAAAATTTTAGTAATGAATTTTGGGGGTGTTATAGTGATCCTATATCACCATATCTATTTGCGATGGTGATGGAATACTTCAAGAGGTTGCAGAGAAGACTTTGTGAGAATCCAAAATTCAAGCCTCACCCCAAGACCAAAAGAGTCATACTCACAAGTTTGATGTTTTCCAATGATCTTCTCTTATTTTCCTAGAGGTGATCTAGACTCCATCATTATTATGCTTGAGAATATCCCAACTTTCTCTGATATCACAAGTTTGTCTATGAACTCAGCCAAGAGCAACATTTACTATGGCAAAGCAATCATTTCTTGACAAAGCAAGCTATTCAGACTCATTTCCAAATTCCTAAAGGCTTTCTCCCTTTCAATTATCTTCAATTTCCTCTTGATTGGAAGTACCTACACAACATCCAATACCAGCGTTGGATTAACAAACTCACTTCTAGGCTTCGCTAGTGGAAGAGCAAGGTGTTAAGCTATACAAGCATATTATAATTAGTCTAGTCGATGCTTTAGAGCTTGCAAGTGTATTGGAGTTTGGTATTCCTTATACTTAATCAAGTCATCCATGAGATCAATGCTCTATTTAAATCTTTCTTATGGTCAAGGGTGATAGAGTGACTAGAAAAGAACCTATTTCATGGAGTAAAGTCTTCTTCCCCAGAGAGGAAGGAAGTCTAGGGTTGGTGGATGTGCATTGGTGGAACCTAGAAACACTATGAAAGATTTTGTGGTGTGTTGTAAAGAAAAAATAGAGCCTTTGGGTGAGGTGGGTTCATTTCTATTTTATTAAAGGGATATATAGCATCTAGATTTCTCAGCTACCAGCACATGGTTAAAGAAGAAGCTAATGGGTGCTATACATTTGTTCAAGTAGCTTTTTACATTAGCACAGTAGAGTTTCCTCACTATCTCAGTCAAGTGCAGTTTATCTAGCTTATATGACCTTATTATACTAAGAAGAAAAAATCTAGAATGGTCTAAAGTGGTATGGTCCATATTCACTCTACTTTGACACAAATGTGTTTTGTGGCTTACTTTTCATGAAGAATAAACACGAAGGGACGATTAATCAAGATGGGACTTCTACAGGATGCTCGGTGTGTATTTTGTGGAAATGTTGAAGGAATTGTGGCTCACCTACTTTTCTAGTGTGAGTTCACTAAAGGGGTTTGGTGATCCTTAATACAAAAATTTGGTGCAACCATCATTCATACCTCCTAGGAGGAAGTTACAAATTGGCTCTTGAGAGAAGGATGGGGACCTACCATTAGGAAACAAGCACTAAAAGCATTGTTTAGGTCTGTAGTTTACCATATCTAGCAAAAAAGGAACAAGAGGATATTCATGCAACAACAAAATACTAAGGAAGATATTATCAAGCAACGAGTGACAAAGCTATATCTAAGGATGACAACCCTAGCTTCGAGCAAGTCTTTACTTTTTTTATTGATTTTGTAAATAGTATATCTTAGTGAGATATTCCTCACTATATGCTACATTTTCGCATTCCTTATTCTTTATTTAATAATAATATACATACATTAATTATGAAAAAATAAGTAAATTCAAAGTGTATATAAGCATCTTAAACCCTAACCCTACATCAAAACCTTAAACTCAAATTGTAAACCCCCAAAAAAACCTAAAAACCCTAAAATAAGTAAAATAAACCTAAACCTTCAAATAAAAAATTACAAACAATAAGCATTAGGTATACACCTAAACATGTAGATATTAATCTATGTCGGCATATGTGTTTGTGTATGAATGTAAGAGCCTAATCTAACAATATCTTGGTTCATCAACATCATCTAACGAGTATCCTTCATCGTTTGTATGCTTGAAGTTATAAAACTGCAAATCACATTTAATTATTTAGTAATTAAGCAAACTATCAAATATTTTATTTCTTAGCTTGATAACTTTGATATGGACTAAGAATCTAAGATATATATATATATTGGATCTATATCATGAGATCTATTTCTTAATATATCATCCATGAGTCTTCACACGTAGTAGCCACAATAATTATCATTCAATTCTTGTGGACACTATAAATTAAATGAGTATGTGTAATGTTCATAAATGCTTATATTAATTCTATCTAACATGCTTATATTAATTAAAATTGATAAGAGATGGAAAATCCTTAATTTTCTAGCCTCTATACACACATATTGAAGATTATTTGTGTTTGAGGCACCCCAACCACCTTTGTATGCCGTCTATAGTGCCTTAATAGATATTATACAAAATATTATAACTATAAGAAAATAAATATATATAATATATGCATAAATAAGATAATGAAGCAAGCTTAGTATACAAACATCTTATTTAAATTATTCACCGGAGCTTGAGTTATAGAAAAAGGAATTGAATAATGTTTTTGAAATCAGACAAATTGATAGTGTTTTTCAAATGATTAATGGCATAGAGACTCTAATGCCTAGAGGTGAGATAAGGTACAAAATAAAGCTTGTTTGATCCTCCCTTTTCAAAGAAATTTGCTAAATATTCCACCTCTAATTACCCATATCTTAATAGATGACTATCACATAGGGTGTATGGACACACAAATGCAATTAGTTTGGATATCTCTTTCTTACCAACCCTTATAGCCATTGACTTATGGACAACTATAATCATGCATATTCATTAATAAATAATATACTATACAAGTTCTAAAATAATGAAAATTATCTATGATATACCATATTAAATAACACTTACTTAACATATATGACACCGCATATGGACAATAGTTATTCTTGGCTATACATTTCATCTATCAAATACTTTCCAACAGAATAGTCATGCTTAGCCTAATATACTTGAAAGGTGTGCCGCCATAATAATATTAGTACTATGGTATTTTATGGCATAGAAATGTAACAAAACTAAACCTAATGGTGGTTTCCAAGCCTCAAGTGGGGAAACTGAATCCCCTAATTTGATAATTTCTTCTTTTCCTTAACCTTTTTTCATTGATGGGCATGAACTCACTGGTGGGACAACCATAGCTTTCTTTCCTTTATATTTTCCCTCTTTTGATTTACCCAATATAATATCTCTCTTTCCTATTGAATAAGGAGTATTATTCTCATTCTATTCTTAAATTCAGGGTCATGATCATGAACATAGTGTGCATTAATACCTAATTAGTTTAATGTAATAAATAGAAAAGGCATTATGGATATTATCATTGAACCTCTCCAATAGCTAAACATATTTGGTTTGTGTGCTATGGCACAAAGCTTTCATGAACACTCCCCACCATGGATAGCTCGTTGCATCCCGCACTATTGGATTTAATATGATAACAACCTTCTGATATGGGATTAAGGGATTCCTATTGAGCATCTCCACTTCAGTACCATGACATATGCATATTTATCCTTTGGCTAAGAGAATTGAGATATCACTTGCTAACAAATCACTTGTATGCATATCCTGATATAAAATGATCAATATGTGCATTTTGTTAATTATTTATGACCCGTGATATATTTAATAACAAATACAATTCATATTGACAAAGGCTAACCTCGGAGGAAAGATAAACATGTATATACTTCACAACATTAGGTATGTGAAGTAGATCAAGTGAATTGAATGGTTGAAGCCCTTGATATTTGATAATTAACAAATCTTGCTCCATAATAGTCATCTTATCAATTGCTTGGTTCAGTTTCTAGGATAGGAGAGCCACTTGGTCATTTTTCTAACAAGGTCAATTACGTATACCACAACTCATTTTTATAACCCCTAATTTAAGACCCCTATACCTTTTGAAGTATTCTTCTTTTCTTGTTTCTTCTGAAATGATGTTATATTCATTGATGTCCTTCATCGAGTATGACCATTCAAGTTCTTTCTCACAGTTGAGAATATAGAAATAGATGTAATATATATAATATCTTTGAACAACAATGACTAGATAATTACAATCATGCTTCAAAAGTACAATTTTCTTGACAATGTCGTGTACATCTTCATTAGAATACTTTCCTTGGAGTGTTATTTTACCCTTCCTCGATAAGGTATCAGCATTAATTGATGAGGTATATGGATAAAATTTCTCTTCCTTCAAATATATGCACATAAGGCAGATATAAAGGACACTCCAAAGAATATTATTATAGTGTTAGACTTAGACATTTAAATACATAAATTATAATGACATACCAACTCTTTCTCAAGGCCCATATAGCCTTTGTGATCCATATTGTGGTGGAACCTATTATTTTATCAATTTTTGAATTTGTTGTTGTATTACAAGACAAAATAGCAATGAAATGTCAAATTTTAATATAATATTCTTAGTTAAAAATAATAATTATAATATAAAAAAACACCTAATATTCTTTACTCATATGAAGTGCCATAAACTCATCCCAAGATTCTTGATCAATGAAACAATAACACCTAGGTTTATTTAAGCATAAAGCTCCATCTCAATTTCTATGCATCTTTTTCTTTGCCAATTATGCCCTAAAAGTTCTCATGTATAGTAGTCACTTCCTCCTCTTATATAGGATGATGAAAACTCTCTACAAAATAAGCCATATTTGTATAGCTCTAATATTAAAATTAATGTATCAAATTTAACAACATTTGACATACTAATAAACAAGCCAAAAAAATTACCCTAATTTCTTACCAAATATGTTTTTAAGCACCTTTATTGACCTGATTCCAATTTGAGATACTACTAGAGACAAGATTTTGATTAACAAGTGTCATGCAAGAAAGAAAAATACCCTATACTTTTCAATAGGAAGACCTCTAATGTTTCACTATAACTTCACCCTCTTTCCTTTATTTCTCATGCGTATGACTATATTCATGACCATGGATCCCTTCTTCCATTCTTCATCACTACTATTTATATTAACAACCTTCTTCTCCATGTCCATGTCTCTATCAAATGTCAATAATGAATTAGTATAAAATTACAATAAATAAAGTAGCATAATGTTTTAACACATCAAATTTCCATTATATAGATACAAAAATAGCATAATTTACTCATATCATATTAGAATGCCATGTAATTACCCTCATTTCCTAGTTTTCCTTCTTGTTTTTAACACTTGACTTTGGGTTGGTTTCTTGATCTCATACATAAATCACTTTGAAATAATCATCCCTTACATAAATTTTCTCCTCAACGTCATTGTCATCAACCTTGAATGGTTGAATTAATTGAATGACTATGACAAACACACACTCCTAATGGGCATTGTTTTCACTATAATAATAATTGGCATTTCTTTTCTTTCTAGATAGTTCCACAGGCTATATTTTATCAGCAGGATTAGTGACATAGAGAACTTTTGTTACTTGTGATGTCAAGATAAATAGGTCTTATTATTGATGCCTCCCTATTGAGATATAAAAATTTGAACCCATTTTTATATCTGACCCCATGAATATTGGCATCCCATCTACATCCAAAATAGGTACTAAAAGTACTAAAAATACATTGTAGTCTAACTCCCATATATGTTTGATCACGCTATAATAATTCATCTCTACATAAGTTGGATCCTTATCCTTTGCACTTGTGATATGCATTGACTTGGCCACTAAAGTCATCCTACTATTCTACATGATACTATTCTCATGTTGTTATTTTGTATAGAAAGTGTAACAGTTGATAACATAGCTAGTATAAGAAGGTAAAACTATGTGTATCCATAATCCACCTCTCACTCTTTGATGGATTTTACATCCTTAAAAAATGAATGTGTTCTTTAACATATGAATGAATATCATCATTTTTATGTAACAAAAATAAATGTGCTTTATAGAATATCTCATAATATACATGCTCAAACTATTTAACCCTAATCCCTTGTCCTTCAATTCCCCCTGCATGTTAAGACTTAGAAACACTAATAGCTTCAACATTTGACAAGTAATTTGTATAAATTTCAATTGTTTCTTCTACTATGTAACTCTCAATAATGCATCATTTTGGCTATATCAATTCTTTATGTAATATTTTATCAACTTCATAAACCACTCAAAGTGGTACATCTAATGTCCATGAACATGTCCTACCATTTTTACCTCTTGAACTAAGGGAACAACTAGATGTATCATAATGGAAAAAATGAAGGTGGAAAGTACATTTTAAGCTAGCACAAAGTAATCACAACCCCTCTTTGAAAGGATTCCAAACTATCAGGGTGTATGACTTTGGATCACAATGCATTAAATGCCCAAAAAAATATTAGTGGTAGAAATTTGAACATGTTTCAACAAAATTCCACATATGGCTATTGGAAACAAATACTACATCAAAAATATGAGAATCATGAAATTTCATGTTAATTAGTATAAACTCTTTCATGGACAAAAGCCTTATGTTATTTGAATAATACCCTTCCAAGAAATTGACACTAATAAAGAATTCTCAAAAGGTTATTTTCTCTTTTGTAGAGAGAGTATGACAAGATGTTGGTAAAAAAGTTCTTCCATTGCTCTATGGTGCCAATTCCTATGTAATGCCTATATCCATTTGAGCATTTATCCCATATGTCACATTTTAAGGCACATTTAGTAATGTACTAATGAGGTTATCACATATATTTTTATTGATATGCATCACATCGAGGGTATTTCTCACATACAAAGGCTCCCAGTAAGGAAGTTTGAAGAATATAAATATATTCTTCCACCCAACTAATGGAACCTTCACTTTTTTCTTACTCCCCATCTTGACTTTCAAACTTTGCATCTTCATATTCACTTGTTAACCCATAAAAAAATATGTGGTTCCTTTACTTCAAACCAATCATTGAATTATTCTCATATATCGAGAATGAAAAATGATCTTTTATACTATAACTTGATATGTTTCCATAGATAATATTGCTCTCACAGTAAAATTTTCTTCATGATATGCATCAAATAACCTAACACTTTTTCCCTACAAAACTACAAATCATCAATCAAAAGTGCCAAATAAAAAAAAAGCATCATTCTTTAGTTGGTTTGGCCCTAATATAAATAAATAAAACATCATATATTTTTGTTTCATGTAGATTCATGTTAGTATATTTCATATGAATAAAATATCAACCATATACTATAGGTTTATTAATTGTGTTGATTTGTTCCATCCACAAAAAGTTCAAGACATAGGTTTCTTGCTTCTTCACCAATTTTAGGGAATAAGCCATCAATTGTCGTCCATTGTGGAGGTTTTAAGAATATCATCCTCTATCTTCCCATTGTCATTCCATATCAAGTTCCCAGCATTGTGGACATCATTAAAAATATACCTAAAGCTTGATAATATAGGAAACTACACCACCACCTTAACTAACACCTTATTCTTCTTGTATCATGGTGTTTTGCATTAAGGTTTAGGAAAAATATTCAAGGATGCATACTCATTGAAAAATATTTTTTTTAATAATTATAGTATATATGTATTTTCTCATAATAGATGCCCATGGATGAAATGATCTTCTTCACTTTATTGGTATGATTGGGAAAAAACATTATCATTAGGAATTATATCTTTCAAAAGTGTTGATAGATCCATAAAGCTCTTATCACTTTGATGTAGGATCATCTATGGATTCTCGAGATAATGAAGACTTAGCATACTTAGTAATGGCTCCTAATATAATTTGTGTCTTTGATGATAATATTAATATTATGACTAACCATAACAAGTGTACTTTAAGTAATTCTTATAAGTATGTAACATATTTTTAAGGAGAAGATTCATGCACTTCAAGATATCTGTTAACTCTCAAAAGGTCCACTAATTTCCCTCCTATATTCCTCATTGCTATATTTATACTCTATCCAAACATGTCATATATACGACTATAAATTTTATCAATTCCATTCACAAACATATGACCTCTTAGTTCATTGGCATTGATACATTGAATATAAGCACACAAAAAACAAGGAAAAACTAACCTAGTAGAGTCATAATCATGTTCCACTACAAACTTGATGAAAACATCTAGATGCTCTATATATTCACTAAGCATATGATCTGCATACATCCATTCCCTAGGCATAGTTTTTGATATGTATGTATCTCACAAAAAAACAAATATTACAAATTACAGATATCTAAAAAAGAATTCACAAAGGGTTCATGCTTAGAAACAATTCATATATGTATCATGTATCAATTTATTTAGTTTCTAGTGAGGTCTTAGAACAATTAGCTCGACACTTATACTAAATCATGTACCATAAATACAAACCATTCCAAAAATATTAAGTATTATCCTTAGATTAATATAACACATAGAAAAAAGTAGTAGTTAATAAAAGGAAAGCCAACATATAGAATGATGTTATATTTGGGCCACAAAATAATGGGGAATATCATTTATACCTATTAAATGAAGAAAATAATGTGAGGTAACAAGAAGCAATGGTTGGTGAAGTGTGAACTAGAGAATAGGGAGCAACTGACATGATGAAAGCAATGAAAGATTATGGATGGTGAAGGGCTAGGTACCATTAGCTTTGGGAGGGATTTAAAATAAAATTAAATGGCACTTTCAATAATGATTATTAGGGGGACATTATTAAAAGCAAATAATCAATAATAGTTTTTTTTTTCTAAGAAGTGTTGTCAAAGTTAGGAATTAAATAAATGATAAAAGAAAATTAGTGCAACATTTAATAACAATTATTAATAAAAAACTATTATTAAAACCCTAAAAATTAATAAATATTTTTAATAATCACCCTTATTAAATTCAAGATCAAAATAAACATCATTCATTATTAGATTTTAACAGTAGTTTTGTTCAATAATTGTTATCAAATCCTCCATTCTTATTGTGGCTTCAAATTCCACATTTTTTTATATAGGTTTTTGTGCAACCATTGTCTTAAGATTGTTATTGAATCACATTTTTGTAGTATTGATGATGAAATGTATTGAGGCATTCCTATAAAGCACAACATCATTGACATATCAGTCTTTATAATTAATTATTATTAGCTCATTAGTTTTCAATTGCTTTATATTCCCTATTTGAATTCTAAATATTTTATAACCTTTGGATGCTTGATGATGTTACATGTTTCCTTGTGTACATATATAACCTCTTCCTTCTCTCCCTACTAATTCCTTAATTCTAAATAGCTCATATAAAATAAAAATGGTAAAAAAAATAAGTTAATCCTAGAAACTAGAATCTACTACCCTACCCATACATAAAAATTATAACTTAAAGTAATGCAACTTACCATGAAATTGAAACTTCTTAATCTATACCCTCTTTATTCATCCCATTTGAGCATCACATCTAAGAAAAAACTATCACATCACAATAAGGTTGAGTGAAGAAAATGAATCTATGAGTCTTTAAATATGGAATCCAAGTGGGTCTAAAGTGTGGTAATGGCATGAATAACTCTTAAAGTGAGTGGATATTTAAGGATGAAAGAAATTAGGATATTTATTTTTAGATATAATGTCTTGGGTCAAGTATGAACTTGAGTAGTCATCTTGTAATATTATCTTATAGTAAAGGAATCTATTTCTGAAGATGTAGGTAATTTGGCTAAAACTCATTAAATATTGGTGTCTGCTCAATTAATTAATTTTCTCTTCATTGTAAATTTCATTTACTTACACATTGAGAGAAAAAGTGCATTGTCCAACATTATCCCCTTCCTGCACTTGTAAAATCTTCATTTGGGGAAACAAATAAGGAGCTAAAATCATTAACTCACTACCAAGTTATCATGAAGATAGATATTATGTAACACCTTGTCTTTTCAAAAACCTATTTAATACTATTATTAAGGGGGAAATTTTTTGAATCAAGGTTTTATTACATAATTTGATTGATTATAAACCCTTGTTCCATTTGTAAAATATTTTGTTCCTAAGTTATTAACATTTCTCACAATTTCAATTTTATGAGACTTTATGTGCTCCTTTTGGCCATTGAATTTCTTTGCGGCATTTCTAATTTATTAAATTTTGATTTATTATATTTTTGTAAGTCTCCTCATAATTTTCAAAATTATAAACATATGTTTTGAAGAAAAAATACTATTTACAGTTCCATACAACTTTTATCACAGTTAAACCACAAAAACAAATTGTCTAGTTATCTAAAATTTATGAAACTTTAGGAATAATTATATTTTTATATTATTTAGATAAAAAATGAATTAAAATTTTTACTAATTATTTTTTATTATTTTCATATTTATTTTTCAAATTTTAGATATAATTGATTACTGTAATCTAATTGGCTTCTTCTAAATCCTATCTAACATATATCAAACTCATTCTTATATTTTCACTTTGCTTTTTGAAGAATGAGAGCAAGCCTTGGATTCTGATAAGTGTGGCTCCATACACACCTCTTTCTTTCCTTTATATGTTTGTTAATAAGTTACTTAATAAAGCTCTAACATAGCCTTTTATTATTCCTTCTTTCTAAGCCTTTCATTTCATTTTAAGAAAATTATTGGAGAGATCTTGGGAACCTTAGAAAATCCCATCTCTCCTTCTATTCTTCTTTTTTTATTTGATCCTTTTACTTCTAATATTTAAATTTTAACTCATTTGTGTTTAAATCAAGCAAAGGGTAGTTAAGGATTTTAGTAACTTAAAGAATTTTTGTTCCCTGTTATCTGTTCAAGATCTTATACTCCTTGAGAAGAGTATGTTTATCCTTTCTCTTTAGTTCTTTTTTTTGTGTTGATTTAATTTTGTATTTTGAAGTGTTTTAATACTCTTTGTTGATTTTTGTCAAAGGTATTCAAGAGGATGAAAAAGTCTTAGAAATGGGTGATTATTTGCTTATATAGGATCTTGGAATATAGGTAAATAAAAATTAACTAAAAGTATGTAAAAATTATGTGCTAGAATGAGGTTTATGTGATTTGTGAAGAAAATGACCATTTATGCCTTAATTGCTACCTCTCAACTTGTTTTTTTTTCTCTTTATGCTTTTAATTATTTTTTATGATTACATTGGATTCATTAGGTGTTTTATATAATATATGATACAAAATATGTTAGGTTTTGGCCATGTTTATGCTTTGTTTTGGCTAATTTAAAGTTTAAGCATGCTTAAGGGTATTTTGAATATTTTACATATGATCTATCATTTTTGCTACATTTTTAGGTTTATAATGTGTTCTTAATGCCATTTTTGATATGTTTTAATAATTAAATTAATTAATTTAAAATAGGGTGTTTTTATGATCAAATCTTGTTTTAGGGTTTTAGAGGCAATTTAGTCATTTTAATTTTTCTTATTTTTATGATTGATTTTGAGTTTTATCATGTCATTATTGAGATAAATATTCCTAGATTTAATTATCATGATTGATGGTGATTATTTAGTATTTATTTAATACTTATTTTTTAATAAATTGGGGATAAAATGGAAATTTCATGTTAAAAGACTTACTAGTATGATTAGGGTCAATGGTTGGTCATCGACAATTTAATTTATATTTTGTGAATAGAAACCAAACATGAATAGTGATTGACAGAAATAGTGACTAATGGGAATAAGTAGTTTATGGTTTTTGCCATAGTGTTTCTCGGTATATATTGACATAATAAATAGTATTTTTCCTAAATAATAATATTTTTCATAAGTGGTGCATGGACTTAAAATGTGATGATATTAATTTATATATCTAAAAAACTGTTAATAATTTAAGTAAAAGACTGAGTTTGAGTTTTGGTGAGTTGCCTTGGTTTGGTCACCAAGGCAGGGTAGTGCAGTACATATTTTCCCTATTTATATGGTACACGTTGCACTAGTAGTGTATCAACAAGGTCTCTTTCAATTATATATGTAACTTATATTTTCTATACGGGGTATTGGTACTTAAGGTGTGAGTGTCTTTCATGGACTGAGGTTTCCTTAGCCAATAGTGCTTAAAAGCATGTCTTAGTCATTAATGCCTTAACTTTAGATAATTTTTTTCTCTCAAATAAATAAATGAAGTGGATTATCTGATAGCATTGGAAATAGACTGAAATGAGTGGTTGGCCTTGCATTTAAGTGTGTTAAGCTATTATTTTATGGTACTTTGTGATTTAATGGTCCTCCTATGATTTATGCTTCTTTTTTCTGATAGCATGTGTCTCTTGTGTTTGTAATTTTTAGATGCTTCCTCAATTATAGTATGTCCTTACATGGTTTTACTTATAATATCCTAAGTTATCTTATATTGGACGTTATTATTTGCACTACCATGTTTGGCAATGAAAAACGAACTTTATGATTGTTTAGCTATGAATGCATGTTGCATGTGAATAGTAAGTTGTGATTCATGTATTAGCATGACTTCCTACTCTTCTACTTTTAGCATGTTCTTATATGTCTTATGTGTAAGCGTAATACTGATTTTACTTGGTTGTGTTTACTCCATATGCCTATTGTACATGTATAGGTATTAGAGGATGATGTCCTAGTTGAATATGTGGACTTTGTAAAGATTTGATTGGATGGGTTTAGAATAGGGTATGTGTTTACTCCATACACCTTGTTGGTGTTTATTTTGTATCTAGATATAGATATTCTTAGTTTATTTGTTGCACTAAATTCTTACTATGTACCATCTTTTTTGTTGGTCTTGCTCTGGAGTTTATCTCCTTTGAAGCATATATATCATTATATTTCTTTAATTTATTTTTTTCATAAATTCTTTTTAATTATGTTATAATCTTATATCAATCTTGAATTATGTGTTAGCTACCTCTAATCTTAGGATATAAGTTGTTTTTTAACCTTACACTTGACATAGATTAGTTATTAGTTGTACATACTCTATATATCGAACGTAGAGGTAACACTTATATATTTATACTTAAGTTTCTGCCAAAATAAAAGAATTTAATAACAAATTTTGAGGTGTTACATACAATATCTTTTTATTATCAAAAAATAATTGTCAATCACCTATAAGATTTAGTCTAATGTTTAAAAGATACTTTTAAATATCGAAAGTTTTATGTTCAAATCTTTCTTCATTATCTTTAGATATCGTAATATTTTTACGCGATTATAGTCCCCATTAAACAAAATCAAATAAGATCTATCAAATATAATTAATTTCCATTGCCAAAACAAACAAGAATACTGTAAATTGATAGGGGAAAAAGGTTTTAACTAAAACTTTAAAAAATTTACATGATATACGTGCACAAGGTGTCAAAACTATATAATCTAATTTCGGCATAGTTTCATTGTCGATAAAATAGTTGGTTCGTGTTGCCTTGTTGGCTATTTTTTGTCGTATGTATATAATAATATTGCTTGCATCTCATATAACATTTGCCTTGTTGGCTAGTTGAGGATCAAAGCGCTTTCCAACAAACCTGACATTTATTGTTTACTAGAGCTACAAAAGAAATTGAAGAAAGAAAGATACGAGTGACCGACAAAGAATGTTAGCCGGAAATCAGAATCAAGATGCAGATTTGGCCGATTTGTGATCTCTAAAAAATTTTGTAATATCATCTCATTGGGTCCCCATGTGTTGTTTGTTCGGTAGCAATTAATGATAGACGGGAGCTGAGATTAATCCATGCCGGGCCAAAAATCGTACGATCATAGATCAGTTACATAAATACACATTTATGATTGCCATTTACTTGTTCATTAATTTTATTCCCTTTTCTTTCTCCGTTATAAACATTGAACTACATCATTTTTAAAAGAAACTAGTTACATTTCCCCGTGCAATGCACGGGCGATATATTAATTATTTATATATTATTATATAAGAGATGAATAGTTTAACAATTTAATTAATATGCAGGAGATGAATAATTGGCTGTATATGTTCAAGTAATTAATTAATAAAATACTTGATTAATGTGTATTGTTCGGCATATGTGCAGCAGATAAATAGTTATATACATTTGTTGCATATAGGATATGAATAGTTATGATGTATTAATGACAGAAGATGAATAGTTATATGAATTTGCTCTTCGTATAAGATGAATAGTTGCATTCATATCCTCATTAGTTCGGTAATTCAATTAATACGCAGGAGATAAATAGTTGGTTGTATATATTTAAGTAATTAATTAATAAATTACTTGATTAATATGTATTGTTCGACATATGTGCAACAGATGAATAGTTACATTCATATATTCAGTAGTTTTACAACTTAATTAATATGCAGGAGATGAATAGTTGGTTGCGTATTTTTAGATAATTAATTAAGAAAATTTTTAATTAATATGTGTGCTCGAAATATGTGCAATAGATGAATATCTCAATTATACTCAGGAGATGAATATCATTTTGTTGTTATGCAGCATAGGAGATGAATAGTCTGACAAATCAATTAATACGCATGAGTATTTCATCATTTATTTGACCTTATTAATTAGTAATAATATATGACAGTGATAATATATGATTAGTAATAATAGGTATAGTTTAGGCGAAAATATTTATCTCTATATTGTCTGCCAAACAACTCTGTTTTTATATAATAACTAATGTTGTCGTTCTATTATTATTATTTTAATAATAATTATATTATTAATCATGATAATATTCATAATAGTAATAATCAAATATATTAAAATTCATTATTATCATAATAATAATTGTCATTATTATATTATAAATTATGATAATAGTAATTATCAAAATTATATAAATAATTATATCAGTATTAATTATATTAATAATTATAGTTATTATAGTTATATTAATAATAATAGTCATATTATTAATAATACATAATAAAATTATTATTATAAACAATTATTATTATTATTATTATAATTATTATTATTATTATAACTTCATTAACATTAGTTATATGTATTTGCTAGTTGCATTGTATTAATGGCAACAAATGCATATGTGTTGGTCGACTGATTTATGCACTTTATTTGGTATATTAATTATTTATCAATTATTTATATATTAATATGTAGGATATGAATAGTTTGACAATTAAATTAATACACAGGAAATTAACAGTTGATTGCATATGTTCAGGTAATTAATTAAAAAAATATTTGATTAGAAAAATATTTGATTAATAATTTATTAAAATTAGTTGTTCGACATATGTACAACAAATGAATAGTTATATGCATTTGCTACACATAGGAGATAAATAGTCGCATTGTATTAATAGATATATGTATGTGAAGCAAATGAATATGCACTTTGGTGTATTAATTATTTATATATTAATATGCAAAAGATGAATAGTCTAATAATTCAATTAATATGTAGGAAATGAATAGTTTTCTACATATGTTCGGATAATTAATTAATAAAATGTTTGATTAGAAAATATATAGTTAATACTTTATTAAAATTAATTGTTTGACATATGTACAACAAATGAATAGTTATATACATTTAATGCACATAGAAGATGAATAGTTGCATTATATTAATAAATAGTTATATTAATTATTCCATCTTATTAATTAGCAATAACAATGATTAGCAATCATATATGGCGGCAGTAATTTATGATTAGTAATAATGGATATAGTTTAGGCGGGAAAATTTGTCTGTATATTGTCTGCCAGACAACTCCGTTTATATATATATATAGATTTTTTTAATAATTTACATATTATTTTAAAAAATAATAAATATATTTTAATATGGTAATTATATCCTTTATTAGAATATAATATGACAATTAATGTATAAAATAAGAAAGAGAAAAGATAAGGATAAAAATAAATAAGCATTAACTTTTATAAATAAAAAAACAACTTTTATTTTAAAATAAAAAATTTTGAATTAAAAAGACTTTATTTTTAGAAACATATAGATTTTTTTCCTAAAAAATTTAGGCCAAATGTGTTCATTGTTTTTCCTTTTCTACTAACTTGACATAATTTTATTTTTATTATTATTATTATAGGAAATCCTAAAAGGAGAGTATAAAATACTTTATAGATTGTGACAATTACCATAAAGATATTATAATATTAAAAAATAATAAAGATATTACAATAACAAAACATAACAAAAAAGAAGAGAATTCAAACATAATATTTTTGTTATCCAAAAAGTGGACTTAACCATTAAACCAAATCACACCCGTAATTTAATATGAATTATTAAACTTAAGGTTGAACACCACTGTCATATGACTATCTTATTTTGACCCCTGCTTAGTCATAGAACCACCACACGATATAACTTGATCTCTTTTGGCAACATATAATTCAATGACATTTTTTTTCCTTTTTGAATAAGATGACAAGAATTAGTTACATAGCCACATCAAATGACCTTGCTACAATGTATACATTGGTAATATAATCAACACTTATCTATTTACGATCCAAACAAAAAACCCTATGGACATCAATAATAGTATAATCACCTTATTAAAGTATGAACTAAACCCAAAATTCAGACCATCAAGATAGATTGTTTTATCAATTATATTAGGGAAAATATACCATAAGATCCCAATTTTAAACCCAAAATATAATATACCTTTATATTTTTCTAAAAAAGATCATATAACTTTAAGTTTATATTTTTATAAATAATCCTCAATCTAATTTAGAGAATGATACCAAATAATCCTTAATTTTTAGCTAGAGTATCGCGTGAAGTGTAATGGTATAAACTTGAGATTTCATTGTGATTTTCAAAAGGCTCAACGTCATATTATATATTAGATCTAAACTCATAATTATTTTGTACATTGTTTCATTATCTTAAGGATAAGTCATATATGTAAATATAGGCATTCTATCATTGTTCGATACTCCATCTATTTCACAATATAAGTCTTCAAGAACTTCAAGAACAAACATTTACCATTGATTTTTTTAATATATAAAGATAGAAATTATTAAAAAAATTATTATAAGAGTATTTTAAAATATTTATATAACAATTATATTTTTTATATCATAATATATTATAATTTTTAAAAAAAATCAATTATTAATGTTTTTCTTCAAAATTCATGAGGACTTATATTATAAAACGAAGAGAGTATTCACAAATGATGATGTTACACCAGAAAAAATAAAATAAAATAAAAAAGTAAGTGCTTTGTCTACTTTCCATACATCTCTTTGAATAATTTTTTTTTTATAGTTACATCTCTTGAATAATTATTTGTGCTACTATTTAGTGGATAGTATGTGGGATACAATTCGTAGTAAGGGTGCCCTTAAATCCCTAATTATTCACAATTGTATTGTCAAAATAACTTATGTCATTTAGCAAGTATTTCTCCATGTTCCAACTATAACCCAACATAACCGTGAGTACCTTATGTGGTGGATGCACGCTTAGTCTTAGGATAAGTCACTTTACCACAAAGAAGTGTAGGGTTGATAGGCACAAGGGTTTCAAGCCACCGAAATGAGTTGTCCTGAACTGTACAGCGTGCAGTAGTGAAAGCTTGCAAAAAGAGATGGATATGCTACAACAAATATGATCGAGTATGTCCAGTTGGTTCACAAGTTTTTAGAGCAATGTTAGTCTGTGTACAGTTTTTGCATAACACTGGGGAAGGAATTACCAGAGGATAATGTCTAAGACACAAGAAAGTAATGTTGGAACACTGTGCTAGTCAAATGAGGGAGTTTGTGTTTCATCGGAAGAGAATGTCATGGCCCATGCCTTCCACAAACATGTTATAATAAATCATGCCATGTGAATAGATCTAGAAATATATCATGGGATATTGCGTGTATTCAGTATAGTATTTAACCAGATTGCACATTAGATACTCACAACACCAAGAGCACTGGGGATTGAAAAATTAAGCACATCACGACACTTTTCATATAGGTCCTTATATTTTACCTGACAATTTCATTCAAAACTTGAAATTTTGGTTTTTTTTCTATTATTTTAGATCCAGCAAGGAGGAGAAAAATAAGACTTCAAGCATGATCTAATGCCAGAAAGGATCGCATTTGCTACTCTACTATGTGAAATTTTTGGCACCTAAACCTTCATAGACCTGCCAGTTATCAGATTCATATGAAATATTGTTATGAAGTGGAATCCTAGGTATCTTTTGATCTCTCATGTATGGTATGATAAAGAAGCTATCTCATCTTCACCAAAAAAAGGGTAAACTTTCCTGTTGGCCAGATTGAAAGCCATCCCGGCGGCGCATCAACCGACTTCTAAGAACGAGTACATACATAATTTACTTCTTGCGCGAAACAGAAACCCAGACATCTTCAACAAAACAAAACAAAACAAAACAAAACAAAAAATCCTCCCAACATGCTGAGGGGAAAATATAAATTTAAATGCCATTCTAAGGCTAAAGAAAAGCCGAATTATCTACGTAAGTTACTCCTTGAACAAAACAAAAACCCAGCCATCTTCGACAGGTTACACGAAAAAAATCCACCCTACGAGAATAAATGAAAACATAAATTTAAATGTCATTCTGAAAGTAGAGAAGAGACGAATTTTCTGTCCGACAGTAAAAAGAGAGAAGATATTCTCCTCACAGGATTTAGGATACATATATCGGGCAAGTTATGTTGGGTATAATTTGGGACAGATTCATTGTTCCATGATGCCACAAAGAAGTAACAACTTTAAAAGAAAATAGCATACCTCCAGGGTCCATCTGCATAAGATGTGGCCGCAAAGCTTAATTGGTTAGCTAGAGAGTTTGGGTTCTTTTAGGCACATATACCTTCAGAGCTTTTTTCCATCGGTAAGATGAACCTCTAGAGCTGAATCTAACATCAAGCCGCATGTGCAGACCGTACAACTCCACTGACACTTCCCCAGTTCCCTGCCTATGTCATCACCCGAATAGGATAGACAAATAAGCTTAATAAGGTACACTAACTACTACAATTAAATTTTACAAGCAAAGGAAGAAAATAGCTTTAGTCCTAAATCACTTGAGGGCTGGTCCTCAGTATAGCAACAAGCCTCTACAAAATATGGACCCTAGATTTTTGTAATACATATATAGAATAAGAAGTCAGGTAGATGAGAATTTTGCTATGATAGAGTAGCTTGAAGAACATTAGACTGAGGGTCATGGGATTAATTTTGCACTTAACAATTTCATTACTGCATCCGGAAAAAATAAATAAATAAATAAAAGGAAAGAACACGCCTATTTAACTTTTTCATGGACCTATATATCAGGCTCCAAACTTTTTTTCTTCATAGGTCTCCCACAACTCAGGGCCAGCCCTGAGCCTCTTCCCCAGGATTTAGATGAATTCTGAGTTCCATTATGAGAGCACCAATTCACATACAAGCTACGATTTCCCACAGCATATGAACAATGACTGATAACAAGTGCAGTTACCATGAGGACTTTCCAAACGAATCTCTTGACATATTTTTTCTACATTTTAAAGTAATTGCTAGAACAGCCTCTATTGAAGGAAACCCATCATATGTTTCATATGCACAACACAGCGATGGCAATAATAGCATGACAGGGTAATCTAATACTATTTCTTTGAAGTTTACATGGCCAATTCATCAAGATAATCCCCTAAGGTTATAAATGAGCTGATTTAAGTCAAGTCACCCTTTGTTGAAGCTCAATTAATTTACTCAATGAATTGAGCTAAGCTGACACATTTACTAAACAAGCCTAATACTAATATTGATGTTCATGATCGGCTTCTTTATTAGGCAAGTAACCAAGCTGGTTCACGAGCCAACTTTAGTAATAACAAGAAGTTTGCTCATTTGAATTCATTCGGTTCTAAGTTCTAATGACAGCTCAAGACAAGTTTCAATCGACTATAAAATTAGAATAGAAAGACCCATCTTCTTAGGTCAATTATACATGATTGTTTTTATTTAACTCTATAATTAGTTGAAACTGATTATTGTAAATAAATGCATAAATACTACTTGAACTACTTATAAATGTGTATTTAACGAAAAAGAGCATATAAATGAGCTGACTAGTAAACAAATACGCCGAATCTACCCCCGGCTCAGATTTATTTGTTTAACAAATAAGCTTGAAAATAAACTTTGAACTCTACTCATTTAACAAAATGAACGAGTCCAACCAAGGGAGATCATTTGCATCCCTACCTACCCACAACCAAACAAAAGGGGGAAAAATTTGCCAAACCTAGATACCTGCACAAGAAACCATTGACACAAGGCTAGTGAAGGGTACAAATTTAAATAAGCCAATGTCACGTGCAGAACTCAGAAAAGAGTAATTTGGCCAATATCAACAAGAATAGTACAATACAAGCGTATACATATGCACCAGATCTTAGCTAATCAATGAAACACAGCCCGCTGAGATCAAGTTCATAATGATCAGAGCTTCCTACTATTGACCAGCCATGATAATTCACTTTGCAAAGAAGAGAGCAAGAACAAAAAGACATAATGATGTGTCCAATCAGTGGTTAAAGGCTTGTAGTATGATACTTCAGGTATACAGGACAGTCAAAACTTGGCCAACATGTAATTCTTAAAAGGAAATGCTGGCCTTCATAGGATAAGATTTCTGAACCACTACAAGATGTGGAACATAAACCCCATTAAGGGAAAAAAAGGTTTAATAAAAAATACAGAATCACTCCAGAATGTCATTGTAGTAGAGACAACCGGGATAATACTGAGACAGGGCATAAATGAGAATGCCAATTCAGTTTTTTCATTTATTTTTCTCCCCTTGTTTTCTTCTGTTTTCCAGTAAAATTTTCATAAATTACCACAAGCACGAGAAGCAAATCTCGTGCCTTAATAATAAAATTTTATAAAAACTTTTGGCACCTTTGGACAATGATATATGACTGATGCATCAACATTATCAAGTCCATCAACAACTCAAAATGAATAAACACAGGTTCAACTCCCTGCCTGTTGGGTAAATTGTGTAGTAAAGCAGATAACCATGTGCTGCTAGTGCTAGCTGATCAATAAGTAGACCAGACAATAAAAGCATCATCAAAAAGCTTAAAATTATGTCATGTAATTATTAGTGTTTGCAAAATCAAATTAGCAACGTGTATAGCACTTACACTTTCTTCTCAGCATGTACACTTCATGGGTCACAACTGATCAAAACTCTTCCAGAAGTGTGTCAGTGAAGGGCTGAAGGGTGTTCGGGCAAATTCCTGTAGAAAGATCACATGGGGGCTTGCAACATAACCAAAGATCATCCTGCCCTTGATATAGCCCTTGGAAAGGCCAAAAGGAAAACCTGTCTTCCGCTAATAATACTGGCCCTTCAACAGCACTGTCAGACAAGGTCTGCCAGGGTTTTCACAAATGAACGAGCAAGGAGACTCAGTAAAAGTAAACCCAGTGAGCTAAATGATGCATGGTACATTTGCTGAATAATCATTTACTAGAATATGGTTTAATTCTGACCAAGGTCTCCTGGTAGTAGGGGCATGTGAAGGTGTGAACATATAGGAATGTTATCGGGCAATAGACATTCCAACCTCCACAAATTCCAATATTCATGACCTGAGCACAAGCTCGTGCTTTCAAGAGGATATAAGGATGATAGGGAACATATTGCCTGGAACTTGTAGAACGACTTAGATAGTTAGATGTCATATAGTATCTTTCATTTACATATTGTGCATGCAGATGTGTTCAAGGTGCAAGTGTTGTTTAAATGCACGATATGAAAGAGTATACATTATGGAGCCGCAAAAAATGAGCATATTTTTGGAAAACTAATTTCAAGCTAGAATCTAATAAAAAATCAAGCCTTGCAATCAAGTCAATCATCCACCTTGCATGAGTTATTAAATGCAAAGAGCGAGTGAAGATAACCCTATTTTTAACAATAATAACACTTATAAAACAATTTATTTTTAAAACCATTTTAGCACAAAAATGTTTTCTGTACGCAAAATTTTAAACAGAAACAATATATTCGAAGAACACAAAGACACTTATGGATTCATGTAGCAGACACTGCTAACTAGGTAAGGAACAGGCTAGTTTAGTTAGATTCAATTATGTTTTTAAAAATATTCTATATACTCCAAAAGTAATGATCATAAATTCTTTTCTCTTGAAAATTAGTTAAATATTTACATTTAGTCCTCCAAACTCTAGCAATACCATATATCTTCCTCATATGTGGCTCCCTCTCCTATTCATGTTAATTACAAATCAAAGTAACCTTAAAGATCTTTTCGCTCAAAAAATAATAAATAAATCAATAAAAGTGGAAAATATAAGGAAAAAGTATCATCACTCTACTGTTAGCTTTAGCATTGGTAACTTGCAACTATCCTGGATGAGCAAGAAAGAGACACCAGTTATTCACTACAGTGTAAAAGCTGAATGCAAGGTTCATACTCGTACAATATCAAAGACTCCCGTTTCCTATTGCAGCTCAAAGAATATGTTGAGAGTTCAGAGAAGTGCTACGAGTTAGGAGGCTGAAGGCCCAAGTTTAGGAAATTAGATACTTTGGTAATACTTATTACAATTTTAGGTATTTAGAAATATATTAATATTTAATATGTAAATCATGAAATAACAGGGGACAATAGTGTGTTTTGGGAAAATGCATCCCACTGCTTGTTCCCTTTCAAATTTGTTTGCTCATTGCTTAAGACTCATATTACACTATATATATCGCCCTGGGTTTAACCTTTTTAAAATATTATTGATACTTTATATCGAATATTGTTTCTCTCTTTGTCCGAATTCTCTACCTTCCCTCATCCTTCTTCACCTTCCCATATTCACTTCTTTTTCTTCTTAATTCCTCTCATTCCCCCAATTTCTCTTTCCTTATTTTCAGCCTGAAATCACCTTTTATGACAACAAGAATGCTCTAAATATATCATATAATAATGTTCATAAGCAAATGAAAAATATCAAAATAGCCTTACACACTCAGGGGGGAAGAGAGAGTAAAGCCCAGCATTCCCTTGTAATCATAGATCTTACTACTAAAAAGTCTTATTAGATCATAATCATGGCAATATTCCAGTGTCATGCTATAAAATAATGCATGAATAATTTTTTCAACATGTTAACAAGGGCCTAATAGGAGCAACTTCCAATCCAAGGCTTAAGCAGCAAAATCAATCATCAAGAGCATGATAAGATCGAGGCAACTGAAATTCTCAGCTACACTAGCAAGAGACGCAATCAATTAAGTTGATCCAGAAATTCTCAAATGATAACCAAACACTGTTTCTTATACATTTTTATTTACCCAAGGACTCATAAATAGAAATCCAGCAGAATAATATTCTGAGACATCAAATATGGTTTTGCCATATTTGTCCACAACTCTTTCTCAATTGTTGATCACTCCTGCATACATGTGCAGAAGGGAAGATGCAAGGGCCTTTACTTCAACACTGCTAAACAAAAAACAAATCATATCAAAGAAATTCCACTCATAGGAGTGGAGAGGTAGGAAAACTGCTGATGGTTCCCAAGTTCTATAACAACTTTGCATATATCTGTAACAATCACATATAAAGAAGTCTGTGGTGCTTGAAAAGACCATAGCTAGGCCGAAAAGTGTTTTAGGAAGCAAATGGCTATCTGATCATATATACAACAGCACACACGCAAATAACAGTAGACTAAACTCAGAATAAATCAAATTAAATACATAATACAGATAATGACACTCACAAGCTATCCTAATCATCTGAAAGTACATTTTATACAAGGAGCTTGGTCTCTAATAAACATCTTGGCGAAAATTTTCCTGCTCAAGTTTTTGTAGAACATCCTTCTTCTCCTCTTCTGAGAGGTCATTGAACATGAAGACTGACTTATCTCCAATGTCATCCTTGAATAAAAATAATGAGTGTTAGATGTGAAGATATATGGATTTTGCAAGAACAATGTATAAGAATAAACTATTCGATGTCAATAAGTAAGAAGGATGTAATTGACACAATCAATTACAAGTGCAGGTACTGCACCTTAACGGGCTGAGTGAACTTCCTTCCAGCAAAAATGACAAAGAGGGTCATCCACAAAGCCAGCAGGCTAAGTTTTACATTATCATCCATTAAACCAGACTGTGAAATGCAAGGATTTCATTAGGGGTAGCATGGAACATAAATGATGGAAGCTATGGATTTAATCAGCAACGTAAAGATGCAAATGGTGAAATAAATGGCAGGTCATAATGATCTGTATCACTCTGCTTGGAGCAATCAGGCAATACCTATACTATAAAACCTGTTGAACGGTTGCACTTCAGTTAACTAAATATTTCATTAATAGTAAACTAATCTTTCATTGTTGAATAACATTTTTTTCCCTGTTGAACAACATATCTTCCATCACTAAACAATATATCTTTCACAAGAAAAATATAACTTTCTGATAGGCCTTTGATTAAGCACACATATGTGCGGAGGCCACGTAAGGGGGGGCTGGGAACAGTGGGACCGAATAGTGAAATGGGGCAGGGTACCGACCTTTCTGTTATGATCCAATTGTTCGGTTATTCCTTTTTTGGACTGGAGGGAGGGTGAGTCATGAGTTGGTTACGAGTTCAGGTAATAAAAGGGGAAGGGGGGCGAGAGAGTGAGGAGGTCGCGGGTAGAAGGTGGGAGGTCCAGGTCCTCAAAACCTGGGAGTGGCTGCTGTAACTCTGTTCTTCAACTATCAATACACTTGCTGATTAATCCAAATTGTTCTGTTCTTACATTTTATTGCTTTTCATTTGCTTAATCCTGGTATTGGTGTGAGTCGACTGCTGGTTCCTAACAAAAGTGGTATCAGAGCAGTTGTCGATCAGGGAGGGATCCCGTGGCTCCAAAGAAGGGGGACTCACTGGAAGAGAAGCTGGTGGTAATGCAGGAAGAGTGGCAGCGAGAGTTGGACCAGATCCGTGATGATACTAAGATGCTCCCGGTGATGGAGGATCGACTGGAAAAAGTGGAAAAATGGATGGGAAACATTGCTGGGAAATTGGATGACATTCTTAAGGGAGGAGCCACTAACCTGCGAGTGTTGAAGGGTCTGGAAAGTGGAAACTGGGGAATCCGTTGGTGAACCAACAAGGGTACAGGCCGAGAATGAGTACCGAACAGAATTCCAGCCACCGAGACAACTAGAGTTTCCAGTGTTTATCGGGACAGATCCTGATGGATGGATTTTCAGAGTGGAGAGATATTTTGCCTTGAATCGGATGCCGGAGGCGGAAAAATTAGAGGCCGCAGCAGTAGCCATGGAAGGTAGAGCCCTCGCATGGTTCCAATACGCTGAGGAGAGCAGGAGATTCGATTCCTGGAGAGGATTCAAGGAGGCTTTCCTGGCGCGATTTTGCTCCCGTCAGGAGGGTACCATCTGTGAAAAATTCCTAGCCATTAAGCACGACACTACGGTGGAGGCATACTTAGAAGCCTTCGAGCTTCTCGCATCGCTATTATAGGGGCGCATGTCTGAGGAGGCGATGCAAGGGACCTTCCTTAATGGGCTGAAGCCTGCAATTCGGGCCGAAGTAAGGATGATGCGGCCTAAGGAGTTGGTGGAAATCATGGAAGCAGCCCAGATGGTAGAGGATAAGAATCGGGTTATCCAAATAGGCCGAGGAGGAGCTGGTGGATCTGCTAACAAGGGTGACCTGGGTGGGTCGGGCCCAATTAACCCACCACAAATGAAACACACGACAGCCCTTCCCCAAGTTTCTACCATTCTCAATGCACCTAAGCCCTCTACCATCTCTAGTGGTCTTCGTTCGGGGAGTGCGACCTCTTTCCGGCGACAATCTGGGTACCGGAAAATGTCTGACGCCAAGTATCAAAGGCAGAAAGAGAAGGGCCTCTGTTTCCGATGTGAAGAAAAATTCTCTCCAGGCCACGTCTGCAAGAACCGACTCCTCCAGGTGCTGGTAGTGGACGATTCTATTTCGCCAGAGGAACTAGACGACGGTGAGGACCTACTGGAAGGGGATGAAGGGAAATCAGAGATGGTTGGAGGTAATGTCGAGCTCTCTATGAACTCTATTGTGGGTTTTACTTCTCCTAAAACTATGAAATTATTGGGGGAAATTGGATAATTTCATAGCAAAGGAACTGGTAATGAGATTGAAGTTGCCCTTTACAGTGACCTCTGCATACGGGGTGTTGATGGGGACTGGTGGCTCGGTACAGGGCCAAGAAGTTTGTAAAGGGGTTCGAATGATATTACAGGAAGTAGAAATAGTAGAGGACTTCCTGCTATTAGCCTTGGAGAGTGCAGATATTATACTTGGGATGCAATGGTTAGAAAAACTTGGGGTGACGCAGGTTAATTGGGGGTCATTGATAATGAAATTTATGCTAGGAAAGAGGATGGTGACACTGCAGGGTGACCCAAGCTTGTACAAGACACAGGTATCCTTACAATCACTGGTTAAGACTCTAAACCAGGTTGGTCATGGCGTGTTACTGGAGTGTACCATGCTGGAACTGGAAGGAGAAGGGATACGGCAAACCGGTCCAACCGGCCCAATACCGCAGGACATACAGGACATTTTGGACTTGTATCAGGACCTTATGGAGACACCCACAAGTCTGCCTCCAGTCCGAAAATTTGACCACTGCATCAACTTAAAGGAGGGAACTGCTCTAGTTAGTGTTAGACCTTACAGGTATCCGCAAGTACAAAAAAATGAAATAGAGAAGTTGGTGGGAGAAATGCTGGTTGCAGGGATTATCCAACCAAGTCGGAGTCCATTTTCGAGCCTAATGCTGCTAGTTAAGAAAAAAGATGAAAGTTGGAGGTTCTGTATAGATTACCGTGCATTAAACCGGGTCACTATACCTGATAAATTTCCAATACCAGTGATTGAGGAGCTGTTAGATGAGTTACACGGGGCGGCAGTATTTTCCAAGCTAGACCTCAAGTCGGGATACCATCAGCTTCGTGTCCACCCTCCAGACGTGCGCAAGACGGCATTTCGCACACACGAGGGTCACTACGAATTCCTTTTGATGTCGTTTGGCTTGACGAATGCCCCGGCAACATTCCAAGCACTCATGAACGACATTTTCAAGCCGTATTTAAGGAAGTTCGTCTTGGTATTTTTCGATGACATTCTGATATATAGCAGGACATTGACAGAACATGTTGCTCATATAAAAGAAGTGCTGGAGGTCCCGAGAATTCACACTCTCCTTGAACTATAAGAAGTGTACATGGGGGCAGCCAAGGTTGGAATATTTGGGCCATGTCGTATCAGCGGAAGGAGTGGCTGTAGACCCATCCAAAATTCAAGCAATGGTGGGCTGGCCGATGCCTACGAATCTACGCAAGTTGCGAGGATTTCTGGGTCTCACTAGATATTACCGAAAATTTGTCCACCGGTATGGGCAAATAGCGGCACCTCTCACTGCCCAGCTTAAAAAAGATAGCTTTGGTTGGAATGACGAGGCACAGCGGGCACTTGAACTCCTCAAGGAAGCCCAGGTTAAGGTACCTGCACTGGCCCTTCCGAACTTCCAGCAGCAATTTGTTATCGAGACGGATGCTTCCAGGGTGGGGGTCGGTGCGGTGTTGATGCAAAACCGGCGCCCGATTGCATACTTTAGTCAAGCTCTGGGAATGCGAGCTCGTCTAAAATCAGTTTATGAGCGGGAGCTTATGGCAGTGGTACTAGCAGTCCAACGGTGGAGACCTACCTCTTGGGTCAGAAATTCCTGATCAGAACTGACCAAAACAGCCTAAAGTTTTTCTTGGAACAACGAATTGTGAATGAAGAGCACCAAAGGTGGGTGGTGAAACTGTGGGGATACAACTTTGATATTGAGTATCACCCTGGTAGTGAGAATAAGGCCGCAGATGCTCTGTCTAGACATGGGATAGCTGTGAGTGTTGCTGCCCTATCATTGTCATGGGTGGGAAATTGGGAGACCCTACAAGAGGAAGTGGATAATGACCCAGTTTGGGGACCTATCAAGCATGAGTTACTGGACTCTCCACGAGCAGGATCTGATTACTCACTAAACCAGGGGAATTTGCTATACAAGGGAAGGCTGGTCTTTCCTTCTCAATCTGTTTTCATCCCCCACTTGTTGGAAGAATACCATGGGGGCCAGATTGGGGGACACTCTGGAGTCTCCAAAACATTGCAAAGGCTTAACAGGGATGTATACTAAATCAGAATGCGCAGGAGAGTACAACAAGTTGTGGCTGCCTGTGAGGTATGCCAACGTAACAAGTCGCTGGCCTTATCACCTGCAGGGCTGCTACAGCCGCTACTGATTCTTGGTAAGGTATGGGAGGATGTCTCGATGGATTTTGTGGAAGGGTTGCCTAGATCCGAGGGGTATACATGCCTTTTTGTGGTAGTTGACCGTTTGACGAAGTATGCTCATTTTATACCTCTACAGCACCCATATACAGCTCAAGACGTTGTTGCTGTGTTTGTTAAAGAGATAGTTCGCCTCAATGGCATACCTAGCTCAATAGTATCGGACAGAGATAAGGTATTTGTCAGCCACTTTTGGAAGGAGTTGTTCAAGTTACAGGGTACACTTCTTAAGCATAGTTCGGCCTATCACCCGCAAACGGATGAGCAAACAGAAGTGGTTAACCGGAGTATTGAGACTTATCTGCGCTGTTTTGCCGGAGACAAACTGAAACAATGGGTGCGGTGGGTACCTTAGGCGGAATATTGGTACAACACATCCTATCACACGGCCATCAAGACCACTCCCTTCACACTAGAGATCCCCCACCCTTGGTTCGCTATACGGTGGACAGCACCTGCTTTGCGCAGGTGGACAGACTCATTTTAGCCGAGCTCAAGAGGCACTTGCAGCGTTCCCAGCAGCTTATGAAAGCTACAGCAGATATGAAGCGCAAGGATGTGGGATTCGGGGTTGGAGACTAGGTTTATATTAAGCTTAAGCCATATCGTCAACAATCGTTAGCTAAGAGGGTGAATGAAAAGTTGTCCCCAAGGTACTTTGGGCCTTACCAAATTACAGCAAGAGTGGGAGCAGTTGCCTACCGCCTAGCCTTACCCGAAAACACCCCAATCCACCCGGTTTTCCATGTATCCATGTTGAAGTTGGTTGTGGGCAACGAGCAACAGGCACAATCAATTCCACCAGGGTTGACAAAGGAGCTCGAATGGAAGGTGGAACCGGAGGATGTCCAGGGAATGCGCTACAATGCTAGAGGAGAGCTGGAGGTGCTGATTAAGTGGAAAGATATTCCGGACTTTGAGGCTTCGTGGGAGGAATTTGAGCTTATCAATGAACAATTTCCATGTTTCAACCTTGAGGATAAGGTTAAAATTCGAGGGGGCGGTATTGATAGGCCTTTGATTAAGCACACATATGTGCGGAGGCCACGTAAGGGGGGGCTGGGAACAATGGGACCGAATAGTGAAACGGGGCAGGGTACCGACCTTTCTGTTATGATCCAATTGTTCGGTTATTCCTTTTTTGGACTGGAGGGGGGGTGAGTCATGAGTTGGTTACGAGTTCAGGTAATAAAAGGGGAAGGGGGTGAGAAAGTGAGGAGGTCGCGGGTAGAAGGTGGGAGGTCCAGGTCCTCGAAACCTGGGAGTGGCTGCTGTAACTCTGTTCTTCAACTATCAATACACTTGCCGATTAATCCAAATTGTTCTGTTCTTACATTTTATTGCTTTTCATTTGCTTAATCCTGGTATTGGTGTGAGTCGACTGCTGGTTCCTAACACTTTCACTAACACAAACATAACTTCCAGCACTGTAAAGTGCAAATTTTTCACCACCCTAGTTCTACTAAATTATTCACTACAGCTACACATATATTTCCCCACGCATATAAGTATCATTCACCATTCTTAAATTTCATCATTGATCTAAGTCTTATTTGTATCTTTCACCACAACTACACATATATTTCACCATAAATTTAAGTAAATTTCACCATTGTTACACTTACATTTCACTATTATTTTTCTTAAATTTTTCCGCAATCAAATATGCATATGAATAATCTTGTGTATTTTTTCACCACAGCTATAACACATACTCTCCGCTGACTTTTTATCAACACCACTAACATAAGGCATTATGATGGAGTCCTTGTAAGAATAGTACCAGGTGGCCAAGAAGAACCGAGGGTATGATAAATGTGAGAACACCAGCTTCCAGCTTTCCATAGCAAAGACCTGTTTGGAAAACCAACACTTATTTCATGAATTACCCAATGGATGGTTCATATATTCATGAAACTCAATTAATAAAAGAAAGGCAGATGCATGCACAGTGGTAAAAAGATAAGTCAGCATAATAGCTCCTTAATTTACATAAATGCAGGAACCAAACAAGAAAAAGAAAATAAAGAGTTCCACATTTGCTTTCTAGTTTTGCAAAGTATGTCTTAAACATCAGAGGAGTTAGTGATAACTGATAAGTAAGCGTATAATACCAAATCAAGTGCTGCAATCAGTTTCATCTCTTTCCAACATGAATTGATGATGCACAGTTAGAACTTAAAATGGTCAAGGAAACATAAAAAATCATAGTATTAAAATTACCTTCCTTGAAAACCAGCCCAGTAAGGGCAGCAAACACAGGACCAACAAACCAGAGAGCGGTAGGATGACCCACAACATATAGCACTAAGCTCTCATCACTAGGTTGAGCCAGATTCATATATGTGGCCAAAGATCCAAGGACACCGAGTGCCCACAATGCTTGAAGTGTGCGCTTTATCTCAGTGACGTAAATATGAATCAAATACAGCGATAATCCAAGGCCACCGGCTCCAAGGATGTAAAGCAAATCAATATTTTTCTTCAACGTGTCAAAGAACGCAAATTCACCAGGAACGAATGCCATAGAAGCAGCCAAAACAAATGATGTAGCTGCTGTCACTAGTCCAGCCCTGTATAGAATCACCTGGGGAATCAAAGGAAAAAGCTTAGCTACATCAGGAATCTTACCAGGTGGGCTGATACTCATCGATAGTCAAACCATATATGCCCACACAGATTTTATCATATAAGTGCCGTAAGAAAATCATTAAGTAAACAGTCCTTCGAACATTTCACGAACAGTCCTGTTGAAAATTCATAAGATATCAAAGCGACGTACGCATATTCTAATTATTATATGCAACTCCAACATACCTAAATAATGACATTAGAGTCAAACAAAAGCAATGAAATATGTAAAATACCTATGGCAAGCCAAAAATAATTGCCGATTACGATTACAGGCAATTGATCTAATGCATAGAAGAAACAAAAATTCAGTACTAGCCAAGCAGGTATTCGGCTGGTAAAAATGATAATCTGAAAATTACTACTGTAAACGTTATTAAATAGTACCTCGCGAACGTCGGCAGGATCA
The DNA here is from genome assembly GCA_039764185.1 of Tamarix austromongolica. Classification (NCBI taxonomy): domain Eukaryota; kingdom Viridiplantae; phylum Streptophyta; class Magnoliopsida; order Caryophyllales; family Tamaricaceae; genus Tamarix; species Tamarix austromongolica. Next base: position 82,527,867 of record CM077809.1, on the reverse strand, counting down.
ATAGTCCACGGGCCATAGACGCCTTGGAAAACGGCAGCGCTGGTGCTAGTGGTGGCTCCTCCATCATTGAACGAGCTTCGAGTTTTAGAACTACTTTGTTGCCCTTCGACCGCTCTGCGCTTTAATCGAAACTGAGTAGTCGTTGCTCGATTTCCAGCTAATTCTGAAATCAATTTGGACGAAAAGCTGGTACGGCCAGACCTCCTAGAAACTGCGGCAACTGAAATATTAATCCCCTGGAATCCAACATTTCGAAATCTACCGTGGTCGATTTTCCCGGCTTGAATCGGTGCATGTAGAAGTGAACCTGGAACGGCCGATATTACATCTAAGTTCACAACTCTCATCATCGCCAAGGTCGGGTCTCCAGGTTTTATTTCCTTCGTTCCAACCAATTTCTTCTTTCGCTTAACGAAAATGGGAATACTTCAAGTGGTATAGCATGGCCATGGAAAATTCCAACTCCACGCTCTACTCTTATCTATACACGCGATAATAAAATAAAAATTTGTATACCGCGTTTCAAATTAGTGGGAAAATGTTGGGAAGTATGGGACACTAGCGGCCTAAGACACTCGTAAAACACTATTTTATTTTATTTTTTCAGCCTCTCTACCGTGAAAGATGTACTGATTTTTTATTTTTTTTTATTCCAAAAAATCTGTAAAAATAAGTATGAAATATAATATATGAGAGATGTATTGATAATTACTCGCTATTTCACTTTTTATATTTATCAGTTGTTTGCTCTTAATTATAGATAAAATATAAATTTGACAAATATAATTATATAAATATAATCCGACCTATGCTAAAATTTGAATTCAATCCATTTTTAAAATGACACCAAGTATTATTCTAATATAATACTCTATGATATTCCATTAAATATGGGTAGGGTAACATCAATTAGCATACCATGATTAATATACTTCTGGCTTATTTTTGTTTATGCCATATATGTTTTTTATTTTTTTATTAAACTTAATTTATTTTTAATTAAGGTTATTAAAAAGATTTATGAAAAAATTATATCATTAAATTTTTGATAATTTTCTCTAAAATTAAAAACCAGTATTAATATATTTTTGACTTAGAAATTTATTATATAAAATATAATTATATATTTCGACATGATTATAATTATGTTTTGTGATGGTTGTGATGTTTTATAAATAATATTATGTCATAAATGTTATACTTATATTTCACAACTATTGTATTATGCTTAGTTATTGTTATAATTGTGTTTTACCATTTTTATCTTTATATTTTACCATAACTGTTATAACTTTTCACCGATGTTAGTTGTGATTTTTCTAGGGAAAAAAAATTAGTGTGTCATGTTTCGCCACTATCATATTATATTCTATCACTTTTATGTTTATACTTTATCATAGTTGTCTCTATATTTTACCATAACATTCTATATATTTTATTATTAAAATATTATTTTATCACTGTTATTAGTAATATTTTATTACACCAATGTTTGACCATTATGTTTTCTTATATCTCATCGTTGTTATTGACTAATAGTTTTCTTTATTATTCTACTGATATTTCATTTTTGTGACGAATAAAAAATTCATTTTTCAGACAAAAATTGATATTTCATTATTGTTATACATATCTTTCACTATTATTCTACTAAATATCTCACTATTATTTTTACTCAAAATTTATTTAACAATCTTTCACAAAGATTGTATCAATATTTTATCATAATGTTTTTGTAAAAAGTATTTCAATATGGAGTAAATAAAAATTTTAGGAATATTATGGTATAGTTTTTCTATTATTCTAATAAACCTAATAACATATATTTATTAATATCGTGATAATGTCAACATAATACATAATGTAAACGATACATATAGTTATACTGTAAACACCCAACTTGGTGACAAACTCCCCCATGCATAGGTGTATACCATGTGCATGGTATAACCTATTGCTACAAAATAAGTCTAATGGCATAAATATAATTATTTTAAACTTTTATTATTATTATTTTAAATTATAAATGAATTATCTTTAGTTTTACATTATTTTTAAAGATAAAATTTGGGATTTTACCTTACATATAAAGACTCATATTATTATATTTTGAATAAAATAAATTGTGGTAAAATATAAGAACAATAATGATAAAACACCAACACAAATATCAATACATAACAATGATATAATTGTAATATCCTCAAATTTAGGACTAAAAAATTCGTTTAAAAGACTTGATTGTGGAAGCTAGAATACAAAATGTAAGGGTTTCCTACCATATTCAACATAATAAAGGCACTCCATGTGCCAAGTTTATGCCGGTAGAATACAAAATTAACAATGTACCTAGGAATCAAGTATATGGAAGCAATTGATTCTTGTTGGTAACAAGGAAGCAATTGATTCCATCATTATACATGATACGAAGTAGAGATAAGGAAATATGTAAAGTAAAAATATAGGACTAAGAATTTATAAAGAGATGGAGATATCCAGATAATCATATCCTATATCAATCCAATTAACTCTCGCCAAAGGCAAGAACATTAAGAAACCAGCAATCCTGCAAAATGATGGGGGAGCATCCTTAGTTGATGATCACACTCTTGCATTAATTTTACCAAGTTTTAGAGTCACAAAACTCTCCTCGCTTAGACAAATTAATCACTCCTAAAAAAACTAGGCATGCAAGCCATGCAAATATTGCCAACCTTTACCACCTCCACAAAATAATACCCCAACTTTTAAGCCATGTTTTCCTATTTTGCCCACCCTTTTTAGTTCATTTTCTTTTATTATTTTAGCTCCAAAAATGGCCCAAAAATGCAGCTCATTCTACACCCACAATAGCCACATAAAACAAGCCACAAGTCCCATTCAAGCTATATACAAGTCCTTTTCGGCACTTCGAAAGAACAATGAGAATTTTTGGGAAGAACAAAGAATGTTGGAAGACATTCTTTACTCATTTTTGTCCCTTAAAGGATTAAAATGATCTTTGTCTCTTTTTCTTGTGAATCAAGTGGCAGCTACATGACTTAGACATATGATAGAAGGACCATGATGTTTGAAATCTGCACCCATAAACTCACCATGGCCAAAACAAATGGTAGTATATTAGGTAGTTTTCTTCATTTGTTTTAACTCAAATTGGATATATTAGTTGGCTAAGTTGCAACCTTTAACCCAGCACTCCCTCTATAAGTGTCAATGAGAGAATGAAAGAGAACACAACTTATTTTTAGCTACACACATTTCCTCTCAAAACTGAGAGGTATCACACTTCAACTCTAGTGTAAGAGTTTGACTTTTTACAAAAAAAAAATTATAAGATTTTTTCTAAGAGTTTAAAACTTAAGTGGTTCTTGTGATTATTGATTCAAGGAGTTACCAAAAATCAATTTCATCTTCTCAAATCTCTCTCCCATTATACTCGTAACTTTTGGTTGATCTGATCTTAATTAGATACCACTTCCTATCATGACCCAAGTTGGATCTCATATGCATCATAAAATAAGGCAGATCTACTTGTAGGAATGAGTAACACCCATAAAAATTATGATCGGTACATTTCGTGCTGAGTAAAGTAACAATACAGCTAAAGTAAAGGTACAAAGAGAATACGTAACATCCAAAAATTTTAACATTTGCTTTCGGATGTTTAGCCTTTTTATTCAAAAAATAACTTGTAACATTGGCCTAATTATTTTATTAATAACTTTTGATCCGTAACCTAAATAATTGCTTAAATATTTTTTCTGATTATTTTACCTTTTTTCCTTCTTTCTAAACATATCCTAAACTAGATTATTTTTTTTTTCAAATTATTTTTCCTATCCAGTACCATTTTTACCCCCCATCAAATTAAAAATGAAGAATTTAGTAGGATACCGCAAATTCTCACTTTTGCTGGAAAATATGTAACTTTTACACTCTCCTAAAATATAAGATATCACATGAAATTACATTAAGGTTTTGATGTATAAATTGTGTTAATTATTTTGCTATATTGTAACTTTTATACTCTACTAAAATGATTGATATTGTATTATAACACATTAGAATTTTTATGTATGAAATATATAACACCCCCTAAAATCACTATTAAAAAATTTTGTTTGATTTGAAAATCAATGGAAGCAAAAGCCCTAAATTTCGGAAATGTTACCGCCACACTTAGTACCTAACCGATTTTCTCCTACCGTTTCAGTACCAAGTGCTAAGGCTAAAAGAACAAAATACAATTTACTCAAATGCCACCTTTATTTGAATCAAAATAGCACATTAGATTTGTTACAAGAGTAAAATAATTTTAAACAAGGAAGAAAAAGGTAGAGAGAGAGAAACCCTAAAAGTTTCACGGACAATCCTTACGCTCATACCTGATACCAGCTTGAATAACACATGCAATAAACCTACAAGGGACACTGCGTATGGAATAGGCAAGGGCCCATAAATGGAACCCTTCGATCCTATAGTACTAAGTAACCCTTTATACCAAATTAAAAGACAATGCCTGCATGCAACACATCATACTTAAACAAAAGTAAAGACAATATCATACGTAAGCATATAAATAATCATAGCCATATAAGGAAAATTACACACATCAACCCATGAGAATCGTGCAATACGAAGTCCATTTACTTAACACCTCCAGCACTTACCAAGAGTGATAGGCACCAAGGCTATACTTATATCATAACAATAGATCATGAGGATGAAAGTAAAGCTTTTGGTCTTAAGCTATTAATGAAACATCATTCAACATCATCTCTTGAATTATATCCATGTGAGTGTGGGAACCCCCACTATTATAGCCAGTGGAGTGAAAATACACTTTAGGGCATAACACACCTGACCACTATTATTCGCCGATGGACCAGTCTCCAAGGCAAAAGGCTCTTGGCCACTATTATCGTTAGTGGATCGGTCTAGCCCAACTTACATGGTATTCCACTATAAGTGATTAGTATTTTTTCATGATTGATTAACATCTAAGATTTGGTTTATTGAACTCAAGATCCCCCACTATTATAGCTGGTGGACCGGAATACACTCTAGGACAACAAGCACCTGACCACTATTATAACCAGTGGACTGATACATATATACATCTTCCAAGATAAAGCGCTCCTAGCCACTATTATCACTAATGGACCGGTACATATGATATAATCCATCTAGGCCCAACTCAATAATCTTTCACTTTATGTGATTAGTGTTTTCCATTTAATTAGCACAACAAATCTATTTATTTAACTTGAGAGGGAGATCAAGAACTAGGAGATGCAAAGGTACATTGATCATACTGGCGTATACAAGCAACACAATACCCTTCATCCATCAACCAAAAGACGCAAAGGTACCTTGGTTGCATTAGTGCACAAAGACACACAGTACCCTACCGACAAGGACACCTAATCCATAAGTATGCATACCCTCTAAATAGGTCTGTAGAGCTAGACAGAGTAAGATGTAAGACTTAGCTAGGGCACTAAGGCACACTAGAAAATACCAAAATAATTGTGGGATAAACCATGTCTTTAGGATAACGACCATTAAAGAGCCACCATTCACAATCTTGATGTATTCCACTTTAATTATTAATGGCTTAATTAAGGTGACCATGAGAAATACAATAACCACATATTAATTATTTCCATTTGTTTATGTTATTATTAAGTAATCCTTATTATACGGTTATCCATGTTAACTTAAAAGAAACCACTAAGGCCATCCTTATATCATCCATTTCCATTTCGGAATTCGTTTCCGTTTATTCACATACCATAAAGGGTTCTCACATCATAATCATAATACGGTCTTAGAGCTTGGTTAGTCCACATCAAAGTATCATGGAACACTTAACCCTAATATGTCCTTCTATCACATCCAACACACATTACCATGCATAGGTAATGATTAAGGAACCTCTTGCATGAATATGAGATAAACACCATATCACACCCTTAATTATCCATCCAACCCTATGTTACGCCATATTCTTGTGTTACTCACTGATTTATCAAATATCCTTATCTTATTATTCAATATTACTTATGTCTTATTATGGAGACTTATTTAATTCATGGACATGTTATATGCAAGTTACCGATTTACCCCCATCATCCTTACAAAATTACTAAAATACCCCTTGTTTGTAAAGTTACCACATCATCCCTTTTTATCTGCCAAATTACCATATTACCCTTCATGTTTGTATAATTACTAAATTACCCCTTGTATTTGTTAGACTATTGGATTATCCTCCATATTTATTAAATCACCAACTTTACCCCTCATAATTATTAAGTTACCAATTTGCCCTTCTAGTTGGTTAAATTACCGAACTGCCCTTTATACTTGTTTAAATTACCAAATTGCCCCTCAGGTTTATGAAATCACCAAATCACTATTCATACTTGCTACATTTACCAAATTGCCCATTTTGTTAGTTAAATTACCAAATTGCCCTTCATGCTTATTAAATTTACCAAGTTGTCCTTTTGGTTGGTCACATTATCTTATTGCCCTTCTTACTTATTAAAATTACCAAGTTGTCCATTTTGGTTTGTTAAATTACCAAATTGCCCTTCTTACTTATTAAAATTAACAAATTGCCCTTTTAGTTGGTTAAAATTTTAAATTGTCCTTCTTAGTTATTAAAATTACCAAATTGCCCTTGTCATGCCAAATTACCAAAATACCCTTTCTTACTTATTAGTTTACCATTTTGCCCAAGTTACCAAGTTGTCCTCCCTTTATGTCAAATTACCAAAATACCGTTCTTATCTACTAAATTACCATTTTACCCCTTTTAATTACCCACTTTACCAAATTACCCCTTCTTTGTGCCAAATTACCAAAATACCCTTCCTGTCTACTAAATTACCATTTTACCCCTTTATCTTCACAAATTACCAAGTTATCCTTCCTTTATACCAAATTATTAAAATACCCTCCTTAATTATTATTTTACCATTTTACCCCCTTATGTTTATAAAATTACCAAGTCATCCTTTTTAGGCCAAAAATACCAAAATGCCCCTCTTCCTTTTTCTCACAAAATGACCAAAATACCCTTCTCCTTTAATTAATTCAGCAATATACCTTCTTACTTACAAAAATTAACGAGTTATCCCCCTTTCCATGTAAAATTACTAAAATACCCTTGTTAATTATTCCCTTACCATTTTACACCCTTTACTCTTATAAATTACCATTTCATCCTTATTATACCACTTTTACTAAAATACCCTCACCACATAAGATATCAATATCCATGGTCCATTTACATTATCCAATACCACCAACTATTCTCATTTGTTATTAGTACTCATCATCACCTACCTCACATACCTTTTTAGGCTATACCCTTATATAAGAAAAATTACTAAAATACCTCTAGGGCTTATATTAACATTATTCATGGCCACATTAACTTATCATGTCACATATAAGCATTTAACCTTATCATTAACCATGAGGCTCCTTCCTTAACTATCATTTCTATACATGGCACATAAATCAACAAGCTTTCCATTTCAACAACCAACATATACCACAAATTATATTATACATGACATCATACATCATGCACATAAACAAAATAAAAATCTTAATGTGCTAGCATACGTATATCCACACATTTTAGTAGGGTATAATGGTTACCTTATTTCTAGCAATGATTAAACCTTACCAGTACCCTAGTTAAAGGTTTGAGCTTTGATTAGTAAAAATTAATACCTAAAAATAATACCAAAATTAGTATATTAGAAGTAGAAAATCAAAAGAATAAACTTTTATCAAAAGCTTAATTAATATATGCTAATACCAACTATTTTTATACATTGAAATTAACTAAAATTGGGTTCAAAATAAAAGGCATGGCTCATGTTGCATGAGTACCATGATCTGCATGCATGAAAATTAAGGAAGAAGGGGGGTTGAAGAGGAGAAGTGGGGAGAAGGAAGAGGTTGGTTTAATTAAGGGTTTTAGGGGCTTGGTTGAGGGCATGTGGAGGGGAGTGGGGGTGGTGGGTGGGTGGAGGCAGGGAGTAAGGGTGTATATGGTGGTCGGGGTTGAAGGTTGGTGACTCAGGGTAGGGGAGGAGGCGGCTGCAGGGCTGAGAAAAGTGGATGCAAGGGTGGCAAAGGAGAAGAAGGAAGGGAAAAAAAGAGAAGAAGAGATGGTTGCAAGGGGAAATTTCGGCCAAGGGGAGGAAGGATGGTGATAGGGGAGGTTCTAAGGAGTTCATGGGTGGTTGTGGAGGTAGCGGAAGAGATGGAACGGTGACACACGGTGGTGGTGCAGGGTGGAGGCTGAGAAGGGGGAAAGAAAAAGAAAGGAGAAGGAAGGTGGGTGCAGTGGCATATGGTGGTGTAGGGAGGTAGTAGGGGGTGTCAAGAGGTGGATGTGGTGGTTGGTTGGGTGGTAGTAGCGGTGATTGGAGGCGACGAAGTAAAAATAGGGGAGGAGGAAAGAGGGAAAGAAGGGAGAAAGAGGGCTCGGTAGGTAGGGAAGGAAGAAGCTTGGGGAAGAAAATGGGCAGAGGAGAAGAATAAAAAGAAGGGGGAGACGAGAGGAGATAGGGGCGCCGACTAGGTGGCTGCGGTTGTAGGTGGTAGGGTGGCAGGTTGCAAGGAGAAGGAGAAGGAAAGGGAAGGCACGCATGAGAGGGTTGTAGGGGCATGTTTGGAACAAAATAGAAGGAAAGGGATGAGGGAGAGAGAGTAGGGCTAAAATGGCAGGTTGTAGGGGGTTGGTGGCAGGGAGGAGTTGTAGGCAAGTGTGCGTCGACGATCGAAGAAGAAGAAAAAGAAGAAGAAGAAGAAGAAGAAGAAGAAGAAGAAGAAGAAGAAGAAGAAGAAGAAGAAGAAGAAGAAGAAGAAGAAGAAAAGAAAGAAGAGGCAGGTTGGTTGGGTAAGGGAGAAAGAAAGGATGGGTCAGCCTTGTGCGGGAGGAGGAGGGGAAAAAAGAGGGAGTTGGGTTGGCTCAATTGGGGGGAGAAGAAAGGAAAGAAAGAAAAGAGAACAGAGGTGGGCTAGGTGGGCGGATGTGAGAGGGAGGGAGAGGAGAAGAGAAAGAAGAAGGCCATGACCCAACGCGCAAGGAGGGGCTATGCAGGCGGGGTGACCCAAAGGAAGAAAACAAGAGAAGGAAAAAGGAGGAAAAGAAAAAGGGGGGAAAAGGAAAAATGAAATTAAAATAATTTTTGGAATAATGGTATTTAATATTTTTGATAGATAAATTAATTTAATAATTTATTTTATTTAAAATTTAAGATATTAGTTTAAGAGGGTAATTTTAGTAAAGTATTGGTTTAGAAAATTATTTAAATAAAATAATTATGATAAAATAATAAATTTTTTATTTTAATTTATAAAATATTCATATCCTTTTTTATACACCCAAAAATCCACAAAATAATTAAATTAAATAAATTTAAAAATTAAATTATCCCAAATAAGGGTTATTTATTAAATTCTAGGTTTTAAATTTTTAGGGTATTACAAAATATGTTAAGCATGGTTTGTTATCTTATAATTATTTACTTATTATTATTATCATAAAAAGTTGTTAAAAAAAGCATGTCATCTTATGTAAAATAATTTGGGTGCAGAAATATAGCAAAAATGATCTTTTATGATTATTCATGATATGTACGTGGAAAACGATAGGTTGAACATGCTTAAATATATTTACAGAATAATAATTATGGATGTGTTTCCTAGGGGAAATATGATTATTTTGAGTATGTTATGATATTTATCCTAACAAGCATATCTAATGTGTATTTTATATTGTTGAGTATGAGATTATGTGATTATAGATGTATTAGATACACATGCTAGGGTTATATATGTAGAACCACGATTAATAGCAAAATAGTCATTTGGTGTATATGATAATTGAATTACATGATAAATTAATTTAATTATTATGTTTTAGCCTTTTATGACAAGTTTATAAATAAAACGGAATTAGTAATTAAAAAGGGTGATAATGTGTAGTTTTGGTATGACGTGTATTTTGATCATTTTTAGCCTACTACTTCCAAATGTGAATAATTGAGCCTACAATGACCTTAGTATATTTTTATGATTAACCTTAACAATGATCTTGTTTATGGATGTATCAAATACATGGGAAATGAGTAAAAGAGTTAAAGTATGGAATTTGGATATATGTGATTATTGTGATTTCGTGATTACCTTGATAAGATACCAATACTTAAAGTGAAAAGCCTCAAGATTGGGAATAGTAGCTCTTTAAGGGTCACTACCCTAAAATGTGGTTTAGCCTATTGTTGATTATGGATTTTTATTGATATGTCTTAGTGCTCCTACCAGGCCCTATATTTTATTTTATGTAGTTTCTTAGATTCATAGTGGGTATACATACTTGCATATTAGGTGTCCTTGTAGGTAAAGTATTATGTTACCTTTGTGTACCAGTGCGACTAGGGTACTTTTGTGTTCTTAGGTTGATAATTGATAGAATATTGTATTGCCTTGGGTGTTGATATGATTGGAGTACCCTAGTTTATCCAAGTTGATTTGATCTCCCCTCGAGTAAATAAAAATGGAAATGATTGATGGATTGTTGTATTTGGTCGGTATTAGCCTTTGTCTCTACCTTATAGTTTAACAGAAATCCTCTTGCCTATCTATGGTTGTGAAGCAGCATTCGTGCCTACATGTGATTCAGTAGTAGCATTCATTCTTACTTGTGCTTCGATAGCAACCTTCGTACCTACTTGTATTTCGGTAGTAGCTTTTGTGCCTACCTGTGATGTTGTGGATTTTCATTGGTCTTACCTATGATGTTATAGGTTTTTTTTTATTGGATATGATAATGAGATATGTGACCATTTCTATTATTATGGTTTTGGCTGATGTTGTTTCTAATTATATTTCAAAGAGGATCCCTTAAATGTTTGATTGATAAGTTTTAGTTTGTTCTAGATAAACGAGTATAAGCAGTATATGTCCTTGGTGGAATTTAGTTATATGAATGATTATCGTATTTCAATTAACGCATGTAGATTTTAATGTTTTATACCATATATTATTGTGATGCCTTGTATGTGTTCCCAACAGGTTTTGCATATTAGTTTAATATATAATGGGTTGCTTAGTACCATTATACTGAAGGATTCCTTTTTGTGATCCCTAGCTTGTTCAATGGGTATTAGTCTTTGCAGGTTAGTTTGCGAGATCAGCTGAAGGCTAATAAAATAGGTTGAGAGCTTAGGACTATATGGAGTCTTTTTTGTTATTTTGTTTCTTGTTATATTTATACTCTTGTTCCCTCCTGTTTATCTCTCTCTAAGTTTCATAATGGTTAGTTTTGTTTTATTTAGGATGATATAAATCTATGTGTTCTCTCTAATCCAATTCTTTTAATCGTGTTATTAATTTAAGTAGAGTAATAAGTTTAACCTTAGCAGTTGGTAGGAGAATGGTAGAGGAAACCGAACTTGTACCAAGTGTGGGAGTAACAATCTTTATTTTTATTATTCAAACTTCCGCACCTAAGTATTCAAACAAAATTTTCCAGTCCTAAAAATTGAGGTTTTATAGAATAAGCATACTTGTGTGATATGATAAACAATATGATTTAAAAACTGATTCCAAACTTCATTATTAGATATATCATATTCTATTCTTTTATTTACGTTGAGATTAAAGACTATATTATTCTTAATCCAATGGAACAAACTAAAATACCTCTTAAGGAAAAATATTTATGAGTCACAATTATTTTCTAGTGGAACATACTCAACATATACTAGGGTAATATGTTCCTAAATACTATTCGTAAACCAGTAGAACGGTCTAAAGCTCCTCTCAGAACAAAACACACCCGAGACACTATTATCGCCGGTTGGAACGGCACAATACTTTATTCCTAACTCAAGTAATCTTTCACTTTAAATGATTAACGGCTTATCCATTAGTACTTATCTTCAAATTAAGTTTTCATTTACATTGAGTATATAGTCCCACTATTCTTAATCCGATGGAACTAAATTATGCACCTTTCAAGAAAAAATACACATAAGCCACTATTATCATCTGATGGAACAAACTCATAAAAATACTTTGGCCCAACTCATGTGATCTTTCACTTTAAATGATTAGTGTCTTATTCAGAGTTGGTTATATTCAATATCATCATGCAAGTATCATATAGATGTGCATAACACATAAGTGAGAACATATAAGGCGCAACCATATTGTTAACTAAACCATTCTCAAAGAATAGGTCCATAATTTCCCGAATATTCTTTATATCATATTTACACATTTAAATTCTATTTCCCTTTTAAAATTGCCAAAACATTATTTTTAGCTCTGATTGATCGAAATTCCCTTTTATTATCGAAAACCTTAGAATCTCATATTAGGTGACCTGTATCGTACTCATCCATCGTTTAATTCTCATTACTTATGGAATATTAGATAACACCCTCAAGACTCATCAGGTCAATATTATCTTCTATATGATCGTCAAATGACCAAAATGTCCTTACAATAGTTGAAATACTCATATTTTTCCAAAAAATCCTTACAAATCCGAATATCAATACATTTCAATCTCCAATATTAATACGAGATGCATAACCCCCAACTATATATATAGAGACCACGTATCCAAGATTATATACAAATTCATACTTTCACATTTTCCTTCTAAGATATCATATCATAGCATTATCAACATCCATAGTATCCATGTAACATTACTAAATAAGGTATCACATATAAATACACGTTGAACATACACCTCCTACTATAGTATGTATCCTTACCAACAAGGATATTGGGTTCTAAGCACGTAATCCTAAACCGCCTCCTCTGAGATTACTAGAAGATTACCTACAAACACAAGAATAATCCATAATTATAACTTGAGAATATGAATCGAGGTAAGAGTTAAGGTAAAGAAGGGTGTAAATGAGAATAACCAAAACCAATGGGAAGCTCGGTTTACGTGGAAGTATGGTGGTGCTATGGTAGTGTTAGAGTGGAGCATGGATGTGCTAGAGGGGTACCATGATTAACCAAAGGAATGGCACAGGCGTTGCAGGCATAGACTGAGAGTAAGGAACATGCATGGATGGGTTGTGCAAGGTTTACATGGTCGTGCATGGAGGAGAACAAAAGTGGGTGCACGATTATGCACAAAACCGTCTGTGGGGACTACATAGTTCTTTTAAACTTGAATCCCTCACTCTTTTCCCAAATCTAACATTGTCTTGTTTAATCACAAAATAAGAAAGAGTTAGAGAAAGCCTTAGGAGAGGAAATAAACATCAAAATTGAAGGCTAAAGGAAGAGAATGTGGGCATAGAAAGTGTGAAAAATAACAAGGAAGTTTGGAGGTTAGGGAAGGAGTGAGAAAATTGAAGGAATTTATTAGAATTGCTGAGGATTTCTAGTAGAAAAGAAGGGTGATGGGTTTATAAAACGAGACCCTAAACCTTAGCCTAAATCCAAGCTTCCAAGTGCACACTTCGGATGTTCAAGGCTACCCTTTATGTTTTTTTTTTATCTCAAATGGTGAAAACTAAAATATTCCAGGCAATGTGCCTCAGAATTTCAAACATAATAAGGGAATAAAGATAATAAGGTAATGGAATGAAATTCAACAATATTCATAAGTTTCATGGATGAATTACCTTATCAAGAACCTCTCCAAAGAGACAGAAAAGGAATAAGAAGAAGTTAAGGGAGCTGAAGTCATAAAAGTGACCTATGAGAAATTACCCCTCCACTAATCCATTGAAAATCAATAAAATGGGTTAGGCATGTCCAAAAGCTTTGTAAAAATCATAAACAACCCACTCAAACATAATCAAGACGCTGCAAAAAAAATTAATGAAACATTCACAATGAAAATCGAGCCCAAAGAACAACGAGCTCAGTCGAACTAGTCAACTAGTACCCCAAACTAGTCAATTAGTTCATTGGCTCAATTTTAAGGAACAAACTAGTCGATCAATACCTCCAACCCTATTGACTGATTTTTTGATAAAACTAATTATCTTTCAAAATTCAAACCAAGCTCAACCAAAACCAACCTTAAACACACCTTTTAAACCTAGATCAAACATAGTGCGATCACAATCAAATTTATAGATTAACACACATTAAATAACCTAAAAAAGAGATGTTTTATATATAGAAGCAACATGCAACACATAAGGTTTGTCATAAAAGTGGCAAAACATACATACATACAAACATGCTATCATAAGTACTCATAACAATCTTAAAGAGATAACATAATATTACTTAATCATCTTATAATCCCATGCTCATATCATCTCAAATATTATAACCATATTCCATACCTAATATGGTGGATTATCTACCACAAATTAATCCAATATAGATAATTAAACAACTTATACAATAAAAACGGGCGGACTATCTACCGCCAACTAACCTAATATAGAAAGCCAACATAACTTAAAAACTAAGGTGCACTAAAACCATCACCAAACCCAATGTAGATAGTCAACACAAAAATCCACTACCTTCCACTTAAATCAATAATATAGTATTCAAGGATAACTCTTTATCGCATACCATATATCCACACTTAAGCTAAGTATTCTCAAATTAATCATTTTTCAAGAAGATCTGAGGCGAACAAAAAAATCAATCTTAAAGGTCAATCCCCCAAAAATATCACCCTCCCAAAATTTACTACTAAAAAAAATTATTTTAGGGGAAGCATAATAATAATATAATTAGGTATTACCACCGTACTCGGAATAAGTCTAGCTTACCATACTATCCTTATATTATATACATGACAAAATAGTTAAATTTTAAAACAAGATAAAATCGAGAATGGGAGAGATTCATAGATAAAAGTTTAGAGATCAACTTCGAGTATAACATCCAAAATACATAAAAAGGGTTACATTGGAAATTAAGAGTCCCAAAAGGCATATGGGCCAAAAGCAATAAATGGATAACACAACTCTATGCCCAAATTTGATACATAAGAATCACTCATCCAAGATGTTGGGTTGCCTTCTTGCGCGAATGAGCAACACCTATGAGAAGGATAATTAGTACGCTACGTATTGTGTAAAGTAATAATATAGTTATAGCAAGGCTACACAAAATACATAAAGCTACATAGAAGAGTACGTGTGTATAGTAGGGTGTGAGATAAGAAATGATTCTAGAAACCCATTATTTGATATAATCATAATACATATTTTTATTTACATTGAATTCAAGGATCCCACTATTTTTAATCCAGTAGAACAGACTAAAACACCTCTTAGAGTAGAATGCTCATGAGCCACTATTATCGTCCGATGAAACGGACATCATATCTACTAAGACAATGCACTCCTTACCACTATTCTTAAACCAATAGAACATTATGAAGCACCTCTCAAGGAAAATCACTTATAAACTACTATTATTGTCTAGTGGAACAGACTTAACACCTCATTTTTGACTTATGTAATCTTTCACTTTAAGTGATTAGTGACTTATCTATTATTGTCTTTCTCAAGACTACCATGCATACAAACATGTATAAATGCAAGGTACATAATCTAAATTTATATGATTATTAAAAATACATAACACATATCCACATGAAATTCAAGATATCCCCTAGGGAAAACTGCCATATTTTTCTTAAGAAAACCCTAGTCTCACAAGGTTAACATAACTCCTCCTGTAATACTCACTCAACTATCAACTTTAGTACATATTTCTAAAATATTATTATTAAAAACATATCTAAAAATCAATTTTTAAGTCCAAATTTTCACACATGTCATAACAATTTGCCTCTAGGGATATTATTCAAAAATCCTTATAGATCCCTAATTTCAGAAATTTGGCATAAATTTTTGATGCATAAGAAATACAAATTGGGTTAAGCTAGGCAAGAAAATGATGGCTAGAATACCACCAAAATTAAAGGGGTTAAAGAGGAGGGAAAGAGGAGATGATATGAACTAAGTAACCTTTGGTTCATATACCTGATTCCACCACCTAAGCCTTGCAACACTTAGGATAAAAGAAACAGGGATTTTTTTTCCTAACAAATCAATCAAAGCATGCACTAGCTTTGGAGGTGGAATTTCACTCGACACAAGAGAGGAAATAAGCAGGCCAAAAGTCCCTTGTATTCAGCTATGTCTCACACTTTTAAAGGTGTGGAAAATCTATAGTTACAAAGCAACTAGGCCCTAACTAAGTGGATAT
This sequence comes from Tamarix austromongolica, assembly GCA_039764185.1. Taxonomy (NCBI): domain Eukaryota; kingdom Viridiplantae; phylum Streptophyta; class Magnoliopsida; order Caryophyllales; family Tamaricaceae; genus Tamarix; species Tamarix austromongolica. Next base: position 82,511,607 of record CM077809.1, on the reverse strand, counting down.
AGCTAGTAAGAATTAAAACTATGTAGTTATTCAATAAAGCTAACTATTCTTGTAACATTCCCAAAATTAACTATTAAAATTTTTTATTTTATTAAAATTTGAGAGGAAGTAAATACAGAAAATTTTGAGATGACGTCGCCACACTTAGTATTAGACCAGTTTCCTTCCACTGTTCTAGTACCAAGTGCTAAGGCTTAAAAAGGAAGATGACACATTTTACACAAAACTAAAGTTACATAACTAAATCAGAGTAGCACGTTAAACACGTTACAAGAATAAAATCCACTAGTAGTGGTTACAGAATAAAGCTCATTAAACAAGAAAATATAAAAGTTTAAAAGAATATTCTAAAAGCTTCCCAAATAGTCCTATGCTCTTAACCCGAAGGCAAAGCTTGAATAACACATGTGGGATAACCTGCAAATTACACTGCCCATGGAATAGGTAGAGGCCCACCAATTGAACCCTTCAGTACTAGGGTACTGAGTAACCCTTTATACAGAACTAAAAGGTAGGGCTCATATACAACACATTAATCCAATCATAAGAACAGTAGATGACATATTTACATAGAAAGAAGTTCAAGAAAAATTTAGATGGACTCGTAACTCAAGAATCATATGTCACAAGGTTCACTTAGCATTAATTGCACTTACCAAGAGAGTATCCAAGTGAAGCTCTTTGTAGTATAATTTAAGTGTCCAAAAACACTCTCCATCAACACATATCACCACTCAATCTAAGGTAAACACCAAGGCCACAATCATACCATAACAATAGGTCATATGTTTAATCATCATTATCTAGACTTAAACCATTAACTAAATATTATTCATAATCGTCTCTCGAATTATATCCACGTAGATTCGGAGACCCCAATATTAAAACTGGTGGAACGAGCACAAGATATCCAACTCTAGGACAAAACGCACCTGACCACTATTATAACCGGTGGAACGGTAAACATATACAACCTCTAGGGCAACACACACCTAGCCACTATTATAACCGATGGATCAGTAAACATACGCAATCTCCAGGGCAACACAAACCTGGCCACTATTATAACCGATGTACCGGTACTAATGATATAATCCATATAGTCCCGACCTACGTGGTGTTCTACTATAAGTCATTAACGTATTTCCATGTAGTTAGCACACCAATTCCATTTATTTAACTCGAAGAGGAGATCACAAACCCAGAGACACAAAGGTACACCAGTCATACTAAAGTATGAAAGCAGCATAGTACGCTCCAAACCCTCAACCTAAGGACACAAAGGTACCCTAGTTGCACTGGTGCACAAAGACACACATTACCCTACTGACTAGGACACCTAATCCATAAATATGTGTATCCCCTAAGTAGGTCCGTAGAGCTAAATAGAGTAAGATGTAGGGCCTGACTAGAGCACTAAGGCACACCAGCAAAATTTAGAATAATCATGGGCTAAACCACGTCTTTAGGGTAGCGACCCCTAAAGAGCCACCATTCCTAATATCGAGGTCTTTCACTTTAATTATTAGTGTCTTAATTAATGTGACCACGAGAAACACATCAATCATATACTTATTTATTTTTATTTGTTTATATTATTATTAAGTAATCATTATCAGGATTGTTTTCCATGTTAACTTAAATAGTCCACTAATGCCATCCTAGGTTCCAATTCTTATACTTAAGCACCTTAGGTCAAAATGACCAAAATGTCCCTAAGGATCAAGCTTCCTCTTTTCATCCACTTTCATCACATAATTCATTTTTATTTAAGCTCATGTCATAATAGGTTATCGTTATCATGAATATACTACTGATTATGAAATCAAGTACCCTACATACCAAATGAATCATTGAATACATAAACCCTAATATGTACTTCTAGCACAACCAATACACATTTCCAAGCATAATCAACAGTTAAGGCACATTTGGCATTATTATGAAATTAATATCATAACACACCCTTAATTAGCCATTCAACCCTAAACCATGCATTTTCTTTATGATACACTCCGATATACTGAAATACCCCTATCCTTATGGTATACATGATTATACTTAAACAAGTGATACTAAGGCCATAAACCCTTATTCTATTATTTAACATCACTTATGACTTATTATGAAAGTTTATTAGATCAATCGCCATGTTACATGCAAAATTATCGATTTACCCCTTCTTATTTACAAAATTACTAAAATACTCATCTTGCTTGCAAATTTAGTAAAATATCCTTTTTACTTGCCAAAATGCTCTTCTTAGTTGAAAAATTACCGACTTACACTTCTTGCTTAAAAAATTACCATAATACCCTTCTTAGTTGAAGAATTACCAATTTACCTTTCTTACTTGTAAAATTACCAAATTACCCCTCTTACTACAAAATTACCAAAATACCCTCCTTAGTTGTAAAATTACCACATTACCCTTCTTACTTATAAAATTATCACATTACCCTTCTTACTTATAAAATTACCAATTTACCCTTCTTATTAATAAAATTACCAAATTACCTTTCTTACTTGTAAATTTACCAAATTATCCTTTTTACTTATAAAATTATCGAATTACCCTTCTTACTTGTAAATTTACCAAATTATTCTTCTTACTTATAAAATTATCAAATTACCCTTCTTACTTGTAAATTTACTTATAAAATTACCAAATTACCCTTCTTACTTACAAATTTACCAAATTATCCTTCTTGCTAATAAAATTATCAAACTACCCCTTTCTCATGTAAAATTACTAAAACACCATTAACACATAAAATATTAACACTCATGGCCCACATGCATCATTTAACACCACAAAACTCTTATTATTTATTATTAACACCCATTATCACCTACCATGCACATTTATATAGGTCACTCCCTATATACAAGTAAAATTATCAAAATGATCTTAGGGCTCATATTAGCATTATTCCTACTACATATGTCCATATTTACTTAACATAGTATGCATATACACATAACATCATTATTAACATCAATCCCCTTTCTTAACCACCATTTCCACACAAGTTATATTATATACAAGATATCATACTTTTATCCTATCGTTTAATATAATATTAAAATTCATACATAATATACACATCAACATATGCCAAAACTTTAATGTGATAACATATGTAAATCCAAAAAATTTAGTAGGGTATAATGGTTACCTTATGTTTGGCAATAACCAAACATTACCGGTACTCTGGTTTAAAAGTTTAAGCTTTGATTAGTAAAAATTGTACCTAAAGATAATATCACAAGTAACATATTATTAGAAGGTAATTAAAAGAATAATTTTTTTTTATCAAAAATGCTTATTAAATACCATTATTACTAACTATATCATACCTCAAAATTTAATTAATTAAACTTATAATATGCAGCAACACTCATGTTTCATGGGCAGCTTGAGCTACATGCACGAAAATGGGGAGAAAATGGGGAAAGGGAGGTTTGGACGAGGAGGGGAGAGGTCTCGGGTAAGGGGTTTGAGGGAATGGTGGAGGGGATTTGGGGTAGTGGTTGGGTGTAGGAAGAGTGGTAGGGTGTAGGTGGTGGATGGGGGTCAGAGAGTGACAGCTCAGGGCGACAGAGACGGCGGTGACAGTGACTAGAAAATTGGTGCAAGGAAGGGAGAAGAAGAGGAAGAAAGGAAAAAAGAAGAGGGGAAAGGAATGGGTTGCAGGGGGATTTCAGGCAAGGTGAGGTAAGGAGGTGGTAGGGGTGTTAGGTGGTCAAGGGGTGGCTTTGGTGGGGGCAAAAGAGGGGGAATGGGAAATGGAAGGTGAGGTGAAGGGAGGAGGGTTGAGAGGAGAAAAGAAGGAAAAATAGAGAGAGTTGGCTAAAGGTGGAAAGCTTAGGTTGATAGGGATAGTGTAGGGAGGAAGTAGTGGAGGCAAGGGAGTTAGTGTGGTGGTCGGTTAGGTGGCATAGACGGTGGCTAGGGGTGGCAAAGAAAAAATAGGGAAGGAGAGGAGAAAAGAGGTCGGGCAGGGAGAAAAAAGGCTCAAGGAGGGGAGAGATAGGGCAAAGGAGAAGAAGAGAAGGAGGGAAACTTGGTGTGCAGGGTTAGGTAGTTGCAGGGGAGGTTGTAAGTCGGGATGCGGGGTGGTAGGGAGAAGGAATGAGAAAGGGGAATGGAAAGGGGAACGCGAGAAGGGGTTGTAAGGGCTATGCATGGTCGAAAATGGAAGGGAAAAGGACGAAGGAGAAAGGAAGAGGTTGTAGGTTGTGCAGGTGCAGAGGGGGAAGAGGTGCAGGCAATGTGAAGGGCTGGAACGGGGGCTTGTTTGGCTTGACATGTAGAGAGGAGAAGAAGAAGGAAGAGCAGGCCAGACGGGGGAGAAGAAAGGGGCGGCAAGCCGACCCATGAGAGGGAGAGGAAAAAAAAAGAAAGGTTGGGCTAGCCCAATGGGAGGGAAGAAAGAAGAAAAAATAGAGATGGAAGGTGTATGAGTGGACGAGCTAGGGGAAAGACGAGAAGGTTGGTGGCCCAACATGGCAAAGAAAAAGAAAAGAAGGCTGGTCAACCCAAGAAAAGAAAGAAAAGGAGAAAGGAAGGAAAAAAGAGAAAAGGAAAAGGAGAAATAAAATTACTTTTAGAGTTAGGATTAGAAATTACGCAAATGAAAAAATTTATTTATTAAATTAATTTATTCACAATTTAAAGTATTAAATTAAGAAGATAATTTTAGTAAAATTATGGGTTTAGGAATTTATTTAAATAAGAAAAGTATGATAAAATAATAATTTTTTTTTAATTTATTAAATAATCCTATCCATTTTTATAAATCAAAGGCCCATTAAATAATTAAATTAATAATTTAAGATCAAATTATTCCAAATAAGGGTTAATTATTAATTTTAGGTTTTAAAAATTTAGGTTATTACAATTCTAGTTTGATTCTAACCAACCCAAAAGGTTAACTCCCTACCCTCAATCGTGTGCTACACAACCCCTCCTATGCCTTATTGTTGATCTTGAGATGGGGTGCATGAAATCGGCTACCTACCTAGCTATTACATCATTGATTTAAACAAAATTTGAGCTAGTAAACATAGCCTACAACATGGGTTGCTACTAGTACATAAAAGTGAAGGGAATTATCATAAATATTGCTACCAGCTCCTGCATGCATAGACATGTCGTGTCCCATGCTTATCCATGCCATTGAAGCCTTCAAAAGTGGTCCCCCTAGATGTTGTGTGCAAGACCTGCTCATGGCAAAGTTGGTTGGTTGACTTTTGAAGGGTGTCGTGGTTGCAAGCTTGTGTAGGATTTGTTTTTATCTAAAAAAAAAAGAAGAAGAATCCACGTAGTGGTTGGGGTTGCAGATTGTGGCTTGCATTTTTGGCTCAAAAAGGAACCCATGTAAGGGGTGGTTGGGCTTGCATTTTTGGCTCAAAAAAAGGAAGCCATGTAAGAGGTGTGGTTGATTGTTACATAGCATGGCTTTCATGGCTTCCATGTATGTGGATGGGGTTGTTTTATACTTAATGAAATCCTTCTCAAATAAGAAGTATTTTTTCCCTTCAAAATTAGGATGATGAGTGGCAAATGTAGAGTGTTGTAATGGGGATACTCTTGCATCATTATCTCCCTCTTGAAAAAGATATATGGTATGCTCAAAAGGCTCATCGTGTATGTAGGGAGAAAATCCCCCACGTTGAAAGTGTTTGAGATGTTCCTCGTGTCTAGTGACAATTTGATTTTGTAGGCATTATCTCCTATTTTCTCCAACACTTTATATATTCCATCACTCCTTGTCATAAACTTGTTCTTTATTCTCATGGGAAATCATTCTTTGTGTAGGTTGAGCCAAACTAAATCTCCAGGCTCGTATACGTGTTGCTTGTGATTTTTGTTGGCTCTTATTTTGTTTAATTCATTCACCTTTTCAATTTGTTTCCTCACTTGCTCATGGAGTCTCTTCATGATTTTAGCTTGGACTTTGGCTTTGAAACTTATTACTTGACTTATAGTGAGAGGTAGGAGGTATACGGGAGAAGTGGGGTTCAAACCATAGACAACCTTGAAAGGTGAATGACCCGTGGCATAGGTGGGTGATCGGTTATAAGCAAATTCAGCAAAACTAAGCTAAGGATTTATGGACCAAACTTCGAAGGAGTATAGTGAGGGTCTAGTTTTTTACTTTGATTTGGCCATCAGCTTGTGAGTGGTAAGTGGTACTAAAAAGAAGTGTTGTACCGACTAGCCTCCATAAGGTCTTCTAAAAATAGCTAAGGAAATTGGTATCCCTATACGAAATAATGGATTTGGGGATACCATGTAGCCTAACTATTTCCTTGAAGAAGAGATCAACTACAAAAGTGGCATCATCCATTTTATGATAAGCAACGAAATGAGCCATCTTAGAGAACCAATCTACCACCACCACTATAGTATCATGTTGCCTTTGTGTTCGATATAATGCTACAATAAAATCCATGCTAACATGATCCCATGGTTGGTGGGGGACAGAGAGGGGAGTATACAATCTTTGATTGAAGTGACTCTTAGACTTTTGGCAAATGGCACATCTTGCCACTATACCTTGTACATCTCCTACCATTCTAGGCCAAAAATAATGCTCTTGTAATACATCCACTGTCTTTTTCATTCCAAAATGACCTACAAGCCCTCCACTATGCACCCGCTCTTGAACGGGACTCTTGGGCACACAAAGCTTGTTATTTTTAAAGAGGAACCCATCTTAGAGCATGAATGAATCCTTGATCTTGTCTTGGTCCTTGAAGTAGACCCCAAAGTCTTCATCTTCGCGATAGAGCTCCTTGATGTAACTAAATCCTAAGACTCTTGCTTCTAATAAAGAAAGCATACAATATCTCATAGAGAGGGCATCAACTACAACATTAGTTTTGCCACTCTTATGTTTAGCTACAAATGAAAAAGATTATAGAAACTCTACCCATTTAGCATGCCTAGGGTTGAGTTTGTACTGCCCATTAATGTACTTGAGTGACTCGTGATCGATGTGTTATACAAATTTTTGGGGCCTTAGGTAGTGTGACTAGTGATCTAAATCCCTTACAAGTGCATAAAATTCTTTATCATAGATGTTATAATTCATGTGAGATCTGTTGAGCTTCTCACTAAAATAGGCCACAGGTTTTCCTTCTTGGATGAGAACTTTCCCAATGCCTACTCCACTAGCATCGCACTCTACCTCAAATGGTTTTTGGAATTTAGGTAAGGCTAGAATAGGTGCCTCCCCTAGCTTGGTCTTGATCACTTCGAAGGCTTCTTGAGCAGTTGTTATCCACTTGAATTCTCCTTTTTTCTGTAATACCTCAAAATTTTAAAACCTAGAATTTAACAAATAGTCCTCATTTGGGATAATTTAATTTTTAAATCAATTAATTTAATTATTTTGTGGACTTTTAGGTGTATAAAAAATGGATATGAATGTTTAATAAATTAAAATAAATATTTTGTTATTTTATCATACTCATTTTATTTAAATAATTTTCCAAACCCATATTTTAATAAATTACCCTCTTAAATTAATATATTAAATTTTAAATAAATTAATTTACCCATATAAATAATTAAATATCCTTATTCTAAAAATTATTTTAACTTTATTTTCCTTTTTTTTCTCCTTTTCCTTCCTTTTCCTTTTATTCTTTTCCTTCTCTTTGGGCTGCCCGACCTTCTTCCTTCCTCTTCTCTCTGCACTAGGTTGCTGGCCCTTTCTCCTCTCCCCACACCCATCTAGCATGACATCCCCCTCTCTTTTCTTTCTTTCTTTTTTCTCCCCTAGTTGGGTCGTCCCAACCTATCCCCCTTCTTTCCCTCTCCCTCGGGTGCATAGGGCCGGCCTATTCCCCTCCTTTCATTTCCTTGCTCGACTGGCCTACAACCCCCTCCTCCTTTCTTCTTCCCTTCTCCTTCCATATTCTATGATGAGGCCATGGCATCCTACAACTAGATGCATGCAACCGCCTACCTTCCCCTACAGCCCTGCTCTCTCTCTCCCTCTCCCCCCCATTCCTTTCCCTTCCATTTTAAGCCAAACACAACCCCCTCGTGTGGCCCTTTATTTCCTTTTCTACCTTCCTACTCCATGCCACCCTGCACCCGTCGACCTACAACCTCTCCCCTTTCCACCACCTAACCCGGCGCCCCTGCTTCCCATCCTCTCCTTCTTCTTTTTTTTCTTCTCTCCTGCCCATTTTCATCCCCGAGACTCTTTCTTCCCCTCCCTACTGAGCCCTTTTTTCTCCCTTCTTCCCCTCTTCTCCTCCTCCCCTATTTTTTCTTTGCTTCCTCCAACCATCGTTGATGCCGCCTAACCAACCACTACAACCACCCTCTGCTACCTCCCTACACCACCAACTCGCTACCACACGCCCTTGCAGCCACCTTTCTCCTCCCTTCTTTTTCTTTCCCCCTTCTCGGCCTCCACCCTACACTTCCACCATGTGCCACCATTCTCCCTCTTCCTCCACCTCCACATCCACCACTCTACCCTATGGAACCTCCCCTACCACCACCCTTCCTCTCCTTGGCTGAAATTCCCCCTACAACCTCTCTCAAATTCTCTTCTTTTCCCTTCCTTCTTCTCCTCTGCCCATTCTTGCACCCATCTTTCTAGCCTTGTAGCTATTGCTTTCGTCGCCCTGAGACGCCAACTTTTAACCCCTAACCACCACATACACCCCTACTCCCTCCCTGCACCCATCCACCACCCTCATTACCCTTCACAAGCCCTCACTCGAGCCTCAAAACCTTCACCCAAATCAGCCTTCCTCTTCCTTCCATCCATCCCCCTTCAACCCTTATTGCTCCTTGTTTGGTGCATGCAGTGTGAGTCCTGTATCCCTTTTAGTAATTTGGTTAATTATTTTGAGGTATAAAAATAGTTAATATTAGTATGTATTTAATTAAACTTTTGATAAAAAATTATTCTTTTGATTTTCTACTTCTAATATGCTAATTTTTAGGTATTAATTTTTACTAATCAAAGCTCAAACCTTTAACCAAGGCACTGGTAAGGTTAATTATTGCTGAAAATAAGGTAAACATTATACCCTACTAAAATGTGTGGATTAACATATGCTAGCACATTATGATTCTTAATATGTTAATGTGCATGATGTATGATGTATGATGTTATGTATAATATAATTTGTGGATTATGTTGGTTGTTGAAATGAAAATTTTGTTGAATTATGTGCCATGTGTATAAATGATAGTTAAGGAAGGAGCCTTATGGTTAAGGATAATGTTAAATGTTTATATATGACATGAAAAGTTAATGTGGCCATGGATAATGTTAATATAATCCTTAGGGGCATTTTATTAATTTTTCTTGTGCAAAAGGGTATGGCCTAAGTAAGTATATATATATATATGGTGGGTGTTAATGAGTATTAAAGATAAATAATAATAGTTGGTGGTTTTAGATGAGGTATATGAACCATGAATGTTAATATTTTATGTGATAAGGGTATTTAGTAAATTCAGCATAATATGGGCAAATTTGTAACTCATATGAATAAAATGGGTAATATGATGATTTAATAAGTAAGGAGGGCATTTTAGTAATTTCACATGGAAAAGGGGATAACTTGGTAATTTTGTAAGTAAAAGGGGTAAAATGGTGATTTAATAAAGAAGAAGGATATTTTGGGTAATTTGGCATGAAGGAAGGGTATTTTGGTAATTTTGTGAGTAAAAGGGATAAAATGGTGATTTAATAAAGAAGAAGGGTATTTTAGTAATTTGACATAAAGGAAGGATAACTTGGTAATTTGGTGAATAAAAGGGGTAAAATGGCAAAGTAATAAGTAAGAAGGATATTTTGGTAATTTGGCACAAAGGATGGGTAACTTGGTAATTTGGATGAGTAAAAGGGATAAAATGGTAAGTTAGTAGATAAGAGGGGTATTTTGGTAATTTGACATAAAGGAAGGACAACTTGGTAACTTGGGAAAAATGGTAAAGTAATAAGTAATAAAGGGTATTTTGGTAATTTGGCATGACAAGGACAATTTGGTAATTTGACCAACCAAAGAGCAACTTGGTAAATTTAATAAGTATGAAGGGCAAATTGGTAATTTAATTAATCGAAAGGATAACTTGGTAATTTTAATAAGTAAAAAGGACAATTTGGTAATTTAACCAACCAAAAGGGCAATTCGGTAATTTTAATAAGTAAGAATGGTAATTTGGTAATTTGACCAACCAAAAGGGCAACTTGGTAAATTTAATAAGTATGAAGGGTAATTTTATAATTTAACAAACCAAAAGTACAATTTAGTAATTTTAATAAGAAGGAAAATTAGGTAATTTAACGAACCAAAAGGACAATTTGGTAATTTTAATAAGAAGGAAAATTGGGTAATTTAACTAACCAAAGGATAATTCGGTAATTTTAATAAGTGTGAAGGGTAGCTTGGTAATTTATCTAACAAAAGGGGAATCTTGTAATTTAATAAACCTGAGGGGAAAATTGGTAATTTTAACAAATATAAACGGGAATTCGATAATTTAACCTACGGGAAGGGTAATTTGGTAACTTAACAAGTATGAGGGGTAAAGATGGTGATTTAATAAGTATGGAGGGTAATTTGGTAATCTAGCAAATATAAATGGTACTTTCAAACATGAAGGGTAATATGGTAATTTGGCAGATAAAAAGGGATGACTGGGTAATTTACAAACAAGGGGTATTTCCGCAATTTTGTAAGGATGATGGAGTAAATCGGTAACTTGCGTATGACATGTCAATGGATTAAATAAGTCTCCATAATAAGACATAAGTAATATTGAATAATAAGATAAGGGTATTCGATAAATTAATGAATATCACAAGAACATGGCATAACATAGGGTTGGATGGACAATTAAGGGTGTGATGTGGTGTTGATCTCATATTCATGCAAGAGGTATCTTAATCATTAATTATGCTTGGTAATATTTGTTGGATGGGATAGAAGGACATGTTAGGGTTAAGTGTTCCATGATCCTTCGATGTAGACTACCAGACTCTAAGACCGTATTATGATTATGATGTGATAACCCTTTATGGCATGTGAATAAATGGAAACAAATTTTGAAATGGAAATGGATGATATAAGGATGGCCTTAGTGGTTTCTTTAAGTTAACATGAATATCCGTATAAATAAGAATTGCTTAATATTAATAGAAACAAATGAAATGAATAAGTATGTGGTTGTTGAGTTTCTTGTGGTCACCTTAATTAAGACACTAATGATTAAAGTGGAAGACCTCGACATCAGGAATGGTGGCTCTTTAGGGGTTGTTACCCTAAAGACGTAGTTTAGCCCATGACTATTTTGGTATTTGCTAGTGTGCCTTAGTGCCCTAGCCTGGCCCTATATCTTACTCTATCTAGCTCTACAGACCTATTTAGGGGGTATGCATACTTATGGATTAGGTGTCCTTGTCGATATGATATTGTGTGTCCTCGTGCACCAGTGCGATCAGGGTACCTTTGCATCCTTGGGTTGATGGTTGAAGGGTATTGTGTTACTTGTATGCGCCAGTATGACCGGTGTACCTTTGCATCTCCAGGTTCTTGATCTCCCCTTCAAGTTAAATAAATGGATTTGTCGTGCTAATTAAATGAAAACAATAATTATGTAAAGTGAAAGATTATTGAGTCGGGCCCAAATGGAATATATCATTTGTACCGGTCCACCGATTATAACAGTTGCTAGGAGAGCTTTGCCCTGGAAGATGTATATGTATACCCGTCCACCGGTTATAATAGTGGTCAACTGCGTGTTGTCCTAAAGTGTATTCTAGTCCACTGATTATAATAGTGGGAAATCCCGAGCTTAATAAACCAAATCTTGAATTTGAATAAATCATGGACAAATACTGATCACTTATAGTGGAACACCATATGAGTCGGGGCCAAACCAATCCATCGGTGATAATAATGGCCAGGAGCCTTCTACCTCGGAGACCGGTCCACCGACGAATAATAGTGGTCAAGTGTGTCCTGCCCTGAAGTGTATTTCCGATCCACCAGCTATAATAGTGGGGTTCCCGCACTCACATGGATATAATTCGAGATGATGTAAATAATGTTTAATTAATGGATTAAGACCAAAGGTACTACTTTCATCCTCATGATCGATTGATATGATATAAGTATGACCTTGGTGCCTACCACTCCTGGTAAGTCCTGGAGGTGATAAGTAAATGGAATTCACATTGTACAATTCTTATAGGATGATGTGTGTAATCGCTCTTACATGGCTATGATCATTTAAATGCTTGCATATGATATTGTCTTTACTTCTGTTTAAGTATGATTTGTTGCATGAGGGCCTTGCCTTTCAATTTGGTATAAAGGGTTACTCGGTACCATAGTACTGAAGGATTTTGTTTGTGGGCCCCTACCTATTTAATGATCAATGTCCCTTGCAAGATTATTGTAGGTGTTATTCAAGCTATTATCAGGTAAGAGTGTAAGGATTGTTTGGGAGGATTTGAGGGTTTCACTTATAACCTTCTATTTCCTTATTTAAAATTATTCTACTCTTATAACCACAAGTAACAGGTTTTTATCTCTTGTAATGAATTTAATGTGTTACTCTAATTTAAAAAGGAACTTTAATTTGTATAAATTATATTCTGTTTCTTCCAGCCTTAGCACTTGGTACTAAAACGGTAAGAAAAAACTAGTCTGGTACTCAGTGTGGTGATCCCAAAATTCATAGTTTTTGCTTTTGCTAATTTTTAAATAAAACAAAAAATTTTCGTAGTGAATTTTGGGAGTGTTACATCTTCATACACTTGGTGATGGGAGCAAGGAGGGTACTAAACCCCTAGATGAATCTTTGGTAGAAGAAAGCGAGTCTATGGAAGGATCTTACTTGTGTCGAGCTGCTTGGAGTCAGCCATCTCTTGATAGCTTTAATCTTGGTCTCGTCCATTGCTATTCCATCTTTGAATACAAAAAATCCTAGAAAAGTCACTCTAGTTACAAAGAATTCACACTTTTCTAACTTAGCATACAACTTGTTGTTTCTAAGGGTAAGGAATACAAGCTCAAGATGTTTTACATGATCCCTATCATTTGGACTATACACGAGTATGTCATCAAAATATACTACAACAAACTTGCTAATGAAAGGCCTAAGTACTTCATTTATAAGTCTCATGAAGGTAATAGGAGCGTTTGACAATCTAAAAGGCATCACCATCCATTCATACAATCCATTTTTTGTTTTAAACATCGTTTTTCACTCATCACCTTCTTTCATTCGAATTTAGTAGTAACCACTACAAGGTCAATTTTGGAAAAAAGAGAAGTGACATGCAAACAATCAAGCAAGTCATCAAGTCTAGGTATTGGATAACTATACTTTATGGTGATATTGTTGATAGCTCTACTATCAACACACATCCTCATAAATCCATCCTTCTTTGGTACTAGCAAGGCCAATACCGCAGAAGGACTAAGGGATTCTCGAATCAATCCCTTAGTGAGAAATTCTTCCACTTGTTTGTGAAGCTCCATGGCTTCTTTGGGATTATAATGATAGGCTGCCTTTTTAGGCAAGGTAGAACCGAGTACAAGATGTATTTGGTGCTATATGCCTCGTATGGGGGTAGTACATGGGGTAAATTGTATGGGAACATATCTCCATAATTTTCTAACAAAACCCTAACCCAAGGGTCCACGGGTTCTCCCCCCTCATTCTCGCCTACCAATAACAATAAATACAGCATTTTTCCTTTGTCTAAAGTCCTAGATACATATTTCTCATCTATGAACAAATACTTTTGACTTTTAGTGGCACCTCCTCCAGCAGCTGGTTTCATCTTCAAGGGTTTTAGGATGATGTTCTTCTTGGCATACTCCAAAGTGTAGGTATTTTTTCTCCCATCATGAGTCACATGCCTACCATATTGCCAAGGGCGACTTAAAAGTAAATGGTAAGCATCCATGGGGACTACATCCCATAACACATGTTCATGATAGGTTTTTCCAATGGAGAAAGCCATAGGTACTTGCTTGGTCACATCCATAATGCTACCATTATTCAATCATTGTAACTTGTACAGTTTGGCATGGGGTGTGGTGGAAAAAACTAAGTTTTCCACCAACATACATGAGGCCACATTTGCACAACTCCCACCATCTACAATGAGAGAGCAAACCTTGCCACTAGTGGTGCATTTGGTTTGAAAGATGCACTCCTTTTGGCTATCATCAAATTGGATTTCTTTGGTATACAAAATCTGCCTCACCATAAGAGCTTCTCCTACATTGGGTGATGCCTCTTCCTCTTCATCTTCTTCATGGGCCGAGACACCTTCTTCAACATCCTCCTCGAGTATGGCTTCATTAAGCTCCGCAAGTGTCATGACCCTTCGGTTAGGGCATTCATTTTAGTAATTCCCTACTCCTTGGCACTTGAAGCACCTCACATTTCTTGTTCTTTCCCTTTCCCTTTCAAGTAGAACTTAATAGGGGTGGAGGGTGGCTTGGATAGAGTTGGCATGTTTTTGGGAGGAAGCACACTTGGTTTGTTGATGCTAAACCGAGTGGTCCTCTTCCCCTCCTTGTGCCTTTCGACTCTACTAGCCAAGTGGAAGAGCTCATCTAAGGTGTAATACATTTTCATCTCCAATTTTCTAGCAAGTTATTACCTATGGCCTCCCATGAACCGTGACATCGTGTGCTCTTATCTTTCTTCAATGTTAAGCCTTAGCATTAAATTTTTAAACTCTCGAATATACTCTTCTACACTCATATGCCCTTTCCTTGAGTGTATGAGGATGGCACAAATCTTTCCCGCTTAAGCTTCTTCATTTTTTCCCATGACTTAACCTTCGATTTCCCTTTCCTCCTTCTTTGGTTGGTAAGATTCTCCCACCAAAGAGAGGCATGCCTTGCTTCACATCGGCTACTTTAAAGCTTTTATCATCTTTGTACCATTTCGCCTCAAAAATCCTAGAGCACCTTAATTCCCATTATAGGAATTCTTCCAGATTATGTTGGCCTTCAAACTCTAGGACTTCAGTTTTGATATCCCTAAAGTCTCTTCTTTTTCTTTTCCCTTTCTTCTTGGTTCATGAGATGACATGCTTATTAAAGAGTCGTCTTCACTTGAGAGGTTTTCAACACCATGGAGTTCTTCTACATCAAGGGGGTTCAGTTTGGATGGTTTGTTAGAGGGTTATGATTTGGGACAAGTCGTTGTAAGAGGGTTTGGATGTGACCCACTTCTTCTTGAAATGCCACCAACGTGTGATCTATTCTATGAGTGTCTCGTTGTAAGGATTAAATGGCACAATTGCTTCTATCATTGTGTGCCTCATTGAGGTTTAAACCTCTAACTATGGGAGGATCATCCATAGGGCTGATATAGGAGCAAATGATCAATATTTACCATTTTTTATTATGTATCCTATTTTACTTTATCTAGAAATGATACCCTACAAATTAAAAGACAAAGGGATGACTACATTATTAATTATGGACAAAACTTGCAAAACAAGTTACTTGCAACAGAAATGTGTGCATGGCAAGCATGGAGGGCATGAATATGTTTGCATGGAAGGAATGAACATGGAATTTGCATAAGAAGGCTATGTTAGACACTTTTGATGTGCAATATGATTTATTGTTACATTAATATTAGCTAAAGGGATAAGGAAGTTGAATCGGTCAAAAAGTAGCTTAATCTATCTTTTAGGGTTTATCTTATTCTATCTTAGGAATTATATTTGGTGTAGGGAGAAATACATTGCTTTATGGGCTGATTTATATCATATTTTTAGGAGAATTATATTGTAATATTAGGGAGGTGCAATGGCTATAAAATCCATAGAGACACATGACATAAGAGAGATGGAAATTGAATGAAAGTTATAAGTTTTGCTTAATTGAATTATGTGTGAGTTCTTCTCAATTTTAATCAATTATGTGTGAGTGATTATTTTTGAAATCTTTAATCTCTTTATCTATTTGAATTATAGATTAATATCTATCCTTCAAACCCTTCACAAAAACCCATGCCATCCCAACCCTAATTGCCACATTCAACGCCATCATCATCATCTTCAACATTCATCTTCAACCTATGTTTCTTACTTAATTTTATCTATTTCAAAACCTTACAAAATAATATTATTATTATCACACATGCATCCTCAATATATTAAATTCAAAATCTAATCATCAAATTATCATCATTCTCATCATCATAATATTCATATCATCACCAAACCCTATTCGTAAAACCTAACCCTAACCCACGAACCAAGCTGTGTAGAACCTTCATCATTCGAGCAACATCATCATTAGTTCTTCTTTGTTGAATCATCGTCATCATCATCATCTCTTCATCATCTTCAAACCATCATAACCCTTAAATAACCCTAACCGAACCATATTACCACCCAAACCATAATTCCACATTCCTACACACATCAAAGGCTCAAATTATTTTTGTTGGTGTAAGAAGGGCTTTGAAGGTTGCTCGGTGATGAAAAAGATTTTTTTTTTCTTTCAAGAATGGTTTCAAAAGTTAGGCTAAGAAGAAAATAAAATTCATTTATTACAGGGAATGGTTCGAATGGATAGGAAAGTGAAGGAATTTTTTTTCTTGCAACACTTGGGTTCGAATGGGCGGTTTGGGGTTAGGAAATTTTTTTTTGTGTATGTTTGGCTTAGATAATGATGTAGGGATAAAACCCAATTTATAAAAACCTAATCTTTGATATTAGTTTAATGCATAAGAAATACAAATTGAGTTAATCTAGGCAAGAAAATGATGGTTGGGAATACCACCAAAATCAAGGGGTTAAAAAGGAAGGAAAGAGGAGACGATATGAACTAAGTAACCCTTGATTCATATACCTAATTCTACCACCTAAGCCTTGCAACACTTAGGATAAAAGAAACAGGGATTTTTTTTTCTTCTAACAACTCAACCAAAGCATGCACTAGGTTTAGAGGTGGGATTTCACTTGACACAAGGGAGGAAATAAGCAGGCTAAAAGTCATTTGCATTCAGCTATGTCTCACACTTGTAAAGGTGTGGAAAATCTATAGTTACAAAGCAACTAGGCCCTAACGAAGTGGATATATCCGGTTAGAATTTAAACTATGTAGTTAGCTAATAAAGCTAACTATTCTAGTTTAATTCTAACCAGCCCAAAAGGTCAACTCCTTGCCCTCAATCGTGTGCTACATAGCCCCTCTCATGCCTTGTTGTTGATCTTGAGATGGGGTGCATGAAATCAACTACCTATCTAGTTATTACATCATTGATTTAAACAAAATATGAGCTAGTAAACATAGCCTACAACATGGGCTACTACTAGTACATAAAGGTGAAGGGAATTATCATAAATATTGCTACCAACTCTTGTATGCCCATACCTACCATGTCCCATGCTTAACTGTGCCATTGAAGCCCGCAAAAGTGGTTCCCCTTGGTTGTTGTTTGCATGACATGCTCGTCGAAGAGGTGGTTGGTTGACTTTGGAAGGGTGGCATGGTTGCAAGCTTGTATAGGCTGCATTTTTGTCCAAAAAAAAAAGAAGCCATATAGTGGTTGGGGTTGCAGATTGTGGCTTGCGATTGGCTCATAAAGGAAGCCATGTAAGGGGTGGTTGGGCTTGCGTTTTTGGCTTAAAAAAAAGGAAGCCATGTAAGGGGTGTGGCTGGTTGTTACATAGCATGGCTTTCATGGCTTCCATGTACGTGGATGGTGTTGTTTTATACTTAGTAAAATCCTTCACAAATAAGAAGGATTTTTGGCCCTTCAAATTTAGGATGATGAGTGGCTAATGTAGAGTGTTCTAATGGGGAGGCTCCTGCATCACTTTTCCCATACGACTCATATAATTACCAAATTTAACACATATTCCTAAAATATCAATGTTAACAATGTATCCAGAAATAAACTTCTACATCTAATTTTTTACATGTGTGATAGGGTTAATATTATCAATTTAAGCCATTTTTCTTATTTTATTGAACTTAAGTCATTCATAATTATTCCAAATATTCGACATAATATATTTATCATATTATAAAGCAATCAACACATTAAAATACCAATTTTTTTACATTTCACCCATATTAACCAAATTGCACTAAAGATAGCCAAAATACCTATATGTTCATAAAAATCCTAAACGTCCGAATATGAATGGTTTTCAACCTCCAACACATATCCTCATGAAAATAATTAACCCCCCCCCACACACACACACAAGTCAAACATTATAGCCCAATTTAAATAACAATTCATGCCAACCTTATTGATTTGCAAAACCAAACTCAACTTTCAATATACACAATTGCATGTTTTCACATTTTTCTTACTTTTTCATCATACAACACAACATATCATACCAAAACATTACTATATTGACATTATCCATATAACAATATCAAACATGAGACTTCAAACAAATATACACATTGTAACACTCTAAAATTTGATAACCCTTAATTTTGAATGTTTAACTTATTACTCAAAAACTAATCCTTACATCTCATCTTAATTATTTGTGTTAACCCCTAACCCACAAACCCCGATAAATTCTTAAATAAATTAATCCTAAGTATTTTATCTCTTTCTTTTTTATTTAAAACTACCCTAAATCGATAAAATTTTCTTTTGTTTATTTTTCTTAATCGAATACCCTACACCTAAATAAATTAAATTTTACCCTAATCCTAAATATAAATATAATTCTACTCCCGACCCTAAATTTATTTTCTTTTCCCTTTTCTATTTTATCTTTTTTTCCTTCTCTTTTTTCTTTTCTCCTCACTTGCAGCGACCCAACCCTCCTTCTCCTTCTTTTTTTTTACCTTCTTTTTCTTCTCCTTCTCCCTTGACCAGCCCTGCATGTCCAAACACATCCCTCTACCCAAGCACACATATGCTCCTTCTTTTCATCATCAAGATAAAAAACCTGCCCTGCATTTTCCCTTTGTGTGCCCTCTTCCTTTCCCTTCCTGGCTCCTACGCCTGCACCCTGCCCCTAATTTTCCAGTATGTTTTGCCTCCTCCTTCACCCACACTCAGCCCCTACACACCTAACCCATCCCTACCTACACCATGCCCCAACCTTTTACTCCCTCTCTATTTTCCCCACTCAATTTTCCCTAGAAAAACCACCCCAGTTCCCTTTTTTCCTTATTATTATTCCCTCCTTTTTCCATGCCCTTCGTCACACAACAACCCATCGCCCAACCATCACCACAACCCTCTTTTCCCCTTGCAAGACCAACTATCATTATTGCACTCTCCTTGCAATGTCGCAACCTCACATTACTACCCCTTGTGGTGTTAATTGCCCTTGCCACCATCAACCTCCCCTAGTCGTGCCTCACACCACTAAAATACCATCACCCCAGCTCTGCTTTGGCCTCTCTGTGGAAACAACCAACTCCAACAACCACCACTAGCTTCTAGCTCTACCACCCTCACATTCCTTACAAAACCGAGCCAGCAGCCATTACCACCACCATCCATCTCCACCTCCCTTGTTCCCATCATCTCCTTCATCATCATGCACCTTCCCCCTCGGCCATAACCTACAACAACAAGCCAACCTCCCCATCGAAGCCCTTCCTGGATGCTTGGGCTCACATTGCCCATGTAGTGTGAGTTGAAAATTTCTTCCCCGTTTCAAACTTAAGGGTATTTTGGTAATATTTATTTAATAAATATTTTAGTAAAAATTATTATTTTATGGGTTAAATATTAATATGGTTAGTGTGGTATTATTTTTTAGTATAAAAGGTCAATCAATGGAGTCTTATAAATTTTAGTAGGTTACCTATTATTTGTACTTTTGCTGGAAGTCACATAGTTCTTATACTCTACTAAAATATTAGATATCACATGATAGCACATTAGTATTTTTTATGTATAAATTTTATTAAGCATGTTTATCATGTTGAAATTATTTGCCTAATAATACTAGTATGGAATTTGGTAAAACAAAGCGTGCTAACTTGTGTAAATTATTATGTGCACAAAGGCATGTTAAAATGGGTTTAATGTAGTAAATAAATTATGTATGACATGCATGTCCAATATGATAGGTTGAGCATACATAGGCGTATTTATAGCATAATTATTACTATTACGAGGCTTGGGGACAATTTGGTCATTTAAGCACATCATAATATTTATTCTAATTTGAATGTCTAATGTGTATTATTTGTTTTTTTAGCATGGGGATATGTGATTTGGATGAATTAGTTATGCATGTTAAGGTGTTATGGGTTATATCATGTGTAAGGGGAAAATGGTCATTTGGCGTGTCTAGTAATCTATTCGCATGTTAAATAGTATAATTATTGTGTCTAATCTTTTTCATGACAAATTAATAAAAATATTTATTTTAAAAGTGGATGATAATGTGGGAATTATGGCCTCGGGGAAATTTTGCTAATTTTTGGCCTAATGCACCCCAAATGTGAATAATTGATCCTAAGATGACATTGGTATATTATTATGTTGACCTTAGTATTGCCTTTAATTATGATTATCTTAGATAATTGAAAATGAGTAAAAATGGTTAAGTATGGAAATTGAATCCTTTTTTTATTATGTGGTTTCACAATCGCCTTAATAAAATGTTAATATTTAAAGTGAAATACCTCAAGATCGGGAATGGTAACTTTGCAGGATTAATTTCCCTAAAGACGTGGTTTAGCCCACTATTGATTGTGGATTTTTACTTATGTGCCTCAGTGCCCCAGTCATGTATTATATCTTACTCTATTTAACTAGAAAGACTTATAGGGGGTATAGATACTTATGGATTAGGTGTTCTTGTTGGTAGGATACTATACTATCTTTGTGTGCCAGTGTGACCTGGGTACCCTAGTATCTTTGGGATTATAGTCGGTAGGATATTATGTTGCCTTGGTGCATCAGTATGAATAGAGTACATTAATATCTATATATTGATATTATTTCCCCTAGAATAAATAAATATGGAAATGATTATTGTGTGATTGAAATGATTATTGGATTGGTTTAGTAATAATCTTTGTGTCTACCTATGACTTGGTAATAGCCTTTGTACCTACCTGTGGTTTAGTAGTAGAATTCATGCCTACCTATAGTTTGGTAGTAGTCTTTGTGCCTACCTATGTTTTAGTAGTAGCTTTGGGCCTATCTATGGTTCGGTATTAGCCTTTGTCCTTACTCATGATTCAGTAGTAGCCTTCGTGCCTACTAATGATCAGTAGTTTCCTTTGATCCCTACTTGTGATGTTATAGAATTTATTAGTATTGTGCCTCTGAGCCCTACCTATGGTATTATGGATATTATTGTTTTGATATTAATATTTAAGATATATTATGAAGGTTATGGTTATTGTGTTGAAATTGGTCCTAATCATTACTTTAGAGGGCATATCTTGGATTCTTGGTTGGTAAGTTTCGGTATGTTTTAAATGAATGGATATGAGCAGTATGTAGCTTGGTGATATTTGTCTATTTGATCTAATATATTTTTTTGACCATTACATGTATATTTCAATATGTTATACCATGTATTGTTGTGATAACTTTTATATGTTTCATGTAGGCTTTTCATATTAGTTTTATATAATGGGTTACTCAATATCATTTTACAGATGGGTTCCATTTTATGGGCTCATAATTGTTCAATGGGTAATGGTTTTTGTAGGTTAGCTTGTGAGATTATTCGAAGGCTATTTTTGGCTTGAGAGTTAAGGTTATCTAGTGTTGTACCCGGCATCTTTTGATCTGGATGTTCTTATACTCTTATGCCCTTATGTATTTTCCTTTCACTAAATTTTGTAGTAATTGACTGTTAGTTTTATTTAGAATGATATTAATATGCACTTTGATTGTCTCAATTATGGTTCTTACAATTGTGTTATCGGTTAAGTTGAGTAACATTTATACTCTTAGCACTTGGTGTGAGAATGGATAAGGAAATTAAACTTGTGAAAAGTGTGATGGCAACACCTTTTGTTTTTATTATTTTATCTTTCAAAGTTAACTCTTTAAATGAAAATTTTTAGTCCTAAAAAAATGGGGGTGTTACACATATTGCACACAAAACTCTATTTACGATATATATCCTTACCAAAAATGCATCTAATCTCTAAGCATGTATATCCTAAGACTTGATGCAGGAGCATCCCCCTCATATGATAACAATAATCTATTCATACATTTTTCTAAGTTAGGAGAATCAAAAACTCTTCTTGGACTAAAATATGAGCTGGATTATAAGGAGTTATGCAAGTCATAAAACAATAATTAAAAGCCATCAACTTACCACCATTTCTTGGCTTCATTATGGATTGAATATATCTTAAAAATATGACTTGAAAAAGCCATGCAAGTCTCGGCCAACCATCTAGCAAAATAGCCCATGGAAGCACCCATTTTCGAATATCACAAGCATGTAGCCACTTCCCTTTTTGCAGCAGATTTTGGAGTTATGTTTGGTGTTTTTCAATACCTTAATTAGCATTAATTAAGGGGATTTAATGTCCTAAAAAGCATCTATAGCAGCCAGCCAAAAGGGGTCTTAAGGAAGGGTTATTTTTCCATTTAGTTAATCATATGCATGAGTAGTGTACTAGTTTTCCTTTTAAAAAAAATATGTTTCCTAAGTCCTAATTATTATCTTGTAAACCTAATGTAACAGCTATTGAATGAGAAAGGGATGATGGGAGGCTCGAAACATCAGCTCCCATGCTGATTCTTTGAGTCCTACCATAGTTAGCATGCATTATAATAGAGTTTGGTTAAGTTTAACCCTTATGGTTACCTAAGGGTTGGTTGTAATTTTATCAACTTATTAAACTCTTATATGGGTGTAAAGGTGAATGAAAGAGGTAGCCTTTGAGTATTCTACAGACCCAAGGTTGAGTGCCTTCCTTCAACCAACCTAGTGCATGGTTTGTTATGTCTTTTTAAAAATCTTACAATCTTTATCTTAAGAATTGTTATCTTAAGTGGTGATTGTAAGTATTTGATTTCAAGGATTACTTGAATATCAAATCCTTTTTCCCATCTTATCCTCTCTTCTATTTTATCTTTTGTTTGAGCCCAAGTTCCATCATCAACTTTTAGCAAAACCCAATTTGTTGAGCATTTTATGCATCAAGACTCCTCCTTCGAGACCAAAAAAAAATCACCTAAGAATCAATAATAACACATCATTAGAAATTAAGAAAACAACCAAGGAAAATATAAGGCAAATTAGGGTGGAAAAGAAGATAAACCAAAGCAAACAAAATTCAACATGAAATGGCACAACCAAGGGGAGGTGTGTAAGAGACTCATGCAACTAGGGGTGTTGTGTGAGCTCCTCGTGTTGAATGAGGGGGAGGCATCAGGGGTTGGCATTGGTGGGGTAGGAGTGGTGTGAGTTGGTGGTGTATCTAGGGTATTTGTAGCTCGAGTTTGTCATGTACTGAGGCCATGGTTTGTGTGAGTAGTTCACGTAACTAGAGGGTATTGAGCATAGGTTTTGTCACGCAACAAGGCTTGATCAATGTGATTTTCTTACATTATGCCTAATTCATAGCGTGAGGTGAGTTATATTAATTATGTAGAGCTTTGTTGAAGAAAAATGGTGGAACGGCAATGAACAAGGGACATAAGGTTTAAGAGGGAAGGAAGAGGGAGTATAGGGGGTTTGTGTGAGTTATAAAGTGAATTAAGGGGTAGAAAGGAGGGGTATTTATAGAATATGAGGTGAGGATGTGAAATTGGAATGCCAAAGATGCAAGGTTGGGGAATTTGGGTTGGCATAGGTTTATCTCAACAAAAACATGGGGAAGAATAAGTATTGGTCATACCGTCTATGGTTACAAGGGTAGGTGAGGCAAGTGTAGGAAGCATGTGTAGGTGCATGGGCTATAAAGGGAAAAGAAAGGGAACCATTTGAGGGGGTTGTATAACCAAAATGGGAATAAGGATAAGGGGATTGGGACTAGGAGAAGGAAAAGGAAAAATAAAAGAGAAAAAGGAGGAAGAAAAGAGGAAAGGAAAAAAAATTAGGGTTAGGATTAGAATTATGTTTAAATTTAAGATTAGAGAATTAGGGTAAAATTAATTTATTAATCACTTGGGATTAAAATTAGATTAAAATATCAATCACCTAAAATTAGGGTTATAAATAGGTTTAGATTTAGGATTAGGATAGGGTAATATAAAAATATCAATTACCTAAGATTAGAATTAGACTAATATATTATTTACTCGAGATCAAAGTTAGATAAAATTTGGGGTATTACAAGTGTATCGGTCCCACAAACCAGTGCTTTGGTCTAGGAAAAAAACCACAAGAAAATATTATAAAATAGGTAACTGAGACAAATAATATAGGAAAAATAGTTGCTTAGTTCTAAATTTAATCAGTATATTAGTACAGATCGAGACAAGCATAAGACGTTTTAGTGAACTAGCTGAATGGTTTTGTCCCTAACTGGATGACTAATTCTACTATGAAAACACATACAATTCTCTCATTATTTCAATCTTAATCCAAAACACATCCATAACTCATGAAAGTTTCCATAAATCAAACTTAGTGTTCATACTTCGCATTAAAACACTTAATATGTTAAAGCACTCATAATTTATACTTCGCCTATGCATCACACTTTCTCCTCATGAAAACCAAACCAACATAATCCTATAGCCACTTTCATGCTTCAAAAATTTAAGCATTCTCCTAAATAGAAAGTAATCATGGATTTATGTTAAATAAAAAATAAAACACAAATAACACCTTGGTCATAATTCTGCATCTGGAAGGTCTGGCCAAATTTATCTATCAAAGCAACTCTTCAAGCAAATAAGACCTGACCACAATCGTATTACAAGAACCTAGGATTATTGCTTACCTAAACAAGAATTAGAGAAAATTATTTAGCAAAAGTGTTTATAGCTTAAAACTTGACAGAATTGAGAGAAGAAGAGAAAAGAGAAAAAAAATATGAGGATGAGGAAAAAGAGGGGGCACTTGAAGGTTTTCTTGTAAAAGGGGGGATAAGGCTTCAACAACTGAGAGAAGAAAGGTTTAGGTCAAGATCAAGAGAGGAATTTTAGGTCAAGATCAAGAGAGGGCAAGGAAAAAATAAGGGGTTGGACATTGGAATGTGAGAAGAAAAAGTGTGAAAATGGTGGGTTAGATAGGAGGGGATGATGGCAAAGAGGTTAAGAGATCCTTAGAATAGATGAAAAGGGAGGAAAAGGTGAGATATAAGCTACATAAAAGATCTACGATGCAGCCACAAGGAAGAAAAAATAAAGAGGAAAAAGTGGAAAAAGTGAAAAGGGAACTTTTTTGAGGGAATCATGTTAGATTTGGATCAAATATAATAATAAAAAATTTCTAATGAAATTTTGTATCATTTAAATTCATTTGTAATCAAAGTATAATTGATTCTCAAAGCTAGGTGAAGGGATAGAAAAGATTTGAGATCAAAAACATAATAGAGATCATGAGTTCTAGTAGAACCAGTTGATTCGTTTTGCCATACCCATCAATCGATTCATCATAACCGGTAAAATAAAGCTACAAGTTACCAATTGACTGATTTTGTCATACCAGTTGACTAGTTCCTTGATTCGAAAGATATTTTTATAATTTATTATAAAATTTATTTTCCTTATAAAATTATATATAAATTATTTTTATATATGGGGTATTACAATAATGGTCAAACATGAAGACACTTATGATGACACGCTACAAGTTAGTTTTCTTATAATGCAACACAACTAAAAGTGGTTAAATATGAGCACAGTTATGGTAAAAAAAATGAAGACATATGATAAAACAAAAAGATAACTACAAGTTAGTTTTCTTATGAAATATCTTAAATAATATTTGTGAAATATAACATCAATTATGGTGAAACATGAGACTAATTATAGTGAAATATCTTGACTAATATTGGTGAAAAATGACTAAATATTTATTGACAGATGGTGGATCATTGTAGAAGCAATGATGAAACATTAATGATAATAGTGGTAAAGTGAAATAAATTCTATCATAAAACATCATAAAATATGGTAAAATATAACTAAAATTACAGTGAAATACATAATAAAGTTTTACATAATATTTTGTTGTAAGTCAAAAGTATACCAATATAGATCTTTATTTGTAGAAAAAAAATTAAAAATATAATGATATAAGTTTTAAAATTTTTTAATAACCCTAATTTAAAACAAACTAACTTAATAAAAAATATGCTTACATATTACACGATGCACACCATACAACAGGTGATACAACACACTGATTGAAACTTGGTTAAAAGAGCACTTTGACTAGGATGATCACTAACATGTAGGTAAGCAAGAAAGTTTTATTTGCATGTACACTTAAGACACTTATATTTTAGTTCCATTTTACTTTTTGCTATAAACAAGTATTTCAAAACCAATTAAAAACCCCCATCCAAATTTCAATTTAAATTAATGATTCTATTTTCAATCTCTACCCCATCTAATTTATCTATAGATTATATATAATTACATTAATTAGTTATCAATAATGATTTTAAATTGTAATTAATTATTTTCATGAATAATGATATTCACCTTAACTTGTTGGCATATTACATAAAAAATATTAATATTAAATAAATTTAATAGTTATAATACTTAACATATGTTGTTAATTATTATTATTATTATTATTATTATTATTATTATTATTAAATATTATAATTAATATTATTTAGTAATAGTAAATAATTAATATTATAATTATATTTACTAAATTTGACTAATAATCATTATACTAATAATTATTATTATTAATGAAAATATTATTTTTACCATCAATTCAATAAAAAAAACATATACATTCAAGGTGCATTATCAATAGAGACACATTTTTTCTATTAAATGAATAAAAAAATACATTTTTTGTGGCTGGAAAAGTCCTTTAAAGTCTTAGTTTTTAAAACAATAATAAATAAATGGTTAAGATGATGATATATGTATGAACAACATTAATTTTAGGGAAAAAGAGAATTGAAGCATAAATGCTTATTTTGAAATCCAAAGGCTAGGATATTATTATTATATATATATATATAGTTAGCATCTTAATTTAAGTATTTGAAGAATTCATAAAGTTCTAAATTATTTTTTGCGTGGTCTAATAAATCCTTGGAGGGGGTTTTAACAAGTAGTAGGCTAAGGACATAAATTTATTGGGTGAGACTACACAATCACATCACTTTTGTAATCTTAGTGACCAATATATAAAGGAAATGTGTCCAACACTTTTCATATAATGATTAAAGTAGATTCATAAATGAAGCGAGTAGTTTCTTATTATAAAAGAAGTCATTATGTAGAATAAAAATATTAGTTTTAATTTATACAAATTTTAGAGTATTTAGGTGTAATGAAATGAATAATTTTATATAATAAAAAGAATGACTTTCTATGGATTGTAGAGTATTTTCATAATATGAAGAAAGTCATCCAAAATTCATGCAAAACTACTCTCTTGTTATGATATTGAAAAACTTAATTAGACATAATAATACAAAATAGAAAAGAAGAGAGGGTATTCTCACTGATCTCAATACACCTACTAATATAAATATAACTCCATGTCATAATGAAAGAGGGGGTAAGACATATGGAAGGTGGTGGAAGAGATGAAGAGTTAGGGAGTTACAACCATAGTCAGAAAATTCATTATGTCCTATGGAACTCAATGGTGTATTAAACTTAAGTACTTAATACAATACAATTTCATGAGATTATACATCAACTAAATATAATATTTACAACAATCACATATTTACAATAGTTATTCAATATGTACATATTAAAATATTTATATCACTCCTCATAATTACTAAGTATATATGAAGGTGTAGGAGAACCTCAAAAACATATTCCCATATATAAACGTCTCTCATTCACCAATAATTGATAACCCCCCTCAAGAGTATACATTTCAAATATTGCATTAATAAAAACCTTACTAGAAAAATCTAGTGGGACAACCATAGCTCAGAAAATCGTAAAGTTTTCTATCCCTCAACTTAGCATATATCCTTTATACATTAAATGCGTATGATTTTATTTATATTTATATACACATGCCACTGGTGCTTTTATTCAAGACGTTGTCAAACCCCTCTCCATAGGGGATAAAAACCTAGCTTTTGAGTAAAAGAATGGTGTCACCATGTTGACATTTATTTATTTTTTCTGAGCACTACTTATAGCCAATTTGTTAGACACTTTTAAATGTTGAATTCTATATCCATATAAATATATCATACTCGTTAAGTGGATATATTCACCTTTTGTGTATCTATTCTAACTCATTTAATCATTTGTCCAAAGACAATAATGAATAGAGAATAATTAATACATTTATCCATTATAAGTTGCAATTATTTAAGTAAATATGTCATCAATGTCTACCTCATACCACCTTACACCTATGTAAAGATAATTCATGAATATTTTATTTGTTAATAAAGTCTATCTTTAAATTCCATCAGTATAGTCATTTCAACTCATTATGGCAAATTTTTATCCTTTTAAAGAATTATAACTCCTATTTCAAGAGATTAACTAGTTGGACCCATATTATACACTTCTAGTGAATTTATACTATACTTGTCATTAACTTATTAGAAGTTGCCATGGAATTTTTTATGTGAGTTGGAACTTTAGTCCGCACATCTAACTTTCACAACTTGCCAATGATAAGCTACATTTACCAAGCATAATCATCAAGTAAACTTTAATTTCATTTTTATTTAGGTTCATATCTTATGGAAGGCATCTTTTAAGTATTTCTCTGCTTTATGATAGTATCAATATCCTTCTTTCTCCACTTAAAAATGGTAATACCATCATTTCTAGTTTTCTTTGTGAGTTATTTTTGTGTCCATGAGAAAAGTTTATGGGCACATATATAGCACGTCCAAATTTTAAGATAAGTATCAAGTTCATTCCAATTAACCGAGTCTTATAAAATAATGTGCTATGTGTTAATAGGAAAGAAAATTAATTTAGAAATTTCATTAATCTTTGACAATATTTGATCTGACCCATTAGTTAATATTTGGCAATATTTAATTTAACCCATTAACAAGAAAGAAGATTAATTTATGAAGTTAATTAATCTTTAACAATATTTTATTTGACCCATTAATAGGGAAACAAATTTATTTATGAAATTAATTAATCTTTGACAATATTTTATTTGATATATTATTTGGATGTAAATATCTTGTATATTTTTAGGAAAGTAAATGATAAATATATATTTTAGCTATTTTATACTCTTTTAATTTAATTTTTAATCATTTATTTAAATAATATGTGATATTATTTATATTATTTATAATTATGTGCATAATTTATAATAATCTCATATATATAATTTATTTTGAGCTTAAAGTAATTTTCATAGAGTTTTTGACAGCCTTAGTATTTAAACTATAACTTTTATGTCCAAATTCGAGTTTAGGTGATTCAAGTTTTAGTGTCAAAATAAAATCGAGATATAATATTTTTATTTCAAATCATTTTTCCTATATCTAGTTTTATTAGGGTCATAAACTAGTTTAATTTTAGTGCTAATAATATTTCCCAAACTAAAGAGTCTATTATGACGACACACAAGCTCATGTTATACATCAAGAGAAGAAGAAAAATAAGCTATATATATATATAAGACACACAACACAATAGAGGAATGGGAAACAAAAGGGAGAAGTTCCCTAAATTAGGTAAAGAAAACAAGACCTGCCCAAAGAAATAGGATCGACCTGTATCGCAAGACAATATAAAAATATCAGTCCATGTTACTGGTGTGGGTGTGTGGGTGTGTGTGTGTGTGTGTGACGCATAGATAAATTGACATAAGAAGAAATAAAAGGATGCCACATAAAGAATAACAATGGACGATTATAGAATAGAAAAAACATAAACGATATGAACGGTGCCTCACAAACGAAGACGTCATACAACAAACTATACATGACTATTTGTTTATCCAATTTTGGATCTAAATTCCTATAATTTATATTCAAATCTTCTTAGGCTCAATATTTTATATATAATTTAGATTTATTAATTAATTATGTCTATTTTAATTAATAATATGTTCTAATTTTATTTTACCGGGATATGAACAAGCCTTATTCTTTATATTATTTAATTGATTGATTGTTTGATTTGTAAATTACCTTATGTGTTTTATGTTATTTTTTTTAATTATATCTAAGTAATAGACTAGTTATCTTCAATTAAAGTCTAACAATTCAAGTTGAGAGCAATAAATAATTTTTTATTTTAGGCTTAATAGTATAAATAAAAATTAAATGGATTGTAAGAACAATTAAATAATTTCTACAAAAATAGGGAAGGATAATTAATTAATTGAACATAAAGCATCGTTCTTTATTTAAATTGTTTGACTAGATGATCAATCTCAAAAATTTTAATTAGAGCATAATTAGGGAGGATATTGGATGTAATTAACAAAATATTACTTTGTATGCATGGAAATTATTGTTATTTAAAGAGAGACAAACCCAAAATATTGAGCATTCAAACCAAAACACAAAGTTTGTTGTGGTATCAAAGCTTTTCCTAACTAACCATATCTTTTTGGAGAATTGTTAGGTTTGTCTCTCTTCAATTTCTATAGTTTATTGTTGAATCCTTGGTACTTTCTATTACCAATGGATTCTGAGATCACGAGCCTCATTTTTAGGTATTAAGGAGGTCGTCGGACTATTTTGTTATTGGTTGTTGTGTCTCTTGTGGCTGTGGGTTGGTATCTTCAAATAATTTATTTGGACTATGGGCATTGTTGTCTATTCATTTGAAATTTGCTATAGATCTTATTTGTAAGATCGCACATTCCTTTATCAAGATTTATTTAAATCTAACTACTGGACTTTCTCTTTGGATAGTTATATCTTTAGTTTATTCAAAGTTGCAACTATAGGTAAACTGATTATTTCCCATTTAAGTCTCTATTTTATAATATTTGTTGGATTATTTTGTTAACAGAAGTAGAAGTCTATTGAAAATAGCATTGTTTGATTTACCGTAAAGAACTTTTCCATATGGGAATTTCAATTTAAGATGTTTCTGAAGAGAAAAATATTATTTAATCATATTGATAACATTATTGTTATTCCCATAAATAAGAAAGAATTTCTAATGGTAAAGTGATGATGCAAAGGTCATTAATTGGAATTTGGGTAGTATTAAGACATACTTTGTGACTACTCTCTGTTGTTATACTATGGCTAAGGCTATGTGGGATTATCTAGAATGTATTTATCGTCAAGCTAATAGTGATAAAAAAAATTTCAATTGGAAATGGAACTTAGCAACTTCAGCCACAATAACTTATCTGTTGGGAAATTTTATTCTAGTTTTATTAATATCTGGAACAATTATTCTGTAATTTTTTAACTAAGGTTCCTAAGGATGCACTAAAAGGCAATTCAGGATGCTCACCATGACACTCGGTGCGAACCATTTCTAATGAAATTGCAACCAAAATTTGAACATGTGTGTGCTGGTTTACCGAATAGTAATCTCGTCCCCACATTGGATACTTATTTAATTACTTCTCTGAGAGAAGAACAAAGATTGGCAACCCAAAATAGGATAAGAATAAAAGATGTCACCTCCACACTAGTGAATGTTGCTTATGCAACACAAGGAAAGGATAAGAGAAAAATTCAATGTTATAGTTGCAAAGGGTTTAGTCATATTGCTCGTAATTTCTTTAAGAAGTTTTGAAACTAAAACAAGAAGGAGGGTTATATTATTTAGGAGTTTAAGGTTATACCTCAAAATCAGCAATATCAAGCTTTTCAAGCTCAAGTTTAGTCATCATCTTCTACTGCCTCTCCCAAGACATCATTGGAGACATCTACTCTCACACCTACTATAGTCCAACAAATGATTATGTTTTCTTTCTTGAATTTAGGCATACAAGGTATTGATACTACCTCGTGTTCTTCTTGGATTGTGGATTCTAGGGCTTCTAATCATATGACCGATAACTTTCATATTATTCATAAGTATGGCGGTATGCAAAGTATTAAGATCATTGATGGTAAGTAATAATCATATTAGTGTCATTGGAAACTTGGGTTCCTTTTTTTGGAACGTATACCTCTATCCTAGATTATATACTAATTTAAATTTTGTTGGCCAATTAGTGGATCAAAATTATAATGTTCATTTTTCTCATGATGGCTACCTTGCGTAGGATTCGACATTAGGGACAGTGACCACAAAAGGACCTAAAGTAGGGATACTTTTTCCATTATTATTTTTCATTCCTTGTACTATTTATCGTGCTTCTACTCTGACTACAAACAACCTTGAAGTTTGGCATAAAAGATTGGAGCAACCCAATTTTGTTATTTTGAAACATTTTATGAAAGAAGGCTCATTAGGTAATAAAGATACTCCTTATTATTCTACTTTTTTTTAATGTACCACTTGTCTTCTAGCTAAGAAAAAAACTTTACCTTTTCATACACATGGTAGTTGTGCTTTTAAGTTCTTTAAGCTTGTGCATATTGATGTTTGGGGTGTTAGTCCCATTATCTCCTACAATTAATATCAATATGAGGTCTTTTTTGTGTTCCAAAAATATGGTGCACTTGTTGAAACACAATTCAATGCCATTATCAAAACACTATGTTTTGACTTAGGGGGGTATATGTCTCACTCTTTTCGGGCATAGCTTCAAGATAAAAGAATTATCTAATCAAATTTCATGTCCATACACTCCACAACAAAATAATATAGCTAAGTGAAAGAATTGACATCTTCTTGATGCTGTTTACACATTGTTAATTGAATCATCCTTTCCACCTAAATTCTCGGTAGAAGATTTACCCACTGCGATTTATTTAATTAATCATCTACCAACAATCACAATGAATTATAACTCCCCTTATTTTTTTCTTATTTTCCACAAGCTCATAATTATTAGTCCCTTCATATGTTTGGTGTGTGTTTCATCCATCTACTTCTTGTTAATCATCACAAGCTCAATGCATAATCTGTTACATGTGCCTTTATGGGGTATAGTCCTACTCGGAATGGATTTTCTTACTTTGATGTTGATCCCAATAAAATTTGAATATCTAGAAATGTGACTTTCTTTGAGAATCAATAATTCATCCACACAAAGATTATCCCTGATTCCTCTATTTTCCCTCTCCTCCCTTTGACGATCCACCTCATCTCATTACACATTTTCAATTAGATATTATTTATCATCAACATCACCCTACTCCACCAATCCTCCACGACATTGACCTACCACCTAATCCTGATGTTCCCATGCTTCAATGCTCCACTCAAGCTACTTGTCCACCTAATTGATATGGATTTCTTACCACACTTAATCATGTTTTTGTTCCTCATTATAATGCCAAGCATAATCTCAAGCTTGTTGGCAACAAGCAATGTATGAGAATATACAAGCTATTTATAAAAATCATACTTAGCATATAGTGCCTTATCCCCCTGGTGGTTGGTGTTAAGCTCATACATTGCAAATGGGTATAATTAATCAATTTACGATCCGATGGGTCCCTTAATCGGTATAAAGCCTTTTTTATGGATCTTGGAAATTGTCGATAGTAAGGGAACGACTATGATGAGACTTCTACTCCTATTGCTAAAATGACTACTATTCATATTGTTATTACTCTTGTTGGTTTGCATGGATGGACTTTACAACAAATGGATGTTAACAATTACTTTCTCTATGGTAATCTTAAAGAGGATATTTGTATGGATTCTCCTCCTAAGATGTTTTTTACACCTTGAATGGATATATGTCATACGCAACGATGTTTATATGGACTCCAACAAGCTCCTCGTGCATGGTTTGATAAATTTCAATCCACCTTGCTTAATTTATTGTTTACTCAAGGTCAATATGATTTCTCTCTTTTCCTATGAAATACTTCCTCAAAATTGTTTACTCTTGGTCTATGATAATGATATTGTCATTATATGTACTATTTTCTTAGTTTAGAGGTTCAAAATACTCCATCAAGTCTTTTGCTGCATCAACACAAATATACACAATAGATTATCTCTCTAGTTGGTCTTGAGTCATGTAATCATGTTTTTACACCATTGAAATCAAATCTCAAGCTTTCTCACAACACATATAGCCTTCTAAAATATCCTTAATTATATCGGCAACTTGTTGGGAGCTTAAACTACTTGATTATCACACACCCATACATCTACTTTGTTGCCCAGTAGGTCAGCCAGTTTATGCATGCCCCTCAACATATTCTTTAAACCATTGTTCGATGTATTATTCGATACGTCAAAGGAACTTTCTCCTATAGGTTGTCTTTCCCTAAGGGTTCCTCTACACACCTAAGGGGATATAGTGATGTTGATTGGATTGGTTGTGTTGATACTCGGCATTCAATTTTCAGTTAGTGTATGTTCCTAGATAATTTTCATATCTCTTAGATGAGTAAGAAACAAGCCAGAGTTCCTAAATATTCCACTGAATCATAATACAGTGCCATGTCATCTGCTCGTTCAGAGACCACCTGGCTTTAAGGTTTGTTAGGTGAATAAGGTTTTCTTCAACTTCACCCCACCTTTCTTCATGTTGATAATACTAGTGTTATTCAAATTGTCGTGAATCTATTTTTTCACAAGCATACCAAGTATATAGAGGTTTATTGTAATTCTATATGAGAAACCTTTGATAAACATGTGATTAATCTTACTCACATATTGACAAAACATCAAACTGCATATACATTCACTAAAGCTTTTTCTCAGCATAAACATCAATTCTTAATTAACAAATTGATGTTTTTTTTATCCTCCATCATCAATTTGAGGGGGTTTTTAATAATAAATAAGATTAATTAAGGAAGCTAATTATCCTTTGATAATATTTGGTTTGATCCATCAATAAGAAAGGAGATTAATTTAGGAAGATAATTAATCTTTGATAATATTTGATTTGACCTGTTATTTGGCTGTAAATATATTATATGTTTCTAGGAAAGTAAATTAACCTCAAAGGATGTGATTAGAGTATAATTAGGGAGAATATTACTTTGTAAGTACTACAATTCTTGTTATTTAAAGAGAGGTGGACCTAACATATTGGGTATTCAAACCAAAACACAAAATTTGTCAATATGTAATTAGTACATACCAAAATAAAGCATTTACACGCATATTATCATATTAATTCTAAAACTCACTAATAAGGATTTGATAAAAATTCATCTAACGACTCAACTTTTTGCTTCCATCTTGAAGTGGTAATATTACATTATTAGCCCAATTGGATGACTATTTACTTTCATGTCAATGGAACAATATCAGTTGCAAAATATGACATATGACCTTATATTACTACATTATTATATACCATGGTATATTTAAATGGTCCACATATATCCACTAGAATTCTATCAATGACAAGATCATAAGTCATTTGTATGAAATCACCAATCAAAAAAATCTTCAAGATTATTAGTGGGTGTTCTTATAAGTCTTAATGATCCAATTTATCATTCTTGCACAAATATTATCTCGTTTTTATGTCACAAAGTTCGGGAAACCTTTTTAAATATGTTGTCATGACGCATACACATGTACATTGATTCTTGTCAATTATGATCTCATAAAATACTTCATCCTTAAAATAAAATGTTTAATGACATTTTAATCATATAGATCAATCTTCTAAATCATATTTAGACCTATGAGAATGGAAGCATTTTGATGAAAACCTGTAAGGGTTTCTCAAAAATTTCACGGATCGTAGTTGAAATCGAGCGAGGGGTTCGATTCGCCGATAATCAGCCTAAGGATTTCTCCAAAGGAAGATCAAAAACTCAGAGCGTAGTTGATACAACGGCTGCTGAAGTTGAGAAGTAAAGAAGATCAAGAATAGATCGAAGAGAAGAATCAAGAAGAATGCGAACGAGGAGATCGCGAGAGAGAGAGCGAGAGAAAGAGAGCAGAGAACAGAGAAAATTTCAGAACTCAAAGTTTCATTCAACCAAAAGTGTCTCGGGACATACGGTGGAGGCCATATTTATATAGCGTACAAAATACAAAAGTGAGCTTACAAAAATACATATCACAGGCCTCTCAATCAGCATACACAACTCAGCCCAATAATCCAGCCCAAAGAATCAGCCGGTACAACAGTAATGGATCGACGGCTAGATCAAACAATAACAGCCCAAAATACAAAATTATATGCCTTAATAATACAAGAAAAGAATGATACAAATAATTCCCATCAGCTAGAAATTAATTTAGCTAATCATGGTTACCAAGGGATGAATAACCCACAATCCAACTAACCCAGTTAATTATGGGTCGGGTGGCGGGTCATACAGCCAACTTAATCCCCATTAGCCAATTTTGCAGGCGAATGCATCACATGGGATGTTCTAATCATAAAATAAAAATTTCTGCAACAATTCCTTAGCAGCTACAACAATCTTTAAGTCCATTCCCCATGTTCTGCATTAATTTTCCTAATCAAGCACAAAATAAGAAAAACAATTATAAGCACAAAGTGATTTATAACAATTAACAGAATTAATTAAATATAAATTTTGGAGATTCATATCACATTTAACCTCTACCATTAAATTACTTATATTAAATGAAAAAAATTCATGTTTTAACCATTAAACTAATAAATGAATGAGAAACTTCAAGCTTGAACCATTGAATTACTTATCAGATGGAAAAATTTCAAATTCAACTGCCAAATGCCTATACAATGGAAAAACTATTGTAAATACTCCAACCACTGTGGTAATAGATAAGACCGTGGTAAGATCTAATCACTACCAACAACGAAGTAGGTATATAGTCTCATAATCGATTGGCTCAAAAAATCTACATAAATTCATCATCACTACTTCGTGATTAGAACAAATATTTTTTATATTTTTAAAACTAAAATTATAAAAAAAAAATCTAAGAACTAAACCAACAAAAAAAATAAGTACATGTGTATTTGCAATTGCTAAACAATTCGATCATCAAGATCAAAATGTGTTTGAGGTACTTAATGTTAATAAACCTCTTGATCTTTGTACTCACTATAAGTTTTGATGACTTTCAACTAATTAATCACCTTGATCAAATTGCACAAAAGGTATTCATTACCTTTTAATCATTTGATCTTTGGGATAGAATTACACATAAAGTCTTCAAAACCATTAAACCATTAGACGAAGTTTCTAGTTTCCACTTCCATTATGTCAATATCCATCTATACCTCATGTATATACTTAAAAATAATATAGTTGGTT
Source organism: Tamarix austromongolica (assembly GCA_039764185.1). Taxonomy (NCBI): domain Eukaryota; kingdom Viridiplantae; phylum Streptophyta; class Magnoliopsida; order Caryophyllales; family Tamaricaceae; genus Tamarix; species Tamarix austromongolica. The sequence goes on along the minus strand of CM077809.1, from coordinate 82,474,221 downwards.
GAAAGCTTCATACTTTTTATCAACACTTGTGAAATCATCCATTTGTACTTCAAGTATATAGGAAAATCCAGTTACTTCTAACGGTCATCCATTAACTTTGAGTAACGAAAGTCTGCACATTTGTTATATGGAATCAAATCAACTTCAGGTGATGATATTTGTATGTAATGATGGGATATAAAAAGCTTGTTTGGTTCAACTTTTAATAAGTAGTTTTTTCTAAAAGTAATTATAAATTACAATAAGTGTTTGGTTTTACTTTTAAAAAATTATTATAAAAAAGTAATTAGCAAAATCACTTCCTATAAGTAATAAATCAAAAGTAAGTTTTACTTACTTTTGATAATTATTTATAATGTAACGCGCTACGGTATTGTTTAAAAAAAAATTGTTCATAACCGATGTATTGGCCCATTGGTTTCTCCCCGTATCTACTTCCATTGCTGCCTGCTCTCTTACGTACGGACTATGCAGCTTGCCACTGCCATTTTTGTTGCTCGCGATCACCACCGCCACCTTTGCTTCTTGCGTGCTCTACTCTGCAGCTCACATTCTCCATTTTTTCTGCTTGTGGTCGCCACCACGATTTTTGCTGCTCACGTCCTCCATCGCCGCTAATGACTTGATCTTCGCAAGATTTAGATCTGTAATTGTTGGGCTTCGAATTTACTTTCTCTTCAAATTCCAGGTATGTTATTCTCCCCATTTCCTTCTAGTCGTCTTCTGTCACTTTCGTGTTGTTGCAATGACTTGGATGCTTGCTCTCTCTTCCCTAATCTATAGCTTCTACGATTTTCAATTTTTGAATGAGTGTCGCGAACTTCACTAGGGCAAGGAGGGGTTTCCGAAAAATGAAGAAAGATTGGAAATATTGTTGGTGAGCGAACAAATTTTGTAGGCTCAAACGAGTTGTTATTGCAGTTATTGGGTCTGTTCATGCCTTCAGCTACCTACATAATTAACCCCATCAATTGAGGTAATCCCTGCTTTCTTGTAGGATATTTTCAAATTCAAGTGACGAAATGATGGGAAAAATCTACAAGGTTTGGATTTTTCTTTCTTCAATCAATTTTTAATAGGCAAGGCATAGTTTTTAATGGGTTTTCTGAGTGAAGTTGGGTCAATCAATCTCATAGTTTTTTTATGTAGAGTGAAGTTGGGTCAATCAGAACAAGAGCATATTTGTAGAATGTAGATTTACCCATATTTAAGGAGTTTAGATCAGAAAACATGCATGTTACAGAAATTATGGTGAGTGATTAATAAACTATCACAAGTTTTTGAAGGAAATTTATAAAAAAATGAAAACCAAACACTAATGAGGTACAATAAGTAATTTTTTCGTATTAATCACTTATACAATAAAAGTAAAAACAAACATATATTTTACTTATCAAAGTACTTTTTAAAAAGTAGATTTATAAAAGTAATTTTAATCTAAAAGTAGTTATTAAAAATAAGCAATACCAAACAGGGGCAAAATCACCAATATATCACTTCTCTATACACAGTAATGGGCGGTGAGACAATAAGTCCATCACTTTTAAATTTATATAATTCTCTTATATGTTATTACTTTAGATGACTTTTCATCAATGATAGAGATTTACATACGGTGATTTACAATGGAATCATTAATCCATAACTTTTGATATTACGTATTTTTGTCTTACAGTGTCAGTTTAGGTAGCCTTCCATCAACTTCAAGTGAAGGGAGCATAGTGATCAACATTGTAGTCATTGAATCATCAACTATATTTTTCCAATTGATCGTACTAGATCAATTTTAAGTCTATTAAACATGAAGTCTCATGCTTCTACCACTATCATCATTATTAATCTCAACCATCCATCTTATAGTAGGATGAAAGGTCATCATAACTACTTCACCTACTCTTGTAAGAGCATATCAATATAGCTGGTGGACGTGACTCTCCAACTATTATTGGTGGTATAGTCACACATTATGACTTACATAATTATGACATCATCATCTAAAAATATTTTTAATCTATAAATTTATTCAAAACTAGAATAAAATAACTAAAATTTAATATTAGATATATTAATGTAGTTTAGTATATGATCCATCTAATCATGCATAAGAATTAGATTGAGATATTGATGAGGAATAAATCACGCCAAAATTTGAGTATGAAACTAGATCATGTCTTAGTCTAAATAAAGATACGGGCAAAGAGTATGACTCGCTTCTTTCGAGCCCATTTTAGAACCATACATCATTCTATATCAAGTGGAGGATTATTGTCATTGAAATTTACTTGGCTATAAGATATGTCATATGTGTGACCTTTCATAATCGCAAAAACCAAGATCTCACATAAGAAATATTAAGGTAGGTTAATTCTCTCTGATGAATAATAATTATAACCATATAGAATGGTAATCGATAAAAATAGAGCACTATATTTTATTAAACAGATGTGGGATAAACCAAAAAACAATGTTATATATCTATATTGATCAAACTTTGCATCATCTCCATAAGCATTGGTTTACAAACACCCCAATGTCCCGAACAAGACCAACTCAATCGTAGAAATTCTTCATATTGAGCATCATCATGTTGATGATGTATCATGATATTGAAACACTTAAATAAAGATAAAAATACCAAATAAATAAAATAAAATAAAAACTTAGGGAAGAGCTTGTTATTCTCATTGATATGTATCAATTCAGTTATGCCTCAATATAGCTCACACTAATATAAATATAACTCTATATCATAATGAAAGAGTTGAGTTAAAAATATATAGAAGGTAGTGGAGGAGACAAAGAGTTGGAGATTATAGTTGTAATGGAAAATTTTGTAACATCTTATGGAAATCATAGCATAATTAAACCTATAATTTAATAAAATACAAATTCATCATATTGCACATCTAGTAAATAGGATATTTATAATATCTGTTTATTATGCAAAAATATTTGTTTTATTATATGAAACTCTTTGTTATATTACACAAAACTACTCAAACATTATACACAAAACTACTCTTTTTGTTATAAGAAACTATTCTTTCCATAACACACAACTAATTTCATCATTATACAAAAAGTGTTAGGCATGTGTCCTTTACGTATTCCTAAGGTACACTAAATCACCAAATTATTATGGTGTCCTAGTCTCATCCAATAAATTATCCTCTCAAACCATTGAACTAACCAAATAACCTTCATTGGCTCTCATCACTTAAGCCATGAACTAAATTTTACCATGGCACATTATACTTTACTCCTTATATTTCCAACTAATACAAAAGAGCCTAAGGGAATGAAGGTATTTGTAACAAGCGTCCTCATAGTGGTAACTAGAGCCTTTCAATTCCATGTTATCATAGATACATTTTGAAATGATAGTCGCTAAAATTCAATATTTTGATCTTACTATTTACAGTTACATAATCTTATCATTCAAAATTTACCGAACAATCTCTAATCTCAAGTACAATCTTATAAATATAGAATCTTGGTGGTATTTTATAATAATATTAGTAAAATATTACTATCTTAAGTAAAATCAACCATAGTTTTTTTTAATCTATTTTCCTATGAGTCCCGATATATTTCTTAGATACCCTTCTAATATTCAACCTTTTGTATTTTCCCAGATATTATATATTGAACACAAGCAAATGTCAATGAAGCTAAAGTAAGATACCATGGTGACAAATAATCCAATTGTTGAAGCAACATACCCCAAACTCTATCAAAATAGTGTTATAACGAAAAAAGTATATTTAAAATCATGATTGTTTAGGATTTATTTCCATAAAGGCATAAATTATTAAATTTTACTCCCATTAAGACATAAATATTGTAAAATTAAAAAAATCAAAGCATATACGTTTGAATTTTATTTCCATTAAGATATAAATATAAATTACTAGAGTTGACTAAATTTTAAAGTTTTTAAAGCATTGTGCCCTAATGATAATAAATTCTAAATATTTATGCCTTTATAAAAAAAACTATAAAACACTTATACCCTTATGAGAACAAAGTTCTTGACGCTTATACATTAAAATACACTTTTATCGTGTAATAAATAGATGCTGCATTTTATGATTTTATTAATCTTATCATTTCTATTCTTTTAGTTTATGGTGTATATATAACTCATAAACTAACATATTGTGTATTCATATAAACCAAACTTCTTTTGTTTTCTTAATTCACTTGAATGTTGACAGTTAATCTAATATTTTATGAATTGTGACAAGATATATTATCTTGTCTAAGTGTCTTAATGTTGCCTTCACAGGCATTTATATTTTTCTTTATTTTTCACTTTTGGTTTTATTTTTCATATAGTTAACATAGTATATATTTCATAAAACTAGTTTAATAATTTACGTCATAAGTAAAATGTCATAACATAAATAGTGACTATATGAGAGCTCAAGATAACATCTTTAGTGTTCACTAACTAATTTAGGTCATACAAATATACTAGGTTTATATTCTTCTAGTTTTAGTAAGATTGAAAAATCCTATGATCCAATTATATGATCTAATAAAAAAATGTATATCAATTTTACATAGAGCCTTGATTTTAATGACATTACTTAGAACTTGCTGTAGTACAATATAATTAGGTTGTCATGGCTTTTACATGAACCAACTAGTTGGAATGACAAAAAGATCTATCAAGCCTTTGTTGTGAGTGATAGAAATTAGTTACCCAATGATGATTCCATATGACAAATAACTATTGTGTGTATATAGATATATTTTAATAGGAAAAGTGTTTTAGAAATATTAATTTAGGGTTATACGAAAATTTTGGGATCCAAAATCCTATCTAAAATTCAAAAAGCCCAATCATAGAAAATCTAGTAGCATCTAGAGCAAATATCCGATTTATTTTTTTTACCGAATCATCCAAACGAGTGTTATTTGATTTTCAATATATTATACTATATTTGAATATATAAAAGTATATTGTATTATATTAATATACATTATACTATATTTTTATTGTATTTTATACTCCCTCCATATCAAAAGAAAAGTCATTCTATCAATTTACACATTTTGTAAGGAATAAATAAAAGTAGTCTTTAAAATTATACATACATCCTTCATGAAAAAATAACAAAATATTTAATACATATATAATAAAAAATAAAGATAAGAGTAAAATTAAAAGGTATACTTTAACTTTCTAAAATGACTTTCTTTTTTTATACAAATATTTAATATCAAAATGACTTTCTTTTTTATACAAAGAAAATAGTTTATAAAATTATGATTATTAATATAATTAGATATACCTACTAATCCCATCTAATTTTTAAGATATCCAACCGAATTGAAGAAACGTAAAAATCTTAATTTGCTCACCCATACATGGAGTGTAGAGAAAGGACGGTATTAGAGAAGATCTTTAATATATGTCCTTCAACTAAGAGAAAGTAAGAGAATGATCGATACGCTAAAAAACTAGATCTATCAAAGCTAATTCAATCCAAATTGTTTGGCCCAAGTAACTCAAACCCACATTTAGTTGTGACCAAATATAATATAAACCGAATCTTAAGACAAATAAAAAACTAACCCAAAGTTAATTAACTCAATAATGACTAGCATTTGTATTAACCCAAAAAAAATATAAATCTAAAACTAACCCAAACTAAAGTTAAAATCAATACACAAAAACAATGTTTTACTTCATATTAAGTTGTTACCTACATATTAACAAATTATCTTGATAACAAAATTTTGTGTTATATGTGCGCATGCACAACATACAAACATATAGACTAAATAGTAAGATCATATTTACCTCACTTTATTTTAGAATATGATCAGCACCAACCTAGTTAATATCATATTATACTAGTTATGATCATTATTGTTGTAATAATAAGAATAATTTATAATATTTATTATATATATAAACATAGAAATTAAAATTATAACTATAATAGTAGTAACAATTATTATATTTATAGAGATAATAATAGTGAATAGTGACTATTATAATAATAATAATTATTATTATTATTATTATTATTATTATTATTATTATTATTATTATAACAACAATAATAACGAGTCGTATATGATAACTTATTAGTTATAATAAATAACTAAAAACCAACATTAATATGAATTTTGAATTGATTTCATCACTCAAAATCTAGCCCATCCTATAATTTCTAGATCCAAAATGAACCTGATCTAAGAAAACCTCGTGGATCAAATTCTGACCCAACTCGATATCCATTCAACCCGACAATTGGTATGAAAAGACCTAGTACCATAAACAATTCATCACGACCCATAACAAACTCAAACAAAAACAAACATAAACCCAACCCAATCGTACAACAAATCAAATTGTTAACTCGACCTAAAATCCCCCGACTCACTTATCACTATTCACTACTATAAATATCCCACCCAAAGTCCTCAATTGTAAAATGTGCAACCAAAGTGAGCTTTATTATCTTATGTTTGAGAGACAATGAGCAATCATCTTGGACTTGTGCAATGAGGAAGACAAGTGTTCTCAAACCATTGGTAGGAATCTTGTCTAACACCGTGCAAGGATTCAATAATGATATTCTCTATACTTTGTTCTCAAGGTTACCCATACCTTAATAAATCTTTTAATGGCAAATGCCCTTGACGCATTGTTCATGTTCATTGATCTTGAAGAAGGCAATACAAACTATATTTGACAAGTGCCAATCTTTGAACAAGTTTAAAATATCCATACACATCAATGACATCTTTTTAATTATTGACTTTAGCTCTATCACAAGTGCCCCATCTTGTTTAAATTTTACTTTCAACACTCATTTGAATCATATGACCTATTGGCCAAGGCGAACAGACAACACATAACAGGTGTTGTTAATTTACATGTAATCCTATTCATTGCATAAACCTAATGTCAAACTTAGCATACCTTTGTGATAACTAAATTTCATGAGTGCTTCAAGAAGAAACATTAGCTTCACAATATTGCCAAGGAGGTATCAACTAAACTAGATAACTTCAATGTCGTGGCAATGGATCAGTATAAGAAAATGCATAACGCATAGTCATTTCTGTAGGAACTCCGTCTGTTCTAACATACCTTGGTAGCAGCAAGTATAGGAAACATATGAAGTAGAATTATCAAAGCACAAGTACTTTGGCTAGGTGGAGGTCGATGATGAGGATTGAATAGATAAGGCACCGAGCCATTATCTTATATTAGGGAGGGACATTGTCCAAACTATCGACGAAGTAGTCAAGATGTATTTTAGGCCATAATCAAGAAAAGCAAAAATATTTTCATATAAAAATGTGTGGTGAGAACATTATGAGATTTAAAAACTTGATGTTTATAAGCTTTCATCCCACAAGGATAACCAAATACTTTAAGGTAATTATACTAAGATTTCTTGTGATAAAGATACTCAAGAGGAAGGCAATGATTAACTATAACAGAGGAAAACACTGATAGGTTGTGTTACCTTCAACCATTACACGTGATGTATGATAGAGATTCCCCGTAATAAATAAATAAATAAATAAAAAGCAACACCAACACAATTATACTTCATCCAATTCCTTAGCTACCTCAAGCGCATTGTCAATTCAAATTTTTATGACGATGACATAAAACCACTTTTGAGCATACTTTAATACTGACTTGACCATAGAGAGTGCATTACTTTCGTGAGACGGATACATTTATGTAGCTCTTCACAGTTCATCTAATATGGTTAAAAATTGATTTCATTTTTTTGGTGACACGTATAATTTAGTTATTTTTAAAACCATTATGCATACTCATACGTCAAAATATAATGGTTCAAAGAGTCGAGATTAATGTGTTTGGGAAAGTGTTTTTTAACCTGAAGGGAACTTTACGAGTAGAATCGTGTCCAGCCAAGCCCATGTACCTATAACAAACAAACAGTACATGCCATGGGCTATTTAACCTTTAAATATCAGATAGTCAAATATCCAATATTTCAAATATTTAAAAATAATATTTAATATTTAATTTAAAGTTTTAAATATCCAAAAAATCAAATATCTATATTTTCAAATCGAATATCAAATATAACCAATTTTATTCAAATAAAAATTTAAATATAAAAAAAATTAAATCACAAATACATTTAATATTATTCAATTTACTGAACAAATATTCCACTTAATAAATATCTAATGTAAAAACTAAAATTAAAGTTGCTACATCACAAGAATTAATTAGATTCTACCATATCTAAAAATAAATTATATTAAAAACATAATTTCACACACACATTTTTCTTCGAATCAAATATTTCTTTTATTTATCGGATCAAATATTTAATTTGTTCTGCTTTTCATTGAATGAATCGGATATTTAATTTTAAAAAAATCAAATCAGTTATTTGCTTTTTTATATCAAATTAGTCCACATATCTAATCAAATATGCAGATATCAAATAATAAGAACAGCCCTACATAGCATACAATGCCATAGTTCTTGCATAAATATAACAAAAAAAGGATTGAGATAACATCCTTAGACGAGGAACATAAGGCGGCTCCATAAAATTTAAATAACTATAAGAACACGCAGGGAAGAAATATTGGTATTCTATGAATCCAAAAACATCATCACCAACACCTCCTGGACATCACTGAAGAACCCATTCCAAAACAATGAAGGGATAAATAAGGGGAATGAATCAACGAAAGGAAAGTTTTAGCAAAAATATCTGGGACCACAATTCCACCTATATGTTAATGATACTATTTATTAATAATACAAATTACATTTCTATTATTAATAATAAATTATTATTATTATCACAATTATTAATTTTACAACAAAACATAATAACTCATTTGAGTTTTAGTATCTAATGTTAATGATTATGTTAGTTAAATGTAATATAACTTCATTTCAATTAATAACAAATATTACTATTAACAATAATAACTAATAAAATCCCAAAAGTAATTTCTTACAAACACTAGTAGTAAATAAATAATTGTAGATAAAATGAGTATGGTAGTATAGAATGAAAAGAGAAAATTTAAAAGTTAAATTGACTTGATTTTTCAATTAGTTTCCTAATACCTTTTTTACACCAAAGATAGCATAGAACTAAGTTAATGGACCTACCAATGTTAATGCTCTTGTGATTAGTTATTAACAAAGTCGTCCGTATGAAGTACGAGCCTAATAGGGTACATATTTGTCCAAATCAACGGCTGGAGTCTTTTCCACACATTAAACAGAATATGAAAAAGGAAAACGGAGGAAGATCCTCGTACACACTCGTTTACAAATCACTGCATACTAGGTACAAAAAACGGGCCTTCTTTGCCCATGTTTCCAGGCAATTGGTTTTTCCAGATTTTCTGGGCAGAAACGAAGACGTACAAAGATGCCGTCAGCCCCCGCCCCTAGCTTTCCCAAAATCCAAGAGCCGACATTAGTACTTATAATCAAGTCACGACCCAATATAGCCCAATCAATTAATGCAAAGAAGCCAATGTCAAGGGTATGAACTTAACCACGCTAATGAGGTAAGAAAAGTTACCTTTATTTTTTTTTCCTTCCCCCATAGATTATTACTTCAGCAAAACAATGCTTGAATTTCTGAACATTATACAGACTAGAGAAGGCAAGATTCATCAAGAATGTGGAAGCTACACAGATTACAGAAGAGTCAGACCATCCATTGACGACATGATCATAAAGGCGAATGCAAGAATGGAACGAACCTTCTATCGTCGAGAGTGGACAACTGATAGGGAATGCGCACAAACAGTATAGATGCTCACCAACAGTTATCAGAAACGCAAGCAATCAAGATGTAAAATATCATATTCCATCGACATGAGACAAAAAATTATCGGTATGCATACTGGCTTTAAACTGATTCACAATAGGAACACACCACAGCTCAAGAGTCGAGAGCACCTAAAACCATCGACCGAAGACAAATAGCAATCCGGAATCAGAAACTACGTGTCCAGCTTCCAGACTGAGACTCGTTAAAGCTTGTATAAGTCCCCAACCTTCTCCAATGAGACAAACATAAACACAAGAAGCATGCATGGAGTAGTACTAGTACTACATAGATGCGAGTGAAACGCAGAGGAAAGTAGCATTCAAGTATGTACACTGATGAAAAGTTAAGCAGAGAGAAAGCACAGAGAGTGATAACTAGAAAAACGATGTATGACAATTGACGAAGTTCATGGATGGTCCCAAAGAGGGACGCCTGCATTTATTTAATGCTTGAATAATGTATATTTCCAAAGGGGGCTGAGTAAGAGATGATTGTAGTCCCAAGGGGTTTATGGCCTCTCCAGATGCTTTTGGACGTAGACACAGATAGATCTGCCTATAGATCCTCCTAATAATTCATGGTCTCCTTGTTTTGTTTATGTGTAGAGATTACAGTGACCTAAAACCCGATCTTAACAAAACGTTATTCCTTCCACCATCACAATTTTACAAGCAGTTTGCTTGCAGGGAGTTCATACAAAAGAGCTAAAAAACATATAGCCAAAAATCAAAACAAAACAGAAAGGAAAGACACACACAAGGACCTGATATGGCGCCAGCAACTTGCAATAATGCTAGAAGTTCCAGACTTTCACAATAATGTTAGAACTTAGAAGTTGCAATAATTCATGCTCTTGGGGAAATTACTCGTTAGCAATAGATAAAATTTCCGATACCTATGTTTGCTAGTCAATGGGAGCTCAACTTAGCAGAGTAACGCAATAGTTAATACGGACTTCTTATGTAACTAAATGTAAAATTGAAGAACTAGAAGAAGACTTAAGTGAGCAGTATGCTATAGAAATAACCAGCAGTTCTAATGGGAACTGACAATACACTGACAAACAACATAAAAGCCAAGCAGACACTGTAACTTGTTTGATAGGCAGAAGAAGCAACTGTTTTCACTAACTTGTTTAACCAACTGAGCCCAAGTACGAAGATGATCTTACTTTCTTTAGAAGAGAATGTGCATTTCCAGGTTTCCTGGTCACCGAATTAAAAAAATAAGACGACTTTTTGACCAGGAAACTTGTATTCTTACCGAAGGCAGCATAATTTTACTGAAGGGCCTGTTCATTTAAGCAAGATTCATCTTCATAGTAATGCTTTGAAATGTTTCCGCCATATCACATACTAATGGTGTGCCAACAATTATCATCATTGACTCCTTCCTTTCCCATGTCCCAACCTCTAGGCCAATGTTGACCATGTCAAGTCAAATCCTAGGATTCTATATGCTGCACTTCTATCCTTTGTGCACAAAAAGGAGCAGAAAATTGGGAGAAAGCTTTATCAGTCAATAATCACTATAAGTCGCAGTCATAACTCCTGCATAAGTATTGCCCCAAAGAGCACCCACGCCACTCCAGGAGAAAACAAAGAATTAATAATAAATAGATAGAAGAGCCGTTCAAGCAACATAAAATTTCATGAAGCTTACCCAAACATCATGAATGCTACTAGAACACTGGTGACTAATCTGAAAAATACAGTCATCTCAGAATTTCTCATTAGATGAAGACCATCATCTTACTGCTATAACACTTATCATACCAAGCTTTACAATACGGTATCAAATATGATAAACCACTAAACTATGTTATACAAGGCTACAAAGGCTCGTTCCACAGTCAAAAAATATGAAAGATAACAGAATGTGAAAATCTTCTTATCATCTCAAAGACCAGACTACTTGTCAAAAGGGACATTAGCAATAAATGTATGTGTGCTTTTAAGCTCTATTTTGCAATTTAGGCTTCAACATAATAATTGAAATTACAAAATAATGATTTAAAGGGTCTTAGTAGATGTCTTCAAGAAGTGAATTTTCCTTAGTCATATTTCCTCCTGATATTTTCCAAGACCAGACCCTTCCATTCCAATCAGAATGTTTGAACTTCACAAAATCACAATATATCTAAAATCACTAATAGATTTTAATTCAAACATATAACAAGAAAGGATTAAGGCCTGCTGCACCTAACCTCCCCCAAAAGTTGTGTATATTGTTAAGAGAAAATCTAATTCTTTTCATGGCCCACAATAAATACATGAACCAGCTTCTAAGTTCCTATAGTAAAAGTCTATTGCAATAAATGTCCACAGTCCACACAAACTAAAATCTAGAATATAGCAGAAGTTTTAAAAAAATCCTAGAACATGCAAGATGCAACCAATGATATAAATTAAAACAAGCTAAAGATAAAGGCTAAGACATAAGTAGATGAGGAATAAGTATGAAGATACTTACAACACTTGCAGAAGTATGGAAAGCAGTACCCTAGAAAGACAGAACAGATCCACTCAATATAGTAAGAAGCACAAATTGCATTTCTAACCTAAAGGATATAGGAACATCAAAAGTAGTTCAAAAGCTTCAGCAACTCACATGAACTTTTTCAACCACGCTGCAGCCATACTCCTCCAGAGCAAAAGCCTTAAAAACAAATGAACATGGATCAATTGCAACAGATGCATTAGAATACAAATAAACATGGGAGAAACAAAAAGAAGAGAAATTCAGAAACAGCAACAGATAGCATGCATAGCAACAAGATCAGAAAGAAACTATATTAGCAGGACAGGAAACATACAAGTATGAGCCATGGAAAATAACTTCCACCGCAAAAACTCCCCCTCCCCAACAAAACAACACGCACATACATACACACAAAAAAATACATGTTAATGTCATTTCACAATCACCACAAGCACTCTCCAGTAGCCCACAACTTTGCCCATATAAACTCCATAAAGCATGAGATAATATAGTCCACATCCAGAGACCACTGCACTTTAACAAGGGTGTCACTGAATGATCCCAATAAATAAACCAAGATACCTTCTCCCAAGTGCCTTCTAACCATATAAGCATGGAGGGTTGCCCCAATGAACTGAGAAGTTTCCTGAATCAAAAGCACAATCAGACTTCCAGAACGCAAACAAATAAATCAATGAAAATTGAATATATATATATATATATATATAATGGATAGATAGATAGATAGATAGATAGATAGATAGATAGATAGATAGATAACAAAGAAAAGGACATAGTGATAGAGAAAAGAGACTCCATAAGTTTTAAAATGAAGAGATCATATAATGGATCAACATCCTCCCTCAACTTACACTATCCAATGTATAACGGACCACACAACTTGTGGCACAAACACATAGGACTATAAGAGAAATATAAGCAGCAGCATGGATTCAAGAACCCAAAAAAGGGGAAACGAAAAATGTTGAAAGGCTGTAATACTTTGCAATAATGATTATCATGAACGTTACAACAAAGGAAAACGCCATTGGCGAGTTGTCTTACAATATAAACAGAACACATCCACCGAGAAATGCAAGTTAGAGGCCTCCAGATAAAAGACCATCCCCTTTGACTTCCCTTCAACCATGCCAAAGACCATCGCCAAGGCTCTCAGGTCCATCGGTGCACAACAGACAAGACAGGTAAATGTCCAATTATTAGAGTCTCATTAAAATTTAGACCGCAATAATAAAATATCTAGTGCAACAGCATCTCTGGAGTCAGAAAATCAGCATCATTTTCACTTGCCCGTGATGAATGGATGACTCAATGCCTGTGACACTGTCAATCTCTTATCAGGGTCCAACACAAAAATTTTGTCTAACAAATCTTTGAAATTGGCCAGCATTTTTGGATCCTCGCCTGGAGATCCTTTTATGATACTGCCAATGTCTTTTGGCTTGATGTTAACCATTAACTTCCTTATTTCCTGTAACACAAAACACATCAAAGCAAACATATGAAATCTTCCCTTTAAGCGCACTAATCAAAGCTTTGTGCACAAACTGATTGCACGTGTCAATCCAATATCTTACCTTTTTAGTAATAGGATCCTCTTCTGTTGCCAGAAAATTCAAATCCTGATCGAAGTGATGATCAGTAAATCCACCCTGCAAAAGAAGAAAGAAGCTCAGACAGAGAGCTGCAAGGCATGCATTGACCAGGTAGATTGTCAATTTGTTAGTAATTATTTTCCCCAGAGGGAAGGAAGGGAAATTGCACGAGAAATTACTCTTTGAGGGTGCATTCAGACGTATTAATTGGGAAAAAAATTGGTAACCACCCAATTAACAAGTAGATGGTAAAGGCACACATGGAAATAAGCTCAAAAGAAAGATATCTTTCGTGTCAAATGAAATCAAGACTCAAACCTTGCGAAGCATCTTCTTTGGAAAAGGTCCCTTCAATTCCATGTGTAGACGAAGCATGTCATTATTTTTGTGACCTGGGAAGAGAACTTTTCCGGTGTATAGCTCATATAAGCAACAACCTACTGACCAAATATCCATTGGGTGATCATAAGGCAAGCCGAGAACTGCACATAGGGAATACACATGTATTAGACTATGAATGAACAAGATATGGTTTTCCATTCTCGATAAATATGGACAGCAATAAGCTTACTAATCTCTGGTGCACGGTAGAAGCGGCTCACAAGATACGGTGTAATCTCATTTTTACCCGCAAACATTGCATTGCCAAAATCACAAAGCTTCAACACATTTTTTGCATCATTTACCTACAACCAAAAACTCATCATTTTAGAGGACCAAAACAATCAAGAAACAGGGATCACAAGTTACAAATGCAATCATACACACACTAGTTATTACCAGCATATTATCAGGCTTTATATCACAATGTAGAACACCACAGTTTCGGAGATGCTTCAATGCAATGAAAAGTTGCTTTGCATACGCTCTCACCGCAGTCAGCTTAAGTCCAATATTACGACCAAACTTCTTTAGAACCTCACGTAGATTCATATGAAGAGATTCAAAAACTAAACAAAGATGGTTACGGTACTTGAAACTTGAAATAAATCGAACACAGTGTCTTCTGTTGTCAGGGTCAGCACCAACCAATTTCTTTAGTATTATCAGCTCCTCCATGCCCGCCTTTAACCTACATTTAGACAATCATAATCATAAGTTAGCTGGCACACCATAAATCCAGCATCAAAGATCATGAAAAAATCAGCTTAGCATGAAAGAAAATATGGGCAGAATGCAGATGCAGGTCTGCCTAAGTGGATCATTGCAAGAGGGAGAGTAATTACATAGTCTCATTGTTTCGAATAACCTTTATCGCCACTTCCTCAGGATCACCGATTCCAGCTTTCAGATCCTTTGCACGAACTACAGTTGAGAATACACCTTTTCCATGGGCTGCCACAATCTCATAACGACCATCAAGTATCTCCCCAAGACGATGACCTTTAACAGATCACAATATTAGCAGACGTTGCAGAAGAACAAACATGCACACATAAATGTACAAATGCACACATGTAACAAGCAAAATAGAACAAGAATGCAAATAAGAGTCAACAATAAAGCAAGTTATGCATTCATCCACCAAAATTCTTTCACATTCTACGAAACTACAGCAACATGTGTGTGTGTGTGTGCGCAATACACACATATGTACAGGTATGTCTGTGTGTGTGTGTGGACACCTATAGGTATGTCATATGTATGCATATAGACACATGTATGTATATGTACGTGTGTGTGTGTGTGTGTGCATGCGTGTGTGTGCGCGTGCGCACGCGCGCGTATGTATGTACATATCTATATGGAACCAAGTCTATACCATACTCTTTAAACAGAAGTGTGATAATGCTATTTAGCACTTAACAACGAATTAACTCTGCACTTATTTTTAGGCAAAGCAATCCAAAATAAACTACGGGTCACATCATGTGTTGACGTACAATTTATGAACATCAGATTGCGTCAAACCACATAGCTTAAGTAGGGGTTCATTGGAATTTAGAGTCTAGTGTTCAACATAACCGAATATAATTAAAGAATGTCCAATAAACATGCTATCAAATGGGTCTTTAATAAGCATTCATGTAAGAGATTCCGATTATATAATATCATAGGCTATATTTACATTTGTGTTGAGTCAGCATTTGTTCTACAATATCAATATATATTTTTCAAATTTTGTTTGCTTAAAGTAAAGCTGTCATTAAGATCAACAAAAACTAACATTCAGATAGCCACAAAGACAGCAAATTTTGTATTATGCCTCTCAACATTGCTTAAATTATCGACAATCTGAACCTTCTTTAAGCCAATATTAACATTAAATTTGAACCTAGCCAAATAGTAGCAATACACGCAGCAAAGAAATATTACCCCACTTATTTGCACATGGAAGGTACCTTTATAAAAGCATCACCTTCAAAACATCACTTCTAAAAACACACACTTACATCACTATTACATGGCTCATAATGATGCTTAGAAATAAAAATAGTAAAACACCATAAGCAAAGGCCAAAAAAAAAACAATGAAGTTCTTAAAATATCATGTTTTGATATGATTAAACAAAGAAATCAGCAATAAATAAGTATTTTAGTAAATAGATAAATCTCAACAAACACATCCAGGAGTTGATGATCATTAAATAAGTAAATAGGCTCTATTTAATAAACTGAAATGAAGAAGAGATGAATTGATGTATACTGAAATTATTGGATATGTACTAATATTTATTTGTTAAAAGTACCTTTTATTAAATTGTGATAGAAGGTAGAAATAATTTTGAACTTCTCCAAAAAGTATTGGGTCATAGCTAAAATGGATGATTAAGTTGGTATTAATTTGTTTACCAAGCAGAGCCTTAATATGAATTTATTGCTGCCAACAAGATTTATGATCAGATATAGAGCTTACTATAGTATCCTTCTGGATCATCCCAATTGTCGCGGAGACCACTCCTCTCAATGGTTAAGCTATCACCCTTTCCCTGTTTAAAAAATAATACAATATAAACAAAATATTAGTATAATTAGCCTAGTGATGTTAGCAACATTCAAGCCTCGCTGTGAGAAAGATTACATGCAATTTTTCCATCAATATTCTTCTATCCATTTGGATGCAGTTGAAGTGTTGAACCACATCATGACCTCACCCAATTAAAAAAAAGTATTGAAAGCAAAAGTATTCATCCACCATCAAAGAAGCATATATGGTCACAACCCCAACCACACAATCTCCACCCCTCAAGCTTGCATAAGAAGCAAAGCGTATAGCTAGCTGCTCAAGGATTCTGGAAATGGCCTTTTCTATCAGTACCAGCAGACTTCATAGAGAGCTCCCATAGGTACAAAGGAGGTAAATACTACCATGGAATAGTTCTGACCACATGTTAACCATATCATGCAACTTGCACGATACACATATATATAGAAGTCTCACACCCCATTCCAGGCATTTTGCCAGTAAACACTACTAGCAGTTATGCTCTCAAAAATAAAGATAATGATAAAAGCATTCAACAGCACACATAGCATTCACATACATCAATCCACAATGATCATTCCGTGTTAGACTTCACATCTAAGACTACAGCCACCTGTACACAAAGTCAATAACCTCGCACAAGCCAGAATATATTCGCAAGAACTCTCAATCAGTCAATCTAGATTTTGATACACAGTAAAATAACAAATATTTTATACGTTGAATATGTATGAATTCCTAACCGAAAAACTAGAGATCTCAAGCACGGCTTCCGGTCAATCAACAAGATCATGCTCGGGCCCCCATAAGCTAAACACGCACTTTTTACTCTCTTATAACTATTATTAGCAAACCAAATAGGCGTTACGGACAAAAACCTAAATGACCCAGATTCAAATCTCCTCCCATGTGGCATTGTCTATGGGCCTCTCACTAACAGTCTCTTCGTTAGCACACAAGCTAGTAGAGGTGAGGCTGTTGGCATCATCCTTTTGGGTATTAACTTTATCTTACGGAGATCATTTTCCAATCAATAACAGTACAGAATTTGCTTCAGAAATAAAAGAGGTTGGAGAGGACAGAACAGACTTGGATATATGAGAACCAGGTAACCGGTGGAAATAGTAGCTCTGCAGAGTGTAGATAAACCATCTAAAAGGTCTCAAAGATTAAAAATAATCACAGAAAGGGTAGGGGTAAAAAGTCCAATATATAGACATACATACCACTTTACGAGCTCCAGCCGGGGAATCCCCAAAGATGTCATCACAGAACATTGCACCAGATCTTTCACTCTGCACAAAAATTCATCTTGCATGAGTCCACAACTCAAAAGATACACAAAACCCTTTAAAGTGGATTGCACAGATACCAAGCTGATAATACTAAAACATTTTCCATGGTGCCCCAGACACCCGGCTAGGTATACCTTCACACCAGGGTAGAGAACACAACAGTCCTCACTACAAAATTAATGAAACAAGGAATCAAACGGCCTACAGGATACTAGCATTCTGTCAGCAAAAACACAGTATTAATATAGACATATGCTTCTACCAGAACAGTATTACGATCATCCAAAGCAAATATATTAAATTAATGAGGAAGAAGGGGGTGCAGCAAAAATGCACATGGTAGATGGTCTCTCAATTATAATAATGCTTTTGAAGCATAATAAATGAAAAATAAAAAATTAAATCCATCGAGAGAGATGAAGCTTTCAAACAAGCCATCTAGTTAGACTCCATGATATTTTTATACAGTGAATGTGCTATTCAGCAGTGACCATCCGGTTGTCAGTTCTTTCATTTTATTGTATTTGTTCCTTTTTCTTCCTCATCATAAAGATTGAGGGTTCACCCTCTTTTTTATGTATCAAACATTTTCTGTTATTGTTTTTATACATGTAAAGAATTTCAGAGTAAAGGAAGCTATCATGCAAGAATTGGGTTAAATCTCAAAGAACCGAGAACAATAAACACTAATTGAAACACCATCAAAACGCAAACACAAACCTTTGGTGTACCCTCTCCAAGTCCTGCCACACCAGAAGGCTTCTCAGCAGCAGCAGTTCCGTTTTGTAGAGGTGATTTCCCCAGTGTAAATAAATTTTCAGCAACATTAGCATCTTGCTGTTGACCCTTAATATCATTGTTGTCAGGAAAAGCATTTGCATTTGTTGTTTGATTAGTCTTTTCGACCAGCTCGTTACCTGATACAGAACAAGGTTAAGAAGACTAGGCATCAAAATCAAAATAATCATATCATATAAATAATAACAGATGACTACTGAGATAGAGCCAACAGCAATCAATACAGCTGATCTAATCAAGTACAGTGCAGGTGACCTGATTATGTCCAATGTCCCAAACTCCCAATACCCATCATGTGACTGGTCAGGAAAGATACTCAACTTCCGCATGGAGATTCTGCAAAATACACTTTAGGCTCTAATGACATCAACTCACCTAAGATTTCAGTCAGATTGATGGGTGTACCGCTCAGTATCAGATTATATTGTGACATAAACTCCTGGACTGTTCAACTATCATGACAAACAATATAGCTATTTCCAACTATTACTTTATCAAATACTATGAATCAGTTGCACAAAGGTTTCCACATAATATCTCAATTACCAGACTTGAAACGCAATACGTAAGTAGCATCCAGGGAGTAAGCACCTGTTCAGTAACAGATACAACAATTGCAGGAGTTGCCCATTAATTGGAGCTAGCCTGCTTTATGCGGAAAGGAAAAAAAAAAAAGGCCTAGTGTGTGCAGGGAATCCTTCAATTTTTGTATGTGTGGTCCCCAGTTAGTATACAGGATAGTTTGCACATTCAGATCAGCATAGACTTGCAAATATATGACTATTGTAGCTATCGTCTCCAATTCAACGTATGCCATCATTAAAAAAATGAACATTGTAATTATAAATACAAAATCAAATACATAATGCACCTCAGCATAGATGCACACATATATCAACATACATATAGCTGCCATGTGAACGTCAATGCGGTAATATATTGAAAAACACGGACATAAATCAGAAAAATACTTAAATCCTCAATTTAGAGAAGTAACCTTTACCTGCATTTCTGATCTGACACTCGGCTTGCTGCAACTGCTGAGCCTTATATTTTTTTAGGATGGCTTCCTTTCGCCTTCGACTCTCCTCCTTGATTTTCTCTATATCTTCCTCCTCCTGCTCAGGAGATTTCAATTCTACTACTTCCTCATAATCTTTTTGCTCACTTTCATCTCTAAAGGCATAATACGAAAGCAAAAGCAGTCAATAGTAAGTAACAAATGTGAGACATTTATGGATTTCCATGTATATATTTGAAATAATAGAGGCCATAAGTAGGGGAATAACTACCTATCTAATTTGTTTTTGCTTGCCTTGGAGTCATCCTTTGAGTTAAAATCTTTTTCTAAAAAATCCCCATGGTATTCCCCTTCGTCACATCCGCGCCTTCTAGAGTCATGGTAGCTCCCTCGATCACCATATCCAACATCATAATCATCATATCTATGATGCCTACTCCTTCTATACCTCTCAGCATCCCTAAGTTTATCTTCATAGGTATTCCATCGAGACCTCTCCCGTTCCCT
Source organism: Tamarix austromongolica (assembly GCA_039764185.1). Classification (NCBI taxonomy): domain Eukaryota; kingdom Viridiplantae; phylum Streptophyta; class Magnoliopsida; order Caryophyllales; family Tamaricaceae; genus Tamarix; species Tamarix austromongolica. Next base: position 82,453,753 of record CM077809.1, on the reverse strand, counting down.
CTCCCTTCCCAATTTTTTATCCCTGCTCCTCTCCTCCCATTCTCTCCCCATCTCTCTGTCTCTATGAGAAGCCCTGCTATTGTCCCTCCTCCTTTCCCTTTCATAATCCCTCTCTCTGCTACGCCCACGAGCATTCTCCAACTCCCAAACTCTCTCCACATCCCTATCTCTATATGATGACCGGCTGCTATCTCTTCTCCTATCCCTTTCATAATCCATGTCCTGACATCGTCCACCATCCTTTTCCTTTCCCCAACCTTTCTCCATATCTCTATATTGATTTGATGCCCTACTGTTCTCCCTCCTCTCACTCTCAAAATCTATTTCCCTGCTCCCTCGGTGATCGTTCCCTGAACCCCTGTCCTTATCCACTTCCAAATCACTGACTACATCCTGGTTCCATTTCTGGACCTCCTCTCGTCCTTTTGCCTTTTCATGGTCTCTATATTTGCTTCGTACTATTCCTTTCTCTCTCTCCAAACTTCTGCCTTCCTTTTCACAGCCCTTCTTCCTCCTATCTCTATACACCTCATCACTGTCCCTCGCCCTAGACTCATGATCATGATGACTAGCATCTTGCTTATCATGTCTTCTACTACTAAGGTCCTTTAACCTCTTATCTTCAATCATCTTTTCATCATGGCCAGAGTCATGATCAGTTGCGTCGTTATTATATTTATCATCCCCCTCGTGATGAGAACGGAATTTATTTCTCAAATCCTCGGAAGAATTTGACATGCTTCTATCAACTATCTCTTCATTATGCCTTCTGTGAGGTGGTGAGAGAGACAACATTTCATGCCTATTCCCATTGCTTCTACGAGACTTCAACTCTCCAGCACTTCTTAATTCACTTTCATCTACATCCATAGCTTCCGCATTCTGTTGCTCTCCGTCACTGCCATGCCTGTCTTTTCGCTTAATCCTTCCAGTTGAGGGATAATTGTATCTTCCATAAGCCCTAAAGCTGCCCTCATTGGACTGATGACCAACATCCTCCTTAGCAATTCTCTGCACCAGAACGCCAAGCAAACCTTATAGCAATAGCAGATGGGTATACTGAATGCATTATCGAACAAAAACCTATGCAGCAAGCAACACATCTAAGACATGTAACTAAGTCTTACAAATAAAAAGCTGACTGCTAGCCAGTGGCTTCTGGATTGCCTAGATTAACTTCTCTGGGGATTCAAGTTTCACAAATGCAAGCAGGCTCTTATATATGAAGTCATCTTTCACTCAACCAAAAGCCATTCAATTACGTCAGCTGGTACATCATTCGTACAAAATATGTCAAAGAAGCAAAATTCAATACAATGATGATTCAAGCCTTTAAACGTCAGGCAAAAATTAAGAAGAGAAGAAACAAAAAATTACTCTTTGCTCTCCTTTTGGAAATAGCAACCCCATGGAAGAAAACAAAATCCCTACGCGAATCAAACAAAGAGATAGATGGCAGGTATCTGAACACACCTTATTAGAATTTTCCAATTCACTGACCTGATCATCACTGGTATCAGTATCCAATCCCCCCTTAATGCCGCCAATTTCAACTTCACTGCCCACAATTTCACCATCCTCGACAATCTCACCTTCCTCCATATCATCGTAATCAACAATTCCCTTACTCACAACCTTATCATTGCTTTCCTTTACCTCGTCGAATCCAACTCTCTCCTTGTGAGCTTCCATCTTCTCGATTGCTTCCTCCTCATAATCGTGCTTCTTACTCCTATGCTTGTGGTGTCGACGATGATGACGGTGGTGGCGATGTTTGTGCCGCTTTGACTGATCCTGCGACTCATCATCGGAAGGAGAACGACGATGCTTGCGACGGCAATCCTGAGAATCGCTGGCCATGGCCGAGGAGATATCTAGGGTTTCGGTCGACCTTAGATGTACAGCAAAGTAATAATTGGCGGTGCGCGATAAAATGATATTTGACGACTGTGCTTCGCTTCGGTGCGATGTATCTGGTTTTATTACCTTGACGCAGCGTTTGTTGCAAACCAAGTCCCTCACCTTACTTTTATCGCTTCATCCACATTAAATTCATCATATCATACTGAAGGATATTAAATTAAATTAACACAATAAAATTACATTAGAATAATATAATAATTAATAATTATGATTATTAAGTTTATTTTGATAATATAAAAATAATAATTAATAGAAACGATAATTAATAGTATTATAATTATTAATGTAATTATTAATAATAATGCAATCATCATAATAATTAGTGTTATTATTAATGTAATTATTATAATAATTATTTGTATTATTATTATAATAATAACTAATATTAATATAAATATTAAAATCATTAGTATAATAATTATTATATATATAATTACAGTAATACTAATTAATGACTTAATTATTATAATTAAGATATATGATAGTTATTAATATAATTATTATAATTATAACTATTTATATTATTAATCCACTCCTTCAATTTGGCCCGAAATAACGAACCCCAAGAGGTTAGTACACTCTAGACAACTCAAGATTTTATATAGATTTTTTTCCCAAATTGAATCAACTCGACCCACATAATAATATTATGGATGAATATCACTGCTTCAATGTCTAATATGACTTATTCAAATAAGTCGGTCATTCTCCATTCAATTTGAACGTGCCCAACTTCTCCCGATTGTCTTACACCGACCACCTCAAATGACAACATCGTCCTACCTTGTACAGCGACACATTATGAGTCATGACCTCCACAAATAATGGAGATGCGGTTCCCACAAAGCCATAACGAATCGAATAGTTAATCTTAGTAATCACAACTCATCATTCACACGAAGTGACCTTATGTTAAGCCCTCCATCTCTTAGTTGTTTCTGCCCATTACAACCTAAACAATGCATCTACAAACGCCTTCAGCTAGAGACTTCGAACCTTCATTATAGGTGGTTGTCCTTGCATGGCCTAACAACTGAGTCACTCCAACCCCTCTTTTATTGTCCATTCACATTATGTATGTCCTATGTTATTGACTTAAATGCTAGACCATCCTTAGGATGGCACCACTCTAGTGTCCCTTTTACACTCAAAATGTTCTTTTTGTATTTATTGTAGGAGAATCAGTAATGCGCCCACCCAACTTTGATTCATAACCCCATTATAGATTGCAAAAATCTTTAATTTTACACCCACCGTGGGCCCCCACTTTTTATGTTCACAAATTACAAATGATTGATGATTTTTTACCATGGTAGACATCACTCCATTCTCCTCTCGAAGATGGCGAATTCACTGCGCTAACTCCTTTTGGAGATATTCCACCCTAGACAAATGAGCCATGATCTAATACATGCATTGTTGAGCGATGAATAGAGTTATTAACTCAAAAAATGGAGGAATATGCTAGAATAATACAAGATCTCGAGAGAAAAGCTTGGTATCTTAGAATTCAATGAGTGGTGTACCTAGCTAGGGCCCTATAAGTCACTTTGTCACCACTGTCATTGTTTCCCAACACTCAAATACCAGCATTCAACATGGTGGCCTCTTCGTAACTATGCAAGGTACCTGCCATACTTGTATGCAAGTCAGCATCCAACAAGTTGAATTTTGCACAACTAAGTGTCTAACTCCACCATGTCTCCTCAACCCCTTAAGTCACAAGAAACCCACTCGAGATCGAGCAAACAAAGGCTCGAGAACACATGATTCCAAACTAGGGATGGCAACGGGGCAGGTCGGGGACGGGGACCTCGTCCCCATCCCCGAATCCGATAAGAAAAAATAATCCCTAAACCCGACCCGATCCCCGATATTTTTTTATCAGGGATTCCCCGACCCGATCCCTGCGGGGATCAAATCCCTATACCCGACCTGATCCCCGATCTATTTTCCATCCCTGATTTATTCCCCATTCTTAAAATCCGACCCGATCCCCAAAACCCGACTTTATACCCGATCCCCGATCTCATCCCCGATCCTCAAACTATTTTTTATATTATATTTTTAATTTATATTCTATAAAAAAATTATATTACATATATATATATATATAATTATATATATAATTATATATATAATTATATAAAAATATATATAAAAAAATTCGGGGCGAGTTCGGGGATGGGGACCCCAAACCCGTCCCTGAAAAAATTTCCGTTAAGAATCTCCGAACCCAAACCCGATCCCCAAATTCTCTCCCCAAACCCGAACCAAAACAGAAAATTCCCGACGAGGCCCCGAACCTGAGGGGAAAATTGCCATCCCTATTCCAAACCCTTTTTATCAACCCTATGTGCCTCAACTCTGTCCCATTTTTGTTGGCATCACTATTACCGAGGTAACTCTTTGTGTGGTAGTTACTAATGTTATTTACCCTCATGCTTTTCACTTAGGACACCATTGCATGGCCTCACTATAATACAACTCAGTATGACCTTACCCAGAAGATGGTTGTCCTTGATCAGATGATACACTAAATACCTGGCATACCAATCCCGATCAAGAGAAGTCTACCCAATGGCATCGTGGAATCTCCATTCGTAGATGCTATCACAATGGTGAAGATGCAAAAAAAAAATCATTCTTCCCTATTTTAGGATGTATGATGGGACTACTAACCCTAAATATCATATCGCCCAATATAAGCAACACATGTTTACATTGGTAATGTCAAAAGATATCCTAGAGGCATGCATGTGCAAGGGTTTTGGGACCAACCTAGATGGTCTAGGCCTCGAGTGATACACTTCTTTATCCATTGTAACTCTTTATGTGATAATTACTATTGTTATTTACCCTCGTTCTTTTCACATAGGACACCATTACATGGCCTCACTACAACACAACCCCTATATGACCTTACCCAGAATATGGTTGTCCTTGAGCAGATGATACACCAAATCCCTAGAATACCAACCCTGATCAAGAGAAGTCTCCCCCATAGCTTTGTGGGCTCTCCATTCATATATATTATCAAAATGGTGATTATGATAAAATAAAAAAAAAATAAAAAAACTCTTTCCTCCCCATTTTAGTATGTATGATGGGACTACTAACCCTAAATATCACATCGCCCAATATAAGTAGCGCATGTTTACGTTGGTAATGTTAAAAGATATCCCAAAGGCATACATGTGTAAGGGGTTTGGGACCAACCTAGTTGGTTTGGGCCTCAAGTGATACACTTCTCTATCCAACAACTTTATTTCTTCTTTTACACAACTAACACTTTTACCCAACGAATCTATTTCTTGTTTTTCGCAACTAAACAAAACTTTTACCCAACAAATCACAAGTAGTAAATACAACACCCCCCATTTTTACCGCTAAAAATGTTCATTTTACGAAAGCGTTAACTACAAAATTAATGGGTGTTACCGCCGCACTCAATATAAGTATGGCATTCTATATCATTCTTATACTAAGTGCTAAGGTTAAAACATTACTTTACTTAAATAACATTTATAATGAATGCAAGATAGAATTTTCAATACAAATTACACTGTCCTGATATATACAAAAATATCAGGTAAAGAGTTGTAATATAACAAAGGGAAATAGTATGGGACTTAAGAGTCCACGAAATATCCGGATCAAAAGAAGTCGGGGCGAACACCGGATAGTCATAACTCTCAACCCTCTATTTAAAGTCGTCAAACCTTACCCTCAAAGTAGTCATGCAAGGTAAAGATTGTCCGTTGAATGGGCAGGGGACCATGAAACAAAACGTGTCAGTACTATGGTATTGAATAACCCTTTATACCAAACTAATATAAAAACTAACATGGAACACATGCAAGGCATACAACTAACATAGTACAAGACATTTAAGTATTCGTACAATGATTGATATACAATCATCACTTAGACAGTTAAATTTTATCAATGTCACATAGTACTCATTTTCATTTTTCTAAAACAACTGAAAGCTCACCAAACACACCAGATATGCTCTCAAAAGTAATAATGAGAACCCAACTCCAATATAACAATCATAATATTCACAGCATGACTCATATCTCAGCATAAATCCCAACCAAATTTATAACATCACAGGTATACTAAAATAAAGTCCATAACATCACAAGTACAATATAATAAGATACATAATATCACATGTATTCTGACAGATACAGTATAATAAAATCCATAACATCACAGGTACGCTTACAGACATAATACCAACACAGATAGGCATGAAGACTACTACCGAAACCATATATAGAAGCGAAGGCTACTACCGGAACCACAGGTAGGAGCAAAGGTTGCTACCAAAACCACAGGTAGACATGAAGGCTACTACCGGGACCACTAGTAGGCATAAGGATACTACTGAAACCAATCTAATATCCAATAATAATCAATCCAATCAACTCATATAATTTCTATTTTTATTTACTCGAGGGGGATACAATAATAACCCGTAGACATAAAAGTACACTAGTTATACCGGCACACAAACATCATGGTACCCTTCCAATCATCCAACCCAGAGGCATAACAACACTCTGGTCATACTAATGTACAAGTCACACAATACCCTCCTCACATCAGACACCTAATCTGAAATGCCCCGAAATTTTTCTAATTTTGAAGATTATATTTAAATAAGGTTTTATTTAAAAATTTAATTTAATAAATTATTTTTACTAAAATAAAAGAAAATTTATTAGGGCAAATTAATAAGAAATTTTATAAATATATCAATTAGAGGAAATTTGGGTATTTTAACTAATTAAAGATTTTAATTTGGGAATTTATTTAAATAAATTATTTTATTCAAATCAAGGAAGATAAAATAGTTTTAAATTCATTTTAAATTTTATAATAATTTAATTAAATTAAATTTGAGTGATTTATTATTTTAAAATGGAATTTATGAAAAATCCTTTAAAAAGCCTATTCTAGCCTAAAAAGGGATTTAAAAATTATTTTATTTAAATATTATTAATTTTAAATATTCAGATCTATTTAATTGGCCCTAACCTAATTATTTCTCCTTTCCTTTTTCCCTTTTTCCTTTTTCTTTCCTTTTCTTTCTTTTCCTTCTTCTTCTTTTCTTTTTCTTTTTCTTCCCCGAATTGGGCTTGTTGCGCTGGCCCAATTCCTTTTTCCTTCATTTTCCTTCAGCGCGGCCCGGCCTGCGTGTCGTTGTCCTCCCCCCCTCATTCTCTGCGCCGCGTTTTACTTCCTTCTCACACTAAAATACGGTGTTTTGATCATCACGTTTTTACCGTTGTGCGACAGCCTCGGAACACCGTTCATTATACCTTTTTACACTCAAAACGCGTCGTTTCATTTAATCTCCTTCACCCTTGCGCCGAACCGCCCGGTCTCCCTCCCTTTTTCCTTCTTTTCTCCCTCGCGAACCGCCCGGTCCAGCACCCCACCTTCTTCTTCTTCCTCCAGCCCGACGCCATAACCGCCAGCACCTTCTTCCTCCCCGAAAACGGCGCCGCCGGCCACACGTGTCATGATCGGCCCTTCTCCCACTCATTCTCTCCCTCTCAACACACCCTTCCATTTGAATTGCCCCAATCTTCCTCTCTTCCCCACGTTCTCCCCCATTTTCCTCTCGAAGGTCGGGCAAAATTTTGAATTTGTGCCGCCCGACCAACGGCGAAACCAACCCATTTTTCCACCGAAATTGATCTTCTGGTAACCTTCACAACTAGAGCCTACCCTCCACTACTATAAATACCCCTCGTATGGCTCAAAATCGAGCTTTCTTTTCCCGAAAAACCCTAAATACAATCGGTGCGCCACCGCCACTTTAGACGCCTCTTTCTCCACCATTAGCCAACCTCACCGCCTCTTCTTCCTCTCAAACTCTTTCCTGCAACACCATCTAATAAACTAAACCATCTATGACCTTCGATTCACCTTGTACAAGCCTCCATAATCGTGCAAAGTTGACTAGTTATCTCGCTAGAAAATTCCACCCCGAGACCTTGAACCACCACATCCACCGCTTTTACCACCTTCCAAGCTAACCAATAGCTCCTGATAAGTCCCCTCCACCGACCTATAATCTTATTTTATTTTTCTCCTTCCCTCTCACCTCTTTTTCTTCATATTTACCCCTCTTCGATCCATTTTCCGGCTATCTCCGGGAACCACCGCCAGTTCCACCCATACCCTCCGACTCAAGGTGAAATCCTAGACCTTTTAAACACTTAATTTCGATTTATTGATAATTATTCTATTTTTATCCTAATTTTTAATGTTAATTCAACTTTAATTATTATCATTATTATTATTATTATTATTATTATTATTATTATTATTATTATTGCTATCAACTATATTCTAATTTCTAAATTTGTTTGGCAGGTCTGGGAGTATTATTGAGTAAGATAAATTATTATTCTTGAATTTTGCTTATTTAATGGAATTATTACATGTTTACCATTATTATTAATAATAATATAAATAATATTATTATTAGTGTAATTATTTAGTTAATATTGTAATTATTTCAGGAGGATTAGAAACCTAGCATTTTAACTAAGTCTCACACATTTGCTTTTTACAACTATTATTAACATTTTTAACATTATTTCTAATTATATTATTATTATTATTATCTTTATTAACTTTATATTATAAGTATATATAATATTAATATCATTATTACATTTTTGAATAATGTTATTATTAAATGGATTGATTTTGAAAGCCACCTTGTAATTTTAAGAATTATGGTATTATTAATATTAATATTCTACTAATAAGAGTGTTATTAATAATGTTTTACTTATTATTATTATTATTATTATTACTATTTTTATTACTATTTTGGTGAAGGGTAGAAACCCTTGTATCACCACCCTTTCGAATGAAAATAATAATCTATTTGTATTTTTAAGTAATATTTTGTATAGTTAATTATTGTGTAGTATTGTTTTAATTAAAAACCAAATCTTAGAATAAGTTAGAGAATAATAAAATTTTATAAGGGATCCTAATTCTAGTATATCTTTTATATAATAGGTGAACCCAGTCAAACCCCTCAAGTGGAATAGGAACGTGCACCAAGACCGGTGTCATTTTAGGTAAGGGTTTACTAAGGCCATTTGTATGTTTATATGCATTATGTGTTTCATATGTCATGTATTCTATGGTTGTTACTATTAATTATTTTGTATGTGGCATGATTATAGAGTTGAATATGTTGGTATGAATGGCATGAAGATTATGTGTATGTTATGTTATTATTATTGTATGATATGACCCTAAGACATGTTGTAATACCCCAAAAATTTCGAAAACCTATATTTTAATAAATTACTTTTAATTGGAATAGAATTGCTTTTAGATTATTTATTTTAATTATTTTATGGATTTTAGAGTATGTAAATTTGGATAAAAGTATTTAATAAATTAAAAATAAATATTTTGTTATTTATCATATTATTTTATTACCACATTTTTGGGAGCCCATCATCCCCTTCCCGAGCTCCCTCCTCTCTCTTTTCTCCTCCTCCCATTCGCCCCCCGTTCTTCTTTTTCCGCCGCCCTCCGCCGCTCGAACCACCAAGCCCAGCCCCTGCGCCACCTTCTGCCATCGCCTACTACCACCATGCACCACCACACAGCCCCTTCGAGCCCCGCACTTCCTCCCTTCTCCTCCTCTTCCTTTTTCTTCCCAGATTTTTCCCCTTACCGCCGAGCCACCTGCAACCGCCTCTACCGACGCCGTCCGACCACCTCTGCCGCCACCCAACCCACCGTTCGACACCCTGCAACCCCCTCTACAACCGCCATCCATTAGTTGGCCGAAACCAACCCTTGCACCCCTCCATCTTTCCCTCCACTTTTCCTTCGTTCTCAACCCTTCCACCTCGACCCACTTCGGCAGCCACCTTCGCCGCCTTGCCGCTGCCGTCTCTGCCGCCCTATGCCGCCTTGAAACCGTCCTTTGCCTCCACCTACACCCCCTCTACACTCCTGCACCATTCCCCTGCCTTAGAACCTCCCCTAACCACCCTCTTTTCTAGCCTAAAGACCCTAACCCGAAAATGATGAATCTTGCTTCCTTTACCCCCCTTTGAACCCTTCCACCCCTTATTTTTTGCATGAAACTCACGCTGCCCATGCAGCGTGAGCTCCCCTTCATTTTAAAAATTGTTTGGATAATTTTTAAGGTAAAATGGTATTTTATGTTAAGTGTTTTATTAATTAAAATTTATAAAGTTTTATGCTTTGGTTCTTATTTCTAACATAAACATGATAGATATTATTTTTAGGTGTTGAGTTGCTAAATATGCTTGGTAAGATTTGATATTTTGCGGGATTAAGGTAACCGTTAATCCTCCCTTAAATATATGGAAAAACGCATGCTAGCACATTTAGGGTTTAGTATGATTTTATGCATGTTTTGTATGCTTAGCATGATATGTTTATGGTTTCTTATATTGTTTGTTAAAAAGAAATAGCATGATAACTTTTGTGCCATATGTAGGTATGTTAATTAAGGAAGGAGTTGGAATATGGATAGAAATGTTAAACACTTGTTATGATGTACCATGTTGTTAATGCATGAATGATGTTATTGTTTAAGGGTATTTTAGTAATTATGCTTATGAGATAAAAAATCAATGTGTGTAGTTGCTAATGAGTATTATGTTGAAAAATGACAAGTTGGTGGACTTAGATGATAAGAATGAAGCATTAATATCATTAATTTATGTAGTGTTAGTAAATTTACAAAAATGGTGAATAAAGGGGTTGAGTGGAAATTTTATAAGTGAAAAGGGTATTTCGGTAATTTTTGAGATAAAAGAATAATATGGAAATGTTATGATTAAATGGCCAAATGATAATTTACAAGTAAAGGATAAAATTGTAAGTTGTGAGAAGGAAGGGTAAAATGGTAATTTTGGAAGTAGGGGTAAAATAGTAATTTTGGATGAAGGAGGGCACTATGGTAATTTTGGAGGTAAAGGGGCAAAATCGTAATTTCATAAGTAAAGGGTAATATGGTAAATTTTATAAGTGAATGGTGAAGTGGTAATTTATAAGTAAAGGGTTAATATGGTAATTTGGAAAAGAAGGGCAAAATGGTAATTATGTAAGGAAAGATAAAGATGGTAATCTTGGATGTAAAAGGGTAAAATAGTAATTTGTAAAGTAAAAGATGTATGGTGGTAATTTTCATAAATAAAAGGATATTATGGTAAAATTTGATGTAAGGGGGTAAAATGGTAATTTTGTAAATGAAAGGATATTATGGTAAACTTGGGAGTAAGGGGTAACTTGGTAATCATGATAACGACAAAAGATAATTTAGCAATTTAATTATGATTGTAGAAGGGCAATTGGATAAGTATGATACTATAGAAGGGTAATTTGGTAAATTAACCAATTAAAGGGCATTATGGTAATTTTAATAATGGAGAAGGGTAGTATAGTAATTTTGATTATGAAAAAGGGTAAATTAATATTGGTAATTATGAAGAAGAGTAATTTGGGATTTGTGATAATTAAAAAGGGTAAATGGCAATTAAAATAATTGAGAGGGGTAAAATGGTAATTATGATAAAGGAGAAGGGCAATTTGGTAATTTGTTCAACTAAAGGGGCAATTTGGTAATTTAGCCGATAAAAGGGTAAAGTGATAATTGTTTAACCAACTAAAGGGGTAAAATAGTAATCATGGTAATGAAGGGGGGTAATTTAGTAATTTATCCAACTCAATGGCAGTTTTGTAATTATAACAAAGGAGAAGGGCGATTGGGTAATATGACCAACCAAAAGGGGAATATGATAAGTATAGTAATTATGAGGGGTGAATGATGATCTAAAAAGTGTGTGGGATAATTTGGTAATCTAAATTGGACAAAGGATAATTTGGTAATTATGCAACCTTAAGGGTAATGTGGTAATTTATCAAGTAAGGAATGGATACTTAACAATTATATAAGTAAAGGGCAAATGAATAGTTTATACCTAACACGTCCTTGAGATTGTAAAACATTAATATGATTAAATAATGTTGATTAGCTAAGTAAGAGTATCTAATGATTAGTGTGGCCTTGATGGTTTCTCTGTGACATCCTGGATAATCCTCTGAATAAGAAACGATTAATGATATCGAAACGATTGAAAGTGAATAAGTATCAGATTATCGTGCTTTATGTGATCACCTTAATTAAGACACTATTACTTAAAGTGAAAGACCTCGAGATCGGGAATGGTGACTCCTTAGGGGTCGCTACCCTAAGGACGTGGTTTAGTCCACGATTATTTTGGTATTTGCTGGTGTACCTTTGTGCCCCAACCAGGCCCTATATCTTACTCTTCCTAGCTCTACAGACCTAGTTAGGGGGTATGCATACTTATGGATTAGGTGTCCTTGTCGGTAGGGTACTGAGTTAGCTTTATGCACCAGTACGACCAGGGTACCTTTGCGTCCTTGGGTTCATGGTTAAATGGTACTGAGTAGCTGATATGCACTGGTACGACCGGTGTACCTTTGTGTCCCGGGTTATTGATCTCCCAATCGAGGCAAATAAATATGATTGATGTGCTGATTAAATAAAGGAAAGATACTATTATTGAAAGTGGAATATTAATGAGCCGGGCCCAGATGATTATGATATTGGTACCGGTCCACCGGTTATAATAGTGGTCCAAGAGCGTGTTGCCCTGGTATGTGATTATGAGTACCGGTCCACCGGATATAATAGTGGTCCAGGAGCGTGCTGCCCTGGTATGTGATTATGAGTACCGGTCCACCGGTTATAATAGTGGCTAGGAGCGTTGTGCCCTGGATGATGATTACATATATATTCCGGTCCACCAGCTAAAATAGTGGGGGTCCCGAGCTCAATAAAACCAGTTATGTATGTGAATAAGGTTATGGAAAAATACTAATCACTTATAGTGGAACACCATGTGAGTCGGGGCCAGACCGGTCCACCGACAAATAATAGTGGTCAGGTGCGTTCTGCCTTGTGTGTTTATCTTCCGGTCCACCGGCAATAATAGTGGTCAGAGGCGTTCTGCCCTGTGTGTTGACTTCCGGTCCACCGGCTATAATAGTGGGGTTCTCGTACTCACATGGATATAAAATATGATATTTATGGATTAATGACAGAATAATGGCTTAAGGTCCAAAGTATCGATCGTGACTTATAAAGTATTATGTTTGTCATTGTTATGTATGCATCTCTCATTATTTATATGTGTGTGGCTTGCATTATGTGTCGTATGCGGGCCTATCTTTAAGTGTGGTATTAAAGGGTTACTCAGTACCGTAGTACTGAAGGGATTCCCTTTATGGGGCCCCTGCCTATTCAATGGGCAATGCCCTTGCAGGTATTTTCAGGTGCTACTCAAGTGGGTTACGGGAAGGAGAGTAAGGAATTTTCTGGTATCGTTGGCTTTTTCTCTTTCTCATCTAAATTTCTCGGTTTTAAATGTTAACGTTGTTAAAGTAACCACCATTGATGGATTTTATTCCTGAAAACGATTCGATGCGCTACTCTGATTTAAATATGTTGAAGCTTGCAATTTACTCTGATTTATGCATGTTGAATGTCTTTCGAATTGTATTTCATTTTCTTAGCCTTAGCACTTGGTACTGGAACGGTATAAGTGAACCGGTCTGGTACTAAGTGTGGCGGTAATACTCACAAAGTTCACATTTTATTTATCTGCTTCCGCTATTATCTTTTAATAAAACGAAATTTTTCAGTAGTAAATTTTGGGGGTGTTACACATGCACACTAGGATTGTAAAACAATGATGGGGAGTGTAACAATGTGGTGTTTGGGTTTGCATGAAATGACATAATGCTAGGGTTTTGCATGAAATGTGGTGTTAGGGTTGCATGGAAGCATGTCTATGTGGAGCTAGGGTTTGCATATGAATTAGGGTTTGCATGGAAGGGTGGTATATGTGAAGCTAGGGTTTGCACATGAATTGGGGTTGCATGGAAGTGTGGTATACGTGGAGTTAGGGTTTACATGGGAGCTAGGGTTTGCATGGAAGTGTGGTATGTGGAGTTAGGGTTTGCATGGGAGTTAGGGTTTGCATAGAAGGGTGGTCTACGTGAAGACAGGGTTTGCATGTGGATTAGGGTTTGCATGGAAATGTGTCTACGTGGGATTAGGGTTTGCATGGGAACTAGGGTTTGCATGGAATGGCATGGAGTTAGTGTTTGCATGAAATGGCATGATGTTAGGGTTTGCATGGAAACATGTCTATGTGGAGCTAGGGTTTGCACATAGGGTTTGCATGGAAGTGTGGTACGTGGAGTTAGGGTTTGCATGGGAGCTAGGGTTGCATGGGAGTATGGCTTACGTGGAGATAGGGTTTGTAGAGATATTAGGGTATGTCATGACTAAGTATGATGGGATGATTAACTAGGGTTGAAGTGGTTTACCTGAGTTGATGAGTAAGCATGATAGAAACCTAATTTACATGTCTTGAAATGAACATCTGAATAAGATACTTAAATTATTAAATACGTAAAGTGGAAGATGTTGAGCCGGGCCCAGACCGATCCACCGGCTATAATAGTGACAGGGAATACTTCCCTCGCGACCGATCCACCGGCTAAAATAGTGGCAGGGCATGTACCCTCGCGACCGTTCCACCGGCTATAATAGTGGGGGATCCTGAGCTCAACAAACCAAACTATATATATGTTGTTAAGATGTGGGAAGATACTAATTACTTACAATGGAATACCGTACGAGAAAGGGGCCAAACCGATCCACCGGCATATAATAGTGGCAGGGTATATTACCCCCGCGACCGATCCACCGACTTAAATAGTGGGGTTCCCGTACTCGTATGGACCTGATAAAGAATATGGTGTGTATCGACTTTTGATAAAAGATATGGTGTGTATCGACTCCTGATAAAAGAAAGAATAAATCATTAATCCAGATCTTTTTGGGCCTGATATGTGGACTTGCTGATATTAAGTTATGGATTTCATTTTATACTTCTATGTATCATATGTGCGGGTTTGTAAATGTATGTTGATCATTATCCTGCATGAATTAATGTGTTATATGTCGGCCTTAGTATTCGATCACCTTACTCAGTACGTAGCGTACTGATCACCCGTTTCATGGGTGCTGCTCATTCCCACGAGTAGAAGGCTCGTCTGATATATTGTAGGTAGGAGATATTTACTTTGATGCTATCGATGTCTATGGGACATCAGGAGGAGAAAAGTGATAGCTGGGCTGGATCAATTTCTAGAGAGACGTGGTCGTTATCTTTTTAATTTATGACTCATGTTATTTTTATTATGTTTAAGTTGCAGAAACAATTTTATCAATGTTGTTTAATTATTATTTGTAAAACAATAATTGGCATTTCGAATTATGTAATACTTGTGCGTACTCTGATTTCTGTTTTTATAAATTTGAATTTGTATGGTATTACTGATAATGTTTTCTTAGCCTTAGCACTTGGTACCGGAACGGTAGAAATAAACTGGTCTGGTACTAAGTGTGGCGGTAACATCCCCAAAATTCACGGGTTTCAAATTAAGTGTTTTAATTTCTACTGCTTTCAAAACAAACAAAAAATAGTGAATTTTGGGGTGTTACATAATCCTTAAGTATTGATACCCCTATAGGGTCTGTAGGTCATCTATAGAGTAGACTAGGGTCTTACTAGGGCACAACCGGCACACCAGAAATCTAAACAAATTGAGGACTCATACCTCGTCTCTAGGGTAGCTACCCCTAAAGAGAAACCATTATCAAACTCGAGGTATTCCACTTTACGTATTAGTATTTTTATAAGGTGATCACAAATAACACATATTGCATAATTATTCTCATTCCCATACTTAGCCATTTTTCCTTTATTTCCAATTATCCAAGTCATCCCTAATGTTAATAGTCTAAAACAAGGTTGAAGTCATCACTAAGATCAACCTATTAAAAGTCTAAGGCCATCTTATGTCCAATTATTCACATTTAGGCACATTAGGTTGTAATGACCAAAATGCCCCTAAGACCAATAATTATCATATTACCATCTATTTAAATACTAAATCCATTTTATTTATTAATTTATCGTGAAAAGGCTAAAATGAAATAATTTAATTATTTATTATGCAATTTACATTATTAGTTGTATCAAAAGACCATTTTACCCTTACACATGTTTCTGCATACAAAACCCTATCATATACTTTTGAAACGTACAAAAAACATGATCACATAATCAACAATAGATAATACATATTAGACATGATTTTTAGGATAAATATCATAATACACTACAATGACTAAATTGCCCCCATGGCACACATCCGTAATACTTATTCCACAATTATATCTAAGCATGCTTAGCATATTATTTTATACATAATTATCATATAAAATATGTTTCCATCGTTAGAATAATTTTAATCATATTTTTGTGCCCAAAATATTGTACATTAGATAACATGCTTGTTTTACCATTTTTCATGATAATAATAATTAACACATAATTATATCGAAATAAATCATGCTTAACATATTTCATACACCAAAAATTCTAATGTGTTATCACGCAATATTTATCATTTTAGTAGGGTATAACGGTTACCTGAATTACAGCAAAAACGTAAAATTAGCGATATCCACTAAAAAATATTAGGTTTTGCTAATCAACTTTCATGCCTAAAAATAATGCCACAATTACCAAGTTAATATCTATCAGATAAAATAATAATTATAATATAAAATATTTATTTTTCTAAAATTATCAAAATACCCTTATAATTAATATGGGTACCAAAATTTTGCTAAAATCAAAATTGCCTCACGGTGCATGTGCATCATGAGCAGTGCACGAAGGAGGGGGCTTGGGCTGGCTGGGCGAGGGGTTGGCCGGGTGAGGTAGGGGAAGGAGAGGGGAGTAGTGGGCGATGGAGACTGGTGGCTGGCTAGCAGAGTGGTGCTGTAGTTGCGGGTGGATCCTGTTGGAGTTGTAGAGAAAGGTGGGAGAAAGAGAGGAGAAAATATGGGCTGGCGGCATGGGCTTCGTATGAACGGAAGGAAATTAGGTTAGGGAAGCGGTGTGACAAGGGGGGAATGTGGCAGTATTGTTGGACAGGGAGGAAGATGGCGCGGTGGGGATGGTAGGATGGGGGTCGATTACAAGCTGGAGATGGGATATTGGGTGACGGGGCTGCGACTGGGACCTGCTGGAAAGATGGTGGTCGGCGGTTGCTACGGGGGCTGGGAGGTGGGTGTTGCTCGGTGGCTGTGGGATGGCTACGTTGGACGGGAGCCCAGGGTAGGAATAAGGGAAGTAGAGGCTGATGGGATGGTTGAGGAGTGTGCACTACAAGGTGGTGGTCGGTAGGATTGGTGGTGGTGTTGTGTGATGGCGTCGTGGGCTAGTTGTTGCATGCGTGAAGTTGGTGGCTGGCTCGGGAGACTAGGGAGATCGAACAAAATATATAGGAGAAGGGTTTGTGTGCATGAGAAATAAATGGGGCAAGGAAGGGGAGTGTAGAGGAGGAAGGTGGCGGTGCAGAGGGATGAAGTAGGGGGTTGTGGGCTCGGTGGATGGGTATGCGTGTGATGAAGGCCAAACAAAATAGAGGAAAGGTGATATATAATCAAAGTGGAGGGAAGGGTTGGATTGGTTACTGTTGATTGAAGATATCAAATACAAAATTCAGTAGAAGAAACAATGGTTTAATATGGATTAAAATCGAAGAAAACAGGTTGAGTACAAGTTGGTTTCGATGGTTTGAATCAGGCTTCACTGGTTCGAATGTTGAGATCAGTGGAGGAAGGAATTTGCCCCAGGCTTTCCTTGCTCAAAGAAGACTCAAAAGGGAGATAAACGCAGACTTGTTGTGCTTGATTTTGTGTTCAAAATTTTATATATTCCATTCATCATTCATGCATGTACAATGTATATATATAGGAGGAGATTTTCAGCTGGTTCGAACAAGCTCATCCAACTGGTGCTTACCCTTAATTCAAGCCCATTTAACTTACTTGAATTAAGCCCATATAATACTTAATCCTAATCATAATATCATGGTCTAAATGATATTAATGATTAACATTAAAAAGCCATATAATTAACTATGATACATACATGAAATTACATCAAACCCTAACTTACATAAAATACACTTAGGGTTAGGGTTTACAACAAGTTAATATAACTAATGAGAATCATCACCATATCTTCTTGTTGTAAAGTATCACCCCATGTATGCCATAGTCTTGCATGCTTTGAATACTTGTACGCTTTAAGGCTATGCTTGGGATGAGGGAAATGGATTAAGGGGGAATAATTAAGGGGGAAATGATTAAGGGGATAATATTTAAGGGGGAAAATTTATCCACCTTTTTTGTTTGGTATATAAGGGTAAATTATTCTAGGGAATATTTTCCTTATGTTTGGTTTGGGAGGAATAACTTATGTTAGAACAATAATTTCTTTTGTTTCATTAGCATGAAAAATTAGTAATATTTTTATTAGATATAAAATATAAATAATTATTTATCACATATATCAAAATTTAATATATTACATTTTTTTAATTTAATTTTTATAAATCAAAATAACATATTACAATAACTAAAAAAAATCTATGAATATATTATAACAATATTTAAAATAAGACATTTACAATTAATTTACATACTAAATATTTAATAGCTAAAAAGATAACAATTATCCATTAAAACATAATAAAAGTCTACAAACTTCATCTAATTAAAAAAAATATTACTGCAATCCATCTAATACATAGTAAAAGCATTTTTATAACCTAAAATTCATCCAATAACATCCTAAGATAATCATATTTCTCATCTTCATCCTTAAATCGACGAAAATTACACACGTCTTCTTGATTCATTTTTTTCATTAATTTCATTACTTCCATTCTAGATATGTCATGGACTGCTAATAATTCTTCATACAAGCCGTCTTTGTAAGACCCTGGGCTTCAACATACTCATCAACTCCTTAAATTGCTCCTTGTTATCAATAGATGTTTGCTTCATAGTACCAGTGTCCAAAAGTCAAGCAAGGATCACCGACCTGCAATAAAAAATTATATTTTTTATATTAATCATAATGTTATTGGTGTTAATTATTACTATGACAATTATTATATTAATGATGATAATAATAATTAATTATATATAAATTATTTTTATAAATAATATTGGATATAATTATTATAAATACCAAATATTATTGATCTAATTTGATATAAATGGCGTTGAGTTAATGTGATTTGAAAATAAGACAAGAAAAACATAGCATTCAAGTATTTGAAATAATACGGAAAGTATTAGAAACTGTTGAATAAAGAGTTAAAAGGCAAAGCCTCGTGGCAAAATAATTTCAAGCAACTTCAACTGCAATACAATATTCAGATGCACCGTGCAAGGTACAATCAAATGACTTAACATGCTGACATAGTGGGGGTTATAAGACAACAAAATAGTAACTATAACCGAAACATATTTGTAGTGCGGTGTCTTTTATGTTATATGTTGCGAATTCAAGTTTCGGAAGGATATACATTGATCCAAAAAAAAGAGTTGATAGACATTTATCTATAAAAAAAAGGAAAGAAAGGATGACAGATATCATGTCAACGGAGGATATATACACAGATCCGTACGAGTATGTACACATGGGGATGGAGACACGATATATATATATATATTAAAATGAATATTATACACCAATAACATATCATTACTATGATTAATAACTTAGCTGTCAAGCCTACTTACTAAGAACTTTTACAACTTTGTCTTAGGGATCCATTAATTTCCTTTCAAATTGGCTGCAACTTCCGATAAAAAAAAAAGAACAACCAGAGATGTATTCTCTCTTTCTGCACCTCATCCACCGCTCAGAGCAACACACTAATCGGCTGAAATCTTTACACAAGTTCACATGTTTCAGTTTATGCACACGCCAGCTCTCTAACACATTCAATGCCAACCTAATAAATTAAGTGGCCTGTCTCCTTCTCATTCTCATGTATCGGATACCATAATGTTAAAACAAGCAACTTAAAGACAAGAAGAATTGTGAAGAACAATCTGAACCCAGTTTGGAATGAAAAACTTATGCTATCAATACCAGATTGCATTCCTCCATTGAAGTTGGTAATTAATCTTTTCATTCATTCTCCTTTCCCTTCTTGCTCGACCAACACCCCCCCTCATGCATACATACATACATAATACAACGAACTATAAAATTCCTCCAGCTTAATTTGCTTATCAACCATCAAATTAATCACTCCTAATCAGAAATAACCGTAAAGCATTTGCATTCAAATGGGTGCAACCTGAAGGAAAAAAGAATCACCAAATAGAATTCCGCGGTATATACCGGATGTCATGGGAGGCTTGCTGGCAAATGGAATGGGAAAGCTATCAATCGGGGCACACAATATTAAAAAAAATTGTATGGACAATGCAATTTGATAATAAGAATACAGAATATTTTTATGTACATATTTTTTTGAAATAAAATTATGTAATTCATTGGACTTTCTTTATTTTAAGCACTCAATTTTTATAAAAAATTAGAAACATTCTTTTGTTTGGAACAAGCACCCAAAGTAAGATCTCCAAGTGAATGAAAGAGTCAGTTTAATTAATTAATTATTATTATTATTATTATTACCCAAAGTAACTTACAGGTTCAGGTTTATAAGATAGGCTAGCTACATTATTCTCCTATGAAAAAAAACATTACTATTACTTTTTTAAGTTCCTGTTTTGATTAAGAGATAAGTACAACAACAAATGAGACATGGTGGTGCAGGGGCTGTAAAAATGCAGCTCCAGTTCTGCAGAAGAGGGGCCAAAAACGCAGGAAGACCATCCACAAAACACACCCAAACAACCTCCTAACAAAAATGCATATGGAGAGAAACAATGTGATGAGCTAGCCATTTCAACGAAAGGACCTGTTTATTGGTTTCTCATAATTTCTGAAGATACCATAGCTGCCTTAATTACCCCAACATTAAACAATTTCCCAAGAAAATTCATACTCTGTTTATATCAATTTTTTTATATTACTGAACCATCTCCATTTTCCCGATCTGTTTTCCCCAGCCCAACACCTTGACCAACTTCCTTCCTTCTCCTTCCCCTTCCTCTCAGCCCATGCCTCTAGTTTTCGTTTGATCCAACACCATCACCACCACCCTAGGCATCGTCTTCTTCTTCCAGTAAAAATAAAATAAAAAATAGACAGCTAATTTTCACACAATTATGTCTCTAACCAATCCTTCTGCTTAATTGATATCAGCTCTGCCCTACCCTGCAACTATCGGACGGTAGTAATGAAAACAAAAGAACAGAAACAAGAAACAAATCCAATCATACATAGTTTCACGACCTTAAAGTTGCAGAAAGACGAACAGCTAAGTTGCCAATGAGAATTACGGATTCCAGGAATGGAAGGAAGCTATGAAACATTAAGCTTCGAGAAGCCATATCAGACCACAAACATTAACCAAAATACAGGTATAAATTAGCACCGGATTCATAAATGAAACTTACAGATCTGTTGAAGGCAGCACAAATTCATAAATGAAACTTACAGATCTATTAAAGGCAGCATCGGAGAGTAGCTTCGAGGGGCAGGCTTCGGCTAAGAGAGGCAGGCTTCAGCTTCGAAAGGAAAGCTTCGACAGGCAGACAGCGAGCAAAGGTAGGCAACTAATGACTCGTCCGGTGCAGAGAAGACACGAGGAGGGAGAGGAGAGAAGACATGGGAAGAATAAAATTACTTAGCAGTTGAATCGGGAAAAAATTTCCCCCCGTCTAATAGCAAAATTTTACCCCCAAATAAATTTTTCCCCATACCAAACATAATAGAAAAGGGAAATAATTTCCCTTGTAATTTTTACACCCCCTTTATCCCCATACCAAACATAGCCTAAGGTGTATTAACATCTTATTTTTACAAATATGTAACATACCTACAAGAACAACTTGAATTGTTTTCAACACCAAGCATATACAAATTGTCAAGAACATTTAATATGATAGGCTCCAAAACTAAGAAAGCTAATTCTTCCTTACCTTGAGAATTAAGATGAATACGGTAATCATTAGATTCTCCTACATCATTCTCCCTAAGTTGAGAAGAATTTACCTTCAAATTTTCATTAGAATAATAAGGAGACAAATCACCAACATTAAAATTTCTTGAAATTCCACCATAATGATCTGGAAGTTCAAGTTCATAAGCATTATCTCCAAACTTTCTTAGTATTTTAAATGGTTCATCGGCTCTTGGCATTAGTTTATTTTTAAGTAAATTAGGAAATATTTCTTTATGCAAATGTAACCAAACTAAGTCACCAGGAGAAAATACATAAGAGTTTCCATGCTTATTTGCTTAAGCTTTATACTTAGCATTAGCTTTTTCAATGTTATTTTTTATTTTCTCATGAAGCTATTGAAAAAAGTGTACCCTATCTTTAGATTCATAATTTTGTAATTCACCTTTTTTCATGAGTTGAGTAATAGGTGTAGCTATAGTAGAAAAATCCCTAATGAATCTTCTATAGAAACTAGCTAATCCATGAAAACTTCTCACATCATGAACATTCTTAGGGATAGGTCATTCTTTTATAGCTTTAATCTTATTAGGATCTACTTTAATACCTTCTCCACTAATAATATAGCCTCATAAAACTACACTTGGAAGCATAAAATCACATTTCTCAAGTTTCCTATATAGTTTAGCTTTCCTTAGCTTATCAAATAATTTCTTCAAATGCACTAGATGATTATAACTATTTTTGTTATACACAAGAATATCATCCAAATATAAACCAATGAAATCACCAAGGAAAGGTCGGAGAACTTCATTCATAAGTCTCATAAATGAGCTAGGTGTATTACATAACCCAAAAGGCACAACCATCCACTCACAGATACCATATTTTGTTTTAAAAGCAGTTTTCCATTCGTCTCCATCTCTAATCCTTAATTGATGATATCCACTCCTCAAATCAATTTTGGAAAATACTTGTGCACCATAAAATTCATCAAGCGTATCATCTAATCTAGGCATAGGAAAATGATATTTGATAGAAATATTATTCACTGCCCTAGAATCTATACACATACGCTAAGTACCATCCTTTTTAGGCACTAGTAAAGCGGTAACACTACAATGGCTCATACTTTCTCTCACAAATCCTTTATCCATAAGCTATTGTATTTATTTTTGTAATTCCTTAACTTCTTCTGGGTTACATCTATAAGCCAGTTTATTAGGAATAGGCATACCAAGAACAAGATTAATGGTATGTTCTATACTGCTTTTAGGTGGTAATCCAGGAGGTAAGTCATCAAGAAATACATCATTGTACTCATCAAGCAACTTAATTAGATTAGGATTTTCAATTTGTTGTTTTTCAGGTTTAGAATCCTTAGAACTAAAGTATAACAAATTCCTTCCTCTTCTATGCATTTTTCCATAGCCTTTTCATGTAAAAATAATCTTTTTTTGTTATCACTCGAAGGCATATGATCACATAAAGAAGGTGCTAGCCTATACAATTGCTTTTCTTTTTTCACCACATATTCATTAGTTACCCTATTATGAGTTACTTTTCTATCATATTTCCATGATCCACTTAAAATTAGTCCACAAGCATCCATAGGCAAAACATCACATAAAACTTCATGACGATAGTCTCTAATAGAAAATATGATTAAAGATCTTTTGTTTACTTTAGCTCCTTTATCTTTATTTAGCCATTGTAAAGAATAGGATTTAGGATGATTAGTAGTTTCCAAACCAAGTTTTTTAACCATTGCTTCACTAGCAACATTTGTACATGAACCACTATCAATTATGAGTCTACAAACCATGTCACCTATTTTACACCTAGTCTTAAAAAAATTCTCTCTTTGAGTAGGTGTAACACTAGGTTGTATTTGTAAAACTCTTTGAATTACAAAGCATGTATCTCCTTCTCCTTCTTCCATAGTTAATATTTCATTAGGAGCTTCGACTTCTAAATCCTCATCATCACTACATGGTTCCACGTTTTCTATTTCATGCAAGGTTAAGTTTCTTTTGTTAGGACAATCTCTAGCAAAATGTCCATATCCTTTACATTTAAAACATTGTTTTTTTACCATTTCAACTACCTTATTTTTACCTTTATCATCTCGATTATTCTTTTTATCATATGAAAATGTTGATTTAGGTGTAAAGGTGTTAGAATAGGGTTTAGTTGAAGTTGAAGCATTAGACTTAACATAGGCTTTAGTTGTTTTGGTTTGTCTTTCAAATTTAATAGCTAATTTAATAAAGTCATCAAGAGAAGCATAAGAGTACATGTTAACTTTTTCTTTTATAAAACTATTCAAGCCACCTAAGTATTTAGCACACTTTTGTTTGTTTCTTTCATGAACGTCACAAATAAGGGCTAGTCTTTCAAATTCTCTAGTGTATTCTTCTACATTAAATAAACCTTGCGTTAGAGTAGTCATTTTAACATACATATCTTGCTCATATTCTCTAGGCACAAATTTCTTTCTTAGGTACTTTTTAAGTTTTTCCCAAGATTTTATTTTTGACTTCGCTTATCTTTCTCTTGTTTGTTTTAAATTATCATACCAAATTCGAGCAAAGTTTTTGAACTTAAGAGTAGCTAGTTTGCATTTCATTTCATCCTCATATTCTATAAATTCAAAAATAGCCTCAAACTCATGCAACCATTTAAAAAATGACTCCACATTCAAATCATCATAAAATTCAGGAAGGTCAAGTTTAATACCTTGATGTTCATGGTATGCATGTCTTACTTGAAATGTAGGTGGTCTTCTTTGGTTGCTTGAGCCAAAGGAACTCATCTCATCTTCTCCATCTTCATGGTGATATGTGTTGGAATGTCTACGTCCACTCTTTGCATGGTAGATATGCTTCATTCTTCCTTCCACACTATCATGTGTGGTTTTCATGCGAATTTGCCATGGTTCATGCTTTTTTTGTTCAGCCAATTTAGCTTCCACACTTTGTAGTTGATGTTGAAGTGTGTTTTTATTTTGTAATTGAGAATCCATTCATGTGTTGAGGCTCTTGATAGACTCTACCAAGACACAAACTTCTTCACTAGCGTGGTGAAGGTTGACACACAACTCTTTTTGTTGCATACAATGGATTCCATAAATGTGTAGGTGCTGGAATTTTTTTTCTACAACCAAACAAGGCACAAACTTTTGCCAATTCAGAATCAAAGTAAATATCACTACATGTAGTCCTTGATTAGGCAAAAATTAGAAGATGTAACCACAAGAACACCGACTGCACGCAGGAACACAAATGATGGAAGTGTTCTTCTTATATGGCCCAAAATTTCAGCCACATAAAATCATAGTGTCGCAGGTTTCTTCAACATATACACGTCTTCAAGTTGAAGATTCAAACTTGTTGATTCATAGAAGATGTAGAGCAGACACAGAGGAAGAGTATCTAGTGGTCCTTTGAGAGAAAAATGAGAGGAAATGACTCGAGGAGGCCAGGATACACACACGTTTGTTCAGTCGTGTGCTGAAATGCACTCCAGGTCTTAGGTTTTTTGTTTCTTTTCCAGATTGATACACGAAAGGAAAATGAAATGGATGGATTAACACAAGATAAAACATGGATAGGGATAAGAATTAAGAGGGAAATAAAACGTTGGAAGGAACAAACTCGCAGCAAAACCAGGCAGCACACACAAGGAAGTTGCGACTGGGACTGCTATGCTGGTCGAAGATGATGCAAATTGTTGGGGAAAATGCAACAGGATCGTTGCCATATTTCAATAAATTCAATCAAGAAATTCAAGGATGATTCAAGAAGATCATAAAGATGCAATAATTCAAAGAAAAGATCAAGCTACCATTGAGTTCTTGATGCAAGAACACACACATGCGATAACCTTTCTGCAGGTGACGTTTGGTCGACAGCTTCCAAAACAGCTGAGGCTTTGATACCAAAAATGATGTATAATCAAAGTGGAGGGAAGGGTTGGATCGGTTGCTGTTGATTGGAGATATCAAACACAAAATTTAGTAGAAGAAACAATGGTTTAATATGGATTAAACTCGAAGAAAACGGGTTGAGTATAGGTTGGTTTTAATGGTTTGAATCAAGCTTCACTGGTTCGAATGTTGAGATCAATGGAGAAAGGAATTTACCTCGCGCTTTCCTTACTTGAAGAAGACTTAAAAGGGAGATAAATGCAGACTTGTTGTGCTTGATTTTGTGTTCAAAATTATGTATATTCCATTCATCATTCATGCGTGTACAATGTATATATTTAGGAGGAAAGTTTCAGCTGGTTCGAACAAGCTCATCCGGCCGGTGCTTACCCTTAATTCAAGCCCATTTAACTTACTTGAATTAAGCCCATATAATACTTAATCCTAATCATAATATCATGGTCTAAATGATATTAATGATTAACATTACAAAGCCACACAATTAACTATGATACATACATGAAATTACATCAAACCCTAACTTACATAAAATACACTTAGGATTAGGGTTTACAACAAGTTAATACAACTAATGAGAATCATCACCATATCTTCTTGTTGTAAAGTATCATCCCATGTATGCCATAGTCTTGCATGCTTTGAATACTTGTACACTTTAAGGTGTATTAACATCTTATTTTTGCAAATATGTAACATACTTACAAGAACAACTTAAATTGTTTTCAACACCAAGCATATACAAATTATCAAGAACATTTAATAGGATAGGCTTCAAAACTAAGAAAGCTAATTCTTCCTTACCTTGAGAATTAAGATGAATATGATAATCATTAGATGGTCGGTTAAGAGTGTATGCATGTGTATGTATAATGCAGGGGGCTATTTGTGTAACACCCCAAAATTCACTATTTTTTTTAAAATGAAAGAACTTAAATTAAAATCCGTGAATTCTGGAAATGTTACCGCCACACTTAGTACTAGACCGGTTCACTCCAACCGTTCCAGTAAGTGCTAAGGCTAAAAGAAATTTTTGTTAAACTTTAATCAATACTTTAACCAAGAGTTAATAAAAAGAACAAAAAGGGGTCATAACACAGAAATCAGAGTATGCGTAAAACATTTGTAATTCAAAGAAGTACAAATAATCATGAGATAAAAATCATAGTGTGAAATCGAAATCCCTTGGAGGGAATAATGTCTATAAACATTGATATTTAATTTAGGAAAAATCTAGTATAGAAAAGAAATACCATAAAGAAATAAAATGACATAAAAGAGAATCTGGCCATGTCACTCCGATCATCGAACCAAGCTCATGATCAACACTCATCCCCGCCTTATATCTCACCTACCTACACAAAGTCAGAAGGCCCTACTACTCGTGGGAATGAGCAACACCCATGAAAAAGGTGATTAATACGCTACATACTGAGTAAGGTAACCGATGCACTAAGGCCAACACATAAAATCACATAAACCATGCAGAAGAATAAATAGAACATTTAGTCCAACATAATAACATAAAGGAATATGAACATTCAGGTGAATATACAAAGGTCCAATTATAGTCCATATTAATTACTTAATTAATCTCTTATCAAAATTATTTTCACACCATACTCTTTATCAAGTTCACACGAGTACAAAAAACACACTATTTTAGCCGGTGGATCAGTCTCCAGGGCACTCCGGCGTCTGGCCACTATTTTAGCCAGTGGATTGATCACTTAGGGTAACATACCCTAACCACTATTTTATGTTGGTAGATCGGTCTAGCTTCTGCTCGCATGGTGTTCCACTATAAGTATTAGTGTCTTCTACGTGTCTTAGTGAACTGTAGGGTTTGGTTTATTGAGCTTGGGATCCCCCACAATTATAGCCGGTTGATCGATCAATTAGGATAACATCCCTACCACTATTATATGCCGGTGGATCGGTTTCTAGGATACCTCAATACCTAGCCACTATTATGCCGGTGGATCGGTCTAGGCCCAACTTAATACTCTTTCACTTTACATGATTAATGTTTTAAGTGTCTTATCCAGAATTTTCCACTCTAAACATGCATAACTCACTCTCCCCACACCTATCTTCCAACAGACTCGTTCCATATCGTCAGAATCATGTACCTCCCAACTTGCCCCAACATCCTTTCCTCCATATCCTATCTCACATTAGAAGTCTAACTTTTAAGTATATGGATCAATACCCACTACTTTACACTTCCAAGTCCACTCCACGTCTCACTCTTGGGTTTTATCACGAAACCCTAATTTAAACCTATGTGGTCCATCCCACTCCACTTCACACGACCCAATTCATTTTTAACACTCCATACATCACAACCTTTAGATTAAACTCTCATCATTACGCCTTAATCCTCAAGCACACGTGTGGTCACAAAACCCTAGGTAACCACACTAAACCCTAATTGGCCACAACAAACCCTAGCTTCCTTGTGTCCACATGTCACCCTTCCATTTCTCATATTCCACTTATTATTTTTCCATGCCAATCATGCTCATTGTTACTTGATCATTTTCATCATTCTCTCGTACTCCACTCACCATCATTTATTTCTCCTTTTTACCACCTCCTCAAATTAGGTTTTTTACCCTAAACCCTAGCTCAACCTCCTGTATACCCTTATACTGTCCTACATACTATTTTTCACCCAAAACTTTCAAACACCCAAATAAATTTTCTATTACCTTCCTTACATCCCAATTCAACTTTTCATATGTAAACTTTATTCCCATGCATACGCTAACCTTCCCATGCAAACCTTCAAACTTTCTCATGCAAAACCCTACATCCATCCATACAAAACCTTAGAGTCATCCATGTAAAACCCTGAATCCATCCGTACAAAACCCTAGATTCCTCCATATAAAACCCTAGATTCCTCCATATAAAACCCAGCATTCCCTCATATATAACCTTATATTCTTCCATATAAAATTCAAGATTCATCCATACCAACTCTAGATTCAATCCATACAAAACCCTAGATTAGATCCTCCCATGCAACACCATAGAATTTGCCATGCAAAACCCTAATTCCATCCATACAAAACCCTATTTTAGTTTCTCCCATACAACACCATCAAATCTACCATGTAAAACCCTAAGTCCATCCATACAAAACCCTAGTTTAGATTCTCCCATGCAATACCATAAAATCTGCCATGTAAAACCCTAAGTCCATCCATACAAAACTTTAGTTTAGATTCTCCCATGCAACACCATAGATTAGATTCTCCCATACAAAACATAGATTAGATTCTCCCACACCACATGAAACCTTAAATTTTCCATTTTATTATTCCACTCATGGATCATTAAAATACTTAGGTCAACTTACATCCCTTGGTCAACTTACTCCCCTTGGTCAACCTCTTTCCCTTTTGGTCAACTGACTTCCCTTTGTCAACTTCTTTCCCCCATTCTCCTTTTTCATCCTTTCCCCCACACAAACCACATTAACATCCTCACATGCATGTCTTATAGGGTCACAACACATACCACAATATTTCATCACATACACATAGTACACATGCCATATAATAACACAGAAATATAATTTAACTCCACATCATACCACATACGAAATAATTATAATGATAAACATAAGATACAACACATACAAGGCATATAATGCACATCAATACACGTAAGGCCTCGGTTACACCCTTATCTAAAACGACACTGGTCTTGGAGTACGTTCCTATGCCTCCTTAGGGCTTTGATTGGTCTCACCTAAATGAGGGAAAAACTAAATATTAGATTCCCTCCTACCAAAAATACTATTATTTACTAATTTATTTTAAGACTAGGTTTTTGATAAAATAATAACATATTAATAATAATAACACTAACTAATTACTAACTTTGCTAAAGATATAGGAAACAATAGTAATATTGTAAAGTTAATAATATAAGGTTGAAGGCTTTACCCTAATAATAATAATAATAATGATACTAAAAATAATAACAATGATAATAATAATAATAATAATAATAATCATACTAATACTAATAATAATAATACTAATAATAATAATAATAATAATATGATTCGAAATAAATTGTGGGATAAGAGCTTCGACCCTTCACCAAAATAATGCTAATAATAACTTTAGAACATTATTAATAAAAATACTAATACTAATAATAATGAAATAATAAGAGAAATTAAAAAATAATAATAACAATAACAATAACAATAACAACAACAACAAAATAATAATAATAATACATATTGCTTATAATAATAATAATGATAATAATGATAACAAAATAATAATAATAATAATAATAATAATAATAATAATAATAATAATAATAATAATGGTAAAAGTAGTAGTATGCACATAGTACAAATAAAGTAGGGCTTCAACCTTCTAAATAAATAATAGTAATAATAAGAATAATACTAATAATAATAATAATAATAATAAAATGCATAATAATACCGATAATATTAAAAATACGAAACTAATAATATAAGTAAGTCAAATAAGGTCTAGGCCCTAACAAGAAATAATAATAATAATAATAATAATAATAATAATAATAATAATAATAATAATAATAATAATAGGTTAAAAATTGAAACAAAATAAAACAAGCTTAAATAAATAGGGAAGAAGGGTTGTGAGGGTTTAGGGTTCAACCTTAGACTGGTGGTGATAGGCGACATCGGGGTGGTGCATGGCGGCAACGGCAGCGGTCGGAAAAAGGGGAGAAAGGGGGAAAATTTGAAGGTTGGGAACATGATAGGGAGAATGAGAGTGGGGGTAGGAATAGGGGTGATTATGGTTGTCTAGAAGGAGAGGAACAGAATGAGGCTGGCGGCGCACGGTGGCGGTGGCGGTGGCCGAATGGGGAAGAAGAAGAGAAAGAGAGGAGGAGATGGAGGAAGAGGGAAAGAAAGGTAGGGGAGATAAAGGGTGCTCTGTAGAACAGATTGGGAGGTGAATGAGGCAGTGGCAGTGGCGGTAATGGTGGCGAACGGTGACACGAAGGGTGGCAGAGGTGGAAGGAAGGGCAGATCGGGAAGCAAACTTTGTACAGCGGGGGTGACTTGTGTAGGGAAAATTAAGGGAGATGGGTGATGTAGTTAATTAGAGGGCAGTGCAAGTATTAGTTGGGTGGGCAGAGAGGGTGATGATGTTGGCCGAAGATGGTGGCAATGGTGTCTGAAGGGGCGACGCGCAAGGGGTAAAATTTTTCTAGGTTGAAATCAAAAGCTCGAACAAGGCTAATGAAATACCCAAAAAATCCTAATTTAGGAATTATGGCAGAATAATGATTTATTAGGGAAATTAAGAAAATAAATTATTTTATTAAATAAAAAGGAAATTAATTGAGAAAAATAAAGAGAAAATAATAAATAAATTATTTAGAAAGTTTTGGACATTTTACTAATTAAAATGGAAGTTAAGGAAAATTTATCCAAAATAGCCCAATTAATCTAAAAATGAATTTAATTATTATACTTAAAATAATTATTATTAAAATTAAATATCTAACTTAATTATATAAATAAATAAATACCAAATACCCCAACCCAATCATTTTATCATTTTTCCTTTTTCCTTTTTCTCATTTCTTTTCCTTTTTCTTTATTCCTCCTTTACTTATTTTCCCTCACATATGAAGAACAAGCTAATGCCTCAAAGTAGTGGGTTATTCAAAATCACTGAGAAGATAGTGAACAATGCATATTGACTCAAATTACTGACAACAATGGGGAAAATCTCAAACAAATTTAGTGTGGGAGATTTTCTTCCTTATGACAAAATGAACCATACAAGGATGAGGTGTTTTCCCTATAAGGGGAGGATGATGCAGGGGAATCCCCTTCAGATGAAATAAATATGCTAATTAAGTTTTCTAAGTTATGAAGCATCAAAACACTCCTAAATTGGATAGGAATTATTAGTTAAGCTTGTAAGCCATGCATGAGGTGACAAACCACCATGTTTTGGTATGGCTTACACTTTATTCCATGTCTTGGTCTCAGTTCAAGGAACTAAACACTAGGGATGGCAACGGGACGTGTCATGGACGAGGACCCCATCTCCATCCTCGAACCCAATAAGAAAAATAATCCTCGTACCCGACTCGATCCTCGATTTTTTTATCAGGGATTCCCCAACCCGATCTTCGATTTATTTTCCATCCCCGATTTATTCTCCGACCTTAAAACCTGACCCGATCCCCAAAATCTAGGTTTATACCCGATCCTTGATCCCATCCCCGATCCTCAAGTCTTTTTTTTATGTTATACTTTAAATTTATATATATATATATATATATATACATTTATTCGGGGCGAGTTCATGAACGGGGACTCCAAACCCATCCCTAAAAAATTTCCGTTAAAATCCTCAAACCCGAACCCGATCTCCAAATTCTTTACTTGAACCTGGACCAAAACTCCAACAGGGAATCCTCGACGGCCCCCCGAACCCATAGGGAAAATTGCCATCCCTACTAAACACCCAATCCCTTCTAATTATGTTGTAAGGATCATTTTTTTCCATCCATATCAACAGGCTGAGTTTTGAAGAAGACACACCATGTTAACTTCCTCGAGCCACTTAAAAGAGGAGCACAAATCATCTCAAATCAAGGTCTTGTTGATTGAGTCAATCAAAGGTTAATTGGTAGCTCATACTCCATTACTCCTTAGATAATTGAAGGGTATGGAGAACTAGTGGTGATAAGAGAATTTTAGCTTATCTTGGTTAATCTAATTTTACTAATTATAGTTAGTAGTCACTTAAAGTTGATATTTCAATCTTATCTTCATTGTAACTCCCCCAAGGTCAATTGAAAGACTTATGGGAGGTAATTTTTGTTGTGGTTTAGTTTCAAACCAACTAGAAAGGCAGAATGTTGATTGCATCCAACAATTACCTTATATAATTAGTGGGTTACTAAGTAATATAGGAACTGAATATGTAACTAAGTAGTCATGGGAGTTTAGAAGAGTCATTTTTGAAACTTAAAAACTCTAACACACTTCCATATAGGTGTTAGACCCCCATTAAATCATATTCATTGGACCCATCCACTAAAAACTTGAAGCCTTTGGCTCTCATTTGCATTTAAAGTTCAAGTGGCAGACTTTGTCTTATATCTCCAAAATCTTACATTCTTTATCCTTAGAGTTAATATCTAAGGTGGTGAATGTGATATATGATCACAAGAGTTGCTTGGATAACAAATACCCACTCTCTACTTCCCTCCATCCGCTCTCCATTTTCAATTCTTGGCGTTTGGTTCCCTAGCCACTATTATTCCTTGATTAATTGTACCAACTGTTTAGCTTTATGCATCAATGTGATAGGCATGTGACACATGATGGGAGGAGGAATACAAGAGAGACCAAGATCAAATATATCAAGACATTACCCTCTCCAAGCAGCCTAAAACATGTGAGATCATTCCATATACTTGATTCTTTCTACCAAAGGTTCGTCAAGGGATTTAACACTCTTCTTGTAATACCCCAAAATTTTCGAAAACCTATATTTTAATAAATTACTTTTATTTGGAATAAAATTTCTTTAAGATTATTATTTTAATTATTTTATAGATTTTAGAGTATGTAAATTTGGATAAAAGTATTTAATAAATTTAAAATAAATATTTTGCTATTTATCATCTTGTTTTATTTAAATAATTTTCCAAACTAATATTTTACCAACTTTATCCTTTTTAAACTAAAATATTAGATTATAATAAATTAAATTATTAAATTAAATAATTTACCAAGAATATTATGTTCTATGATTTTATAAATTAATTTAAATTATTTTCCCTATTTTATCATTTCCCTTTTTACCCTTTTCCCCTTTTTTCCTTTCTTCTTTTCTTTTTCTTTTTTTTCTCTCTTCCTCCCTCGGGCTGCCTTGCCAGGCCAACCCTCTCCCCCGCACGATTGGGCCAGGCCCGATCTTTCTCCCCCTCTCGCGCGGGCTTCCTCCCTCCTCTCCCTCGCGCGCGCCGCCCAGCACACCAGCCCAACGCTTCTTTTGATTTTCCCCTAGACCGGTCGGCTCCCTCCTTTCCTGCGCCGATCCGACCGCCCCGTCCCTTTCTTCTTCCCTTCTACTTCTCCCACGCCCGACCTGCACCTTCGACGCTATGCCCGCTGCCACCGACTGCCACCCTGCAGCTCCCGTGCCTTCCTCCCTCTCCCTCTCTCTCTTCCCCCGTCGTTTTCTTTCTTCCTTGAGCCAAACCGGCCCTGGACCACAGCCCCGCATGCCTCTCCCCTTTCCTTCTTCTTCCCCTCCTTTCTCCCTGCCAACCGACAGCCTTGCCACCACTGCAGCACCGCCGGCCAGCCCTGCCCCCTCTCTTCTCCCTCTTCTTTTCTTCAGCTCCCAAGCCCTTCATTCCCACATTTTTTCGAGCCTAATATCCCTCCCCCGAGCTCTCCCTTCTCTCCTCCCTTCTTCCCCATCCTTTTCTGTTTTTTTTCTTCTCACCACCCGCCGCCGCTCGAACCACCAAGCCCAGCCCTGCGCCGCCTTCTGCCACCGCCTACTACCACCCTGCACCCCCACACAGCCCCTTCGAGCCCCGCACTTCCCCCTTTCTCCTCCTCTTCCTTTTCTTCCCAGATTTTTCCCCTTACCGCCGAGCCACCTGCAACCGCCTCTACCGCCGCCGTCCGGCCACCTCTGCCGCCACCCAACCCACCTTTCGACACCCTGCAACCCCCTATGCAACCTCCATCCATTAGTTGGCCGAAACCAACCGTTGCACCCCTCCATTTTCCCTCCACTTTCCCTTCGTTCTCAACCCTTCCACCTCGACCCACTTCGGCAGCCACCTTTGCCGCCTTGCCGCCGCCATCTCCGCCGCCCTATGCCGCCTTGAAACCGCCCTTTGCCTCCACCTACACCCCCTCTACACTCCTGCACCATTCCCCTGCCTTAGAACCCCCCCTAACCACCCTCTTTTCTAGCCTAAAGACCCTAACCCGAAAATGATGAATCTTGCTTCCTTCACCCCTCTTCCAGCCTTTGCCCCTCTCTTTTCTACATGAAACTCACGTTGCTCATGCAGCGTGAGCTCTTCCATTTATTTTGAAAATTTCTTGGGTAAATTTTAAGGTAAAATGGTATTTTATGTTAAGTGTTTTATTAATTAAAATTTATAAAGTTTTATGCTTTGGTTCTTATTTCTAACATAAGTATGATGGACATTATTTTTAGGTGTTGAGTTGCTAAATATGCTTGGTAAGATTGATATTTTGCGGGATTAAGGTAACCGTTAATCCTCCCTTAAATATATGAAAAACGTATGCTAGCACATTTAGGGTTTAGTATGATTTTATGCATGTTTTGTATGCTTAGCATGATATGTTTATGGTTTCTTATATTGTTTGTTAAAAAGAAATAGCATGATAACTTTTGTGCCATATGTAGGTATGTTAATTAAGGAAGGAGTTGGAATATGGATAGAAATGTTAAACACTTGTTATGATGTACCATGTTGCTAATGCATGAATGATGTTATTGTTTAAGGGTATTTTAGTAATTATGCTTATGAGGTATATAAATCAATGTGTGTAGTTGCTAATGAGTATTATGTTGAAAAATGACAAGTTGGTGGACTTAGATGATAAAAATGAAGTATTAATATCATTATTTTATGTAGTGTTAGTAAATTCATAAAAATGGTGAATAAATGGGTTGAGTGGAAATTTTATAGGTGGAAAGGGTATTTCGGTAATTTTTGAGATAAAAGAACAATATGAAAATTGTATGATTAAATGGTTAAATGATAATTTACAAGTAAAGGATAAAATTGTAAGTTGTGAGAAAGAAGGGTAAAATGGTAATTTTGGAAGTAGGGGTAAAATAGTAATTTTGGATGAAGGAGGGCATTATGGTAATTTTGGAGGTAGAGGGGCAAAATCGTAATTTCATAAGTAAAGGGTAATATGGTAAATTTTATAAGTGAATGGCGAAGTGGAAATTTATAAGTAAAGGGGTAATATGGTAAATTGGAAAAGAAGGGCAAAATGGTAATTATGTAAGGAAAGATAAAGATGGTAATCTTGGATGTAAAAGGGTAAAATAGTAATTTGTAAAGTAAAAGATGTATGGTGGTAATTTTCATAAATAAAAGGATATTATGGTAAAATTGGATGTAAGGGGTAAAATGGTAATTTTGTAAATGAAAGGATATTATGGTAAACTTGGGAGTAAGGGGTAACTTGGTAACTATGATAACGACAAAAGATAATTTAGCAATTAAATTATGATTGTAGAAGGGCAATTGGATAAGTATGATACTACAGAAGGGTAATTTGGTAAATTAACCAATTAAAGGGCATTATGGTAATTTTAATAATGGAGAAGGGTAATATAGTAATTTTGATTATGAAAAAGGGTAAATTAATATTGGTAATTATGAAGAAGAGTAATTTGGGATTTGTGATAATTAAAAAGGTTAAATGGCAATTAAAATAATTGAGAGGGGTAAAATGGTAATTATGATAAATGAGAAGGGCAATTTGGTAATTTGTTCAACTAAAGGGGCAATTTGGTAATTTAGCCGATAAAAGGGTAAAGTGATAATTGTTTAACCAACTAAAGGGGCAAAATAGTAATCATGATAATGAAGGAGGGTAATTTAGTAATTTATCCAACTCAAGGGCAGTTTTGTAATTATAACAAAGGAGAAGGGCGATTTGGTAATATAACCAACCAAAAGGGAAATATGATAAGTGTAGTCATTATGAGGGGTGAATGGTGATTTAAAAAGTGTAGGAGACAATTTGGTAATCTAAAGTGGACAAGGGGTAATTTGGTAATTATGCAACCTTAAGGGTAATGTGGTAATTTATCAAGTAAGGGACGGATACTTAACAATTATATAAGTAAAGGGCAAAGGAGTAATTTGTACCTAACATGTCTTTGAGATTGTGGAACATTATAATATGATTCAAATAATGTTGATTAGCCAAGTAAGAGTATTTGATAATTAGTATGGCCTTAATGGTTTTCTCTGTGATATTCTGGATAATCATCTGAATAAGAAACGATTAATGATATCAGAACGATTGAAAGTGAATAAGTATCCGATTGTTGTGCTTTTCGTGATCACCTTAATTAAGACACTATTACTTAAAGTGAAAGACCTCGAGATCGGGAATGGTGACTCCTTAGGGGTCGCTACCCTAAGGACGTGGTTTAGTCCACGATTATTCTGGTATTTGCTGGTGTGCCTTTGTGCCCCAGCCAGACCCTATATCTTACTCTTTCTAGCTCTACGGACCTAGTTAGGGGGTATGCATACTTATGGATTAGGTGTCCTTGTCGGTAGGGTACTGAGTTAGCTTTATGCACCAGTACGACCAGGGTACCTTTGCGTCCTTGGGTTCATGGTTAAAGGGTACTGAGTAGCTGATATGCACCGGTACGACTGGTGTACCTTTGTGTCCCGGGTTATCGATCTCCCAATCGAGGCAAATAATATGATTGATGTGCTGATTAAAGAAAGGAAAGATACGATAATTGAAAGTGGAATATTAATGAGCCGGGCCCAGTGATTTATGATACTGCGTACCGGTCCACCGGTTATAATAGTGGTCCAGGAGCGTGTTGCCCTGGTATGTGATATTGCGTACCGGTCCACCGGTTATAATAGTGGCCCGGAGCGTTGTGCCCTGGATGATGATTACATATATATTCTGGTCCACCGGCAACAATAGTGGGGGTCCCGAGCTCAATAAAATTGGTTATGTATGTGAATAAGATTATGGAAAAATACTAATCACTTATAGTGGAACACCATGTGAGTCGGGGCCAGACCGGTCCACCGGCAAATAATAGTGGTCAGGTGCGTTCTGCCCTGTGTGTTTATCTTCCGGTCCACCGGCAATAATAGTGGTCAGAGGCGTTCTGCCCTGTGTGTTGACTTTCGGTCCACCAGCTATAATAGTGGGGTTCTCGTACTCACATGGATATAAAATATGATATTGATGGATTAATGACAGAATAATGGCTTAAGGCCCAAAGTATCGATCGTGACTTATAAAGTATTATGTATGTTATTGTTATGCATGCACCTCATATTATTTATGTGTGTAGTTTGCATTATGTGTCCTATGCGGGCCTATCTTTAAGTGTGGTATTAAAGGGTTACTCAGTACCGTAGTACTGAAGGGATTCCCTTTATGGGGCCCCTGCCTATTCAATGGGCAGTGCCCTTGCAGGTATTTTCAGGTGTTACTCAAGTGGGTTACGGGAAGGAGAGTAAGGAATTTTCAGGTATCGTTGGCTTTTTCTCTTTCTCATTTAATTTCTCGGTTTTAAATGTTAACGTTGTTAAAGTAACCACCATTGGTGGATTTTATTCCTGAAAACGATTTGATGCGCTACTCTGATTTAAATATGTTGAAGCTTGCAATTTACTCTAATTTATGCATGTTGAATGTCTTTCGAATTGTATTTCATTTTCTTAGCCTTAGCACTTAGTACTGGAACGGTATGAGTGAACCGGTCTGGTACTAAGTGTGGCGGTAATACTCCCAAAGTTCACGTTTTGTTTATCTGCTTCCGCTATTATCTTTTAATAAAACGAAATTTTTCAGTAGTGAATTTTGGGGGTGTTACACTTCTAGCTCCCATAACTGAGTATACATATTTTTTTAACTATACACTAATTATACATATAAAAGTCGATTTATGTCATTTAATGTTAGTTTTCTGGCCACCTTTAGTGATTTATACTAAAATGGTAGGTGTAATATTCTGTTTTAATAAACCCTAATTTAAATATCCAAAACTTAAAATTTGTAGTTTGTTTGGAGTTACTTTTTAAAAGTAATTATGTATGATAATTACTTTTATTAGAAATTTTTTAGCCTAAAAAGTTTATAAAATAAGTAGTTATCATGGATAACTACTTTTCATAAGTAGCTCCAAACATATGCTTGATCAACACGTGTAATTGATCATAGAATTATGTTAGGTTGGATGTCTCGTTATTGTGGGTAAAGCTATAATTATTAAATTGTGATAATAATCTGGGCTAGTGTATTAATAATTAGAAGAAAGATCGTAATAAATAATAGTAATAACAACGATACTAAGAATAATATCAATAATGATCAAAATAGTAATGACGGTAATAACAATAGTCTTATAATATTAACACTCTTAAAATAATATCGATAACAATAATCGTAAGAATAATAATATAAGTAATAAAGGGCCGTAGTAGTAGTAGTAGTGATCATAATAATAGTGATAATAATGATATTAATAAAATATGGTATGGGTAGAATTCTTCTTTAGTATTTACTATACTCTTAAAATTTCTAATGTTATTTATTTACTTTTTAACTAATTATTAACCTAATATCCATCATTATTGCACCCCTAAACTAATCACTAACCCAACCCCCCTTCACTCCATCCCTTCCTCTTCCCCATGCCTACACACACGTCTCACCCTAGCCCAACCGTCCAACTTCCTCTCCCTTCCCTGTGCACCTTGCCAATGCTAGCAGTCCAACCAAAACTACCCAACCCCAACCACACCTGCAGCAACAACCAACCAAATCATCCAGCCCCCAACCAAATTGTGCAGCTCCTCCTCTTCCCCATGCACTCAACCACACCCCTAGTGGCCCCAACTAACCGACCAACCCCTTCCTCTTCCCCATGCACGCACAAACTGCCCGCACTCCAGCCCTCGGCATGCAGCCTCTTCCCCTTGCCCATGCACACCCTCATCATCTCCTCTTGTCCAACCCTCGACCACCTCACCCTGCCCCAATCCCAGCCACCTTCTTTTCCTTCTTTACCTTTGACCTGCAACCCTTTCTTTCCCCCTTTTTCATTCGGTTCTCTTCTCCTCCCTATGCAGCCCTCCTCACCATCTCCTCCTACTTCTAGCCGCCGAGCAACCACCTTGCCAGTAGCCCTCCACCTCACTCCATTTGCACCACCGAGGTGCCACCATCTTTGACCCTACCTAGCTTCCCTCTTCCCTTCATGTGTCGCCATACCCGAGCAGCAACAACATCCAGCGTGCATGAGTCCTTCCCCCCGACATGTGTGGTACATGGTGGTGCCATGTGCCCTAGCTTTGGATAAAAATTCCTAAGCTTAGTTTGGCATTAGTTTCCCTAGATTGTTATCTAATGATTTTTATCTAGTATTAATGCGTACATATTTTTGTGTGGATGGTGTTATTAATATTTAGGTAATCCCAGCCTTACTTAAGGTGTCCTTCGAAGAGGCATTATGTGGTAGTAATTTCGTAGCTTGGAAGTAAATCTGACTAATCCGTAGATGGTATAACTTTGTGTAAAAATGATAGGTTAATTATCAAGGATAAAAATTATGATAGGTTGAGGTTATCGAATATTTCATATTTTTGCCGGAAAATAAAAGTGTGCAATATCTCGACTCTGTGTAAATTTTGTGATGTATAGAATAATGTATGTTTCCAGGTAATATCAAATAACTCATATATGCATTGGTAGTATTATGAAATTTAGAGTATATGCCTATGACTATATACACGAATTTTTCTAGAGAAAATGTGCATGTCTAGGGTTAGGGTTTAATAAAAAAATTGTCGCATTTTATACTAGACCTACTAATGAGTTAAATGCGTTCCTCAGATATTTTAGATACATTTGGACGTATAGCATATTGGCTTTAGAGAATAAAAATGTCTCAATGGTGATGATTATGCGTCACTTGTTCTAGGGGTAGATAAATTTTGCATACCATGATTCCTATCTGAAAGTTATCTGTGGAATTTGCATGAATATTGTAATATGCTATCATAGCATGTTAGGGCTGTATATGTGTACTATATTATATTTGTGTGTAGGGGTAATATGATCTTTTGTCATAATAATGGAATTCCTGTATGATGAATTATTGTTAATTATTCTATTTTAGCCTTTTCATGATAAATATTATGTGGAAGTATATACGGTAATAAAGTAAATTGAAAGTGCTATAGTAGAAAAATGGAGGGTATTTTGGTCATTAGGGTAAAAATGTGACTCGACGTGAATAACTAGACTAGTCGAACTAAGTGTTGGGTTTGGAATAATTATGGAAGTAAATTGGATGAATGGATTGGATGGTTTGGAATTAGATAACTATTTGAGCATGACATGATGCCTAACCATAGGTCATGTTGTCTTGGAATTGTTGTAAGCCTTGTGGTCCTTTAGATTTGAGATTGGATGATTTAATTATTGTGGAGGCCCTCGTGGTCTCTTGATTGATTGATTGATGGCTAAATTGTACTGTTATGGACCTTAGTATTCTTGAAATAATAACCTTGAATTTCATAAGACACTAACTACTTAAAGAGGAAGACTTGAGTTTGGAAAGGAATATTGTGCCTCAGATTAGGCCCCCAAGTGCATAGTTGGGCCTTCGGGTCAAAGGGCCCACTTCTACTCTATAGGTATTCCATACACCCTATAGAGGGTATGCGTACTTAAGGACTTGGGTGCTGAGGTTTAGTATGGACGACTGATATGTCATGTGGCTTCCTTGGCAAGCTTTGCCTTAGAATTAAGTGAATTGATTTGTTAGTACCTCCTTGACGATCATCGTCTTCCACTCGAGAATCGATATTCGATTGATATAACTGGCTTAGACACCCACCATAATACATCTGTAATAATTAGATTAGGCGTGGCTTGAACATGGTAGGATTGCTTGGAATATTAACAACTTTCCCTATTATGTTTAAAGTAAGAATGTTAATACCTTGAAATGGTTGTGAAATTCGAAGCATGTTTTTCTGTACCCTTGCTAGGAATTTTTGATCTAACTAACGCTGTCAATTGTAATGTGGGGTCATATTATGAAATCGTTTGTTTTGCATGTGGTCGTATGTGTTTGGTAATAATCCCTTATTTGTATGTTATGTGTGATGTGAGTATGCTACCTCTGCGGAGACGTTGTGAC
Organism: Tamarix austromongolica; assembly: GCA_039764185.1. NCBI lineage: Eukaryota > Viridiplantae > Streptophyta > Magnoliopsida > Caryophyllales > Tamaricaceae > Tamarix > Tamarix austromongolica. The sequence continues at coordinate 82,411,789 of CM077809.1, read as the reverse complement.
TTACTCAGTACGAGGAAGTTGTACTGATACTATCACTTTTTAGAGGAGTACGTCTGTGGCATGCAGTGGCTGGAGGATTTTGAGGAGCGGCAACCATACAACTAGCTATACTAAGGGAGTGAGGGTCCCTTCCCTTATAACCCCTCTTTTTTTGTAATATTATGGTGGAAGGGATTAGTGTAAAGGTAAACCGTTGTCGCACCTTCACGTGCACTTTTGTGACCAGTTATCTTTGAGCTCCTATGTCACTTATTTATTTGGATGCTCTTATTATATGGAGAATTTCTTATCCGCAAAACCTTTATTTATGTATTATCTTTTCTCTTGCTTTTGTTTGATCTGACTTGTTTTGAGCCTTAGAACTTGACATAAGGAAGGTGAGGAGACTAGACTTATGTTGAGTATGGCGATGACACCCACTGTTTTGCAATTATCGCTTTCGCAAAATGAAAATTTCAAGTACTGATTTTGGGGGCGTCAATGTAGGTGAAAGCCGCTTAATAATGACCTTTTATAAAATAATTTCTTTAAAAAATAAAAATAAAAGAGCAGTCAAGCAACTACATTGTTGATTTGTTTCAAACTTCACTCCTCCATTTTACCTTTCATTTATTCTATTGCTGTAGATTATTTTAGTTTTTGCTTTAAAAATTAATAGAAAGTAAACCACATATTTCTTTTATATTTTGTTGGTAACCTTATCTCCTTATCAATAATGAACTATAATTTTAAATATATACAACTAACTCCACGAATTCAATTATGAAACTACTCATAATTATCATTATTTCAATTAGTTTGCTCTTAACTATTGCACATATTTAAAAATTCATTTCAAATTCAAAATTACTACTATTTTCATACAAGTTTTAAAATAATATATGTATTTTTAATCTTTAAATATTGTGTCAAGTTCATCTTTACTGACAAACTACAAAATTCAAAACTCAATTTTTTTTAGGTACTGGTCAAGTAAGTTTCCCATTTTCTTCCTTCCCTATACTCTTGTGATACTTTTGTTGTGACCTCTTTTAATTATGAGAGTATCCTATTTACCTTTATTTTATTCTATATTTTAGTTGACATATTTTACCCTATTTTGTTTCTTATATTTTTGGATCATTAATCAAACATGATATGATGAGAATTAAACATAGAATAACTTATTACTACTATCATTAGTATTAATATATTAATTATCATAATTATAAAATCACCAATAATCTTAATAATAATATTAATGATAATATCAATAAAAACAGTATTCATTATAGCGATGATAATAATAATAACTACTAAATTTAATTGAAATTATAAGGATAAAAATAATGATATTTATTATTATAGTCATTATAGTTATTATTATTATTATTATTGATAATAATGATTCTATATAATAATAATAGCTCTTATTTTAATATTAATAAATATAAAAATTATAAATAATAATTAATATTATTATATTTATTATTTTAATTTATGTAACATTAATTTTAATATTACTATATGTGACTTTTTAAAATTAATGTACTTATGTGTATAATAATGGCTATTACCAATAATATAATCATCTCATTATCATTTTATTTAGCACAATAACTAACTATTATTATAAATATCATTATAATAAAAAATTAATAATTATTATAATATTTATAATAATAATATTCATAAAAAATTAAAAAAGTTTATTTTTATTAATACTGTTATCATAAATAATTTATTATTATTATTATTATTATTTTAAATGATATTAATATTATATATAATTATTATTACTAATATTTATGAGTATAATCTATCTTGTTTCAGTAGTTTATTATTATTATTTGATGTGGTTTGAAAAGAACGTGAGAAAAGCATGGCCAAATTAGAAGTGAAAATTCAAGTATCTCCAAGTATTACTTTCTAAAATAGGACACTAAAATTTTCAAAAGTGGACTAGGTTTGAACTTCGTATTTATCTTTTTTAACTTGCTTTTAGATACAACATGTCAGATCTAACTATACCTTGATCCAATCTCATTTATAGTGCTTATACTCAAACTTAACCTAGAATTGCCAACTCTTAAAAGCTTAGATATAAACCTATATCTATTGAATTTGATGGGTAAATGAATCCTCAATAAGGCCTAAATGAGTCTAACTGTTTATTTTTTAAAAATAAATAATTTATGAAAATATTAATATATTTTTGTTTCATCTAAGTTAGTTTGTAACTTTTTAAAAAAAATAATTTATTAAAATGTATTTTTTATCATTCAAGACTTTAAGAATAAAATTAGTTAGTTTATAATTAAAAAAAACCTTAAAGATTACTTATATGTATAAGATAAATAAATTACTAAAAATGGTAAAATGATATAAGAGCACACAAAAGACCACACGAAAGATGAAGAAACAATGTAACAAAATTTGACTATATATATATGTATGTATATATATCCGGGTATAAAATTAGTGAGTTAAGATCCATAAGACCATAACTAACTTAGATCTAGTAAGTCCCAAAAAAATTATGTTCAGATCCACTATAAATAGGATTAGGTTCAACAATTTTGGATCAGATCACTAATCCATTATTATCTCTACTCTATCCATATAAAAATCTTTTAAATCTGTCATAAGTAGGTATAACTTCCTCTTTGCATTATTTTTAAAGTTATGTTGGTAAATTTATTAAACACACACCTAGTGGAGAAGAAAGTTATTTCTAATAAGTGTATAATATATGGTACTCACTATAAAAATTGGAATATGAGGAGAAAAATGATAAATTTTATTTAGGTACTTTGAGATTTGACCTAATATTTTTTTAGTTTCATTTTGACACTTAAATGATGAAAATAAACCATATTTTTAGTTTTATTTAGGTATCCAAGTTACAATAAATTAAAATATGAAGATATTTAAGTGAAATTATTAAAAATATAAGGCATCTAAAAAATAGTAGATCAAATATAAGGATACTTAGCTTGAATTCATCTAATTTTTTTTTTTGCTAAATGCGTTTTTCAATAATTTTATTTAGGTATCTTTACATTTCAATTTAGTTTCATTTAGCCACTTTAATGATAAAAATAAACCATATTTTTAGTTTTATTTAAGCAACTAAATTGAAACAATAAGGTATTTAAGTAAAATTATTAAAAATATAAAGTATCCGAATAATAGTAGACCAAATGTTAAAATACCTAAGCTAATTTTATCGAAGAAGGAGAAGATTATTTTCTCCCTAACCAACTTCTTGTCTGATTAGCTCAATGGTTATGGGCGACACTTACATAGCTATAGTGCAATCATTGTATCTAGTTACTAGCAGCGGGATGCACGGTGTTTTAGCATCCACCATCTTTCTTCTTCTTTTCATTTCAATGCACGTATTTGATAAATTGATGCACATCTTTTATAGATAACCGTACTTCTTTTATAAAATAAATATATATCTTGAATGTATACATAGTACATGTAATACTTATACATTGTCAAATGAATATATTCTATAAATAAATATACATTTTATAAATTTTTATACACATCTTACATCGATAATGCATATATTCATAATATTTATAACATTTATATTATTACTATAAAATATATATTTATAAGCATAAGATGTATATTTTATTAATATAAGGTATACATCCGTTGATCTAATATGTTCATTTATTTATATATAAAATGTGTATTTATTAATGTAAGATGTATATTACAATTATACAATAGTATATTTATTATGTAATAATGAGTATTTATAACACATGTATTCTTTTTATTTATTTATTTATTATTTTTATAAGTAAATAATATTTTAAAATATGTATATATTGATATAATATGTATACTCATTATTTTAAAATGTACATTTTATCACTATGAGATATAAATTACCGTAATAAAATGTACTTTTATAACTATAATATGTAATTTTATTTATTAATTATATGTATTCTTTGCAAAGAGACGGGTACTTATGATATATATATATATAGACACACATACACATATACATATATCTATATCTTTTCCTTGTTGTTTTATAAATAATTGATTTTTATTTATGTTCAAAAAATATATATTTTATTGGGTAAAATAAATATTTTATTAGATAAAATATGTATTATTATTATAAATATATTTTAAAGATATTTATTTTATAAGATAAAATATATACTATTATAATTTTTTTAATAAATTTATAAATATACTTCGTGTTTAGAGGATGTGCGTTTTATTATAAAAAAAGTGTATTTATAACTAATATATATATACGAAAGATGAATCAAATTTGATGAAAGATAAATTTAGGGTATTGTTATATGGAAAACTTATTTTTACTCGGCGGAAAACAAATACCGAAAGTAGCCTTGGCATCGACGATTTTAGCCGAAACCATGGATAATATTCGGCAATTTTTACCGAAACAGGCCCAGGCCATCGGCACTTATTGCCGAAAGCAGGCCAAGACATCGGCAAACACTGCCGATGTACCTAAATGTTTTATTTTTTCCAATTTTGGCCGAAACATATCGGCAATTATTGCCGAAATGCAGCATATATATATATAATTTTTTTTTAATTTCGGCCCAGGGGATCGGCAATTTTTGCCGAAACCAGACCAAAGAATCGGCACAAATTGCCGATGCACCAATTTTTTTTTTCGGCGCCAGGGCATCGGCAATTATTGCCGAAACCAGGCCATTCCATCGGTAATATCTGCCGATTCACCAATTATTATTATTATTTTTTTAATTTCGACCGAAAAGTTTGTAAATAATTATTATTTATAATTAAAAAAATCAGAATTTATATAAATATTTGATACAAAATTAAATTAATATATTTATAATTAAAAAAATATAAGATAAGGATAAAATATATTTTCTATGGAGTAAATTTTTGTTTTCCAAATAACAAAAACGCTGATTCAAAGATTGTACACAGTAAAAGTAACGCGTACTTCTGACAAAATAATCTTACCTGTTGGTGTTTCAGTAACGCGTACTTCTGACAAAATAATCTTGCGTGATAATAAATCATATTACTGTTGGTGTTTCGGCAAGTTTGGCCGATCATATACAATGAATCGAAGGTTGCTAGCAGGGATAATTAATGTGTGTGGCTTCTGCAAATAGTATTGTAGGACGGTACGTAGAATAATTTTACTGTTGCATATCTTTGTAAATAAAATAATTGTACGATGGTATGTTAAGCTCGTCAGGGATAGGAACATGAAGCCTTCTATATAAAGGAACAGCTTACCCGATCGTATTCTTCAACTCAATATTTCTATTCTGCAGAAACTTTGTTAGTTGAAGGTTGAGATATAATTTTTCCATATTTGTTAAACACTCACAATGAATAATGAATTTGGAAGTTCTTCAAACTACGAAGAGTTTGAAACTTCGATAGGGTACGATGATTTCGGAAGTCCGATGAGCTACGAATATGGGGTCAGAACCCCATCGTATTACGATGATAGATTTACAATACCGAGAAGCTATGGATATGCAGAAGATACGCAAATGCATTCTCCCAATATTAATTACAACTTCAACGAAGAGGTAAAATATTATTTTTTATGTATTGTAAATTGTAGCGACAAAATTAGTTACATGAAATTTATAGTTTTTTGTTATTATATTATTATGGTAAACTCTTTTTTTCAGGACATGGGGAATACATCTTTTACGAGTGAAAATTATCAGAGATTTTTTGTAACGGATAAAATATTTTCGGATCGGGATGAACTTGTGACATGGGTTAAGAAAATGGGTAGAACTCATAAGATGATTTTGTCAAAGGTTCTAGAAAAGGAAATGGTATAGGGGCGGGTAGAGTCTCGATAAGATGTGAACGAAGTGGTACATACGTCCGTACTAGACCAACAGATACCGAAGGTGCACGTAATACTTGTTAAAAAAACCGATTGTCCTTTTTTTATTATTGGTGTTGAAAATACTAATGGTGGATGGCAAGTGGTAGTTAGGAACGGGACACACAATCACGAATTGGCTAATTATGAGCAAGGTCATGCTGTTCTTGGTAAGTTGACAGAAAATGAAGTTCAATTTGTTGATGAACTTATTACAGCTAACGTGAAGTTACGACAAATCATACTACTTCTTCAAAAACAATTTGAAGGTAATGTGAGTATGAGGAGGCATATTTATAATGCTCGACAGAAGCTTAGGTCCGAAGAAATGGATGGTCAAACAATGTTACAGCATGTCATGAGTATGTTGGTTGAGAATAATTATTTTCAGTGGCATCGAAGTGAGCCTCAATCAAACGTAATAAGTGAGCATCTGTTCGCACATCCCGTATCTGTTAACATTTTACGTGCATTTCCTTTTGTTTTACAAATGGATTGCACGTATAAGACAAATAGATACGGAATGCCCTTACTTGAAGTTATTGGCTTAACACCAACACAATTGAATTTCAACGTTGCATGTGCATACATGTCATCTGAGAAGGATGAAAATTATTTCTGGGTGCTTGAGAGATTAAAGACCTTAATGGATCCATATATGCTTCCAACCACCATTATTACCGACCGAGAACTTGCTCTAATTTCAGCTGTGGAACATATTTTTCCTACTTCAAAACATTTATTATGCAGATTTCATGTGAATAAGAATGTCGAGGAAAAATGTAAGAAACTTTATGGTCGTTCATCGTTCGCACGTGGTTTTATGTCACGATGGAAAAATTTGATAGATGCCACGGACGAAGAAACATATGAGGCACGATTGTTGTCAATAGAGGAAGATTACAGAAGCATGCCCAGTCTAATTTCGTATCTCAAGACGAATTGGCTACAACCCTACAAACATAAAATTGTTGCAGCATTTTTTGGTGACGTGTTCCATATCCATCAACTTACAACGAATAGGTATGATTTATATTTTCTTGCAACCGTGATAGCTGATTGAGCTTCTTTTATGTTGATAAAGTTAAGTAAATAAATTTTTGTAACGAACAAGGTTGAAGGAGCTCATGGATCTTTAAAAAGATTCCTGGAGACATCACGGGGCAGCTTCAATACAGTCCACAAACAAATGCACACGTTCCTCAAATTACAACATGATGAGATAAAATCATCGTTTGAGAGGTCTCGGTTCAACACTCCTCATTTTGCTACAAGTGAACTTTATGCCAATTTGAGGGGTCATGTTTCTTTATATGCAATGGAGTTGGTGAACAACGAGTGTCAGAGACTTGAGCATGTAAGTGGGAATGATGATTTATGCGGATGTTACATGCGTCGTACGCACCGGATACCGTGTACGCATGAAATTAAAACATACATTCATAACTACATGTCAATCCCCCTGTCGGCTATTCATCCGTTTTGGAAGAAACTCGACATAGATGGACCCATTACTCCACCGAGACCCCAAGAACCAGTTGATGTTGCATCTCACTTGCTCCATATTTCGATGGAATCTGTTATGCGCCAGCCACCAGAAATACAGAATCAGTTGGCTAGAGAGATATTTAATATTGCAGTTCCCCAGAGAACACCTTTCGACGAGCCACAAGTACGGCAGCACAGGGGTCGACCAAGGAACTCCACTAGAAGGGAACAATCTAGTTGGGAGTATACAGAACAACAATTTTGTAGTCGTCCTAGATCAACTCAACGTCGGGGTCGGGGTCGGGGACGACAATCGGCATTTCTGTCATCATGCCAATTTCAATTTCCATATGTGACTCAAATGAATCGACATATAGTTCCTTATATTAGTAGCTGGTGTAATGTTTTAGGAGATGGGAATTGTGGTTTCAAAGCACTGACTTCTATTATACTAGGAGATGAAGAACGATGGGTTCAGATTCGTACCGACTTGTATCATGAGATATTGGCGAGAGGACAGTTGTACGAGAATGTATTCGTCTATGAAAGCGTTGATCAAGTTCTTAATACTATTGTCCACTGGGAAGGGCCAGCTCCGATGGCACATTGGGAAGCGTTGATCAAGTCCTTATATTATTAACATAATTAATAAAACATAATTAATATAAATAATTACATATCCAAAATATAGCCAATATTCGAGTAAAATTAATATTATTAATAAATTATATTCAATATATATAATTTTACATCATAAAAATAACCAAATTAATAAACTATATTCAATATATATAATTTTACATCATAAAAATAACCAAAATCCTATAATAGAAAGACAATTTACTAAAACCTATATTTAATTCAAGAGTATAATAAATCTAAAAATATATTTTTCTAAAATTAATCAATTAACCATAATCAAAATATATTATTAACATAATTAATAAAACATAATTAATATAAATAATTACATATCCAAAATATAGCCAATACCCTACAATAGAGAGATAATTTATCGAACCTATATTTAGTTAAAATATTAGTGCATAATTAATATAATTAATAAACTATAATTAATATATATAATTATATATCTTACAAATAACCAAAACTATACAATAAAGATATAATTTACCAAATCTATATTTAATTAGAATATTGGAGTGCGATTAATATTATTAATATATTATAATTAATATATATAATTTTACATCCTAAATATAATCAATTAACCATAATCTAAATATATTATTAAATTAAATTAAATTATTATATATAATTAATAGGAACCCTAAATTAATTACGCGGAACAGGAGATCCTTGCATCGGCAATAATTGCCGAAACAAAGCCTTCCCTTCGGTCGATTCTACCGAATCCCATGCCTTAAATCGGCAAAATTAGCCGAAACAGGAGCCCTTACATCGGCAATTTTTGCCGAACTCCCTCCCTTCCTTCGGTTAATTTTGCCGATGCAACTTTTTTTTTTTATTTTCGGCGCCAGACATCGGCAATTATTGCCGAAACAGGAGCCCTTACATCGGCAATTTTTGCCGAACTTCCTCCCTCCCTTCGGTTAATTTTGCCGAAACTTCCCCATCCTTCGGTAATAAAATAAAAAATTTACCAGATCTACTAAAAAAATTATTATAATTATATATTATAAATTAAAAATTAAAAAAAAATACGACACTTACCTTGAAATTTCTTCTCGGGTAGGAGATTTGGATTGAATTTTGAGAGAAAAATAGAGAAAAGATAGGGAGAGAGACGTCGACAGGCATAAGCTCAAATAATTGGTGAGGGAAAGAGACGTCGGCAGACAAAAACTTATTTAATGAGGCAGAAGTAAAATAGATATTTACTGCACAAATATTTTCTACGCAGTAAATACTTATTTTCTAAATAACAGCTCGGTAAATTTATATATTAAAGATGAATAGAATTGCAGCTAAAGCTTGAAAAGCCCTCCGGAGTCCTAAGTCCTAACCGGTAACCGCCAACACCAACCCACCCACCGCTTCTCCTCGTGTTGTCCGCCTCGCTCTCTTCGTCCCAAATCACTGACAGTAACACTATTTCCTCAGAATCCAAATTCCACATTTTGTTGCGCCAGTTAGAATCTTAGAGCAATCAATCAATCACCATCTCCCAAAATGGCATCTCTCTCCAAAATCTCAATCTCATTTTGGGATTCCACTTCCATTTCCTTCTCATCTTCTTTTTCCAATAACCTCCAATGGCGTCAATCCTCCCTCTCATTTCGCGCCACTGTCAGACCCCATCGAAGCCGATCGAACTCCACGATCAATGCCAAAATCAGGGAGATCTTCATGCCGGCTCTTAGTTCCACCATGACAGAAGGCAAGATCGTCTCCTGGGGGAAATCCGAAGGCGATGTACTTTCCAAAGGAGAGGGTGTCGTCGTTGTTGAGTCCGACAAGGCTGATATGGATGTCGAGACATTTCATGATGGAATCCTCGCTGCCATTATTGTTCCCGAAGGTGAAACTGCTCCCGTTGGTTCTCCAATTGCATTTTTAGCCGAAACCGAGGAGGAAATTGCCGAGGCGAAGAAGAGAGCTACTGAAGTGAATTCAAAAGGTGGTAGTTCAGCTCCTCCAGCTGCTGCTTCTGATGCTTCGCTGTCTTCTGCTCCATCTCAGCCTTCGGCATCTGCATCTCACCCACCACCAGCCAAGCCTGCTCCTTTGTCGGACGGGCCAAGAAAGATTGTTGCGACGCCTTATGCGAAGAAATTGTCGAAGCAGCATAAGGTCGATATAAATAAAATTACTGGCACGGGCCCTTTTGGCAGGATAACTCCTGAGGATGTGGAGAAGGCTGCTGGTATTGAGCCTAAGAAGTCAGTTGGAGTGGTGGATTCCGCTCCTGCTGCAGCTATTCCACCTAAGGCTGCTGCAACTGCTTCTGTTGGTAGTTTTGTTGACATTTCTGGGTCTTCTATTGTTCCGTTCACCACGATGCAGTCGACGGTGGCTAAGAACATGACAGAGAGTCTGTCAGTTCCAACATTCCGGGTTGGATATCCCATTGAGACTGATGCACTTGATGCTCTTTATGATAAGGTACATTGTCCAATATAACCTAGTTTCTAGGCACCTTTACTCTGCTCATATTGAATTGCTGCTAGAGTTTTACCCTGGTGATTACACGTTTCGAGCACAAACTTTCAATATATTAAATTTTAATAAAAAAATATAAAAATAATAATATTATGAAAGTATTTTTTTTAATACCGATATACTAATTATATTTTATATTATATATTGAAAATTATATTGCCAAAATTATATATGCATCAATTTCGAAAAATGTTAAACTTTACCTTCATAACTTGTTCATGACTTTCTAATAAACTAGAGGTCCCACGTATGAAACATATACATAAGAGATACACTTTTTGACATGGCTGTAAAAGTTTTGTCGTGATAATAGCATTGATCATCAATGTTTGGGTTGTTCATGGTGAACAGGTTAAGCCAAAGGGTGTGACCATGACCGCTTTGTTGGCCAAAGCAGCTGCCATGGCACTTGCACAGCATCCGGTTGTCAATGCAACATGCAAGGACGGCGAGAGTTTCACTTACAATGGTAGTGTAAATATCGCTGTTGCTGTGGCAATCAATGGTGGTTTGATCACACCGGTTCTTCAGGATGCTGATAAGGTGTGTTTGTCTCATAGACTTTTTGTTTTCATCGCTAGACATATCCTATTGTACTGCGATGAAGATTTTTGTTTACTCATGTTGCTGGTCTCGCAGCTTATGGGCTTATGGTTGTAGTTAGCGATTAATGTTACTTCCTCTGTTTTATGTCTATCTAGTTGGATCTTTATCTATTATCCCAGAAATGGAAGGAGCTAGTTGAGAAGGCCCGTGCTAAACAGCTTCAGCCAAATGAATACAATTCAGGTGACTATATGATTGGTTTCTTATTACTTGTGTTACTTTATGCACGGATGCAGACCGACCAGGATCTTGAGTGAGTAGACTAAGCCTCGATTTGATGTTAATGTAGGTACTTTCACTCTGTCTAATCTAGGCATGTTTGGAGTTGATCGATTTGATGCTATTCTCCCCCCCGGCCAGGTAAGTTGTCGTCGTCGTTGTTTTTTTCCTAAATGATTTTTTGTTGTAATGTGACGTTGAATCTGTTTTTATTTTATTTATGAGAAACAACGTATTGGGTTTCCAACAGAAGAAACGTAGTCCTAGTTCTAAGCAGCAATGTACGGGAACGAAGAGAAACGCAAAAATATTATATTTTTAAAATTTTAAAACCATGAACTACAGTAAACAAAAAAATTATATATATATATATATTTTTTTTTTAAAAAAAAAGATCAAATCTACTAAAATTAAGAGAGAAAAAAAAATAAAATTACTACCTATATTAGTTAATTTTAATCATTAATATTTTTTAATAAAAAAATTCATTAAATAATTTGAATATTAATTTCGACACCAAAAAGTTTTCGGGATGGGAAACGACATCCGCTGGTTCTAAGTGATACTTAAGTTGGCGATACTGATGTCTGTATGGCTATTCCTGCATGTTCTAACCAATTTATTGATTTCTGTTCTGATTATTAGGGAGCCATTATGGCCGTTGGAGCTTCAAAGCCCTCTGTTATTGCCGATAAAGATGGATTCTTCTCTGTTAAGAATAAAATGCTGGTGAGTTTATTTTGTCATTTTTACAGTTGGAATTATGCATCTATGTAGTGGTTGATCATCAAACACTTACACAGTTCCTAGTGAAAAGTGGCAATGCAACAAGTATAAGCTGCTAAAATAATATCCTTGGCTTTTATTCCCTCTTAATCGTCTAAGTTCATGTTTCGTATACAATCTGCCATAGTGCTGGTGAAGTAAGCCAGTAAGTGCATTTGCAATTAACATAATTTCTTGAACTTTGTTTCACTATGCAAAGTGGTACTTCTTAGTTCTTGTTCTCAAAAATGTGAGGGCCTATGTGGTGATATTCGCATTAATGGCTTTAGATTTATTCTAAGCACTATCTGCATATAACACGAGGCATTATCTGCACTAATTCGACGACTAGCACCAAGGAGGTGAACAGTGAAATATCGGTATTACAACTACGTATAAGCTACAATTTTGCGGTTTCAAGTCAGCTATGGCACATAATTTTCAAAATGCGACCGTTTCAGAAAATTACAACCATGATATTGACTAATATTTTGCCAATATTGGTTGTGGGAAAAAAAAATCACATTGCGACTGCAGCTAAGGTTTCATTGCTGCGTTTAACTTGCTATTGTGCTCACTAGTTAAAACCCATACGAATATTGTGCCTAGCAGATCAAATATGTTGTGTAAGAACTAGGTTGTCCGTTCACACAGAAAGAGTGAGGTACTGCATAAGACTATGAACTGTGGAAGTGAGAGTGTTGTCTGCCGCAATCTATTGTCATTGATTCATTGGAGAGAAACCAAATGTTTGAAGAATCAAAGGTAAAAATTTCATGGTGCTGCTTGAATCAACAGCTGTACATGAAATGTGAGGCTCACCTCACGATTATTCCTGAGGCGATTTAACTTCTTGATTGTGAGGCCAACATATTGCCCATACTTCGATTTTTCAGAGCATGAACTTATTGCTCTGTCTGTTATCTTTTCACTATTGCTGTTGACACCAGCATGCCACATGCCTGGGAACAGACAGGGATAGCCCGAGGCATTTTATAGTGCAAACGTGAGTGTACACATATTCAAAAGTGGGTCTTGGTTTGTGTTACAGAGTAGTAGGAGGAACTTGAAGGATTTGGATGAAGCTAGTCGGTGAGGGCTTGAAAGCTCTATTAGACGGATATGATCTCTGTGGCCATTGATCAAATCTGTATAGGGCAGCCATAGTTCTTGACAAGAATGTATGTTTTGAATATGTGGTAGGGATATCTGTATAGGGATATCCCAAGAATGTATGTTTTGTCTCTCTTATTTTGAAAATCCAGAAATCCAGAGATGAACTGGAACCAAATTTAAATTCACCATGGGATCCGTCATTCACAGGTCACTGTAGGCATTCTTGTGCATAAAATATGTAGGCTGCGATCTCTGTGAATTCAGTGGAAAGTGTGTGTGTCGTGCCTGGTTCACGCATGAGACCCTGGTTGATTTAGATGCATGGTATGCGTTTTTGTTGTTTGTATATGTGGTCAAGAGGACTAGACGACTTGTTAAGTTTTCCTGAGATTTGTTTCACCAATTATAGGTATTTTATGCATTTCAGGTTCATTTAATTGATTTTGTGGTTATGTCATTTGTTAATCTTTTTTTTTGGCAGGTGAATGTCACAGCTGATCACCGGATTATCTATGGAGCCGATTTGGCTGCCTTCCTTCAAACCTTCTCAAAGATCATACAAAACCCTGATAGTTTGACCATGTAGATAAGATTAAGGACAATTAGACATTTCAGTCCCTGAAGATCAGTTGGACCAAAGTGCATTAGAGAATTGTTACGGACTTTGATTCATGAAGAATGAGAGCTGCCAGCATTTTTAAAGATGTGCAACATCCTGAGATGGTGCTCCTATCATGTTCTATTTGCCGTTCTTATACTTCATTATCTTCTTCTTCTTCTTCTACCTTCTGTCTCTCTGGGCACCAATGCTGCTTGTGTCAGATTTATGGCTTTGTTTTTCAATTTCAGGATGTCAAGATTCAACTACGAAATGGAATTTGATTCATAGGTGCCACGCATTCCTGACTCCCCCTCCCCAAGGCCATTCTTCTTAGCTGGTGCTTGATTGGAGGATAATGAGAGGGGAAAAATACTATTATATTTATGTATAGTGTGTTTGGTAACTACCTCATTCTTTATATTATTACTCCATATAAACTTTAGGCCATTCATTTTAAATCTTATTTTTATAATCCTACCATCTATATTATCTATTATATATATATATATATATATATATATATATATATATATATATATATATATATATATATATATATTTTATGTATATGTATAAGTATATGTATATATATAGATAGATAGATTTATAGGGTCCATAAATGTAGGTATAAGTCGTGTGAGTAAATGAGAGGGGAGACGGGGCTTCTAAATATATTTTATGGGCATATTTCACTATTTTTTTTATATTAATTATCTAAAATATCCTACACCTCTGCCGCCATACCTACATTAATTACCTGCCCATTAATCACCTCTTTTACTTTCTCTTACCCAACTACAATTATTAATCACAATTAATAAACATATTATTAGTTTTAATTATAATTAAATAATCAATATAAATATTATTAATTATGTTTAGAAATATTGAATTAATAACAATAAATTTCATTGTAATGATAAATTAATAAATAATAAAAATAAGTTTAATCATAATTATAAATAACTAATAAATGCAAAAAATATTGATTATAAATATAACTAACAAATTTATAAATATAATAATAATTATAATTATAAATCAATAAATTTTCATGATTATAATAATTAACCAATGCAAATAATAATTATTTTACTGATAAGTAAATATTTTACAAGATTGGTATTAATAATACTTATAACAAATAATGTTGATTATTGTTATAAAGAAGTAATTGATAAGAATAATATTAATTATAATTATTAAAAATATTATTAATCTTAATTATAATTAAATAATCAATATAAATGATATTAACTATAGTCATAAATAATTAATTGATTAATAACAATATTAATTGTAATGCTAAATTATTAATTATTAACAATAATATTAATAATAATTATAAATAATTAATCCATATGATAAATACTAGTTATAATCTCAAATAACAAATTAATAAGAATAGTATTTATTATAATTATAAATAAATAATTAATAAAAATATTATCAATCATTATTATAAATAAATAATACAAATAATCTTAATTTTAATAAAAAATGCAATATAACCTTGAATTTTCAAAAACAATTATATAACTTTGAGTTTTGTTAGTTGCATTCCGGATAATCCTTGGTACACTTTAATGGATGAATATGATTTCAAGTGTTTAGACGAATGATCATCTAGTGTGTAAAAGTATAAACTTAGGATTATATTGTATATTAGCTCTAAATTTAAGGTTATATTGTACATTTTTGAAAACTTAAATTTATATTTTTATATTTTGCCTAAACTTAGGATTATATCGTGCATTATCTCTAATTCTGGTGATAATTAAATATTTTATAAGAATAATATTAATCATAATTATTACAAATAATATAAATTATAATTATAAGTAAATAATTAATAAGAATAATATTTTTAATAATATGAAATCATAATTAATAAAACTATTATTATTCTTAATTTTAATTAAATGATAAATGCAAATAATATTAATTATATTTATCAATAATAATTAATTAATAATGATAAATATTAATATAGGTGATTTAGGTTAAATTTTAGAAAATATTGTTTGACTAATATTAACCAAACTTAGGTGAATTGAGTTGAATATTTTTTTTAATCCTATTTGGATTGAGATGAATGAAGGTTAAAACATTAAATAAAATGACATTTATACCATTTATAAAATAAAGATTGAGGAAAGTAGATGGTTGTTTTGGTTCGATAGGTATAAGTTTTATTTAAAATTTTCTTTTTCCTTCAATTACTCCAAAAAATGGGGACAAGAAAAATAAGTTGGATAAAGGGTGTTGTGAGAGTTTTGTGAACTAGGGTGTTCTTGGAGGTTTAGGTTGAGAGCAACATGAGCATGGAAAGGAGGGGAAAAGAACGAAGAGAGAGGTGAGTGCATAAATGGAAAGTGTACATAATGATTTCGCCTATTCAAGAATGATTACAATACCTCTTATTTATAGAGGTGAAACGAGGGCAAGGGGAATGGGGGAAGATAGTGTGGTAGAGAGTAGGAAGGTTGTCCTTAGAGCTACAAGGCCTGTAGGCCCAAGAGTGGCACTTTATGGGCTTAGTAGCTTAGGGTTGGCCAAAGGCCATGTGGGACTAGTTGAGGGACATATGTGTAACACTCCCAAATTTACTACTGAAAAATTTTATTTTAAGTAGAAGCGTATAATCAAATATTTGGGTGTTACCGTCATAATTGGCATAAGTCCGGCTTACCCCACTATCCTTATGTCAATCACAAGGAAAAACGATTATAAAATTTAAAACATGATTAGAAAAAGATGGGATAACTTTTCATACATCAAATAAGTGTTTGGAGATTAACTTTGATAACAATATCAAAATATAACAAAATAGGAATCCCATGGAACTAAGAGTCCAAAAAGGTGCCCAGGTAAAACTATCATCTGGATAACATGAATCTATGCCCAAACCCTGATATGAATGAATCACTCCTCCACATATATAGCATCAAAATATGTGAAATCATCGACCTGCACATAAACATCTGGGTCGTCTACTCGATGGATTGAGTGGCACCTATAAAACAGATGATCAACATGCTACGTATTGAGTAAGGTAATTGTATAGTTAAGTAAGGTTACACATAATACAATAATTATTATAAGCAATTCATACATGCGCAAATAGAAGAAAGCCAGCCAACTATTGATTCCAAGTCTTTCATTAGATATGCCATATTCTAATATTTTATATACATTAAGTTTAGGGACCCAATTATTCTTAAACGTGTGGAACAGTCTAAAACACCTCTCGGGGACAACACACCCGAGCCACTATTATTATCTGGTGGAATGGAGCCAACACCTCTCAGAGTAAAATATTCCTGAGCCACTATTTATTAAACCGGTGGAACAGTCTAAAGCACCTCTCGGGGATAACACACCCAAGCTACTATTATTATCCGGTGGAACGGACTCAACACCTCGATCCTGAATCACGTAGTCTTTTACTTTAAATGATTAGTATATTTTCATTTATACTTTAACTCTTAATTGTATTTTCATTCACGTTGAGTATGGGCCCCCACTATTTTTAATCTGGTGGAACAGACTAGAGTACCTTTTGGGGACAACACACCAGATCCGCCATTATTATCCGGTGGAACAGAGCCATATAAACACCTCGGTCCGGCCCAAGTGATCTTTCACTTTGCATGGTTAATATCTTATTCATAGTTGATTGTATATTATCATGCCAAACTCAAGATATACAATTAAACACATAAGTATGACCACGTAATTATCCTCAAATGACCATAATACCCTCAGGGTAATCAAGAAAATTTTATTCTCCCAGAGCCTTTATAAAACCCAAAACATGTATATTTCCAATCATTATCCGAAGTGCTTGTCCTTATTTTCCCATTGGTATCTTATATCCCATATTATACCTAAACATGTACTTACATAATTACATTATTCTCAAGATTATCATTCCATAGCATTTCTATAATTAAATTATTCAATAACATACTCAACACAAAAGCATAAACTAAGATAAAAGTATCACATAAATCCCTAACTACGATATGTATCCTTATCGACAAGGACACCGAGCTCTATGCACGTAAATCCTATACCTCCTCCGAGATCACGGGAAAATCACTGAAGTCGAATGGAAACTTGAATTGTATGGAAGTGTAGAAATATGTGTGGTGAAGCTATGGTTAAATTTTGGTGATGTTTGGACAAGATTTGGGGTGAAAATGAGGTTGCACAGCTAAAATGGGAAATTGCATGGCCAGGCGGTGCAAGAGTTGCATGGTCGTGCAGCAACAGTTCACAACAGGTTGAAGGAAGAAAATACGCAAGAACAGGCAGTGTAGGAATTGCATGGCTGTGTAGCACTGGTAGAGAGAAAAAAAGATGCACGACCAGACGGTGCAAGGGTTGCATGGCCGTGTAGTAGGGTATTCGAGTGTTCGTATGGCCATACAACAGGCTGTGTACTCTAAAACTCTATAGAAAACGAAGGGAAAGAGAAGGGAAAATAGGCATCGGTTGGTGGCAATGGGCGGCGATGGCAAGGGGGAAGGTTGGGGCAACCTTGGTGATCGGTCCATCAGCTAAAGGTGGCTAGTGGTGGCTTGGGTGGTGCTCGATGGTGGATTGGGTGGTGTAGATGCTAAAAACAGGGAAGAAGGAGGAGGAAGAAGAAGGGGAATGGCAAAGGAAGAAGAGAAGAAGGTCAGGAAGCTGATGGATGATAATAAAATGGAGGGTTAGAGGGGGTATTTATACTAGTAGGTGACATACTAAGGAGGAGAAAAAAGGTATAGAAATGACAACGACGATGATTATGAAAATTCTGCGAGAAGAAGAAGAAAGACGAAAGAAAAGGATAGGGGGGATGGTGATGGTTGAGATGGATGGGAGTCAAGTAGAGGCACGAGGGGGTGATGATGGAGAAGTAGACTTATACAGGAGGAGAAGGCAGGTAGAAGAAGAAAGAAGAAGGAAGAAGAAGGGTGGTAGAGACATGATGGGGCTGCAAAAAATAGGGAAGCAGCAGGGTGATGGTGGTGTGTGTAGGGGAAGAGAAGAAGAAGAAGAAGATAGGCATGAGGGATGGCAGGGCTGGCAGGTGATGGTGCGAGGATCATAAGGGAGGCAAGTGGAGGGTGAATGTGCAGAGGAGCCAAAACTTCTCACACCAAAAAAAATTTCGGTGCAAAGAAGAAGAGAAAAGAAAAGAAAAGAAAAGAGAAGAGAAGGGAAGAAAGGAAGAAAAGACAAGGAGAAATAAAAGGAAAAAGAGGGAAGAGGGAAGATTAGGGAATTAGGATTAGATTAGAAATTTTGGGATTATCCAAATAATTTAGATTAGCGGAAAGTTTAGCGGGTTTTGATTTTGGCTTATGAATCTCGATTTATCTAAATCAAGGTTTTGGTTTTTCGGTTAAAGTTTCGGGATTAAAAATTTAGTTAAGGCTAACAATAAGATTTCTTGAGATTAGAGTCAAATTAGAGCTAATGATACGAAATTAGGTTCAGGAATTTTTTCGGGTATTACAATATGGGACTAGTATAGATTCATTTTGGCATAAGTCTTGTCTTCTTGTGGTGGTATTTGAGGATCTAATAGTCTAGCTAGGAAAACCAAAAAAATATCACTTCCTTTGAAATTCAATATGCGGCATCAACCACTCCTCGTGGGTAGGTGAGTAGTACAACAACTTGGAAGGCACACTAGTATCTATATTGGTGTAATACCCCAAAATTTTGCTTAGCCTAATCTCGTATCATTAATACCCTAATCTAATTTTAATCTCAAGAAAATCTTATTTTAGCCTTAGCCAAATTTCTTAATTCCGAAATCTTAACCTAATCCGAATCTTTGACTCGAATAAACTATATTTCATAACTCGGTCTTAATTCCTCTCAAATTTATCACTAATCCTACCTATTTTGGCTAATCTAAAATTATCTAAAACTAATCTTAAACCTTTTCTCTTTTTTCTTTTCTTTCTCCTTTTATTTCTTCTTCTCCTTTCTCCCGTCATCTTTTTGCCGCAAAGCTTGACCTTGTTATACTCATTCTTTGCAACTTGCAACAACCACCAGTCTCACCCTAATGCAGCCATCATCATCACCATCATCCCTCACCCTCACCTTCTCTTATCCTCGCGTTGCCTAAGTGCACCATCTCCCCTACCATCATTTTTCATCTCATGCAACATACACACACAACCATCACTATCTCATGTTCCATACCTCTAAAATTTTTACCCTAACACTCTACCATCACCTCCAACCACCTTTGTTGAAAATTTCTCTACCATCATTTGTGCCTCGACTACCACCCTATACATTTTCTTTCATCCATTCGCATACACACACACACACTGCACACTCTCATTCTCCGTCATTTTTTGTTACCATTTATTGCCTAATCTTCTGCTAATCACCAATGCTAGAGTTCCATTTCCTTTCTTCTTCTTCTTCTTATTTTTTTTCTTCTTCCTTGTGTAGTCGTGCCCTGTTTTGTATGATTGAACCACCATCTCCACTACCATCACCACCGTGCACCACCACATATTGCCCAAAGCCTGGTTGACTGACCACCAATGTCACCCCATCTTTCCGTTTTGAACCACCATTTTTTCCTCTTATTTCCTTGCATATGTCACATTTTTATAAGACACACGACCTACTCATGGCCATGAAACACTAAATTTCCTTATCACAAGCCCGTGCAAACCGGCACGGTTTGCCTATGCACCATCACATGGCCTGCGCACAACCACCGCATGCCCGTGCACATCTATTTAATTTTTGTTTTGTGCTGATAGTGATCAAGCACGACCATTCCGCTTTGCACAACTTTCCCGTGCATGATCCTAGCTCACGGTCTGGGTGTGCACCGCTTGTAGCACACTCGTGCAACTCCCCATTTTGGTCGTGCACCCTCTTTTTTACCCCCAAACCTCATCTAAACATCACAAAATTTTTACCATAGCTCCACTACACATCCACAAAACTCAAGCTTCCATTTAACTCTAATTATTTCTATTTTTACCCTCCTTTACCTTACATTTTTCCTCGGTTATAATCTTCGAGCCTAACCAGGTACTATCTTGTTTTTCATAGGTGATATTCTGGTGATATCAGATGAGGAAGTCTAGGATTTACGTGCTTAGAGCCTTATGTCCTTATTGGTAAGGATACTAATCAATGTTTTAGGGTTTTTATGTTAATTTTTTATATGGATATGTGTATTTTCATGATATTGTTGCTATATGAATTAATATATGTTGTTGATGATATGTTATGGTAATATGGATGATATACTTGAAAGAAAGTAAGAATGGGTAAGAGGTATGGATATGATTTTGTTATGCTAAGTCATATCTGTGGGAAATATATTGTATGGAATGAAATATAGGCCAAATAAACTATGCTAAGTGGAAATAAGCATATTTAAGAGGTATGTTGATAAATGGAGGATTTGGAAAAATAATGGTTGTTGAAGGTACAAGATTTTATAAAATAAAGGCTATAGGTTATCCTTAAGGGCATTTGGGTCATTATGGGTTAATATGGAAATTTTGGTATTTTAATGTGTTAGGTGGATTATAATACGATAGTGATATTCAAATAAATGTTTGGAGGGATTGTTGTTCATCTTAGGTTCCTCAAAATGAGACAATGGTCTAATTAAGGCATAATAACCTTAAATGATAGTCTTCTTATCCTATGTGTAAAACCATAGAGTTAATACACAATTCTAGATATGTTGCTAATGTTGGAATTTTAAGGATGTATATTGAATTTGGTAATCATATGAGTCTCGTGGGAAGAATTATGACTGACTTATGAAATTAGGGTTTTGGTAATTTTGTAAATAGTACTTTGGGATAAGATTATTATTGTATGTGTAAGATGTGGGAGTTAGATTTTGAATTTTGGATACGATATCGATGAGAATGATATAATATATTTAGTGGTTGAATGATCAATATGAGAGAGTGCTACTAAGAGTGTGAAATTAAGGATCTTGACCTACGTAATGTGTTTATCTGCCTTAATGTGTTTAATGCTTGTGAATCAATCATGAATAAGATATTAATCATATAAAGTGAAAGAGTACGCGAGTAGGCCAGGGTAATGTTTTTATATGTGTTCCACCGAAGATAATAGTGTCTCGGGAGCATTTTGCCACTAGGAGATGATGTTTTTATTTATATCTGTTCTACCGGAGATAATAGTGGCTTGGGAGTGTATTACCCTAAGAAGGTATTTCAATCCATTCTACCAGATTAAGAATATTAGGGCCCTTGCTCATCGTGAATAAAAATATAATTGTATAACTTATGGATAAGACACTAATGAATTAAAGTGGAAGAGTATGTGAGTCAGAACTAAGGTGATGTTTTTATATTTGTTCCATTGGAGATAATAGTGGCTCAAGAACATTTTGCCCTGAGAAGGTGATGTTTTCAGATCTCTTCCACTGGATGATAATAGTGGCTTAGGTGTGTTGTCCCTGAGAAGGTGCTCCAGACCATTTCAACGGTTTAAGAATAGTGGGGTTCCTAAACTCAACGTATATAAAAAAAATAAAAATGGTTATATCTAATAAAGAGGCATGGATCAATATTTATCTTATGAGATAGTGAGATGTATCATTGGTTTGAATGTGTACTTATCATCAGTTGTGAATGCGTTTATTATTTGCATTCCCTGATTTGATAGTATTGTTACCTTACTCAGTACGTAGCATATTGACCATCATTGTTATGGGTGTTGCTCCTTTCTATGAGCAGGAGACCCTAATTCTTGTGTGCAGGTCTCGGGAGATCTGTAATCCCCCAAAATTTTAAAAGCCTATAGTTTAATAAATAAATTTTAATTGGGACAAATTAGCCTTTAAACCTATTTAATTTAATTATTTTATGGATTTTTGAGTAAATAAAACTGGGTATAAATATGTAGTAAATTAAAATAAATATTTTGTTATTTTATCACACTCTTATTATTTAAATAAATTTTCAAACCCTTATTTTACTAAAATTATCCTTTTTAACCCTTATATTTTAATTATATTAAATTAAATTATTAAATCAATTTATTACCCAAAATATATTATATTGTATTATTTTATAATTAAATTATTTTGTTTAATACCATTTTCCTTTTCTTTTTTCCTTTTCCCCTTTTTCCTTCTCCTTTTCCTTCCTTTTCTTCTTCTTTGGGCCGCTGGCTGGCTAGCCTGCCCTTCCCCTACGCTTGGGTCGCCGGCCCGTCTCTCCCCCTCCTCCCTCCTTTCCTTTTTCCTTTCCCTGGCCTGAATCCTTTCTTCCTTCTCCTGCGCGAGCCGGCCTACCCCCTTTCTTTTCTTTCCTTTCTTCCCTGATCGGGCCTACCCGCATCTTCTTTTCCTTCGGCCGTCCGTCACACCCAGCTCCCCCTCCCCTTTCTTCTTCTTTTTTCTTTCTTCTTCCTCTTTCCCCGGCGAGAATCCCGACCCCCGCCATCTCTGCCATCCCACCTGCAACTCCCTCTCTCCCATTACTTCCCCTATCTCCCTCTCCCTCTCGTCGTTTTCTTTGCCCCATCCCGGCCCCACCATCTCTCCCTTCCCCATGCCCTGCCATCCCTCTTCTTCTACCTCTCCCTGCCATGGCCATTTCCCTACCACCCTACCGCCACCCCTCGAGCACCCTATCCCCTCCTCTCTCTCCTTATTCTTTTTCTTCCCTTCCTGTTCTATTCGGCCATTTTTCGAGCCCCATATGCCTTGCTATGCCTCTTTTCTCTCCCTTTCTCCTCCTTCCCTCACCCTCCATGTTTTGCTTCGCCGCTGCCACTTCCGCCACCTCAACAACCACCTGTACCACATCCTGCCACCCTCTACCTCATACCCGATCGATCACAGCACCCTTCGAGCCACCCCGCAGCGTCCTTCTTCCTCCTCTCTTCTTTTTCTAGTCTTTCCCTCCCTCCTCGGAATCCACCCTGTGCAACCCCGATACACCGCCGTTCCGCCGCCTATACCGCCACCTGAGCCACCACATTAATCCTTGCAACCCCCTATACCACCCCAATCCTCCTTTGCCTGAAACCACCACCCAAAAGCCTTCATTTTCCCTCTCCCTTTTCCTTCCTCATCAGCCCCCATTTCAACTCCCTCCTCAGCCGCTACCTTCGCAGCCTTGCTTCCGCCGGCTCCACTGCCGTTAACCCATCCCCGACCACCACCTACACCCCCTCTCCACCTCTGCATCCTTCCCTTGCCTTACATCTTCCCCCACATGCCTTTCTTAGCCCCAAAACCCCAACCTAAAAAAACACCACTCCCTCATCCCATTCTTTCCACCTCCGAGCCTTCCTCCTCATTTCCTTGCATGCAGCTCATGCTGCATGAGCAGCATGAGCTGCTGCCTTTATTGATTAATTTGGGGTAATAGTTTTAAGGTATAATTATATTTTAATTCAAGTATTTGATTAATTAAGCTTTATAAAGTTTTATACTTTGATTTTTATTATTTCTAATGTAATAAATCTTGATATTATTTTTAGGTATTGGTTTTGATAATCAAAGCTTGAGCCTTAAACCAGAATCCCGGTAAGGTTCGTTTTTGCGGGAATCAAGGTAACCACTAAATCCCATTTAAACACATGGATTAGCGTATGTTAGCACATTAGGATTTTTAATATATTATTATGCTTAATATATGTTGTTTAATATAATATATGTGGTTTCTTGTGTTGGTTGATGAAAAGGAAGCATGATAGATTATGTGCTATGTATGGAGATATTGTTTAATGTACGAGTTGGTATTAATGAAAATGTTAAGTATTATCCATGTTGTGTTATGCTATTGTAATTTTAATGCATGATTGATATTTTGTGAGCCTTAGGGGTATTTTAGTAATATACCTTGTACAATAATATAGCCTAATATGTGCGGGTGCTAAAAGTATTATATTAAATATAATAGTTGTGGATGAGGTATTATTATTAATATTTTAAGTAGTGATGATAATTTAAAATGAGTGGTGCAATAAGGGGTAAAATGGTGATTTGTAATTAAAAGGGGTATTATGGTAATTTTATAATAAAAAGGGTAAATTAGTAATTATGTAATTAAGGGATAATATGGTAATTTTGGAAGTGGAGGGGTAAAATGGTAAATTTGTGATTAAAGGGTAAAATGGTAATTTTGTAATTAAAGGGTAAAATAGTAATTTTGTGATTAAAGGGTAAAATGGTAATTTCGTAATTAAAGGGGGAAAAATGGAATTTCATAATTAAGGGGGGAAAATGGTAATTTTGTGAATAAAGGTAAAATAGTAATTAAAGGGCAAATGGTAATTTTGTAATAAAAGGGAAAAATAGTAAGTTTGTAATAAAAGGGTAAAATGGTAATTTTATGATTAAAGGGAAAAATGGTGATTTGGAAATTAAAAGAGGTGAAATGGTAATTCCGTAATTAAGGATAAAATGGTAATTTTATAAGTGAAATGGTGTTATGGTAATTTTTGGAAGTTAAGGGGCAAAATGGTAAATTTGAAAGTAAAGGGGTAAAATGGTAATTTTATAAACAAAAGGGGTAAAAGTGGAAATTGAAAAGGAGAAACTTGGTAATTATAATAATTGGGAAGGGTAACATGATAATTTAATAAAAGAGAAGGGTAAAATGATAATTTAATAATGGAGGAGGGTAAAATGGTAAATATGATAAATGTGAGGGGCAATTTGGTAATTTAACCAACTAAAGGGGTAATTTGGTAATTAGGATAATGAACGGGGGCAATTTGGTAATTTGACCAACTCAAGGGCAATTTATTAATCATAATAAAGGGAAAAGGGCAAAGTGGTAATCTAACCAACCAAATGAAAAATATATTAAGTGTAACAGTTATGAAGGTGGGATCAGTGGCCGAACAAGTGTGGGAGATACCTCGGTAACCTAAACTGAGTACGGGTGTAGCTAAGGCCGAATGTGTGCTATGTGTCCTACATGTCTTAGATGCCCAATATAATTTATATGTCGTGTTCTATATGCTATTATCTTAACTGTTTCATGTGTGGCGTGGCTTGGAACCGAGATGTGTTCATGTGTCCTCTTTTGGTATGTGCTAATATGGATATGCTGTAAGTTATGATGTGATGTGATGTGGCCCTTTAGGACATGCATGCTAGGATAATTAATGTGATGATGGGGGATGGAGGCATGAAAAAGAGAAATGGGGGAGAAAGACAACCAAGGGGAAGTAAGTTGGCTAATGTAGGTATAGGAGGAACTAGGGTTTGCATGGGGGCAAACTTTACGTATGGAAAGTTGCCTCGGGGCATGAGGAAGGTAATAGAAGTTTCGTTTGGGTGTCTGGGGGCTTCGGGCGAAAAATAGTACGTGGAAAAGTGTAAGAGTGCGTAGGAGACTAGGCTAGGGTTTAGAAGAAAACCCTAATTTGAGCAGGCGAAAGATGAAAAGGAAATATAATAAAAATAAGTGAGAATGAGTGGGACACAAAGTGAGGGTTGAATCTAAGGGTTGTGACGTGTGGGATGTTAAAATAGTTGGGTCGTGTGAGTCAGAGAAAGATGGGCCACATAGGCCCAAATTAGGGTTTCTGGAGAAAACCCAAGGGTAAGACGGTGAGTGGACTTTGAGGGTATAAAGTGTGGGCCCTGACCCACGCACTTAGGAATTGGGCTCTCGGTGTGAGAAAGTGGATTAAGGGAAGGATGTCGGGGCGAGTTAAGAGATGCAAAAGTCCTAAGATATGGGACTGGCCCTCTTGGGAGGATAAGTGTGGATATAGTTAGCCATGCATGTCTAGGGTGAAATTTGTTGAATAAGATACGGTAAAACACTAATCATGTAAAGTGGAAGATTATTGAGCCGTATCTAGCCAATCCACTGGTTAGGAATAGTGGTTAGGGTTTTTACTCTATAAGTGACCGATCCACCTGTGAATAATAGTGGTGTGAACATCATCCCGCAAGTGACTGGCCCACCAGCAATAATAGTGGGGGATCCCGAGTTTAATAAACCAAACCCTAATTTGTTAAGACACGTAAAATATACTAAGTACTTATAGTGGAACACCATGAGAGTCGGAGCCAAACCAATCCACCGGCATAATAGTGGCCAGGAGCATTTTTCCCAGCCAGATCGATCCACCGGCATATAATAGTGGTTAGGTGTGTTCTGCCCTATAAGTGACCGATCCACTGGCTATAATAGTAGGGTTGCCGCACTCGCATGGATATTTATAATCCGAGATGATTGATTAATGATGGACTAATGGCCTTAAGACCCTAAAAGTATCGATTATTCATTATGGCCTATTAATATTTGGTTGACTTGTTAAGTATGTGAATGTACGAAAGTGAATGTTACGTATACACCATTGATATCTGATTGACTTGTTGAATATATGAATCTATGGATCTGAATATTATGTCTACACCTATCGTTATGTATGGATATAGTAGTATATCATGTGTTACATTACGTGCCTACTTTTAAGTGCATTTTGAAAGGATTACTCAGTACCGTAGTATTGAAGGGTTTCATTCATGGGCCCCTGCCTATTCAATGGGCGGTACCCCTTACAGGTCGTATTCGGTGTTACTCAAGTGAGCCATCGGGAAAGAGCGTAAGGAACTATCCAGAATTGTTAGGCTTTTACTCCATCTCCTTTAAATTCACAGTTTCTGTGTATTTTTTGTCTTGAACCACCATTGGTGGATTATATTCTTATAAAATATTTACTTGCGCTACTCTGATTTAAATATGTTTGAATTTCTCGTAAATTGTATTTTATTCTTTTAGCCTTAGTACTTAGTACTGGAACGGTAGGAGTGTACCAGTTTGGTACTAAGTGTGGCGGTAATATCCCCAAAGTTCACAGTTTATTAATTTGCTTCTGCCAATTTTCTTTTAATTAAACGAAAATTTTCAGTAGTGAATTTTTGGGGTGTTACAAGATTATCTAGATGATTATGTTGCTTTTAATGCATTATGTATTGGGTGTTTTGGTGAAGAGTAATGTTATTTAGTTGATGTAATTTCTCGGATACCTTTTTGGACTCCTTGATCTATAGTATCCCTTAATTTGCATTTCGATATTGTAATTCAAAGTTAACCTCCAAACTCACATTGTATTATAAATGTTTCTTCCATTTCTAATTTCCTTGTTTTAATATAATGTTTTTAGCCTTGTGATTGATGTAAGGATGGTTGGGTAAACCAGACTTATGTTAATAACCATCCTTATGTCAATTATGGCAGTAACCCCTAATATTTTACTTGTATGCTTCTGCAATAAAACGAAAATTTTTTATAGTAAAAATTAGGGAGTTATAATTGGGGTTGGCTGACATTAACCCAAAAATTTACATGTGGAGCGCCGACCAAGAATTGTAAATTTCAAGGCGATGTAAGAGCATGCCCTTCATTTAATCCTACATTAACCACCCTTCTTCCCAAATTAGATGACCCCAAAATTCTTCTAATTTGGGAAGGCGTCCTGTAAACTTTTCTCCCATCAACTTTCCCTTCTAAAACCCTTTCTTTTGTTTGTGCTCATTTATGAGCAACCAAACACTATCTAAATTCTACCACCTTTAACATAAAAATCAAGCCATGCAAACTCACCCCAAGCTACCCTAAACTAGCAGCCAATTATAGCCACTTTTATAAGCCATCACCCAGCCACCTTTTCATCCATTATTCAAGCCACTTGGAGCCAATTCACTAGCAACTTTCCTTTTCCCAAACCCCCATGCAAGTCGAATTCCATGCCCAAACCTACCAATTTCTAGCCTACAAAAACCACCCTTGCTACCCTTTTTCCAGATTGCAAAACCCCCTACCCTACCACCTTTTCCTAGCCTGCCAACATGCCACCCTATCCCATGTGTTTCAAGCATCATACCTTACCAAATGGAAGAAAAGGTTGGTGGCTTGCAAGTGCAGAATCATGGCCACCTTTTGGAATCTTGTAATCACCACCTTGTATTGGTGATAGTCCTATTTGTAGGTTGAATTTTGGGGATGACCAAAATTTTGTTTAAATTGTGTAATATCTTGTACTTAAGAGGGATTACTTACACTCAAGTTGAATAAGCCAAAGTATGGGCTACATGATGGAGGGCGCACAACCCCTTTTTTGGGGTGGGGAAAACTAGGTTGTGTTTGGTTAGAATTAAACTAGAAAAGGTAACTAAGTAGTAACTATCTAGTTTGGTTTCTAACCAATCCTAGTTTGGTTGTATTGTAACTAAGTAATTATAACACTATATAAGAGCAAGAAGGGGATAATTGTAAGAGTTTTTTTTTGTCAGACTTACTTCCCTCTTGATGAGTGAAAATTACCTCCTTAGTTAGTGCATACCATGATTGATTTATCTCACAAAATCTTGTGTCTTTGATCTTAAGTGGTAGATTTAAGTGTATGAATTAAGAGTCACTTAATTCATATATTCAACACTTCTTCTCCTCTCTATTTTTCTCATATTACCCAGCCATAATTTTTTGCACCAAGTTTAACCCAATTTGTATCTATCATACATCACAAGGGCATCAACCAAAACTATACCTTTGGGATGACAACCAATACTACACATCTGGGGCAATGGCCAAAATTAAACATTTGGGATGACTATCAAAACTACGCATCTGGGATGATGACCAAAACTACATAGGTAAAGTTCCAACGAGGATGATAAATGTATTTTATGCTCTATTATTATGTTTTTTATCCTCATATTTTGAATTACTATTCCTTTAAAAAGGATAATTGAACATTTCTTTAGCCATATGTACTCATCTAGAATCAATCATGAAGAAAATAAGAAAAAAGTGAGGTGTTTTGAAGATTTTTACAAGTAAAAAGATAAATTAAAACTTTCACATAAAATAACAAAAATAACTATTAATACTTTGAGTGTAAAATTTTCATCAAAGCTCAAATTAAGTTGATTCAAACTGCATTGGAAAGATAAGTTCAAGATCTAAAACTTTCATTTTTATCACTTTTATTATGAATCATACTAAAGAATGGTCGAAATTGCATTGGAAATCAAAGATGTCAATAAAAAAATGCTAAAATTTACCTAGGTTAGGGCGGTTGACCCCCCCTCGATCATAGGTTTCCAGGAGCCACTATAACAACCATAGTAGTCTCAATACTGACACGAGAAATTTCTAAATATTATCCAACTTCTATCTAATCTTTCCACCAACCGAATACACAATCCTTTAGATTGTTTACATCTATATATACATCTCTAACTCAAATCCAACAAAGAAGAACGAGTTTAGAGCCTCCATCTTGATGTAATTAGGGTTTCATCTTCATCTTTAACCTCCAACCCCATTATTCTTCATTAGTTCTATCAATTCATGTTTTCATTCATTCAATTTGTCTATAACTTATTCAATTAAATTATTGATGCAGGAACATATCCTTCACCTAATCCAACATTAACCACTCTCCCTAAATTAGAAGACCTAAAAATTCTTTTAAATTGGGAAGGATTCCACTAAATTACCCTCCCATCATTTTTCCTTACCAACCCCTTATCTTTTGTACTTATTTATGAACAACCAAATGCAACCCAAAAATCTGCCACCTTCCACTTAAAAATCAAGCCATGCATGAGCCATACACAAGCCATGCAAACTCACCCCCAGCCACCTTAAAATTGTAGCCACTTTGTAGCCATTTTCCAGCCACCTTTTCTTCCCCAAAGCCCACCCTTTTTTTATGGCTTCTGCAAGTCAAAAACCACATGCCCACTTGCCATTTTTGTGCTACATATTGTCACCATAAGTAATTTAGAATGAGGCATGAACCATATAAATCATATTTGATAGAATTACATATATAAATGATAACTATTAAAGTAGATTCACAGGAAAATCTTGTGACAATTAGAAAAACATAGAAAATATTATTAAAATCCCAAATCATAGTCTAGGGATGTAACACCATCTCTAAAAATAAGGATTAATAGTTATTTTTGTTATTTTATGTGAAAGTTTTAATTTATCTTTTTACTTGCAAAAATCTTCAAAACACCTCACTCTTTTATTCTTTTCTTTATGATTGATTCTAGATGAGTACATATGGTTAAAGAAATGCCAAAGTGGAATAAGAAGTTGGAGGCCTACAAGTGCAAAATTATGGCCACTTTTTAGAGTCTTGTAATCACCAATTTGTACTTATGACAACCTCCTTTATAGGTTGACTTTAGGTGTTAACCATTTTTCTATTTAAATCATGTAATAACTTGCACTTATAGGGGATTACTTGCACACAAACTAAATCACCCAAGCATGGGGGCTGATAGGGGAGGGTTCACGTCCAATAAATGGGTGGGGAAAACTAGGCCCAAGTTTGGTTAGAATTAAACTAGAAAAGGTAACCAAGTAGTAACTAGCTAGTTTGATTTCTAACCAGTCCTCAGTTCTAGTTGGAAATGGTTGTCTTGTAACTAGATAATTATAACACTATATAAGGGCAAGTAGAGGTTAGATGTAAGGGTCCTTGGTTAATTTTATTCACCTCTATGCTGAGTGAAAATTACCTCCTTGGTTAGTATATACCTTGGTTGAATTATCTCCCAAAATTCTTGTGTCTTTTATCTTAAGTGTTGCATTGCTTAAGTGGTAGATTTAAGTGTGTGAATTAAGGGTTACGTAGTTCATATATCCATCACTTCATCTCCCTTCTATCATCTTCATTTTTTGTGGTTTAATTCCCCACCATCAATTTTATACCAAGTTTAACCCAATTTGTATCCACTATACATCAATTATCATCTACCCCTAATTCATGATTCTCTTCCATAAATTAAGCCTCCATCATAGGATTTAAAATTTAGGGATCTTAATCCATTTGAACTTGTCTATCTCCATGAATTTTCCAACTTGTGGTTCAATTCCTTCAATTGATATTTGAAACCATCAATTTCATTTTTATAAACCCTTAATTTTTGGTATTCTATGCCTCAATTTAAATAAAGAAGCATCCATATCAAGCTAAAATTCAAGTGGAGGAAAAGGGTTGTTCACACAAGGAAGAAAGCAAAGTCATTGACCAGAGGTTGTCCGTTTGCCTTGTTTTGCTTCAATTTTTTTTATTCTTTTCTTTTACTATCTTATTATATGCCTTGTATAATTAATATATACATTATGAGTGGATAAATCCTTATTTTTAGAGATGGTGTTACATCCCTAGACTATGATTTGGGATTTTAATAATATTTTCTATGTTTTTCTAATTGTCACAAGATTGTCTTGTGAATCTACTTTAATAGTTATCATTTATATATGTAATTCTATCAAATATGATTTATATGGTTCATGCCTCATTCTAGATTACTTATGGTGACAATATGTAGGATTATATTCTTGATTAGTGGCTATATAAACATGCTATAATTCATGTGTATAAATTGTAGTTAGGTTACACAACAATTCACCAAATAGTTTTATGATTCTAATCAAAGTAGTGGAATGCTTAGATACATGTGGATCAAAGAAGGATAATGCAGCTAGACATACTTGAGGTACTATTTTAGATACTTACATTAAAATCCTTCCACTTATTCTTAATGCATTAGATCTAGTTAAATATAGGAGCTAATTGTTGCAACTGTGATGATAGAATTCAATAGGATTTAATATTGACACTTTATCATATTAAATTGAACTAGAAACGTAATATAAGGTGTATAAACTTGCTTCTTACTTGTAACTTAGTTGATCTTTTTCTTATGACTAATAGGTGACATAATAATTATTTACTTTATCTTGATCTGACCTCATGATATAAATCAATTCCCTTGCACATTCGTTATATTTGCATTCACCCACATATATTTTCTTATTTATTTTTATTTTTTTATTTTCTATTTTAAACCTGCATAATTGGGTTATTATTGCCATTTTTTATTTTATTTAGAGTCTTTTATTTTATTACTTATGTGTCGGGTAGACTTAGGTAAACCCTCTCAATCGTTGACTTAGAATGATACTCTTCTTACTAGTACTACAATTGACAACAAGAAAGTGTAAATTGTGTGTCAGTTATAGCTACACTGGCGGAGCTTATGCTAGAATGGGTGAACGGTTATCAGGATGAAACATGCAAGGAATGTGGAATGTGGAATGTGATAGACTAATAATTGGTAGATCTATAGAAGTGTTTCGGGACATAGGGTGTGTTGAATTGGTTAATCCTATTGACACAAAATGGTGAATTATGGTTGATTTGTAAAAATGAATCAAGCCAACATCAAATGGTGAGTTGTGCTGGTTAAGAAAATTTTGAATTTGAATAAAAACAAAGCAACGGAAGAGGTGTCTAGATGAACAAGCTTCATCTCCCATGCCCCCACGTGTCAGTAGGGAACACATTCTTAGGCAATGAAGGTCATACACTTCTTGTTTCCGTGATAGTGTATAAAAAGGGTCATGATTAAGGCTATGATTTAACTTTCCATCTTCTCAATAGAACACGTCAGTCGACTAATTATTACAAAATCTTGAAAATACACCCTTATTAATGAATACGCCAACCTAATAAAACTCATTTTCTTCCAAATCAAGATTTAGGTATTTTTAACTCATTTACATCACTACTTATGCCCATGTGATTGCCTTATCTCCCTTTTTATGAGTTTCTCCATTTCTTAGTCCTTCTACTTATGTGTTTTTTTATGCTAAAAAAATCTATTTTTTCATTAGAGACTCAAATCTTCTCCTCTTTCTAACTAAATCTCCCTTCTTTGGTCATTCTTCTTAGTTAGGGCATTTTCTACACCACTTTTTGCCACTATATGCCAATATATGTGAAACCCCTCCCACTTTTATTATGAGTGGTTGGGTGTAAATGAATAAGACTACTAATGACAACAAAATTTGTGGAGTTCACATCGCTACTATCAAACACCATTTCTCTTGAGAGACCTAGTAAATCCCCTACCTGTTTAAGAGTTCTCTATATTGAGCATCTTGCTCATTACCCTTATTCCTCTTGTTCTTATTATTCAAATGCCTTGACTGCACTTTCAACCTTGAACTCCTCATCCTTTCTTCCCACAAACCTACCACCCACTCAATCCTCTTTAAATTCCTAGGTTTGGCTTCACATGGCTAACTTCCAATCTAAATACACATGCACTCTTCCTCCAAATAACATTACCAATTCCACACTCAATACCATTTCCCTTCGAAAACCAAGTTGATATGGCCCTCTTCATTAGATAAAGTTATTTACCCCCGAAGAGGTGTATAACCTTATATGTAGAGGCCATGTATGTTGGGGTGTGTTTGTTATTGCAACCTCTTATTATGGAACTTCTACATGTTTCATTTAAGTCTCGCCTAATTTGTCCCTAATACTATGAGAATGATGGTCGAGTTATTGTATAGGTGTTATCTGATGGATTTCTGACCAAGTATAGAGTTATTTAGACACTTTTTTTAAATTCTTAACTCATCCTTCTACATTAGGCATCTATTCCATCCAAAAAAGATGTGATCATAAGTTTATCAAAGAGCCCTAGCCATATATGAAAAGGTGAAAACTCAATAATTGTTTGTCTGAGGGGATATAGAGTGAGATATTCCCAAATGGAGCAAACTTAATTCTAACATTCGGGAGGCATGCGCCACCCTTCTCATTAGATATGGAAGCTGACATCAACAAGTTCGAGAAGCTAGTGCATAGCGACCACATAGTTAATAATAGCGAGGTTGTGAGTGACCCAGTTAATTGAAAAATATTGTGCTTATTTCATATGTTGGTAAGTAATTTCCACTGACCCCATCATTATTATTTATTTGTTAACTCTATAATTCTGTTGGCTTATTAGGATTCACCATTTATCCTCATAATGTGATGAATGGAAGACCTAAAAAAAATCTATTACTCCTATTTTTTTTAGGGGGTATCATAAGGTTTGTAATCCGTCTCCCTAGGGCATCCATCATTGGAGCATCAACCACCATACCTAAAGTAGTCAGACACAAAGTCTGTTATTCAATCTATAATTCAGAGTGCCTTAACTATAGTTCCCCATCTATAAGAAAAGCCTAATTAAAATTCGTATTGTTATTTGTTTGGGAAGCAGAGGGTGTTTCTAATATCAGTCTCAAGAAAAAAAGAAAAAAAAATCGAGTAAGGTTTGTGGCCCCAACCCTAATGTTCCATCCATTCACCTTATTGTTACCCAACCTTTGGTTGTCGCCCTAACCATCCAAGATATAAACTTACTGAAGCTCTTGCCTGCCTACTTAGCTTCAAGGGATCACATGTGTATTATGATGAATTCTCAACTTTTAAGGTGTCCACTGGGGTTTCTCAATCCACACCATTAAAAACCATAAATGCAGCTAGAAATTCTAATTTTGA
This sequence comes from Tamarix austromongolica, assembly GCA_039764185.1. Classification (NCBI taxonomy): domain Eukaryota; kingdom Viridiplantae; phylum Streptophyta; class Magnoliopsida; order Caryophyllales; family Tamaricaceae; genus Tamarix; species Tamarix austromongolica. The sequence continues at coordinate 82,376,591 of CM077809.1, read as the reverse complement.
ACCCTTATGATACCCGATTCCTCCTATCTTTATATTATCTCTAACTCTTACGAGCATTGATTTCCTTCCTAGAAGCAAACTCATTTCAAGGCTATCCCTAAGTTTCCAACCAAGGCAGTGCCAAAATCTCCTCCCTAAAGAACCGATGCCAAGAAGTTGGCGGCCTTTGAGAATAAATGTGGTTCATTTGAACCACTACTGAATGAAATATAAGGCAAAAAGAAAGGTGTGTCTGACCCTCTATTGAGGATGTCTAAGCCCCTTACTTCAAAATTATTGATTAAAGGCACAAAAGGTAGGGAAAAAGTGGCTCAAACATTATCTAATGATCATGTAGTGATTATGGAGGAAGTTGAGGGTATGATAATTGATCTTGCAATAAATTGTTAGGATTTGAGGGGTAAGAGGATACAAAGACTATTGAGGCCAGGGTTATTCCATTACCCAAGGTGCAGGAGTAAGCCAGTACTAGTGTTGGTGGCTCAATGCAAGAATCTTGTGACATAGAGGGTCCTGATGCTTGAGTAGGTCAGCTAAAGGTCTTCCCTCACTTGATGATTTCTTTAACTACCACCCAAATGACAATGCTAGTTTTGATCTGGTTGAGGCAACAATGATTTGTTGAGATAACGAGGCAGTCAACATCATAAAGATGACCGCCCTATTGAGGGTTGACCTAAACATCCCATGATAGGTAGGTCGTGAATTGGATGTGTTATATATGGACTAACCTTGTTGTAAATAATATCAATTATGCTAATGACATTTGTAGTGACTAATGGCATGGAAAAAGGTCTTTAATTGATTTTAATGAAGTGGAAATCAATTTTTCAGACTAGAGAAAGAAACACAAAGATGTTTAGTCAGTCAAATTATCATTGAAGGTTTTTAATAAATCCTTGTAGGCTAAAGTGCTTAACCAAGAGGCCAAGAAAGTCACCTCAAAATCCACATCGACTTTCTGAAGGCTCGAGTCGCCAACTTGGATGTCAATTAGGGTCATGAAAAACTAGGTTAACATTAAATTTTTGACCAGATAGGATTGATAATAAAAGATCATGGTTAGACTAGTTTGAAAAAAAATATATGGGTTAAGGGTAGTCTCTTTGGAAAAATAGGCATTTGAGCCAGTCTAGGATCAACCCAGGTTTTTCAATCTTTCTTGGAATTGTCTTATTTTGTAAAGTTTTTTTTACCATCCTTTTCTTTTACTTTTAACTTCTCAAGTCTTGACCACCATCATCCTTCGTCTCATGAATAGTAACTCTCATCAAGACTCCAATTATCCTTGTTTGTCCGTCCCTAATCCCCAATCTACAATTTCAAACTCCCTCTACCTCATCTCTGCTTGTGCTTGGTCCTCAACTTCTCATTCCTAATTTCATGTACCTCGTCATCCATTCATCCTCCCCACTCCTAAGTCCTCTAAGTCATTGATTAATATCCATTCTCCAATTCTCCACCCGTTCCTAGTCCATAATTTTAAGCTCTATCCTCCTTAACTTTGCCCGATTGGTCCTAGTTCCTAGCTTCATCGAAAGTTCCTAGCTTCATTGAACTAGCCATTTGTTCATTCTCCTCAATCCTCTAGGATATCGATCAATTTCCACTTATCTATCACCACTAAACCTTCACAAACCACATCTCCATTGTTCCTTTTATGCCAAATTTCCAAGACTAGCTTCTTCAATTACATCATTCTCTAGTACTGATTTATTATTGTGAAGCTTCGTTGCTGGCTTTTCTTCATCCAATATGCAAGTGTTGCTCTTCTTCAGTTCTTCTCATCCAACTTATCTGATCATCAATTGGTTATGTCTCTAAATCAGGTGCGCTCCTTTGATTATGTTTTCTCCAAATTTTTATTCTTGTTCATTTTTGGTTAATTTCTCTTAATGTGGTGTAGCCCTAAAATTTATTCAACATAAATTTTATGCCACTACTATGCTATATTATTTCTTAATTCTTGATATTATTTCTTACTTATTGAGAAATTTTGTGCCCTATGACTTTGTTCATCTAAGTGGAGTCAATGTCAGTAGATAATTGTAATGTAATATGGTAGTTTGGAAGAAAATGGGGTAAAAAAATTGAGTCAAAATGGGGTTACTTTTGATGAAGGGATAAAACTAAATCAAAATAGGGTCAATTTGAAATAAGGTTGAAATAGTGTTAGTTCAAGTTAGACCTAATTTTATGTTCTAGGTCTGAGTTTGGAGCATTTTATATTCGGTCCAAGTTTCGGGTGGCAGATTGTGTAAAAATGAGCCTATATAATTGGTTTGGTTCTGGTTTAACTTGATGTACACTCCTAGGGAGAGCCTCCAAAAAGAAAAGAAAAGAACATGAGTAGAGATTGAACTATTGAAAACTCAAGTTGCAAGCTTGGAAGATAGCTAAATGAATGAGAAGAAGTAGACAAATAAATTATCCTCATAGAATAGGAAGTGGATTGTTGATATTGGAAATGTCCAGCATTTGATTGAGGACAACACATCACTTTATAATTAATTTAGAGCCCTCATCAAATCATACAAATATTCTAATGACAAAATAGGGTATAAAGCTAAGTTTTCCAAGATGTAGAAGGCCTTGGAGAAGCAGGTGACCAAAACCAAATGTTTACGCTTGGAGGTGGCCAAAAACTAGAGGAAAAGTGATGCAGAGATAAGATAATCGAAGGAGATGGTGGTGGAGGGAAAGTAAGAAATTGAGTTAGCCTAAAAAAATGTAGTCACTTGCATCAACATGTTTATTACTGATGCCAAGTTGAGACACTCATGTGAAGCTATAAGAAATTACTTGAAAAGAAAGGACTTTTTAAATTATGAGAAACAAGTTTAGTCTCAATGTTATGCATACGGTGCCTTAATGATGTGCGCTTAATTCAAAGCATTGGTTGAACATGATTAGCTTTATCAACCCAATAAAGAATTCTACCACGATCAAAACCTAGAGTGTATACATGCCCTAGAAGAGGCCGATAGGGTAAAAGATGCTGAAGTAGAGGCTTCTAAGGGTGAGAAAGATGTCAAGAATTTGATTCTTCTTTCTTTCTTTTTTTTTAACAAACTTGGAAGACGAATTTCTGATGCATTATTTATATTTCTCTAATATGTAACTTAGTCTTCAAAATGTTTGACTTGTTCTCTTGATTTAGGTTTTGACGTGTTCTCTTGATTTAGGTTTTGTCTTAGATTTTTATATTTATGCCAATGTTGGTGCATTTGTGGTGCTCATGTTGCTCACATTTTGAAATTTTTTTATATATGTTGATGGTGACTGATAAAAGTAGGGTTTGATCCACACACCATTAGTTTATTGGACTAAATGTACCCACCAAACCCTTCAACATTGAGCTTAGTGGCACCGATACGTCAATCAAGGAGCACATCTTTTGAGCCTACACTTATAACAGCTGAAAAGTCACTATGTGTTTCCAATTCTAGGCTTAGTGGCCATAGCACATTGGTCAAGGAGCACATAAATGGGGGCCTAGGTTTGGTAGCTAAAAATCCACCAAGTGTGCCTTCTATTTTTCTTTATTTTAGGCTCAGTGACCTTTGTGCATCGGTCCAAGGGCATACCATAGGAGTCTGGGTTTAGTGTTTGAAAGTACATTATTCTTTCAACTCACCAAGTGTATGTACCTTCTTTCTAATGGAATCACTAGCCTTAATGCATTAGTCCAAGGGCTCACTATGGTAGCCTAGGATTGGTGGCTAAAAGCGCATTGGTTGTTCAGCACTCCAGGTGTGCCCCATCTCTCTTCTTAGCTCATTGGCCTTGGTGTGATGGTATGAGGGCACACCATAAGAGCCTGAGCTTAATGGCTAAAAGTGCATTAGTCTTTTAGATCATCAGGTGTGTCCCATCTTCTTTCTTCTAGGTTTAGTAACCTTGGCTCATTAGTCTAAGGTAAACATGTTTACAAAATAATGAGGTAGCATTTGAGTATGACAACAATTATTTGCAATAAAAGACATCCGTTTATTTATTAACATTTATATGTGACAAGAATCATCAAGTCAGTAAAAAGTATTATTACAATTAGTATTTTTTCAAGTGCTTTGTGTTCTAGGCATCTAATATCTTCATCAGACAATATAAATGTGGCCAGCCCAACTTGTTCCACAACTTGGTACGTTCCTTCACACCCGGAAACTAATTTGCCTTCCTTAACACCTAATCTCCTACCTTTAATTGCTTGGGTCTTACTCTTTCATTATAGTACTTGGCTACTTATTACCGGTACTTAGCAAACCACATTTAAATTACATATCTCCATTCTTCCAATACATCATTCTTAATTTTAAGGGCCTCCTTACTAACTCTAGGGTCAATAGTGATAGATTATGTATTTTTGTCGATACCACTACCTCGGCCACGAAAGCTAAGCTGAAGGGTATCTCACCCAAGAAGATCTTCCACTCAACCTTGCTCAAATGATACCTTATAGCTCCTAGTGTTTCTATAACAAGCCTAATTTTAGGACCAGGAAATTTTATTTTTAAGACAATGTGTAAGTGATTGAAAAAAAAATCGGGGAATATTATCACCACATAAATCATGAGAGAGGTGTGATCATTACCTAACTCATGTCTGATGCATGACAAAATAGAACAGTGAAAAAAAGAATGCATGATCATAATAATAATAATGTGACAATACAAAGAAATAAAGACAAATATCATATTATAGATAGGATGAACTTGATAGTTTACAAAATCAAATACAGGAATATGAGACAAGAGTTTAAATAACGGGAAATACAAAAACATCCTAAAGTAGTAGACAAAATACCAATAACCGGTTAGCCAAACTCTTAGGCATGGCCATAAGCCTTAGACCCCTAGTAATGACCCACATCATCACTCTCAGCATACTCTAGAGAGTCATAATCCTATAAATCATCCTCTGCTCCCCAAACTAGAAGTAGAATCATCACAGTGACCACACAAGTGTAGTATTAGTACGGTGAAGTACTAGTAAAACATATTACTTAAAACATGGAAATCTCATACAACATATTGAAGCCACATAATAGCATGTTAATATTATTACAATGCAACTTAAGTACAACATAGCATGCTTGTATAGAATTCGTGGAAGTATAGAAATACAGTAATACATACGTTGCGTAAAATATAAACCATATTATAATTCCTCTTTTAGTGACCACACATTTTTCGATTAGTAAGACAATTCATTCGACCAGACCCAGTTCTCCACCATGAATAAAAGTCATGGAAGCACAAGATAATCACCATGGGATTCCAAACCCATAACATAAGGTTAGGATACATTGAAGGGGCTTTCTTTGTGGATACCACAACCACCACTAGGGCTGTAAACGAGCTAAGACGAGCCAAATACCGAACTGACTCAGCTCATTTACAGCCCTACCCGCTATGCATCGAGTGCACCTACCACAAAATCGAGATATCACACCCATAACATGTGATCGAAGTACACCAAGGAGGCTTGTACTGGGATATCTCACCCACCACACCTTAAATGTCTCCACTGTAATGGTTAAAAAGTTGGGATACCATACCCACCTAAGCAATGGATAATACAAAGTGCCAGGGGGCTTGTACTGAGATACCTTACCCACCTGTACTAGACACCGATTCCATGTCAGCCTACCATAGTATAATCCTACACATCAAAGATATGTTCCTACCCCCTACCGATCGCAACCTGGTAGAGAATAAAATAGATACTGAGTGAAAGATATAAACCAAAGGCGACCAGCCCTCTAACTCCCGATAGCTACCCAAGAGTCGAAGAAAAATGCTTGAACAAAATCTTAAACGATTAATTTATGTAGACATGATATCACAAATCACAAAAAGTCCACCATAAACAAATTGGGTGTTTCTAAGTGATAACACCAAACACAATTAAAATCCCATATTTAACCAATTAGGTGTTTCCAAGTGATAACATCAAACACATCACAAGGCATTAAAGCCACCAATTGGGTGTTTAAAGATGACACCAAACTCAACATAAAGCAAGTTTCAAATACCATCATATTAGTTCACATTAACTTAGGTTAATCATGGTTGAAATAATAATTAAAATGTTGTAAATACATGGAACAATCAACACAAAAGGTCCAAGAGAAACATAAAAAATCATAACAAAGCAAGTGGCTTCCAGCTAGACCAGTTGATCGACCCTCAGACCAGTCGACTGGTTTGGTTGTACCAGAACTGGACTAAAACAAAAACCAGAGCATTAGTCGACTGGTTGGCCTCATTGGTTGGCTTTTCATTAGAACTAGTCAACTAGTTCGGTCCAAGTGGTCAATGGGTCTAAGTAGGGACCAACCCATTTTAGCTTGCAGAAAAAACCGATTGATGGATTTGACAGACCAATTGATTGGTCAAAGTAACCAATAGATTGGTTTGGTCCAATCGGTCGATGGGTCTTAGAAGAGACCAAACCACCTTGGTCTGTAGGGACACCAGGTGATTGGTTTGGCCAATTAATTGATTGTTTATAAAAACCTGTCGACTGGTTTCTCAAACAAATCAATTGTTCTCGTGACCAACCAATTCAAAACTCCAAACCATTCCATTGCTTGCAAACCCAGTCGATCGGTTGGAGGCACTAATGGACCGGTCTGTGTAAAAACACAACACAAACTTATGAAACACACACCAAATTTCACCACACTTTGCCATATTAATCATGGCATACTACTATGTCAAAACAAACATCAAATACATGCTTTACACATGGAATCACACGGACACATTGTGGTATACACACTTAACAAAATCATGCTCAACAACTAATTTCATACTTAAAATTCAGGAATCTCACAACACTTACTTAGAAAGGATTATACCACAAGCTCATACTATGGAATATAATTAAATCATACTCATATAAACACTAACACATGGAACCCAATATACCACATAAACCTAATTATGTTAAAGATAAAAATGACTTACCTTAAAGCAATTCTTCTAGTACAAAACTCCTACCGGATGGCCTATCTAGAAAAACTTAGATTCCTAAGAGAATTCAAGTAAAAGAAATTAAAAAAAACCTATTCCAAAACTTCATTAAAACCAAGAAAATCAGAAGAAGGAAAGAAACACAAAACGCTACCTTTATTCAAAATAGGGTGTTAAAAGAGAAGCTAAAATCTCCACTTTTTCAACCTTAATTCTTCATTGCTTAAGGAAAGCAATAGAGAAGTAAAACCAAGATTGAAAGAAGAGAAAGGAACACAATGCTTACACACTTAAAAGGAGAAAACCAAAGAGGATCTCTATTTTTTTTCTTTATAGAAGGAATAGGGGAGAAAATGGAAAGAGAGGTGAGAAAAAATGGAAAGATGTTCAACACTTAGTGAGATTTTTACAAGAAGAAGGAAGAAGAGAGAAATAACACAAGTGTGGAATAAAAGTAGATTATCAGAATGAGAGGTATAGGAGCAATTGGTTGACATCCCCAAGGAAAAAGGTGGGATGAGACAAGTGAGGTTGAGTGTGGGCAAGATAAGAAGTGAGGGATGTCTTGATGGCGTGGTGAGGGGTTTAGTGCAGTTAGAGATTGGTATGAAAGTGGGTTGGCAAGTTATGGGAAAGTCCCCAAAGTCAATAAATGTTGCCCCAGCTGCTAGAAGAGAAAAGGAAAGGTGAGGGAAAAAGGAGAAGGGAGACTTGCCTCCAAAAATGGCTTTTTGGGAAACTTTTATTGATTAAAATAATGTAATTGTTCAATTAATATGAAAATAATATCAGAACACTAAAACATGCTAATTAGCATAACTGAATTCAAAATAAGAAGTTTTCATAATCATTGGAGAGAAATTTGAATAAAATTATAAACGGATTTGAAATCGCAGACAAACCAGTCAATCAGTTTGGGCAAAGAGAATAAGAATATAAATTTTCCTAATGCACCAGTCAATCGGTTATGTAAACTAGTCGACTGGTAGACTTGAAATTCACATTTTTATTAGAATTTCAAGCCCATTTCAAAACTAAAACTTATTTAGTTTATATAAACATAATTCTAAATATAATTTGAAGGATTTTGGGATGAGGTATTACAGTTTCTTTGGTCTCATCTTGATCCTGACTATTACATTGTGGATGAGCTACAAAGGTGAACCTATAATAAATTTTTTAGTTTTTACAGAGTTGCCTATATTTATTGTTGTTAAATTATTAGCCATTAGCAATTATAATTTCTTGAGGGAATCTAAACCTACAAATTATATTCTTCTAGAAGAACTTCATCCTTTATGTTTTGGTGATCTGTGCTAGGGCCTTTACCTCTACCCATTTTATAAAGTAATCGATTACTACTATGCCGAATCTTTTTTGGTCGATGTCCAGGCTAAGTAGTCCAAAAATGTCAACCACTACATGGAAAATGGCTACGGACTCACAATGGGTTGCAATTCTAAGATGGGAATGCTTTGCGTTGGGGTACAATTTTGACACCCCTATCACTAATGCATTATCACCTCAATATCTTGGTACATAGTTTTCTAGTAGTAAACTTGGTGCAAAGATTTTATTGAGAGAGATCTGGCAAATTGGTGTAACCCACATATCCTTGCATGAACTTCAATCAAAATCTCTTGCCCCACTACCCGAGGCATACATATTAGTATTGGCATGGTCCATGAATGCCTATAAAATTTTCCCTCGGTCATGAAGTATATCATTGTTCTTCTTCTCAACTTAGATGCCTTATTTTTGTCCATTAGTTGAATCCCTATCTCAAAAAATCTATTAATTCCTTAATCTACCTATCCATCACTGACGTCTTTGTAAAATCAAATAGGTCTCATTTGCATCAGTCGAGTGCCTTGTAATATATTCATCCATTACCATTCGAGACAAGGAGGAAGTGTTAGCCAAGGCTAACTTTGCTAGAGTGTCAGTCACTAAGCTAGCCTATTGTGGTACATGTGAGATTTCAATAGAAGATAAATTATTTGTTTCTTTAATCAACTTCCTTAAGTATTTCTCCTCCATAATGGGTTCCTTGACTTCATATTGTTCATTGTACTAACCCACAACCAATGCCAAGTTATTTTATACCTTTATCTTGTCTGTCTTCAAGCATTGAGTTATTATAAGGTTGGCCAATGCAACTTTGTATTTAGATTCATTATTGGTTGCAATAAATCCAAACCAAAGCTCATATTCCACCATTATAGCATTGGATTCAATAAAAACCACTCCAGCCTCAAAGACTAAGATATGGGAAGCCCCATCAATGTATAAAGTCTACTCTCCCTATTCCCCCTAAATCAGCAAGAGGCTTGGCTTGGCTTCGGATGAGCATTCGATAATGAAATCAAGTAAGGCTTGACCTTTAACGATAGGTTGTGGGTGGTACTAAATGTCATGTAAGATTAGATTAATATCCCATATCATCATCTAGCTCAAATTCTTAGGCTTTTGCAAGATGATTATGAGGGGAACATTTGCTAGGACCACAATGGAGTGAGAATCAAAATAAGACTTTAACTTTATAGAATCAATGAGCAAAGTGTCTGACATATTTTCTAGGTTTGAGTACTGACGCTTGACATCAGTCAGCATTTTGCTAGTGTATTAAAAAGTCTTTTATGTCTTCTAGGATTAGAACATAGAATATGGTTGACCCTAACGCTGACATAGCTAAGTATACAAATGGTATCTTACCTTCTACCAAGGGTGTCATAATCAACAATCTAGAAAGATGGATTTTTAAATCATCAAATGCCTTTTTAGTAATCCCATGTCCAATGAAAGTCATCTTTCGCTTGAGGAGCCTAAATAAAGGCAATCTTTTATCAACGGCTAGATAAGAGCCAATGTAAGGGCACCAACTACCTCATTAGCTCTTGAATGTTCTTTTTCTCGGATGAAGCTTGCATGTTCAAAATGGTTTCCACCTTTTTAGGACTCACATCTATTTCCTTATTAGAGACCATGAAGCCTAGAAACTTGCTAGAGTCGACTTTGAAGACACAATTTATGGAATTCAACCTCATTTTGCACTTTATGAGAGTATAAAAAATGTCTGCATTTCTTGTGTGTGAGCTTCATTTTTTATTACTTTTCACTATTATGGCATCCACATAAGCATTTATTTGACCCCCTGATATGTCCTTATAATGTATTGTTAACCAACTATTTGAAGGTTGCCCTAGCATTCACTACCTTGTAACAATAAAGCCCATTGTTTGTAATAATGGCGGTTTTATCCTTGCCAACCTCAAATAATTGTAATTTATGGTACCTCAATAAAGAATCCATAAAACTTAGCCTTTCATGTCCAGCTATCGAGTAAATTAGTTGATCTATCTAAGGGAGTAGGTAACCATCCTTGGGGAAAATATTATTCAAATCTATGAAGTTAGCGCACATCCTCCATTTGCTATTGGGTTTATTTACCAAGATAAGATTGGTAATCTAGTCCGCATACTTCACATCCCTAATGAACCCTAAATTGAGTGACTTATGCACCTTTTCTTAGATGGCCTTATGATTTTCAACGCCGAATGCCCTTTTCTTTTGTTTAATGGGCTTATACCCTTCCACTATATCTAAATGATTTTTGATCATTTTAGGGAATGCCATATGGGTTGGCCACCACCCATGAAAAAATGTCTTTATTTTTTTGTAGGAAATTCCAACAACTCCTACTTACCAGCCTCACTCAAGTCCTTGCCTATTATTATAACTTGTCTTAGAGCTCCCAGCCATTTTTATTTTGTTTTATAGGTGGCATGGATGACCTCCCTAGACTCATTTGGATCTTCTAAGACTAGATTTTTGCACCTCCTTGGCCTTGGAACGCCCTGAGGTTCCTCTCACTTCAATATCATAACACAACCGAGTCAATTTTCTATCGCCCCTAACTTCTCCCCAATTGACACTAATGGGGAATCTCATAAGTAACCCAACTATAAAAATGCTTATCTAGAGATTATTAAGGGAGGGTTAACCCAATATCATATTATATGCAAAGGGGTAAACAACAACTATGAAATCTGCCTTAATGCTCTTTAAAGCCCCCGACTAGTCAGCGATCAAAGTGAGGTTAACCACTCTCTTATCTCTTATCTTATGGTGTTGCCAATGAATCCAGCTAAAGGTAAAGCTATAACACCTCCAAAATTTATGAACTAAAATTTTCTTTAAAATGAGTCTACTGAAGCTAAAATGATAAAACACAAGGGTGTTATGTAACATTCAACATAGAAGCGCTACTCCCTATACCTAATATATGTCGGGTGTAAGGTAAAAGTAAAATTGTACCTAAAAATCAAGTGTGGGAAACACTTAATCCTAGCATGATACAATATACAAAATAAAGAGAGAGAACATACATAATGAAAATAGTGGACATAAAAGTTTGAAGAGAGAGAGAGAGAGATAACAATACTTGAGATCTAACCACTTAACACTCACCTCAAGCAAAACAACGAAAGTATTGACACAACAAGAACCATCAAAATATTCCTACAGAATCACAATTGCTCATTGAATAGGCAAAGGAATGTAAAATGGAACCTATCGATACTATTGTATTGAACAACCCATTATATAAAACTAAGCATATAAATGTCACATTGATCACATAGAAGGTATCACAAGAGGAATATGGCACACACACATTAAACAACATATGCAATAATGCAACATGATAATACATGCTATATTATAACCATCACCAATACCACATTCTCAACATACCCTTATACTTAATCACGAACAAAATCAATAGGTAATCACAACCATTCCAATTATGTATTCATGTTAGGTTCATGGACCCCACTATTTATAATTGATGGAACAATATCAACAATAAACAACCTTAGGGCATAACGCTCATGGCCACTATTCTCATTTGGTGGAAGAGACTGATACAATCTTAGGATAGAACACTCTTGGTCACTATGCTATTAAGTGGAAAGGTAATAATAGGATTCTGGGGGATAATGCTCCCAACCACTACTCTAGCTGATGGAATAGTAACAAATACAACTCTAGAGCATAATACTACTGGATACTATTCTATTTGGTGGAACAATACCAGGGATGGAGCCAATTCAGAGCACATGGGGTCGCCTGACCTCATGGATTTTATGCCTACCATATATATATTTTATATACAATACAAGTGATGGAAAACGTTTCTAGACCAGTGGTTAAGGAGTTGTAAAAAAATTTGAGTAAGGTTTGGGGTCCTGGGTTCGAACCCAAGTTTTACCAAAAATTTTACACTATTTTTTCCCTCTATTTTTTTTCTAATTTCACAGTGTGTTCATCCGTCTCCTCTTGGCTCCTGTCCTGGTTCATCTTCCTTTCGTCCCTGATTCCCACTCTCTCCCGCTCGAGTCTCGACCCCAGGCTCCAGTAGACAGGCGCTAACCCCACCCCGCCAACCGCTGCGCCCGCTCAGGATTACTGGCCGCCAGGCACCCACCGGCGACCGCCACTTCTTGCCACAAGGTTCACCGCCCAGTCGCACACGACACACGATGCCCTGTTTCATTTGTGGTTGCTGCGAGTCTGCGACGCTATCTGCAGTCTTGCCTCGTTGGCTGTTTGAACTTCGACACCCTGCATGGTGCAGCCCAGCCGCCGCCAGCCATCCTTGTCTGTTGTCTCTGTCTGCTACTCTGTTGTCTGTCTCATTGTCTCAACAAAGGTAGCCAGCCCTAGGGACAAATTAGCCAACAACCCGAGAGCTAAAGAGATTAAGAGGGTGAGTTTTTTTTAATTTTATTTAAGATGAAATATAATTTCCTTTTTTGTTAATTGAATTAATTTGTATTTTTATTTCTAATTTTATTGTGAATATGTGAATTTGGGAATTGGAATAGTTTGTATTTTATTTGTTAATTAGTTGATTATTGTATATTTTTGAATTAGGTTATGTTAATTTTGAATTAGTATGGTATGAATTATTATTTTGTAATTTTGATTTAGTTGAGTTTGAGTATTTTTGTTAATTGAATTAGTTTGTATTTTTATTTCTAATTTTATTGTGAATATGTGAATTTGGAATAGTTTGTATGTTATTTCTTAATTAGTTGATTATTGTATATTTTTCAATTAGGTTATGTTAATTTTGAATTAGTATGGTATAAATTATTATTGTATAATTTTGATTTAGTTGAGTTTGAGTATTTTTGTTAATTGAATTAGTTTGTATTTTTATTTCTAATTTTATTGTGAATATGTGAATTTGGAATAGTTTGTATGTTATTTGTTAATTAGTTGATTATTGTATATTTTGGAATTAGGTTATGTTAATTTTGAATTATTATGGTATGAATTAGTTGAGTCTTTGTTCACTATATCTTGTATAATTGTATTGTTGTATTCATAATTGCATATTTGATTTTGTCAAATTAGCATGTGGAAATATCTTCAAAAGCAGCTTAAAAAAAAGAACGAGCTAATGGGAAAAATTCTAATCCAGTTCCTAGTCTTGTAATTCATGAACAAGTTTCTTCATATCTTCATCAAGTTCAAGCTACACAACGCAATTGGGTGGATTTAAAATCTCTAGAACTTGATCCAGGTCTAAGGAAAAAAATTCAGATTTCCATCCAAATCAACAAGACGAGGTAAGGAGAGCTTATATTCATCTTGGTCCTTTCCAACCTTGTGCACACAATTTTCCAATTAAACTTATTGCCGGAAAAAAAATCAAAGATTTTTTGCATCTTGGTTTGATCAGTATGACTGGTTAGAATATAGTATAGCAAAAGATGCTACTTTTTGCCTACCATATTACTTGTTCAAACATGAATTTGAAGCCGGATTTTGTGGGTCAAGGTTTTGGGGGTTGGAATAAAAAGGGTAGACTTGAAGTTCATGTTGGTAATTGTGATAGTCCTCATAACAAGGCTGCGAAAAAATGTGATATTTTGATGAATCAAAAGTATGGCATTCAAGCTGCTTTAACAAAACAATCTAAAATAGTAAATGCCATGAGACTTGTTCAACTTGCTAAACAACGCCTCCAAATGATGAGGGATGAAGGATGGGAAGATCTTATTGTTGAAGTTTCTTTATTTTGCCACAATAAGAATATTGTGATTGTAAATATGGATGATCGGTATGTTAAGGAAAACAAATCACAATGGTTGGCTCCATTTCTTACAAATATGCATCATTACAAGTTTGATTGCTTCTACAACATATTAGACTTGCAATTAGAGGAGCTTGAATCACGTTTTTATGTGATAGGCACTATGTTGTTGTCATGTGTAGCATGCTTGAATCCATCGGAGTTATTTTCTTCTTTTGACAAAGCTTTATTGATTAGATTAACAAAGTTTTATCCTGAGGATTTTTTTGATGTTGATGTTGTGATACTGGATAATCAGCTTGAGAATTATATTTTGGATGTTCGATCTGATGAAATATTTTTTGAATTAAAAGGAATTGGTGATCTCTCAAGGAAGTTAGTGAAAAAAAAAGCACACTACATATCCTTTGGTTTATATGCTTGTGAAAATAGCTTTGATTTTGCCGGTAGCTACTGCAATTGTTGAAAGAGCTTTTTCAGCAATGAGTTTTATTAAAAACAAGTTGCGAAATCGTATGTGTGATGAATGGGTACATAATTGTCTAATGTCATATATAGAAAAAGATATATCTGATAGCATTAGTAATGAGACTATTATAGCTCGGTTTCAAAATATGAAACCTCGACGAGTACAATTGTAAACGAATATCTATGTATGATTATGGATAATATTAAATATATTATTATTATTATTATTATTATTATTTTATATTTAGATATATGCTTGTTATTTATTGGGACCTCATAAAATTTATATCCTGGCTTCGTCCCTGAACGATACTAAATACAACCCAAGGTATAATGCTCCTAGCCACTATTCTATTCGGTGGAATGATAATAAATATAACTAGTTCTAACTCATGTGACATTCCACTTTAAATATTAATATTTTATTAAACTACATAGCCAGCATAATCTATATTAATATAATCAAGGATAGTGCATAAAGAAGAATACCTAACTCATAATCAAAACCCATCAAACCAATCAATAATTACTTCTGTTTTATTTACTCGAGGGGATACAAGAGGCAAACCAAAGATGTGTAAAGTACACTGATCATATTGGCACGCTAAGACAACAAAATACCCTTCAACTATACAATTCAGAGACGTATAAAGTACATCAGTCATACTTATATACTAAGACAACTTATGTGGAAGATAATAGAGTAATTATTCTTTCACAATTCATAATCTTTTTCTTCTTTGCCTTTGGAGTTGAGAATGTTGCTCGAATGGTTGATGTGGTTGAAAATAAATGATGCTCAACAAGGCTCTTTTAATTTGGGAATGATCTTCAACATGATCACTCAATTCTAAAGAGAAATCACTAAGTTTTATTTAGAGAACAAAACCTAAACTCTCAAGATAAGCTCACTTGAAGAGGAAGGAAATGAATTTTGAAATTCTCACTTGATTCTTTATTAATGATTCATGAATGTACAAGGAGATATTACATGTATAAATATATACATGGAGGCCTAGTTACCCTTTACTAACCAAGCACAACCCAATCGGGCTAGCTAGTTTAGCTTAGCTAGTAAAATAGCTAAACTAATGCACTATATGCCTATATTATACATATAATGGTCTATAATTATAATTTACAAGACATTACAAAATATACATAAAATCTCAAAGCTAAACAAAACCCTAATCATGCAATACATGTAATTATTATGTTATCAGACTTCGTGTCTTGTAGCTTTGTTTTCTATGCAACTTTATCACCCTTGTCTTATCCTTATTTTATATACTAGATGTATTTGGTGAATTCATATTCTTTCAAACATATATAATACCTGTAAGAATCACTTAGCAAAATATTAGTAGTATTAGGGCTAGCATGAGGGTTTTTAATATTTTCAAGAACAATTGATAACCATATTCAAGTATGCTAGCTCTTGACCTCTAATAAAAGAAGAGTGAAATTAAGATGCTCTTACATTAACAACATGATACCATGCAACCTAGGCCACCTAACTTTTAAGAATCGATGCCCCCTATAGGACCCATAGGTTACCTATAGAGTATAATATGGTATTATTGGGACACTAAGGCACACCAATAAAATAAATCCAAAACAAAGACTCTTACCTTATCTCTAAGGTAGTTAATACTAGAAAATAGACTATTCACAAATATCAAGGTTTTTTGCTTTAAATATTAATATTTTATTTAGTGATCACAAATACCATGTAATACGCAAATAAATAAAATTTCCTTAATAAATTTTATTTATTTACAATTATTCAAATCACCTCTAAGGTCAACGATCAAACTAAAGTCAATACTAAGGTCAACCTAACTATACTAAGGCCATCCTAGGTCTATTATTATCTTTTAGATGCATTGGTTCATAAATAACCAAATTGCTCTTGTAATCCAAATTAGCACGACATTATCTGTTTTAATGCTAATTTCATTTTAATTGATAACTTATCATAAAAATGCTAGAATATGATGAATGAAATATTTTAGCATACAAGTAAATTGCCAGACATGAAAACCAACTATTTTTCCCCTACACATGATTAAGTAATTAAGTATGTAAAACCTTAACATGTGTATCTAATTCATTATAAATCACATACTTTCATACTCAACATTATATAATACATGTACACATTGGGATAAAATAAATATGGTAACTTAAAAGATAAATTCATCCCTAGGACATACAAATAACAATAATCATGTAAGAGTATGCCTAAATATGCTCAACCTATCATATCATACATATATATTTTGCATAATTAATCCATGACATTAAATATATTTTAGCATGCTTTTGTACACGTAATATTATAAATAATTTAACAAGATAGCATTTTTAGGAAAATAAAAACAACATAACAAGACATAATTAAAACTTAACACATAAGAAACCTAATATGCTATCATATAATTTTTACATTTTAGTAGGGCATACGATTTACCTTAATTCTAACAAAATAGCAAAAGTACAAGCAAACTAGCATCAATTTTTATCTTTCACTAATCCTCCTTATTTACCTTAAACAAAACCAAACAATACATATATGTTATCACCCAAACAATACTTAACCATGGCATTGCCAAAGTTAAAAAAACTAATCAACCAAAACAAATGACAAAGGTTGAAATTGTTGGTTGGAAAAATGAGGAAGAATCACACTACAAATGACACGGGACATGATCACCACATACAGGGGATGGAATGGGAGTTGTTGACGCAATAAGGAGGGAGCTATATAGGTTGTTCATGTATATAGGGGTTGGTTGTGCAATGAAAGCACGGAGTAGGTTGGAGGTGGGCGGTACGCTAGGACTTCGCCCAAGGAAGGTCAGTAAGGGTAATGATCAATGTAGGAAGAAGGAGGGGTGAGAGGTATAGTGATGAATGGTGATGAGTGTTGGGGGTTTGCATGGAAACGTTGAGGACCAACTCTTGGTGGTAGCTGGTTGCATTGGGGAGGATGCTGGTGGCCATACAGAATAAGGGTTGGATGAAAGGATAGAGGAAATGTAATACCACAAAATCCTAATTTAGGAAATTATAATAAAATATAGATTTATTAGTAAAATTAATTAAATATATCATTTTAATAAAATAATGGGAGTCATTAAGATAAAAAAGGAGGAAAATAATAAAGAATTTAATTAGATAAGATTAGGGTAATTTGCTAATTAAAATATAATTTAGGAAAATTTACCCAAAATAGCCTAAATTAATATAAAAAGAAATTTAATTATTATTTTACTAAATTTTTATTATTTTTAAATATTCAAAAATACCAAAATATTCAAAACACCCCAACCAACTTATTTTCCTTTTTCCTTTTTCTTCTTTCTTTTTCTTCTTTCTCCTTTTTCTTTTTCTCCTCTTCCTCCCTTGGATTGGGCCTCATTGTCAGCCCAACTCCCCCTCCCTCTCTTCTCTCCCCGGTGCGGCTCAGCCCACTCTTCTTTTTTTCCTTTCTCCCTCGCCCGCCAATTCTCCTTCTTTTTCTTTCTTTTGTTTTCCCCCGACCGGCTGGCCCAACCCCTTCTTCTTCTTCCTCCTTCCTTCTCCCCATCCTCATGCTGCAGGTCACACCTGCAACCTACCACCATCCTCCTCCTACTATTGTACTGCCGACATGCTTCTTCTCTCTCTCTCTCTCTCTCTCTCTCTCTCTCTCTCTCTCTTTCTCTCTCTCTCTCTCTTTCTATCTCTCCCCTGGCCTTTTCCTTCCCATTTTGAGCCACCGTCGGCCGGCGAGCCCTACCACACCTACGCCCCTTTTCCTCTTCCCCTTTTTCTTCTTCTCCCTCCCTTGGCCTATAAATATCCCATACCGACCCCCAATTACCCTCCTTTGCTCTTCCTAGAAGTTCCAGTGCATTTTCATCGCTACCACTTTAGACACCACCTCAACAGCCACCTCGCAACGTTGCCACCCGAAACACCACCCAATCCCTTCCCTGCATTACCCTCCACCAAACTGAGCCACTCACCTCCCTTAACTCCCCCTACACAAGCCACCCCAATCGTGTAAAGTAGGCAGCTCGAGCTTCCCTTTGCACCCCATGGCCGCCCCTCTCACCGTCATGCGCCGCCTCCTCCACCACAATCACCACCTCCCCTGCCACCCAATCAACCTAGTAGAACCTCCTCTACCTTCCCCTACCTTTCATTCTCCCTTTCTCCCTCTCCTTCCTCCTCCCTCATTCTCCACCACCCTCAACCACCATAACCACCATCACCTGCGTTGCCACCTTTGTTGCGCCACCACCACCACTACAACCCTCTCAGCATAGAGAATCTACCACCCCACAACCACCATATCTCTCCCTATCTTCCAGCCCTATAAGACCCACCTTCCCCAAAACCACCACTTCCACCACCATTTCCACCGTTGCCGCCGTGCTCCGCCACCACCGTCGCCACCAAACTGCCACCCTCACTAGGTTGTGCCCTAACCCTTCCTGGCCCTTAAGTATAATTTATTTAGTATAGTTATTATTCTAACTTTATTATTATTATTATTATTAAAGTTATTATCATTATTACTGCTAATATTGTTAATAATATCCTACCATGACTAATATAGCTACCTAACCCTATTTTGGTTAATAATAACATGGTTAACCATTTTAAGGGTAATACCCTTATTTTTACTACTAAAGCTATTATTAGTATTATTATTATCCTTAATAGTAGTTCATAATAGAGGTAAGTAGGAGATAATGAAAATGTTAATAAGAGGGAAGTTAACCCTAGTGTTTCCCCTCTTATAGGTGAGACAAGTTTGACCCCTAAGGAGGTATAGGAGAGTGCTCCAAGCCTGGTGTCGTTTTAGGTATGGATATGGTTAAGGCCTAAATGTGGGTAATATGTGTTAGGTGTTTTGGTTATATATGTGTACCATATGTGTTATGGATTATGCTCTTGTATTGCAGCTTGCTAAGCATGGAGCTAAGGTAAGTTGTATGTGTTTTATGATATGTGTAATATGGTATTGTTACTTGTACTTGGAGTGTGATTATGTAATATTTCCCTTCATAACATGAATGATAGGAAGCCTTAATTAGTGTGATGTGGTTGTGAGAGAAATGAAAAAGATTAAGGAAAGTGAGTTGACTAGAGGGTGGTAAGAATGGCCTAAATATCTCATGACATATGGGTGGACAAAAGAAGGAATAATGGGAACAAATTAGGAGGATGGACTAAAATATGCATGGGGAGTGTAGGGTTGCATAGGATGGTTAACCATTGCATGGGAATGACCTTTACATAGAAAAAGTAGGCTTGAGGGTTAAGTAAGGTAAGGGAAGAATTGTTAGGGTGATTGGAGTCCATATGTGAAAAATCGTACGTTAGTTGGTATAATGATGCATGGGGGACTTGGATAGGGTTTGGGAGGAAACCCTAAGGGAGAGAAGTGTGCAAGGAAAGAAAAAAATAATTGAAATGGTTAGAATGGGGAGTATGAATGGAATGGGTGTTACATGGAGGAAAAGTAAGTCAAGTGGAAAAAGGTGTTTGGGTGTTAAGGGGTGATATAAAAGAAAGGAGAAGTACTAAGGTTTGGGGAGCGAACTAGGGTTTTCATGATCATGTGTGGAAGATGGGTAGTGAGGTTGTGGCGTTGGGTGTGGTTTGAGGGAAGTTATGGTTTTGGTAGCAATGAAGAGTATGGGTTGTCTAGGATGAGGGGAAGTGAGGCCACATAGGCCAGATTAGGGTTTTGAAAGGAAACCCTAGAGAGAAAAAAGGAGTCAGAATAGAATTATGGGAAGTGAACCTTGAACCACATGTATAAGAGTTTGGGTTTCTAATGGTGAGTGGGAAAAGATAGGGAGGAAGTCTCGGAGTCATAGGTTGTGTAAAGGTCCCAAGATATGGGACAGGGTTTTCAGGAGAATTGAGAATAAAAGGGCGAGCATGGGAAGCCTAGTGGGTCATACATGTCTAATCTGGGTAGGGATGACAATTTTTTCCGTTGGTTCAGGGCCCCATCAAGGATTCCTCGTTTGGGTTCGGGTTCAGGTTCAGGGATTTTTCGGGGATAGGTTTGGGATCCCCATCCCTGAACCCGCCCTGAATAATTTTTTTATATATTTTTATATAATTATATATATGTAATATATAAATAATTTTTTTATAAAATATAAATTAAAAGTATAATATAAAAATAAGGTTTGATGGTCAGGGATAGGCTTAGGGATCGGGTATAGAGTCAGATTTCAAGGATCGGGTCGGGTTTTAAGGTCTGAGAATAAATTGGGGATCGGGTCGAATTTGGGGATTATTTTCCTTATCGGGTTTGGGGATGGGGATGGGATCCCTGACCCCGAACCGCCCCGTTGCCATCCCTAAGTCTAGGTTGTGTGTGAAATAAGATACGAATAAAACACTAAATACTTAAAGTTAAAGATTATCAAGCGGGGCCTAGTGAGGATATCATCTGGTCCACTAGCTATAATAGTGGTCAGATGTGTTTGTCCTGTGGAGTTTTCCGATCCACCGACTATAATAGTGGGGGATTTCGAGCTCAATAAACCAAACTTTTTATGGTAATAAGTCATGAAAATATACTAATTACTTACAATGGAACACTACGTGAGTCAAGGCTAGTGAGGATAATTGTTTGGTCCACAGGCTATAATAGTGGCCAGGTGCGTTTTGCCTTGTGGAGTGATATGCAGTCCACCGATTATAATAGTGGTTAGGTGCGTTTTGTCTTGTGGAGTGTTTCAGGTCTACCAACTATAATAATGGGGTCTCCGTACTCACACGGAATTAATATGAGAAATGTGTAAGACAAAAATATTAGTCTATGTCCATATTGATGATATGAACCTGAATTATGCATTGTATGCCTTATTTGTCTATTGTTCTTGCATGGCCTTACCCATATATCTACCTTACTCAATATGTAGGGTACTGATCACCCGTTCCATGGGTGCTACTTATTCTCATGAACAGATATCCCTGCTGAGTTTGTGCAGGTAGGAGATACCATATTCGATGCCTATGACGCACTCGATGCATTGGGTGGGGCTGTGTGATGACCCATTGGACTTTGCTTGGGGCCGAGAGCGAGTGTCGACAATACTCTCTCATTTTTCTAGTTTTATTTTATGCCACTATTGTATCACTCTTTCCCTTCAGGGGCTTGACTTTGTACCCGTTTTAAATTTTGTATTGAGGCTTTAATTTAAGCACTCTGACTTTCTCTTTATTATGAATCTTTTGGATTTCTACAATTCCATATCTTAATTAGTTTAATAATTTGTGAAATTATTTTATAGCCTTGTGGTTGGTGCGAGACTGGCTGGGGGCTAGGCTTGTGCTGATCACGACGGTAGCATCCCCCGTGCTTGTATATGTTTTAATTAAACAAAAATTTTCAACTGTAATTTTGGAGGTGTTATAGGAACTACATGGGAGATTTACTGTAATACCCCCAAAATTCACTACTGAAAAAATTTCGTTTTATTAAAAGTATTAGCAAAAAAGAGAAATAACAAACATGTGGATTCTAGAGATATTATTGCCATACTAAGTACTAGATCAGTTTACTCCTATCGTTCAAATACCAAGTGCTAAGGCCGAAGAGGATTATCGTTTAACATGAGTCAATACTTAAAACAAGAATTCATAAAAGAACTAGAAAGTTCAAAATATGGATATCAGAGTACGTGTAAAAAGGTTTATAATCAAAAGGAGTGCATAATTACAGTTCTCAAAGGAACAACAAGTACAGTACGATAAAACATGACTAAGATAAAACGATACAGGGTAAATGAAATGAAAAAGAGATTCCGGCCAAGACGCTCTCGGTCCCCAGGGCCAAGTCTAAGCTCAACTCTTAGTCCCGCCTGATGCCTCCTAATTGTCATAGGCATCGAAGATAACATCTCCTACTTGCACAAACTCAGACGGGCCATCTGCTAGTGAGAATGAGCAGCACCCATGAAACGAGTGGTCAGTACGCTACGTACTGAGTAAGGTAACCACATGGGTAAGACCAGCAAGAATCATGCAAGAGTATAAACACATAAGGCATGCAAGGCAATAATTTAGATTTACAAGATCAGGCCGAACTTATATTAATAATTTATCTTACACCTCTTTTATATTAATTCCATGAGAGTACGGGAACCTCACTATTATAGCAGGTGGGCTGGAAACACTCCACATGGCAGAACACGCCTGACCACTATTATAGCCGGTGGATCATAATCACTTAGTAGGGAAACACACATCTTACTACTATTATTGACGGTGGACCGAAAAATACATATATAACCTCATTGGCCCCGACTCACATGATGTTCCACTATAAATAATTAGTATCTTTCCATGTATTATACTTTTGGTTCACACATTTCTCATATTAATTCCGTATGAGTACAAGAACCCCACTATTATAGTTGGCGGACTGAAAACACTCCAAAAGGTAGAACTGTAACACCCCAAAATTCACTAATTTTTTTTAAAAGAAGAAGAATTTAAAATTTAAAACTTGTGAATTCTAGGGATGTTACTGCCACACTTAGTACCAAACTGGTTCTCTCCGACAGTTTCAGTACCCAGTGCTAAGGCTAAGAAAAGATTAACATTAAACTTAAACCAAAAGCTTATGAAAGAACTAGAAGGATCATAACACTAAAGATCAGAGTACGTGTAAAGGATTGTAATTCATATTCAAAAGAGAGATAAACTTACAACCGATAAAATGTTCATTTTAAAATACACAATACAAATAATAAATCATAAGAGAGTAAATCCGATACAAAGGAAATAGTAGAAGAAGATAAAATAACAAGAAGAGGGAATCCGACCACACTACTCTCGAACTTGGAGTCCAATATGCTCAAAACTCAGCTCCGCCTGATGTCTCTCCCACCTGTACAAAGTCAGAAGGGCCTACTACTCGTGGAAATGAGAAGTACCCATGAAAAGGGTAATCAGTACGCTACGTACTGAGTAAGGTAACCGTGCACTAAGGCCAACACATAAAATCACATAAACCATGCAGAAAAGTAAAAAGAGCATAAAGACCATCATGATAACATACTATCATACAATCATTCGGGTAGATACATAGATGCCCATTTAGTCCAGATTAATTACTCAATTAATCTCTGATTGGAAATCGATTCACACCATGCTTTTATTCAAATCCATGCGAGTACGGGAATCCCACTATTATAGCCGGTGGATCGGATATATACAGGGCACATAGCTCCTGACTACTATTATAGCCGGTGGACCGAAAAACACAGGGCATAAATCTCCTGACCACTATTATAGTCGGTGGACTGGAAACACACAGGGCATAAAGCTCCTAACCACTAATATTCGTCGGTGGACTGGTCTGGCCCCTTTCTCGTACAGTGTTCCACTATAGGTACTTAGTGTCTTTCAAATGTCTTAGCACAAATATGTTCGGTTTTGTTGAGCACAGAATCCCCCACTATTATAGCTGGTAGACCGGAAAACACAGGTACAAATCCTGACCACTATTATTACTGGTGGACTAGTCACATATAGGATATTATGCCCTAACTACTATTATTTACCGGTGGATTGATCTGGGCCCGGCTCAACAATCTTTCACTTTAAATGATTAATGTATTACAGTGTCTTATTCGGAAAACTTTACCCTAGACATGCATGAATCACTCCCTTTACACTTATTTTCCAACCGACCCATACCACATCATGATAGCCCTGTACCTCCCAACTTGTCCAACAACCTTTCCTTTATACTCAAACTCACACTAGCACTCCAACATCGAAATGTGTGTGTCAAGGCCCACTTCTACACACCTCCAAGTCCACTTATTTCCTTACTCTAAGATTTTCCCTAGAAACCCTAATTTAGGCCTAAGTGGCCCATCCTACTCCACCTCACACAACCAAATCATTTTAACACTTCACACATCACAACTCATAAGTTCCACCCTCACAATCACACTTTAACCACCAAGTACACATGCCACTACAAAAACCCTAAGCAGCCACACCAAACCCTAATTGTCCACACAAACCCTAGCTCGGTCTCCTATGTACCCTTATATTGCTCCACATATTATTTTTCATCCAAAGTGTTCAAACACCCAAACAACACTTATATTACCTTCCTCACACCCTAAATCAACTTTTCATTCGTAAATTTCATGCCCATGTAGACTCTACACATCCCATGCAACCATTCAAAATTTTCATGCGAAACCCTAAAATCCCACG
Source organism: Tamarix austromongolica (assembly GCA_039764185.1). Classification (NCBI taxonomy): domain Eukaryota; kingdom Viridiplantae; phylum Streptophyta; class Magnoliopsida; order Caryophyllales; family Tamaricaceae; genus Tamarix; species Tamarix austromongolica. Next base: position 82,351,781 of record CM077809.1, on the reverse strand, counting down.
TGAAACCCTAGATTCACCCATGCAAACCTTAGATCCACCCATGTAAAATCCTAGATTCATTCACACCAAACCCTAGATTCAATCCATACAACACCATAGAATCTGCCATGCAAAACCCTAAGTCCATCTGTACCAAACCCTAGTTTAGATTCTCCCATGCAACACCATAAAATATGCTATGCAAAACCCTAAATCTATACATATCAAACCCTAGTTTGGATTCTCCCATATGAAACCATAATTTAGATTCTCCAATACAAAGCCATAGATTAAATTCTCTCACACAAAACCATGCAAAACCATAAATTAGATTCTCCCATACAAACCTATAAATTAGACTCTCTCATGCACAACCATAAATTCTCCCACTCTTTTATTTTATTTAAAATTCCCATTTTATTCTTCCACTCATGGATGATTAAAATACTCAGGTCAACTCACATCCCTTGGTCAACCCATTTTCCCTTTAGTCAACACATTTTCCATTTTCCATTTTCAACCTTTTTCTCACACAATACCACTTTATACATCCTCACATGCATGTCTAAAGGGTCACAAACCAATCATCACATACCATAATATTTCATCACATATACATAATACATATGCCATATAACAACACAAAAACATGCTTGAACTCAACGCCATACCACATATGAAATAATTACAATAATAAAAATAGGATGCATAACATACAAAGCATATAATGCATATCAACACACAATAGGCCTTAGTAACACCCTTACCTAAAACAACACCGGTCTTGGAGCACGCTCCTACGCCTCCTTAAAGCTTTGACTGGTCTCACCTATATGAGAGAAAAACTACAATTAGATTCCCTCCTACCAAAAATACTATTACTCCTAATTTATTCTAAAACTAGGTTTCTAATAAAATAATAACATATTAGTAATAATGACATTAACTAATTACTAACTTTGCTAAAGATAAAAGAAATAATAGTAATGTTATAAAAGTTGATAATATAAGGTTTGAAAACTTTATCCTAATAATAATAATAGTGATACTAAAATAATAATGATAATAGTAAAAATGATAATAATAATAACGATAATAATAATACTAATAATAATAATAGTAATAATAATAATAATAATAATAATATGATTTGAAATAAAAGGTGGAATAAGGGCTTCGACCCTTCACCAAAATAATGCTAATAATGTTATTAGAACATTATTAATGAAAATAATAATAATAATAATAGTAATGAAATAATAATAATAATAATAAATGCTAATGATAAAATAATAATAATAATAAGACTCGATATTTATAATACTAATACTACAATTCGAAATAGGCACAATAGGGTTTCAGCCCTATATAGAATAATAATATTGACATTAAAAAAATAAAAATAAAAATAAAAATAAAAATAATAATTATAATAATTTCAAAATAGTAATAGTAATAATAATAATAATAATAATAATAGAAACAATAAGAATAATAATAATAAAATCGAAATAAAAATATAATAGGGCTTTGGCCCTTAATAGAAATAAAAATAAAAATAATAATAATAACAAAAATAATAATAGTAGTGATAATAATAATAATAATATATTTCAAATAAATGAAATAACATAAAATAAAGCTTGCAAAAATATGGAAAAAGGGTTGAGAGGGTCTAGGGTTCAACCTTAGGCTGGTGGTGATAGGCCGCGCCGATGATGGTGTACGGCGGCGGCAACGGTGGCCGGAAAAAGTGAAGAAAAGGGGAAAAGTTGGATGCTGAGAAAAGGAGAGGTAGAATGGAGGTGGGAGTTAGGGTGTTTAGAGTTGCCCAAAAGGAAAGGAATATGGTTGTAAATGAGTTGAGCCAGTTCGGTATTCGGCTCGGCTTGGCTCGTTAAAAGCTCTGTTTGGCTCGTTCGTTTAGTTCAACGAACCTAAAAGTGAGGCTCGGGCTCGACTCGGTTCATTTTTTAGCTTTGGCTAATGAGTTCGGCTCGTTTAAAGCTCGGATCGACTCGTTCGTTTAGTTAAACTAGCCGAGCCCAAACATCATTTTAGGCTCATTTCGTTAAATGAGCCAAACCTAAGTCCAGGGGTATTCGGCTCACCTCGACTCGTTTACAGCCCTAGAGAGGAACATAATAAGGGTGGTAGCATAGCCAAAGATGGCGGCGCACGACGGTGGTGGTGGTGGCCGAATGGGGAAGAAGAAGAAAAAGAGAGGAGGAGAGAGAGGAAGAGGAAAAGAGAGGTAGGGAAAGGTAGAGGAGGGTCTGTAGAATATAATGAGAGGTGAAAGGAGTGGCAGAAGCAGTGGAAGTGGTGGCTAATGGTGGTTCGAAGGGCGGCGAAGATGAAAGGGAAGGCTGATCGAGGAGGAAACTTTGCACAACCGGGGTGGCTTGTGCAGGAAAAATCGAGGGATGAGAGAGGTTTAGATAGTTAGAGGGCGGTGCAAGGATGAGTTTGGTACGTGGAGAGGGCAACGAAGTTGGCCGATGGCAGCGGGGTTGGCATCAGAAAGGGCGGTAGCGACAAGGTTGGCAAAAGCTAGGTTTTGGTGGAAACCTCGATTTCAGACTGTATAGGGAGTATTTATAGAAATAAACGGGTGGCTTAGGTTAAAGGGAAGAATGGGAGGATCGGGGAGGTCAATTAGGCGCACTGGCGGTGACGGTTGCCAGCGAAAAATTCAAACGGCCGAAGTTGTACATAAGAGAAAGAAAGGAGATTGAGTGAGAAGAGGGGGAGAAGTGGTTGGGGATAAATGGTCGCCGAAGTAGGGGGAAGAGAAGGGAAGAACTGGTCGGTCAACTGGGCGTAACCGGTGGCAAAAAACCAGGGACGGGGCGGCGGTGTAGGTCATAAAAAATGGCAAGTGTGAAGGGCTAGGGAAGAAGAAGGTTGGGGGTAGACCGGTCGGCCAAGAAAAAGAAAAGAAAGGAAAGAAAGAAAACCGGCCGGGCACGAGGGAGGATATGTTTTAAATCAAACGCTGTGTTTTGGGGGGAAAAGAGGCAAGGCGCAGCGCGGCGAGGGAGAAGGAAGGAAAAGGGGAACAGCTGCCCGGGCTGGGCCACACCGAAGGAAAAGAAAGAAGGGGAGGGGCGGCCCACGGGGAAGGAGAAAAGGAAGAAAGGGATTGGGCCATTGACAGGTCCAATCAGTAAGGAGATGAAAAAGAAAAGAAGAAGAAAGAAAAAGAAAAGGAAAGGAAAGAGGGAAAAAGAAAAATAGGTGTGTTAGGGTCAATTAAATTAATTAAGATATTTGGGATATTTAAAAATAATAATATTTAAATCCCTTTTTAGGCTAATTTAGGATTTTTAAAAGATTTTTCAAAAATTCTATTTTAATTAGCAAATCACCCAAATTTTCTCAAATTAAATTATTTATAAAATTAATATTAATTTGGAACTATTTTCTCCTTATTATTTTAAATAAAATAATTTATTTAATTAACTTCTAAAATAAAATCATTAATTAGCTAAAATACCCAAAATTTTCTAATAAAAATATTTATTATTTTCTTCTTGAATAGTCTTAATTAATTCCTTTTTATAAAAATAATTTATTAAATAAATTTATAAATACATCCTTAATTAGCTATAATTCTTGAAATTAGGTTTTGAGGTATTTTAAGAACGAACCCGACTCACAAGGTGTTGCACTGTAAGTAAATAGTATCTTTCCTTGACTTATTACCATACAAGATTTGGTTTATTGAGCCCGAAATCCCCCACTATTATAGCTGGTGGACCAAAAACACTCAATAGGGAAAAACACCCTAACTACTATTATAGTCGGTGGATTGGAAAATCACTCAGTAGGGCAAAACACACTTGGCCATTATTATAGCCGGTGGACCGGAGAATATATAACCTCACTTGGCCCTGGATCGATAATCTTTCACTTTAAGTGCTTAGTGTTTTATTGTATCTTATTTCACACACAACCCCGACTAGACATGCATGACTCATTCAATTTCTCAAAAATCCTATCCCATATATTGGGACTTCTACTTTCTCTAGTATATCTAGACATTCTTTCCCACTCTTTCCTCATTACCATGAATACTCAAATCTGATTCCCACTTTCCATATCTCTAAATCAACTTAATATCACTCCCTAGGATTTTCTTCCAGAAAAACCCTAATTTGGCCCATACAACTCATACTCCTCCAATTTATTACCTTACTTGATTCATCCCCAAGCACCACATTTTACTTCCCATGTAAGACATGTGACCACAAAACCCTAGTTGGCTATCACAAAACTCTAGCACCTCTCTTTCCCAATATGATGTTATTCATTCATCACTCTTACTTACCATCACCTCTTCCACATGACACATATCCAACACAACCCATGATTCCGAAACTTCCTTCCATCTTTTTCCACTCAACATGAACCCAAAACTCTTCTTTATTACCAAAACCATCACTTCCCTCGATCCACACTTGGCATTACAACCTCACCATTCAACTCCCACACATGATCACTAAAAACCCTAGTTAGCTCCTGAGAAACCCCAATACTTCTCCTTTCTTTTATGCCACTCACTCAACACCCAAATACATTCTTCTCACTTAACTCAATTTTCCTTCCATGTGACACTCCTTCCAACTTTTATCCTCATTCTAACCATTTCCATTAATATGTCCTCCCATACACATTTCTCTCACTTAGGGTTTCCTCCTAAAACACTAATCAAATCCCCTATGCATCCTTACATAGACCTTACATATGGATTCCAATCACCCTAATAATTGTTCCCTTACCTTACTCGATCCTCAAATTAACCTTTCCCATGTAAAAATCATCCTCATGCAAATGCTAACCATCCCATACAACCCTAGATTTCCCATGCATGTTTGATCCATTCCCTTAATTTCATCTCTATTATTCCTCTTTGTCCACCCATAGGTCATAAGATAATTAGGCAATCATTACCATTTTCTAGTCAACTCGCTTTCCTCATTCTTTTCCATTTCTCTCACAACCACACCATACTACTTAGGACCTCCTATCATGCATGTCATAAGGGGTAGTATTACGTAAGCACAATTCAAGTACAAGTAATAACATCACATTACACATATCATAAACACATACAACTTATCTTAGCTCCATGCTTAGCAAGTTGCGCTATAAGAACATGATAATATAAAATATAAAGCACACACATCAAACCAACACACATAGCACACTCCTACACATAAAAAGCCTTAACCATATCCTTACCTAATACGATACCGGGCTTGGAGCACGCTCCTATGCCTCCTTAGAGTTTTGACTTGATTCACCTATAAGAGGAAAATACTAAGGGTTAGCCTCCCTCTTACCAAAATTACCATAATTTCCTACCTTACCCTTATCATGGCCTACTATTAGGGTTAATAATAGTAATAGTTGTTTTATAAATAAAAGTAGGGTTACTATTCTCAAAGTAGCTAACCATGTCATTACTAGTCAAAATAGGTATTAAGAGGTACATTGGTTCATGTTAAAGTATTAATAGCAATATTTATGTTATTAAAGATAAATAACTTTAATAATAATAATAATAATAATAGTAATAGCAGTAGCGATAGTACTAATATCAACCCAAATCCTAGTAATAATAATAATAGTGATATTAGTAATACAAAAGTAGAGACCATAATGATACTAATAATAATGATGCTAGTAGTGAATCTAGTGATAGTAAGGTTAGTGATATACAAAATATCAACAATAATGATAAGGTAATAATAATAATAATAATAATAATAATAATAATAATAATAATAATAATAATAGTTCCAATCTTAAGAATAATGCTAACAAAGGTCCTAATAATCATAATAGTAGTAGCCTTAGTGATAATATGGTGAAGTATAATAATAGTGATAGTAGTGGTAGTAGTAGTAGTAGTAGTAGTAATAATAATAATAATAATAATAATGTTAAGAATAATACTAATAATAATCGAAATGGTAATAATGATATAAGGATTCAAATAATAATAAAAGTGATAATATGTCAAAGTTAGTATTAATAATAATATTAATAATAATAGTAGTAATAGTAATGATAATAATAATAATAATAATAATAATAATAATAATAATAATAAACATAATGATAATCATAATAATAACAAGGTTGTCAACCCTTAATAATAATAATATTAGTTAGAATAATTCTGAAGCTAGGTTAAATAATAATAATGATACCATAATAATAATAATAATAATAATAATAATAATAATAATACTATTAATACTACTAAAAATTACGAACACTTGTATAAAAAGGGTTTAGGGGTTGGGGAGGTTAGAGTACCATCTAGGGATGGTTGACAGCACTGGCGACGGTGGTGGAGGGAGAAGAGAGAGAGATAAGTGGTTGTATATGCTAGGAGAGAGGTAATGAGGGGGTGATTGAGGTGGTGGTGGGTGCCTCAGGTGGAGAGGGTTGGAATGGAGGTGGTGGTGCAACCAAAGGGAGTGGCGCACGACTGCATGTGTGGTGGCCGAAGGTGGGGGGAGGAGAAAGGAGAAGGAGAGGGTGACAGGTAAAAAGGGAGATGTGGGGAGGTATATGAAGCTCTCCTAGTGGTTTTAGAGGGTAGAGAGGGTGGTTGTTGTGGCAGAATCGGTGGCTGGCGGTGGTGCGAAGGGCGGTAATGGTCAATGTTGAGTTGATCGAGAGGGGGACTTTGCATGGTCAGGGTGGCTCGTGTGGGGCAAATTAAGGGTTGAGGAAGGCGTAGTTGGGTAGAGGGTGATGTAGAGGGAAGTTCTGTGGGTGGTGCTAGGCGGCGGCGATGGGGCGGTCGTCTGATCGGGTGGTGGCGCAAAAGGGATAGTTTTCTGGGTTGCGAATCAAAGGCTTGATTATGGCTACCTATGGGGTATTTATAGGCCAAATGGAGGGGAAAATGACAGAGGAGGAAGAGGATAAGAGGGGGAAGGTGAGGCAGGACCACTGCCCAACGATGGAAAGCGGTGTAGGTCTGCCATGGCAGGGCGTGGCTTGTGGTTAGGGGAGAGAAAATGAAAGGGGCAACATGCGTGAGGAGGGATAAGGTTGGTTGGGTCAAAATGGGAAAAAACGATGGGGGTGAGAGGGAAAGGATGACCGGTGTGTGGATGGTTGCTGCTGGTAGGAATTGGGGTTGTAGGTCTTAGGGGTTGCAGGTTGGGATCGAGGAGAAGGAAGGGGAAAGGGGTTGGACTGATGGTCTGGGGGATGAAAGGAAAGAAAAAAAAGAGGGGGTGGACTGGATTGGTGATGGGGAAATAAGGAAGGGTGAGGCATGAGAGCTTGGGCCGGGCCAAAGGAGAAGAAAAGAAGAAAAGGTCTTAGGCCACGAGGGTTGGTCCAATCGGGGAAGAAGGAAAAAAAAAGGAAGAAAAGAGAAAGGAGATAAAAGAAAGAAAAAGGAAAAAAAAGAAGAAAAATAAAATAGATGGTTTGGGGTATTTAAGACATTTGGTATTTTTGAATATTTAAATTAATAATATTTTAAATAAAATAATAAATAAATTCCATTTTTGGGTTAATTTAGGATATTTTGGATAATTTTTCCTAAATTTTATTTTAATTAGCAAAACACCCTAATTTTTCCTACATCAATTATTTATTATTTTCCTTTTAATTTTACCTTATTTTATTCCTCTTATTTTAATAAATTTATTTATTTAATTAATTTTTCTAATAAATCCTTATTTGGACAATTTTTCTAAATTAGGGTTTTGAGGTATTTCATCACTACCCCCTTAAAGAACGGCTTCGTCCCCGAAGTCACTTGCAATTTCCTAGGGTTAAGGCTAAAACGTCCTAAGCGGATAGGGACACAACTATCATCAATAATTACATCTACTACCCCCTTAAAGAAAAGGGTTTACTAAGAAGTCTACCCCGCCTATAACTAAGGCCACAATTACAAGATAATTGGGTATTGTGATCACATACTATCTCACTTTTGGAAACACTCCTAGTCTACCATTTCGCAAATCGCAAGATTCCCAACATGATTGACTTTTCAACCTCCCACACATACCGTTATCATGAAATGCATGGCCAATATTATATATAGATACTTCATATTCAGCACAAGTCATATTTACACAACTTTCCTACCTTTTTTCTTCCGACATGCAACACCATATAATATATAACACCAAAGTCAAGTAACATTTCATACAATGTCATCAACACATCAACACAAACAGGGATATACATTATAACACATCAAACCCTATCTATGACATGTATCCTTACCAAAGCAACTCTGACCTCTTAGCACGTTAGATCTACGCTTCCTCCTCCACTACCACCACAATATCATCTAGACGTAATAATATACGAAGTTTAGAATTTTTAAAGATTTCAACCTAAAATAAGACTAAGGGAAATGAGAGGGAAGGAAATAGAGGTAATTGAAGTGGGAAATATTGGGCATGGCGGTGCATAGCGGTGACATCAATGTTTTTAGGTGATAGTGGTGTTGGGAATGGTGGGAGTTGGTGGTAGATAATGGTGGTGGTACTAGTGGCTGGTGGCGGTGTAGGAAAATGTGTGGGTGAGAGAAGGAAATAAGGAGGGATAAGAGAGGGCTCAGTGTGGTGGTGATGATGGATTAAGGTGTCTGTGGGGGGTGCTGCTGAAATGGTGGTGGCAAGGAGGGGGAAAAGTGAGGGTTGGCGGCGATGGTGCAGCGCGATGGCAACAGATGTGTCCAGCCGTAGTTGTAGGTGTAGAGGAGGGAGAAGGAAAGAGACCATGGTAGAGAGGGGATTGGAATCGTGTAGGAAAGGGAAGGGAGGTTGGCTAGGGAGATGACAGATGACAAAGGTGGTTTGGCTGGCGGAGATGGCGCTGGTGCTGATGAACCAAAAGAATAAAGGAGAAAATAGAAAAAATAAAGAGGGTTATGGGGCTTAGTTGGCTCGTCGACGATGGGAAGGAAGGAGGGAGGCCAGTGGGGTATACATAGGTGATGGGGGTATTAGGAGAGGGAAGACAACAAGGGAGGAATGCAGGGGGTTTTGGCGTGTATTAAAAGTAGGGAAAAGGAATAGGGGAGCAGCATATAGGGGCGCAAGGGTGCATGGATGTGTAGGTGTGCAGGGTGGTGTGGTAGGGTGACGGGCGATGGGGCATGCATGGCGGAGAATACATGACTGAGAAGGGTAAGGGGTACATATGAAGGGGGATGGTAAGTCCCTGTTTGGGATAGAAGAGGAAAGGAGAAAGGGAGGCAGGGAGGGCGACAGACGAGTGAAGAAGGAGAGAAAGAAAAAAAAAGGAAAGGAAAAAAAAGATGGGTGGGTTGGACACAACCAGAGGGAGGAGAAGAAAAATAAGAAAAGAAGGAAGTTGGGTTCGGTTGGTGCATCCTGGGAAGAATAAGAGAAAAGAGAAAAGGAAAAAGGAAGGAAAAGAAAGAAGAAAGAAAGAAAAAGGTAAAATTTTTTAGTGTAGAATTTAAGTTTAAGTTTAGGGTTAAATTTTTAGATATGTAAATATAAAAAAAATTATTTATAAATTTTTTGGGGTTGGGGGTTATGTTAAAATAAAATAAAATAAATCCAAATATTAGGATTTAGGTTAGGTTAACATGTTTGATAAATTAAAATTAAAATTTTATAAGATTTTGGGGTACTAGAATAAGCTTATTAAAAAACATATCATTCATGTATCTACAAGGGTTCATTTCATCGTGCAATTGATAATCTAGACTTCTATAACCAGGGGGTCGCTATGAGGTTCTATTGTACTTTGAACTTCATATTTTTCTAAGAAATCAACTTTCCATTCACTTGTCCTGTGCTTTCTTACTTGTTTCATGGAAATCAAATCTTCCAACATATGCCTTTAGGGATGAGTTTCTAGCCTTGACCAATGAATCCCCCTATCAATTATGTGAATAATATTATGTTTTTCTTTGCCTTATAGGGGTGGCAGAGGTTGTTGGTTCACGCCTATCTTTTCTCTAACTAGGGGCGTATGTTTGTATTACATGCCCCTAGCTATAATACTCCAAATTGAGCAGAGTATTTTGAGGATTGATATGGCTACTTATATCAACATAGTATACTATCCTTCTGGTGATTCCATCCTAAGAACTCCGTAGTTAAGTGTTCTTACCGTGGAGCCAATTTTTAGAATGGGTGACCCTCTTGAGAAGTTTCAGAATTTTTTTTAAATTTCTTGGGAAGCATGTGAGTGACGAGAAAGCCTACTGAAAAGACTTGTGTTGATCTGTGGGGCCAGTCGATCACTCTGAAAGCTCTCCAAGGTAGCCCCTGTGTGGTCGTATTGACTCAAGGTGTTACACTAACATATTAGCTCTTTTAGAGACATTCCTTTGTGATGTGGCCGATATCTTCATGATATGCACACTACCAGTTGGGATTGATGTACTTTGAGTTATTTCGTAGGGGAAGGGGCCTTGGAAATTTCTATGACCATTTTCTACATTGAATATGTGGGTAATACTAGCTGACAACAAAGTTTATTTATCGTATTTGTTGGTTGAGCCCCACTGGACAATTTAGTTTATCACCGGTTTATGACACTGTCATTTTTTTTTATTTCCTTACATCTCTTTATCTGATCTTAGCCTTAGGATCGATTATGTATCCACCCTTCTTCTTATCAGCCACATGACTTCACTCATTTCTTTAGTATCAATCCTCTCTTATACATCCTTCCTAAGAGAAGTGTAGGATTTATTTTTCGCTAAGTACAAGTTCTCCACCAACTCGTTGTCAACCATTCCCCTGATGAGGGATGACCTAAAAATGTCGTTGACCAAGTAATCAGTCTGTCAGACTTCCTTAGCAAGTCTATTTAGGAATGACTGCATTGACTCTGATAGACCTTGGGTAAGCCCCATCAGTGAGGAAGAAACCTTTTTGGGATGTCGACATGCGTCAAACTACTTAACGAAAGCCATCGTAAGCTGCGAGAAGGAATCCATTGAATCAACCTTTAACTTTCCAAACGACCTCAAGGTTGCTCCCTTCAAAGTGATAGGAAATGCTTTGAATAATGTTTCCTTTCATGCCCCACCTAACAATATGGAGTTCCTAAAGGTGTTTAGATGGTCTTCTGGATTGGTTGGACCATCAAATGCTTCAAAAGATAACATTTGTATCTCTATGTCTATTCCTCAAAGAGACCCCAGGTGAAAGGTGTTTGCCAACTTAACCCAATATTCTCCTTTTAATCTTTCATGGCTTGTAGGGCATCATAAAACTCTTTTGAGTTTTGTTTATCATTCGCTTAATTAACTCTTCCTCATCCTTCCTATTATGTCAACCTTCCTACCCTTGGTTCTTATATGAGTCTACTTTATCCTAGTGTCTGTCGGGCCCGAGACTTGGACTTGGCACCTTCCATGCCTACTCCGCCTCGGAGGGATAATAGATAATTTTCAATTATCACTTCTAACTCTTTTTCCTTAGATGTCTTATATGGATTCTACATCATCTTCTTGCAAGATGTCATTACGAAATTTAGGTTTAGGCCCTTGTAATAGAGGGTTTGGAGCCTCATCTAAAGTTTCTTGAGGAGTGGGTTACTAGAGTGGGATGTGTTGATGCTTGTCTAGGAGGTGAGACAACTTACTGAGGTGTGAGTAAAATGGGTCAACATGTCCGACACCATCTCTTGAATAGAAGTATGATGTTTAACGTTAACACCATAGAGTTGAGAGATAGTGACTAAGTGGTCTTCCTTCAGTGGATCGAGTCAGTGGGGAGGTTGTACGGGAGATGTGCTTTTTTTTTTCTTTTTTTCTATAAGTATTTTCTACCAACGGTGTTTGTTGTTGTAAAAGTTTTGTGAACCGAGGTATTCTTAGGGGTTGGGGTAGAGAGCAATATGAGTATGGTGTTGATGGAAAAACAACGAATAGAAAGGTGACGGCAGAAATGGAAATCGTGTATAATGTTTTTTCTTGTTCATAATTATCACAAAATCTCTATTTATAAAGGTGAAACCAGAGAAAAAAAAGGAAGAGAAAAATACGATATGTGGGGAGTATGAAAGTTTTTTTTCTAATGCTGTGAGACCTGTCGACCCAACACTGGTGCTTTATAAGTTTAGCGGCAATGTTAGGTTGGATTAGTTAAGACACGTCTAGGACCAATCTAGAATCTTTTTGGGATTAGCTCTGTCCTCCTGGTGTTTGAGGATACCACATTGTAGTTGGGAAAATATATGAAATGCTATTGAGTAAAAATAATTGATTCTAATTTACTCGGACAAAACTTTAAAAAAACTGTTGTGAAACCAGATAAAGGGTGGTGAATCACTTCCTTAGCTCCGGTAGCATAAAAGACAACCCTTTCTCCTTCTCTCCTTCTCTCTCCCGTTCGGCGTTCTCCACTCCAGACTCTGGTTTTCGCAGGCCGCAGCACTCATCTCTACGTGACTGTTCGAATTACTGGGTCGCTACTCATCCTGCTGCGTCACTCACCTCTTCGTCCCCCTAGTCTCGCCAACTCTCTCTAGTTCACCCCGATCTTGTCTGCCATCCTCAGTCCATTATATCCCTCGACCTCGAATTTCGCCATTTGCAATTAAGGTATTTTTCATCCCTATTCCTAGGTCAAGTTGCGTTGTGATAATTGCTGGGATTTTGCAATGAATTTTCGGTGGAAATGATATTGTTGTTACTTGTTAGGGGCTTATTATCTTGCCAATATTTTGGCAACCAGTGGATGCAAATTTATTTGTTTCATCTCTGATATTTAGAAGTGATGGATTTTTATTGTGTTTTTCATACCTTCTTGCTCATGTACTTTTCTAAACTGGGGGACAATACAATCTTCATTGCGGTAAGAATTGATGAGGAAGGAAACTTTTATTGTAGCTGATCTAATTAATGTTGTATAATGTTCCCTTTTCAATTTTATCTTGATAATGTAAGAACTATGGATAATTTTACTCTAAAAATGAAGGGCAAAGATATGCCCGTTGTTTTTCTTCTGAAGTTACAGGTGAAATGAGTACCCCTGTATGTCGTTAACAGTTGGTTTTGTGCGTCGGACTGCTAGCGCCATACAGGCACAGCAACTGGTCAATGTGCTAGAGTTTTAGGTCATGTTTTTTATAATTCTTAGTTGCTGTTAAATTGTTGGTATGTAGTTTGTGTTTTATTTTTGTCCATAATCCTTATATAATCTTTAGTTGCTGTGAAAATATTAGTATATTGGTATTAATTGTATAATCCTTAGTTGTATATTGGTACATTATAAAAATATAGGTTGTGATGATTAATATATGTTCATAAGTATTAATTGCATTTCATATTTGTTCATAAAATATAAATGCAACAGAAACAATATGGAGGAGTCTGTCGATGAGATCAAAATTGCTGAAAGCAAGACTCCAATTTCATTAGAAATGTTGCCCCCTTTCCCTTGTCCTCCACTATCCCCATTAGCTGCTTCTTCAAGTGAACAAGTTCAAGCTTCTAAAGAAAGTGAGATTGAGAGTGGAACATCTACAAAATGATTTAGATCATGGGTTTGAGAACATTTAAAAAAAAATTCCATGCGACAATAAGAAAGCTCAAAGGGCAATGTGTGCTTGTTGTAATAATCAATATGTTTATACTTGTTCTAAAGGTACTTCAAACTTGAGTAATCATTTAAAAAATTATAAATAGTACCTGCCGAATATAGATGAAAATCAAATGCTTTAAACTATAAAAGCTTCTTTTCGTGATGGTGGTCTTCCATCATCCACGATAACAAGTGTTTCTATTTGTAAGTTTAACCAAAAAGAGCATAGGAAGGCAAATGATAACATTAGATGAATTTCCCTTTCGATGTGGGATGGATTTAGAAAGTATATGCAAAAGGAAAAACCTAAATTAAGTAATAATTCATTTTCGAACAATCTTTGCTAGAGATGTAGTACAACCTTTTATGGAAGAGAAGGAAGTTGAAGATGTTTTTTTTTTAATAAGTTGCTCAAGTGTTATTTTTCTCAATACATGGACTTCTTGTCAAAACTTAAGTTACATGGTCATCACAACGCATTTCATTGATAATAATTGGATGTTGCATAAAAAGATTATTAATTTTTGTCATATTACAAGTCATTCTGGTGAGAGAACAATTCAGTGGTTGGGGTCAGTTTTGAATGATTCTTTTTAACATATCTTATGTGTTGCTCATATACTGAGTCTCATTTTCAAAAGGAGGGGTTGAAAGAGTCCAGGATCATGTTCTTAAAGTTCGATATGTGAGATTGTCTCTTGCTAGATTGAGTAATTCAAGACTTGTGTTGAACAAGTTAAATTAAAATCCAATAAATTTCCGTGTTTGGATGTTGAAATTAGGTGGAATTTTACCTATGATGGATGTTGCTTTCAAATTTAGGAAAGCATTTGATTTGTTTAAAAGGCATAAGAAATTTTGTGTTGAAATGGATAAGCTAAAGGGTGTGCCAGCTGATGATGATGGGGAGCATGGGTGTGTGTTGCTTTCATTTTTGAAGTATTTTTATGAGACAACTTTCTTTGTATGTCACAGGTAGCATGTAGAAATATGTGGTATTTTGAACATGATTTTTGTTTCTAAAGATGTTGATGATTTTGATATAAACAAGATTGTTGGAAAAAAAGTCATACTATAAACAGAGAAGTTGGAACAAAAAATCTGTAGAAGCCAAAAATCCTGCATCCGGTAGTACAAAGATCATATATAAGTCAAGGTTGGTAGAATTAGAAGATCGAGTGATTAGAATTGGATTATAGAATCGAATCATTGAATCTTACGATCCTAAGAAAATCGTAAAAGTATATTACTTGTATACTATTAAATACCATAATTGTTGAAGTTAAAATAACACAAGAATTACACTTTGAATCTTTGATGCAGTCACTAATTAAGTTGTATTAACTTACAAGAAATATAATTTGTTGAAATATTTTTACATATTAGGAACTATATTAAATAAACAACATTAGAAATAATTGTCAAATGAAAATTGAAATGAGATTATGGGTAAAAGAAACATGCAACTTATTGTGTTCAAAATAAGGTGTTAGCGATAAGAGAAGCACATGATAGAATAAAGAGGATGATTATGAAGGCATCAATGAGATAAATGGATGGTATCATTTATCATTTAAGAGAATAAGGCGTCAAATAAATTTGTATTGGCTTTCATTAGATAAATCAAGACAAAAAATGAGTTTGAGTTTTATGCACGCACATTAAGTTGGCATATTAAACCATAAATTTAGGCTTGTTTACATCATAAAACCAACATGATCATAATAAAAGAAAATAAGAAAAAATATCAGTTATTAATAATATTGTAAATTTTAATATATTCACTATTCTTTTTTAAATGGATATTGGACTCCAATATTTTACTTCAATAATCAACTTTATTGTCTTAGTGAATTTTCAATTTTATTTTCTATGTTGCAAAATAAAAGAAGATCAAGGATTACAATATTAGCAAAAAAATATACTGGGAATAAAAGGGAAAAGATTTGAAGATGAAAAGGATAAAAATATATAGTTATTATGTAGAATAACTAGATTCTACCTAAAATCATATATCTAATTATCCTTTATAGGATTTTAAGATTCCATCACGATTATCCTACTTTAAGATTCTGAGATTATGGATTGTTTTGTTACTTTTAGATCATAGGATCATAGAATTGTAATATCAAGTTGGGATGATTTAAGTAATTATTTGTATTGATAAACTCTCTTTTTATTCCCTTCTTTCTCTTCAATTCATCCATGTCTAGTTATAAAGAACAGATAGATACTGATACAGAGAATACAAACTTTCAAATTGTCGTCATCATTGCTTTTGTGAATCATTAATGCTCTAGTACGATGCGATTTTGATTTTATTCAAATCCTGATTGAAATTTATCAGGAAATATTGGAACTTTCTGTAAACAGCAGAGAGCTAGCTATGAATAGTAATTAAATGAAACATTATATGTTTTTGTAATCCTCAACCATATACATATATTTTTGTATTCATCTTCCATTTATAATATTTAATTTATTTGTCAGCAATGCAGAATTGCCATTGGCCTTATCTAGTTCCAAGCACAGAAAGTGACTGGGAAGAAAAATTTGCTGCTTGACCCTCTAGCCATCTAAGGCCCTGTTTTCCTTGTGATCTGATTTAATCCGATCATATTAATATGGATGAGAATAATAATAATTATATTATTATTAATAATGTTATTAATGAATATGATATTATTATTGTAATAATATTATTAAAATTAACAATTTTTTTATTGTTATTATAGTAATATTAATAATGTTAATGATAAATATTATTATTATAATTTATAATAATGATAATAAGGATTCTAATGATTCGAGTGAATATTACTATATTTATTATTTTAATTTATGGAAATATTTATATTATTGTTATATTTTTGCAAATAATAGTTATTATATTAATTACAGCAGTCATACAAATATTATTATTAAAATATTAATATTATACTCAATAATATTATTGTAAATAATATAATGATAATACCGATAATAATAATATTAATATAATTTTATTATTATCATAAATAATTCTATTCTTCTTCTTCTTATAATAATAATTATAATAAAATTATTTTTTAACTAAAGATAATGATAATGATGATAATTGTTGTAAATTTTTATGATAATTATATTATTATTTTAATTAGAATAGTAATATCATTATTATAAGATACAACTATAATTATTAGAATAATACTAAAAAAATAAAATAATAATAATAATTAATATTATCTTATCTGATGTGATATGGGGTGAGGAAAATAAGACCTAATACACATTGGCACTAGGTGTATGGGAGGGACTTCCTAAGTGATTCACTAATACTGCCTGATGATCTTTCTGTCCAGAAAGAAACTTGAATCTCTAATTGACATTTTATAACAAGAATAAATTGAATCCTTCACCAAAATTGATATGCTACTTGTCTGATTGAATATTTGAGTGTTGCCTTGGGGGTAAAGGTCTATGTAATTGGCTTCTTCTTGCCTTTGCTAATCAAAGGTTTCCGTTAGCTTCCTGAGGATTTTTGTTACTGATTCTTGTTCAGGGAAATGAGGTACATGAAGCCGTTGAGTATGTTCCAAGAATTGGTTCAGATAAATGCCCTAAAAAAAGGGCGATTGCTTGGTTTAGATGTTGGTGATAAGTATGTTGGGCTAGCTATCTCAGACAAACATAATAATATTGCATCGCCTCTGAGGTATATTATCTTACTTCTCATTCTCCCATCTCACTTTGATCAGTTAATTTGGCTCTACTTGACATGTTCATTTAAAGTAATGTCAGAATTTGGTCATGCATTTCTATTTTGTATTTTGCCCTTCCAAGCTTTTCATTACTTTCCAGAAAGCCCATTGTTGTGTATGATTTGTTTATAGGAGGTAATGATATACAGTCCTTGCCATAGGAACTAGGGATTGTCATCTGTAGTTTTAGGCAGTTTTCAGATGATGGGTTGATCAGGTTGTCTGAATCTTCCTTTCTCATACAAACTTCCTGGGTGATTTGCCAATGAATGTTTTTCTGTGTGTGTGTGTGTATTAATTTTTGCTCGGGTTGGGGTGGGCTAGAATGGAGTATGGAAGGAGTGGCTTTCAGTGCTTATGGCTGAAACATTCGTTTATATTTCGAATAAACATAATATAGCCTTAATAAAATATGGCATTACTACTTCCAATCAGATAGCTAGATCTTGGATCAAAGTAAAATTCCCATAGATTGAACAGCTCTGCCATTTTCTTCCATTTTTATCATTCTGATGGAATAACATTGAATTGACATTTGCTTGAATCACTCTCTTTGTCTTTCTCTTCGGACTGATGGTGATGGTTAGACTTAGAACCTATAACTAAGATCTATGTTCCTTTTTTTTTTGTGGCTCCCGTCCAGGGATGGGCAACCATTCTTTTCGGGGGCCGTGATAATATTGCTTATGTATTTTTAATTACTGATCCCCCTTTTCCTTTCTATGATCTGGTCTGCAGTGTTCTTGTTAGAAAGAAATCAAATATTGACTTGATGGCGAGTGATTTTCAGACTTTGGTGAGCGTCTATTTTTATCTTTCATCCTTCCATTCCTTCGATACCTGTTACTTAAATTGAAACAATGCAATGATTAGATTGTGTTATGACCATGAAGAACAAATGAATATGTCATGTGTAGTATAATGTATTGATGATTCTAGCTTTTTTACTGTGCTGATAATAGATTGATAGTTGTTGATATCGTAATAAGGTGGATACTATGTTATTCCTTACAGGGAATAATATGAGCATCTGTTCTCCCTTGATAAGAATTGTTCTTTATATGGTTCAACATTTGGCTTTGATGCAGATTTCTGAGCTTAACATAGTGGGCTTCGTTGTTGGATATCCATTTGATCATTGTCAGAAAAGTAAATCAGATGTGGGTAATTCACCTCAGTTGCCATGAGCTTAATTCTTTTCCTATGATGTAATTTGCATTTTTATTTACCGATTTATTCTTTTATCAGGCTATCCAAGTGAAGGTTTTGATAGATGATCTATGTAAAACCGAAAAACTTAAAGGTTTTAGATACATA
Source organism: Tamarix austromongolica (assembly GCA_039764185.1). Taxonomy (NCBI): domain Eukaryota; kingdom Viridiplantae; phylum Streptophyta; class Magnoliopsida; order Caryophyllales; family Tamaricaceae; genus Tamarix; species Tamarix austromongolica. The sequence continues at coordinate 82,333,174 of CM077809.1, read as the reverse complement.
TATTGGAATGAGTGCTTTACATCAAAGGTGAGCCTTTTCTTTTCATATATAAGGTTGTAGCCTGTGGACAATCTTTTTAAAGGATATCATAACAACTTTAACTTTCTTTTGTCTAAAGTAATAACGTTTTCAATTCAACTTGAATGTTCTTTCTACTGGGGTTAAGCATAAGGAGCCATTGGAATAGTGTTGTGTTAATCTGGTTTGTCTGCTACCAGCATTTGAACAGGATCACTTTGTCATTGTGTTCATATCATGGGGTGCTTGCTGAGTGGGTGGTCCACTGATAAAGTTCTAGAGATTAGACTAGTAGATCATATGATAGAGTAGTATGCTCTGTGTCTAGAACTTGTATTGTGAACTATGACAAATGGCACACCTCATTATCCTGAAAGCTTCTGTGAGCGTGGAGTTGCTGGGTTAGTCTTCTTGAAACTCAAAACTCTGTATTGAGGATTGGAGCCTAGTTATATACAGCCATGTGTATAACTCCGTTCGAGCCAGCTATGTTGCCATAACTATCTCTAATTAAACTTCTGACTTTTGTTGCAGAATGTAGATTTACTATTGAAGCCACTGAAGGTGCATCCAGTTGAATCGAAGACTATGCTAGATAAGTTTGCTGCAGTTGGTATACTACAGGTGATGGCATTTATTTCTTGGTCCTGCCATACCCTAGTTGTTCGGTTGTTCCTGAACTTTGATATGGATGAAGTAACTTATATGGCTTTGAAGCTCACATCACTTGAAATATTGTTTTCTGGCAGGGGTATTTGGATTATGTGAACCGAGCCAAATTGAATCCAACACAAGACATTTCAGATTAGAGCCAACTGTTTCTGTCCATGATTGATCTGACCAATAAAAATGCGTAAGTTTTTGCATTTCAGGGGATCTCAGCCTTGGATTTTTTCCTCATCTTTTGCCCCCATTCTTTATTCATAATTTTGGAGCAATATGTGATTTTTGGATGTTCAAGGAAATCTGATTCTCTGTTATGATAGATCTTTTGTTAATGATTGCAGCATTTTCTTTTTCTCAAACGTCTATCCGTGGAGATCACAAGACAAAAATGGAAGTTTGCAAATAAAAAACGGAGCAGGAATGCTTAACTTCTATCTATTCGAGTGGACGGAATGGGATATTTGGTTCCTATCAGATACTACTACTAGACATAAGGTTACAGATTGCCTGAGACAAGTATTAAGTTGGTCACTGAATTTTTAGCAATTTTTAAGTTGGTCGTCATATATTTTTTTTCCTTAGTTACTGAATTCATAGGTGAAGCCATTCCTCGCATTCCTATATGCATGCAGCTCTGGGCCATTGTGGTGGGGTGTGTAGTTGATAAGTTGCCTCTTTTTGGAGTATTGAGCTGCGATTGAAGAACTTGTGATTCAAACCGTCTCATTTGACTATTCGAGCCTTTGAAGTTTTAGAGGCCATTGGTCAAGTTTGTTCTTTGTAAAGATACACTAAGAAGGAAAGATTTAAAGATGATGGATTCTCGCTCCATGGCTCATGCTTCCTGAGCCAAAAGTCAGTTCCATGGTCCAATCGTCATTTATATTCAGGACTTGGGTTGGCAGAATCAAAATTGGGTAGAAGGTGCCTATCTTCCTGGCATGCTAAAGAAGAAAGAGTCGATTTTATTGGTAATGTTAACGGCGTTCCGATAATGTTTCCGTTCATCCGAATTTGGACAACTTTTGATGTCTTGTGCCTATTCAGACATTGTTTCAAGGAGTATCTTTTTTTTCTTCTTCTTTAATGAATGAATTGTAATATTAATTTGCCAATGGGTATCACCGTTAGTAGTCACCAATGTTTTAAATATCAGTCCGAAAATTGACCCGGTAATGTCGCTGATATGAGGTCCGTCTGGATCGACTACGGTTTGATGGAAAATGACTTAATTTGATATTTAGTCCATGTATTACATGGTCCGAACAATTTTAATTTCTCCATGCATAAGGTTTAAAACATTTATATTTTTATTTATATTGGGATATGACCGGTTTTTCAACTTTATTGAATTTTGTCTGTTTAGTATGCAAATTTTGAAATCAAATATTTCTATACCAATAATCCTTTTGGAGCGTTTCTTTTGGTATTTAGTTCAATCAGTTGAATCGGTTGGTGGGATTTCATAACTTATTTACTAGTAATCATGTGTTTCATAAAACAAAAATTGGAGAAAAAATTAACATGGAACAATCTACTCACGTTAATAGAGAATTTATTGAAGCGTTCATCATGTGTCCGACTCCATGCCCATGACATAAGCTAAAAGATTTTGTCATGCAAGCAGGTGGCAGTAATGGAAAAAACAGGCATACTTAGTTTTTGGAATTTATTATAATATATTAAATAAATACAATTTTAATAATAATAATAATATAAAATTAATGATAATTATTATAATAGTGATAGTAATAATGAGCCTAGTATTAATCCTAATAAGGAAAATATTAGTTATGAGTATAATTATAGTAAAATAATAATAACTCATTAAAATCTTTAATTCAACTCATATTAAATAAGATAAGATTAGTTTGGACCCTCTTAAATAAGATCAACAAAAATAAGGTGAGAAAGTATGTTCTCCGTATGATACATACTTAGAAAGTTTATAGACGAAAGTTTAGATTTTTTGATTTTTTGATTTTTTTTTTGTGAATTCAAGACTTTGTTAGAAATTTCTTATTTGGTTTTGGAGGGTTTCCTCGGGGATTTTTTTAAAAACGAAGGAGAAACAAGTTTGAATTTCCCACTCCCGAATAATTTATATGTATATACTATATAATTTTTTTTATATAGAATCTTAATTAAAAATATATTGTAAAAAAAATGGGACGAAATATCGGGGATGTGGTTGTATTTATGGTATTGGGTCGGATTTTAAGTTTGGAGAACAGATCGATAATAGGAAATAAATCAAAAATTGATCGAATTTAAATATTATTTTTCTTATCAGACTCGGATATAAGGATGTGATTTCTGTTTCATTATCATCTTTAGGCATTTGACCTACGTAGATGAATTGTGATACATTTATATAATTAACATGAAAAATTCAATCTATCAAGGTTGGTGATTATATCATACATCTTGAACAAATTAAGGTGTGTTTAGATATCTTTTGATGAGAATATATTAGTACAGACATGCATAGTAAAAGGTGATAAAAATCAATAATTTAAAACAATTTTACGCCTTTATAAATAAGATATATCAATTAAATAGACAATCTTTGAATTCAACTCCATTGGTATTTCTTAACAAATATGTTATATATGTCATATAACTTTCGGGTATATCGTGCTTAAAGGTCATTCATTTGATTTACTTATTAAAATCCTTATCATTTTAAAATAATTTTAAAAAAATTTTGACATTGAAAATATATTTTAATCACAATTAAATGTGTGGTTGGAAATTATCAATAATTCAAAATAAAAATAAGGTTTGAGTTTTTAATTTAAGTTTATCTAAAAATATATAACCTACCTTAGCGTTGTTTGAAAAGTAAATAAATTATAAGTTAACTTTTAACCGATTCACAAATTCAATAAGTTATTATTTTTATTAAAAAAAATGATTTGTTTAGTAATTTTTTACTAATTTATAAGTTAGTTAAAAAATCAAATATATTATAACTTTTAATATTTTAATTAAATTTTAAACATTTAAATATCTTCTCAGCTAACCTAAAAAATATATATTTTCCGCTAGCTTTATAAAATATAGCACTCACACTTTCCTTATAAAATGAAGTAAAAATTAGGTTTTAAAGCATTTATCGTTAAGAAAATCTAACCGTGCAAACAGCTGTAAGATTTTACGATTTCAGTTTTTGCAAGCCTCCAACCCTCGACGAAATTCCTTCACATCTCTTCGTGGGCGGCCAGCCAGCCGCACATCTGCACGTTTAGTCGAGGTGTAGGATGCTTCACTGTATTTAGGAATCAGATATTGCAATTTGATTCTCTGAGCATCTACGCCCCTGCCGAAGGTATGTTATATTTTTTATTTTGTCTATCTCGGGAGGGCTGCGAACTTCAAACTAAGCTGCTGAGTTTCCTGGTCTCTAAGTTAAATCTTTAATTCGGTAACGTGGTGAATGAGAATTACTCTACTTTCTCATTCAAACAGATCTGCTGCCTGCTTGATTGAATATTTTGTAAAATTTAAGTGCAATAGTCGTGAGGTCGTGCTCACCACGTTTTCCTCTTTTTTAGGGATTGGTATCTGATCCAGCCTTTTGCGAATTTGTTTGAAGTATATTTAATTTAAACGTAGCCGCAATCTTCTTTCAGTTTTCTATTGTCCATTCTCATGGCAGGTGCTAAACGACGAGTCCTGTGATTCCGAAGGCTGTGTCTGATAACTCCAGAATTCACCTTATAGACTGTAGGCAAAATGAACGATATTGCTAAACTTTTTAGTTTTGTTTGGATAAATTGGAATGATTTTTCCCACGTATGGCATTGATTTTGGAATTTAGTTTTTGTTTCATCTTTCACCTTTTGACTAAAGTTGATTAAGAACCGACTGATATCGATAATAGAGTATTGCATCGTAACAAGTTTATGTTGGGTAGATGCTTGATCTCTGAGACTACCGTTCATCCTGCCTTCTCGTATATTTTTATGAAGTAGTTTCAAGCGTAAATTTGAAGCTTATCGATTTGACCGACTTCAGTGGCGTGTACCAACCTTAGCTCAGTCGGTAAGGCAGAAGAGTATAGCCTCTATAGTAGGTGCTTAATCACTTGGGTACTAGCTCTTGCATCACGATAAAAAATCCAGGGGATTGGATACTTTTCTTTATTTTTGTCTTCCTACTTTCTATGTTACTTCCTTACAGTTTTCTAGTAAAATTGTTTGATGTACAAAATTCACACAATTTACTTTGATTCTGCATTCAGAAATGCTTACCATTTAGTTGTCATGAGTCCCACAAGTAGATCTTTAGGTCGCTGGTTCAAATCCGGCAGGTCAGACTCTTTTTCAACTTTTTGTTTTTCATTCCAGTCATTCCTCTGAAGTCTGAACCTTTAAGCTGTCTGCAGCTAATGTGGACATGATCTGACCTTAGCTCAGTTGGTAGAGAGGACTGTAGTTGGCTTGAGTCCCACAGGTAGATCCTTAGGTCGCTGGTTCGAATCCGGCAGGTCGGATAATTTTGCACCTTCACTTTTTTCTTCAATCATCTATTTGAACTTTTAAGCCATCTGCTGACCGCTGCTAATGCAGACATGATCCGACCTTAGCTCAGTTGGTAGAGCGGAGGACTGTAGTTGGCTTGAGTCCCACAGGTTGATCCTTAGGTCGCTGGTTCGAATCCGGCAGGTCGGATTCATTTGCGACATTTTTTTTTCATTCCAGTCATCCCTCTGAAATTTTAAGCTGTCTGCTGCTACTGCAGACATGATCCGACCTTAGCTCAGTTGGTAGAGCGGAGGACTGTAGTTGGCATGAGTCCCACAGGTAGATCCTTAGGTCGTTGGTTCGAATCCGGCAGGTCGGATTCTTTTGCAGCTTTTTTTATCATGACAATTGTCCCTCTGAAAGTTTAAGCTGTCTGCTGCTACTGTGGACATGATCCGACCTTAGCTCAGTTGGTAGAGCGGAGGACTGTAGTTAATTTGAGTCTTGCAGATCTATCCTTAGGTCGCTGGTTCGAATCCGGCAGGTCGGATAATTTTGCACCTTCTCTTTTTTCTTCAATTGTCCCTTTGAACTTTTAAGCCATCTGCTGACCGCTGCTAATGCGGACATGATCCGACCTTAGCTCAGTTGGTAGAGTGGAGGACTGTAGTTAACTTGAGTCTTGCAGATCTATCCTTAGGTCGCTGGTTCGAATCCGGCAGGGCGGATAATTTTGCATCTTCTCTTTTTTCTTCAATCATCTCTTTGAAATTTTAAGCCATCTGCTGACCGCTGCTAATGCGGAAATGATCCGACCTTAGCTCAGTTGGTAGAGCGGAGGACTGTAGTTGGCTTGAGTCCCACAGGTAGATCCTTAGGTCGCTGGTTCGAATCCGGCAGGTCGGATTCTTTTGCAGCTTTTTTTATCATAACAATTGTCCCTCTGAATTAAAGTTTACGCTGTCTGCTGCTACTGTGGACATGATCCGACCTTAGCTCAGTTGGTAGAGCGGAGGACTGTAGTTAATTTGAGTCTTGCAGATCTATCCTTAGGTCGCTGGTTCGAATCCGGCAGGTCGGATAATTTTGCACCTTCTCTTTTTTCTTCAATTGTCCCTTTGAACTTTTAAGCCATCTGCTGACCGCTGCTAATGCGGACATGATCCGACCTTAGCTCAGTTGGTAGAGCGGAGGACTGTAGTTAACGTGAGTCTTGCAGATCTATCCTTAGGTCTCTGGTTCGAATCCGGCAGGGCCGATAATTTTGCACCTTCTCTTTTTTTCTTCAATCATCTCTTCGAAATTTTAAGCCATCTGCTGACCGCTGCTATTGCGGAAATGATCCGACCTTAGCTCAGTTGGTAGAGCGGAGGACTGTAGTTGGCATGAGTCCCACAGGTATATCCTTAGGTCGCTGGTTCGAATCCTGCAGGTCGGATTCTTTTGCGACTTTATTTTCATTCCAATCATCCCTACATTTTAAGCTGTCGGCTGCTACTGTGGACATGATCCGACCTTAGCTCAGTTGGTAGAGCGGAGGACTGTAGTTGGCTTGAGTCCCACAGGTAGATCCTTAGGTCGCTGGTTCGAATCCGGCAGGTCAGATAATTTTGCACCTTCACTTTTTTCTTCAATCATCTATTTGAACTTTTAAGCCATCTGCTGACCGCTGCTAATGCAGACATGATCCGACCTTAGCTCAGTTGGTAGAGCGGAGGACTGTAGTTGGCTTGAGTCCCACAGGTTGATCCTTAGGTCGCTGGTTCGAATCCGGCAGGTCGGATTCTTTTGCGACTTTTTTTTCATTCCAGTCATCCCTCTGAAATTTTAAGCTGTCTGCTGCTACTGTGGACATGATCCGACCTTAGCTCAGTTGGTAGAGCGGAGGACTGTAGTTGGCTTGAGTCCCACAGGTATATCCTTAGGTCGCTGGTTCGAATCCGGCAGGTCGGATTCTTTTGCAGCTTTTCTTATCATAGCAATCGTCCCTCTGAATGTTTAAGGCGTTAAGCTGTCTGCTGCTAATGTGGACATGATCCGACCTTAGCTCAGTTGGTAGAGCGGAGGACTGTAGTTGGCCTGAGTCTTGCAGATCTATCCTTAGGTCGCTGGTTCGAATCCGGCAGGTCGGATAATTTTGCACCTTCTCTTTTTTCTTCAATCATCTCTTCGAAATTTTAAGCCATCTGCTGACCGCTGCTAATGCAGACATGATCCGACCTTAGCTCAGTTGGTAGAGCGGAGGACTGTAGTTGGCTTGAGTCCCACAGGTTGATCCTTAGGTCGCTGGTTCGAATCCGGCAGGTCGGATTCTTTTGCGACTTTATTTTCATTCCATTCATCCCTCTGAAATTTTAAGCTGTCTGCTGCTACTGTGGACATGATCCGACCTTAGCTCAGTTGGTAGAGCGGAGGACTGTAGTTGGCTTGAGTCCCACAGGTAGATCCTTAGGTCGCTGGTTCGAATCCGGCAGGTCGGATAATTTTGCACCTTCACTTTTTTCTTCAATCATCTATTTGAACTTTTAAGCCATCTGCTGACCGCTGCTAATGCAGACATGATCCGACCTTAGCTCAGTTGGTAGAGCGGAGGACTGTAGTTGGCTTGAGTCCCACAGGTTGATCCTTAGGTCGCTGGTTCGAATCCGGCAGGTCGGATTCTTTTGCGACTTTTTTTTCATTCCAGTCATCCCTCTGAAATTTTAAGCTGTCTGCTGCTACTGCAGACATGATCCGACCTTAGCTCAGTTGGTAGAGCGGAGGACTGTAGTTGGCTTGAGTCCCACAGGTATATCCTTAGGTCGCTGGTTCGAATCCGGCAGGTCGGATTCTTTTGCAGCTTTTCTTATCATAACAATCGTCCCTCTGAATGTTTAAGGCGTTAAGCTGTCTGCTGCTAATGTGGACATGATCCGACCTTAGCTCAGTTGGTAGAGCGGAGGACTGTAGTTGGCCTGAGTCTTGCAGATCTATCCTTAGGTCGCTGGTTCGAATCCGGCAGGTCGGATAATTTTGCACCTTCTCTTTTTTCTTCAATCATCTCTTCGAAATTTTAAGCCATCTGCTGACCGCTGCTAATGCAGACATGATCCGACCTTAGCTCAGTTGGTAGAGCGGAGGACTGTAGTTGGCTTGAGTCCCACAGGTTGATCCTTAGGTCGCTGGTTCGAATCCGGCAGGTCGGATTCTTTTGCGACTTTATTTTCATTCCATTCATCCCTCTGAAATTTTAATCTGTCTGCTGCTACTGTGGACATGATCCGACCTTAGCTCAGTTGGTAGAGCGGAGGACTGTAGTTGGCTTGAGTCCCACAGGTAGATCCTTAGGTCGCTGGTTCGAATCCGGCAGGTCGGATAATTTTGCACCTTCACTTTTTTCTTCAATCATCTATTTGAACTTTTAAGCCATCTGCTGATCGCTGCTAATGCAGACATGATCCGACCTTAGCTCAGTTGGTAGAGCGGAGGACTGTAGTTGGCTTGAGTCCCACAGGTTGATCCTTAGGTCGCTGGTTCGAATCCGGCAGGTCGGATTCATTTGCGACATTTTTTTTTCATTCCAGTCATCCCTCTGAAATTTATAGCTGTCTGCTGCTACTGTGGACATGATCCGACCTTAGCTCAGTTGGTAGAGCGGGGGACTGTAGTTGGCTTGAGTCCCACAGGTATATCCTTAGGTCGCTGGTTCGAATCCGGCAGGTCGGATTCTTTTGCAGCTTTTCTTATCATAACAATCGTCCCTCTGAATGTTTAAGGCTTTAAGCTGTCTGCTGCTACTTTGGACATGATCCGACCTTAGCTCAGTTGGTAGAGCGGAGGACTGTAGTCTGCCTGAGTCTTGCAGATCTATCCTTAGGTCGCTGGTTCGAATCCGGCAGGTCGGATAATTTTGCACCTTCTCTTTTTTCTTCAATCATCTCTTCGAAATTTTAAGCCATCTGCTGACCGCTGCTAATGCAGACATGATCCGACCTTAGCTCAGTTGGTAGAGCGGAGGACTGTAGTTGGCTTGAGTCCCACAGGTTGATCCTTAGGTCGCTGGTTCGAATCCGGCAGGTCGGATTCTTTTGCGACTTTATTTTCATTCCATTCATCCCTCTGAAATTTTAAGCTGTCTGCTGCTACTGTGGACATGATCCGACCTTAGCTCAGTTGGTAGAGCGGAGGACTGTAGTTGGCTTGAGTCCCACAGGTAGATCCTTAGGTCGCTGGTTCGAATCCGGCAGGTCGGATAATTTTGCACCTTCACTTTTTTCTTCAATCATCTATTTGAACTTTTAAGCCATCTGCTGACCGCTGCTAATGCAGACATGATCCGACCTTAGCTCAGTTGGTAGAGCGGAGGACTGTAGTTGGCTTGAGTCCCACAGGTTGATCCTTAGGTCGCTGGTTCGAATCCGGCAGGTCGGATTCATTTGCGACATTTTTTTTTCATTCCAGTCATCCCTCTGAAATTTTAAGCTGTCTGCTGCTACTGTGGACATGATCCGACCTTAGCTCAGTTGGTAGAGCGGAGGACTGTAGTTGGCATGAGTCCCACAGGTAGATCCTTAGGTCGTTGGTTCGAATCCGGCAGGTCAGATTCTTTTGCAGCTTTTTTTATCATGACAATTGTCCCTCTGAAAGTTTAAGCTGTCTGCTGCTACTGTGGACATGATCCGACCTTAGCTCAGTTGGTAGAGCGGAGGACTGTAGTTAATTTGAGTCTTGCAGATCTATCCTTAGGTCGCTGGTTCGAATCCGGCAGGTCGGATAATTTTGCACCTTCTCTTTTTTCTTCAATTGTCCCTTTGAACTTTTAAGCCATCTGCTGACCGCTGCTAATGCAGACATGATCCGACCTTAGCTCAGTTGGTAGAGCGGAGGACTGTAGTTAACTTGAGTCTTGCAGATCTATCCTTAGGTCGCTGGTTCGAATCCGGCAGGTCGGACAATCTTGAACCTTCTGTTTTTTCTTCAATCATCCCTTTGAACTTTTAAGCTATCTGCTGACCTCTGCTAATGTGGACATGATCCGACCTTAGCTCAGTTGGTAGAGCAGAGGACTGTAGTTGCCTTGAGTCCCACAGTTAGATCCTTAGGTCACTGGTTCGAATCTGGCAGGTCGGATTCTCTTGCAACATTTTTTTATTCCAATCATCCCTCTGAACTTTTAAGCTGTCTGCTGCTTCTGTGTACATGATCCAACCTTAGCTCAGTTGGTAGAGCGGAAGACTGTAGTTGGTTTGAGTTTTGCAGATCAATCCCTAGGTCGCTGGTTCGAATGCGGCAGGTTGGACACTTTTGCACCTGTTCTTCTCTCTTCAACCATCCCTTTGATGATCTTTTAAGCTATCTGCTGACTTTGCTAACATGATCCGACATATGCTCAGTTGGTAGAGCAGAGGGCTGTAGTTGGTTTGAGTCCCACAGATAAATCCTTAGGCTGCTGGTTCGAATGTGGTAGGTCAGATACTGTTGCACCTTCTCCTTTCTCGTCATACATCCCTTTGAACCTTGAAGCTCTCTGCTGCTAGTGTGAACCGTGGACATGATCCAACCTTAGCTCCGTTGGTAGAGTGGAGGACTTTAGGTTGCTGAGGCTCACAGGTGAATCCTTAGGTTGCTTGTTCTTATCCGGTAGGTCGGATTCTCTTTCAACTCTTTTTTCTCTCCAAAGATCCCTTTGAACTTTTAAGCTGTCTACTTCTACTGTGGACATGATCTGACCTTAGCTCAGTTGGTAGAGCAGAGGGCTGTAGTTGGTTTGAGTCCCACAGATAAATCCTTAGGCTGCTGGTTCAAATCTGGCAGGTCAGATACTTTTGCACCTTCTCTTTTCTCTTCAACCATCCCTTTGAAACTTGAAGTGCTCTCTGCTGCTAGTGTGGACTGTGGACATGATGTAACCTTAGTTCAGTTGGTAGAGTTGAGGACTTTAGTTGGTTGAGACCCACAGGTGAATCCTTAGGTTGCTGATTTGTATCTGGTCGGTCGGATTCTCTTGCAACTCTTTTTTCTTCCCAAAGATCCCTTTGAACTTATAAGCTGTCTACTTCTACTATGGACATGATCCGACCTTAGCTCAGTTGGTAGAGTGGAGGACTGTAATTGGTTTGTGTCCCACAGATAAATCCTCAGGTCGCTGGTTTGAATCCAGCAGGTCGGGTTCTTTTCCATTTTTTGTTTCAACCATCCCTTTTAATTTTCAAGTTGTCTGCTGCTACTCTGGAGTCTGGACATGAACGTTGGACTGTAGTTGGTTGGATGCCTGCAGATTCGTAGGCTGCTGGTTTGTATCCTTTTGCAGTATGCATCGAATTCTTAAGTTGTCTGATGCTACTTTCGACATGAACCGTCCTTAGCTCATCTCGTAGAGCGGCAGAATGGAGTTGATTTGAGTGCCATAGATAAATCCTTTTTGTCAGGTTGGAGTTCCTTGCAATTTTGTTCTTTTTCTCTTCACCCATCCCTTCGAATTATTAAGCTGTTTGTCGTGTTGTTACTGTGGAGAGTGGAGATGGACTGACCTTGGCTCAGTTGGTGGAGCGTAGGACACTAGTTGGTTTGAGTCCCACAGATTAATGCTTAGGTTGCTGGTTCAAATCTGGCAGGTCAGATTTTTCTGTGCAACTTACCTATTCTCTTCAACCATCCCTTTTGACTTTTGAATCTATTAGGAACCAAGGATGGTAGTTAGTTTGATGCTTGCAGGTAAATCCTTAGACTACTTGCATTGTGGAAAATAAAGTAGAAAATAAAAAATGGCAGGAACCAAGGTAAGAGTAGGGCAAAAATGCTACTGATGGCATGGCAGCCCACATCCTTGGGGGCAGAAGTGGCAGGGAGGCAAAAAATTTGCCATAATACTTGCATGGAATTCCCACCAGATGAGTGGCAAGCACAGGATAGAAGGGGGGGGGGGAGAGGAAAAATGAGGGGAAAGAATTACAGGGTATAAATTTTATTATTAATATCGTATGCAAGACCACATGATCTGACCTTAGCTCAGCTGGTAGAGCAAAGGATTGTATTTGGTTCGAGTCCCATGGATATATCCTTAGGTTTCTAGTTTTAATTTGGTAGGTCGGATCCATTTGCGTCTTCTATTCTTCTTTTCTCCAATCCCTTGAATTGTTAATTGACGTGCAGATACTATGAAATTCTCATGACTTTTCTCAGACGGTGGAGAGGATTGTAGTTAATTTGAGGCCCACAGATAAATCTTTAGGTTGCTAACCTGCAGTTTGGATCCTTTTGCACTTTATTTCTTCACTCATCCCTTGGATTTGTGCAGTAGAGCATCGGAGGATTTGTTGTTGGATTTGGCCCACAGATAATGAGGTCCCTATTGTTTCTAATCTGGTGTGGTGATCTCTCGTGCACCCCCTCTACCCTTCTTGGACTTAATTACATCAACATTGTTCACCTTGACAGGGCTGTACTGCTGATTCATCTTTTGGGAATAAGCAGGGAGGCTTAACTGTAGAATGTTCGAAGATTCAACTGGCACTAGCATGCCATTTTTATTTTTATCTTTTTGATGTGTAAGATATTGATGATTATCTTCACAATTGTAGGATCTTTGAAATTGGATTGAAATTCAACAAAGTGGACTTGAGTAAAGGACTTAAGTTGGATGATTGCATTGTTTGGTTCGAATGGTTGTATTGGATTTATTCCAAGATCAAATGCACTTTTAAAGAGAAATCTCTAATTTCTTTAGAGAATTATTCCTAAAATTCACTCATCACTTGAGAGAAAGATAGAAAGAAAAAAGCTAGACTTCGACTCTTGCTCCCTTTAATCTTCAAACGTTTGATTTCATTATCATTCCTGTATTCTCCTCCATCAAACGTACAAGGCATATATATACACACACATATGGTAATGAGGCCGAGTTTAACTCTCCTTAATTAAGTTCAAATCAACCGGCCTAATTATGAAACCAACACATGTCCATATGGTATACATAATGAGTTACAATTACAATGACAAGATATTACAAAGCTTACGTAAAATATCATAACTACATAAAACTTAATTATGATATTGCATGAAATAATCAATAATCAAGCGTCTTGTCTTGTAGTTTTGTCTCCCATACAACTTTGTAACTCTTGCATTGTCATTGTTTTGCACATTAGACATTATTGGTGAAGTTATCTTCTTACAAACATATATAATATCTTCAAGAATCATTTAATGTAATATTATTAGCATGATTATGAAGGTGTTCAAGGTTTTCCAAAACAATTGGTACTGCCTCCAAATATGCAAACTCTTGGCTTTTAATTTGAGAAGAATGAGATGAAGATGCTCATGCATCACTTTTCCCCTTTTCTCCATTAATCAGCCAATCTGAAAGTAGCTTAGCTATATTCACACATTCTATAGATTTAAGTAAATATGTTTGTTGATTGCTAGAAAATGTAAGGTGAGGTAACATGAAAAAAGTACAATCTTCGTGTAGAATTTTCGTGGAGCTGTTGGTTGTGAGGTGAAAGAAATTGCTTTGAAACATGATGAAACAGCATGGGTCCTTTCTTTAGCTCTTCCTCTCACTGGCAACGACAAGCTCCTCCTCTTACATGTATTTTTCGGATATGTGATGGTGTGATGAACGGTGTAATATGATGTTCTTTTTATTTTCTGCTGAATACCTTGTTTTGAATGATTTATCTGTAATTGGTGACACAGGGACTAACCATAACTTGGTTTCTGGAATTGAGCACTGTAACTGGCCATGCCCGTCGGTTCTTGGTCATAACTCGGTTTGTTTTATGTGAGCGCGTCTGGTGCAACTCTCCTTTGGCCACGAACAGAACTTCACTCAGTTGGTAAAGCAAAGGACTGTTGTAGCTCAAAGTCCACCGGTAAGCCCTTTTCTTGCAGCTTTTATCCGTTGATCCTTGTTAAACTTGATTGTTATCTTCCAGAATTTTTTACCTTCTGTTAGAGAGCTAAAACAACCGTTTTCTTCGTGGTCGTTGTTGCACGTTAAACGGAGATTCCATATTTTGCTTTACTGAACCTTTGACTTCTGCATGTAGGAAGGACCCAAGTAGACGTTAGTCTTGTGTCTGACCCCCCAGACGCTGTCTTTTGATACCTCTGTTCTGAAAATCAGATTTGAATTTGGAGAGGTATACACGTACTGAAATATGTGTAAACGTGGCTGTGGCTACATCTAGTGTATCTGGGCATGCACTGTCATCGGTGTTTGTTGCATTATTCTAGTTCGCGAGGAGTAAATTTTCTGTTTTGCTGGAGAAACTTTTGTCCATGCATAGACATCTTGAATAATGGCCTAATGTATTGGGGCCTTTAATATTGAGCCCAAAACATAAAAAAACATCACACGGTATGTGGGCTGATATTTCTCGTCGTATGTTTTTTGGGTTTCAGCACGTACTTATTTTTCTTGCACATCAGAAATGATAACCCTTGCGTCAGTCACCGTATTTGCGTATTGTTCCCTCCTTGAAAGTCGTTAACAGCTTGTTAATCTCCGATTGCTGTCAGTTTTGTTCCACGCCGTCTTAGAAGCCGAGAGGGAGTGCCATCTGACTCACTAGCTACCTACCTTCAAGAAGGGAAGGTGCGTAACGTAATTTGCATTGTAAAAAGGCCATGATGCCCATATTCGTGCAACATCAAATATGGAACAGCAGATCTGTGTAATCTGGGGCCGACGGGACATTGAAATCGTAGTAACATGAATGTTTCATTTCATATACTACTCATATCTTTGTTGAGAATACCCTTAACATATGCGCTCTGCGCTAGCCTTGCGTTGTTTTGTAATGGTGGTCTGGTTGCCAAAGTTTATTGTCCATCGAAAGCTATGAACCAATAATATAGCATGCGGGAAAGAAAATAGGGCGAAGCTCTGCGCATCGAATCACGGGAATGGTAGGAGGAAGAAGATCAAGAAACATACGTATCAAGGAAAGAAAAAGGCTGATAACGACCTGCCACCAATTTCGCTAGTGTGCTGATAATGCCCCCATATGTGATAAACACGACTAACGAGCATGAGATCCAGGGTCTCATCCACAACTAGAATTTCCTGGATTGATGGATCGTGCGCGCAGCCAGCCACACATATTGCCGTCCGGACATTATCAGTATCAATCAATTAAGAAGCGAGCGAGATTCAACTCCCTAGGACGTTTCAAGTCGTCATCATTCCCGTAATAGCAGCTGGGTCGGGGAAACGTTGTTTCGTGAATACTCCTGCTACCCGAGCTATTCAAAACAACAAAACCGAAAGTTAAAAAGGGCACGCACTCCGTCACAAATTGATCGAGCATGATCAAAATAGTCAATCTGTCTAATAACTAATTAGTGGTTTATGATTCATCAAAGAGCCTTTCAAAAAGATCGGATAGAGTTGCATACATCAGATTCCGCTCCGAGATAGAGGTGTACGTTTGGCGACACACATTTTGAAAAATTAGCCAAAAGGTTATAAAATATAAGATATTTGAAGTAAATATTTAAATTTTAAATTAAATTTTACTAAAAGGCTGTATACGAAATACCATTTTTTTAAATAAAAAAAATATTTTTAATAAATTAAAAGGTACCTTATAACTTTGATCACGTATCATTGCCGTTGTACTTTCTGTATTTTACAATATAAGGACATAATTTTTTTTTGTTTTATTTTTTTTCTTAATATATCATTATTATATTCGTATTTGAATATATTGAATAATAATAATATATATTTTTCTAAAAGTATTAATTATTAAATTTTGTTTTAAAATTACATAAATAAATAAAAAATTAATACCGTCAGATAAAGTTGGACACCACACATCCGCCGCCCCCCCCCCCCGGCCCCTTACCTTTCGATCGAAGCAACATATGAAAAAATAAGAAGATCCAACTTACTTTATAATAATAACAGAAGCTAGACAAATATTTCGGTGCTTAGCCACGACTCTCACCTACTCTTTACCTGTCCAGCATAAATAATTGAAATAAGGTCGCAATACTTTTCTTCCACCGTTTAGATGATGTGTGTTGGAAAACTCTTAATAAGTCAACGATGTAAGGCTAGAATTTTTCGTTAGGCGTTAATAAAAGCTTATTGAGGCGGCTAAAACATATGCGTACGGCACCGTGTGCCCCCCCAGGCGGGCACACACACACATCAATAATAGAATTCAGTATTCACTCACGGGAATTTAATTGAGGCTACTCGATTGGAAAGAAAATGGGCTTCAGCTCCCCTCTCCCCTCAAATCGGCAAGAAGCTCGTTAGCGTGAAGCTCGTTGTTGTGGACCACGTTTTGTGTGGTGAGCCTGGTGACCGATGATGAATGCTGTTTGCCACGAAAAATAATGCACATGCACTTAACAAACTAGGTCAAGGTACCTTACCCACTCACCAGCGTAACGAGCCCGCAACTATCTACTCAAAAGGATAAAATAAATCCATTAAATAATTTTAAATTTAATTTTAATATATAATATAACTTTGATTTTTTTTTAAAAAAAAAATTATATTATATACGATTTAGTTTAAATCTTTACAAATGAGATAATCCTTCGTCTATTTTAAACATAAACGTTATATAACTTTTAATTTTTAGACGAATAGTCATCCAAATATAAAATTTAGATTATATAATGTTTTTTGTTATACAAAACAAACCCAATATGATATTTTACATAAGATTGAGATTTATAATTATTTGGTACATTTTCTCTATTTAAACGGAATAAATATATTTATTATAAGATGTAAGCAGAAAATTGAATATGAAATTTAAATGTAAGCCACGTTTGACGCCTATGTTGTGATATCCTATCCTTGGACAACAAATACTGTTTTACAACACTATCTAAAGCTATTGGTTTTGTGTTGGACATATTATTCTCATTAGATCAAATTAGATCATTAAAGTAAAATTCTCAAATGAGATTTTTAGTGATAATAGATATAAATCCACAACAAATAGAATAAAATAGGCTCTTTTTTTTTAAAAAAAAATGAAAGTTTTACTCTGACCTGATCAGTATATGAAAAATATAAATTAAGGGCAAGAGGACCAAGTCTTTGTTTTTTATTTATTTATTGAAGACCCGTAAAATTTAGTATAAAATACTATATACATAAGGACACAATAAAAATATTATAATATATAAAAAAAGATAGTAGAAAAATTGAAACCTAAAATCCCTAGTATCTAAAAACTAACATTTGTCGCCCAATCAAACTTCATCCGATTTTAAAATAGAGGGGTGCAACACAAATTTTTCAAAAGGCCACCCATTCTAATAATACTCTCACCCATAGAATTCTGATGGAATCCGATATATTAACGCTGATATGATCGCAACCAGGACCAAGTCTTTGTTGACTCAGCCAAAATCCATGCTCTACCTAAGCTAAGCTCACTAGTGGACGCCATGAAAAGGAATCACCATTTGTATTTGCATAGAAGAAAAGTAAACATTTTATCAACGTTCTAGTCTTGACAATATACTTTAACTAAACACAATGCCTAGGACAGACATAAAATAATAATAATAAATAAATAAAAATTCCACACGATTTTCATCGAAAGGGACACACACGATGGATCGAGCCTCCACGTAGTCAGCGAGTAGTGACATACCTAACTAAAAACCACATCACGCTAGTAGCCTAGTACTGGTAGTGCCACCGCGTCAAGCTAGTACTAGTAGTGCCACCTCCCAGCCTCTCTCTAATATCCTTGTACAGGTGTCTGTACTGACCCCGCAAGCACGACATTTTTAATCGGGCCGAAAATTCAGCACTATACTACACCTTTGCTTACAAACTACTCCATATATAGCATACACAGGCACAATAATGAAGGAAGATAAGAGGTGGTGGTTGTAGGTATCAATTTTAAAGTCCGTATTTGCATGTGATATATCTTGTAATTATGCATCTGATCTCTTCTTCTCCTCAAGTTGCAGATATGCTTTGATTGGCCTCGCACAGGAAAATCTGAAAAGTATATAATTGCCCTTCGGCCCACAACATTCGGACGGAGGAGAGGAAAAAAGAGGGGGGGGGGCCTACATACTCACTGACCCACACTCTTCTAATTCATTACCCCACAATCCAGCAGGCAGGCAGTACCTCATATGCATGCTCTGCCGCTGACTATCTTTCCAAGACCCAAAAAACACACTCTACTAACCAGAGCACCAGCACACCATAATAGCTGTCCTTGCATTTTCCCTCCATTCCATTTTTACCTTCGACTGACCTCATCTACAAAGGGGAAAACAGTAAAAAGTAAAACCCCAAGAGGGGCAGGCAGGCATAAGAAAGAAGAATTCCAGTAGGGCTGGCCGTCTAGCGTCTACACACAACGAGAAATCAAAAAGCAGCAAAGATTTGAGAATAAACATGCTAACCTTTCTTCCAACCCACAAAATCTCCATGAATAGACTTTTGGAACAAAAGAATAATACACCGTTCAAATTAATTCTCAGACAAGAAGAACAGCAGCAGATAACAAGACTCACACCAACATGACAAAGCAATTCACAAAACTCTTTCAACGCTGCGGAAACAATTGACAAGAGACAAAAGCCATAATTGTTTTGTTTAGGTTAAAACATTAAGCATGTTCAAGATAAAATACACAATAGAAACAACATAACAGAATCCCGTAGATATGAAAAGACCAAGAGATAGAAGGGAAATGAGCACGGACAAACACTCGTCAAGAAGACTCAAATGCCAGAAGCAACGATTCAAAGCCTTCTACTCAAGGAAAATGCCAATGGACTGCTCTAACAGCACAGGAAAACTCATATGGCATGTCTCCTCAATCACCTAAAAGGCTCACATCCCTCTACGACCCTCTCGACAGAACAAAACTAAACATGATAAAACCTGTATATGAACTTGCTCAACTCACAAAACCACTCTCTTCAGGGACATCAACTCTAGTCCCTGGGAGTTAAAACTCTTTTCAAAACGTATTAATATACTAATATATAGTTAACTGCATCGACACTAAAAACTCTCAAAGGATTTGATTTTCTTTCTTTTTCTTCTACTACTATGAGCACTACAAAACTTTTCATGGACAGCAAGCCAAATTGACAGGTTCTTCAATCCAAGCAAGTTCCTCACTACCCAGCTCGAAATCAAAGTCGGGAAGATCACTAGGGTCATCAATAATATCAAATCCACCAGGCTGAAGTGTTTCGAAGCAACCAATATCATCAAACACTTGCCCAAAGTCATTAATAAAGAGTGAATCCAGCTCCAACGGCAGCTCACATCCAAATTGCTCCTTGATTGATGGGCAACTAGGTAGCCGTTGGACCTCTCGAGCCATTAACTCAACATGGCCATCAATCATTTCCTTGACACAATCCTCATCAGCACTAGGCACAGGAAGAATATTGTTGCCATTGCAGTTCACCGCCTGAGAAACCGAGGTGTTACCGATCTCAAGCATAGGAGGCGCAGGGGAAGTGTGGGATAATACGCTCTCGGAATCCTCAGAGACAGCAGGGTTTTGGGACTGAGCAGCAGTAGAGGCAGAACAGGAAGCGTTCTGACTCTTCTCAGCAGCAACAAGGGCGTCGAACTCAATCTTCTTAAGCTCATACGCAGCAGACGCTTCCTCGGCAGAATTATATGTGCCTAACCAGATCCGAACACCATGTGTAGGATGCCGAATCTCAGATGCCCATTTACCCCATTTCCTCTGCCTAACACCTCTGTACTTTTTGGAGGATTGAGACGTCTTCGTTATTGAGGGTTTAGATAAAACCATTTTGGCCTTCCTAAGGGTTTTTCCACCATTGTTGTTGTTGCTGCTGCTGTCCTGATAGGACTCAGTCGAGGAGGGGTGGCTGCTGTTGATGTTTTCAACATTAGTGGTTGAGATTGAAGTAGGCTGGGGCAAACTGATCTCTTGAATGAGACGTTTCTTCAACGCAGATGAATTCCTCCTTCGGTTAAATCTGTCCTCATCGTCGTCGGAGGAAGAATCGGTCGCATCGGGATCATAGCAAATGACCCGGATTTTCCTAGGGGTTGGCTTGGGGTCAGAAAAGTGGGAAATCGACTTACGTTTGTTGCTGTAGAACAACAAATCCTCAGTCAACAAAGGGTTCTTAGGGCCAGGCATGATGGTTTCTGGTTTGTGTCTCCTTGGTCTTCTTCGCCAATAATAAAAAAATTAAGAGTTATGGGTTGAGCAAGCAAATCTATGGACACAACTAGTTTGCAGTGTTTGATGGAGAGGAGTATCAGGTGAGGGTTTCTCTGAAGAAGAGGAAAAGAGAAGTGAATCGTTGTATGTGAAAACCCCCAAAGCACTCTACTCCACAACAAGTCCTGCGATCACAACAACCACATAAGAAAATAATACCTCCATTCCAAAAACCCAGAATTAAAACCCTGAAGAAGAACGACAACGAAAAATCCCAAAACTTTACCGTACCGTAAAAAAGACAGCAATTAAACTAAACAGACTGAAAATGGAGATACCTTCTTGGCCTCAGACGCATCGAAACGGATGGAGAACACAGAAATGCCCCCTGCTGAAGAAAACAGCAGCAGAGAAGACCAACAGTCAAACACCACACAGCAGAAACTGTCGTTGATTTTAGAGAAGAAGAAATCGATCTAAAGAGATTCAGAGAAGTAGCTGCAATTGATACTTCGGAACACCTTGCCGACATAAATCCAATCCAAACCCTACCACTTAAACCAGAGCCTAAAACCCTCCCTCCTCTTCCTTCGACCCTTTCCCTTCCCTAGCAGTTTGACAGCAGCAGCAGCTCAACCGGGCGGTTCTGACCCAGAGGAGATATAAATAGAGAACCAAGCCCGTCTCTACGGAAAGAAATAAATTCAATTTAATTTAATTTATGCTCCCGGGTTCACAATAGAGCATAAATCATTCTCGCACTTAACAGTTAACATACGCTTGGAGCCGAGGTAGATACTTACCGTTTAGTGCTCGTTTGGTATGAGATAATAGGAGTAAAAAAATTATTTTTATATTTTATATATCTTATATAATTTATTTAAAATTAAATATTTTTATTTTAATAAATATTTATTTTAGATCTTAATTTAATTTAAAATAGGTATTTTATTAAAATATATTTATTATTATTAAATACTTAATATAAAAAATATAAAATAGAGGATAAATTTTTTCACCCTTATTACCTCCATACCAAACAGACCCTTAAGGAAAAAATATTTAAAGTTTGTTTTAATTAAAACAAATATTTTAAATTTATCATAAAAATAAAAATATTTGAATTTTATTTTAATTCATAAATAATTTTATTAAAATAATATTATTTTGTATAAATATAATATTATGAACATTATAAATGTATATATATATATATATATATATATATATATATATATATATATATATATATATATATATATATATATATATACAACTTTATCCATTGAAACTTGCATAATATAGTAATTAATAATAGATATATATTTTAATAAAAAATAATTATTTTATTATTACAAAATTGAAACAATAATAAAATTTAAAGAATAAAAATTAAAAATTACTAAATCATAGTTTACTTGTTAGTAGTATTCTATATTTTATTCTATTTTCTTAATTTTGATCAACTAGATTAATTTTATAGTAGTTGTTAATTTTAAATTATAGAAATGAAGGTTAATTTAAAAAAAAATGAAACTATCTGAATGAAAAGTAATATTTTAAAATTTATAAGACTTGATTATTAAAATGTTCAATTTTTAAATTCAAATTTGAAAAATAGAATTTTAGTAAAAAAACACCTACTAAAAGCTTCATTCACTAATTTTAAATTTTGCACTTTAGTGTTTTTTTTTTAATTCTATTTTAAATTTTTAGTTTTGAGATTTATATTTTTGTTATCAATTTTAGATTTTAAAAATAAAAATAAATCAATTTTTTTGTGCGTGCAAATAATATTATTTTAATAATATCATATATTTTTTATAATGCTAATTATGCGAAAGAGGGGGGAGTTATATCTATCATTCAAGTATATCACTCAAGTATTGAAATAGGTATTTAAATAGAATTGATAAAATTAATTTATTTTTATCATAGAGATATTTGAGTAAAATTAAATTAAAATATAAAAATAAAATTATTGAAAACATAGTGTAATAAAAAAATTTAAGCAATATGCCAAGGCTTGTTTTTATTTTTCATTAATGTTCTATATTTATTCTACTTTTTAAATTTTAATAAACTAGATTGATTTTATAGTAGTTGTTAATTTAAATGACATAAATAATTGTTATTTTTTTAAAAAAAGAATGGAACTATTTAAATAAAAAGTAATTTTTTAAAATTTTGAAGACTTGATAAAAAAAAGTTCATTTTTTAAATATCAAATTTGAAAAATAGTAGTAAAAAATGTCTACTAAAAGCTTATGTAATACCTCGTAAATTATATTTGTTGTACTACTTCAAAATTTATTACTAAAATATTTTTTTTGTGGAATTGTTAATTATAAAATAATGAATATTATATCACATTTAGTGTAAATATGGTGTCTTCACCTTTTTTATGTTAAGTATTAATGTTCAAAACAAACTAAATCCAAGACGAAGAATTGGAAAGAAAAGATAATAAAATGGATAAACATTCTTCGTACAACAACAATAATTAAAATAAAATAATAGACATAAGAGTCTAATGCATGTACAACACTAGTTTTGTCCAACTCTTAGACCTAAAAACCTATTTTAAAAACGGAATTTCCTCCCAAGGGCCTCGCTAATCTTTACCATGATTATACGTCTCTTGTTGTTACTTAGCATTTACATAATTGTCTGCAAATATAGTACTGGTACAACTTCTTTGGACTGAATAATTTATAATACATCATAAGATGTAGCATGATCACATTGCATATAACTACGTAGAAACATAAAAACATATACAACATCAAAGTTGTATGCTCCACAACCAACACTCTTATCCATTCCTCATCCATCTCAAACACATAATAATCATATCATAATTCGAGACCAATAAGATAGCGCACTAAGGTTCTACCAATATAATACACTAAATTTTTAGCAATCTTAATCCCAACCGATTAATATTTTAATCTCACTTTGATTCTTAAATTCAAAAATTTAAACTATAGTTATCACAATCCTATACTTATCCTTTATTTTCTTCTCTCTCTCTTTCTCTCTCTTCTCTCCTCCTCCCTCCCTCCCTCCTTCATGGTTTCCATTGCCGAACCAACTTTTTCCTAGTCTTAGCATCATTTTCACTTTTGTCATACCCCATCATCCCAAAGATGTGTCATGAGGAAATTTTATCCAAAATCCCCTGATTTTGGTCTTGCCCCATATCCATTTGTATCGACCCTCGGTTTTCCTAATCGTCCACACACCACCCCTCACCTATAAATAACCTTATAAATACTCTCTCCTTTATTCATTCATTGCAACCACAAGCAGATGCCTCAAACTTTGTTGTGTAGGTTGATGAGGACCATTTGGATTACTTTGTTGCTTATGATGCTTTGCTTGGGGATGAGTAGTCATATTATATTTGGGATTAGACATAGAATCATGTTATCCACTTATTATTTTATCTGGATACCTTTTTGGACTCTTAGTTTCAATGGATCCCTTTTTATTATATTTTGTTATATTATATTCAGAGTTAATCTCCTAACTTTATATAAGTTTATGAAAATTCTCTCATTATTTTTTTTATCATGTTTCAAGTTTTTAAATGTTTCCCCTTATATTTGATGTTAGGGTCTCTTACATGAGATACAAGCCTGGCCCTACAACAAATGTTGTATATGTCCATACGTTGTATTCATTGGGTCAAATAGGTTATTTTATGTATCTGTGCGGTGTTCAAAAGTTGAACATGGATGTATCATCAGAGAACATTTTGGTTTCTTAGGACATTTCTAACTTATTTTCAGAGGAAATACCAAGTATGACACTGATATGTAAGATAGACTTCACAATTGAGCTAGTGTGGGTGCGAGCTAATTTCAAAGGTACCCTACCATATGGCGTTAGTAGAGTTGTGGGAGCTTAAATCTCAACTATAGGAGTTAATGGCTCATGGGTACATCTAATTGAGTGTGTCTCCATGGGGATCATCGGTTCTTTTCGTGAAAAAGAAGGATGAGAGTCTTTGTTTGTGCATAGATTATCGATGTCTTAATTGTTGATGGTGAAGAGTCAATATCTATTTTTGAGGATTGATGATTTGTTTAACCATATTTGGGGTGCTTTGATTTTCTCAAAGATCTACTTGAGGTCGGGCTCTATTCAGCTGCGCAAGGAAGATATCATGAAGATGCCCTTTAGTACATGGTATGAGAACTATGAGTTTGTGGTGATGTCTTTTGGGCTCACTAATATGCCAACCATATTTATGGACTTGATGAAGAGGATACTTTGGTTGTTCCTTGATCATCATGTGGTATATTCATATATGATATTTTGGTATACTCTCAGAGCAAATAGAAGCATGAACAACATCTTTGCACTATTTTTTCATTCCTTAGACATCACAAGTTGTATGATAAATGCTTCAAGTGCAAGTTTTGGCTTTAATTTTTGGGAATGTTGTGTTTTTAAGAGGAGTCATAGATTTGGTGAAGATTGTCGTAGTTATAAAGTGGAAGGCACCCACTAGCATTTATGAGGTTCACAGTTTCTTAGTCTTGGTCGGGTACTACAAGAGCTTTGTTCAGGACTTCTTGAAGGTATCACATCCCTTGACAAACCTTTTAAAGAATACCACTAAGTTCATATGGGATGACACATGCGAGGAGGCATTCCAATAGTTTAAGTGGCATCTAAATACATCGTTGGTTTTGAATCTACCATCGGGATCAGATGAGTTTGAGGACTATAATGACACGTTGAAACATAAAGTGGGTTGTTTGTTGATGCATCATGGTAAGGTGGTAGCTTAATCTTCTCATCAATTGAATCATCATAAGAACAACTATCTGATGCACAATCTTAATTTGGTCGTAGTTGTTTTTGCTATAAAGATCTTGAGGCACTATTCATATGGGACACAATCTAGATTCTTCACTGACCATAAGATCCTCAACTATATATTCACTTAGAGAGAGTTGAATTTGAGGTATAAGAGATGGATATATTTGGTGAAGGATTATGATATCAAGTTGACCTACCAAGAGGATAAGACCAATGTCATTGTGTATGCCTTAAGTAATAAGACATTATAATCCTTGAGTTTCTATATGGTAGCTAATTAATTATTTGAGGAGCTTAGCATGATGGAGATAGAGCTTATTCAATAGGTTAAGTTGGAAGTCTAGATGAGTGCTTTGACAATTACACCGGCTATGCCTAATGAGATACTAATGTGGCAGTCTAGAAATGTCGAGCTTTAGAGGAGTCAGTAGAAGATCAAAGATGGCAGATTTAAGGGTTTTAAGATTCACAAGGATAGTAGAATTTGCTACAGGGGTTGTTAGTGTATAGCCTAGATTTACACCAATTTAAAGCGTCGGATTTTGGAGTAGGGTCGCTGTACTCCGTATTCTATCCCTCTAGGAGGGGATATGTTGTATAAGGACCTTTAGTGGATTTATTGGTGGCCTTGAATGAATTAATAGGCATCGGAGTTTGTTTCGATGTGTCTGACCTGTCAAAAAGTCAAGATAAGACACCACAGACCTACAAGGTTGGTCCAACCATTGGATGTTTTGAGATGGAAGTGGTACTCCATCTCCATGGATTTTTTGAGCAAACTATTGAGGATTCATAGTGGATGTGATACAAGTTGGGTTATCATTGGCTGGTTGACTATATAAATAGTTTTTGTATCGATGAAATCGACCTAAAGCATGGATTAGTTAGCAAATGCATACATGAAGCATATGGTAAGTCAAAAATGTACATTTACCGGCATTGTGTAATAACCCAAATTCTTGCTTATCTTAATCTTGAGTGATTATTATCCTAACCTAATTATAATCTCAAGAAATTGATATTTCTATCCTATCCTAATTCTTAACCTAACCCTAATCATTATTTTGAGTCATTAATATTTGTAACCTAAACCTAATCCCATAAGGCTAATAATTAAATTATCCTAATACCCTTATCTAAATTATTTTATTCTAATTCTAATTCTAATCCCACCTTAATTTTTCCTTCTTCCCCTCTCCTTATCTTTTCCTTTTCTTTTCCCCTACCCAGTTGACTTTCTTTTCTTTTCTTTTTTCTCCCCTTCTTCATGCATGAAACATTCTCCCTAGACAATGCCTTTGCCATTCCATCACCTACACCATACCCTCATCATCATGTATGACATCCTTACCCTCACCATCACCTATGCCCTACATGTATGGGTTGCTTTAAAATTTTTGCCCTGATCACCTCACTTATCTCCTCCCCTATCTGCTATGT
This sequence comes from Tamarix austromongolica, assembly GCA_039764185.1. NCBI lineage: Eukaryota > Viridiplantae > Streptophyta > Magnoliopsida > Caryophyllales > Tamaricaceae > Tamarix > Tamarix austromongolica. Next base: position 82,306,599 of record CM077809.1, on the reverse strand, counting down.
GCTATGTGCATGTGTGTGTGTATGCCTTGAACCACCTTCCTCCCTCCCTCCTTTTTTTTTTCTATAGAAGCATAGCCCTCCGACCAAAGCCTTCTTCCTTTCTTCCTCCTTCCCTTCCTCTTTCTTGCTGTTGCCAAACACACCACAAAAATCACCACTAGTAGACCTTGTTGTTCCTACCCCATTTGCACCAGCCAAGACCATAATTTCCACACCCATAGCTTCGCTAAAAGCTATCGAAAACACACCCTTACCACCGACCATCACCACTAAATCCCTCCTTAATTCCTTCGGTCGAACTCACTAAACCCCTCCACTTTATTTCTCCCCTTGCACATCGATGATCATGATCATTCCCTCACCCCAACCACCACCACTTCTATTATTCCATAAACCCTATGCCCTCTTTGGCTAAAACTACCAAAAGCCCCCCACTTCTATTTGGCTAAAACCACTACAGGCACCCAACCCCATTCAACATCCTCCACCATTGCACACCCCCACCTTCAACCCTCTTTCTCATTACCCTACCACTATCAAAGCCAACTTGTGTTGTTTCCACCTCCTTAGCTTTGGCACTTGTTGTCATTCCTCCCTCCTTTGTTATGCACAGTTTTATCGATCATACCTTCAAACCTTATTTCAGTTTTTCTCCAATCATTTCACTCAATATTACCTTAAATATTCCTTAATTATATCATTATGGTCTAATGATGTTTTATTATTTTTTCGTAGGTGCTTTTCCAGAGATTCCGAAGGAGGCGGGATGGGATATGTACTTAGAGACCTATACCTTTGTCTATAATGATACCAGTTGTAGTTAAGGTTTTGTACTAATTGTCTAGTATGATTTCTTGTATTATTGTATTGTTTTGTTTATGTTTTTAACTTTACATTGATCAATATTATGATGTGTTAATATGATATTGCATGATGTAAAGTGAGTACATTGAGAAGCATATGATATTGTTATAATAATTTTCATATTGAAAACCCTAAGAGAATTGGTATGGTATATGGTATTGTATTTTGGGTTGAGTAAATACAATAAGTTTTACATAAGTATTTAAGTGGCATGGTGATTAATGGCAGATTTGGAAATAATGATACCAAACATATAAGGTTTTTGTGGAATAAGGACATTTGGTTATCCTTAAAAGTATTTTGGTCATTATGAAAATAATATCAAAATTCTAGTATTTTAATGTGTTATATGGGTTAAAATATGTTAATATTATCATGTGAAATTTTTAGAGTAAATAAAAATGGCAAAGGTTCCACAAAATGAGAAAATGGCTTAATTTGGGAATAGTAACCCTAAAATGGCATTGTTATTACCCTATATGTGAAAAGTTAGAGTTTGATCATGATTTTTAGATACCTTGTTTATATTGGTATTTTAAGAAGGCATGTTGAATTTGGTAATCATAGGAGCCTTATAGGAAAATTTATAATGTACTTGGAAAATTAATATTTTATAAGCATCGTAAATAGCAACTCTTACGATAGAGTTGTTATTGCATGTGAAAGATGTTGGATTTAGACCTTAATTTTTAGGTATGTTGATAATAATAATACTTGAGGAAGAAGTACTAAATTTGGTGGATAAAAGAAAATAGGGAAACAATTATGCATAAAATGTGAAATTAGGGCTTCTCAGAAAGTTTATGGACCTAATCCTCAAGAATGACCTTGATATATATGTGTTTGTGCTTTATTAGCCACAATTATGTGTTGCACATATCAAAACAATAATGAATAATGCATTAATTATTTAAATTAAAGGATCATGTGAGTTAGGTTGAGGTGTTTTATGGGTCCGTTCCACCGAACAATAATAGTGGCTTAGCTATGTTTTTCCTTGAAATGTAAATTGGTTCATTCTACTGGATTAAGAATAGTGAGACCCTAAACTCAGTGTGAATGATAATATTATATGAGATAACTAAGCAATGGATAAGATACTAATTATTTAAATTAAAAGATTACGTGCGCCAAAACTGAGGTGTTATATTCATTTCATTAGACTATAATTGTGGATTAAGTGTGTTCTTCCTTGAGAGGTACTTCAAGCTATTTCACTAGTTTAAGAATAGTGGTCATAAATGTTTTACCTTGGTATATTCTATTCCACTGGACAATAATAGTGGATCAGATGTGTTGTCCTTGAGAGGTGCTTCAGTCCGTTCTACCAGATTAAGAATAGTGGAGTCCCTAAACTTAACATAAATAAGAAGAATGGATTATATTATATCTAATAATAAGATATGGATTAGTTTTTACCTGACATCAATATATATTTATACACATGTATGCTTATTCCTTGATGTGAATGTATGTAATTCGTTGTACACCCTTACTTAATTGTATTGTTACCTTACTTAGTAATTAGTGTACCGACCATCCTTTTTATGTGTGTTGCTCATTCCCATGAGTATATTTTCCGAATGTCTATGTGCAGGTTGATGAGGACCTAGTGGATGAATTTTTTTGCTTACAATGCCCTATGTGTGGAGGAGTGATATTATATATTAGGGTTCTAGGCATATAGTCATGTTATCCAGATAATAGTTTTACTCGGATACCTTTATGGACTCTTAGCTCCATGATATCCCTTTTTGTATCTTTGGATATTGTACTTGGAGTTAATCTACAACTTATATTTATGTTAATGAAGCTCCTCTTGTTTTCTGTTTATCATGTTTTGCATTCTAATCATTTCCCCTGCGATTAACATAAGGATAGTATGGTAAGCTAGACTTATATCAATTACGGTGGTAACATCCAATTATTTTAGTTTTATGCTTCCACTAAAAATAAAATTTTTTAGTTGTAAATTTTGGGATGCTACACATAGTCCCCAATGGGGATTTGAAATTTCTTTCACACTTCTCAAGGAAGTTATATGAGGCTATGGGCACAAAGTTGATGATGAGTATTGCCTTTCACCTAACTACAGATGGACATACTAATAGGACAATCCATACTCTTGAGGATATGCTATGGGATTTTGTTTTGGGATTATAAAGTAGTTAGGAGAATTTTCCACACTTGGTGGATTTTTCAAACAACAACAATTATCATGCCAGTATAGAGATGACACCCTTTGCGGCACTATATAGATGTGAGTGTCAAACACCTTTGTGTTGGAGCAATATTAGCGAGATTGTTGTACGTGAACTAGATATGATTGAGGAGATGAATCAGTAGATTCTGTTAATTTAAAATAGGATGAGGGCACCTGAGAGTTGACAAAGGAGTTATGTTGATCATAGATGTCGTGGGGATGGTTTTGAGGTAGGGGATAGAGTTTTGTAACCAAGGGGGTGTAGAGGCTCGGCAAGAAAGGAAATTTGAGCCCAATGTATATAAGTCCTTAAGAGACCCTTGATAGAGTTAGCAAGGTTTCATACTACTTAACACTTCCTCCAAAGTCATCCTGAGTTCATAACGTCTTCCACATCTTGCAGTTGAGGAAGTACAATGTAGATCCTTCACATGATTAGACTCGATGAGATTAAGCTTGATGATTTGTTGTCTTATGAGGAGATATACTTGTATATTCTCAACACTAAGGTACAATAGACTTATACGAGCACATTTCCACTCGTGAAGGTCTAGAGCCATCGGGGAGATGAGGAGGTGACTTGAGAGATAGACAAGGACATATGTTAGGCACATCCCAAGCTTTTTTAATGCAGATGAGTTAGGCTACGGGGTTTTCACTCATTTAAGTAGTGTAGTATAAACTCTTATAAAGTTAACCGTTTAAGACCACCTTTTAATTCTATCAATTTTCTCTTATTCCCCAAACTTGACCTGTTAACTTTAGAGACAAAATCTTTTTTAAGGAGGTAGTGATGTAATACATCAAATTTTTAGCAATCTTAATCCTAGGTGATTAATATTTTAATCTTAGTCTAATTATTAAATTCTAAATTTAAAATAAATTTATCCTAATCCTACACTTATTCTTTCTTTCCTTGTTTCTTTTTCTCTTTCTTCCTTGTTCTATCTTTCTTTTTAACCCCCCTCTCTCTCACATAGTTTTTCTTTCATGGCCAAAATTTTCCCATTATCTAGCCTATAACTAGGAGTTTGCACCAGTAAAAAATAAGACCAAAATTCTTTGAAGTCAGGATCGAAGATCATACCGAAATTACCAATCCAAGACTGACCAAAATTAGTAAATTATATATTTTTTAGGTAAAATGTTAATGATATTATGGATCAAATCAGAATATTGGACCAATTGGGACCTAATAAGACTGGAACTCATTAAGGATCATTTTTTTTTACTTTGGGATCGAATACCAGAATACTAATCAAGTTTAAGACCAGAACCTATAATAGTTGGTCGGTATGGTCCACAATTCTAGTTGAGATTTATTTTTGAACACCCTACCTACAACCAGAAGTCTACCTAGTCCTAGCATCAACTTCACCTTTGTCCAATCTCATCGTCTTAGGGATATGCTATAGGAAAATTCTACCCAAAATTGTTAGATCTTTGCCTTACCCCATACCCATCTGTATTGACCATCGATTGTTCTAATCGTTCGCACACCACCCCTCACCTATGAATACCCTTATTTTGTCTCTCTTTATTTCATTTATTGCAACCATAAAACTCCCTCCTCTCTCTATTTTCCAAAAAAAATCCCTCACTAAATTTTGAGAAAATTTCCCAGCCACCACTCCTACTAATAGCCAGCATAGTTATTGGCATACTTCATAGTCACCTAGCCAAACACCACCTAATATTCTCTAACTCCTATTTGTTGTTCATTATTATTCTATCTTGGAAATTCTTACCATTTTTAACCCAATCACCCCAACCCTTGTGCTTGTTCCTTCCTCTCAGGCAAACATATGGTGTTCTTTTGCTATTGGCTTTGTCTTACCAAGCGAGTTAACTCACTGAGTTGGTCAACCCGTCGGGTGGGCCAAATTTTCAAACAAGAGTTTCTTCCCCTTTTATTGGTCATCTTGTCAAGAATAATTCTTCATCCTTTTTTTTTTCCTTGGTCTTGGTTGGTCGCTGCACTATTGAGTGGGCTAATTCTTTTTTTTTCCCCATTCTCTCAGTCAGCACCCTCGGTCTCTCTATTCCTCGATATATTTCCTCTCACCTTAAATTTTATTAATGTATCTTCTTATACTCTAACCATGTATTTCCTCTTGGTCTGAGGTGATTCCCCAACAACCTTAGAGGTAGAGGCTCTAGACCTTTTGCTTGCCTAGAGACTGGTGTCAGCTAGGTAATGATATATATCTTAGTTAGGGAGTTGTGAATACTATGTGTAATTTGTGTGTGATCTCATGATTTTTATTATAATGATGATAATGTCATATTGATAATTTATTTGTATAATATGTGGTATTGTATTATGGAAGTTGATAAAGCATGAGCTTATTTGGTTTTTCATGAGAATAGTCTTATCGTGGAACCCTAAGTGTGGTAGTATGATACATGGATTTGACAAAGTATGAAAAATGGGAAATGAACATGGTTACATGTATGGTGATGTAATAAATGGAAGGTGGGAGAATAATGATGCTGGATTTATAAGAGTTGGTGGAAACTTGGTAACCTAGCTATCTTAAGGGTATGTTGGACATTTTGTGATAATGTAGGAATAATTATGCCATGATAATTGTCTTAGGGATTTATAATTTATTTCTTAAGTAATATAATCCATTGGTGGTTGGAGGGGACATAAGTAATCTAAAATAAGAGTCGAGGCTTTAGTTAAGAAAATCATATTTTGATTATATGTAGGCCAACTATGGAATCTATGGTATTTTAATGTGATATTTTTTCATACTATGCTAAGTATGTTATAGGGTATATGAGAAGGAGAATTATGTTCCCTTTTCTTAAGGAATGTACTAACTCATGTGGTTGTGTTTATGTGCATTGTACACTTACGTTAAATCCATTTTATGTGGCTTGCGTATTTATATTTATGTCTGCTTATCAAGATAAATAGTAGTGTAATAAGGAGTTATTTATTTAAAGAAAGATAACACATAAGTTGGGACCATGTTATTGTGTTCATTTCATTAAATGATAATAGTGGCGCAGGAGATTGAGAGGTGCTTCAGATTGTTACATCAATTTAAGAATAGTGGCCATGAGCCTGTGACCCTTAAGGTATTGTGTCCGTTTTACCGAATGATAATAGTGGCTCAGGAGCGATGTGCCTTGAGAGGTGGTTCAACCTATTGTATCTGATTAAGAATAGTAAGATCCTTGAACTCAACGTAAATAAGAAAATGGATTGTGATTATACATAATAATGGAACTTAGATTCAATTCTTTTATTACATCATATCATATTTAATCAATATACATGTTTATTCTTCCATATGACCTTATGTAGTTGTATTCCCTTATTATAGGTGTTGTTCTTTCCCACGAATAGACGACCTAGACTTTGTTTTACATGTTGATGATGACCATTTAGATGACTTTTTTGCTTGTGATAATTTACTTGGAGATGAGTGATCATATTATATTTGGTGTTAGTCATACAATCATGTTATATAATTATTATTATTTTCCAACGTATGCCTTTTAATCTAAGTTAATAAAATTTCTCTAATTCTCTATTTATCAATTTTCAATTTTTAACTATTTTGTCTTTTATTTGATGTAAAAATAGTATGGTAAGCTAGATCGAGTATGGCAGTAACACCCAACTATATTGTTATTACGCTTTTGCTAAAACAAAATTTTTAGTAGTAAATTTTGGGGTGTTACAACTAACAAACCAACCAAAACCATTCATGTTAAAGCTAAAAGAACAATGATATCCCAAAGATGTATAAAGTACTCTGATCATACTAAAGTAACACGGTACCCTCCTAGCCATTCCATCAAGTCGACCCATATAAAACACATGTAGGTACAAATGGAATTAATGAATCGACAACTAGATCCATTATTGACAACCATACACATTAGTCATTTCCATTTTTAATACTCGAGTAGATACAAGAGACAACCTAGAGACGTATAAAGTATACTAGTCATACTAGCACATAAAACACACAGTACCCTCCCAACCATAAAACTAGGGAATGTATAAAGTACATTGATCATACTGATGCTTAAAGAAGTACAATACAACCTAGAGACACATAAAGTATGCCAATCATACTTGTGCACTAAAGGCAACACAATACCCTCCAACCTTAAGTATCAATATCCCCTATTGGGTTTGCAGATCACCTATAGAGTGGAATAGGACCTTACCGGGGTATAAAGCATATCAATAAAACCAAAATTTAAAATTAAGACTCCTATCTCGTATCGAAGGTATCTATACCTAGAGAGTAAAACATTCCCAATCTCAAAAGTCTTCCAATTTAAATACGGATACTTTACTTGGTGATCACAAATATCTCATAATACACAATAATTCCAATTTCCTTAACTATTTTCCCTTTATTTTCAATCATTCAAGTAACCCTAAGGTCAATAGATCAATCCAAATTCAAATTCAACAATAAGGTCAACCTATCAATATACTAAGGTCATCCTATGTCCGATTATTCATATTAGGTGCATTAGATAAAAAATAACCAAAATGTCCTTAAAACCCTATTTACTCTCTTATTTTCCAATTTTGACATAAAAAGGCTAAAAAATAACAATTTACAACACTTTGGCATGTAGATAATCTTAAAGACTTAGTGATTTATTATATTTTTCGTTATGCGTTTATTTTTTGACTTACGTGTCCAAAATCCTAAGCAAGCATTTTAAAGTGCCATATATTCCATGCAATACATGCTTACATATTTATAGCATTATTCAAAATCTAAGATAATAAATAATATCATGGTGCATGCAAGAAGACATTTCTAACCCTAGAGTATATGAATAACAACTATCATAATTTAACTCTAATCATGCTCGCGTACTATCATGCTATATATATATAAACTTTAGCTACAACTTGTAATGATAGTCATGGAAAACTTAGCATGGCATAAAAATAATAAACTAACAAGGCTATATTTTATAACAAACCCTAGCTAAACATACATTATCTATGTTACATATTTCATATACATGTATCTCATATTTAATAATAAGTCAAACATGTGGGCTAATTATTGAAGATCATGCTTACATTTTATAATACACTTTCATAACACTTACATAAAGTAAAACCCAATCATGATTCTAGATCTAGATGATCTTTCAAACTCACAAAAAATTATACCATACCATGAGTGATTAGATTTACATAAATCTAAGTTATACAAAAGTTTGTCTTCTCCATGTATCTAGATGATCTTTTAAAAGTTTGTCTTCTACATGATACCCCAAGGACTACCTAAGTAAGCAACATCATAGACAAATACATTAGCATCTAACATAGTACAAAAATGAAAAAAAATACTACAACCAAATAAAAAAAGGGGACAGAGATTAAATAAGGCAAAGGATATCTATGTGAGGCAATATCAAGACAAATATATCTACGTGAGGCAACATCACGACAAAGAGGCAATAATGCGGTAAAGGTGCAACAATGGACAAAGCTCACACTTTAAGGCCTTAGCAGTGTGAGTTATTTATGCCACAAGGGGATGGAAAGTCAATATGTCATGCAACGAGGGGTGGAGTATCATGAATATGTCACATAGCCGGGGGTGAAACATACACATGTCACGCAACAAAGAGGGGGAAATGGTAGAGGTTCATGCAACAAAGGTAATGGTGTAACACTTGAGGTGATTTGTGTGAGGCTTGGACTCAAAAAAGGGCCAACAAAGTGAGTTTCTCATGTTTCCAAGGGGTGTCCAACATGATTTGTTCATGTAGGGGAGGAGGAGTAGCATGCAGTTGCAGCATTTTAACATAGATGGTTTTGATAAAAAGGTGAAACAATAAAGGAAATACCAATGAAGGTTATGAATGGAAGCTCAGGAGGAAGGGGAGAAGTACACAAACCAAAGGCTCTGAATTTTGGTGGATCAAAATACAAAAATGAGGAAGGGATGAGGGTTTATATGGGCGATGTCATGTGAATGGTTTGTAACAACCAGTTTTTTTACGAACTGAAAAGTTTTGTTTTATAGCGGAAGCATATAAGCAAAACATGGGGTGTTACTACTATAATTGACATAAGTTTGGTTTGTCCAACCATCATTACATCAACCACAAGGCTAATACCATTCATAGTAAAATAAAAAAAATTAGAAGTGGAAGAACTTTTACAAATATAATATGAGTTTGGAGGTAAACTCCGAATTATAATAACAAAATAAAAAATTAAGGGATACCATGGATCAAAGAGTCTAAAAAGGTATTCGGATAAATACATCAACTGGATAACATGACTCTACGCCCATAACCTTGATACCAAGTCACTCCTCCATATATAACTCATCAAAGGCTGCAAACATGTCCAATTGGTCAGCCTCGACTTACACAAATACATCTGGGTCTTCTACTCGTGGGAATAAGTAGCACCCATAAAATGAATGACCAGTACGCTATATACTGAATAAAGTAAAAATACAATCGAGCAGGATTACATATAATACATGAATTCTCATAAGAGAATAATCATACATAAGGTAATATAAAATAGTGCCAGGTAGATAATGGTTTCAAGTTTTGTTATATAAATATATCATTTTCTAATATTTTATTTACATTGAGTTTAAGGACCCCACTATTCTTAAACCAGTGAAACGGTTTGAAACACCTCTCAAGGACAAAACACTTGAGCCACTATTATTATCTGGTGGAACATACTCAACACTTCTCATAGCAAAATGCTTGTGAGTCATTATTCTTAAACCGGTGGAATGGTCTAAAACACCTTTTAGGGACAAGTAACTTGAGCTACTATTATTTATACAGTAGAATGGACTTAACACCCCAGGCTTGACTCACGTAGTCTTTCACCTTAAATGATTAGTATATTTTCCATTAATACTTTCTCTTTTAATTGTATATTTATTCACACTGAGTATGGAACCCTAATATTTCTAATCCGGTAGAGCATAGTGATACACCTCTCAAGGACAAGACACTTGAGCCACTATTATTATCCGGTGGAACAGACCCATATAAACACCTCAGCTCGACTCGCATAATCTTTCAGTTTACATGATTAATATCTTATTAGAGTTAATTGTGTATTTAATATTATCATGTAAGACCCATGTAAATGTACAAGACATAAATTTAATAGCATAATCAGGACCACATAATTATCCTCAAGTGACTATAATACCCTTAGGTAGTTAAAAATGCTTATATTCTCCCAAGGTCTGATAAATCCCAACATCGATACATATAAATCTCCAATATCCATTTAGAACATAAACCCTCAATTATTTACATCGATACCATGTCCAACATTATACTAAAATCATACTTTCAAGGTATCATTCCTCAAGATATAATATTATAATATAACATTAATCATATCACATGTCTAATAAAATCATATACACATACACATAAAGTCATAACTACAACATGCATCCTTACCAACAAAGACACCTAGCTTAATGTACGTAATCCTATACCTCCTCTTTCTCCATGATAGTTTGAAAATTACCTACCAAAAATAAGATAATACGCAATTAGGCTCGAAGATTATAATCAAGGAAAAAGTTAAGGTAAAGGAGGGTAAAAATAGAAATATTGAGAGTTAAAGGAAAGCTTGAGTTGTGTGGAATGTGGAATGTATGGTGAAATTTTAGCGTTGTTTGGGTAAGGTTTGGAGGTGAAAAAGAGGGTGCAAGACCAAAAATAGGACCTGCATGGGCGTGCGGTAGATGGTGTACACCTAGGCCATGAGTTAGGATCTTGCACGAGTAGGCTTTACGAATAGGCATGGTCTTGTTCGAATGACGAATTTGTCAAAAAATAACAAATAGGTGCGCAAGTGTGAAAAGGTTATGCGCAAGTCGTGTGAGGGTACACTGACAAGCCATGCATGAGATAAGGAAAGAAGAGGAAAAAATGACGGTGGTTGACGGCGATGATAGATGACGACGAGGTGGAGTGATGGGGTAGCCTTGGTGGTCGGTCCACTAGGATTTAGGCGATGACTGGTGGTTATGGTGGTGCACGGTTGTAATACCCCAATTTGAGCGGAGTGGTATAAGGATTGATTTGGCTACTTATATCAACATGGTATACCATCCTTTTGGTGATTCCGTCCTAAGAACTCCACAGTTAAGCGTGTTGGCCGTGGAGCAATTTTAGGATGGGTGACCTCCTGGGAAGTTTCGGAAATTTTCTAAAAAGTTTCTCGGGAAGCACGTGAGTGAGGACAAAGCGTGCTAAAAGGACTCGTGTTGATTTGTGGGGCCAGCCGATCAATCCGAAAGCACTCCAAGGTAGCCCCCGCGTGGTCGTGTCGACTCGGGATGTTACAAATGGTATTAGAGCGAAACCGCGACCGTGAGCTGAACTCGGATGAGTCAGTCAGTCACCTAGCGGGATGATTCTTGGGATAAACTGTATTTGAGACACTTAGTGGTTAAGGCGCAACGAGGACGTTGCGTTCTTTGAGTGGGGGTGAATGTAATGCCCCAATTTGAGCGGAGTGGTATAAGGATTGATTTGGCTACTTATATCAACATGGTATACCATCCTTTTGGTGATTCCATCCTAAGAACTCCATAGTTAAGCGTGCTGGCCGTGGAGCAATTTTAGGATGGGTGACCTCCTGGGAAGTTTCGGAAATTTTCTAAAAAGTTTCTCGGGAAGCACGTGAGTGAGGACAAAGCGTGCTAAAAGGACTCGTGTTGATTTGTGGGGCCAGCCGATCAATCCGAAAGCACTCCAAGGTAGCCCCCGCGTGGTCGTGTCGACTCGGGGTGTTACAACGGTGGTGTCGAAGGTGCTCGAGTGTGCGGAATAGATCACGAGAAAGAAGAAGGAGGAGGAGGACTAGGATGAGGAAAGAAGAAAGAAAGGGAAAAGAGGGGCTTAGGTAGGTGGTGTTTGATAGACAATTTGGGAAACGATGGGATAAAAAAATGAGGGAGAAGGAGATGTAGAGTAGTGTATATATGTGTGTGTGTGTGTGCATGGCGAAAGAATGGATGAAAAATTCAAAGGGTGGTGCAAGGGTAATTACAGGAGCATGAGGAGGGTTGGAGTAGAATTCAATAGAGAGGATGGCTGAGATGATTGTAGAGTGTTGGGTGAAAAATGGTAGGGGTATGTATCATGAGATGGTGATGGTTGTGTGTGTGTGTTGCGTGGAAAAGAAAAGGGCAAGGGGTGTGTGCAGTCGATGGTAGTGGTAGCATGAGATGGTGATGGTGCGGGAAATGGTTGTCTAAGAAGATAATGGTTGTAGTAGCACATGAGAGTGACATTTGTGTGTTGCAAAAGAAAGGAGAAAGGAAAAAGAAAAAAAGAAAAAGAAAAGGAAAAAGGTTGGGGTTAGTATTATATATATTTTTAATTAGCTAAAATAGGAGGGATTAGTGATATAAATTTACCAGAATTAAGATTGGGTTCCAAAAAATAATTTATCCTAGTTAAATATTTGGATTATGTTAAGATTTTGGGATCAATAAATCTAGGTAAGGCTAAAATAATATTTTCTTGAAATTAGAATTAGATTAAGGCATTAATGATAGGGGATTAGGTTTAGCAAAATTTTAGGATATTACATGGTTGGGACAAGTAGGCACGGATGAGGAGAACACGACAGTCAAGACTCGGGAGTCAAAGCATGGGGTGATTAAGGAAAAGTAACCAAAAAGGATAAAAATATTCTAGGGATGTGGGAGAAAGAAAATCAAATCATAATAGGGTTAGGGGTTAAACATCTTATAAGCAGAGCTCAGGTTCCACGGTTAAACAGATACATGTTAAAGTCCAAAATAGGGTTAAAAATAATGACCCAAATTTATCAAATTTTAACCTAACTAAATTTATATCTAATTCATCATAACAATATACATAATAATAAAACATTCAACCCTGTAATAACTACCATATTTAATTAGATATAATTACTAATTTTATTATTAGGGATTTTAAAAATAGGTTATTAAACTTACAATGTATGAAAATTCATGTTTTTAATGATGATTGGATGATATTTGATATTGTTTTGGAAATATATTTTGGATTTGATTTGCAAAGGAATTAGAAAAGTTTGGAAAATATGAAAGAAAATGATTTTTTGGCCATCAGTCGACTGTTCTATAGATTGATTGAATGATTTGTTATTTTCAAATTAGGTTTTGATTTAGGGAAACCAATCAAATGGTTTTGGAAAACTAATGAACTGGTTACATTAGTTGATGGGTGCTCCAAACCGATCAACTAATTAACCTAATTTTTTCTATTTTTTAAATTTGGTTTTTGTGTGAGAAAATCCTTCAAACATTCTTAAATATTGGAAAGAAAGTTTGATTTGTTTCTAAATCACCTTTGATAATTTTTTTTATTGTTAATCCAATCTTTTCCCCCATCTTGAACATATTCGTGGACCAAAGTTAACAAAAAGGAGGAGGATGGCCTCACACTTTGTCTTCTTCTTGCTCTCTCTTTTGTGCAGATCTAAATGAATGATTTCATTCCATACAATCTCTTCTATGCTTGGTTATTATTTCCCATGACTTTTCCCTCTTTTCCCTTCTTGTGTTTGGATTTCTCATAGGCATGTTTCCCTGAAATATTTCAGTCATCACCATTTCATCTATGGATAAATTCAACCTATTTCTGGATAAATTTACCATGGATTTGCTTGAATTTATATGAGAGGATTAGGTTTTTAATATTGCATACCTATCCCCTTCTATGCCCATCAGATAGTGGACATATTAGCAGCCTTAAATTTCATTTCTCCCCATTTTTCTCTCAGATATCAAAATTACTATGTTCTTCCTTCAATTTTGTCTCCATTCCTTTCTTATTTGTATTCCCCATTTCTGATATTCTTTACCTCTTCTAATGCTTCATCTAACTCTTGTTTTTTTAGTAAGTAAGATAGGGTTAGATTTAGGAAAAATATTGAGAATTTAGTTGGTTTTATTTGGTGTCCACTTTGGAGAGGTTTTCAAGGTTTGGATTTTTTTAGCTAAAATTTTCCTACTTGGTGTGGTTTTGCTAAGCTTCACTAGGTAAGTAATTCTGACCATAAGGTGTAGAGTGAATGAGCTTATGGATTTATGTAAATTTGGATGTTTTAATTATTATTTTTTGCATGATTACATGATAGTAATAGTGTTGTGGTGAATCATATCTTGAGTAGTGTTTTTTGAGGAAATATGAGTTTTAGTCATATATTTGATGAATCTTGGAAATGAAACATGATTTGGTATTTGAACATGTTCAACCTTTGTTTTTATAGTGCCTAATGATATGGAGGTGATATGGTTGGTAGTTGAGGTTTGAATTGTTTATGGAAATACATGTGTATGTTTTTTTTCATAGATTGTTGGACTCATTCAACTAAATCAATTGAATAGCCTCGATTTGAACTCATGAATTGGTTTGTCTAAACTAATAAATTAGCCCCTATACTAGTTGATCATTTGAAAATCCAATTGACTTGTTTTGATGGGAATGCTAAGGTTTGGTTAGGCTAAACCAATTGATTGGTTTCGACCAGAATGCTTTATTTGCTTCCTTTCGACCTTATGATGATTTGAGACTTGATATTATGTTATGGCATGATTCTTGAATGATGGAAATTTAATTCTTGACATAAATTAATTAACTTAATTGGTGGATCTAATTATAACACTCCATATTTTATTACTTAAAAGTTTCGTTTTACAATGGAAGCTTATAACCAAAATATCAGGTGTTACCACCATAATTGATGCAAGTATGGTTTACCATACCATCCTCACATCAATCATAAGGCTAAAACCATTAAAAGTAAACACAAAGTAACTCAAAATAAGGGAAACTTTATAAATGTAAGTACGAGTTTGGAGATTAACTATGGGATATAATAATATAATACAACAAAAAGGGATACCATGAATCAAAGAGTCCAAAGGGTATCTGAGTAAAAATATTATCCAAATAACATAACTCTTTGCCCAAATACCCAGTATAGAAAAAGTCACTCCTTCCTATATAATGCATCAAATGCTGCAAAATTATCCATGTGGTCCTCAAAGACCTACACTAAAAGATCCAAGTCATTTGCTCGTGGGAATGATCAGCACCCATAAAAAGGATGGTTAGTATGCTACGTACTAAGCAAGGAACAATACTATAGAGTTAGGTATACATTTAAATACATATATTTATAGTAGATGATAAGTACACATATAAATTACATAAAGTTACGTAAGGTAAATAGTGGCCCAAACCTCTTTACTAGATATAACCATTTTCATTCTTTTATTTATGTTGAGTTCAGGGACCCCACTATTCTTAAATTGATGGAACGGTCTGAAGCATCTCTTAGGGACAACACACCTAAGCTACTATTATTATCCTATGGAACGGATCCAACATCTCTTAGGGTAGAGTGCTCCTGAGCCACTATTATTAACCCTATAGAATAGTCTGAAGCACCTCTCAAGGACAACACACCTGAGCCACTATTATCATCTAGTGGAATGGATCCAATACCTTGGTCTTGACTCACGTACTCTTCTACTTTAAATAATTAACACCTTATCCATTATGTTACTTATCTCAATTCATATTCTTATTCACATTGAGTATAGGGACCCACTATTCTTAATATGGTGGAACGGATTGAAGCACCTCTTAGGGACAACACACTTGAGCCACTATTATCATTTGGTGAAACATATCCATAAAACATCTCTCAGGACAAAACACTCCTAAGCTACTATTCTTAAACCATTGGAATGATCTGAAACACCTCTCAGGAACAACACACCCAAGCCATTATTATCATCCGGTAGAACGAGTCCAAAAATACCTTGGCTCGACTCACATGACCTTTCACTTTAAATGATTAATGTATTATTCATGATTTATTCAAAGGAAAATAATACATTTAAGGTAACTTAGCACATCTCGAAGATCATAAGGCCGTTCTCTAGAGTTAAGGTCCTTATATTTCCCCAAATCCCTAATTTCACACTTTTATCATAACTCTTCTTTGGTTACTCCTTTAAGAACCAAACTTAGTACCTCTTCCTAAAATATTATTATTATCAACATAGTCTAATTTTAAGGCCTAAATCTAAGGTCTTGCACATATGATAAAAATCCTATCCCACAAGTTACTATTCCTAGGGCTTATAAACCCTAATTTCACAAATCGATCATAATTTTTTCTGTAGGGCTCAAAAAATCAACAGATTTAATATACATTTCCAAAACAATAATATTGACAACATATTCTAATTTCATGGCATAACTCTATAGTTTCACACATGTGATAATAACCTCCTTAGCTTAGAGTTATTCTTCCCAAATCAAACTATTTTCATACTTTACTAAACTTAGGTCATTCAAAAATAATCTAAACACTTCAAATTCCTTAGTACATTTTGGATTATATAAAACCTTAAAATACCATGATTCTCATATTTAACCTATGTTGACCAAATTGCCTTTATCAGTAATAAAATCTTTATTTCATGCGAATCTCATGTGTTTAGTAACATTAGTTCCAAATCCACATTTTTCACCATATACGTTATAATACTCATATCACATTCATTATACCATAAAAAAACATATGATACATCCATATTTCCTACATAAGGTTTTTGCACACAAAATAACAATATTGTATGATATTTATTTACTTTCTATCATATAATATCAACTGCTTGTCACAGTATCAACAATCATATATCAATTCACATAATCAAAACATCATGGTACACCACAAAATCATGCATAACACTTAGTAATCAAAACCCAAGACTACGGTAAGTATCCATACAAAAATGGCTCCGGTCTCTAAGCACAAAAATCTTATTCTGCCTCTTCCGGAACCATAAGGAAATCACCTAATAGAATCATAATAAAATATCATTAGGATTAAACCCCACAAGTAAGGAAAATTTTAAGGAAATGGAAGGGTGAAAGAAGGAAGAAAAATGAACCACGAAGGTTAGTGTTTGGGAAAAATTGCTTAACCAAACAAAGGGAAAAATGGTGGCTCGTGGGATGAAGGATGAGAAATGACACAAACTATCATTGCTAAGTGAGTTGCAACAGTACTAGAGGCTGAAAAAGGAGGCTAGTGTTAGTTGGTGGGAGTCGAAAGGGGTAGTGTGGTATGGTTGGAGGTGGAAAAGGGTGGATGGAGTGCTTCAGTGGTGTTTGCAGAAGGATGGGTTACGGTCAAGGCTATTGAAGTGGAGGGGTGAGATTTTATCAAGGCTGTCGAAGAGGATGGGTTGGGCTGTCGTGAGAGCTACTGTAGCAAGGAAGGGAAAGAGGGGAAGATGGTTGTAGTAGAGGCTAACTAGGAGGATACGAGGGATTCAACTATTTTAGCCGATGGTTGGGGGTGGTGTTTGGCAAGGATGGCTAAAGGTGGTGAGGGAGAAATGGCAAAGGTTGCTAGTAGTGGTGTGGTTGTTTTGGTTTGGCTTGTAGATTGTGGCTTTTAAGGCTATTTTTACAACAAGGAGGTGGTGAAGGAGGAAAATAGAGGTGCTTTGGTTTCAAAAACAAAGGGAGAGAAGAGAGGTGGTAGGAGTATTTAATTATGGTTGAGTATGCATACACACACCCATGCACCTGTAGAGAAGGGCAATAGGTAAAAGGATCATTTTTGAACCACAAACCTTATGCGTAGGAGGTGGGAGTTGATGGAAGTAGGGGACGACTTAGTAGGTGGTAGGGAGTGATGGGGCATGCAGGCCTTAGCTGTGGATAATGATTTGATTAGGAGAAGGGGGAAAAAGGAGAAGGAGGGGGTCAGCCAAGAGGGAAAGGAGATAAAAAAGATAATAGGAAAAATAAATAGGGGTTAATATATTTGGTTTTTTTATTAGAATAAGACCAATATAATTTAGGTTAGGATATTAGAAGAGATTAATTATCAATAAATTTAGATTTGGTTTGGGTTAGGAAGATATTAATAACCCAAAACAAAAATTAGAGTTAAGCTAAGATTTATGATTAAGGAGTTAAGGTAAAATAGAAAAATAAAATTTTCAAGGTTAGAATTAGGTTATAATATTAATTATTCAGGATTAGATTTAGCTAAAATTTAGGTTATCATACAAATGGGTCAGGAATTGATGATATCATTACTAAGTTCCCTTGAAGGGTTATGATGAATAATTTGGAATGAATATGTGATTATGGTGAACTTGGTATGCTATGTGGGCCTTGATTGACATATGAATTGGTTAATAAAACATTAATAACTTAAAGAGCAAGATCATGAAGCATAATATATGTCTATATTATCTAATCCTTGATTAGCTACTAGGGGTTAGTTTATCTTTGAGCATGTTTATTTGCTTTTGAGTACCTTCGAGCGAGATCCTAGTTGATCCTGGTGCTTTTCCTACTCCAAACATTGATAATGTACTTGTGGGTATTGATTCTAAAGGGAACGGTAACCTAGATGGTTTATTTGAATTTAGCTTGACTTTACATTCATAGGTGGTCTATTTAGCTTTAGTCAGACTTTATGTCCATTCGTGGTTCTCTTTACTTTAGTTAGACTTTATTTCCGTTAGTTATTAATTTAATTTCCACGGGTGTTGAGAAGCCATGGGGAATAATCCATCCCATTGCTAAAAAAGGGTGAGAAATATAAGTAAATGAGCTAACAATTTATATAACATCGTGATCCGAATCTCATGATTGGATAATCATAATGGACCTTAGGGTTTTTCTAGTAGTTTGCACCATTGGCTCTTACTTCCCATGATCATATGTTGCTATCCATGACTCACAAATTTTGTGAAAACATGATAAAATATAAATTTCCTACACTTGATGTGAGGTATGGCATTTCCTGATTTCCATATCTATTGTTGAACATGATACTATCTTTTTCCATGCACATGATTAGTTTACCATGATGAGAACTATATGTTAGTAGAGCACATAAGTTGGTATGTTACTGCATGAGCATGATAATGTGTGCCAATATGATCTATATGTTTTTACATAACCATATGTGTATTGTAAACTCCTATGAGATGGTAAATTGGCATATTAGAACTTGACATATTGATGTACCCATTTGTTTAGTCACTAGCTCAATCCCATAAGTAGAGGGCCTTGTGTAGGTATTTGAGAGTGGCTAGTATCCGGCCTATTATGTGTTTGGGAATGGGGCAATCACACATGGAGGTGGTCATTCTTTTGTTGGTCCCTGAGAGACATAACTTTCTAGATTTTCCATGTTTCCTAACACACCCTTTTTATTTTTATGTATTTTAGTTCGTTTTAGACCAAACATGGCCATGCATGTAAATCCTAACTCTTATTATCCTTATGTAATCTAATTTACACACTTTTTTCCTTATGTTTTGGTTGGTTGGATTCTTAGCCTTATATCAAATATGAGATAGACGATAGAATGTTTATCCAACGTTAGGTGCAATGGTAACACTCTATTTTTCTGCTTCTACAAATATTTTGAAAATGAAATTTTTGGTAGTAAATAATAGGGGCTTATAGCTTCATTTACTAATTTTAAAATTTGAATTTTAGTTTTTAGATTAAATCCACCAATTTGGCTTCATTAAAATACATCACTCGTATAATTAAATAGGTAATTAAATGGAATTAATAAAGTTAATACTTAACATATCAAAATAAAATTCTTGAGAGCATAATTTATTCAAAACTATTAAGTAATATATAAGATTTACCTTAGACTTTATTATGATTTATTTATGAATAACACGATGTGCTAATGGCCTATTACAAATGCATAAATGCAATCAAAATGAAATTAAACATTCATTTAGATTGGAGAGAATCAGGGTAATGGTAAATATTAAAAATTAACTTAGGTAAGGGAATGAAGATGAGTTGGGGTGAATATTTAAAAATGCTATTCAGATGATATTAATCTAACTTAGGTAAATTATGGTGAATTTTTTTTAATCCCATTTGGATTGAGATAAATGAAGGTTAAAAAAACACAAATGACAACATTTATACCCTTTTATTAAATTGAGGTTAGTGGATAAGATATTAGGGCTAAGGGTATTTATGTCTGATCATGTAAACGTTTCATTCATTTTTTCCCATTCACCTTTATTACCCACTATATTGGAGGTAAATAAAATTGAGGTATATGGAAGAAAAACGTTTAATAATAGCTAAGTTAAGTGAATCTTTAGAAATTGTCTTAAAAAAGGGTGAATAGAGATGAATAAGTAAATTCGTCCTATTTACCCTAAACTAAACAATGCATCGACCCACATACCAAAGTAAATAAATTATCTATATGGGAACTCTCAAAGAAATTGTCACCCCTAAATCTACTTAAATATAACATTTGTGTGTGTGTGTGTGAGAGAGAGAGAGAGAGAGAGAGGAAAACCCATAGCATACTCATTTTTCCCTTTAAAGCATGTACATAGTCACAAGATCACATTTGGCGTGCACAATAATAAGGCGTAAATATATGTATTAAATACAGTTGCACTACTATCCATTCCATGATTTTTTTTATATGTGTAACCAATGACTCTTGGTATTAACGTACTTAATGATAAAAAAAACATTTCATGTAGAGGCTATTTATATTTTATTAAATTCAAAATAAGTATTTAATCTATAATTTGATTCATTGTTTTATGCTTGATGATTGTTATTAATATCAAGTTATTAGTAACATAATATAATCAAATAAAGCTAAGAAAGTTACCAAACATTATAAAGCAACAAGCAAGAACATTTTTAAATAAGGTTCTAAACAAATAAAAAAAAAGATTGCTGAACTCTCTCATTTCTCTTCCTCCCATGGACAAGACGTGAAGTTTCTACACTGCCCGATTGAGCACCAAGGAAATGATCTACAAAATAGGGAAAAAAAATAATATTTTGATTGAATTACTAAATGATTCAGCTGAATTAGCCATAAGGTACTCTTCAATTCCTTTTTCTTGTGCCATCTTAGTGGAGAAATCACATACTTTCATTGTTCAAAATAAAGAGCCAATTGAAAGCAATATTGATTTACATGCTAATCCAAATCATATTCACCTAGATTTGACATCTAACATGAACCCTAAACACTCGATTACAAATTTGGATCATACATCGGTTGCTAATGCCACTTTATTCAAGATGCTCTTACCTAGAAATCATGGATGTATATGGTTCTTGCTAATCGATCTCCTAAGGATTCTACTACCCTTAAATATATTCCTCCCACACTTTCTGAGAATCATTGGAAAGTACCCATCCTTAAGGAGAAGGTTATGGAGAATTACGAGCAATGGTAGGGGATTGTTGTAGGCTATGTTATTGGTATTTGTCTAAGTATGGGATGGGACAAATTATGTCTGAGTATGGTTACATGATGATGGTTTTATTGTGCTTAAAGTTAAGACAGACCAGTATTGAGATGGGTGCTTCAATACCTATATTGTATGTTTTTGAACTGACAATTCATCCTTAAGTAATGGAATCATTGGTTTCAATTTGTTAGAGAACTTTCCAATTCATGCCTTTTTAGATAAAACTACCAAACCTCCCTCTAGATTACTGGGATGTGGATTCCATTAGTTGAATCTTTAGTGCTATAGGGAAACCTCTAGTTTTGGGTGGGTTAACAACATTAGGGGAGAGGTTATCCTATGTGTGAGAACTTTTGGATGTTGATTAAGTAATAAATATGTTGAATTAGTTGATATTGAGGACCCGAATGGAGGTGTTATTACACAATCTATAGTATATAAATGGAGACAATCCTTTTGTAGTTTGTATGATTCATTTGGACATAACTATTGGTCTTACCCAAAAAAAGAACAAGCTTACTTAAAACTTGGAGACTACTACTATGAACCAACATGCAATTGTGCAAAGATAATCTATGAATTCTTAGCAAGTCAACCAAAATAAGCCAGTTTCTTACAAGGCTAATACCAAGCCATTTAGTTATACACAACAAAAGCATCGTAGTTAGAAACCTTGAAACCCTCAACAAGATCTTGGAAATACCTCACAAAAACAAAATAACAGTGACCACCTATATGAGAATGCAACTCCAAGTACTCCACTTAGGAACAGGTTTGTTCTGTTAGAGGTGGATCCATGATGGGTAGATGAAAAACAAAAGCATGTTGTTGATGATACCCTACTTGCCACATTGTTGTTAGAATAAGCACGTGGAATGTCTAAGGCCTTTATAAACTTTTCAAACACAAGGAATTAAGGTACTGGATTAAAGTAAATAATGTTTATTTAATTTCCTTATAAGAAAGTAAAATATAATACTCCAACTATACTCATCATCATAATGAGAGAGTTTGGTGTTTGAGGGACATAAGTAAATTTCATATACAATTAGTACAAGATCATTCCCAAAGTATGTAGGCCATAGCTACCTGAAACTCCATTGGAAGTACCATTTGTATCTCATTCATTTATGCATATGCAACAATGGCTTGAATCCATTGTTATCACATATATGCCCTCTCTTGTACTTGGGGATTTCTATGTAGTTTTACATAATTATGAAAATTTTCAAGGGAAGAGCCTTACTATTGGGGATGTGGAGGGGTTCAAACAATGTTTGCATAATATGATGGTTGAAGATCTCCATTTTACTAGGCACAGAGTAACCAAAAGATTGGTGATCAAATGATCATGTGTAAACTTGAAAGAGAGTTGAGTAACATCAAATGGTTTGAATTTCCACTAACTCAACTATGGACTTCTAATCCAACTATTTCTCTAACCATTTCCCATTTTAGTTGATATGGACCATATAAGGCCTCAACATAAGGGGATAATTAATTTCTATGATATGTGGACATATAATGATGATTTTCTCAAAATTATCTCAAATGTGTGGCATAGAAAAAACCTAGCTCCTCGTCTACTAAGATAAAAGAAATCCATGTACCAGCTTAAATATGATCTAAGGGAGTTAAACAAAGAAATTTTTGGCAGCGTTATAAGCATAGTTACTAACCAAATGAAGAGACTCGTAGACGTTCAAAAGAAGATTAAGAACCATCAAACCTTTAGAAACCTACAACTCGAGGAAAAGGAATATCTCAAACAATATGAGCAGCATGTAAAATATGAGGAGAGATTCTTCAAAATAAAATTGAGCATTAAGTGGATCTAGCTAGGGGATTCAAACAACCATTTCTTTTAAAAAAATATGAAGGCAAGATAAAATAAAAATTGATTTCAAATATTCATAAATAGAATGGAGAATGGGCCACTGGCCTTGAGGCTAACACAGATGCATTCATAGAATTTTATAAACATCTTCCTTGTTCTAATTTTCCTAACACTAGTGTAAAGCCAGTGGACATCTCTATCCTTCAATAGGGAGCTCTTCTCAGTACTAAACACTAGCATGAACTGCTTAATCCCATCTCTATTTTAGAAGTCAAGGATGCCTTATTCTCCATTAGTATTACAAAGGGTTTTGGACTAGATATCTTCACTATTGATTTCTTTGAAGCCTCTTGGGATATTAAAGATAAAGATTTATGGTTTTTTGTGAAAGAAGTCTTCAATTCACGTGTTATCCCCTCTTTTATCTCTTCCACTCTACTATTATTAAATCCAAATAAAGAAAACCTCAGTAAAGTATCTAATTTCAGACCTACTACTTATTGTTCAATTCTCTAGAAGATCCTATCCAAAGTCTCAACAATAATAATCCAACCTATCTTGGTTGATATCATCAACATCTCAAAATATACTTGGTAGAGTTATTGAGAATCAATATTTTATTGGCACATGAGCTCATAAGACTATACGAACAAAAATATGATTCCCTAAGATGTATAATGAAGGTTGATGTGAGGCTTATGATTCCATTAATTGAAATTCTTAGAGACCATCTTATTGGGTCTTATGTTTCCTCCTTATTTTCTTAAACTCCTTATGTCTTGTGTGACTCAATAATAATAATAATAATAATAATAATAGTAACAATAATATTAATGATAATGATATTAATACTAATAAAAATGATAACAATTATATTAATAGTAATTAAGGGATATGGGGGTTAGGGTATCACCTAGGGATGGTGGTGACCAGGCGGCACCGACGGTAGTGGAAGCACCGGTGGTGGAGGGAGAAGAGAAAGTGGAGAAGTGGGTTTCTAGGCTAGGAGAGGGGGAATGAGAGGGTGGTTGATGTGGTGGTGGATGCTCTAGGTTAAGAGGGTTGGAATGGTGGTGGTGGTGCAGCTAAAGGGGTGGCGCATGCGGTAGTTGGTGTGGTGGTAATGTGGTGGAGGGGGAGGAAGGGAGAAGGAGAGGGAGGTAGGGGGGAAAGAAATATAGGGGGAGGTAGGGGAGACTCAGGTGGGTGTTTTGGAAGGCAAGGAGAGTGGTAGTTGCGGCGAGAACGGCGGTGCACGGCTGCACAAAGGGCGATAGTGGGTGAGAGTTGGCTGATTAAGGGGCCAACTTTGCACGGCCAAGGCGGCTTATGCATGAGGAATTGAGGGTGGTGAGGGGTGTGGTTTTGTGGAGGGTGGTGTAGGGAGTGGTTTGGTTGGTGGTTCGGGCGGCGGCGCTGGGCGACGGTGGCGGTATGGTCATCTGAACGGACGGCGATGCAAAGGAGAAGATTTTTGGGCAGGGAAAAGAAGGTTGAATGAGGGGCGGTTATGGTGTATTTATAGGCAATTGAGGGGAGGGGGAAATGACAGAGGGGGGAAGAAGACAAGAGGGGGAAGGTGAGGTAGGACCATCGGTCGACGGTGGCAAGCTAGTGTAGGTCTGTAATGGCAGGAGCTGTTTGGTCGGGGGAGAAGAAAAGGAATGGGGAAGGGCACGCGTGAGGAGAAAGGAGGGGTTGGTTGGGTTAAAAAGGGAAAGGAAAATGACGAGGGAGAGAAGGGAGGTGGCAGGCCGACGTGTGGTGGTGGTTAGCCGGTGTACGGGGGGTTGTAGGGTTGTAGGCCTGCATGGGGAAGGAGCGGGGAAGAAGAAGGGGGAAGAAGATGGATCAGTTGGTCTGGGAAGAAAAGAAAAGAATGAAAAAGAGGGTGAGGACCAAGCGATTGGTAATTTATGGGGGAAAAAAGAAGGGGTGCAAGCCTGTACCGCATGGGGGAAGAAGGGAGGGGGTCTGGGCCGAAGGGGGGCTAGCCCAGATTGGGGGGAGAAGGAAAAAAGAAAAGGAGAAAGGAGATGAAAGAAAGAAAAAAGGGGGAAAAAAAAGAAAAAAAATAGATGGGTTGAGTATTTAGAATATTTTGGTATTTTTGAATATTTAAAAATAATAATATTTAGCAAAATAATAAATAAGTTTCCTTTTTATATTAATTTAGGATATTTTAAGTAATTTTTCTTTAATTCCATTTTAATTAGAAAAATAGCCTAATTTTTCCTAATTAATTTTTTTTATTTTCCTCTTGATTTTACCTTAAATAATTCCTCTTATTTTAATAAAATATTATATTTAATTAATTTCTCTAAAAAAACCTTATTTGGCCATAATTTCTTAAATTAAGGTTTTGGGATATTTTAACATTCTTTCTATTTACGATGATATTTCTCCTACTTTCCATGTACAAAGAGGTTTGGGGTAAGGGGACCGCCTCTCCCCTACCTCTTTTTCATTGTTATTGAGTACTTGTCCATGATGCTATAACAACTATAGACTATGGATGGTTTTGAGGACACCCCAAATGCAAAAAGCTTCATCTCAACAATTTATCATTCACTAATGACCTTTTTTTGTTATGTAGGGGAGATTTACCCTCTAGAAATTTCTTATAAATCAATTTCAAAGTTTTAGCAACACCTCAGGTCTTTAAATTACCCCTAATAATAGTTCTATTTATTTTAGTAGAGTCACTATGCATGCGAAGCAACAAATTACTAGCTTAATTTCATCATTTGATGGTACCATGCCCTTCAAATATTTAGGGGTTCCCCTCTATTCAATTAAGCTTCGTGTAGATCAGATGATAGAAATTGTAGAGAAAATCATAAACAAGATGCAATACTAGTATACCAAACTTTTATCATATGTTGGAAGGTTACATTTATTTATATTTGTAATTTATGGCATCTAAATGTTTTGGAGTCAAATTTTTATCCTTCATAAAAAGATCATCCTCAAAATCATTATCTTATGTAGATATTCCTTATGGGCAAGCAATATTAACGGTAGAAAATGAGCCTTAAATGCTTGGTCAACTATATGTTTACCCAAACAAGATGCTATCCTTGGTTTGTTAGATATTCAAGTTTGGAATATAGTTGTTGTGGGTAAATATCCGTGGCATATTGCACAAGAAAATAACAACCTATGGATAAAATTGATACATAATTATTACATTAATGGTATTTCTTTTTGGCGTGATTAGTTACCTAGCACTGCCTCCTAGATTGTAAATAAGATATTCAAGCTTTGAAATGCTCTTGAGCCTATGTTTCTTACCCTAAATGATTATTTTCCCTATATAACATTAGTTCTCTATATGATAAAATTAGACATAGATGAACCCTTGTTCCATGGTGGAAATCAATCTGGCTGAATAAGGCTAGCCCCAAGCATAAGTGAGTGGTTTGGATAATTTTTCACTGTAACTCCACATGAAGTATTCCATTGGTAGGTTCACTTATGTGGATTATCTATCTTGCATTGTGTTGGCCAAAGAGGGCCTATCCAAAGGTGGCCTAATATGTTAGTTACCTTAGCTCATCAAACACAGGTATCTAGAAAGAATATACAAATGGTTAGAAGCTCTTGTGATGTGTGCATCTCTGAATGCTCGTATACTAGAAACTCTAAAATATTTTCTCAATTCCCTTATAGATGGAAGGATCTCATCAAGAAAATTATTTATACTGTGTTAGCTAGGTACTCAACTCCCTATAAGAATATGATTAGTGTTTATGTTAAGAGTTTTTTAGATAAGTTTTGGATACTAAATTGTAATTCTTCCTTAAATCAATGATGTTTTGATATTTTTTTTAAAAAAGTACAATTATATTGTAGCACCCCGAAATTTACTACTAAAAAGTTTCATTTTACAGTGGAAGCATAATTAAAATAACCAGATGTTATCGCCATAATTGACATAAGTTGGGCTTACCATCCCCACCTTACGTCAATCATAAGGCAAAATAATTTAAAATGCTCAATAGGATAAACATAAAACAAGAGGAGTTTCATAACAAAAATACGAGTTTGGAGGTTAATTTCGCTTACAATAACAAAATACAACAAAAAAGATACCGTGGATTAAAGAGTCTAAAAAGGGTATCCAGGTAAAAACATCATCTGAATAACATGACTCTTTACCCAAACACCCATTACAAATGAAAGTCACTCTTCCCTACACAATGCATCAAAGACAGCGAAATCATCAATTGGGTCCTCAAAGACCTGCACAAAACCATCAGGGCCATTTGCTCGTGGGAATGAGCAGCACCCATGAAAAGGATAATCAGTACGCTACGTACTGATTAAGGTAACCATATAGTCAAAACCAGAAAAACATATCATTACATACATTCACAGTGGAAAGTAGTATACATGCGAGATACAAGAATCAACATAAGGTATTTACTGGTTCAGTTTCGTATTATTTGAATATGATATAACCTATTCTTTTATTTATGTTGAGTTCAGGGACCCCACTATTCTTAAACCAATGGAATAGTCTAAAACACCTCCCAGGGCAAAACGCTCCTGGCCTTTATTCTTAAACAGGTGGAACGGTCTAAAGCACCTCCCAGGGCATAACATGTCTGACCACTATTATTAATCCGGTGGAATGGAATCCTACACCTCGGTCCTGACTCATGTAATTTTTCACTATAAGTTATTAGTGTCTTAATAATTGGTTACTTATCTCAGACTCATATTATCTTTCATGTTGATATTAGGCCCCACTATTCTTAAACCGGTGCAACAGTCTGATGCACCTCCGAGGGAAAAACACACCTATCTACTATTATTAAGCCTATGGAACGGACTCATAAAACACCTCGGCCTGACTCACGTGTTCTTTCACTTTAAATGATTAGTGCCTTATTCACTTTATGGAACGGTCTGAAGCACCTCCCAGGGCATAACGCATCTGGCTACTATTATTAAGCCAGTGGAACGGACTCCTACACCTCAGTTCTGGCTCACATAATCCTTCACTGTAAGTGATTAGTGTCTTAATCATTGGTTACTTATCTCATACTTATATTATATTTCATGTTAATATTAGGCCCCACTATTCTTAAACCGGAGGAACGGTCTGATGCACCTCCGAGGGAAAAATGCGCCTGACCACTATTATTAAGCTTGTGGAGCGGACTTATAAAACACCTCGGTATGGCTCACGTGATCTTTCACTTAAAATTATTAGTGTCTTATTCATGATTGGTTTATGATTAAAACATAATTAAGTCAAGCAAAGACATTAACATACAGATAATAAGACCGTTCTCAAAGATTAATATGCTTATTTTCCCTAAAAACCCTAAATTCACAAGTTAAGCATAACTTCCCACATATTGATCATTTATCCACAAAATTTATTATATGTTACTAAAATAATAGTATCATTAACAAACCTGAAATTCAAGGTCTTACTACTAATTCTTACACATGCGATGATAGCCCTATATCAAAAGTTACTACTCATAAGGCTCCCAAAATCTTAATTTCATAGGTAAGTCATAACTCTTTCCATAAGGCTCATATAATTATTAAATTCTATATACATACCCCAAATACCTATATTAACAAAATATCTGAAATTCCTAACCTAACTTTAACATTTTACACATGTAATAATAACATTACCGTTTTAAGGCTACTATTCCCAAATTAGGCTATTTTCTCATTTGAAGAACTTATGACCTTCATAATCACTCCCAAATACTTCAAATGATATTATTAGTATATTTTAATCCATCAAAAACATTAAAATACCAAAATTCCCACATAAACCCATATTGACCAAAATGCCCTTAAAAATAGCTGATAACCCTTATTTTACAAAAATCTCATATCCTCAATACCATCATTTCCAAATCCTCCTTTTATCAACATAAATTTTAAATATAATTATTTCCCACTTATAATAATTTATTAATCACATACTACTCTCCCACAATTTATACTCATCAATAAAAAAATATGACTTAGTGTAATATTATCATAGCAACATATCTTCCGTTATTCTTACTTCCTTCCTATCATATAATTCATATTAATATATCATATCATCAAAAAACATGCATTTTAATAGTATAACAACTATAAAATGATAACATACATAATCATACAAGCATTTCACACAAAATCTAAAATATCAACTAGTAGTCTTACTAATAAAGGCTCCGGTCTCTAAGCACACTTATCTTAATCTGCTTCTTCCAAAACTTCTAGAATATCACATAAGAAAAATTAACAAAAAATAATTAGAATTATTGATATAATTAATGAAGGGTTAAGGTAATGGAATAGAAAATAATAGGAAAAAACCAAACCGAGGTTCGAAGGAGGGGTCGGCTAAAAATTGTGTAATAAAGGGGGGATCGGTCGGGGTTGACGAGCAAAGGAGGGCTAGCAACGACACAACCTGCCATTTCTAGGGGGGTTGCAGCAACAAGGAAGGCCAAAATGAAGGGGTGGGATCGGTGGTGTTGGCCGAAGCTTGGGGGTGTTTTGGTGGATTTTACCGAAGCTTGGGGGTAGGAACAAGTGTTTTTGCTGCAGCTAGGGGGTGGGAATGGGAGGTGTTGCTGGTGTTAGTGGATGTGGTGCAACAAGGGCTGCCGAAGGTGGGTTTTTAGGGGTATTTTTGGGCAGTTTTGACGATGGTAAGGAGGGGAAAGAAAGAGGGGAAGGAGGTGTTGAATTCTACAAAAACAAAAGGGAGAGAAAGGGGTGTTAGAGTGCATTTATTACTGGGCATACACACACACACACAAGCACGAAGGAGGGGAAATGAGGAGGTGGTGATCGGGAAAAATTTCAACCTCAACCCACAATCACAGGAGCTGGGAATTGATGAGGTAGAGGTAGGCTTGGTAGAGGGAGGCGTGCATGCAAGGGAAGAAAGTGGAGAAGAAGGGTAAGGCGATCGACATGGAGAGAGAAAAAAAGAATTAAATAAGATATGGAGAGGGGAAGAAAAAGTAAAAAGGGAAAGGAAAAAGTGTGAGTTTAGATTTAGGTTTAGGTTAAATAATTATTCGAGATTAGATTTAAGTTAGAAAAAATATTAATAACTAAAATGTTATTGCACTAGTGTGCCTTAAATGCATGTTTAGTTCCAAATGTATCTTTTAAGTTGTTAGAAAATTACCAAATTATGGCGATCACTATATTTTGATGTTATTTAGCTATAAATAATTTTAAAATGTTATATAATTATTTTCATTATTTTTCAATTGAATTAGCCATTTTTGGAATAATTAGTTACCTTAATGGATTTTTATTTATCTAACTATTAAGGAACCTTTCTAGGAGGTTTCCTATCCTTTCTTTAATTATAAGATATGAGAAAAAATTATTTTATGGCCTTGAAAATGGCTCTACCTCCCCCATTTTCCTTAGATATTTAGTTTGGCCTTTTTCATATATTAAGAATTCTTTGTCGTTATCTTTCTCCACAAATATTAAGCTAGCCCACTTGTTCTTCTTCTACATTTCTTGTTTACCTGCTCATCCCTTCATCCATTATTGTGGCATTGTTCTTACTTCTAATTTCATTATCAAACTCCTTTTTTTACTTTGATTAAGTAAATGGTGATCGAGTTTTGTGAAGGTAAATTATTTTGATCCTTTCTCCTCCTTGATTTCAAGCTAGATTTTAATCAATTCTTTCTTGCTTTCTTAAATCTTCAACTTTAGGTAAGTCTTGTAAACTCCTTTTTAATATAATGTGTGTGTGTGTGTGTGTGTTATGTTTTGTATACAAAGCATGACATTTATGTTAGATGAGGATGCTAGATTTTATTTGGTATTTTATAAGGAACATTAAAGTATGATGATATGTAATACTTAAGTGTTTAGAATGTTTAATCTTATATGACATTGTATGTGTAAAGTAAGCATAATTTCCCCTTTGTATGATTCTCAGTCTCTTAGCCATTTTTTTTGTTCTTGTTGCCTTTAGTTATTTTTAAGTATTTTATGGTGATCATTGGATGCTTTACTTTATTTTCTTACATAACATATTAGGGTTTGTGCTTGTTTAGGTTAATTTATGCTTACTTGAAATTGGGAGCCTTAGGGGAATTTTGGAAAATCATTTGTGTTCTACCATTTATGGGAATAAAGTATATGTTATTAGTTTCCTTCAAGATAGCAATGTAAATTTCTTAAAATTTGGAGTTTAACCTAAGTGTTTTGAGCTTAAAATGTGGTAACTAGGATTTTCAACATATTAGGATCATTTTGGTCATTTAAAAGTTTTTGGAATTTCTAGGAGCAATATTATGATTTAAAAATATTTATTTAGATGTTTTTTTGGTCTTTGTATGAGCTCTATGAATTTCCATAATTTTTTAGTATTTATTTGAAAATTTAGGAGTTGGTTATGAATAAAATGAAAATTTACTAAAGATTGGAATATCTTGAGATAATTTGATATATTTTAATTTTGACCTTAGTCAATCAATTTTGACCACTGACTTTTGAAATAATATGCATGAATAGTAATTAGATTGAATAAAACTTTGATGATTTTTTTCTAAATGATTGTGAGAATGATTAATTGGCGTGATAAGTATTCAAGTGTGAATGGTAACTCAAAAGGGGTCATTTAACGTGATTTATCTTGTTTATTTTTTTTATATCTGAAAGTTTTAATGACGTAAGTGATGTGATGTGCTTGGGTAAATATGTGATCATGTAAGTAACTACTAATATTAAAGATAAATGAGTACATTGTTACTTTGAGATTTAGGTGAGTGGTATCGAAATGGTCTTCGAGGTAGGGTAATGTAGTTGTATACCTTTGATGTTGTATAGTAAGTGCTATTGTCGTAGTGCAATAGTAAACCCTTTTCTACTCTATAAGTAATCTACAAATCTTTTATCAAGTATCAATATGCAAGGTTAGGGTGTCCTCAATGATTCGTATATTTCTTTTTATTTCGTGGGCTTTGAGTTTGTTCCCAGACTCTAAAATGTGGATTTATTTGACCCTCTCATGTAGGGTCGTCCTTGACTTTTTAGTGGCCCTAGGAAAAAAATATTACTAGGGGTAGTGTGTGTAGAGAGATATCAAATGAGAATCACATTTTTTTTTAGTAATTTGAAAACTCTCAACTTGAACTGTGAGATTAAAAATGAAGGGTTGAGATTAAAATTATGCTATAGTTGAGGGAACTACCCTCAATAAATAGTTAAAATTACCTTCAATGGGTAACGAAAACTACTATAAATAACTTAAGAAATTATAGCATTCGTGTAACACTCTAAATTTTACTACTAAAAATTTTTATTTTTAGTAAAAGTGTAATAATAATATAGTTGGATGTTACCATTATACTCAACATAAATATGGCTTACCATACTATTCTTACATTGAATACAAGTCACAAAGGTTAACAATTAAATCATAATAAAATAGAGTATGAGAGAGATTCATAAAATTAGATAAGAGTTTGGAAGTTAACTTCAAATACAATATCTAAAATACATAAAAAAGTGATACATTGGAACTAAGATCCCCAAAGGTATATGGGACAAAAACTAAATCAGATAACATAACTCTATGTCCCAAACCCTAAGGTTAGTAGCATCACTCCTTCCCAAGAAAAGGGTAATAAGTAGTAAAATTATCGAAGAGGTCCTCATTTACTTCCACAAAATTATCTGGGCCATCTACTCGTGGGGAGCAGTAAAGTTTCACATAATACATAAGGTGACATAGAATAATAAGCATGCATATAAATTAACATAATATGATGCAAGGTAAGAAATTATTCCATAAACCCATTATTTTGTATAATCATAATTCATATTCTTATCTACATTGAGTTTAGGGACCCCATTATTCTTAATCTGATGGAATGGGCTGAAGCAAGTCTCTAGACTAACCGCTCTTGAACCACTATTATCATGCGATGGAATGAAAATCATATCTACCATGGAAACACAATCTTCATTGTTATTTTAAACTGGTGGAACACTATGAAGCACCTCTAAGGACAAAATTCTCAGGAGCCACTATTATCGCCTGGTGGATATACACAAAACCTTGTTCCTAACTCACGTAATCTCTTACTTTAAGTGATTAATGTCTTATCCTTTGTTATATTTCTCAAGATCGTTAGGAGGACACACATATAGATATGAAAGGATATAATCCAACTTAAGTTACTTATGCTAAACACATAAAACATAACCATGCGAACATTAGGACATACCCCCAAGGAAAAATGTTATATTTCCCTTAAGAAACCCTAATTTCATAAAATCAGTATAACTTCTTCCATAATACTCATTTTACTACCAAATTTAGTACATGTCCCTAAAATATTATTATTGATAATATATCTAAATTTCAAGGTCTAAATCTACCGTTATACATATTAAATAACAA
This sequence comes from Tamarix austromongolica, assembly GCA_039764185.1. Taxonomy (NCBI): domain Eukaryota; kingdom Viridiplantae; phylum Streptophyta; class Magnoliopsida; order Caryophyllales; family Tamaricaceae; genus Tamarix; species Tamarix austromongolica. Next base: position 82,272,934 of record CM077809.1, on the reverse strand, counting down.
CCCTACCTCTAGGGTTACTATTCATAAATCCTTATGAAACCCTAATTTCACAAATTAGGCATAACTTTTTCCATAAGACCTATATAAATACCGATTTTAATAAACATTCCTAAAATTACAATATTAATAACATATCCAAAAAATTATGGTATAACTCCAATGTTTTACACATGCAACAATGACCCCACCTCTAGGGTTACTATTCCTAATTTTGAACCAATTAACATGCTAAAATATCGAACAATCCACACTTAACCCATATTGACCAAAATTTGCTTAAGATAGCTAAAATACCCATATTTTCACAAAAATCCTACATATCCCAATATGAATGATTTTTCAACCTCCAACACATCTCATCATGAAAATTCTTAAGCAAATATATATATAAAATATCATAGCCCAACTTAGATATTGATTCATTCCAATTGTTCAACTTACAAAACAAGCTTAATTAATGATACTCATAAATGCATGATTTCATGTATTACTCATTTTTTCAAAATAAAACACAACATATCATATAGAGACATTATCATCATGAAATAATCCATATAATAATACCAAACATGAGATTTCATACAAAATTTCACATTACATACAAAACCCTAATTATGATATGTATCCTTACAAAAAATATCTCCATTCTCTAAGAACGTATAACCCTAATATGATTATTCTAAAACCACCAAAAAATACCTAAGAATTAAGGATAATACATCATTAGAACTTAAGAAAACAAACAAGGAAAATATAAGCTAAAGAAGGGTGGAAATGGGACAAAACCAAAGCAAACAAAACTTGGCACGAAGGGAGATACTTGTGTGGGAAAGTGGTGCAACCAAGTTGGGTTGTATGAGAGACTCAAAAAGATAGGGGCATGTTGCATGAGGTCCTCATTTTTATGGAAGATGCAACATGAAGGCCTCACATTTGTGGGGGTTTTGCAACATGAAGTTGTGGTGTATTTGGGGTGTTTGTTACATGAAGTTGTAATGTTGTTGGGAGTAGTTTGTGTGAGGTGTGGATGCTGGAAGGGGTGTGTTGTGAGAGTTATGAATGTAGCTAAAGCTAGGCAGTGTGAGTTTCTCATGTTGCGGCTAGTTATCAACGTGAGGTGAGGTAGGTTAGATAGATCTTTGCTGGAGGAAAAATGGCAAGATGATGACAAACGAAGGATAGAGAAGTTGATGGGAGGAAGAGTGAGTCTGGGAGAGTTTGTGTGATTTGTAAAATGAATTAAGGTATGGATAGGAGCGGTATATAGAATAAATTTGAGTGTGAAATGGGAATTATTGAATGGTGCAAGGTCAGGGAAGTCTGGTGTGGCTTGCCCTTTGTCTTTCTTCACCCAATATGGCTAGAGAAGGAAATGGGCTCAATTGCCTGATGGTTAAGGGCTATAGACTTAAAGGGCAGGTGTAGGAAGGTAGTGGACATGAAGGGAAAGGAAAAGGGGCCATGCAGGAGGGACATGCACGGCCTTAAAAGGAAGAAGGAGAAAGGGAGATCGGGACGAGGATAAAGAAAATACAAAAGAAAAGGGGGAAAGAAAAAATAATTTAAGGTTAGGATTAGAATTAGGTTTATATTTAAGATTATAAAATTATGATAAAATTAATTTATCAATCATTTGGGGTCAGGGTCAAGTTAAAATGTTAATCACCAATAATTATGGTTATAATTAGGTTTATATTTAGGATTAAGAAATTAGGGTAAAATAAGAATATTAATTACCTAAGATTAGGGTTATATTAAAATATTAATTACCTGATATTAGGATTATATAAAATTTAGGGTATTACAATTTGAGTGTGAGAAAAAAAAAGGTGTTGCCATTTTTGTAAATATTGTTAGTTTATATTTCATATTTGGAAATTAACTCGGTATGTGGTAAAAACTACACTTAGTGGGTGGAGGAAACTACTATAAGTATATTATAAAACTAAAATATTTGAGTGTTAGGAAAAAAAGGTGATTTTTTTTGTTTATAAATATTGTATATGTATGCTTTATGTTAGGAAAATACTCTTAATAAATAGTAAAAATTATCTTCAGTGGGTGGAGGAAATTACTAAAATTAGCTTTAAAAACTATGGCGTTCTTTCTTTTCACTACAAGGATTGATTATATATATATATATAGTCTACAATTGTTGGAATAACACAAAAATAGAACTTTGCTAATTATTAAAATAATATAACTCAAGTCATCTATAAAAAATACGTTTTAAATTCATATTCAAACATGGAAAAATAGTAATAATAAAAATAAAAATAACAAGAAAAATAAAATATCTTTAACAAGAAGAGTCAAAAAAAGAAATTGAAATAATCTGATAAAAATATTTGAAGGAAAAAATGAAGTAGATTTATTTTTTTTAAATTTGATCGCCATTGTTGTTCCTAATTATTTCTATACTTTATTAAATGTGTGGGTCCTTTAATTATTAAAGTAGTGTAACAAAAATATAACCAGGTATAATGAGATTTGAACTCCTACACTTCATACCATGTTCTATACCTCATTACGTGTTACATGTAATGCTAGTCAATTGAGTCACCTAATTAACTTATTCTCTCGCTTACTTCCATTATATATATACATATAATTTTTTCCCTCTAAATTTAGGACTCCTTTTATTTTTGGGCCCTAAACTCAAGTCTAGTTTGGCTATAGCCAGGGTCAACATTTCTCTCAGGTTATAAATAATTTGGATATAAGTGTTTTGACATATTATTAGTGTTGTGGCATATTATTGGTATTGTGGCAAATTAATGTTGTGATATTTTATTGTGATTGTGGTATGCATGTCGTAAAATATGATTATTTTTTCTATTGCCATCGTGCCTTGAATTTTCATTGGTAACATTTAATAAGAACGAATGAGTGTGTGAAAAGGATTGTGTGACACTATATATGAAGTAAGTGTAACACCCCAAAATTTATTATTTAAACATTTTAATTAAGTGAAAGAAATTATTAAAAAAAAAAATTGGTTGTTATGCCACATTCAACATAATGAGGGGTATAATCAATACTCAACCCATGTCAGATATAAGGCCAAAACAACTTAGACACAAAAAAATAAGTGTGGTAAGCAGTTTATCCATGGTCGAGGAAAAACTAACAACAAACCAAAAAAGGTAGAAGGAATAACATATTTAAATATAATATACAAATATTTACAACACTTGATGTCCCAAAAATAGAGTGAGTAAAAGTGTTAGTATTGGTATAACTTTCTTGTAGTGAGTAAATCAACCTCTTAAGAGGTAGTATGTTCACATTGCATGTAATCATATAATAATGAGAATCATAACGAAAGCATATAATCACATGCAACATTAAACAACTAAATATAAACATGATTTTATACTCAACATATAATAAAAGTCAATCATAAATTGATCCTCCAACCATGAGATTTCCTCAATTCAAATGAGTATTTATTGTTTACACCAAATAGTTTAATGTAGTGTTTATTGATAACACCAAACGTTCCAAACATTATAAAGTCAAGCCTAATTTGATTATTCAAGAGGTACCACAAGTGATTTTCTAATCCAAATCAGATCAAATGAATTCAAATAATGAGTGGAATACAATCCCATAAAATAAGGAAATGATCATTAAGAGGTATCACCAAGATCAAACTGCTCAATTCCAAGGCCAATCTCACTAAGGGAGTCACACAACATAACAATAAACCATACTAAACATCAACACCCAAGTATTTAAGTATGCATACCCTTTATAGGTTGTGTTGAATACCTATAGAGAAGAAATGAATCCTTTGATCCTCAGGTCCAACTATACAATTAGGGGTCTAAGTCCGAGGTACGAGATTTTTCCAACTAATTTTGCTTTTTTACTTTGAGTAATCAATGTTTTATTCAAAATTACCTAATTATCAATAATGGGTACATGGTTCATTCAACAATCAACCATCAAGTAATGGACCACAAGGATCATAACAATCCAATGCCATAGAAGGCCCATGGTCAGTCATTAAGTCATAGTCGAGACACTTAATTAATTCCATTTAATTCAAACCGATTCAACCTTTGATTTCCAATTGTCCAAAAAGTCACTTGCCAAGCGAGATGTAAAAGGTTATCAATAAATTCAAATAAATTTGAATAAGTCTAATCTATGTTAAATTATCTAGCTCCTAGGCACAATTTATCCACTTATGGCTAAATTACCCTTGCACACTAATTATTCCAATCATTATCATTTTAGCCCAAACCTTTATATAATTCAATAAACTTTTAAAAAGGCTAAATACCATTAAATAAATCCTTTAACATAAAATAATACTTCTAACAAAGTTTTAAAAATAGCAAGAAGACCATTTTACCCCCACTTGGATAATAATCATGCTTAGCACATAAAAATGTAGCCATACATATCTAGCACACCATATTTCACATGCTCATAATAAATAATGTAACATCATACATATTTGACATGCATGATGGAAAAATGACATAACATATGTAAAATGACATAGATGTCCCTATGGCTCATAAAACATTAATTATGCACAACTAGGCCTAAAATGCTCAAATCCTATAATAATATTGTAACACCCCCAAAATTCACTACCGAAAAATTTCATTTTATTAAAAGATACGGCAGAAGCAAAGAAAGCAAACTGTGATTTTTAGGGATATTACCACCGTGATCAGTACAAGCCTGACCATCAGCCGGTCTCATACTAACCACAAGGCTAAGAAAGATTACCATCAACCATTAATCAAACTTAAACAATAATTCATAGAAGATCTAGAAAACTCATAATACGAAAATCAGAGTACACGTAAAAAGAGTTTACAATTCCAAAAGAGTGCATAATGGAAGTTCTCAAAGGGATAAAAGTTACAGTACAATAAAACAAGTCTGAATAAACCTATACAAGATAAATGAATAGTAAAAAGAAAATCCAGCCACGTCGCTCTTGGTCCCCAGGCAAGTCCAAGCTCTACTCTCACCACGCCCGATGCCTCGTAAGCATTGAAGGCATAAAAAATAGCATCACCTACCTGCACAAACTCAGTAGGGCCCTCTACTCATGGGAATGAGCAGCACCCATGAAATGGGTGGTCAGTACGCTACGTACTGAGCAAAGTAACCATGCATCTAAGGCCAAGCATACAAAGACATATAACACGAGCATGATCATATAGACAGCATACAACCAATACAGATAAATAAAGGCCAAGCTATAGTCCGGATAAACTGATTCTTTAATCTCTGATCAATACTCATTTCACACCATGCTTATTATCAATCCTTGCGAGTGTAGGAACCCCACTATTATAGCTGATGGATTAAAAATAAAAAAGGCAGAACACACCTGATCACTATTATATATCGGTGGATTGGTCTCCAAGGCAAGATGCTTATGGCCACTATTATGCCAATGGATTGGTCTGGTCGCAACTCTCATGGTGTTCCACTGTAAGTACTTAATGTCTTTTACATGTCTTATTATAACTTAGAGTTTGGTTTATTGAGCTTGGGATCCCCCACTATTATAGTAGGTGAATCAGAAACGAAGAGGGCAGAACGCACCTGACTACTATTATATGCCAGTGGATCGGTCTCTAGAGCACCCCAGCACCTGGCCACTATTATGCCGATGGATTGGTCTAGGCCCTGCTCAATAATCTTCCACTTTAAACGATTAATGTCTTACTGTGTCTTATTCAACAAGTTTTCACCCTAGATATGCATGTCACAAACCATCTATCCTCCCAAGAGGGTACGTCCCATATCTTGAGACTTCTACACCTCCCAACACACCCTGACATCCTTTCCTTCTTCCACTTACTCACACTAGAAGCCCAACTCCTATGTGTGTGGGTCAAGGCCCACTACCTTATACTATCCAAGTCCATTCACTATCTCCCCCTAATTAGGCCTATGTGACCCATCCTTCTCTGCCTCATGCAACTAAAGCTCCTTTACCACCCCACAAATCATCTCACTTAGATTTAATCCCCATCATTTCACTTTACTCCCCAAATACACATGTGACCATGAAACCCTAGTTGGCCGCTCCAACCCTAGCACCTTTCTTTCTCATATGCCACCCCTCCATTTCTCTCCTCCCATCCTTACTTTCTCATGACACCCATGCTCACCCTACACATGATATTCTTCCACTCTCATCCCATACTCCACTCACCCTCAATTATTTTTACTTTCACAACCACCTCTAATTAGGGTTTTCCTCCCAAACCCTAGCCAGGTTTCCTATACACCCTTGTACCAACCTACGTACTATTTTTCATCAAAAGTCTCCAATCACCCCGACAACTCTTCTCTTACCTTACTTACACCCCAAGACAACTTTTTCCATGTAAATATCATCCCCATACAGACTCCATCCACCCTATGCAAACCCTAGAAATTCCCATGCAACCTCCTTCCATCATGTGCAAACCCTAGAAACTCCCATGTAAACCTTAGAGATCCCCATGCAAACTCCTTCCATCCCATGCAAGGTTCACCCCACTCTTTTATTTTGTTCATAATTCCCTTTTTTATTGCCCCTCATGGGTCATGAGATAGTTAGGTCAATCCCATATCCCTCTTACCAACTCACTTCTCCCTTTTCCCTTTTCATCCTTTCACACCATATCACATTATTAAACAACCTAGCATGCATATCCTAAAGGGCCACATCATAAAACATCATAAGCACAACATATATATCAACACACACATGTCATAGGGGAGTCACTTATGCATACTTTAACTCTAAGTTGTGCTACAAATAAACAGTCATAATAATCACAAAGTACACAACATGATATAACATATGGCATACAAGGCACATAACATACACATAGAGGGTCTTAGCTACATCCTTACCTAACACGACACCGATCTTGGAGTACGCTCCTACGCTTCCTTAGGGTTTTGACTAGATTCACCTATAAGAGGAAAAAACTAAGGGTTAATTTCCCTTTTACTAAAATCACCATCATTTCCTACCTTACCCTTATCCTAGCCTAATATTAGGGTTACTAATATTAATAGTATTTTTATAAGTAAAAGTAGGTTTTTTATTCTCAAAGTAGCTAACTATGTCATTACTAGTCAAAATAGGTTTTAGGAGGTACATCGGTTCATGTAAAGGTATTTATAGCCATATTTGTATTATTAAAGATAATAGCTTAAATATTACTGATAATAGTAATAATGATAGTTATAACAATAATAATAATAATAATAATAATAATAATAATAATAGCAATAGTTCTAATCTTAAGAATAATACTTGAAAGGGTCCTAATAATCATAATAATAGTAACCTTAGTGATAATAAGGTCAAGTTTAGTAGTAGTAGTAGTAGTAGTAGTAGTAGTAGTAGTAGTAGTAGTAGTAGTAATAGTAATAGTAGTAGTAGTAGTAGTAGTAGTAGTAGTAATAATAATAATAACAATAATAATAATATTGTTAAGGATAATACCAATAATAATAACAATCGTAATAATGATAATATAAGGGTTCGAATATTTATAATAATAATAATAATAATAGTGATAATATGCCAAAGTTAGCTTTAATAATGATGATGATGATGATAAAAATAATAATGATATTACTGATAATAAAAATAATGATATTCATAATATTAATAAAAATAGGGTTTCGACCCCTTTATAATAATAATAGTATTAATGCTCTGAGGTTATATTTAATAATAGTAATGATAATAATAATAATAATGATAAAAACAACAACAACAAAAAAAAACAACAACAACAACATTAATACAAATAAAAGAGATACATTTGCATAAATAGGGTTTTAAGGGTTGGGGTACCACCAAGGGATGGTGCTGACTAGGCGACACTGGCGGCTGTGCACGGTGGCTGGGGTAGTGGAGGGAGAAGAGGGGGTAGATAGGTGGTTGTTTAGGATAGAAGAGGGGTAATGAGAGGATGATTGAGGTGGCGGAGGATGCCTTAGGTTGAGAGGGCTGGAATGGTGGTGGTGGTGTAGCTAAAGGGGCGGCGCAGGCGGCGACAGGTGTGGTGGCCAAAGGTGGTGGAGAGGGAGGAAGGGAGAAGGAGAGGGGGTAGGGAAAAGGAAGGTGGGGAGGTAGAGGAGGATATGCTGGTGGTTTTGGGGGGTAGGGGAGTGGTGGTTGCAGCGGGAGCAGCGGTGGATGACGGCACAAAGGGCAGTAGTGGGTGAGATGAGGTTAATTAAGGAGCTAACTTTGCGCAGCCAAGGCAGCTCGTGCAGGGAGAATCAAGGGTGGTGATTGGTGTAGTTCGGTGGAGGGTGGTGTAGGGAGTGTTTTGAGAGGTGGTTTGGGTTGCGGAGCTAGGCGGTGACGACGGAGCAGATGACTAAACAGCTGCGGCGCACAAAGTAAGGGAAATTCTGGGTGGTGAAAAAAAGATCAAATGGGGGAAGTTGAAGGGTATTTATAGGTCATTTAAGGGGAAAAATGATAGAGGGGGAAGAGGGGAAGATGATGGCACATGTGGTAGGTCACCAGCCGGCGACGCACAACCGATACAGGCCTACAAAGTTGTAGGTATGTCAGCTCGAGGAAGGAGAAAGGAAGGGGGAGAGGGGCACGTGTAAGGAGAGAGAGAGAGAGAGTGATTGGGTGGAGAAGGGAGAGGGATCAACGGGGGAAGAGAGGGGAGGTGGCAGGCCGGCATACGGTGTTACAGAGGCGTGTGCCTGCACGAAGAAGAGTGGGGGAGACGAAGGGTCGGGGAAGAAGGAGGGTCGGGGGAGGAAGGAAGAAGAAAGGGGTGGATAGGTCGGCCTAGGGGGGAAAGGAAAGAAATAAAAAGAAGGGGGAGCCAGACCAAGCTGCTGATGAGGGAAAAGAAGGAAAGGCGGTCCTTAGGCTGCGCAAGGGAAGAGAAGAGAAGGAGGGAGGTTTGGGTCATGGGGGTAGGCTGGCCCAAATTAGGGGAGGAAGGGAAAAAGAAAGAAACAAAGAAAGGAGAGGAAGGAAAGAAAAAAAAGAAGGGAAAAAGGAAAAAAGAAAAATAGATGGGTTGGGGTATTTAAAATATTTTGGTATTTTAGAATATTTAAATAATAATTAAAATTTCTTTTTTGGTTAATTTAGGATATTTTAAATGATTTTTCCTTAATTCCATTTTAATTAGTAAAATACCCTAAATTTTCTTAATTAAATTATTTATTATTTTTCTCTTGATTTGTCTTTAATTACTTCCTCTTATTTTAATAAAATAATTTATTTAGTTAATTTTCCTAATAAATTATTATTTTTCCATAATTCCTTAAATTAAGGTTTTGGGGTATTTCTAATCTATATCAACATCTAATTAAAATAATCGATTAAAAAAATGAAACATATAACATGGTATGACAAGGTTTCGGTTGGACCATTATTCCCTTACCACGATCTACACAAAAATAAATGCATAAAAATAACATGCTTTCACCTATTATCATATGTGTAAAATCACCTATTTAGCTATTACTAATTACATACATGGTAATAATGTATAAATATAGTGTCATACAATAGTTTATAACTCACAAAATACACATACATATTTAAATTTCATGTTCTTGTGCATATTAACATAAAAATCATATAATAAATAAAACCTAGCATGATACTAAGCCTTAAATTCTTAACATGCTCTCACCACATATTCTACCATCTAAAGAGTAATTTAGATTTAGTTATATACAAGCTCAAGAAAAAGCACACAAAAATGCCTATTCCAAGGTAAGTTTCAAGTCCTTCTTGAATTCCCTTTAAGCACAAAAATATCATATAAGCATAAAATAAAAATAGAAATTACAAGCTTAGAATAAGAATCAATAATATGGGAAAAATGATAGAAATGATAGAAATAAGGACCAACCTTGTATTGAAAGAATGGAAAGTTGAGCAAGAATAAATTAAGAACCAACACCACTTCATTTGAACATTAGGTTCCTACATTTAGATCAAATTTTTGGGAGATAATCTTAAGAGAATTAGGTAAGGACAGAGCAAAGTAAAGGGGAGAAAAGATGAGGAGAAAAATTAGTTGCAACAAAATTATAGCATCAAAGTTTCTAAAAATGAGCAAGGAGTGGAGTTTGAGGCTTCTAAACAATGTTTAAATCTAAGATAAAATGAAGGGAAAAGGGTGAGGAATGTAGAGTAAGGTGTAAGGAACAAAGATAAAAATATACCAAAGTGAATCATGTGAATCATTAGTTGTGGGAGCTAGGAAAAAGCGAGAAAAAGTCATCCCAGCCGAAATCAGTAACAACATGCACAATTGGTTGTGAATGGGGAAAAAAGGGGGAAGGAAGGAGGTTTGGTGCAATTTCAAGGAGAAAATTTGCTGGAAGTGAAATAGTACAATGTAAGGGTTAAGATGAAACAAAATTTAGACTAAGAGGTCAAAGAATGAGAGAGAATGAAGGCTTGAAATTTACAAATAAATTAGCTTTGCTATTAGGAAAAAAACATGATTTAATGTGGTTTTTATTCCAATGTACGATTTGGTAAAAAAAAAATAGGGAGTTTGGTGGCATGAATCGGACAAGGAGAGTGTAGAGGATTGGTTAACCATGCTGACACTTAAATGAAATCTATGATGATAGGTGTGTAAGAAAGATTGATTAAGGTTGGGTTTATAAGTATCTATGTCATAAAAAATTAAGTTGTACTATTAACCAAAATTTTTGTTGAATGAAAGTAACTAAGCCCACAAATTAGATTTACTTTAGTTATAAGGATAGTTTAATTTCAATCGATAATTAGGGAATTAATTACATTTCATTTTAGGTAATTAAATTATAAGAAAGTTCAATAATAATAATAATAATTTATTAGAAAAAAATAGTAAATGGATCCCAAAAGTTAAAGAAAAGATTATGGGGAGGTGCAAAATAATTTTATAAGTTCAAATTTATAAAATTATTTGGTATTTGATTTGATTTGATATCTGACGGATGGAAAATAAACAAAAATGGCAATAACAAATAAGTTGATTAAATTAGGGATGTAAACAGGGTGGATTCGGGGTGGGTACACCATACTCGTACCCGTATCAAATAGGAAAATTCGTACATGAATGGGTATCCATTTACACATTAATATCCGTTACTTGATAGATAACCCATTTACCCATAATCCAATGATAACTTATTTATCCGTAAATGGATATTATCCAACTAAAAAATCTATCATCCGACAGATAAATCCATTTAGGGTTATTCCAAATGACAATTTTCATTTTAATATTATACTATATTTATTTTAAAATCAAGGGTAAAGAGCAATTGTATCTCGAGTAAAAAAATACGGATATAGATATAGGTATGGGTACATGTATACATATGCATACCCCTTACTTGTATCCATACCCGAGCTGGCATATATTTTTCTCCAACATCCATATATGTATCTGCATTTGTTTATACATATTCATTTAAGTATAGTTAGGATTTTGGGTAAAATTTGCCATCTGTACATCCTTTAGATGAAATGTGTGTTTTTTGCAAATGTAGGGGAAAAAAACCAATGGTTTAAATTGATGTGGATTATGTCCCCCTAATTTTTAAAACCAAAAACATTCAAATTAAGGAAATATGCAGAAGCTAAAACTAATATCGATGGCATTACTGCCATACCTAGTGTAAGTATATTCTAGTATCTTGCTTGCACTAGATGCTAAGGCCAATTTAAGTAAGAAAGTACATTGAAACAAAAATTGAACCGAATGAAATAATAAGAAAATGTCAGTTACAACTAAAATGATGAAAGTTATCTACTAAAATCAATACAATAAAGAAAATAATGAAAATGGCCACCATTTTCTCTCTCTTGTCCACCATTCATGTGATCAATAAGGAATATGATCACTAACTACCTGCACAAGGTCATCTGCTTATTGCATCCCCATTTAAAACATGTAACAAGTTAGTTAGGATAACAACTAAGTAACATGTAAATACAAAGGAGTATAGTGCTCGTACGCATGTACATACATATGTTACTTGATGATAATATACAACCTAACTATATTTTACTGTATATTAAAATGTACCAATAATCCCCATTTTATTACTCTATTTCCTCAAGTGACCACATAACACAGAATATTATTTTCAATACCTGAATATGGGAAACCAACTTATCAAGAGGGTTACCCATAAGCAGTAAAGGCTTGGAGGATCGCAACCCAACCGAGGGATGAAGCCAGATAACCAATAAACACCAAACAAACCAAAACCACAACGGGAGCTAAAAGTTACATTTGGGTATTCCCATTGGACCAAGCCAAAGAGGATTAACAATGGTCTCAATCCTTAAGTGTGCACACCCCCTACTAATATCGCAACCTTAGATAGAGTATATCTAAAATAAGCCCAAGTGAAATATATAAAACCACAGCTGACCTAATATAGATAGTCAACATAACTAAATTAAAAGCGGAATATATACAACCGCAACTAATCCAATATAGATACACAGCACAACCAAATCTCAGGAGGCCACCCTGAAGGATCCCAACCCATTCTTGTCTTAGAATTCAAGTTATTTACGTCTTATTAATAATAAACATATATAATGCAACAAACACCCATGACTATATTAATTATATAAATATTATTTTCTATATCCATTAAGACTTATTCATAATCACTACCAAATAAATTTATAAGGTGCAACACATTAGTTATTTTGTTAATCTCATGCATCACATTAGTATTTTTAGGTTAACAAGTGATTGACAAGATTATATTAGGCATGTGATTAGTATTCCACAACTATTGCAACTAAATTAAATAATATAACCCTTTACGTGGTTCTGTACTACAACCATTCAAGGCTCTCTAGCTTCCATTTTCTTTACTTATTTATTGATGACTAGAGTTATGATGTACAAAACTTTAACATAAAATAAATAATTAAAATACATGAGTAAAATAGTATAATAAATATTGAATGAAAGAACAGAGGTAATCGGGAACCCATAAGTTGAATATACAAACTTCTACTCGTGTGTTATCATTATGCCTAATGAAACCTTCACTTTTCCTTAGTATACGCATGCATAATTGTCTATAAATGAATAAAACAAGTAGAAAAAGTACAATTTCTTATCACTTTGTACGTTCATTCTAGCCATATTCTTATATATGTCTCATCATGGTACAAGTAAAATGGGAAAAAATAATTGGATGGAGAGAATGGTCGGTAATTGCATGATCAAACTAATGTTTGCCAATTAAATTAAGGTAGAATCATTTTTTTTAATTGAAAGGCAAAGCCGATGCAAAATACCGACCACTACTTTATATATATACAATGTTTATTAGTGCACAAATAACCATAACCTCTGGTTCTCTATAATAAAAAGAAACATAGTCATCGACTATTATAAGTTACATCCTCTCTCTCTCTCTATATATATGTATATATATTTTCTTAGCCATCAATTTATAACTATACAGCTGGAAAATAGATAGGAGAAAAAAAATTATTAGCATGGCTGGATGATTTGATGGTCATATGGTGGGATAATAAATCCGATGAGGAGAAATTGATCGTAGGAAAAAGAACAAAATATTATTTTGTACCGAAACTGATTGTCGCTAAAATGGCTCTATGACATTATTTTCCCCCAATATTCTTTTTGTTTTCCTCACTCTCGTTTCATATATATACTCCACAATCATTTACCAACTTAACTATACATATGATATAGCATATGAAATTTGGGGCTAATAGATGGTATATAACGAAAGGAATTTAAAAAGGCTAGCTAAGTTATTCATAATTATAGGGGTGTAAAAGGTTAATTAATTAATTAATTAATCTTTTATTCTTATTTTTTTCTCTAAGTCTATATTATTCACTAAACTAAAGGTAAATATTAAACTACCAAATTAAATGAGACTTGGTGAATTATCCAAAAATATTATTATTTATTATAATTTTATGCCTAATACATTATTTATATACTCCAATAACTACCAAATTAATTATTAATTAACTAGGTGCTTAAAAATTACTAGGTATTATATGAATGGATGCCAAATAATTTTTAAAAATTGAATATATAAAAATAATTTTAGTTTTGTTAGTCATGCACGTTTCTATATTGGATCATTGGATGTAGAAGTAACCCTCTATATTTATTATTTTAACTTTTGGCAAATCTTTCTTTAAAGGAAAAAAATAAAATAAAAGAGAGATACATCTAAGCACTACTTTAAAATATTATTTTATCTAATTTTGAGTGACCATACTTCATGGTAGGTATTATGTATTAGACTGGAAACAACTACCAACAAACAATATCATGTAAAACTATATTGACATCTGAGATTTGGAAGAGTTACACGATTTAATAACTTTGTAAAAAGTTTATAATAATTGTGTACACTCAATTACACTCATTCTCAAATCTCAAGTGTGTATACTCGTGAAACTTAAAGAAAAAAGACATGATAATTTTATCTATTCAAAAAATGGCTGGCTATATCAATTGAATGGAGATTTAATTTTAAAATAATTTATTTTCTAAATGTAGTTCTAAAACTATGGTTACATTCTTATCATCTTATTTTCAAACCTAATAATATTATACTAAATCAAATTAGATGATGATGATGGCAATGACAACAATTAACAATAGCAATAACAATAGTAGTAATGATAGGTATAATAATAAACTAATAAAAATAATGATAATAATTATTTAGCTATTAATAAATCATAAAATTAATGATGGAGATGATGTTAAAACAATAATTATCATTAATATGATTACTACTTGTTTTTAAATTATTCTTTCATTATTGTTATTTGTATTATTCTTTGACTATTATTATTATTATCTTTAATTTATCTAAATAACAAACATACTAGTAATGAATTCAAAATTTAAGAAATTAGATGAGGTTATAGGAAACATGTTTGGAATTTGTTTCAATTAAATAAGATATGTCTGTGTTGTTACAACTTACAATAAAGTCGAACACATTTAAGTTTTGTTTAAATTAAGAAAAAGTTCTATTAAACTATTATTAATTTTATATGAATATGGTATACAAACTATTATATCCATTAATACTTCTTAATATAATATTCAACTATAAATTAATCTAATATATATTATTTTATAGTTATTAAATATTAAAAAAATAGGATATTATAAATTTCAAAAGTTTTTTTAAAAAAAGTGAAAAATAAAATTTTATTAATTTAAAATTTTAAGATATTTATTTAAAAAAGCACATGACTAAGGTCACAATATAAAATTCACAGTCACCATAAAATTATTTTTAATTTATTGAAAAATATGCCTTAATGATTTTTATTTTTAATTTAATAGTTTTATTTTTAAAGTGTTTATATCACTTTTTACTTTTATACCTTTTCATTTCCAAAATTTTCATTTTTATGTTTTATTATTTATAAAATTATAAAAATTCAATTTTAAAATTTATATTCTTTAATTTTTTAATATTTACTTTTTTAAATTTAATTTTTTGAAATAAAACATGTTTTTATAAATTAAAAAATATTTATATGTAAATTTAATTTGTAGTAAGCTAGTAAATTAAGTAAATATTAATGAATATAATGATACTTGTATGTTCATAATACATACATACATGTATACATATATATAGTTTAATTTATTACACACACACACATATATATTTGAAAAAATAATATTAGTTTAATTTATTACATCAATATTCAAACCTTTTTGTCTATATTATAAATTCATAAATATTTTTTTTAATTTAAATATATTTCATTCGGTTATTCTTTAATAATTAATTATCTCACGTCATATGTGACCCACTATTCTTTTAATAATGAATTATCAATTGACTTACACTTATATAAAATTACTTATCTTAAGTAATTATATAAAATAATTATTTATTTTAAAAAATATTCAGTTAATTTTTTTAAATAAATAAATATTTTATATAATTATTTTTTATAAGTAAATTTAAACAAGACCTTAATCTACTTTTATACTTCGAAAAATATGTGATATGACTACGGCCTAGGGCCTAGTGGGAGACTGAGAGGTCTCTATAGCAGCCTTTGGCATATATTATAAGGTGATCATAGTAATGCAAAGCACAAATTTTCTTTACGTGGGTTTCACGACCAGAAACTTGTGGTGGTTAGGCTTAGAGATAGTTGCATAGGTAAAAAATGAGGATGTAGAAACGTTGACGAAAAGAAGTGTGTGTGTGTGTGTGTATATATAAGTATATTTATATGGATTTTGTAAACAAGGAAATCCAAAAATAAAAATAAAAAAGGCATTTTCGAGATGATGGTAATATTTAATGGAGCTTTGGTTATTCATGGGCTTAGGCGACTCGTAATCTTTTCTTTTAGTCCACTATTTTATATTTTTTTAGAATGATGCTTAATTAAGTATTGTTTGGTAAATTCTCATCAATTTAATTTGAACTAAAGTAATAATACTATTTTGTAGACTTCTTTTATTTATATCAAAAGTAATAATGATATGTGATCACTCATCTGATGCTTAATAAATTAATATACATTAATAATTTTAAATATTTTCTTTTGCTAAATAATGATGAGTAAGTATATTTAATAAAAATAGTATGACCTGCTTATAAAATAATAATATGATAGATAATATAAATAATAAAGATATGGAAATAATATGTCAAATAAACAATCCGAAGTTCATCTAAACTAATAATATCAATCATGTGATGTCTACCAATCACATATTACTACATAAACAAGCTTTAATAACAGGTTTTAAAAGGTATAATAATATTTTTGAACTATTATTGAATCGTTTGCTTTTAAAGCTTTAATAATGATTAAGAACCGTTATCAAAAACCTTAAAATTAGCACATGATTGGTTGGTGACTTATCTCATTTGTAATAAATTGATGCATATTGATAACTTTGAACATTATTTATTTGATAAATAGCAATGAGTTGGTATATTTAATAAGAGTATAAAAGTAATAGTGTAGGATAATTTAAATATTTAATAAAAAAATAGTATGACCTACTTATAAATTAATAATATGGTTGATAATATATATAATAAAGTTTAAAAAATAATATGAAAAACAAATGACTAAAAGTTATCTAAACCAATAGTATAGATCATCTCATGCCTACCAAACACACACACTATTACAAAATCAAGTTTTAATAACAATTTTTAGGGGTTTTAATGATAGTCATGAACCAGTAGTGAATCATTCGTTATTAAAACTTTAATAACGATTAAAACTATATAAAAAAACCCCTAAAATTAGCGCGTAATTGGTTGATATTTGAATTTTAACAATGATTATTAAGTGAAAATCATTATCAATTGTAGTTTTTAACAACTATTGTACTTGGGAAACTATTGTAGAACAATGCAAATATTATGCATCTGAATACACTTTGTAAGGTAATCCCAGTGTGAAAAATAGTAAAAAAATATAATAAGTATAATAACATTTTAATTATTTTAGTTTTAAATTATAATATATATATATATATATATATATATATATAGTTTGATTTTAACAATTTTAATTTTAATTTCAAAAAATATTATAATAATAATAATTATTATTATTATTATAAGTGTAATAATAAAATATCAACCCAAAGAAAGAAAAACATTAAACGAGGTTTAAATAAACATCAAACTAAAGAAGAAAATATATCAACTGAAGTTTAAGTAAACATTAATCCAAAGAAAGAATGACATCAACTGAAACATAAGTGAAAAGTGTGCTAGGACTTTTTTTTTCTACTTAAACATTACTAATTTGCACTTCAGATGTATCTTACAAGGCACACCCAAGTGTATAACAAAATTTGTCATTGTAGAAAGTAGTTTTGATAATGATTTTATAAACAACTGTTATTAAATATGCTCCTTGTGTTAATAGGATATTTTTGTCAACAACTTTGTTACAAAAAATCATTATTATAAGACTTTTAAAAACAATTTTTGTTAATAACCATTATTAAAACCTCTCTTTAAAAAACATTTTTTTATTCTAGAACACATATATAGATATATATATATTCAAGATATACCAAAATTACAAATGTCTATGGAAATAACAATTTAAATATATATATATATATTCACAAAAATGAGTAGCCCAAGCTACAATTAACTCTAGTAGCATAAAAAAAATACATGTTGTCAACAAATTACATACCACTACAATAAAACATGCGTTCATTGTCTTGTTCCTTATGCTCCCATCCTTCTACGTTGCCCACGACAATATTTCTCCTCAAATTTAGCCCTTATATGTCAATGAATAATGACTATATGTGTGATGCCTCAAAATTTTGATGATATTTATTTTTGGGCATTTAGCCTTTATTCGAAACATAACCCTAAACCTTAGCTTATTTATCATTTCTAATCCTTAAATTGTAACCTAAACCATTTCTTAAATATTTTATCCTGATTGTTTTCATTATGTTTACTTTTTCTTTACCCCTCTCCCTTCACTGGTTGTTCTTCTCTATTTGGTTTCATTAACAAAAAACCCTAAACTAACCAACTAAACTTAACCTAACAAATCCTAAACAAATACTCCACCTTTTTCCACTCCCTTCTCACACCAACATTTCCCTATATCCTATGTCTCTTTCGCCAACTCTCTACCATCCTTGTAATATTTTGAACTTTAGCTAAATTTAATCTAGAGTAATTAATACTTTGAGCTAGTTCTAATATCGAGAAATTGATATTTTTTCATACCCTAACTTTGTAATTCAAAATTATCACACAATCCTAATCTTTATTTTGGATAAATTATATTTTTAGCCTAACCTTAATATCAGACAATTAATATCCTAATCTTACTTAATCTAGCTAACCATAAAGTTTTAATATTATCTTAATCATTAACACACTTATCATTTCCCTTTTTCTTTTCCTCCTTTTTCCTTTTCTTTTCCCTTTTTCTTCCCCACCTGCCCAATCTCTTTTTCCTTCCTTCTCCCCTTCTTTTGCATGAGACCATACCCTTGTCCCTCTATCATACCAACAACTACATCTTACCTCACCTCCCATCAACACACTCCCACTTATTGTTGTCAACCCATTTCCCCTGATCGTACACCCCCTTCCCCTACCATTTCCCTGATGTGCACTACTTTTCCTCTTTTGTTGGTTCACCCTAGCCATGCACGCGCATGCATATATATAATCCTCCCAATTTATACTCCCTCTCTACCTCATTTATTGCTCAACCCTCCACACTCTCCACTTTTTGTTGAGCAAAGAACCCACCCAAACCACTTCCTTCTTCCTCTTCCTTTCATGTGCTACTTTGACACCACTAGCATCCATCAACACACCATACACCACCACCAAACACCAAGCACCATCTTACCTCGGAAAAATGACCACCACTTCCCCCTCATCATTTCTGACCATTGCCACCCCATGCCACTACTTTTTCCTTCTTCCTTGTTGTGTTCTGTCCATTTTTGTTGAGTCTCACAGTCATGTGCTCCTCTCACGCCCTAACCTTTCCCTCTCATAGAATTTAGGTGCAAATATGTGCACCCTCGCATGCCCCAGTCATAAGATTTCATGCATAATTTTACACAGAGTCGTGCACACGTCATTCCTACCCGTGCACCTCGTGCACACTCATGAGCCTTCCCAAATCTTGATCCATGCATGCATTCCATGCCACAATCATGCCCTTCCTTTTGCATAGTCATTCTCCATTATAAGAGAACCCATGTTCTGCTCAAACACTAACTTAACACCACCTTAGCACCACCATAACTTTCACCACACTTCCACGCATCTTAAGCCTTTCACTTGTTTCGATTATTTCCATTTCCACCCTTCTTTACCTTAAATTTTTCCTCAATTCTTACTCTTAATTTCTAATTATGAAATATTCTTGTGTTAGTAGGTAATCTTTTAGTGATCTCGAAGGAGGCAATTTAGGTATTTTTACCTAGAGCCCGATTTAGTTGGTGGTAAGGATGTATATCGTAGTTAAGCTTGTATGTATACTGTGCATTTCTATGTATATCTTATTTGTAATTATATGTGGATAATATTGATTTTTCATTTCACGATATGATACCTTGAAAAGGGCAGCAATTATGAAAGTATGTATTAGAGGTATAATTTCGATACGTGATAATTATTTATATGCTACAGAGATACGTATCTCTTATGAATTTTAAGGATTGGTATGTATTAATATTGGGATTCATGAAGCCTTTAGGAAATGTGAGTATCGTGAGGATATTATGGTCCTATATTGGAAGTTTGGGAAATAATCTTGGCCTAATAAATTTTGAGAGTGTTATATAATATTTCCTAAGTAGTGGGATTTAAATGATGGGTTGAGTAAAATACATGTTACCTAATATAATGTTTTGAGGTTTTGATAAAAAAAAGAGAGTGTATTTTGGTCCAACAAGGCCAAAAATGAAATTTTGGTGATTATAGACCCATTACTTGAGGATTGCTTGATAATTATGTGGTTGTGTTTATGTGCTTATCAACTTTAGGACCTGCATATTTGTATGAGTCTTGTAAGATGACCTTGTATAAACAACACTGAATAATATATTAACTATTTAAAGTGAAAGATCATGTCATTTGGGTTGAGGTGTTATATGGGTCCATTCCACCGGTCGATAAATAATGGCTCAGGTTTGTTTTCTCTGATATGTGCATTAGTCTATTCTATATGATTAAGAATAGCGAGGCCCTACACCCAATGTGAATGATAATATGATATGAGATAAGTAATTAATGGATAAGATATTGATTATTTAAAGTGGAATTTTACATAAGTCAGGATCGAGGTGTTGGGTCCGTTCCACCGAACGGTAATAGTGACTCAAATGTGTTATTCCTAAGAGGTATTTTACACTGTTTCATCGGTTTAAAAATAGTGACTCAGGTGTGTTTTGCCCAGAGAGGTGATGGGTCCATTTTATTGGATGATAATAGTAGCTCAGGTGTGTTATCCTTGAGATGTGCTTCAGATAATTCTACAAATTTAAGAATAGTAGGATCTCTGAACTCAACATAAATAAAATAATAGATTATGTTATATCTAATAATTAAATTGGTAATCACTAATTACCTTGTATTGTTTTATATATCAAGCGTATATGTTTTCTTTATACTTTCCTTACAAGACTTTATTGTTAACTTACTTAGTACATAACATTTAATCATCCTTTTCTTGGGTGTCACTCATTCCCATGAGTAGATGACCTTGATGTCTATTTGTAGGTCAATGAGGACCTATTGGATGATTTTATATCTTATGATCCTTTGTGTGGGGTGGAATAATGTAATACTATAAAATTCTTCTAAACCTAATCTCATATAATTAATGCCTTAATCTAAGTCTAACCTCAAAAGAATGTTATTCTAGTAATACCTTAATTTCTTAATCCTAAAATCTTAACATAAACCTAATCTTTGACTTGGGTAATTTATATTTATTAACCAGACCTTAATCCCAATAAATTTATATCTTTAATTTTCCCTTTTCCCCTTTTCCTTTTCTTTCTCCTTTTTCCTTACTCCTCCATCGATTTCTCCTCATCCTCCTCTCGTCTTGCGTGTGTTTCTCTTAAATCTTGAAACACAAAACTCTCATCTCAACCATCACCACCCATCATCTCTCCATCATGCCTCTACTACCTTGTCATCCTTCCCCTGCCATGTTTTTCTTCTTCCCTATGCTCACCCTCATGCCATGCTGATCACCATCACCATTAGCCTTCCCTTTCCATTCCTCTTCACATGCCACCACACACACATATGTATACCACCTTCATCTCTCTTCATCCCTCATTTATGTGCCTTATTTTGCCCATTTTTTGTCAATCTAACAGCCATACCCGAGCCTTCTTCTTCTTCTTCTTCTTCTTCTTCTTCTTCTTCTTCTTCTTCTTCTTCTTCTTCTTCTTCTTCTTCTTCTTCTTCTTCCCTCCTCCTCCTTCTTCTTCAATCATTGACGCACGCTTGCCTACAACTCCTCCCTTATCGCATCCTTTTTCCTTATCGCATGCCTATGCATTCTTATATAGTTAGCCTGTGCATACTTGCACATGCTTGTGCATCCCTTGTTCTTTCTCGCCTATGTATACGTTGCATGTGCATGACCATGCTTTATTCGCACAACCTACTCATGTGACTTCCTTGCTCATAGCCTAGGTGTGCACAGCCTACCGCAGGCTTGTGCAACCCCATTTTTTTAGCTGTGCACCCCTTTCTTCACACCCGAACCTCACCTAAATACCACCATAATCCACCATAGTATCACCATACTTTCCCCTACACTTCCATGAAACTCAAGATTTCCTTTGACTCCAATTATTTCCATTTTTACCCTCCTTTACCGTAAATCTTCCATCAATTTTAATCTTCGATCCTAATCATATATTATCTTATTTTTGTAGGTGATATTTTGGTGACCTTAGAGGAGGTGGTTTAGGATTTATGTGCTTAGATTCTAGTTGGTAATGATAGATGTTTAGGGTTTTTTGTTAAATATTTGAATGGTTATATGTTTTAGCATGATATTGTTATTATATTGTTACATATATGCTGTTAATGTTATGTTATTATAACATGGATTTTATGATAGAAAAAGATTAAGAATGTTAACAGATGTGCTGATATAAGGTTGTTACGCTAATTCGTAGCATTTTGTGGAAGAGTAATATGGGCCAAATAAATCATGATAAGTGGGAAATAAGTATATTTAAGAGGCATAATGACAAATGGAGGATTGGAAAATAATGACTATTGAAGATATATAATTTTTATAAAATAAGCGCTATTAGTTATCTTTGAGGGCATTTTGGTCAATATGGGTAAATATGGGAATTTTGGTATTTTAACTTGTTGGGTGCATTAAAGTATGATAATAATATCATGAGAAGTGTTTGGAATTATTATCGACTGTCTTAGATTTCTCAAAATAAGATAATGACCTAATTAGGGAATAATAATGTTAAAACGGTAATGTTATTATTATACATGTAAACGTTAGAGTTAGATCACGAATTTTGGATATGTTTTTAATATTGGTATTGTAAGGATGTATATTGAATTTGGGTAATTATAGGAGTCTTATGGGAAGAGTTATGACTTACTTGTGAAATTATGGTTTATGAGCTCGATAAATAGTAACTTTTGAAGGTGGTATTAATATATGTATGTTGATGTCTTGCTTTGCCTTAATTATGCTTTGTAATCATCAAACCAATTATTAATACGATATTAATCAATTAAAATAAAAGATCATCTAAGTTAGGACTGATTGTACCTGTCTGTTCCACCGGACGAGAATAGTGGTCGAAAGCATTCTGCCTCAGGGTTCTATATGTTGATAACCATTCCATTGGTATAGAATAGTGGCAAGGAGAGTTCTATCTTAGGGTTATATGTATTGATAACCGTTCTAGCGATTGAGAATAGTGGGGTCCCTGAAATCATTCTAAAATAAATCCTGAGAGCAATTACAATCATAGATAAGATACTAATCAATTAAAGGGAAATACTATGTGAGTCAAAATCAGTTGTAGATATTTGTTCCATTGGATAAGAATAGTGGTTGAAAGCATTTTGCCTTGGGATTTTATATATAGATAACCATTCCACCAGTAGAGAATATTATCCAAGAGTATTCTGCTCTGGGGTTGTAAAATTTGGATAACCATTCCACTGGCTAAGAATAGTGGGGTCCTTAAACTCAACGTAAATAAAAGAATAGATCATGTTATATTCTAATGGTACAAATCCAAAATCATTCACTACCCTGTATCAATTGTTGTATCTTGCATGTCTGCTACTTGCCGCTGTAAATGCATGTAATTATATGTTTCCCTATTTTGGATGTATTGTTACCTTACTCAGCATGTAGCTTATTGATTATCTTTTTCATAGGTCTGCTCATTTCCACGAACAAGTGACCCACATGTTTATGTGTAGATCGATGAGGAACAAGCGAATGATTTTGCAACTTATGATACTTTGTATGGGGTGGAGTAATTTTATGTATTAGAACTTTTGGGCGTAGAGTCATGTTTATCCGTATGTTAGTTTTACTCGGGTACCCATTTGGGACTTTTAGACCCATATTATCCCTTTTGTCTATATTTTGGATTATTCTACTCGAAGTTAATCACTAAAATTATATTTAAGTTTATGAAACTCCTCTCATTTTCTTTTTGTCCGATTTATCTTTTTAAATTATTTTGCCTTGTGATTGACAGAAGGATGGGTTGGTAAGCTAGACTTATGTGAATTATGGTGATAACACCTGATTATTTAATTTTATGCTTCCATTATAAAATAAAAATTTTGAGCAGTAAATTTTGGAGTGTTACAAGTAATTTTTTGTATAAGGGTTTTGGGCATAGAGTCATGTTATTCATATGATGGTTTACCCATATACCTTTTTTAACTCTTAGATCTATGATATCCCTTAATTTGTATTTTGGATCTTATAATCAAAGTTAATCTCCAACTTGTATTCGCATTTATTAAAGTTCTCTTGTTTCTTATCTATCATGTTTTACATTCTAATTGTTTTGACTTATGATTAACATAAGGATAATTTGATAAGCTAGGCTTAGGTTAACTAAGGTGGTAACACCCACTATTTTAGTAATATATTTCCGTCATAAAATAAAACTTTTTAGTAGTAAATTTTGGGTGTTACAATTTTGATGCCCCCTTGCCAAACTCAAGGAAACATTTCCTTCAACCCCTCCTTTCAGCTTTTTTTTTTCGTTGACCATCTACCACTAAGCCTTCTATTCTTCTTACTCCTCTCTAGTTTTTCTCTATAGGAATCCCCCATCTCATGCTCCATTGTCGCACACCACCACCATCATTCCTTTGCAGCCACCCCAACCTTCTCTTTATTTTCCAACTCTACACCACCTCGCATCTGCCAACTCATCACCACTCAATCCCCTCCAAAATTCATGTAGAACCATCACCTTCCCCACCTTACCTCCTCCTCCTTTGAAAAAATTCACCGCCTTTAGTATGAGTTGCTTACACAAGCACCAACCTCACTTCAAAACCAACTTTATAACACCGTTCTAGCCCCAAAACTAGCCCAAAACTCCCCTTCATTTATAATATTGCTTCCTCTCTTTCCCAACCTTCTTATGCCTTATTCCCAACTATTTCACCTATAAAACACCAAAATTTACTATTAAAAATTTTTATTTTAAGCAGAATCGTATTATCAAATAGTTGGGTGTTACGACCATAATTGACATAAGTCTAACCTTACCATACCATCCTTACATCAACCACAAGGCAAAACAATTAGGAAGTAAAACATGATAAATAGAAACTAATGGAACATTCATAAACATTAGATAAGAGTTTGGAGGTTTACTTCGAGTACTATAATCCAAAATACAAAGAGGGATACCATAGATCTAAGAGTTTTAAAAGGTATTTGGTTAGAACTATCATCTGAATAACATGACTCTATGCCCAAAACCCTGATACAAAAAATCACCACACCACATATAATGCATCAAAGGCTACAAACTTGTCCACTGGGTCATCATTGACCTACATAAAGACATTTGGGTCATTTACACGTGGGAATGAGAAACACCAAACAGATGATCAATATGCTACGTATTGAGTAAGGTAATGAAAAAGTCGAAGTAGGATTACACATAATACATGAATTCACATTAGAGAATAAGCATATATGCGTTAATATATAATAGTGTCAGGTAAAAACTAATTTTGGGTCTCATTATATAGATATATTGTATTCTAATATTTTATTTACGTCGATTTCAAGGACCCCACCATTCTTAAATCAGTGAAATGGTTTGAAATACCTCTCAGGAACAACATACTTGAGCCACTATTATTGTCTAGTGGAATGGATCCAATACCTCATAGCAAATTGCTCATGAGCCACTATTCTTAAACTAGTAGAATGGTCTAATGCACCTATTAGGGATAACACATCTGAGCCACTATTATTATCTGGTATAAAGGACTTAACACCTCATTTCTGACTCATGTAGTCTTTCTCTTTAAATGATTAGTATCTTTTCCATTAATACTTTATCTCTTAATTGCATTTTCATTCACGTTTGAGTATAGAGCTCCACTATTATTGATATGGTGGAGTAGACTAATGCATCTCTCAAGGACAATATATCTTATCCACTATTATTATCTAGTGGAATAGAACCATATAAACATCTGGGCCCAACTCACGTGATCTTTTACTTTAAATTATTAGTATCTTATTTAGTGTTGATTGCATATTCGAGATTTTCATGTGGAACTCATATAGATATGCAAGACATACAATTGAATAATGTAACCTCTACCACATAATTATCTTTAAAAACCTTAATACACTTAAGCTAGTTAAAATGCTCATATTTTTCCAAAGCCTTATAAAACCCAATACTAATGCATATAAATCTTCAAAATTCATTCGAGATATATATCATCAATTATTTACATAGATGTCTATCTAACATTATACCCAAAAGTATACTTCCACAATTTCATTATTCTCAAGATATCATATCATAGAATAACATCATTCATATAACATTTCCAATATAAAAGCACATACATGTACACATAACGTACTAGATATGACATGTATCCTTAACAACAAGGACACTGAGCTCTAAGTATGTAAATCCTAAATTAATTCCTTTAACATCATTGGGATTTCACCTATGAAAACAAAATAATACACGATTAGGATTAAAAATTATAATCAATGGAATATTTAAGCTAAAGGAGGGTAAAGATGGAAATAACTTGATTTAAAGGGAAGTTTGAGTTGCATATAAGTGCGGTGGAAGGTATGGTTGTTTTAAGGAGGTGTTTTAGTGATGTTTGGGTGTGCTAAAAGAGAAGCACAACCGATAAAAAGGGGTTGCATAGGCATGCAACATGTAGCGCACACACAAGTCGAGAGCTGGAAAGGTGCATGGGTAGGCTATGTGATGGAAGGACGATCGTGTGTGGGTGAGAAAGAAAATAGAACACACTAGTGTGTGCGAGACTGTGTATGGCCTGTGCGAGCACACATGGGTCATTATGCAAGGCAAGCACAGGTGTATTATGAGAGAAAAAGATAGGGTACGATTGTGTGAGGGATCGTGTGCGATCCGTGTGACGGTCTGTGAGGGGACATGACTGGGGCGTGCGTGATATGCATGGTCATGTGCCTTAAAAAAATAAAACAACGTGCGAGAAAAAATGAGGAAAAAGAGACAACAGTGGGTGGCGATGGTCGGCGACAGTGAGGGGATTGATGGATTAGTTGATGTGGTTGTTTTACTAATAAAACGATGGTGTTTGGTGGTTTTTGGTGGTGTGTGGATGGTGATGGTGGTTAAGGCCATGGAATAGGGCATAAGAAGAAGAAGAAAGGTAGTGGTTTAGGTAGGCAGTGCTTGATAGAGAAAAATGGGACAATAAATGAGAGAGAGAGAGAGAGAGAGAGAGGAGAAGGTAGTGTGTGTGTGTGTGTATGGTGGCGTGAAAAAGTGAAGAAAGGTAGAGGAATGGATGGATCGGTAGAGGGTGATGATGATAGGCATGGTAGAGGCATGGGGGAGAAGAAAAGAATGGTAAAGGATGATGGTAGGGTAAAAATTTCAACAGAGATAAGGTGAGATGATAGGTGAAAATGATGGTGGAGTGTAGTAGGTGGTAACAAAAATACACGCAAGGTGGGAGAAGGAGAAGAAGAAATTGGTGCAAGAAGGAGGAAGGAAAAGGAAATAGGAAAAAGAAGAGAAAAAAGGAAAATAGGCTTAAGGTTAGGGTTAGACTATATTTTAATTAGCTAAAATAGGTAAGATTAATGATATACTTCAACCGGGATTAAGGTTATGTTAAGAAATATAAATTTCCCTAGTCAAATATTAGAATTAGGTTAAGATTTTGGGATAAAACAATTAGAGTAAGGCTAAAATAAAATTATCTCAAGATTGGGATTGGATTAAAGTATTAATTATATAGGATTAGGTTTAACTAAAAATTTAGGGTATTACATCATTAGTTATCTTTGCAACTCAAAATCACCTACACACCTTTCCCTTTCACACAAAACACCTCCTTAACCACTCTCCCCTACGTTGGTTGACCCCTTTAATATTAAGCCCCAACATTGATATCCCATCCTCTATGTGAGCCTCCCACACTACCACCTTACCCTCACATAGCCTAGGCCCTATTGCATCAAACCCATGTGTCATCAAGCTCCCTTAGCATGCCAACCTCATGCCCACACTACCTTTGCAATGTGAACCATCCATGTACCTAAGGTCATGTAACATGTATGCCGTATGTACCTAGTTGTTGTTACGTGACCTCATTGCCATTCTCCCCTTACCAAGGGTGAGTTTCTCATGCATTTTCTCCCAAATCCAGCCTTGTTTGGTGGGTTCTTTGGTTAGTTTTGTTAATTTTTGTGATGTCTTGGTTAAGTATTGTTTGGTTATTGATATATGTCAGTTTCATTTTGTTTTATTTTTAAGAAAAAGAAGGAGGATTAATGGAGTATAAATTTTGATTTAAGTTGTTTGCATTTTTCTATTTTTGCTTGAGATTAAGATAACCTATATGTGTTACTAAAATGTAAATATTTATGATAGAATATTAGAGTTTCAATTTTTTTTTCTTATATTCACTTTCTTAAGTATGCTAACATGAAATTATGTATCATTGAGCATGTTAAATTGTTTATAATATTAAGTGTACAAAAGCATGCTATATTAGGTTTAATGTCACAAGTTAATTATACATTATGTATATGTATACGATGATAGGTTTAGCATATTTAGGCTTATTTTTGCATGATTATTATTAGTCATATACCCTAAGGGTAAACTTATCTTTTAAGTGTAGTATGTTTATATTATCTCAACATGTATGCCTAGTATGTATTATTAGAGGATAAGTATGAAAACATGTGATTTATGATGAGTTAGAAATGTATTATTGGATTTTATATGAGTACTCATATATGTAAAATGGTAATTTGCCTTACCTTGTAATTTACCTACATGCTAAAGTGTTTTAAATTATTGCATTTTAGTCTTTTTATGGAAAATTTTCAATTAAAATTAAAAGTAGCATTTAAAGTTGATAATAACATAAGGAATTTGGGTTTTAAGGGCATTTTGGTTATTTATGACCTAATGTGGATAAGTGTGAATAATTAGACATAGGAAAATGTTAGTAGCTTGATAATTTTAACCTTAGTATTGACTTTGACTTTGATTTGACTTGAATAATTAAAAACAAGAGAAAATGGGAAAATATGGATTTTTTTTTCTTTTGTGTATCATATGATTCGTGCTCACCAAATAAGATACTAGTAACTAAAGTATAAGACTCTGAGATTTGAGAATGGGTTACTCTCTAGGATTAGCTATCCAAGAGATAAGGTAGGAGTTCTTTTTTTAGATTGGTTCCACTAGTGTGCCTTAGTATCCTAGTAAGGCCTTAATATACTCTATAGGTGACTTATGAGCCCTATATAGGTATTGATATTTATGGATTAGGTGACCTATATTGTAGGGTACCATGCTACCATTAGTGTGCCAATATGAATAATATATTTTACATCCCTTTGGGTTGTATGGTTGGGAGGGTTTTGTGTTTTCTTTGTGCGCCATTATGTCCATTCTACTTTATACATCCCTAAAATGTCTCTTATATTTCTGGGAGTAATAAAACTAGATGTAACTTATGTATGATTATTATTCATGTTTTTGATTAATGGTTCTGGAGTTTCCTTCATTCCTACCTATGGTTTATATGGATTGATTATGATGGAATGGTTAGGAGAGTATTAGGTTGCCCTCATGCACTAGTATGATCAGAGTACTTTATTCAACTTGAGGTTATCATTGTTATTTTGGCCTCAATTGTAATTGATTTGATGGGTTGGTTGGAGGGTACTATGTCACTATGGTGCATCGATATAACCGGAATAATTTGTACATCTTTGTGTTATTTTACCTATTTGTGGTGTTTTAAATTTTATGGGTATAGTTGTTTGATATTTGTAAGATTTGTAGTGATTGTTATAGAAAATGATTAAGTATAATGGTATGATAAGAACATGTCTTGATAATGTATATGTTATGGCATGTTTATCATATTTTGTTATTCCATGTATGATTCGGTATGTTTGTTCCATGTTCTTGTATGTATGATTCAATATGTTATGACATGTTTCACTTGTGATACCTTATATGTGATTGATGCTATCGTTGCATGCTTAGTATTGTATAGTGGTTTACTTATGACTTTTGTACTGATGGGTTCTATATCATGATCCCCTACCTATTCAGTGGGTAGTTGTGACTTTACAGGATTGCTTATGAGTTCGGCTTACTAGCTAGTATTCTTTGGATTTGAGAGTTAGGTCCGACTAAACATCTTTTGATTTGGATATCCCTGAACCCTAGTGTCCTTTCTATATTTATTTTCATTTGGCTTTTATAACAGTTTTCTGATCTTGTTATTTCAAAATTATACTAATATGTAATATAATCTCTTATATGTTTTTTTTTATTGTTCTGAATTTTAAGTGGAGCAACATTTTTATAATATCCCAAATTTTAGTAAACCTAATCTTAAGTAACTAATATCATAATATAAATCTAATTCTAAAACCATACTTATCTTCGTACCTCTTTTTTCCTTTCTTCTTTTCGTTTATTTTTTTTCTTACTAGTTAATTTCCTTCTCTTTCTTTTCTCCCCTATTTCCTGCATGAAATATCATTAAATCTCCTCAATCATACCCTCTACCATGTTCTTTGTTAAGACTTCACTTGCACCCCATAAGCACATCATCACCCATACCCTACGCGGATGGGTTTTGTCAAAAATATTACCTCATCACCTATCTTCTTCACTCTCTTCTCATGTGTGTGTGTGTGTAACACATTTAATCGGTGAGATAATCTCCTTCATCGCTCTCTTTTCTATCAAAATTAGCAATACTGATTGAAATATTCTTTCCTTTTGGTCCCTCCTCCTTACTGTCACCAAACACACCCATAAACCACCACCGATAGCCTTTATCATGCATTTCCCATTAGCAGCGGTCACTTCCACTAAAACCTTGCCACAACCACTGGCCAAGCTCACTAAAAATCTCCTATTTACATCGGCAAAACTAACTAGACGGACCCTCCTAAACTTCGATAAACTCCACTAAAACCGTCCTTATTCCTTCCTCCTTGATATTTGATGATCCACACCATTCCTACCCCTGTCACCGGCCAAAGATACCAATCCCCACCCATTAGCAAGGGCACAAACTGTTGTTTCTCCCCTATTCCTTTGGCACAAACCGTAGATCCTCATCTAGCACCTTTGGCCATTACAGCACAACACCCCACCTTCCTTAAACCATTTCCACTACAGCCACACTACCCCATTCAGTAAGGCTGTAAATTAGCTGAGTTAGTTTGGCATTAAAGTTGGCTTGGCTTCTTAAAAACTCTGTTCGGCTTGTTCCTTTAGTTAAATAAGCTGAGCTTTAGCCTTATTTTAGCTAGTTTAGTTAAATGAGTCAAGTTCAAGCCCAGGGGTATTTGGCTTGGCTTAGATCATTTACATCCCTACCCGTATTCCTCCTCCAACATTCCCCTATCATTACAAATGACAAATTTTCTCTTTGCTACCCCAATCCTTGGCACATCCAACCGACCCCCCTTCAATTTGGCGCAAGCTTTCACCAAAGCACTTACCTTGGTTCAATTTGGTTTTATCCTTCATTATTGCACACTTCCTGGCCTTATATTTTCCTTAATTATATCATTAAGTTCTAATGGGGTTTTATTATTGTTTCTTAGATGACTTTATGGAGGTTCCAAAGGAGGAAGGATATGATACGTGCTTAAAGACTAGGGCCTATTTTTGTAAGGATACTGGTCGTTGTTTAGGGTTTGTGTTAAATGCATTGTATGATTATGTGTATTATTGTGTTATTATTAATATGTTGTTAAATTCATGTTTTCAATGCCATGATATGATAATATGATATTATATGATGACAAATGAGTAATATGAGGAACATACGATATTGTTACGGTGAGCACAATGTGGAAAATCCTAAGTGAGTTGGTATGATATACGGTATTGATATATGTATTTTTATCTAGTATGATAAGTGGAAAATGATTATATTTAAGATGTATAGTGATAAATGGAGGTTTTGAAAATATTGATGCCGAACATATAAGATTATTCGTGAAATAAGGGATTTTGGTTACCTTTAATGACATTTTGGTCAACAGGGATTTAATATGGGAATTGTGGTGTTTTAATGTGGTATAAGATTTAAAATATGCTAAGGACCTCATGTGAACTTTTTGGAATAAATAAAAATGGTATAGGTTCCACAAAATGAGAAAATGACTTAATTTGGGAATCCCTAAAATGGTGAAGTTATTATCACATGGGTGAAACGTTAGAGTTAGATCACAAGTTTTGGAAATGTTGTTAGTAACAGTATTTAAAGAAGATATATTTAATTTAGTAATATTTGGATTGTTCTGGGAAAAGTTATGACATATTTGTGAACTTAGGTTTTTGTAAGCCTCGTAAATAATAACTGTTAAGATAGGGTTGTTATCACATGTGTAATAAATTAGGGTAGGCCTTGATTTTTGGGTATGTTAATAATAACAATATTTGAGGAATGGATATATTTGATGGATAAAATATCAATACAAAAGAATTTATGCCTAAAATATGATATTAGGGTTTCTTAGGAAGTATATGGACCTAAATCCTTGATAACGACCTTGACATCTATGTGGTTGTGCTTCAATAGCTTGAGTTATAATTTATACTTATCAAAAAATATCATGAATAACAAATTAATTGTTTAAAATGTAAGATCGCATGAGTCAGGCTAAGGTGTTTTATGGGTCCATTCCACTGGATGTTAATAATAGCTTTGGTGTGTTTTTCCCTAAGAGGTGAATCATTCCATTCCATCAGATTAAGAATAGCGGGACCCTAAAATCAAAGTGAGTGATAAAATGACTTGATATAATTTAATTAATGGATAATACATTAATTATTTAAAGTGTAAGAATACATGATTCAGAATCGAGGTATTGTAACCATTCCACTAGAATATAATAGTGGCTCGGATGTGTTTTTCCTTAAGAGGTACTTCATATCATTCCACCTGTTTAAAAATAGTGGCCATGAACGTGTTGCCATAGGGTATTTTTAGTCCATTCCACCGAATGGTAATAGTGGCCCAAGTGTGTTGTCCTTAAGACGTGATTTAGTCCGTTACATTGAATTAAGAATAGTGGGGTCCCTAAACTCAATGTGAATAAAACATTGAAATATGTTATATATAATAATGAGACCTAGAATCAGTACTTACCTTACATTGTTTTATGTGTCTTGCATGTCTGCTTTTTATTTATTTATTTATTATGAATTCATGTAATTGTGTATATCCCTTACTCGAATGTACTGTCACCTTTCTCGGTACGTAGCGTACTAACCATCTTTTGATAAGTGTTGCTCATTCCCATAAGCAGATGACCCTAATATCTATGTGCTAGTTGATGAGGACCCAATGGATGATTTTTCAACCTATGATGTTTTATGTGGGGTGGAGTGACTTTTGTATCAAGGTTTTGGGCTTAGAGTCATGTTATCCAAATAATAGTTTTACCCGGATACCTTTTGGGACTATTAGGTCCATGATATCCCTTTTGTTTATATTTTTGGATATTATACTCGGAGTTAATCTCCAACTTATCGTTATGTTATGAAGTTTCTCTCATTTTCTAATTATCACATTTCACATCCTAATTGTTTTGTCTAGTGACTAATGTAAGGATGGGTTGGTAAGCTAGACTTGTGTCGATTACAATGGTAAAACCCAGATATTGTGGTATTATTCTTCCATTGCAAAAAAAATTAATAGTAAAATTTAGGGTGTTATAATTTTAAACTTATCTCTTAATGTAACAATGGTATAGGAAATAAGATTTATACTAAGTGTGGCATTAACACCGTGTGTTTTAAATTATTTTAGCTTTCAAAATTAACAATTTTAAATAAAAAAAATTAAGTGGTAAAAATGAGGGTGCTACAATATAACACTAGTTATATAAAGCATGATCCATAAATGAAGAGAGGGCAACATGAAAGCATGGAAAATGAATCAATATTCATAGTCTCGACTATAATCACAAAGAAAAGGAAGCTACTAGACATGATACTTATTTTAACCAAACATATACACTTTTGGAAAATCACAGTCCTAAAAAACTAAACATGGAGTATAAAAGTGTAATGAAGTTTGAAGAATACATAGGTATCTTAAATCTTAACTCTAACTCGAAACCAAAAACCCTATACCAAAACCCCAAACCCTTATCTTAGATCATACACCCTACACCATAAATTTAAACCTTAAAATAAAAACATAAAAAATCTTCAAAAATATTTAAAATATATGGAGTACACCCTAAGTCCTACTACTCTAGTAAATCATGAAGCTTAACTCCTAAAATATAATAAAATCGTAAACCATAAACCCAAAATTTTAAGCCCAAAACCCTTAACTTAGATAAGCCTAAAATATAATTTACAAGGAATAAATATTAGATAAACGCCTAAACATGTCGAGACTAATCTATGTTGGTGTGCTTGTGAATTTACGAGTCTAGACCAATGATATCTTACTTCACCCCTTCATTTTTTTATATCCCTCATCCTCATCTTGTATTTAACTAAAGTTATAAAAATAAAAATCGTACTTAATTAGTTAGTAATTAAGTGAATTATCAAATATGTCATTATTTAGATCGATAACTGTAATATGGACTAAGAAACATACCTCTTTTATGTGTGTGTGTGTGTGCTACTATCTATTTCTTAATATATAATCCATGAATCCACATAGGTTGTATCCAAAATCATTATGATTCAATTGTCGTGGACATTGTAAAATAAACGAGTTCATGCAATTTTCAAGCTTGTAATATGTCTAGATCACATGGATATACTAACTAAAATTGATAAGAGATGGATAATATTTGACTTTATAACCTCTATAAACACATTAAATAATATTTGGGTTTAGGGCTCCTCTTCCACCTTTGTATGCCATCTGTAGTTCCCTGCTAGAAACTATACAACATGTTGCAATTATATAGGAATATATATTTATAATATATGCATAAATATGTATACTAATATATTTATATAGGAATAAGTATGTATACTAATGACTCAATTAAATTATTCTCTAATCCTTGAGATTTAGCAAATAGATTTGGCTAATGAATTTTGGAATTAGACACATACAATGTTTTTAAAAGGATGAACAACTTAGAAACTCAAATATCCAAAGATGATATGAGGTACATAATAGAGCTTGTTTAACTCTCACTTTTTGAAGTGATATTATAGATACGCCACATGTTGACCATCTCTTATTAGCCTGCTATCACATAGGGTGAATGCACTAATGCAAACTGTTCAGGCATTCCTTCTATCTCAACCCTTCTAGCTATCGATGTATAGATGAAAATAATCATACATACTTATTAATAACTAATATATCGTACAAGTTACAAAATAATGAAAAATAGCTAAGATATATCATATTAGATATCACTTACATAACATATATGACAACACTTATGGCGAAATCCATATCCTGATTATAAACTCCATCTATCAATTCCTTCTCAACAGGATAACTCATGATTGGCCCAATATACTTGAAAGGTGTTCCAACCATAATTATATCGATATCAAGGTAGTTTTTGGCATATAAATGTAATAAATTTAAAATTGGTGGCGATTTCTAAGGCTAAGGTGGGGCAACAAAATACACTAATTTAACAACTTCTCATTTACCTTGGATTTTTTTAGTGGACATGGACTTGCTTCTGGGATAATCGTAGCTTTATTTCCTAGATATTTGCCTCCTTTTGGTTTGCTTACTATAATATCTCTCTTTCATGTTAAGTTTGGAGAATTCTTCTCATTCCATTCCTAAAAATATGGTAATGAACAAAGTGTGCATTAATACCTAAGTAGTTTAATGTAATGAATAAGAAAGATATTGTGGATACCATCATTATACATCTCCAATAGTCATACATGTTCGGTTTGCAGCCCATGGCACAAACCTTCCATGAGTTTTCCCCACCGTGAACAACTCATAACCTTCTTTATAATAAGGTAGGGGTGCCCCACATTATTAAAGCTAACATGTCAATAACCTTATGATATAGGGATAAGGGAGTCCCACAGACCATCTCTACTTTGGTACCATGATAAATGTGTACCGTTCCTTTTTCCTAGAGAATTGAGGGGTGACTTGCTAACAAATTGCATTCATGCATACCTTGATATAAAATATTCAATATGTACATTTCATTAATTATTTATTTCAATTGTTACATTCAACAAAAAATACAATTCATAGTGACAAAGAATTATTTCTAGAATTGTCCCCAATGTTGTCTACATTGGGTGTGTAATGCTAATCATGCGAATCAAATGGATAAATCCCTTGAGATTTGATAATTGACAACTCTTTCTCTATAGTGTGCATTGGTCAAATTCTTGCTTTCATTATAGGGTAGGAGAGTCACTTGGTCATTTGTTTTACAAGTTTGACGGCGTATACCACAACTCATTTTGTAACCCCTTATCCAAGCCCCTTTGCCTTCTAAGGTGTCATTCTCATCCCTTTGCTTCTAAAATGTTGATATACTCATCAATGTCCTCCATTGAGTACAATCGTTATAGTTCTTTTTGATATGTGCACAACACATTTGAGTTTATATATATATATATATATATAATATGTATAATAGCCTTGCAAACAACACAAACTACATAATTACATCACACGTTTCAAAATTAAAATTTTATTGGAACCTTGTTGTACATCTTCATTTATATGCTTCCCATTGGGTGTTACTATAACTTTCCTCCATAAGGTACCAACATTTATTGATGAGATGCATGGATCCAATTTCTTTACTTTCAGTTGTATATATATAAGGCGTACATAAAGGTCACTCCAAAGAATATTATTGTAATGTTAGTCTTAAACATTTAACCACATAAATTATAATTCCGTACCAACTCTTCTTCAAGGTCCACAAAGACATTGTGGGTCAAGACATATTGCAGTGGAACCTATTATTCTTAGCAATTTTTGAATTTTCATCACTTGTCTGCTATATTACAAGCCAAAAAATAGCAATGAAATATCAAAAGATAATACAATATTCCTAGTTAAAAATAATAATTGTAATGTAACAAATACTTGATATTATTTGCTATGGAGAAGTGCCACAAATTCATCCCAAGCTTTTTGATCAATGTAACAATAAGGTTTCGGTGGATTTGGGTGCAAAACTACATCTTTATTTCTATACATATTTTTCTTTTCCAAGTTTTCCTTGAAAGTTCGCATGCACTCACCACAATGGTATAATAACCACCTCTTCTCATCTGGGTTGATGAACACTTTCTACAAAATAAGACATATTTGTATAACTCTAATATTAAAATTAATGCATTGACATTACCAATATTTGACATTCTACAATGAATAAATAGACCAAATAAAAATACCCTAATTTCTTGCCAGATATGTTATTTAGCCCCTTTATTAACCAACTTCCAATTTGAGATATTAATAGAGATACGATTATGAGTAACTAGTGCCATGTAAATGAGAAAAAAATATTTATATTTTCCAATATGAAGACCTCTAGTGTTCCAATGAAACTCCAATATTTCTCCCCTATATCTCATGTACATGACTATCTTCATAACTCTGGGTCCTTTCTTCCCTTCTTTTATTATTCTTATGAAAAACCTTATTATCCACGTCTATACAAATATCAATGATAAATTAGTACAAAATTCACAATAACTAAATTACCACAATGTTTTAAAAACATTCATATATTTACTACATAACTACAAATATAACATAATGAACTCATATCATATTATAATGTCATGTAATTCCTTTATTATGTTCTTTTCCTTTTTATTTCTTAATTTTGGATTGGTTTCTTGATCTAATACATAAATTACTTCAAAATGATCATCACTTACATATATTTTCTCCTCAACAATTTCATTGTCATCATTGTTGAATGATTGGGTTTCTTGAATTACCCTGACACTTTCTCTTTACTAATGGATGTCATTTTCATCATCACAATCATTGGGATTTCTTTTCTTTGTAGATAATAATACATAACATCTTTTATTAGCACAATCAATGATAATGAAAACTTATGTTTCCTATGATGCCAAGATGAATAGGTACTATTTAGGCCTTTCCCTATTGAGACCCACTAATGTGAACCCATCATCATATCTAACCCCATGACTATTATCAACCTACTTGCACCCAAAAACATGGACTAATGTGTTCAATTACTTCATAATAATTCATATCTACATAAGTTAGATTCTTATCTTTTTCATTAGCGATATGCACTGCCTCATCTACTAAAGTCACCCCAAGGTTGTGCACGGTTCTCTTCTCATCTAGTTAATTTATATATAAAGTGTAATTGTTGATATCATAGCTAGTATATGCACTACAAGAAATAAGGTTTTTAACGACCAACAAATTTCATCGTTAATGGCCAAATTTTGGTTGCTAAAGCTAATAACGACCAAAAAATTTATTGGTCGTCAGTGGTCGTTATTACTCCCTCGTTAAAGGCTTTAACGACCAACTGAAATTTTTTGGTCGCTAAAGCAATAACGACTACATATTATATTGGTCGCTAATGTAATAGCAACGGCGTATAATTTTGGTCGCTAAAGGTAATAACGATGACGCAAAGTGTTGGTCGCTGAAAGTAATAACGATAACTTATGACATTGGTCGCTAAAAGTAATAGCGACAACATATGATGTTGGTCGCTAAAAATAATAACGACGAATAAAATACACTGTCGTAAATAATATTAACGACCAATTTTTTTCGTAATTAAAAAAGTATCACACCAATAACGACTAATTTTTCCGTCAATACTAAAATTCATTCATTATTTGCGACATAATTTATTGGTCGCAAATGGCATAATTATATATTCAATAATATATATAATCAACATTTCAATATTCATCTATAACCCTGTACCTATATGGATATACATATATTCATTTCAATCTTTTGAAGACCTGTACATATATGCATACATATATCCATTTCAATCTTCTCAAGACCTGTACCTGTATGCATGTATATATATATATATATATATATATATCCATTTTGATCTTCTCAAATCCTGTACCTGCATACATATATATTCATTCTAACATATAGATATAATTTTCTAAATATCTGTTTATAATTAAACATTCAACTAAATATTCATACAAATAATTTGTATCAAATGTCTGGCATAATTTTCGGCTATGATCAAATATAAATATATTACAAAAGAGCTACAATATGTCGTTGCATTACAAAAATATCATGATTAGCAGCCGCTTAAGAATTAATCATTCTATCCATCGGATACAATAGAATTGGTAAGTTTATCAAAATAAACTGGATCTGCAACAATAGAAATATAAAAATAATAATTAATATAAGTATCAAATAAACAATGAGTAATTTCCTTAACATGCAATTCATGAAATGAAATATATAAAATGAAATCTCCAAATGCAAGGAAAATAATGAAAATGGAAATAAATATGATTCAATAACATCCGAACTTATTAAATGTGCTCTACTACGATAACCTAGATCATGCATCATCATTACCTATGGAAATTACATAAAATATTACTATTCTAACTTATGGTAGAAATTTAACAAGATAAAAAACAACCCACAGGTTATGGTGAAGGAAATGATGTTATAATTAATTATGCAGTTGATTCTGAGCTTGTCGGGTTGCTCGGTCATTTATTCTTCTATGACCATATTTATGTCCACTAATATCCACCAATGTATCTTACTATATATAAAAGCTGAATACAAGCAACATCTCATTCCCGCCTAAAAGTGTCTTATTCACTCAACTTTTCGGTATCAGCAAATAAGAGAAAGAATGATATTTTATTTTATATGCAGTACAAAGAGGCCCCTACAGCTATGGTTTTCTTAACTAAATGCAAGAGAGAGAGTAAAAGATGCAGTGCTGCAGAAGAAATACCAAAAGCTTCTCACGGAAGTTAAATAGGAGAGAGAAAATTAATGTTTCTCCAACATGTAAGCCCATGTTTGCAATACTGTTCAAAAGCTATGAGATTGCCTTTTTTGCGATTCATGGGGGGAAATGATCAATTGCTACGGAGCTCAAAATGATGTTGTGTTTTGGTTGTGGAAGATATTCTTGCATTTCATTTCATTATATGAAGACTAAATTTTTCTACTGTTGACGATCGGGTCAGCTTTAACCTCTCTTGCATATTCATTCGATATTAGATTTTAAACTTATTATCTTTTTCTATTTATGTTAACAAATTTCTTTTGTAGGTATGTATTGGATATAACGTATATATACATAAGTGTGTATTTCGATTCATTAGATATCCCTTTGATTTAATTTTTTTGCATCTTTATAAATTATTGCATTATAGTTATATAAATTAAATGTTTGATAACAGAAAGTGTATTTCCTTTATTAATGTAATAGGTAAATTAATCTAAAGTAGAGCAGATGATGTTGTTTTGAAGTACTTACAAAAGATGAACTAGAGTTTAGTTTTAAATATATGAATTTGAAAGCATATATCATTAATTAGAAAGTCTATTTGATGCATATATTTGATAATGGGTAAAGCATATATCTCAAATTCCACGCTTATAATCATCGATCATCCGATCACTGGTAAAATTTGATAATTTTCTGCACAATTTCCCCAACGTGAGTTCTATCATAAGCTTCAGTTTGATTGGGAAATTTGGTTATAAAAATTTACGGATGCCGGTGGATATTTCGAGGAATTCTGGGATTTCTTCCGATGTAAATAATTTCTCATTCCCTGAAACTTTTGCCTCTTGATCTGTAAGGGTGGTGGTAATATACAGATATAGAAATTATCCATTTATGAAATATTTGTTTTAAGATTGGCGATTTTTGTACATTTTTAGTAGTTTTATTCTCAATTTGGAGTGTTGACGGTGGGAAAATCTGAGCTTTAAATTATAAGATTCTTATGAAGATTGCTTCCATGGTTCTTTTGCTCTAATTTGACTTTACTAAGCTTGCTCCGCTTGGAAACTATTACAATTGTTCAATATTGTATTTTTTGCTGATTAATTATTACTTTTGGTCAGAATACCGAAATTCGACTATTTATTCCTTTTTTATTGTTTCCATTTCAAGATTTCTTCAAGTGAGTTGTAGAGTTGGCATATCTTCCCTGGCTTTTGGGGGTTAATGTTTTTTAAGACAATTCCACTTCATCTACTATTATTTAGGCTTCCCTTGTTCAAAGTTTTCCCTTCAGAGACATCTGTAACTGATGTTTGCATTTTTCCAGCTTTGGGTTGTTGTATTTGTGCTTGTATTGAATATTATTAAGACTATATTCAGCTCTTCGGCTTTGTCATTCCTAGTACATATTACAATTAACATCTCAAATTGTAAGTTTCAATTATGGTTGCTTGAATGGTTACATAAATCACAATTCATTATGGCGCCTTTAGTTTGCTCAACTACGTCGTAACTTTGTTTTGATCATCACATGTTCCTCTAATAGGCTTCAGAATTGATGTGTGCTGATTTGTAAAATTGTTTTGAAAGCATATAACTATATTATTGATAACCCAAATATCCCGTGCATTGCACAGGTGCAAATCTAGTTAGCCTTAATGGCAAAATATGAATATAGAGAAAGCGGGAGAAAACCAACCTATACAAAAGTGTCCAGAGAGCTGCAATGTAATCCGTTGAAGCACATCCACATCATCTGTAGCAACAGTAACCTAGAGCTGGATGATCAACCAGCATAAATAAAGTGAAGTTGAAAACAAGGCGAGCACTTATGTGAGCCAACTTATACCACTAGTATTAGCT
This sequence comes from Tamarix austromongolica, assembly GCA_039764185.1. NCBI lineage: Eukaryota > Viridiplantae > Streptophyta > Magnoliopsida > Caryophyllales > Tamaricaceae > Tamarix > Tamarix austromongolica. The sequence goes on along the minus strand of CM077809.1, from coordinate 82,230,786 downwards.
TATTTGAATTTATTTAGATCCAAACTAGTTACTTAAGCTTATTAGACAACTAGTTAGAATCATACTCATAATAATTAACACATTTAACAATTTTAACTAACCTCGTGTTCAAGGGCACCCAGTATCCTCTGATGTAGATGGAGAAGCAAGCATGTATTCTATATCATCATGTATGTTCTCTTCATTTTCCATGATTCTTTGAAACAGTGTGGTGAGTCCACTGCTCTGGAAGCCACTTAGCAAGTCCGAAGTCAGAAATATGCTTTCATGTGATATCAATATGTATTAAATATAGATGACTGGTGCTAAGTAGATCATCTTCAATCATTATATCATACCTGAGGCTCAAAGTCTTCTGTGAGCAAGACATTGGCAGATTTGATATCTCTATGGATTATTCTCCTTTAACAACCTTCATGAAGATGATGAAGCCTCTTGGCAGACCCTAGAGCAACTTTATATCTCACATCCCAAGTTAATTTGTCCCTTGCGCCTGGAATTAATGAGAAGTAAAACAGATCATCTCTCATTCCAGAAATATTGTGAATGTATATATATATATATATCCCCAAAACACGCACTTATCACACACCTTTAAGAAGAGACTCCAAGCTCCCATGTGGAGATAAATGAAGAACAAGATGCATTCTCCCATCCACGCCATAGCCTATAACTTTGGCAACGTTGGGATGATTGACATGGACTATTATCCCAAGCTCCGATAAAAAGTCAGCAGCCATCTCTTCAGCATCCCCCTTTGTTAGACGTTTCACTGCCACATATTGTCCATCTGGAAGAACTCCCTTGTACACTACAACATATCCTCCCTCTCCAATCAATTTTTCTTGAACAAAGACATAATTTATTTAGCAGCACACAACTAATTTTCAATTAAAAAAAGGGAACCATAACGATTGATCAGCTCAACAAAAAGAATTGCAAACTTCAAGGATAGTTCCATAATTACCTTGGCTAAAGTTATTAGTAGCTTCCTCGATGTCCTTGAGAGAGAAATTCTTCCAAGATGACTTAATGCAACACAATTCAGGATCAAAGGAAGGTATGGCCGGTATCATGCTATGCCTTGCACTTCTACTTTTTCTCCTTGAAAGCCTAGGAATACTCAAAGGATGAAGAGTCTGAAAGCGCTTAGGCCCTTTCTTCAACATATGGATAAAACCTTTCCAATGAGAATTGTTCCCAGAATGGTGATGTTCTGAATCCGAAGTACTAACAGTATCGGATTCTGATGTATAACCGCCTACTTCCCCAGGAGAGGGCTCTTCTCTATGCATATCTGCCATCTCTAGGGCTTCAAAATCAAATGATGTCAAGTCTGATACAATTTATAAGCATTTGAATGTCATTAAGTTACGATGATTAAAGAATACTTATTACTACAATCCAAGGATGAACCTTAGATATGAAGCGGTGGCAAAGAGACAGTAAATAAAGTAATACTGTGAGCAGAAAAGGAGTCAGGCAAACCAAATGATCGTTTGGCCTTGTCTAAAGTATCCCCTTCTGAGGATTCTCCGGACACATCACACAAATCATTGCTGCAGAGAAACACCACACTCTACATGAAAAAAATGATACATAATAGTAATAATAACAAAGCTCATGAGAATTGGCAGGCATTGAATTTAAACAAAGGCCAACCCCGAAAATCCCTAAGAGCACATAAATATGGAGAAGATGAGGACTATAATGATGATGATGAAGTAGCCAGAAGGACTTTTTTGATAAGAGTACTCCGACATTACCATCACAAGTAATTTAACATATACCCAAATTGAGTTAAAAGTAATAAACAAGTTGCATTGGCAATTGGTTGTTGGGATTTTACTAGTTGCAGTCAAATAAATAAATAAACGTTAGGAAAAAAGACCAACATTAATCCAACTGTCTGCCAATTTCCAAACCAAAAGCTAAAATCTCTCGGGATTTTATTCCATTTCCATGTTGTCATCTACAATGACATCATCAGGAGATCTCCAAGCTTATATACGTTCAATCATCCAACAATAGATTTTTAATATCCCCTCAAACAGAGGAGAAAATTATTTGACTGTGGTGTTTTAATATCCCCTCAAACAATAGATTTTTAATTTTCACAAATCAACCATAACCAATACAATTAACCATTCTAAATCATTCATACAACACATATATATACAATTAAACAACTAAATTATCTTATCATAAGCTAATTCATTTAAAATTAATCAAAACATAAGTTAGGGTTTGAGTATTTATACCAATTATATCATATTTTATTTCTTGTTAAAAAAAATGTCAATGTTGATCATCATCATATTCTTTATCTAATTTTATCAACTTCAATGATTATAGAATTCTTAAAGAAATTAACATAGAAAATAATCTAAGGACATAACAAAGAGATTATATAACAATATAAAGTAATGAAGAAAAACTTCAGCACCACCATCCATCAAAACCCTTCCTAATATTTTACTTTCAAGACAGCATCTATCATATACTCAATTGATTAAAACAATAAATGAAACATCCAATTTAACATAATTAGGGTTTTTTAGCTTGGACTGTAAATCCGGTCAAATCTTACTAAGATATTTAAATTGACATGTCAAAAATAAAATTAAACATAATCTAATGCAAATTATATAATCAATTGAATAAAATAACTCGATTACACAATCCAATTTAAATTCGCAAGAATTTTGACCTAAGAATCTAATTTTGATTAATTTCGCACAAAAATTTCAAATTGATAGTTCTCACATGAAATAAGATACATTTTAAAGGATATTGTAAATTCAATTTATCTAGAATAGCTAAATCGGATAAAACCGACAACTCCGGATATAGTCGGGTCACAAATCCAATTTTCATAAATCAACCATAACCAACACAATTAATCATTATAAATCATTCATACAACACATATATATACAATTAAACAACTAAATTATCTTATCATAAGCTAATTCATCTAAAATTAATCAAAACATAAGTTAGGGTTTGAGTATTTATACCAAACGTATTGCAGCGAAATTGGAGGGAGTGAGCGGTGCTGGACCTTCGTCGGTGGTCAAGGACCACTCACCGGTGAAGAGCGGTGCTGGAGGAGGACGGGCGGTGGCGCGCCGCGGCTGTCCTCGTGCGTTGCTGGTGGCTGCTGCTGCTACTTCGTTGCTATTGTATTGGACGACGACGAGGAGGTGCAGTAGCAGCTGTGGGTTGTCTGCTCGACCGGCGGCGGATTGCATGGTGGTGCAGTCTGGGAAGAAGCGTTGCAAATGGGAGACGGCCAGGGCAGGGTTGCGACTTACGGTCGTCGAGCAAGGGTCAGGGGGAAGACAAGTCGATCAGACCCCAAAATTTTGTTTAAAAGGGTACAGGCGCGCGGGTGAAATGTTGTGTTTTTTTTTGTAAGGACCGAAACATAAAATGGTATAGGGTGCGCGGGAGGGTTTTTTTTTTAGGAGTTGGGGCAATTAAGTGTTTTTTTTTGGATTGTAGAGATTTGAAAAAAAATTATTATAAAACATATATATATAACTTAAATTTTTTTAACGACCAATAAATTAATGATTAACGACCAAAAATTATATTAGCTGCAATAGATATACCATCAACGATGACTTTTGATAATGGTCGTTAATAATATATCAATAACGACAAAAAAAAATTGGTCGCTAAATTGGTCGTTAATGGTCTAGTTTGTTGTAGTGATGAGAACATTTAGTATAAACGTCTTTGGGACAACCAATGCATGGTCTGAGAAATTAAAATTGATGAATGTCCGATGAGCAAAGTGATGTAATTTCTAAGCCAATCTATGAAGAAAATATTATCTTTATCCATAATCCACTTCTCACTTTTCGATGAATTTTCCATCCTAAAAGACTAAATGTGTTCGTTAACATATGTATGAGCATCATCATTGTTATGTAACTTATATAGATATCCTTTAAAAAAACATTTCATAATGTACATGCCAAAAATTCCCCCCTAATCCCTTGTCCCTTAATTTTCCCTACATGTCAAGACATAGGAACACCGACAACTTCATCGTTTGATGAGCAATTAGTGTAAAATTAAAATTTTCTTCTACTATGTAACTCTCAAAATTTCATCCTTTTAGCTTATTTTGATTCTTCATGTAACATTTTATCAACTTCATAAACAATTCCTAACATTTTTACCTCATAAACTAAGTGAATGAATAGTTGCACAGAATGTCAAAGAATGAGGTGTAGAATGTACATTTCAAGCTGGGATAAAGTAAACACAAACCCTCTTTGTAAAGATTCCAAATTATTAGAATGTATGACTTTGGAGGAGTGTGCATTGAAGAAAAGACAAAGTCCAGCAATAGCAATTTGAACACGCTCTAAAAAAAATCCCACATATGCATATTGACAACAAATGATGTATCAAAATATGGCAATCATAAAACATTATGTTGATTAGTTTCATTTCTTTCATCTATATGAGCTTGTTGATATTTGAAAAATACCTTTTCAAAGCCTTGAAATTGTCAAAGAATTTACAAAATAAAGTTTTCTCTTTTTTAGATAGAGTATGACAAGTCAGTAGTTAAAAAATCATTACTCTTTAGCACCAATTTCTATCTAATGCCAATATATACTATATTCATTTGAGAATTGATACCATATTTAGTCTTTCATGGAACATTTAGTATTGTATGAGTAAGACCATCACATTTTTTTATATGAATCACGTTAAAGGCATGCCTCACATACAAAGTCTCCTAATAAAAAAGTTAAAAGAATATAAACATCTTATTCTACCAAAGTGACGGAACACTAACTTTCTTTTTTTCCTAGGCTTACCTTTCAAACTTTGCATCTTCAAATGCACGTGTCTACTATTTAATGGGACAAATGTTTCCTCTACTTTTAGAAATCTATTGAAAGCTTTTGTTTGCCTACAATAATGATGATTCCTCGGTAAAAATCTCTAACACCTGAGATAGACAATCTTCTTACCATGCTCTAATTGTTGGAATGTTTTATTTTTCTCACCTATTAGGCATACAAAATGACATTTCTTAATATAAACTGACAAGTTTCCATAGTTCAAAAAAAATTATTCATTGTACAAAATAATATTTCTCTCAAAATGAAATTATCTTCACAATATGCATAAAATACCCCAATACATGTTTCCCCCAAGAACTTCAAATAATCAATCAAATATATGAAATAATCATTAATAGCACTCCCGATTTGGTTTAATCCCAATATAAGTGAAGAAACCATTATATATTTCTATTTCATGTAGATCCACGATAGTAGATTGTACATGACAAAAATTTTTGGTCATATATTGTAATTTCCTTGATTGTGCAAATTCATTCCATCTATAAAAAGTTACAAAAAGTAGTTTTCTTAGTTCTTCAAAAAATTCAATGAACAAACCATCAATTGCCATCAATTATAGAGAGGCATATGGATGTCTAAATAGCCTACCGTCTATCTTCCTATTAGCATGTCATCACAAGTTCTTGGCATCTTGAACATTATTAAACATATGTATGAATCTTGTTATTATAGAAACAATACCACTCAACTTTATTCAACACCTTATTCTTCTTGTATCATGATGCTTTGTATTTAAGATCAGGGTATATTTATGTGATTAGGAGAGAACATGGGATGAAATTTATGCGATTTATGTAATTTCTCTCATTTTCATGAATTTATTTTGCATTGATTCATGAAAATCATTCTTCAATCATGTTTGAAGACCTAGATAATTTTTGTTTTGATTTTGAATTAGCCTACATGATTTATGTTTAACTTGCTTAAATCAAGTATATTATAAATGCTTAATTCCATGAATTGGTTGTTTTTCATGCTTGAAATATATGTTTATGACTTAAAGAGACCGGTCAAATGGTGGCAAAACAAGACGAGACCAATCAATGTGTCCCCTTAAAATTACTCGATGGGTGTTGTGTTCATTTTTTTTAAAATTTAAACTAGAATAATTGATGGATTTTACAAATAAATCAATTGGTTCATGAGCAACATTGATGGGTTTGTTAAACCAATCGATTAGTTTGTCCAGGGTATATAAGACCTTTTTCAACTTGGAATAAACCCCTACTATCATATATCAAATCAGTTCAACCATTCTTCCTTCACCCTCAATCTATCTCTATATATCTCTTCCAAATCTCTTATTTATCCACCAAATTGGATGAATAAGGGATCTTTGGGTTGATTGGAATAAATTTAACATATTACAAGTGATAATTTGGGATGCATTACAACATTTGGGATTAAATCAAAGAATAGCAGTTCAAAACCCTAACCTTATTTTATGTTAATTATGTGTTGGTGAGGTGATATTATTAGTTGATTAAGGTCGTGTACTTTTTAGTCTATGTCACTTTAGTCTAACTGAAAATTTATTCCTTAGTTTCATTCATTACCCTTGAATCCTCTTAGTTATCCCTCTTGCGGCTAATTCTCTCTTTTTCTTTCTTTTAAATCCTTTTTTAGTATATATTGCTAACTAGTTATATTCATTATGACTAAACAAATATCTATTATTGCTAACATTAGCAAGGGCATTGATCAAGGCCCTTATAAATAGGTATGAACCATCTCTAGTCATTTTGATATGGGTTCATTGAGGATAAAAAAGTCATCCAATTCTTTTACTTATAAATAGTCTCCTCTGCCTTCTATACCATCTCCATAGAGTAGACAACCCACTCTAGTTCATAGTTCTACTACTTATTCTTCACAATCCAATGATCATCCTTGTATTGGATCTTCTACTAGATTGACTAGGATCACTAAGACCTCTCCACATTCCTCATTATTCTTTGAAAAAATTGATGACTAGTAGAGGTGGGTTAAAATCTTCCATAGTAAGAAGGTTTTACATACACTTTCACTAATAAGTTCAAACTACCCTTCATACATACATTATTTAAATTGCACAATCTACCACTCTTCAATTTATGCAATCTAGTCTACACTAACTTAGTTCATATCATTTTGTTTATTTATATCACTAATGATAACATTTCTATTCATGTCCTTGGTGTTCCCATAGTATTAGATGAGGCTATACTAGCTAAGATACTAGGGCTTTTGGTTGAAATTCGTAGGGTGACATTTAGCGAGTGGATGCACACTTGTTTGAATGACATGGTTATTTATTAGATGAAAAGGTGTTGCTATATACTTGGAGTCCCAATCAGCTCCTTATTGATCATTGTCTCACTAAGAGGCTTCTACATTATTTTGTCAACTCGATACCGTAATACCCCAAATTTTAGCTAATCATATTATTAAATAATTAATATTTTAGCCTAATATTAATATTATAAAATAAATATTTTTAACTTACCCTAATTTCTAAATCATAAATTTTAACCTAATACTAATCTTCATTATGGGTTATTATATATTTCTAAGCTAAACCTAACACTAATTCTGATTGTTTGAATAACCTAACCTAAATTAATTAAACCTAATTCTTATCATAAACCCAAACTTATTTTCTTCTTTTTTTCCTTTTTTTTCTTTTTACCCTCTCCTTTTATTTTCCTTTTTCGTTTCCCTTTAACTAACCTTCTTTTCCTTCTCCTCACTCATCTTGCATGAAACAACTCTCATAACCATATGCCTTATGCCATATCCTCTACTATACTTCCTTGACCTATACCCCACCCCTATCATCACCAACTAACTCCCATGTCTTGTGGTCATGGGTTAGGTTGAAAATATTACCCTTGGCCAATCGTGCCTCACTCCTCATATCCCTCTTTGTGTGCATGTATATGGATATATATCTCACAGACTTAGCATATTAAATGCCCCCAACAAACTACCTCCCTCCCTCTATTTTTTGTTGAAAGACATTGCCACCAACCAAATTCTTTCTTTAATTCCCTTCTTACTTCTTACCTACGCCAAAAACAACATAATAACCAAGCAATGCAACTCTATACCCCACCTCCTTCCCTTGTACAGGTTTCCCTTATCGTTCCCTTCCCCTTTGCTTCAACAAGTTCCACTAAATCCACCCTATTTACTTGATTATACACCACCAAAGCCTCCTTATTTTCTTCACCATCCACCATATTTTCCTTTTTCTCCTATTCCTCTCCCTTGTACACTGACCAAAGGCATTGAACCACCCCCTTTTGCATCGACCAAAAGCACCGCAACCCCTCATTTCCCATTTGGCCAAAAGATCTGAAGCTAAACTCAACCCCTTTAGCCCTTTGTGACATTCCCCCTCCTTGAGCACTAGACTTTCTTCCATTCCCCACCCCTTATAAATGGAACAAAAATGGTGTTGCTACCCCCAAGCTTCGACACATTCCACCATTACTCCCTCTATTTTGTAGCAAGTTTCCTCCAAAGCATTATCTTGGTTTAACTTTTTCTCCTTTGTTCACTCTACGTTACCTTCAAATTTGATTAATTACATCCTTAATTTATAATTTTGGTTTATTTTTGTTCTCTTAGGTGATTTTGTAGGGGTTCAAAAGGAGGCATGATAAAATATACGTGCTTAAAGACTGGTATACTTTTCAGTGAGGATGCAAGTTGTAATAGGGTTTTGTGGTAAATGATATGTATGATGGTGTGAATTATCATGTTTTAATTATAATTTTATTAAATTCATGTTGTTAATGTTATGATATGAGAATGTGGATTATATGATGGAAATAGAGTATGAATGAGGAAATTTGTGCTTATAACAATTCTAATGAAGTAATCCCTAAGTAAATATTGTAATGTGGATTTGCTAATTTATGGTAAATGAAAAAATTAACATATTTAAAATGCATAATTATGGAATAAATTGAGGTTTGGAAATATTGACATTAGACATATAAGGTTTTTTGTGAAATAAAGGTGTTCGGTTATTATTCAGGGTATTTTGGAGAACATGTGTTAAATATGAAAATTTAGGTATTTTATTGAGTTTAATGAGTTAAAATATTCTAATAATAACATGTGAAATGTTTGGAGTATTTATGGATGGCCTAAATCCAAATAGGATGTAAAAATGATTTAAATTGGGAATAATAATTAATCTTAGGAGTGAGATTATTATGGCGAGAATGAAATATTAGAGTTAGACCATGAATTTTGGATATGTTGTTAAAATTGAAAATGTTTAAATTTATGTTGAATTTGGTAATAATATGAGTCTTTTAGGAAAAGGTATACTTAACTTGTGAAATTAGGGTTTTGCACGGGTTGTAAATAGTAACTCTTAAGATAAGGTTGTTATCGCATGTATAAGAATTTGGATTTAGAAATTTTTTTTCAAGTATGTTTATTATAATAATAATTGAGAAATATGTACTACATTTGGTGGAAAAATGATCAATATGGAAGAAGTTATGCTTATAATACAAAATTAGGGTTTCTTAGGGAGATTATGGGTCTATTCCTTAAGAAAGGTCTTGATAAATATGCGGTTGTGCTTTAAATGTTCCAATTATGTTTTTTTCATATATACTTGATTCTCTTATGATGATAAAACCAATTGTGAAAAAGATACTAATAATTTAAAGTGAAATATCATGTGAATCAGACCAAGGTGTTTTATAGGTTTGTTCCACTAGACGATAATAGTGGCTCGGGTGTGTTTTTCTTGAGAGGTGCATCATTCTATTCTACCAAATTAAAAATAGTGGGGCCATAAACTCAATGTGAATCAGAATATGATTTGAGATAATAAATAAATGGATAAGACATTAATCATTTAAAGTAAAAGATTACGTGAATTAGGGTCAAGGGGTTGTACCCATTTTATAAGACAATAATAGTGGCTTAGGTGTGTTCTTCCCTAATAGGTGCTTCATACCATTCCATTAGTTTAGTAATAGTGGTTATAAGCATGTTGTTTTGGTATATGTTGGGTATTTTCCATAGAACAATAATAATAGCCTTCAAAGGTGTTTTAACCCATTCCACCAAATTAAGAATAGTAGATTCCTTGAACTCAACGTAAATAAAAGAGTGGAAGATGTTATATCTAATTAGGAGATCTATAAATAATTTTTATATTACATTGATTTATGTGTCACTAATGTATGCTTAATCATTGATCTAAACTTATGTAATCCTTCTCGATTGTATTATTCCCTTACTCAGTATATAGCATACTGATCATTATTTTTATAGGTGTTGTTTATTCCCATGAGTAGACAACCTAGATGTCTTTGTGCAAGTCAATGAGGACCCGTTAGATGATTTAATTACTTATAATGCTTTATGTGGGGTGGATTCATCTCATGTATTGGGGTTTGGACATAGAGTCATGTTATTTGTATATTAGTTTTTAGTTGGATATCTTTTTGGACCCTTAGCTCCATAGTATCCTTTTATTTATTTTTGAATATTATATTTAGAGTTAATCTCCAAACTCATAATAAAGTTTAGGAAGTTTCTCTCATTTTCTGTTTATGATGGTATGTAACACCCAAATATTTTGGTATTACACTTATGCTAAAAAATATTCAATAATAAATTTTAGGGTGTTATAAATACGCTTCCCTTAAGATGGATCTAGTGCAGATATGACTATAAATGACTTGTATGGAGTTGCCCAGGTCTTATATAGTACAACAATAAGGTTCAAAGTTGACATCGCCCAGCAGGTAGCACACATGGTGAACCGTAGTTAGGTCAGCATGTTATATAGGCTCTTATGTGACTTTGAGATCCCCTTTGGTGATTTCCAACCTATAAATTTTTATCTACAAAATGGATTAGACATCTTTGAGGAATTGATACTCAAAAACATAGGACATGAGGTAAATAATGATGGGTAGATTATAGTTCTCATGGTTAAGGCTTGAGCTACACTAACTCGTGCCAGTAGGATATCGTTTGTGAGGAGATCCTAAACTAAACTAGGGATGGAGATGATGGCATCCCTCCACCATCATATGACGCACTAGCCTCCACACACATTCATCTATCTATCAGTGCTTCAACCTCTACTAATGTTCCTTCATCATCTATTGCACCTTCCTTATCTACTACTTAGGAAAAAGTGATTCAGGCCAGAATTTGGGATTCACTTATAAGGATGTACACTATGCTAGACACTATATTGGTAACCATTGAGAAATGCCAAGTTTTTTTAGAGTCATATTTACACACCATTCGCTTCATATTTCAACCTTTTAAATTGCAACACTAGGACCAACTACAAGATAACACTCATATCAATCAAGATATTGGTATGGTTGATGTTGTTTAGAGATGGTGTTGATGATTTAGAGACTGTTGAGGATGTTTTTTTTTCAAGCAATAGGTCCAAACATACCTTAATCGACTATCCTCTTCCATAAAATCTAGGTGTAAATGAGTCACTTACATAAGCTACTTAGATAGCTCAAGATGATATAGAGGCTACAGATAGTGAGGGTACTAAGACTAAAAATCTATAGACTATGATCCCTTTAACCTTTGTTACAACCTTACCATATAACGCACTATCCTAGTCTGTTCCCGGCACCACTAATGTTAATTAAGGCTCTACATAGTCTTAGGTTACATTTGTGTATACCATCTTTTATCTTTAGAGTTGTGCTTGTATTAATTGTATTTTTTTTAGTGTATGAGCTTTGATATGTGCATTTAGAAGTTAGATATTGTATTCGTATATTATATTTCATGTACTTTTTGATCCATAATATAAGAGGCGATTCGTGTTTATTTGCTACATTATATTCATTACTACTTCCATTTCCTTATTCTAATTCATGGTAAACGTCACATATAAATCAAATGTTACATTTTTGTGGTGATAATATGTAGGGGAAGAATCCCTTAATGTTTTTCTCTTTTATATTTCTACCATTGTACCTATTAATGGTAAGGTTTCCCTTAAGATTTTGGAGTTTTACATCATTTGAATATATGTTGCTATCACAAGTTAATCCTTCTCACTATTTGTTGATGACAAAAGGAGGGAAATCTAAAAATCAAATCAAAAGTTGTAAATGTTAGGTAATATGGTTTATTTTTTCATATTACATCTATTATATCCTTAACTTACACATTTTCACATTTTTTTGTTGTCATCATCAAAATGGAGGAGCTTGTTGACCTCTTAGGCCAATCATTATCTTCATTCTTGATTTGATCATAACAAATGTGTTTAAAGGTTTAACTTTTTGTGTAAGTGTGCATGAACTACAATAATCACATGGATGAAAAACCACACTTATTCAAACTATCCCTCAAGTTGATGTAGGAGCATCTCAATCTCACTATTCTAATGTTGAAGATCAAGAGTGCAATACCCCATAATTTTGAATAATAATAATAATAATAATAATAATAATAATAATAATAATAATATAAAGTCGGCAACAATAATAAGATATATAAGGGAACTTATATATGTGTGTATTATTTGAATGATAAGACTAAGTTTCTGATAGCTATAATAGTTAAATGATAAAGATTTAAATTATAGTATTTTATTGCGTATATTCATAGCAAGTAAATAATAGGTTGCTAATAGAGTTCAATTAAGTAATGTTGTCATACGATATAGTTAATGGGTTATTAGTAAATGGGCCTTTTAATTAAGTAACCACTTCTATAATTCTCTAAAGATAAGTTACACATCTTCCATAACCCTAGCAGCCTCCCATTATTATAAATACATGGTTAGCTTCTTGTAAGCCATGTAGCAGTCGTACATAAGGAAAAAAAATAACAACGAAAAAGAGAGTGACTTTATACAAAGTGACCATCCATTCCTCTGATCTAATTGGTGAAGGTAACCTACACACTCTTATTTTTCTTACTATCAATACCTATGTTCTAATTTCGTTGGTTAAGACTTCCAATTCTTTTTGTGGTATGTTACTTTTAGTTTATTATTATTATTATTATAATATCTACTAATTGGAGCACATATGACATAGATGAAATAATTTCATATTGATGAATTGTTGACATTAAAATATGAGTCATATAAAGTCTTATATAGTATACTTATCATGTCACTAGGCAAGGAAATCAAATATGTATATACGCAATATATAGTATACTTATCCGGATTTATGTGGGAAAATTTCTATGAGCACGCTTAGGCTCATAGTTCCATAACATGGTTAGTAGATGCAAATTTATTGTAAGTATTGTAGTAGACCATTCATAATTCTCTATTAATAGGTAATGTTTGGAAGCAAATTTGGTTATCCATTAGCATAGTCCGACATCTTTTTGGTTAATTTGTGGTAACGATAATAATGAATATACTATAAAAGGGTGATAATTAAATACTAGTTAGTACAGTAATATATTTAATTAGTTCCTCATTTTTATATATAACAAATAAAGATATGAGATAGATAATTTGGTAAAATAGTAGTCGGTAACATTACTAGTAGATTAATTCTAATATAGGGTCATTCTATCAATGTATTCAATCAAAACCGATTGTTAGTACTTGTCAATATATATATATTATGAGTAATCATATAGTTACATAATTATTTTAGGAGTTGGGGTTTCTATATAAACATTAGGCGGTAAACTAAAATATTGGTAAATGTAAGAACTTTGATAAGTTGGATCTAAGCCGTTTATAATAAGTTTACTTAATATATTTCATCTAGATTTAATATTATCAGTGTAAACTATAGGTCTAGCGACTAGTGAGCATTTGTGATCAAATCGCATTCCAGGTAACATTACTTTCAACCTTTATATATAGATATATATGTATGTGCGTTCATGCATATTTTAATTACGCACTTGTTGATATAATGGTCTTATCTGGCTATGTGAACTTACATGAATATATATGATTTTATATAATCAGGCCCCATGGATGATATTCTATTTTTATTATGAACTTAATATAAATATGGATTCTTGATGGATTTCATGTAAATATTGTAATTTTATAGTTGTGTTATTTATTTGAAGCGTTGGTTATAAGGAGTTGATTTTATACAAGTGTTCCTTTATTATGCATATATCACAAGGCTTGTATCTTATATGACTAAATTAAGTTTTGTTATTTATGTTAGTGTATAATTGGACCCTAAGAAACTTTGGCTATTATTTATTTATTTATTTGAAGTGCTAGTTGGATAATTATTTTATTCTGTTCTAATCTAGTTGGTGAATTAAGTGGTGACTCTAAGTGGGTATATTTCTATTTAATTTGGGAATGTTACCTATTATGAAAAGTGGATAAATTGAATTTAATATAGTGGATTATGTGACTTCACTTAATTAAATTACCATAACTTAAAGTGAAACATAAAGTGGGCTTTGGGTCCTTCAGGTTTAGCCTCCTGAAGTTGGGGATCGGCAATATCCTTTCCTTTTCTATTATGGATATTTATTTATTTGCCAGCCGTGTCTGGTTAAGGCTCCTTGTCTACTCTATAGGCTTCTCCGGACCCTATTAGGGGGTGTGCACACTTAAGGATAGGATGACCGAGCTGGTAGGTATTTGGACTTTTGTTATCCCCTTTGGAATATGTCCACTGGGATGTCCCAATTGTGATTTCTAATCCTCCTATGGTTGGTGGTAGGTCTTAAGACTTTTGTTATCCCCTTTGGACTATGTCCACTGGGATGGCCCAGGTGTAATTTCTAATCCTCCTGTGGTTGGTGGTAGGTCTTAAGACTTTTGTTATCCCCTTTGGGTTATGTCCACTGGGATGGCCCAGGTGTGATTTATATTCCTCCTGTGGTTGGTGGTAGGTTCTCAGACTTTGATTTACCAGTTGACCCCCTGATTGGTTTACCTACTTAAAAATTGGATGTTATGATCACCTAAATAAAGAATAATAATCAGCTGGTTTCCTTATGTGATTCAAGTGTATGTATATGATTTATATGCTTAAATAAATGTGAACATACAATATTATTCCTTCGTATTTACATGTTACTTAGTTGTTCCCCTAGCTAACTTGTTACATGTTTTAAACGGGGTTGTGATGATCCATGATGTACATGGTGATCAAATGATCTAGTGCAGGTTAGGTATGAATCTACTCAAGGTGTTGATGGCATGCATAACGGGGAATATTGAGAGTGGTGGTGACTTTCAGAGTTTTATTTATCATATTAATTTTAGTACTCTTTTCATAGTTTCAATTATAGGAACATTTTCGGTTCGGTTGGTTTGAATTGATAAATATATTTTGTGTATTTTCTTATTTTACTTAGCCTTAGCATCTGGTGTGAGTGGGACTATGGTGCCTATTTACACTCGATGTGGTGGTAATTCCCTCATTGTAATTAGCTTCCGTGCATACTCTTCAATGAGTTTTTGGTTTTGAAAATGGGGATGTTACGAAGAGTTACCATACTTAGAGATGGTACCAGTTGTTCTTGGAGATTCTAATACTTCTAATATTTTGTTAAGTAAGTCTTACAGGTATTATATATGTTTGCAAGACCAATCCACCAAAGATATCTAGAATACAAGAAAATGGCATTACAAGGGTTATAAAGTTGCATGGAAGACAATGCTACAAGATACAAAGCTTGATTACATATGATTATTCACTATATTACATGATTAGGGTTTTATGTAGCTTTGTTATTTTATGTATACTTTGTATTGTTTGTAACTTATAATTGTATAGGTGTGCACTAGTTAGTCTTTATTACTTAGGTCGATTAGATGGGCTTGGTTAGTAAAGAGTAAATTAGGCCTGCATGTGTGTATATATATATATATATATATATATATATATATATGTGTGTGTGTGTGTGTGTGTGTGTGTGTGTGTGTGTGTAATGGTGCCTTGTACATTCATAATATAATCAATAATTAATGAGAATAAAAAAGAGAATTTTGAATCTCCCTTCATTCCTCTTCAAGTGAGAATTATCTTGAGAGTTGAAGAATTGCTCTATATAGAAAAATTGGCGATTTCTCTTTAGAATTGAATTGATCTTGGTATATATCAACATCAAAATAGTAAGGTGTATTCAAAGACTATAATTCCTATTCAACATTTCCATCCTTTTGGAATGAAAATTCTATCCAAGAAATAAGATAAAAGGTCTTGCATTATGAAAGATTAATCATCCATTATCTTCCACATCACAAGTGTAAAGTTTAGAAGAGAAATCAAGTTTCAAAGTGAACTTACTCGCTCATTCTCTCCAGTGTAAGATTGAATAGAACAATCAAGTTTTAAGTACAAGAGAAGATTGTGTCAAGATGCCTAAATACTTGAGCATTTAAGCCTTATCTTTTGGTCTTAGGAATTTTCATATATGGTTATGGTTTAGTTATTTTTATTATAAATTATCTTTAGCTTGAGTTTTGTGAATTTTTAGTCTTCATTTAGACCTACAAGTGTACACGGTTTGGTTTGGGCCCTAAACCAAACCGCCATTTACAATTTAAAACATTTCACACCAAACCAAACCATTTTCTAAATACTTTATACCAAACCACACCATGATTTTGTGGTTTAGTTTGATTCAATTTGTTTTTTATATCCTTCTAGTGTTAATATTTATTTTTGATACTTATTTTACCAAAAAAAAACCTTTTTTTACTTTTTAACTTCAAATGTACGATATGATTTTATAAATTTACAATTAATCAAAACTTAAAACTCTAATGTCTATTTAAATATCAATATTTAATCATTTTCATATCATATCACATTAGAGGGGAAAGTGAGAAGAAAAAATTAGTGTATATGTGCAATGATATAAGATGAAAGCAAATATATAAAGTTATAGGTTATAATTTATTACTTGAAAGTTGCATATTGTTATTTGTAATATAATTTTTATTGAAAATTATATATATATATATATATATATATATATATGGTTTGCGGTTTATAAACCACAATCTAATTTCCAAAACCATAACCAATTTTTTTTTATAGATACTACACTAAAGTGTAAACCAAATCAAACCACAAATTAATCTTTGGTTTAAGATAAAAAAACGATATAAGCACGCTACATGCGCCTGTGTACGCGCTCCTCCTTTTCCCATCGGGCGATGGCCAAGCGAAAGAAGAAAAAAGCCCCTTCATCCAATGATTCGAAGGAAACTTCAATCGATCTCAGTAATGATTCCGGCTCCAAGGGCGACAAACGTTTGAAGGAAAGTCCAATTGTTCCGAAGGCAGGCAAGGAGGAATGTATTGTTTCGGGAGAAGTTCCAATGGAGGCAGATGTTAGGGCAACAAAGCCAACCGATGAATCCCAATCAAAAATTTCTACTCCAATTGACATTCACTCGAAACCTTCTACTCCGGAGCATGGAAAAATTTCTTCAAAATCTTCTACTCCGGGTGTATAGAAGAATCTGCCCGAATAGCCAACTCATAGGAACCAACCTCCTCCTCTAATTACCCAGGAAGTATCGCACATGTCTTGGAAGGACAGGCTATTTAGTAATCGTAACCTAGACCATGTTCTTCCCCTTGCATATGTTCCTCCTTCTATCACCAATGGCCCGTTGGTGAAGATTGAGGCAGAGGAATGGCAGACTGAAGTAGAGAAATGGCAATTCTCCCTCGTCGGCTATATTTTTGGTATGTCTCCCACTTTCAGTCAGGTGGTGAATTTAGTGGAATCAAACTGGAACCATGTTAAGCTCCCAAAAATCCATCTTCATGATGAAGGATTTTTTCTCTTCCAGTTTAATTCTCAAGCGAATAGTGATACTATTAGGAATAGCCCATTTTGGAGCTTTTTCAACTATCCGTTAGTGCTTGAAGAATGGATGGAAGGATTTGAGTTTAAAATTGAGAGGTTTCAATTTTTACGCACTTGGTTGAAGCTGCCTGGTTTACCACTGCCTTTGTGATCTCGGAATTCTCTTAGTCGCATTGCCAGTTATGTTGGAACCCTAGTCTATGCAGATGATGTCACTGCAACCAAGGCTCGAATATCGTTTCTTAGACATTTGGTGGAGGTGGATGCCAACACGGAATTTCCAGAGAGTATTCCCATCTAGTGCCCGAATGACAATGTCATTCATCAAAGAGTGGAATATGAATGGAAACCACAATTATGTTTGCATTGCAAGAAATTTAGCCACATTATCACGAATTGTATGAAGCAGAGATTAGGGGGGAAAACAGGAAGCTAGAGAAGAGTGGGTGGTGCTTAAGGATCGAAGGAAGAATACAGTTCCTACCCTGAATGAACATGTGCAACAAGTTCCTCAAAGTGACAACAAGGGTAAGAGAGTACCTTGTAGCACTCCCAATATATGTTTGCTTCAAAGGTCTGATAAACTGGACATGGCTACCTCTAGTAGTACCCCAGTATTATATAAAGAAGTTGAGCCACCCATATCCATTCTTGATTTTTTGGAGGAGCATACCCATAAGGTGGACTTGGATTCAATTGATGTGGAACTGCCTTGCAGCCTAGGGGGAAACTATGTTCCTCATTCGGATCTCCATTGTGCCTAATGTTATGTTGCTGCAACATAAGAGGTTTAAATAAACCTCAGAAACAAAAAGAGTTAAAAGTATGGATACAGAATAAATCAGTCTCACTAATGGGCATTGTTGAGACAAGGGTAAAGGAATCAAAGGCAGCGGAGATTA
This sequence comes from Tamarix austromongolica, assembly GCA_039764185.1. Taxonomy (NCBI): domain Eukaryota; kingdom Viridiplantae; phylum Streptophyta; class Magnoliopsida; order Caryophyllales; family Tamaricaceae; genus Tamarix; species Tamarix austromongolica. Next base: position 82,212,200 of record CM077809.1, on the reverse strand, counting down.
GTAGCAAAATAAACAAAACTTGGCAATGGTTGTTTAATTACAATTACCATGGAAATGGCATAATTTGGCTAGGATGGGATCCTCAACAATGGATGCTTCAACAAATGGGGGTTTGTGATCAAGCAATCACTTGTCAAGTGTAATCCATTTCTGGTAGCAACAAGTTTATCTTAACTATTGTTTATGGACTAAATACAAGTGCTGGTAGGAAGACTCTTTAGCAATGGTTCTCTCATACTCATCCTAGAATTGAACCATGGGTGCTATTAGGAGACTTTAATGTGGTCGCTTTTTCCTCTGAGAAACTTCAAGGTAACACACCCAACCTTGTTGATGTGTTAGACTTTGTGAGCTGCCTTCAGAACCTCTCAATACCAGATGTGAACTACACAGGTTGTCATTATACAAGGTCAAATAAGCAGCAAGCTAGCAATAGAATATATTGCAAACTAGATAAAATTATGGCTAATGTGGATTGGTTTTCTCAATATCCAAATTCACTTGCTATTTTTGACCCCCCCAACCTCCGACCATTCTCCTATGACACTTTTATTTGGGGCTGGACAAAAATCAGGAAAAAGACCATTACGTTTCTACAACATGTGGTCTCTTGATCCTGAGTTTGACACCATCGTAAGAACTACATGGCAAACCCAGAGAAGGGGGAACTCTATCAATGATTTTCAGCAGAAACTTAAACAACTTAAGGTGAAGCTCAAGACCCTTAATGAGAAGAAGTTTGGTAGTATTGACAACAGAGTCATCATAGCAATAGCTAAAGTGCATGAAATCCAGCAGGCTCTCATCACTGATCCACTCAATGCATCTCTTATCTAGGCAAAAAAGGTTGCTCTCCAAACATTGCATCATTATTCTTTATATGAGGAGAGCTTTTATAAACAAAAATCCAAAGTGCAATGGATTCATTTAGGTGACAAAAGCAAAAAAAATCCCATGCATCAGTTAAGGGAAGGCAGCAAAGGAATAAGATATGCAGGATAAAGGCCTAAAATGGTACTACAATAACTAATCCAAAGGCTATTCAGGAACAGTTTATAGACTTCTACAAGAATCTCATGGGAACATCAGCCATTTCCACAGTCCACCTTGATGAGAAGGTGTTAAGCAGGGGAGGAAAACTAAGCATTGAACAACAAAGGACCCTTATACAACCAATTCGAAAGTCTGAAGTGCAACAAGCAGTTTTTGAAATGGGCAGTGATAAAGCACCAGGACTAGATGGTTTCAACGGTTTCTTCTATAAGAGGTGTTAGCCTTTGCTAGGAGATCATTTATAGAGAATAGCCCAGGAATTTCTCTGCTCTAGTATTATCCCTAAAAGCTTAAATATAGCTGCACTTACTCTGGTGCCAAAGGTTGAAGCAGCAACCAAGGTGGAGCAGTTCAGACCCATTACATGCTGCAATGTTCTTTACAAGATCTTATCCAAGATTTTGACAAACAAAATGCAGGTTGTGCTACCTTCAATTATCGATTACTCTCAGGCAGCTTTTATAAAGGGTAGGGGTATTGGTGACAACATCTTGCTTGCACATGAACTGGTTAGACAATACAACCAGAAGCATGTCTCTCTTCATTGCATACTAAAGATGGACCTCAGGAAAGCATATGATTCTGTTGAGCGGTGCTTTTTAGAGCAGGTTATGCATGGGTTGGGGTTTCCTTGGCATTTTATCAAAATTGTGATGGCATGTGTAAGTATTGTAAGCTTCTCCATTTTATTTGATGGCTCCCCCTGCCCACCCTTTGAAGTAAAGAAGGGAATGAGACAAGGGGGCCCATTGTCCCCCTATCTCTTTGTCCTAGTAATGGAGTACTTACACAGGCTGCTACAAGGTTTATGGCTGGAAAAATATTTCAGAGGTCACCCTAAGTGCAAAAGGGCCAAAATCATAGGATTATCTTTTGTTGATGACCTATTATTATTTGCTCATGGTGACACAAGCTCAGCAGTCAAGCTCATTGAGGTTTTTAATCACTTCTCTACTCTGTCTGGACTTACTCTCAACCTCCAAAAGAGCATTTGCTTTGTTGGAGGATTAAATCAGGAAGCTAAATCACATTTGATGGCTGCACTACAGATAGAAGAGGGACAGCTGCCAGTAACCTACTTAGGTGTGCCTTTATCCAGTAGCAGACTAACTGTTTCTCAGTGTTCCTCACTAGTTGAAAAGATAGTGAAGAGGTTGCAAGGATGGACCGTTAAGATGCTCAGCTATGTAGGACACTTATAGCTTATCAAATCAATATTGTACGAGATTCAAGCCTATTGGTGCCAAATGTTTATTCTCCTGAAGAAGGTCATCAAAATGGTTGAAGCTTACTGTTGATCTTTCCTTTGGTCAGGTACAACTCACATTACAAAATGTGCTCTAGTTGGTTGGAGTATTGTATGCTCCCCTATCTCCGAAGGTGGCCTAGGCCTTACTCAGCTCCAAGAGTGGAACAAGGCTTCTGTAGGGAAACTATTATGGCAACTCGCTTTGAAGAAGGACACCTTATGGGTAAAGTGGACACATGAATATTATTTCAGACATACAAGCCTTTGGGCAGCCCCATTTACTCCTCGATTCTCATGGGTGATGAAGAAAATAATGAGCTTGAGGCAATCCATGGAAGGATTTTTTTTCGAGGAGCATATCAGTTTAAAATTATTGATGCTCAGGGTAGATATAGCATAGCAAAATGTTACTATGTTTTAAGACCCAGAGGCACTCAAGTCAGGTGGTATAGAACTGTAGGGAGCAGAATAACCTTACCAAGACATAAATTATTCCTATGGCTTACGGCACATGAGCAGTTAGCAACCAAGGATCTGCTACAAAGGCTTAGTCTTCAATTAGATCCTACCCGTGTTCTATGTGAAGAAGAAGATGAAACAATGAAGCACCTATTTTTTTATTGCAGGTATGTCAAAGAAATATAGAGCATCATAACTCAAACCCTCAGCCTAGGCCATAGAATCAGAAATTGGCAGAAGGAGCTTCAATGGGCCGCACAGCATAGAAGATACCAAAGGAGAAACTAGAGGCAATTCGAGCTCTTTTAGCAGCCCTGGTTTATTATGTTTGGCAGGAAAGAAATACACGGATCTTTCAACAGAAACAACAACCAGCAACATCAATTTTGAAGCAAATGATACGAGAAATTGCTAGCAGTATAGCATCACTACATAGTTGTAAATCCTTTGTCTCCCTTACGAAAATAATAGACTCCCTACATGTATAGTTTGAGATGATGTCCATAAAGGATAATAGGATGTAATCACGCCTATTTTGGTTAGTAATATAACTTTTCTTACTTAACAAAAACAATGTTTGGTTTAAAATTTTGAATTATATTATAAACAACCCTATTTAGAATTTTAAAACTTAATTAATAAAAAATGGTAAAATGGGAATTTCACCTAAATGCCTTGATTAAATTTGGCCATGGTTAGTCATTAACCATTAACCATTAATCACCAACCTTGATCTTTGACTCTTCGGTGTATAATAACTAACATGTATATTAATTAATATGAAAAATGATAAGGTGTAATTGGCAATAATTATTAATAATGTTTTTATAAGAGTTTATTAGCTCATTTGATAGCATGAATAATGTTTTAGAGCAAATAGTTAAGCGTTTCGGAGTAGTAATATGTTTTTTTAGAGAGTATGTTGTTTTTGTGTTGATAATGATAAATATTTCTAAAAACATTAATAAAAGAAAATGAAAGACTTAGGGATTTCAGTGAGAAACTTCAATATATTATCCATGGTATGATCATGCAATCGTGTGTTTTCCTTGTTGTATAAGTGTGTTATTGCTTATATGTTTTAACAATACCCCTTTATACTTAGATACCTTATAAGTATTATCGATATTTAAACTCCATTTGGCTTGAGAAAACCAATAAGGAAAGGGGGGATTTAGATGAAAATATTTTCTTGTCACCTGGTGGCCTAAAAATAGTGAGGAAAAAAATATTATAAAGAAAAACTTAAAGAAAATTATATAATAAATTTTTCCTAGCCCAAAGTTATGGAAAATAAGAAAGCAATGAGGAAATGTAGTAAATGGGGACATGGTGACTTAGTAACAAAACAAATTCATATAAAGCAATCCAGCTTTTGCATACACACAAAAAACTTTTTCATATGAAAGATAAAATTAGTAAACTTGCGTGCATTGACTCTTGGATGACAAGATGACCCATTACTTTTTTAATCTACCAAACTATGGGTTTGAAACACATACCTATCGCATGTTTCTTCTTTGTTAATTAATTAATTCTTGTCTTTGTCTAGATCATTGAACATTAGTTTTAAGATTTTTTTCTTCTTTTTATTTTTATTTTTCATTTTATAATTTATTTACTTATTTTGTGATAGAAAAATATTTCTCACATGATGAAATATTGGAGATTGACGTGGCAACCAGGTTGGTCGGGCTACTATTAGATTGAGCTAATGCCAAATTTAAGTTGATAAAGGTTCACATCAACTTAGGTTGATGCTAGATTTGGGTCAATTCAAATATAGATTGAGTTGGGTCATTTATTTTCTCAAATTGACCTTTGGTTATCCTTATCATTTTAGATCATTCAATTAATTTGGATCAAGTCAAGTTAAGGTTGAATAGTTTCAAGTTCAAATAATTTTGAATAAATCCTGCTTTTGGATTGGGTTTAAGTGTTTTATGTTCAAGTAATATTAGATTATTTTAACATTCAGATCATATCCAAATTCAAATAAGTTCTTCCATAATCCATTCTATGTTTAATTTTTAATCAAGTCATGATGTTTTATGTAATATCTTATAACTAAAACCTATTTTATTTAAAATAATTTAACTTAAGATGAATTTAAAATAACTTTGAGAAAAAAAATTCAACTTGGAAGAGTACTATGGTAAACTGATTGACTATTTTCCATGTTATTTGTTTTTTCCTAGTCCATTGAAACCAAGTGATTTTTCAAACAAACTAACCAATTTGTTAGATTTTAAATTTCTCTTTGTATCTCCTCTGATTTCTAAAACTTGATCATATTATATTTATTATTTATGATTTTGATATTCTTAGATCAATCACACTCTTTAACTTTATAAGAATATTTATATGATTTATAGGATATTAATTCAATTATTTTTCGCTAAAAGTGATTTTTACTCAAAATTCATACCAACTCTCTCTCAAGTCTAGTCTCTTCTCTCTCCAGTCCCTCTCTCCTATGAATCTTAACAGACAATAAAAGAAATTATCTATTCATTTTCCTCTTCCATCCTTTATAGTCCCTTTGATAGGTGCTTCACACTTCATCTCCCTCACCACAACATACCGCCATCATCTCACATCCTCATTCAAGTGTTGATCAAGTTACCTTCATCTTTGTCTCTCTTCTCCTTATACTTAACCCCCACAATCCATGGATCATATATTTATATGATGCATCAACTTCCTTACTTCTTGTAGCTCTTCATTCCTTCATCTTCCCAAAAGTTATTAGGTGTTGAATTAGTTTCCTCCATTTTGTTTCCCTCCTTGCCTCCTCATCATGTTCAATGTGATTTTTTTCTCATTTAATTAATATTTATTATTAGGAAATAAGTGGTGATTACAAGAAACTGTGAAAAATATAAAATAAGAATTACCAAACTTGAATATTTATTACTATCATTACAAGTAATTATAAAGAATCAAAAACACTCGAACCCATCTTTTTATCCACAACAAGATTATCAAGAACAACCATTTTGATTAATCCACCTAAATAAAGAGTGCATGGTCCTAATTGTGTTTTTTCCCTAGACCAAACCTTTAGATCTAGTACCTTAAGACTTTAACCATAATTATTGTTCCTTACACCATGTTATGTGATTCCTATCACAACTCTATACAATAAAGTCCTTCATATAGGCTAAGAAATATCCTAGAACTAACTAAAAGATAGAAGATAAAGGTGGCACAAACCTTGATGAAAATATATGGATGAAAACAAGATGAAAATATTACACCACATGGAACTAAGGACCTCAACATAGGTGTGTCAACCAATATGACCCTCATCTTAATCACTATGGTTGTGTTAACAGGCACAATACCCTCATGTTGTACCTCAACTTTCTGTTTCACTTCATCTTCGCTACTTTTTAACACAAGCATGCTTTTGGACACTCTCCACCTTTTTTGACCTCTAAATATGCTAATTATAACCATCATATTCCATTCTGGGTCCTTATTATCTCTTTCAGATGAGCTTGAATCCAAACACTTATTTTAATTATTTACTATTCATCTGAAATAGCAAAGGATTCAAATTTAGAAAGTAAAATGAATATCCTTAGTTTCACTCTCTTTTAAGCTCATCAACTTAAGTGAAGGGTTTTGACATAATTTTGCTTGTTTTATATTCTTATTATCTTCTCCTCTCTCTTCTTATTCTTAAAATTAATTTATTGAGTTGTTATATGTTTCTTTGATTAAGGTAGTCCAGGTGTGGAAGAAAAAGTGTAAGTGTATGAGTCTTTCTCTTCTTCTACTTTGGAGCTTAAATTTTGGTAACATTGGGAAGACCTTGTAAATGTGGTACTTTATGCATTAAATTGCATTTATTTATTTTTATCATGATGTACAATTTGGGTTGTATATAAAAAAATGTATAGAAGAGTTGAGTATGAATTGTGATGTATGATTATGTTGAGGTTTCAACCTCCTAGCATGAGTTAAGGTTTAGAGTTTTTTTGATGATATTAATTTTACATTGTCTTCCCTTTAATCATGGTTTCTACATATAAGTTTTGTGTTTATGGCTTGACAAAAAAATACACAAATATGTACTTAAGTGAAATATTAAGGTATTTGGACCTTTTGGTTGGATTGATGATTTTGAGGCATGAATTATGTTAATGATGATATTTTCACCCATGAGATAGATGTTAACATTTCTTTTTCTAAGAGTTTCATTTGTCAATGATAAGTTATATGTGTAAAATCTTGAGTTAAAATCATGCTTGGAATCATTTAAGTGGATATTCCTTGGTTTGTATGTGTTTGGCCTAAACTAGTAACTAGTTAACCGATTAATTTATTTCCTAATATTTTGTGGTCTTGGCTTGTATACATTAATTGATTTTGCCAAAGTAGTTAAATACTTCACAAGTAAATTCAATTAGTTAGACCGAATTAGCTAATTAATTTATTCATTTGTTGGATATGTTTGGTTTAGTAGTGTTAGATTGGTCGAGTGGTTCTAGAAAATAGTCAATTAGTTTTAGTTGAGTGTAATAGTAGTGTTTTGGTTATGAGTATACCATGAAATTATTAACTTACTTTTTTATCATTGTCCTCCTATTAAATTTGATACATAAAATGGAATAAATGTTGGGTTAGTATGTTATTCAAGTGAGCCTTGTTGCATGGTTATATGGAATGACCTTGAATAAAATATTCATGTTTAGAGAAAAAGGTTAATTAAGCTTCACTAAATACCCTTATGCCTTAGAACCTAGGTACATTTACGTACAAGGCAATAAAGTATTCTCGTGCCTTCTAGGTCCCCTAACCCTTAATTATGGATACACCCTAAAAAGTTTAGATAACTAGTTAGAGTAAATATAGGGCTATGTTGGGGCAGTGAGACATGCCAGCAAAAACAAATCAAAACGAGGGTTAAACTCTTCCTTTATGGTAGATATTCCTAAGGATCCACCAATCCCATACTCAACGTCTTCCACTTTAAATCTTAATATTTTATGAGTTGATCACAAATGCCACATAGTGTACACAATTTCCATTTCCATACGTGACCATTCCCCCTTCTTTATAACTATTCAAGTCAACCCTAAGGTCAATAGATCAATCCAATTCAAAGTTCACACTAAGTTCAAACTAAAAATATACTAAAGTCAACCTAGTTAAGTTAATCACCTTTAGGAGCATTTTTGTCAAAATGACCAAAATACCATCCAAATTTTATTTACCACAATTATATCCACTTTATTATCATATTTATTTTTATATGAAATTTTTCATGAAAAGGATAAAATATAATAATTAAAATGATTTATATTACAAGAAAATTCCATATTATGATAAAAGACAGTATTAGCTCTAAGCATAAACATAACATGATACATATATAGAACCTCAACATGCATTTCTAAAGTATTATAAAATTCACTCTCATTTCATATAATAACTTTATATACGAATCATGGAACATAAAAATTTACATTTTTACCTCTAGAACGTGTGATACATAATCATCACTATTTAATCTTATTCATGCTTTAAAACCAACATGTTGCACATCCAAATCTATCTAAAATGTACAAGTAATATATTCAACTCATTAGTAGGCCCAACATAAGGCATAATAAAAATTTGATTAAACCCTAACCCTAAACATGCATATTATTTCTAACCATAATTAATGTATCGATAGAGGTATACGTCCCCATTTTTTAAATGTTACCATGGCATACATGGATTATTAATTTCTAACATGGAAAATTTTATTATTTTATACACCAAAAAATTTTAATATTGCATGATTTAATTTTCTAACAAAAATACAAACTTTCCGATAATAATAACCTAGCATGATTTTTATTCTATAAAATTAATTTATCGTATTTACATAGAAAGTCTACCATATTTATAGTAGTTGGATTTACTTCCAAGTTACACAATTTGTACCACAAAAATGTCTCTTCCAATGATACATTAAGTAGGATTGGGATTAACTAAAACCAACAACATAAACCACAAAAAATATACATATTAGTTTTTATACTAAGATAAAATAATTAGATAAAATTTAATAGGAACTAAGTAATAATACTCAAAGGGGTTAAGGCTAAATCTGTTAATGCATGGTGAAATAATACCACTAATGCAGAGGTTACCTCTCATGCCCAACACATGCAAGGGAGATTAATGTGGAGGTGATGGGTGGTTGGCAAAGGGTTCAACATTAAAAAAATGTTGGAGAAGGGTGGGTGATTGTTGCATGGTACGACAATAGAAACGCATCAACAAGAAGAAAAGTGGTCAAATAAGGTAGAGGATGGCACTGGGACAGTGTTGGAAGGTAGCTTGAAGGGGATAATTAAGGGGAAAGAAAAATGAAAGGTTGATGGTGCTAGCTTAAAAGTGTGATGGTGGTGTACGTTATTGGCTATTATCTATGCTTAGGAAAGGTGGCTCGAAAAGATGGTGGTTGGATATGATGACTACCATGCCATGCAACAATGAGGGAAAACCATAGGGAGGAAAAAGGGAATTTGAGGTAGTAGAGGAAAAACAAGGATTTATGGAAGTCGAACGGATAAGGGTTAAAGGTAGTGGTTTCTCGACAATGGAGTGTGTGAAATATACCAAAACTCTAATTTTGATAATTATGGCAAATTAAGGATTTATTAGGAAAATTAATTAAATAAATTATTTTATTAAAATGAGAGGGATTTAATTAAGGTAAAATCAAGAGAAAATCTATAAATAATTTAATTGGAAAAAAATTAGAGTGTTATGCTAATCAAAAAGGAATTTAGGAAAAATCTCTCAAAATTCCTAAATTAGCCTAAAAAGGGAATTTAATTATTATTTTATTAAAATATTATTATTTTTAAATATCCCAAAATACCAAAATATTCTAAATACCCCAACCCTTCTATTTTTCTTTTTTTTCTTTTTCCTTTTTCCTCTTATTTTTTTCTTTTTCTTTCTTTCCTTCCTCTCCTTTCCCCTTTTCTTTTTCTTTTCCCCTTGACCTGGGCCAGCCTAGCCCTCGCGGCCCAAAACCCCCTCCCCCTCCTTTCCTCCCATGCGGCCTAGGCATGTGCCCCCTCTCCCTTTCTTTCCCTCACCAGTCATCAGCCCAGTCTGATTCTTTCTTTGCTTCTTTTCTCCTTAAATCGACCGGCAGCACCCCCTGTTCTTTCTTTCCCTTCTCCCTCGACCATCTCTCTCCTCGATGCCTGAGCCTCCCACTTCCCAGCGCAAGCACACAGCCTTTGTGCTACTGCACACCGACCTACTGCCCTTATCCCCTTCCTTGTCACTCCCTCTCTCTCCTCCACCCAATCGCTACCTTTCTCTCTCCTCATGCGTGGTTCTCTCTCCCTTCCTTTTCCCCTTCCCGAGCAGTCAGCCCCTGCAAAAATTGCAAGCCTACTCCAGCCATAGGCCACCGGCCGACAACCTGCATGCCTACCGCTGACCCTCCCTCTCCCCCCTCTGTTATTCCCCCTCATCCTTAGCCTATAAATACCCCTCTACCAACCCCATTCAACTCTTTTTTCTCTCAACCTAGAAATCCCCACCTCTTGACGACGACGCATGTTTAGCCACCTATTGCACCACTGCCTAAACCACCACCCAAACTACTCCCTACACCACCCTCCACCAAGCTACACCCCCCTCACCACCCTCGATACTCCCTACACAAGTCGCCTTAGGTATGCAAAGTTGGCCATTCGACCAACCTTAACCCAGCCACTGTTGCCCTTGTGTCACCGTCCACCGCCACTCCCACAGCAACCACCACCCCTTATACCCTCCAAAATCATAACAGACCTTCCCTTACCTCCCTCTTCTCCTCCCTTCCTCCCTCTCCATCACTCTCAGCCACCACACCACCGCCGACGCCGTTGGTTGTGCCACCACCACCAATCTAACCCTCTCCACATAAGCATACTCCACCACCTCAACTTCCCCTCTCATTCCCCCTCTCTTACCCTAAAAACCCAACTTTTCCCCCTTTTTCCCCATTGTCGCTGTCGCTGATCACCACCAACCCTAGGTGGTACCCTAAACCCTCTCAATCCTTAAACCCTAATTGTGCAAACTTTAGTATTTTTATTTGTATTTATCTTATTATTATTAATATTATTCTTATTGTTATTATTATTATGTTATCATTATTATTATTATTATTTATCATACTTATTATTATTTACAGCTTTAGGTATTAATTCTATTATTATTATTAAGGGGTTGAAACCTTATTTTTATTATAATTTCAATTATCATTATTTTTATTATCATTATTATCATTATTGATATTATTATCATTATTATTGCTATTATTATTATTATTATTAATGCTAGCTTTGGCATATTATCACTTTTGTTTCTATTATAAATATTCAAACCATATTATTATTATTTACTATTTGACTATTACTATTATTAGTATTATTCTTAACACTTTTATTATTGTTGTTGTTACTATAGTTATTATTATTATTATTATTATTATTATTATTATTATTATTATTATTATTATTATTATTATTATTATATCATGACTATTATTTTTACCATTATTATTACTAAATGTAGCCTCAAGATATTTATCCCATTATTATTTGAAGAAGTCAAACCCTATTTTAATAAATATTATGACTATCCTTATTTCTATCACCATTAATATCAAAACTACATTTATTATTATTATTATTATTATTATTATTATTATTATTATTATTATTATTATTATTATTATTAGTGCTAGCCTTAGTATATTATTGCTATTATTACTTTTGTAAATATTCGAACCCTTACCCATATAAATATCATTATTTCGATTATTATTATTATTATTATTATTAGTATTATCCATAGCAGTATTATTATTTTTTATTAAAATTAATATTATTATATTTTTATTTTTATTACTAACCCTACTATTAGCCTTAACCTTAATAATACTAGGGTTTCTATTACTATGAGTATTAGTATTACTATTATTATTAATATCATTATTTTTGATATAGCTAATATTAGTACTATTATTAGAAGAAATAAAGCTATTAACTTTAATAATATAAATATGGCTATAAATATTAACATAAACCTATTTTGACTAGTAATGCCCTAGTAAGCTAACTTGAGAATAAAAACCCTATTTTTACTTGTAAAGTTTCTTTTAATAATAGTAAACCTAATATTAGAATAAAGTAGGAAATAATAGTATTGTTGGTAGGAGAGAAATTAATCCTTAGTTTTTCCCTCTTATAGGTGAGCTCAGTTAAAGCCTAAGGAGGCGTAGGAGCATGCTCCAAGACTGGTGTCGTGTTAGGTAAGGATGTAGCTAAGGCCCTATGTGTGTTATGTGTCTTGTATGCCTTGTATGCTATATACCATGTTATGTTGTCTATCTTATGGTTATCATTATAATTGTTTTATGTATAGCGTAGCTTGGAGTTGAGGTATGCTCGTGTGTTTTCTTATGGAATGTGTATAATATGTATATGTTGTGATGTAATGTGGCCCTTTAGGCCATGCATGCTAGGATATTTAATGTAATAATAAGGGGTGGAAGGATGAAAAAGGAAAATGGGGAAGTGAGTAGACCAAAGGGAAATAAGTTGGCCAAGGAGAAGTAAGTTGACCAAGAAATATGGGATTGACCTAAATATCTTATGATCCATGAGAGGAAGAATAAGAAAGGATAATGAATAAAAGAGTAGGTGAACTTTACATCTGAATTCTAGGGTTTACATGGGAATTCTAAGGTTTTGCATGAAAACTTTGAGGGTTTGCATGGAGCAGATGGAGTCTGTATGGGGATGAACTTTACATGTGAAAAGTTTTCTTAGGGTGTGAATAAGGTAAGGGAAGAGTTGCTTGTGCGATTGGAGGCTTTGGGTGAAAAATAGTAAGTGAGTTAGTATAAGGGTGTACAGGAGACCTGGCTAGGGTTTGGAAGGAAAACCCTAATTTGAGATGGCGTTGAAAGTAAAAATAATTGAGGGTGAGTGGAGTATGAGATGATGATGGAAGAATGTCATGTGTAGGGTGAGTATGGGTATCATGGGAAAGCCAGAGTGGAAGGCGAGAAATAGAGGGGTGACATGTGGAAAGGAAGGATGTTAGGGTTTGGTGTGGCCAGCTAGGGTTTGGTGTGGCCACCTATGGTTTCGTGGTCACACGTGTATTTGGGAGAGTAAAGTAAAATGATGAGGGTTGAATCTAAGGGAGGTGATGTGTGGGGTGTTAAAGTAGCCTTAGTTGCATGAGGCAGAGAAGGATGGGCCACATAGGCCCAAATTAGAACTTCAGGAGAAAACCCTAAAGTAAGATAGTAAGTGGACCTAGATGCCATAAAATAGTGGGCCTTGACCCATATACTTAGGATTTGGGCCTCCAGTGTGAGTAAGTGAAAGAAAGGAAGGATATTGGGGTATGTTAGGAGGGCAGAAATCTCAAAATATGGGACGGGCCCTCTTGGGAGATAAGAGTAGATGGAGTGTGGCATGCATGCCTAGGATGAAACTTGTTGAATAAGACACGAATAAGATACAAACTATTTAAAGAGGCAAACTATTGAGCTGGGCCCTGACCAGTCCACCAGCGAATAATAGCAGCCAGGTGCCGAGGTGCCCTCGAGACCAATCCACCAGCAATAATAGTGGTCAGGAGCATTCTGCCCTGTATATTTCTGGTCCACCGGATATAATAGTGGGGTATTCCATGCTCAACAAACCAAACATAATTATGATAAGGTATGTGAAAGACACTAAGTACATATAGTGAAACAATATAAGAGTCAGGGCTAAACCGGTCCACCGGCGAATAATAGTGGTCAGGAGCACTTTGCCCTGGAGACTGATCCACTGGTAATAATAATGGTCATGAGCATTATGCCCTATATGTTTCTAGTCCACAGGCTATAATAGTGGGGCTCCCGCACTCGCATGGAATGATAATAAGTATGGTATCAAATGAATGTTGATTAAAGATTTAAAGAATCAGTGGATCCAGACTATAGCTTAGCCTTTATCTATTTGTAATGATGGTATGTTGTTTATAAGGTCATGTTTGTGTTATATGCCTTTGTGTGTTGGCCTTAGTTGCATGGTTACCTTGCTCAGTACATAGCATACTGACCACCCATTTCATGGGTGGTGCTCATTCCCATGAATAGAAGGCCCCCTCTGAGTTTGTGTAGGTTGGTGATACTATTTTTGATACCTTCGATGCTTACGAGGCATCGGGTAGGTCTGAGAGTTGAGCATGGACTTGGCCTGGGGATCGAGAGTGACATGGCTGGAATCACTTTTTATGTTCCCTTTATTTTGTATTTGTTTATTCAAACTCGTTTCATTTTACTGTAGCTTTATTTCCCTTTGAGGAATTTTACGTATGTACCCTTAGATTATAACTCTTTACACGTACTCTAATTTATATCTTATGAATGTTTTAATGCTTTTATGAAGCCTTACTTTGAGTTTGAATTATGACGGTTGTTAATTCTTCTTTAGCCTTGTGGTTAGTACGAGACCAGCTCGGGGGCTAGGCTTGTACTGATCACAGCGGTAATATCCCTAAAATTTACAAGTTTGTTTTACTCACTTCCATTAAATCTTTCAATAAAATAATTTTTTTTAGTAATGAATTTTGGGGGTGTTACAATGTGGTTGGCTAGGTGGTGGAGCAAAGGAGTAGTGTAGTGGTGCCACAAAAATAGAGGGAGAGGAAGTAGGAGAATGGTTGAGATGGCCAAAAAAACAAGGGGAAAAGGATAAAGGGATGGATTGAGTTGAGAAGAAAAGGAATACAGGAAAAAAAAAGAGGGATGTGGTGGTTGTTTAGTGCGAATGGAGTAGGGGGTTGTGATGAGGAAGAAGATAAATAAGAGAATAAAGAATCTAACTGATCATAGAGAAGGAATAAGAAGAAGGAAATGAGTTTGGGTAGAGTAGAAGGGGCAGGGTAGGCTACACAAGAAGAATAAGTGAACAAAAAGAAAAAAAAGGAAAATAAGAAAACCAGTGGCAAGGCTTGCGTTCAAACAAGCGAGGCTAGCGTAGTGGAGTGGAGTGTTTGGTGAGTGTGTAACACCCCCATTTTTTTACTACTAAATTTTTTTATTTTTCGGAAGCGTTAATTACAAAATCAATGGGTATTACTGCTACACTCAGTATAAGTTTGGCATCCTTTACCATTCTTATACTAAGTGCTAAGGCTAAAACATTACTTTACTTAAATAACATTTATAATGAAAGTAGGAGAGAAATTTCATTACAAATTACATTGTCTTGATAAATACAAAAGATCAGGCAAAGAGTTGTAATACAATAAAGGGAAATAGTGGGGGAATTAAGAGCCCACGAAATATCCGGATCAAAAGAAGTTAGGGCGAACACCGAATAGTCCTAATTCTCAACCCTCTATTTGAAGTTGTTAGACCTTACCCTCAAAGTGACTATGAAACGGAACCCGTCAGTACTATGGTAATGAATAACCCTTTATACCAAACTAATATGAAAAACTAGTATGGAACACATGCAAGGAATATAATAAAAGACATTTAAGTATTCATATGAGGATTGATATACAGTAATCATTTAGATAGTCAAATTCTATTAAGGTCACATACCACTCATTTTGATTTGTCTAAATCAACTGAAAGCTTACCAGACGAACATACCAAAGATGCTCTCAGAAGTAATAATTAGAACCCAAATTTTGTCATAACATTCACAACATGGCTCCTATCTTTGCATCAATCCCAACCAAATTCATAAAATCACAGGTATGCTATAATAAATCCATAACATCATAGGTATACTTACAGGTACGGTAAAATAAAATACATAACATCACCGATATAATTGCAGGTATAGTATAATAAAATACATAATGTCACAGGTGTAGTTCTAGGTACATTATAATAAAATTTATAACATCACGGGTATACTTACAAACATAATACCAACACCGGTAGGCACAAAAGCCAGGTAAGCACGAAGCTACTACCAAAACCAATCCAATAATAATCATTCCAATCTAATCAGATCATTTCCATTTTTATTTACTCGAGGGGGATACAATAATAACTTGAAAACATAAAAGTTGACGGTTATACCGGCGCACAAAGCATCCCGGTACCCTCCAACCATCCAACCCATAGGCATAACAGCACTCTAATCATACTGATGCACAAGGCACACAGTACCCTCCTCACCTCGAACACCTAATCCTTAAGGCTTCGTTTGGATTGGGGTGAATCGAGGTAGGGGTAAACATTAAAAATTAACCTAGGTGAAGGGAATGGAGGTGAATCGGGGTGAATATTTTAAAATGTTGTTTGGATGATATTAACCTAACCTGAGTGAATCGGGGTGAATGTTTTAAAATTTTCGTTTAAATTGAGGTGAATGAAGATTATAATAATAAAATAAATGATATTTATACCCTTATATTAAATAAATAAGTTATATTGAGGGGTATTTTGGTCCTATCAAGTCAAAAATTTACTTATTCTTTCACCTTCACCTCTGTTACCCCCGAAATCGGAGGTTAATAAAAACGAGGTTAATCGAGGTGAATGGAGGTGAAATATTAACCTCAATTCACCCAGGTAAAATTATTAACCTGATACCCAAATGAGGTGAATCAATTCATTCACCTCCATTAACCTTCTTCCACCCCAAAACAAACGGACCATAAGTATCAATATCCTTATAGGGCTCATAGGTCACCTATAGAGTAGACTAAGGCCTTATTGGGGCACATCCGGCACACTAGAAAACCAAACAAATCGAGGACTCCTACCTCGTCTCTAGGGTAGCTTCCCCCAGAGAGAAACCATTCACAAACTCAAGGTCTTCCACTTTACGTATTAGTATTTTTATAAGGTGATCACAGATAACACATATTACACATTTATTCCCATTTCCATACTTATCCATTTTTCCTTTATTTTCACTTACCCAAGTCAACCCTAAGGTCAAAAGTCCAAAATAAGGTCAAAGTCAACACTAAGGTCAACCTACTAAAAGTCTAAGGCCATCCTATGTCCAATTATTCACTTTTGGGCACATCGGTTGAAATGACCAAAATGCCCCTAAGGCCAATAATTATTAGATTATCATTCATTTAAATACTAAATCCATTTTATTTATTAATTTGTTGTGAAAATTCTAAAACGAGATAATCTAATTATTTATTATGAAATTTAAACTATCGGCTATGTCAAAAGACCATTTTGCCCTTACATAGGATTCTGCATACAAAACCTTATCATACACTTTTAAAACGTACAAACACATGATCACATAATCAACAATAGATAATACATATTAGACAATTTTTAGGATATATATCATAATACACAAAAATGACTAAATTACCCCTAAGGCACACATCCATGATAATTATTCCACAATTATATCTAAGTATGCTCAATCTATTATTTTATACATAATAATCATACAAAATATTTTTCCGTCATTAGAATAATTTTAATCATACTTTCATACTTGATATAATTTACATCAGATAACATGCTCGTTTTAAATTTTTTTATAATAATAATAATTAACACATAATTATATCAAAATAAATCATGCTTAATATATTTCATACACCAAAAATCCTAATGTGCTATCACGCAATATTTATCATTTTAGTAGGGTATAACAATTACCTAAATTCTAGCAAAAATATAAAAATAGCGGTATCGACTAAAAATTATTAGGTTCTACTAATCAACTTTTGTACCAAAAAATAATACTAAAAATACCAAATTAATATTTATCAGATAAAATAATAATTATAATATAAAAAAATATTTATTTTTCTAAAATTACTAAAATACTCTTACAATTAATATGGTACCAAAATTTCTTTAAAATACAACACAACTCACGCTGCATACAGCGTGAGTCATGCACGAAAGAAAGGGGCGGGGACTGGTTGGGCTAGGGGTTGGCAGGGTGAGACAGGGAGAGGGTGGTAGTGGGTGGTGGTCGGCGTAGCCAGTGGTGATGGTTGGGCTGGGCAACGGTGGTGGAGGCTACTGGGTGGCTCGACGGGATGGTGGGATGGTGGTCAGCTGGTAGGATCAAGAAGTGCAGGGGCTGTGAAGTGGTGGAGGTGATGGGGAAAGCTCGGCCTGGTTGGTGGTGATGGAGGTGTTGTTAGACTTGCACGATCGGTGGTGATGTGTTCAGGTGCTGAGGTGGCGCTACTGCTGGGGGTCGGGAAGGCTGGTTGGTGAGGGAGAGCCAAAAGGAATAAAGGGGAAGCGGCTGGGAAATCAGAATGGAATAGAGAAAGGGAAGGGCTGGTGCATAGGAAAAAAATGGGGTAGGGAAGGGGAGTAAGGGTTTTATTTGTGCGTGAGGTTGGTGAACTGCTCATGGGTTAACCAAAAGAAATAGGGGGGTTGTGGCTAGACAGGGAAGGCAAGGAGAGGTGAAGTAGGGGCTGATGGGATGGTGGAGTGTATACGGAGGCTGTTTGGCTGGAAAAACCGAACAAAATAGGGAGATGGGAGTAGGGGATATGAGGGTTGTTTGGAGTTTTGCATGCGTAAAAGTGCATGTAGCATGAATGTATATGCAGGGGCTTGTTTGGTTGGAGGCTCAGGGAAGGATGTGTCGGAAGGAACAAGAGGGATGGGTTAGAGTGTGTCCAAATATGTAGCGTGTATATGTATGTATAAATATAGAGGGTGGAGGTGAGGTGATAGGTTAAGTAAAGTAAGGAATGAGGGAGACAGGGAGATTAGATGGTAGAGTAGAAAAATAGTTTTTATTTTTATTTTGGGTAGATTAGGGTACCAGATCAAAAGATAATTTGGGAAAAATAATCTGGACTGGGATAGGTTTAATAGAATGAAATAATATTAAATAATCAAGAATAAAATTTTGAGATTTATTTCAGGTTACGGGTCGAGATTATTAATAAAATAATTAGGCTAAAATTTACTAAATTAGGATTAAAATTAATAGTTCGATTTCTATCAACTTTTTAACCTAATTATTTTTATATCTAAACCATCATAGTAGTAGTAGTAGTAGTAGTAGTAGTAGTAGTAGTAGTAGTAGTAGTAGTAGTAGTAGTAACACGTTTAATACTAAACATCCTAAAATAATAATTATAAATAATCGCACATAATTATTAATTGTAATTAGGGTTCCTAAAAAGGAGTATTACAGAGTGAGTCAAGACTTGAGGGTGGATAAAACAAGTAGGCATAGGCTAGAAGGTTAGGTCACATCTGACAGGAGTCACAAGGTCAGCACATGGGGTTGTTTGGATGGGGGTTCCAATTAGGTTTTGACTAGGGTTGGGGATTGGTTTATTTTAGGTTGGGTTTAGGAATAAAATAATAATAAAATATTTAGTTTAAAATTAATTAATAATAAGTAAATAAATAATATCGATTAATTTTAAGAGATTATTAAATACCAAAAAGAAAAAATCCTACCCAATTACTATTTTATTATTATCATCATCATTATTATTATTACTGTTATTATTATTATTAATTTTGCTATTCATATGGATATTATTATCTTCTTGTAGGTACTAATCTACTATAGATTATTAACACAAGTTAGCAATAATAATAATACACATAATAATAATACATCTTTCCATAAAATAATTATATAATTAATTATACATAATGATCAAAATTTAAATTAGAGTATCTAAATTAGAGTTATTACAATAAGTCCCTCTCTTATTCTCATTTATGCACAACTAAAAGTCGCCAACCTTTAGAAGCATTCTCCTCCATTTTACAAGAAAACCTTTAAGTGTTACCTTGTTATCTTCTCCTTAACTTCTATTATTCATCCCTATTTTTTTTTTAAGTTTTGAATGCTTTTACTAAATGAATTTCTCTTATTCTTGTTTAGGGGGAGAAAGTATCCTAGATGAGTGTGCTTGTGGAGTGATCTTCTTTGCTTGAAGACCTACTTTGATAGATAAATTTGGCTAGACCTTATATATATATAATTATGTATTATGTGTTAAGTGTTATGGTTATTTCAAGCATGAATCCATGATTAAGTTTATGTTTTAAAACATATTTTGGTGTTTTAGAGCATGAATGTGGATATAGGAGCATGCAAGGGGTTGGTTTAATTTTTGATGAATGTGATTGTATTTTGGCACAATCCTTGAATGTTTTGATGGATTAAGTTATGAAATATAGAGTGTTGATGTTATGTTTAATTTCTAGAAAGTTTTGCAATAAAATATGAAAGTTGGGTGTGATTTGGTTAAGTGTGAAATGGTGGATTTTTTTTAAATATGTATGAGTGTTTGGGGGAACCAGCTGACGTGTGTACCCATACCCATCACCTAGTTAGTTAGAACTTGAATGTTGGTTCTGTAATGTCACCAATTAATTCATCAAGTATTATCAGTCAACTAGTAGCAACAATCGACTAGTCTCACCATACCAACTGACTTGTTTGCCTCTTTTGCCTTTTTTTCCCCTATTGATCTATTTCCTAGGCCAACCCATTATTTTGAGGGACCAGTCGATGGTTTTTTCTAGGACTTTTGGTGTAGTTTCTTAGTGTTGACTTTCAAGGTTGACATTATTGGTAGACCTTTAACTTTCATGAGTAATGGTTAAAATGGGAATAATCATCTCAAATGTAAATGTATTTTATGAGCTAAAGTATTGAACTTGAATATAATATTCATGAATAAATTGGAATACGGTGGAATTATGTTCTAACTTCCCTTATTAAATTAACCAATGGTTTTAGTCTAGCCTTATTTGAATTATGTTGCCTATCTATATTGGGTTAGATGATAGTTTTAATCCACCTTGATTGAGATCTGCTAACTATCAATACTAGATTAGCTGGTGGTAGATATTCCACCTTTATTTGAATTACACTCACCATCTATATTAGGTTAGTAGGTGATAGATAATCTACCTATGTTATTGTATTGAGTTGTGCTAGTTTTCTATATTAGGTTGGCATAAGTTATGTGATGATCATGGATTAAGGAAAGCATGAATATGAATGGGTTCCTTCCTTAAGTAATTATGAGAATTTGTAATAGCTTATTTGGATGTATAACATGGTTTACTATTTTTATACCATACCCTATGTATTGCATGTTGCCTCTATATAAGATATCTTGTCTACTCAATACATCAACGTACTAATGTTGTACTCCACATGTGATTTGTTGTATGTACATAATGATGACGACCCTGAGCTTTTTTATGATGTGTCTACACATGAGTGATTATATCTATAGGTTGGGGACTTAAAGTAGGAGTTAACTAGTGGTACATTCGTGATCTTTTATGAACCAAATATTTTGGACTCTTGTGTTCCGGCCCCTTTTGTTGTATATTTTTTCAAATATTAAATATTTATATTTAGGTTAGAAAACTACTCACAATAAGTAGTGAAAATTACTTTCAATAGATAGAGAAAACTGATATAAGTAACTTTAAAAACTTGGGGTATTTGTAGTTTTTACCATAAATGGTGGTTCTTATATTATAGATATATTACTTTCACTTTATTTCTACTTTATGACTTGTTTGTGAATCATCTTAGCTTTGCCACTCATATGAAAATGGTACGATAATCGAGCTTGTGCTAAAAGTAGTGGTCACACCCTTGTTTTTTTTCGTTTGTAATTCTATAAATTTAAACAACAAAATTTGTGGTGCTATAGAAATCAGATAAATTCTTGGTTACATTGGTCGTTTTTCACTGGTTATTTTGATTCTAGTCAAATTATGACAACTATAGGGATGAAAATAAGTACTGAATCCAACCCTGACTTGCCAGAATTGTTCTATTTGTAATGGGTCTCATTTATACCTAAACAAATTTGGGTTTAATAGTTTCAAAATTATATATATATATATATATATATATATATATATATAATGAATTAATAATTATAATATTTTTCCTATAAAACCAAACACAACAAATTATTTTTTAAGAATTTATTTTCCATAATTGTTTTCTAACAACTAAACGATAGGAAGAAAGTTTTGGGTGTCCCTAGTGGTTGTTGTGTTTCCTTAGATGATGTGGTCTAGATATGTTTCTTGGTCATTGAACCTTGGATTTAGATTTTGCCTCTCAAGTGATAATGTTAATGGCTTATGTGACCATGACTAAAGGAGTGAATACTTGATATTTTGTATCAGAGATGCTTGTTGGTTTTTGTTCTTCCTTATGGTGTTGTGGTAACTAGATGCTCCTTAGAAGTATTTCATGTTTTGTTGTTAGATAAGTATAAAGGTTTGGATGCATGTAACATGGGTTATTGTCATATGTAAGTGTATTTTTATTTTTCATCTTATATTTTTTCCATTTATTTTTGTTGACACACAGCATTTATAATTCCATATGTGATTATATGGTTTTTCTTATCACTTATGATTTACCTAATATTCAGGATATGTGATGTGACTCGATTTTGTGTGAATATACTATTACTTTTAGTTGGATATGTTTGCTCAATATTTTCTAATACTGATGTTACACTTGTGTAAATGACTTTTTATGACTTGTTGAGGACATATCCACTAATAACTTAAAATTTGTCAAATGTTTATTTGGGGTCGGTATAGAGTAGAGTTATCCGATTAATAATATGTTGGGGTATCTTTTGCTTTCCATATATTTATACTCTTAGTCTCTTGTTGTACATTTAAATCTTACTCGATCTTCTATTAGTTTGGTTTTCGAAGCTTATCCCATTATTTCTTATTCTTTTTTGTCTCTCATTGTCTTTTAAAGTCTAAAACTTTTAGTATTGCATTTTGATACGAGGATGTTGAGGGTATTTAGTTTAGAGAAGTTTATAAACATTCTTAGAAATCATTTTTTGGGAGCAAAGTCCTAAATTGAATTTTTTTTTATTTTTTTTGCTTGAGATATATCAAATGGAAGGTGCTTATATCAAATAGAAATAATAAGCTACATGATTTATTTATTTTTTCCAGAACAATGGACATAATTTAGCTAATCTATTTACTAGAATAAAAATATAAAATCAGATAGAAAATTATATTTGCGACAATAAATATTAGAAGATGCGATCCTTTTTCATTTCATGATAATAGCATAGAAAATCATAACAGACGAACGGAAGATGAATCAAAATCTAATACAGGAAATCAGGTGGACTAATGAAAGATGGATGCAATATCTAGACGGTAGAAAAAAAAAGTAAAATGAAAAATATTTTCAAGAGTGGAAGGGGAGATCCGTTCTTTTCGCTTTTAAGATCACATAGATACATATATGCATTGATTATCAACATGCCGCAGCACGTGACCCCGTTCGATCAACGACAGTATGCAATCCAAGTCGGTCAAAGGGAGAATAAGAAAAAAAAATAGCAACCGGTATTATATTACTAATAAACCCCCCCCCCCCCCACCCCAACCACCGTCTCTGTTTCTTGTCTCCGTATACGTACTTTTGTTTGGTAGCTATACCGACGCTGCATTCATGTTCCGTCGTATACCCTTAAAAAAATGTTACTCCTGCACATTTTCTCGTACCAGGCAACTGATGTTCCAGGTCACGTGACTCTAGATCCACCATGCATACACACACTGACACATGTGGGGTGAATGGCCAAACACTCATACATACATGATACAACTGCATGGAAGAATCATGTGCGCATGCGTTACCTGTGGCCGTATGTTGTTGACGAGATAAAGAGCGGATGGGGCATGTATGTTGGAATGGTGGGAGAGTGGGAAGTGGCGGTGAGAGATGGGAGTCGGAACGGTCCACGTAACATGACTACATGAGAGGAGTCAGGAGGACTGAGGAGTGATGTATGAGGGGGCGTGGGCCCCGAAAAGAGGTCATGACATGACATGGAGTCCTCGTCGGCAACTTCGAGGGCGGGAACGGAAAAGGATTGCTTCGGTTTCCCGCCAAGCCCATCTGACGTGGATGATTATATTTTTGGCGCCAAATACTAGTACTTTATTAGGATTAATTAATTTACTATTTAATGGACATTCACGTGACGCGATGACTGACGAGCTTCTTTTAATTATCTTTGTTTTGGTGTAGTTGTAAATATTAAATTTGAGATATCAGAATTTTTAGATGATATTTTTATGTTAATGACACGTATATACTAATTTTTACTTGTTTTTACGTATTGTCCTTAAATTAAAAGACAAGAGGGAGTGGCACACAGCTGTGGACTGGGGTCCCCCTTGCGGGGACTTGAAAAGGTCATAAATGCATGTTATCTAGGGAGTGGGGTTGGCGGTGCAAATTTAACGAAAGCAGAAGTACTGTAGGAGTACTCACTTTCACTTAGGTGAAAAAACTCGAAGGGAAGCAGCAGTGATGTACGGGGCGGAACGAAATGTATGAGCGTCAATATTGAAAAAAAAATAATAATAAAAAAGTATATATGAAAATTAATATATTTTTAGTATTGATATAATTTTTTTATTTTTAAACATACTGATATCTATTTATAAATAAAATTCTAATTGGAATTGAAACTTTTGAGATTCAATAGGTTGGTCCAAATTGCTATTATGTTTTCAAGTGGTGTGACGCACACGGTAGTATCTCTGAGAATGGATTAAACGCCGATCATTAAGGACGCAATTGATGGCATACTAGAATTGCACGAAGAAAACAAGAGAATACGAGTTGGTATCTTTGAATTAGAGCACTATTATTAATTTATTACAATAATAAGACAAAGAGAAGAACCTTCGCCGAGCAAATGCAGCGAGGCTGAAAATTTCTTGAAAAGATGCATCGCCTCACCTTTCTTGATAATTGTTATTTAAAGTTTTACTTAATAATTCTGGCTTCTAGGCAAATGCGTTACTGGATGTTGTTATCTACGCATCCATTCTTCTTTGTTGACATCCATTAAAATACAAGTAAACTATATTCTCTCTACTTTTTATTCTCTTATCCTCAAATAATTATATAAAATTAAAATTTGACAACATTAAATACAATAAATGGGGATGAAGATTATGATTCTAACAAATTTTTCGGTGAAAATGAATTAAGAGAAATAATGGTAAGGCAAAAAAAATTGCGTAATTTTTCCACTTGACGGGTGACTTACCTGTCTCATATCACACATGACGAACAAATCACCCGTCACAAAGCCTCATAAACGGGGAATTTATGATTGATGGGGAATTTATCCACCATAAATGATAATTGACGGGCAAGTCACCTGCCAGAAAGACTTAGTGACAAGCAACTCACCCATTTCTGAGTAAATCTAACGGACAACTCACCCGTCAGCTTACCTTTTTTTTAAATTTATTTTTATTCATTTTTTATATTTATGTACTAAAAATGTCATATTTTGAATATTATCTACGGAATCCATATTCAATTAATATTGAAAGAAGCGAATTATTTGCAACAGATAAGATTTTTAATGATCGAGAGTTATTAATTAGTTGGGTTAAAGAAATTGGAATGCTACATAATATGGTTTTCGGTATCGAGAGATAAAAAAACGGAGGGTATGGATTCGTTATGAAAAATAAGGTGTTTATAGAAAACAACCTTCGGTGAATCCGAAAAATATTCGATCTACTAGGACTAAAAAGTGTGACCGTGAATTCAGGATTCGTGGAAGAGAAGATGTTTGCGGTAGTTGGAAACTAAAGGTAGAATGTGGAATGCATAATCATAGATTGGGTACATATTTGTAGGAGCATTCGTTTGCTTGTTGATTATCTTAGGATTTTTACTCATTTTTTAGGTTGTTTATTATTTTCTATTTTAGCTACTTGTCTTGTAAAGAGTTGCTAGCTTATTGTGCCTTTCTTGTAAACCTCCCTTGATTAGAACTTCAACATGGGGAAGATAATTTTTCTTAACAACCCCATAATCATTATATGGGTTGGTTCACTCCTAGTTCGCTTTCAACTAACTAATTTACTTGTATTAGGTAACAAGCTAGTTGGCATATAGCCAAATATGGTGGTAGAAGGTTAGAAAAGTCTTTTGTAACTTAAGGAGACTGCCGCAACACTCTTTATATGTGTTAGCTCCTCTTGAATGAAGATCATCTACTCTTTGGCTAAGAACACTCTAAACCCAGAATCCCTACACAAGTTCAAGTGAAGAGCTTGTAGTTGTATCATTCAAAAATCTAAAAATTTTTATCTCATGAGTTAAAGCCTTGAGTGATATATGTAAGGGTTTGATCTATATGGTTATGGTTACTTTAGATCAAATTCATCTTCAATCTCCTTCCCTATTTCTCTCTTTCATTTCAATGGTAACTTCTAACCCTATTTCTTAACCCAATTTGTTAAGCATATGCATCAACTTGGAGCACCATGGCCTCTCGTGAATTTCTGCCCTCTTTTATCCTTTTAATTTTTCATTGATTTTACCTCTAATTTTTTCCGTGACCTCTCCTATATATAACATATGTGTATAACTAAGTCATAATTTTTGGCTGAATTATCTAATTTAAAAAGTATCCAATATTATATTAATTGTTTTAACATTGAATCATAATATTAAATTTTTGTAAGATTAATTTTTTTATAATTTAAACATTAATAATAATAATAATAATAATTAGATAAAATAAGACATTCATATAAATATTAATTAATATACTGTTTTTATTTTTAAAAATTTAATGTAAAAAGTATTTTTTATTAGAACTATAAACTTGTACGAATATTAAATATATCTTATATCCAATCTATAATTTTTTTTATATTTAGAAAATTAGATATTTAATTTAAAGAACGTGAAGTAAATATCAATGCCTCTACCCATAATCCTAAGCCAAGAGTATTGCTTTTGAAATGTGTCCAGATCCATCCCCATTTACATCCACCCTCCATCTTCCAATTATCAGCTGTGATGCATGGAGACGACAGTCAGGTGTCGTCCCCCCGTCCCGGAAACTCCTCAGAAACGTTTCTTGATTAAAAATTATATTAAAATTATTTAATTAATATTTTTATTAAAAAAATATTATTTAATTAATGTTTTTATTAAAAAATAATTATTAATAATTAAAATTAACTTATATAAGAACTAATTTTAGAAATTTTATATTTTTCTCTCTTAATTTTAATATATTTAATCTATTTTTAAAAATATATATATATAATATGTATATATATATATATATAATTTTTTTGACGTTTCATGTCGTCCCCGTTTCCTAAATTTTTAAGAAATGTCGTTTCCGCGTTTCATCCCGTCCCCGTTTCCCCGTCCCCGTGCAACACTGATTATCAGTAATCTGTCTTTAATATTAAACTGACAGGTCTCGGGCTCTGCATCGGCAAGTGAAGATGAATGAGAGTAGTTGGTGGTGTGAAAGAGGCTAACGGTCCTTGCTCTGTTTCAATTATTCCAGCGTAGAAATATATAGCTACTATCAATGATGTAGCCCATGTAGAGAGTAGATACTAATAATGCGATGCAACTCGCAACGCAACGCGTACATCGAAGTTATGACATCCATTGATTATGGACTCCCTTTCCCAGCGACCCGACCCGAGAAAGCATTTTAATCCTCAACTCTCTTCGATTTTTCCCGCGAGGGTGAAAAAGGATGAGTCCCACTTCCAAACTCCTCTTCCCCTTTCACCAATCAAATTCGGTGTACAAACATGAATTCATAGCAACAAATCTGGGAATTAAAAGCTACAGCTAATTTCTCTTATTTGAGGGAAAAGACTACCAGGCTCAACCTCGCTTACATGCCCACTTTCCAGGACATGGCAAAGTTCTTCCCAACAGGCAAAGACAGCCCCGCAATATGTACCATCACACTCATCTTACTATCACCAGCCTCTATCTTCTGTTCCATTGTGGTCGTTTCTACATTCGAACTATCCGTTGCTCGGTTTTCATCACTCTCGATCTTGATTGTCACGGCCCCCGCTGCTCCATCCAATCCTAAAACGGTGATTTTCTCGATAGTCCACCCTTTGTCCAATGCAAACTTACCTTCCTGAACCTCTGACCACACCTTCACGGTGTTCTGACTCAATGTTGCATAGAAATCTACATACGTAGCTGAAGCACCACCTAGTTTCATTTCTGGGAGCTCGTCTTCATCTACAAATAGATTACCTTCAGCTTTGCAGTCGCTGGATCCAGCTGGGAAAGCCACGACGAGGGTGTATGGTGTCATCCTTGCTTCTTTAGAGACCATTCCGCCCTGCTGCATTGGGAGGATTGTGTTTTGGTATAAGTGCACGTTCACCACGTGCAATGGTGCATCAAGGGTGACCGTCTGTCCCTTGGATGAAACTGCCTTTGTCAAGTCAAATAAATTATACCAAGTACCAGGAGGAAAGAGCGCTTCGACGGTGTTTGCTCCTTTCTCAAGGACCGGAGAAACCATGAGGCTTTTACCAAGCAGGAACTGCGTGCTCAACCCGTAGCACTCTCTGTAGTTTGGGAACGAGAAGAATAGTGGCCTGGCTATTGGAGCTCCCGTAGTATGAGCCTCGTAACTTAGCGTGTAGAGGTAAGGAAGGATTTTATACCTCATACCTAGGGCATTACGAGCAGATTCAGCAACTGTGTCCCAGACATATAACTCTTGTCGGGGAGAGTAGAAGTTTGCATGATCTCTTGAAAATGGGTAGAAGGCACCCAACTCAATCCAACGATTGCAGAGCTCCTCTGTTGGTTGGGGATAAAAACCACATATGTCTGAACCAACCATTGGCACCCCAAATATACCAAAATTCAACATGGTTGAGATCGAGTACCTTAAATCGTTCCACGTCCCCTGATTATCGCCGGTCCAGTGAGCAGTATAGCGACCAGACCCAACAAAAGTTGACCGCGACAGTATGAAAGGACGCTTGCCCTCGAGTCCCTGAAGTGCCTTGTGAGTTGCAATGGTTTCGGAGAAACCATAGAGACTGTGAGCATCATACTCTAGAACCCCATTATAGTGAACCGCGCTGGTGGCTATCGTTTTGAACCCTATGGGTGCCTGTTTCCCTGAAGCGTTTATCTTATAAGGTGGATCATCCCATATTGTTTTTGTTAGATTCTTGCAGTCCAAGCAGCATTCCCATCCAGGTCCAGTGCCAGTTGGGCATTGTTTGCCTACGGGTATTGTGCAGAGTCCGCTGCAGAAATTCGATGCTTCGTTCATATCGATCCACAAGCCATCCACAGGTACAAGTTCATGGAATCGGCGGATTTCATCAACCCACCAGTCCACAGCTTTAGGATTCAGGTAATCAGGAAAGTTCACAGCCCCAGGCCATACTTGAGCTAAATAAGGCTTCCCTTCGTACTTGAGGAAGACATCTTTAGCTATGCCTCTTTGGTACACGCCATAACTGTTGTTAACAGCAATACCGGGATCAATAAGAACGATATACTTCATGCCTCGAGAATGCACCTTCTCAAGGAATGCCAACAGCTTCGGCCGAGGGTAACTAACAGGGTTGAGGGTGAAGTCCTTGTGAAAATCCATATGATCATCGTCATTCCAGATCACATCAAGTGGAATCTGTGCCTTTTTATAGTTCTCGACAACATCTTCGACCACTGACAGATTACGGTAACCCCATCTGCATTGATGGAATCCTGTGAGCAGAGAGCAAGACACCAAACGTCAAACTCCCAACGGGAACAGATGCAGTTTAATATGAACGTATTCATCAATCTAGCTGAAAATGAGGCACCTTAATTCGCCCAAGCAAGAGTAAGAGAATGATTGGACAAAGGGATATTTCAAGTGCTTAGGTTATTAATTGGTTCATGAGAGCAAAATTGGAGCAACATTTATGTGGTACACTCCAGCAAATGGAAGATAAAATAAAGAGCATGGCGGAAATTGCTTATCCAAGAAAAGAGCAATCGCACGAATTTACGAAATGACATGCAAGGAAAATCTGAAAAAAAAAAAATGCATTCAGAGCCCAGTGTACTCTGACTGAGTCAATCTGCCGAAAGATGCATCAACAGCCCAGTGTACCGACTTAATCTATTTAAAAAAGGCAGCACCTTGCATCCTGATTTCTATTCCTATAAATAGTCTTGTCGTGTATTATTCTTTCTAGTGCAACGTGATGATACGTGTCTTGAAGAGAAGTTCCAAATTTTGCCCCTCCCTCGCTGATTACCATCCTATAAGTGGAACCGGAAATGGGAAGAAGGGAATATGGTTGACATGGATACATGAGTTATGAAATATTGGGGAAATTTTTGAAGGAAAAAAAAAGGTTATGGAATCTTCATTAGCAACAGAATTTTTTTGACAAGAGAAAAAGAAGCAAGAACAAAAATATGCTAGGACGACAAAAAGAAAAAAATACGTTCATGACCAAGCACTCTTGCTACTGCTCCAATGCCGAGCGGCAATTACACACATAGAAACACACGTGTAATAAAAACAATTACAATAATCAAGCTATCCAACGGAAAACACAGGCCACATATCATTTCCTCCGTTGGTTGTCATGATTTTGGTCCCCCATGGTTGCATGTATGTACACAATTTATCAAGTTTCTAAAGTTTGGTCCATGCATATCCAACAGTCACATGGAAAAGAAAGAAAATCACAACAAAAAGTGTTTTTTCTAGGGACCACTTTTAGTTTCATCACAAAGTAACTTTCAATCTTCCAACCATGACAGATCTTTCTAAGAAAATAAACAAACTGTTGAAAGAATCAGGCTCAGAGTTTACTTTATCCTAAACACGAAAATGATGCAGCTACAATCAAAAATAGCTGTTTGATTAGAGTCGAACATCAATACCCTTTGCCAAGATGTGAAACGATTTGTTCCCCATGTATCATATCGAGAAAAAAACTCCCACAACAGAATAGAGATCAACTCCCAAGTCTCAATAATGAAAAATGTCGGTCGGTAGGTTACGTCAAACATTGCCTAGCACAACTGCTGGCTTCTCTCTTCCACCGGCAAACACCAAAACATCACCAAATGTCCCGATTATTACTGTAACAGTCCTTAGAATACAATCTTTAATACCGAGGATAGACAAGGAGAATAAGATGACTGCAAAACACAATCATGTAGTGGGCAATTAAATTTCCCGCTCACTTGCCTAATGGCAGGGTGTGTGTTCACACTAGGGGAAGGAGCTACGGAAAAGGGACGCTTTAGCTTTTGTCGCATAATAGATTTCACGCCCACCTTACCAATAACAAGATGAATACCAGTAAGTAAAGGACGAGATAATAGCGGTGGCAAATCCTAATAACTATCCCGCCATACATGATAATAAATTGATTAGCGGCTTCACATTAATTTGCAGATAACCAGAATCCAAGGGTTGGTAAGAGAGATTATACTCCGCAAAGATATAATTAATATATAATTAAGGATTTAGGGTAAATCAAACACTCTGCACTCTAAAATAATTAACTACTGCCAGATACCCCCATCTTTGAACTTGATAAATATAATAATCATACAAGAGAACAGACAACTATTATTATTTTGACAAACATAATCACGCATAGACAGCTAAACATGTTACATTACCATCGAATCTCACAAATAACCCTGAACATGCTACGTGGGTGGGCACTGGCGCTCGTGAAAGAGAGAGGGAGGGAGAGAGAACAAATGTTAGTGCATTTTTGTAAACCTAGCTAGTTCAGACATAAACTATGCTAATGTTCCCCATCGGCCCTGTTTTCAAGGCAGAATGTTCACATATGATATTCTATCTTACTAGAAATTAGTGATTACCGATGCATAATTGCATGACAGGAATATCGCATAAGACCATAATTAACCACAAATCTCGGGCGGTTACACACAACACGAGGAAATGAGAGAACGGGAATGTAAATGATGAAACATTACCAAACGCCCAGTAAGGCATAGGAGCAGGCCTGCCAATCAAGCTAGTATACTGATTCACAACATCAAGTGGAGAAGGACCGGCAAAGAAGTAAAAATCAAAGACACCCCCAATAACTTTATACGTCAAGGAATTGCCTCTGTAGAACACATCCATGCCGTTGCTGTTCAACAACAGGACAGCGTGAGCAGACGGCTGCCCGCCATTGTTCCTAAGATCCATATAAACTGGATGCGACCCGTATAAATCGGTATTGAGGTTAATGGCCGAAGCATCAGTTGTATACAAAGTGTAAGGATCGTTAGGGTACAATTTAATCCCGTGTGGCTGCGTGTTCTCTCCAAGGCCATATAGCGACGCATCAGTAGGTAGATGGGTGGAAATCTCAAGATACTGATCTTTGAATACCAAACTGTTAAATGGGTCGGATTGAGACGAGCTGGTATCAAAAAGGGTTTGGCCATTTGACTTCCTTTTCACAGAAAATGTAAATGGGTTAGAGGTATAGCTAAAAATAAGCTCGCTTTTGCCTAATAATTTTGAAGCAGAAATGGGGAGTTTTCTTGATTTCCCAGTTGCCTGTTTTAGTGGAGGAGGTTGTTCTCTGGGTAAAAGATCGTACGGCACTTCCCATCTCGGCTTCTCTGCATCTGTTATGTGTACCCTCAGACGGTCTTCTGTTTCGTGCCTGCAATTTTGAACCAAGTGTATGTCAGCAGAGCTAATAATGCCGGATTATACACAGCAAATCCATGATGCATTGACAAGTAACATCCTCAAAGAAGAGACGAAGTCGTAAAACCCTTGTAGCATGGGTATTAAATATTTGGACCCGGCATTGTGGGAATGGGGAGCTTCGGTTCAAGAAATTAACAACAGACGAGCAAATGCAGATTCTAAGCCTGAAAAGAGGTAGTAAAGAAAAAAAAAAAAAACGCTGACGAGGGCTCGAAAATTGAAATCGAGCAAGCAGGATCAACAACTGTACTTACTTAACAAAGAAACGCAAGTAAGGGATATCAGGACCATAAATCGTGTTCTTCTTGTTAACTCGCAAGTAGCCGATATGACCACCGTCAGGGGTTTCTTCAATGGAAACCAAGCGGTAGCCTTTACCTATCTGAGTCGGTGCATGTGTTGAAGAATTAACCGACTTTGACGAACAAACTGCGGCTGTAGATACGAGGAGCAACAGACCGAGGAGGTGCAGTGAAGAGATAGAAGAAGGAGCGAACATGTTGGGAGTGTTGAAGTACGGAGTGAGTTGGAAGTGAAGTGTCTTTGGTTCCGTTGGGTATAAAAAAGCTACAGGGATAGAAAGCGAGGATAGTAAAGGAAGTAGGTGAAAATTACGGGAAAAATTAGTGGGAGGGAGGTCAGACCGACTCAAGCTACTCCTTCGTCTTTGGAAGGAATAGCTTAAAATATTTGTTTTAAAATAATAATAAAAAATCGAAAAGTCAGTAGTTTTTTTCCCATGCATTAGCTATCATATTATTTTTAATAAATAATATAAATATTATATTAATAATATATTTATTAGCTTTTAAAATAATATATGTATGTATGTATGTATGTAACAATTTATCTGTGTATATTGATAAAATTGAATCTGCATAAATTTTCGACTTCAAACTAAATATTGTCGGATTATATAAAGATTTGGTCAATTAATTAGTCCCTAAGCGTCTCCCCTAACCAAATTTCCCAAAATTATGCAGGTAAATTACATGCGAGATTGGGATGAGACAAATTACGCCTAGCAGATTGGGAGCATGTG
Organism: Tamarix austromongolica; assembly: GCA_039764185.1. Classification (NCBI taxonomy): domain Eukaryota; kingdom Viridiplantae; phylum Streptophyta; class Magnoliopsida; order Caryophyllales; family Tamaricaceae; genus Tamarix; species Tamarix austromongolica. The sequence goes on along the minus strand of CM077809.1, from coordinate 82,178,802 downwards.
ATGGAGTGATGACCGTCGATGGGACCCACCAGTTTTTCAGGATTTTCTAATCATTATTTTGATCGATGGAACGATTGATTTTCAGTGGGACCTGCTTCATCAATACGGTGCTGGCTTTTACGCTGAGATCGCTACGTAGGATTATCTCCGCGTTATCCGACGGTATCATTCACTCACTGCAGAGTCTCCTTCCCGGTGTGGTGTTTCTTCGATAGTAATTACTAGTTAGCGACGCAGCGCTGCGTGGAGTGTCGCTAGTGGTACAATTGCTAGTGAGTATCAGATTGCTGGTCCCTTTATAAATCTAAAACAAAATAAGGGCACCTATTGTATAAAATTGACAAAGCGGCGTATTATACCATACCACTTATCGGACGATGAACGGCTTCTAAAATCACGCTATGGGACCCGATCTCCCTCGCCTTCGCACAATCAACGTTGTCGATGAACGTCCTTGTCGTTGCTCGCCTGCACCACCGACACCTGTTTTTTTTTTCCAATTATAGTCGTTAAAAGCTTTAGGTTACGTGGAAAAATCCAAGGCGGAATAAATCATGGTAAATGGTTTGACGATCAACAGATGCATTTTCGAGACGTACAAGATCGTAAGCACTCACGTATAATTTCGGAAAACTGAAATATCTGATTAGTCGTCGGTCGAAAAATGTATCCGTCGGCGCGAGCAAAACAATATTTGACAGGGAACAGTTTCTAGCGAGCGATTGCTAGTTGGAAACTGGAGAGTTGAAATCTTATAAAGATAGTCTCAAGCTTCTAGTTGTGATGCCATTTGGATGGTTTGCATTATACCTGGATATTGAATTTCTTGTATGTGTGTCTCTAGGATCAAAGAAACTTATGAAAATAGTAGTGAAAAATGTAATTAACAACGGTAAAAGGAAATTTATATGTGCGATGATATGTGTGTATTGTTATAGTGAAAGATATTAAGATGTTTATTGTTTGGTGTATATATATAATTATGGTAAATTATAATTACATGACTGATGATCAATGTTTATGTCAATATTGAAAAAATAAGAAAAATATTGGTGAAAGATACTTAAATGCCTAATAAAGTATATGTGTAAATATGATGAAAGATTTAGTAGAACTAAGGTATGAAAGAAATATATAGCAATGGCAAATATATATATAATTCTTCTAAATTAAAAGTATATTAATACGTATGTCTATTTGTCGAAAAAAATCTTAACAATATTCCAATATAATTTTCTTATAATTATGCTAAAAGATATTTCAATTAAAAAATTTTGACATTATGATGATGTTAGCAGTTCACTACTACAATAACATAGATAGATGACAACTGATATACGATTGGTGTAACAGAACAACTATATATAAAATAGAGCAGGCAAGAAAAAATAATGTTATTGGAGGAGACTATAGACGGTGGTAGACGTTTATAATGTCACCTAAAGAGGGCATTTCTCCAAATACTATAAACGATGTTATTCTAAAACTCTCTTCTATAGTGTAGCAATATTTTTACTTTAATTTTAATTTTTTTTTAAAGTATGGATAACGATTTTAGTCTATAAATACCTCAATTAGCCTTTTTCCCCCTTAGTCACTTTAACCTACTTCGTTATTTATTTTTACCCATTTATTCAAACATAAAAGAAATAAGTTCAAGCAACACAAAGAACCGCCGCCATTTCTTCCACTTCAAGCTTTCTTGTCCTGTGGCCATTGTCATATTTTATTCCTCGTTTCACCACCGTCAGCGATTTAATTTAGGCGTGCCTTTTTCTCCTTCGTTATTGTTTAATGCTACACAAAAATATGAGTTTTCCTTGCTTAAATAGTTTTGTTTCCTTAAAACATGTTTCCTCCATATCACTTTTTAATATGTTATACACCCTTTAAAAGTGGTTTCAAGTGTTTCTTGGAGTGTTGTTTATAACCAGTGGTTTTGCAATTTTACATTTTGTGTTTTCCTTATTCTATAGTATACGTGTTTTACATGTTATGTTATTTGTTTGGCAATGCATATGCTAAACAAGTTAGCGCATGCTTAATGGAAGAGGGTGGCTTAGGGATCACGTGACCACCGAAATTTAAAATGGAGAAAGAGTTGGGAAGTAGGAGAATATTTTATCTAAGGTAGATCCAAAGATCAAACACTTGTAATTGCCACTCAAGCTTCATCGCTTGAAATAAAAATTGTGATATTTTTCATCCAAAACATTATTTTCACTCAACTTTGTGGGACAAAGGGGGGATACTTCAAAATTTTGATTGTAGAAATTCAAGGCAGTGTGTTGCATGGTGTTGAGGCTACCCATATTTATAGTGATGGCGATGAGTACAAAAGTTCCATTCTACCATTCCCCTTTACCTACCTATATACATTCCAACTAATCTAGTTATCCAATACAAGCTAACAAGGAGTTGAACTGTACCTAGATTTGATTCAGTACATGTAGGGTGTCTGGGTTGATTTTCTACACCTATACCCTTAATGGCTAACCATACATGTTAGCATTCATAGGTAATACATCAAGGTACAATCATTTAACCAATGCCCATATTTAATAAATCAAGAAAATCATATCTGGAAGGGTAATTGTGACAACCAATAGGTGGGTTGACTTGGTCTGGTTATTACCTTGAGTTGGATATTATCCAGAATTGGCTCGGTTGATTTCTTAACCTACTCCATCATCCAGTTACTTTACCTTTTATTGCCTTCTTCTTTCTTGAAAATGGAAACATTGTGTGGCTGATTGTCCTTAGTTTAGCGGGCACAAAACTTGATTATTTTAGTACACATCACAAAAGGGTTAGCTAGAAATTAGAGGAGTTAACATGCCACCATGCATGTATCTTGCATGGTTTGTGCATGAGCTAGTAAATCCACTTGATTTTCTAATTTTTAGCTAATTAATTTTGTCAAAGTTAAGAGTTTTTTGTGATCTCCTAACTTATAACAAATAATTAGTAAAATATTATTATGGGATGCTCGTCCATCAATTGGTTGCTACTATTTAATTTATCGGTAAGGAGAATAAATTATTGGTTATTACTGGTTGGTTGGTTGGTTACATGCTCTACCATAGTATTGCTATTGATTCAAGTGTTGTATCTTGTTATGTGGTTGTAGAATTCTACAATGTTTTTGTTTTCCTTATTTTGTGGCGAACAAATTAAGAAGAAGTTTGTTAGAACTTTAGAGTGGTTTTCTATAATGCTAATGTAACACCCCCATTTTTGTAACAAGTTTTTTTTACATGACATTTTGTGGATGATAAAATAATAAATGTAGGGTGCTACTGGCATATCGAATATAAAAAAGGTACGGTCATTACCTAATCTATATTGAGTGTAAGGCTAAACAGTATACTCATATCTCAAGATTTAGGTGTAATTATCACCTAACTCAATTCTGATACATGACTTAAAAAATAATATAAAAATAATACATGATCAATAAGATCTAATAGAGTTCTACAAGAGTAATGTGAAATAGAATATTGTAATGCCCCAAAATTTTTAAAACCAACATTTAAATATGTAACCCTTATTTGAGATAGTTTAATATCATAATTATTAATTTAATTATTTTGGGACTCTAAATTTACAAAATAGATGGAATTATTTAATAAATTAAATATGATTATTTTTATCATTTTATCTTACTCTCTTATCTAGATAAATCCCAAACCCATAATTTTTACCAAAAATATTATCTTAAATAAATACCTAAATTTAAGATAAATTAATTTAATATTTTTTTTCCAAAAACTACTTTTATCTTAATTCCTAATCCTAATTCTACAAATATTTTTCCTTTTTCCCTTTATTTTTCTTTTTCTTTCTTTTTTTCCTTTCTTCTTTTCCTTCCTCCCTTCTTCCTTGGGCCAGCCTAGCCCCTCACCTTTTCCTTTCTTCCTTCTCCCGCCGAGCCAGCCCACGCCCACCTTCTCTTCTTCCCTTCTTTCTTCTTTCTTTCCTTCCTCTACCTCCTTAGGCCATCCCACCTTCCTCCTCCCCTCCTATTTCCTTTTTCCCCTTCTTGGCACATGAATAATATAATTTAATACTTTATCAATTATATAAATCTAGGCTAGAGATAGTTGAATTTATAATTGGCAAAAGGTCATTGTGGCTTGAGAAAGCATAGTGATAATTATCCCTATTGACACTAAGCACAAAATTTGGGTTAAAATATATAAGACTATTTATCATATTATAAATTGAAGAATTTAATCAGAACCTTAACCGTTGGTTTTTTTAGTTTAGTTTTGATTTCTAAAATACCGTGTTCTTGAGTGTTTCTTTCCTTTTTATTACAACTTTTGTATTTTTGGAATAATCTTATTGATAAATTTTATTGTAGTCTAAACATAGAAAAATTATATCCTCGGTCTTTTGCTCGTCCCTTAGTTCTTATGGAACTATACTTTGAGTGTAACATAAAAACCATGTACTTGCTATTAGAGTAAATCATTCCTCCTGGACTCATGCTAAACCTTATTACAAAAGATTATGATGTTTGTTAACACATGATCCTTTTTCTTCATGGGATACACCCAAAGCTTCCTAAAGAAGTTATCGATGAATACCACAAAGTATAATGATCTACCCAAGAAATTAACCCTCATCGAACCACATATATCTAAGAAGAATCAATCTAAATTTCCTTTAGTTTTGACACCAACTACCTTGACAAAACAAGCTTGAATCTACTTACCTGAAATTCCCCAAAAATACTTATTTTAAGAAGTGTAATTAAATAAGGATTTATTATAAAATTAATTTAATTAATTATTTTTATTGGAATAGGAAGAAATTATTTAGGGCATATTAAGAGGAAATTTACAAATATTTTTTTATAAGGGAAAATTTGGGTATTTTGCTAATTAAAAAGGAATTTAGGAAAAATCTTTTAAAAATCCTAAATTAGCCTTAAAAGGAAATTTAATATTATTTTATTTAAAATATTTTTATTTTAAATACCTAAAATATTCAAATTAATTTAATTAATCCCAACCTACCTATTTTTATTTTTCCATTTTCCTCTTTCTTTTTCTTTCTTCCTTTTTATTTTCTTTTTCTTTCTTTTCTTTCTTTTCTTCCTTTTTCTCTCATTTCTTCTCCCGGTTGGGTCTGTCGCGGCCTGTTCACATTGCCCCATTCCTTCGACGTGGCCCAGGAGCAAAACGATGCTCATTCTTCCCTCTTTCCTTGGAACGCCGCGTTCCATTTAAAAAGTTTATAACCGACGCCGGCCCAATTCAGTTCTCCCTCCTCTTTTCTTTTCTTTCTTTTTCCCCCAGCCAGCCGGTCTACCTCCTTCTTCTTCCTTCCTCCTCCATCGTCAACCTGCAACTCCATCGTCTCCAAAAATGGCATTACCGGCTACGCTCGTTTTGACCGGCCATTTCTTCTCTCTTTCTCTTCCCCCTGAATTGCAGTTCAACATGATCTAACCCACCTTCCTTTTCTTCCGCGCAAAATCCTCATTTTCCTGCGTGAAGGAGCTACCACGATTTGAATTGGCACCGGCCAATTGGCGCAACCGACTACCCAAACCCTACCTACATTACCCTCCTACCGACCCTTAGAACCCTACCCTATCCTCCAAACTCTATAAATACCCCTTATTTATTTGATCTCAAAACTTTTCTCAAAACCCTAAGCATTTACCCCTGCGCACCACCGCAACTTTAGACACCCTTTTATCCGCCATCAGCCAACTACACCGCCTGCTCTACCTACCTAAGTCTTCCTTGCACCATCCTCTAACTAACTAAACCACCCATCTCCCTCAATTATTCCTGCACAAACCACCACAGTCGTGCAAAGTTTCTTACCCAACCAGCTAAATTTTTTTACACCTGTCGCCCTTCTCACCACCGTCCACCACCACATCCGCCTCTATCACTACCTCCTACACCACCCAAAGACAGCTACCAACCCTCCTCCACCTTGCCCTACCCTTCTTTTTCCCTTCCTTCTTCTCCTCCTCTCTTTTTCTTCTTCTCTTCATTTTGGCCGCCGCCACCGCCGCCGCCGCCGCCGTGCACCACCGCCACCGCCGCCCATCTCCACTAGCCTAAGGTGGAACCCTAATGTAACACCCCAAAATTTACTAATTTTTTTTTAAAAGCGGAAGCAAATAAAAATAGAATCACTTAAAACTTGTGAATTCTGGAAATGTTACCGCCACACTTAGTACTAGACTAGTTCTCTCCGACCGTTCCAGTACCAACTACCAAGTGCTAAGGCTAAGGAAAAGATTCACATTAAATTCAAATCAACAGTTCATAAAAGAACTCAAAAGATCATACCTTAAAATCGAGTACGCATAAACGTTTATAAACGTAATAAAATAGAAATTAGAGTGCGAAATCAAAGAGGATAAATAATCCAATACAAAGAAATAATAGTAGGAAATAAAATTACATAAAGGCTGAAATACGGCCACGACACTCTCGAACTTGAGCCAAACACGCTCAACACTCAGCCCCAACTGATATCTCGCCCACCTGCACAAATCAGAAGGGCATACTACTCGTGGGAATGAGCAGCACCCATAAAAAGGGTGATCAGTACGCTACGTACTGAGTAAGGTAACCGAGCACTAAGGCCAACACACAAGCACATAATCCATGCAGATTAATAAAAGAACATAAAGACCATCATCATGTCATAATATCGACCAATCATTCAGGTACATACATAAAGGTCCAATCATAGTCCAAATTAATTACTTAATTAATCTTTTATCGGAATTCGATACACATCATGTCTTTTTATCAAATCCATGCGAAAACGGAAGCCCCCACTATTATAGGCGGTGGATCGGAGGCGCATAGGGTATCATACCCTAACCACTATTATAGCCGGTGGATCGGATACACATAGGACTACGGGTCCTAACCACTATTCCTAACTGGTGGATCGGTTGGCTCCGGCACACATGGTATTCCACTGTAAGTAATTAGTATCTTTTAGGCATTTTAGCAAAATTCTGGTTTGCAGTTGTTGAGCTCGGGAACCCCCACTATTATAACCGATGGATCGGTTACGCATAGGACATTATGTCCTAACCACTATTATAGCCGGTGGATCGGTCACACATAGGGTAAACACCCTAACCACTATTCCGAACCGATGGATCGGTTGGTCCCGTCTCAACGATCTTCCACTTTAAATAATTAGTGTCTTAAGTATCTTATTCAACGGCTTTCACCCTAGACATGCATGAATCACTCCTTTAACACTTCACACATTGTAACTCATAAATTCCATCCTCATGACTCCACTTTAATCACCAAAAAACACCTGATACCGCAAAAACCCTAAGCAGTTGCACCAAACCCTAATTATCCACACGAACCCTAGCTCGGTTTCCTACGTACCCATATAATGCTCCACGCACTATTTTCCCTTCAAATGTTCAATCACCCAAACAACACTTACATTACTTTCCTCAAATCCCAAATCAGCGTTCCATACGTAAACTTTACTCTCATACACACTTTACACATCCCATGCAATTATTAACTTCCATGCAAACCCTAATACCACCATAAAAACATTAACCATTATGCAAAACCCAAAATCTCATCATACAAAACCCTAAATTCATTCCACATAACCCAAAGATTCATTCATACCAAACCCTAGATTCAAACCATATAAAACCCAAAGATTCATCCATACCAAACTAAGTATCCATCCTTACCAAACCCTAAGTTCAAACCATATACAACCCAAAGATTCATCCATACCAAACCCTATTTTAAACCATATCAAATAAGAGATTCATCCATATAAAACCTTACCTTAGATCCTTCCACGAAAAACCATAAATTAGATTCTCCCAATCAAAACCATAAATTAAATTCTTCCATACAAACCATATATTAAATTCTCTCACATAATATCATACCAAACCATAAATTAAACTTCTCCATATAAAACCTTAAATTGGATTTCACCAGACAAATCATAAATTAGATTCTCCCAATTAAAATCATAAATTAGATTCTCCCAAACAAATAATAATTTGATTCTCCCATATAACATCATAGATTACATTCTTCCAAATAAAACCATGCAATAGATTATTCCTCATAAATTCATAAAATTAGGTCAACTCACTTCCCTTAGTCAACTTCCCTCCCCATCCTCCTTTTTCATCCTTTCTCCCACATAAAATCATATCAACATCCTCACATGCATGTCTTACAGGGTCATACACAAATAATACACATGTCATACGAAAACATACTTCAACTCCATGTCATAGCATATACGGCATAATTAATAATCATAAACATAGAATGCATAGCATATAAATCACACAATGCACATTAGCACATAAAAGACCTTAGCACCCCTTACCTCAAAACGACACCGATCTTGGAGCACGTTCCTACGCCTCCTTAGGGCTTTGACCAATTAATAACCTTAACAAAATTCTAACTTTACTAAAGACATAAAAAATAATAGAGATATTATAAACCTTGATAATATAGGGTTAAAGACTTTACCCTAATAATAATAATGATGCTAATATAATAATATCAAAATTAATAAAACTACTATCAATGAGAATATAAATAATAATAACAATAGTAGTAGTAGTAGTAATAATAATAATAATAATAATAATAATAATAATAATAATAATAATAATAATAATAACAATAACAATAAAATATAATTTTTCAAATAGATAATGACTTACCATTTATTTAATATTAATAATAAAATTAATAACATATATAATAATATTAAAATAATAAAGATAATAATATTATTATTATTAATGGTTATAATAACAGTAGAAATAATAATACTAAAATAAATAAGTGCACATGTTAATACAAAATTAGGGCCTAAGATTTTCCAGAATAAATAATAAAACGATAATAATAATTATTCTAATAATTATAATATTAATAATAATAATAAGAAGAAGAATGATAATAATCCTATAATAATTCAATTAATAACTTAAAATTCGAAACTAACAATAAAATTATTTTATCACCACTCTCCATCCGGCAAGTAAAATTCAGCATAAAATTTCTCATCAAATAATAATAAAACATATTAAGAATATAAATATTAAGAATAATAATAATGGTAATTATATGCAAATAATTGAAATAAATTAAATCAAGGCTTATAATAATATGGAAAATGGTTGAGAGGGTCTAGGGTTCAACCTTAAGCTGGTGGGGATAGGCGGCACCGGCGGTGGTTCACGGCGGCGGCGCCGGAAAAATAGAAGAACATAGAAAAAGATGGATGTTGTGAAAAAGATAGGGAGAATTGAGGTGGTATAAGAGGTGTTTATTGTTGCCCAGGAGGAGAGGGACAAAATGATGGTGGTGGTGCAGCCAAAGGTGGCGGCGCACAGCGGTTTAAGGCTTCGGGGTCAAAATTCCGGCGAAAAGCATCTAACTTTGCATGATTATTGAGGCTCGTACAAGAAGAATCGAGAGGTAAAAATAGTTTGGTTAACTAGAGGAACTTTCAGGGAAGAGAATGGAATGTTTCGGTGGCGCTGATGTTGGCCGAAGGCGGCGGAAGAGGTGTCTGAAGTTGGGGTGGCGGCAGCTCGGGCCGAGGGTTTCGGGGAAGAAAAAAAATCCAAAAGTCCTACCATTAGGCTATTTATAGATGTTGGAATGGATAAAGAGGAGCTGGAGGTCGACATGGAAGTGTTAAATGCAAGAATTTGGGTGGCCGGTGGCAGAAAACGGCCGACGATTCCTTGGTTTCGGTCGAAGGTTCGCGGGGCTGGGGAGAGGAAACGAGCGAGAGATAACGTCGAATAATTACGCCAATTTATTCCTGGAGTTAAGAGGAAGACAATGAGACAAGAAACGACCGGTATTAATCACCGTAGCCGGAGAAGCCATTGATGGGGTCGAAGCTTGCGTCGCAGCGACGGAGGAGGAAGGAGGAAGAAGGAAGAAGGAAGGGAGGCGGTCGGGTCGGCCGGGAAAAGAAAAGAAAAGGGGAAGAACCGGGTCGGTTCGCGCGCGGTCGAGGGCGTCATTAAAACGAACGACGCGTTTCGGTGTAAACGGAGCCAAAACGCGGCGCGGCGGAGGGCGGAAGGAGGACGAGCGGGCGCGGGCTGGGCCGAGGGAAAGAAAGGAGGGGAAAAAGATTGGGCCGCGGGAGAGGGCAGCCCAACCGGGGAAAAAGAAGAGGAAAAAGAAAAAGAAGAAAAAGAAAGAAAAAGAAAAGGAAAAAGGAAGAAAGAAAAAGAAAAAGGAAAGGAGAAAAATAATTAGGTTAGGGTCAATTAAATTAATCTGAATATTTAGGATATTTAAAATAATAATATTTAAATAAAATAATATTTAAATCCCTTTTTAGGCTAAATTAGGATTTTTAAAAGATTTTCCATAAATTCCATTTTAATTAGCAAAACACCCTAATTTTCTTCCATTAATTTATTTATAAAATTAAAATTAATTTGAAACTATTTTCTCCTCATTATTTTAAATAAAATAATTTATTTAGTTAATTTCTAAAATACAAATCCTTAATTAGCTAAAATACCCAATTTCTCTTAATTAACATACTTATAAATTTATTCTTGATTTTCCCTAATTAATTTCCTTTTATTTTAATCAAAATAATTTATTTAATTAATCTTTATGATAAAATCTCATTTAAATATAATATTTAAGCTTATAATTTTTCGGGGCATTTCTCCTAATCCCTCTCAGCCCTTCTCCCCTATTTATTTAAGCTTGTTTTATTTTATTTAAATTTTTAACTAATATTCGATTATTATTATTATTATTATTATTAGGTTCAATATTACTATTATTATTTCTTATATAGGGTCGAGAGTCTATATAGATTATTTAGATTATTAGTTTTGAATTATTTATACTATTAGTATTATTATAAGGTTTATTATCATTATTATTATTATTAGTATTAGTATTATTTTTTTATTATTATTACAATTATTTATTTAGAGGGTCGAAGCCCTACTTTATTATCTAATGTGAATACTACTAATACCTTATTATTATGATCATCATCATCATCATCATCATTATTATTATTCTTATTATTATTAACATAAGCAATAGGTATTATTATTATTATTATTACTATTACTAATGGTAATTTTACTATTTTAGGGTAGGGTCGAAAACCCTACCTTATATTACTTTCGGTTTAAGTCATTTCATTATTATTATTATTATGTAAATTCGATTATTATTTCATTACTATTATTAGTACTATTTTTATTAATAATGTCTCAATAATATTATTAGCATTATTTTGGGTGAAGGGTAGAAGCCCTTATATCACCGTCCGTTTTGAATCATATTAATATTATTATTAGTATTTTTAGTATTATTTTGTATAGTTATTATTAGTATAGTATTATTTTATTAAAAACCTAGTCTTAGAATAAGTTAGTAAATAATAGTATTTTGGTAGGAGGGAATCTAATTCTAGTTTTTCCCCTCATATAGGTGAGACCAGTCAAAACCCTAAGGAGGCATAGGAGCGTGCTCCAAAATCGATGATGTTTTAGGTAAGGGTGTAACTAAGGTCATTTATGTGTAATGTGTTTACTTGCTTTACATACCATGTGATATGAAATATGATGTATTATATGTGTATTCTTTTGATTATTATATGTGCAGTATGACGTGGCGTTGAGGTATGTTCATGTGATATTTTATGGCATGTGTGTAACATGTATAAGTCGTGTTTTTATTGTGATATGGTGTGGCCCATAAGACATGCATGCTAGGTTATGAAATATGAGGATATGGGATGAAATGATGTGGGGTTGACCTAAATGTTATATGACCATACATGGGGGAATCTAGGGTTTCATGTGGGAGCGTAGGGTTCTGCATAAAATAGTAAGAAGGGTTGCATGGGGGATATAAAGTTTGCATTGGAGTAAATTTTACGTATGAATAGTTAATTTGAGGTGGGAGGAAGATGATGAAAGTGTTGTTCGGGTGTTTGAATGTGTTGAATGAAAATTAGTACGTGGGATAGTATAAAGGCATATAGTAGATTGATCTAGGGTTTTGTGTGGTGGTTAGGGTTTGGTATGGCTTTTGGGGTGTATGTGGTTGTGTGTGTGTCTGATAAAGTAAAGTGTGTCAGCGAGGAAGTGAATGGGTAGGTGGTGGAAAAGTAGTGGGCTTGGGCCACAAGTGGGGGAAATGGACTCTAACGTAGGTTTGGTAAAGGGGAAAGGATAATGGGCTAAGTTAGGAGGATGATGAGCCTATGAGTGAGACAGGTTCTTTGGAGCGATAAGAGTAAAGGAATTTAGTCATGCATGTCTAGGGTCAAAGTTTCTGAATAAGACATTTAAGACATTAATCATGTAAAGTAGAAGAGTATTGAGCCGGGTCCCACCAATTCACCAGTTAGAAATAGAGGTTAAGACGCTTTGTCCTATGCGTGTCCGATCCACCGGCTATAATAGTGGTTAGGGTATGTTACCTTATGCGTGTCCGATCCACCAGCTATAATAGTGGTGGATTCCGAGCTCAATAAACCAAACACCAAAGTTTACTAAGATACACAAAAGACACTAAGTACTTACAGTGGAACACCATGCGAGCCTGGGCCAACCGATCCACCAGTAAGAAATAGTGGTTAGGGTATGATATCCTAAGCGTGACCGATCCACTGGCTAAAAATAGTGGGCAGGTGCATTGTGCCCTGTTCGTCTCCCCTCCACCGACTATAATAGGGGGGCTTCTGTACTCGTATGGACTTAATAAAGAGCATGGTGTAGAATGAGTATCTATAAGAAACTAATTACGTATTACTCCAGACTTAAAATGGACCTTTGTATATTCAGCTGATTGACCATATGCTTTTATGTTATCATGTTGGATTTTATGCTCTTTTATTATTCTGCATGTTTATGTGATTTTATATGTTGTTCTTAGTGCACCGATTATCTTGATCAGTACGTAACGTACTGATCACCCTTTTTATGGGTGCTACTCATTCCCACAAACAGGATGCCCATCTAACGTGTTGTAGGTAAGGTAAGAGATGCCTTCTTTGATGATATTGATGTCTATGGGGCATCATACATGGGAAAGTGTTGATTATGGGCTGGATTAATCTTCGAAGTGGCGTGGATGGTTTTCCCTTCAAAAGATATTATTATCCTTATTACCCTTTAGCTATGTTATGAATTCCAGAAACAATTTTAATGTCACTGACATCCTTCTACTCTAAGAAACTTTTTCTCGTATTTTAGTTATGTAATAATTCATACGCACTCTGATTATTGTATTTGTGAACCTTGATTTATGTATTGATATGAGATGATGGAAATAATTTCTTAGCCTTAGCACTTGAAACTGGAACGATAGGAATGAATCGGTCTAGTGCTAAGTGTGGTGGTAACATCCCAAAATTTATGATTTTTAAATTTAGAGGTTTTTGTTTTAAAAAAATAGTAAATTTTGGGGTGTTACATTACCCACGACACAATGGGTACACCAATAAACCTCACCACCTCAGACCTCAGGGTACTACGCCTCAACTATTGAGAATCTTCATCCTCTTTTATCTCATATGACTCATGCATTAATGCCATATCTCATGCAAACCTTCCACTAAGTTGACCTCTGCTTGGTCCTAACATGCTTTTACCTTCACTCGATATAATGAACAACACCTACTCCCCCTAAACACTATAAGTGACCCCTTTGTTAACTTCCATAAGCCTCTTCCAAACTAATTCATGTTGCCTTCATCACTAAGCTTTCCAACCAAGATTAAATTCCTTCTCATGCTCGGAACGTGTCTAATTTCCTTGAGTTGTAAATTATAACTTAAACTTGTCTCTAATTGTAAACTCCCTATAATAATTATCTTTGAAATGCCATCCTTTTCCATCAATACTTCACCAAAATATCTAAACATGTAGTGGAAAAAGAACTCCTTGTATGGAGCAACCTGATAGGATGAACTAGTGATCATCACTCATTCACCCCCTATGCATGAATTGCTTGTGCACTCACTTACATGCTCCAAAAAAACCATTGTATTGTCGTCATCATTGGTCATAACTATCGTCTCTTCAATCTTATATTTCCCTTTCACATCCTTATTTATCTCATAGACTTATTCTCTCAGTGGTTTAGCTTACCACAATGGAACCACGACTTATCCTTCTTTGAATTCCACAGTCTTCTCTAAGACCTCCCTATTTATTTCTTATTCTTGGTTCTCTCTTGGTCCATCACAAGTGTCTCAAACTTTGGGGCATTACTAATGCTACCTTTTTTCTTATCTTTTATCTTAGAAGTGACAAAATCACCGATGCCATTGTGAGTTTTCCACTTGATGTAGAATTATAAAGAGACATATATAGAGTCCCCAGATATCTAGTAGAAAGCCTAAGACCAATTATAACACCCCCAAAATTCACTCCTGAAATTTTTTATTAAAAGAATAAAGCGGAAGCTAGAAGAGAACTTGGGGAATGTTACCGCCACATCTAACACAAGATAGATGTCCACCATCTATCTCATGATAGATGCAAGGCTAAAACCTATCAAACAAAATTCCAAACATCTATGCCGTAAGGATAAACTTCCACAAGAAGATATCCATAGGCAAATGGCAAGTGAATAAATTCACTAAATAAAATCATCGCAAAATCAATAAGCGGAACTTGTGAAATAAATCCGAATTTTAAAAGCTTATCAGAGTACGAGAAACTGAAAGGTAATTACAATACCCTTGAAGTTTTAAATACAACACTTGTAACTTCCAAAGACAAATACAACAAACAAGATAAAACCCGACGGATCAAATTCCGGATTGTCTACTCTCTCAAGCCAAGTCTTCCACCCAAAAACAATATCTGAACTCAAACCTGCATAAGAGGTATGCTCCCCACCATCAGTGGATCATCACAGGACTCATTCAATCAAGGTAGCATCAGTACGGGTCCGGTACTGAATAAATCAAGACCACCCAACTCAGGGAAGGAAACATGAAATACATAAGATATGAAAGACTCTAGCTTACAATTCTCATGCTCAATTATACATTTATTACATACAATAGAATAGAGGATCACTGATTCATACTTACAAGTACATTACTAGACATGATGGCACATAAGATACAAGCGTACAATAATTCACGATCGCATGCTAAGTAACACCAATCCAACAATCTGATAATAATCATTATTACATCCGATTTTATTTATTTATGATAAGTTCAGGGACCCCACTATTCTTAAACCGGTGGAACGGTCTGAAGCACCTCTCGGGGACAACACACCCGAGCCACTAGTATCATTCGGTGGAACGGATCCTACACCTCTCAGGACAAAACGCTCCTGAGCCACTATTCTGAACCAGTGGAACGGCTTGAAGCACCTCTCAGGGACAATACACCCAAGCCACTATTATCATCCGATGGAACGGATCCTACACCTGGTCCTGACTCACGTAATCTTCCACTTTAAATAATTAGTGTCTTATTCATTACTTAATTCATATCATATTCTTATTCATGATGAGTATAGGGCCCCACTATTCTTAATCCGATGGAACGGACTGAAGCACCTCTCAGGGACAAGTCACCTGAGCCACTATTATCATCCGGTGGAACAGATCCTACACCTCTCAGGGCAAAACGCTCCTGAGCCACTATTCTGAACCGGTGGAACGGCTTGAATCACCTCTTAGGGACAGGACACCTGAGCCACTATTATTGTCCGGTGGAACGGACCCTACACCTCGGCCCAACTCACATGATCTTTCACTTTAAATGATTAGTATCTTATTCAATGATTTTAGCCAACCATAATTCAGGCCCACATGAATAATTCTCTGACATAAGGATACAGCATAAGGTATCAAATAGTTCCAAATCCATACTCAACACTTCACATACTCAAATACATACCATATTCAACGTTATACTAACATGCATTAGCTTTGAAGCTATGAATTCACACATACATAAAATTACCACACAGAACACAGCATATACTTGACATGATTAAATAATAGATAGGCATACTTATCACCTTCCACTCCGAACAGACATACATCCAGATTCCATCATAAGTAAAGGTAAGTAATGACTTACCTCAATCCGAAGCTAGCTAAGCAAATTGAGAAAGAGGGAGAGCTATCGAAAGCTCGACAATCCACGAGAAAGTTTTCCTAGATCGCCGATAGAAATCGGAACTAGGTTAGAAACTATCTTATCAATTAATAATTCACATATTATAATTAAATAAACGCAAACGGATACAAATGATCTTTCTTGGAAAACCTGTCCAAAACTCAGGACTCAAGAGCATAACTCTATTAATATTTAAGATTAAAATATAAATCAAATGATTTAAAACCCAAAGACAGAAATCGATTAGATAAAAGACACACAGCACAATCAATTTTATAAAACCATCCCCGAAGATTAGGGTTTTTAATCCCTAAACTATGAATCGACCAAATCACTTCGATTGCCTCAAATTGACAGTTTTAAAACACAATTAAACTAATTTGAGATAAATCTAGATAATTAATTTCAACAAAATAATATTCCGATTAACCAATTCAAGACGATCCGTTTTCAAAATTAGGGTTTTAAAGCCAACGACAAAACTTAGGTAATTCAAATATTTTAATTCCAATTAAAGGTATTAGAATACAATTAGGATCATTTCTACTACTTCTATAAATTTAATTTTAGAAAAATAACTATACAAATAACATATTTCATAATCTCACTTGAAATCTAGGGTTTTAGGCCCGAAAATACAATTCGGTTGAATTATAATAATTTAATCAAATTGAATGTTTAGAAATGCAATTAAACACATTTTATAACATATCAAATAATCAATTGATCAAAACCAATAAAAGAATTACCCAATTTAGCACAATTAGGGTTTTTAAGCCCGGAACGCAAATCCGATCAATTCTTGCTAAAATATATAAATTGAGGGTTCGGAAATGTAATTAAATATATTCTAATATAAATTATATAGTCAATTAAATAAAACGACCCGATTACATAATCCAATTTAGCCCCGCAAGAGTTTTGACCTAAAAATCCAATTCCGATTAATTACGCACAATTTTCCCAAATCAACACTTCTGATATGAAATTAAATACATTTCAAGCGATATTATAAAATCAATTGAGCGAAACGACTCAATTAAGCGGCCCAATTTTATTACACACGAATTTTGACCTAGGAATTAAATTCCAATAAATTCTGCATAAATTTCTCAAATTGACGATTCCAACATGAAATTAGATACATTTAAAAGCATATTGTATAGTCAATTTATCTAAAATCGCTAAAATGGGCGAATCCGAAAAAATTGGGCATAACTCGGCCAAAAATCCAAATTTTCAGAAATCCAACCTAAACCATACAATTAACATATCCAAATTATTCTTACAACACATATATACATAATCAAACAATTAATTTAGCTTATCACAAGCTAAATCATACACAATTAATCAAATCAATATTAGGATTTTTCAGAAATTTATACCAAACAAAAATCAAAAAAATCGAAGCAAAGGAAGGCCGGGGAAGCTTCATCGGGGACCGCGGGTGGCTCGCCGGTGGTCAGCGAGACTCGCCGGAGCCGGACGACGGCTCGTCGCTGCTGCTGGTCCTGCGCGCTTCGGTGGGCTGCTGCGCTGCTTCGGCGGCTGCTACAGCGGTGGTCGGCTGCGGTCGATCGTAGCTGGCGATGGCTGGAAGAGGGAGGAGTTGGGGAGAAGAGGCGGTGAGGGAGGATAGGGTTTCTGGGCGCAGAGAACAAGGAGTCGGGAAGTAGGGAAAGAGAAGTGAAGGGAGAGAAGAGAGAAAAGGGAAAGAAGAGGGGGGTCCGACGGGGCACCGGTTGGGTGTTTTTTTTTTCTTTTTCAAATACTCATATAAAATAAAATACTAAATGTTTAAAATTGTTATTGTAAGATTTTGTCTAAAATTCATTAAACAAAAATTATTTCGTAAGGTTCCGAAATCTTAAAATTAATAAAAAGGCTATATAAAGAATTTCGGAAAAATTTACCAACGAACATAAAAATTTGTATTATTTACGGAAATATATTATAAGACCTCGAAAAATTATTTAAAAGCATATCATAAAATATTTAAGTTAAATTCTAATAAACCGAGACTAATTTAAATAATTTCCAAAATTGGTTTTCCGCAAACTAAAAAGCGTAAAATAGAAGAAAATTAATTCCTGAAAGAAATTCATAAATAAACTCCAAAAATCTTTTTAATTTAAAACTTCCCAAAAATATTAATGATTTCCGAAAATGAATAAATTTAAAGTCGGAAATATTTTCTACGAATAAAATCATTAAAATAACTTTAACTATTTAAACAAAAAATTTATAATTTAAATAATATAAATAAAGTCGTAATCACACGACGAAGTTATAATCGAAAACGAATCTAAAATATCAAAAATCAAAATACGAGAAAGAACGGGATTACATATTTTTAACCGAAAATTGAAATCATAAGAATATAATAAAATCATGGTCGTGAACGAATTTGTTTAGAATAATTCGCAACGGCAACGATTAATTAAATTCAAATATGAATTCGAAATCGTAGATAAATCCATAAAACGAATCAAAATTAAAATGATTAAATATTTACATCAAATTACACTAATAAAATCATTAGGCTTAATAAATTTAGATTTCAAAAATACGGGGTATTACACCAATAGAGCTTCAAACTCATCCCCAAACACAAATTTCATGTTCTTCAACTGGGTGAATATATTTTGTAACTCGTGGAAGTGTGCTGCAATAGGCTTCCCAACTTCATACTTCAATTTTTGCAACTTCCTCGTGAGTTGCACTTTATTTCTAGAAATATTACTTTCATAAAGCTAATCCAACTTGGACCATGCTCCATACAATGGATTTTTCCTCAACATGATGAATAACTTTGTCATCTATCCATTAACAAATGAAAATGAAATGACAAGCCCTTCCATCAAACTTCTTTCCCACCCCATCTTTTACTTTCAAAATTTCAAGCATGAATCATCCATTTTCAATTGGGTCAACTAACTTCTTTACATAGATTAGATCTTCCATCTTTATCTTCTACACCCTATAATTCATGTTATTCAACATTACCATGATCGGCTTACTAACCTCCTTGACTGTCACCATAAGCTTTGATACTAATTGTTGGGATAATTAGACCCACTACATCAACTATCTAACGAGATAACATACTCCACATTCTTGCTGAATAAAGAAGACATGATAAAAAATACCAAGGATTTAATCTTTTTTTAATTTAAATAAAATAAAATTAAGAAAATTTAAATATAAATTATAAGCACATGAATGAAGATTTATGGATGGAAGAAAATGGAGACTTTTATTGAGTATGAATAATGATAAAATATTATGACCTTGCATACATATTACAAATGGTTAGATGAGGGACTTTTATGTCCTCCTTCGTCCCTTGCTTAAGTTCACAAACAAACTACTATTAGTTAATAGACTCTTCTCAAGTATGATATGTTAACAGATCTCATCAATTGGCTTTGTGCATCCAACACACTTTACTTAGATGATTTACTTTAGTCGGCGGATGCACTAATGATGGTTGTAATAGTGTGAGTGCTGATTTATGTGTATGATGATGATTTGATGGTGCTTGATCTTATTTGGAAGTGCATTTTAGGTTTGATTACAAATGATTTGGGAAAGATTTTGGAAAAATGGAGCAAAACAAATTTCCTTGTTATGGAAGTGCATTTTGGGTTTGATTGCAAATGATTTGGGAAAGGTTTTGGAAAAAAGGAGCAAAGCAAAATTTGTTGTGAACTAGTCTGGTGTTTTGTTGTTTTTAGCTTGGTTTTTTGGCCAAAGGAGCCATTTGTTTAGTTCTAGGAACCGATAAACTTGTACCAACCAATGGGTATACTAAACTAATTGATTGGCTCATCTAACCTAAATGTTTTTTGTACTCAATTTAATTTGAACAATTTTCAAGTGATCTTGAAACTTGATAGTTAAGCCCTAGGATGGTTCTCAATCATTTTAAAGAAATTGTGTTTATTGATTTGAATTTCTCTCTTCCTTGAATGGATTTAGGGACCAACTTTGTTAAAAAGTTATTGATGACCTTATTCTCTTGTCCCCTTCTTCCTCTCTCTACTGTGCAAGCCCAAATGGGTGGTTTTCATCCCAAAATATATCTACCAATTTCTAATTATGTATCCCATACCTTATTGCCTATTTTATTTATTGTGTTTATGAGACTCTTATTTTGAACACTCTAAACTTAACTAACAACACCATTTTAGCTCTGGAAGAAGTCAACTCTCCATCTCCCATTAGGTTTTTGCCTCATTATCAAACCATACCCTCCATTTTCCTTAGTTTTCCTAAACCATCCACTTCATTTCCTCCACTCATACCTCCATTTTTTCTTATTCCTATCCTCTTGTACCCTTTTATTATGGTTTCCTCTCTTCTTCTAATCCTCAAGATAGCTCACTTTTGTTTTCTTAGACAAAATGAAATTAGATTTAGAATAATGTAAAGGTATTTACACCATATTCTTGATTTTCTAAATTTTTTTTGGGTGGAAGAGGTTTATTTCTTTGTTATCCTTGAATTTTGATCATTGCTTCAGTTTTGAAGGATTTTCTATGAAGTTTTGCTAAGCTTTAATCTTTTGGTTTTCTAAGGTATTCAAGATCCTAAAGTTTCTAGATAGAGGATATCTCTATTTTATTGAGAATTTCAGTTAGCTTAGCTAAGGCAAGTCATTATTACCTTCTTGTGTGGTGTGTACAAGCATAGGGGTTGAGTAGGCCTTAAGTTAAAAGATTCATGCAAGCATATGTGTTAGTGGTTTGGTGAATGTAAGCCTTCTTTTTATTAAGTATATGCAAACATGATTAGAAAGCATGAGAATAGGGTGCGAGCATGATTAAACCATGATATCTTGATGATAGGTGATTTTCATGTGGCATGGTTGTTGTTGGTTTAATGGTAAAAATGAATGACAACCATAGTTGTGTATGATAATTTATGTTCAAGCTATTTTACCCAAACCCATCGATCGGTTCATAGGATGATCGATTTGTTTGTCTTTGAAATAAAGTGTTTTGGTCTTGACTTGAACCAATTGATTGGATCAGCTAGACCCGTCAACTTATGCCTAGAACAATTGATCGATTAGGCTAAGCCACCAACTAATTTCATAGGGGTATTAGGGTTCAATAGTGCCCAGACCGATTCACTAGGCCATAGGATCGATCGATCGATTAATTTCGATCATGGTGCATTTCAATTATATTTTTAGGCTTGTGATAATTTGGGGCTTGATGATATGTTATGATACGATTCTTGAATGTTGGAATCCATTTATTAACATGATCTAATTGACCTAAATAATGGATCAAATTAGATAAATTGACCGTAACTTGACCTTAGTTTTAAAGTTTGTCCTTGACATTGGATTATGAATAAATAGGAGAATAAATGGGAACTTAGGTAATGATTGAATGCATGTGATTGGTATTAATATGGATTACCTTTCCTTGGAATAAAATGATTAAATAAGGGAGGTTGCCACTTAATTACCCTTTATGGGAAATGATGAATATTATGATACCTTAATCAGTTATGGCTTGAATGGTGTGGTATGTGGTCTTTTAGTGTGAATTATAACCTTAAAATAATAAAACACTAATTACTTAAAGTGGAAAAGAATTTAATCAAGTTAATGTATCTTTGACTCTCAAAGTAGCTACCCGGGGATAGCAATTGAATTACGATTCACCTTTCGGCAATGGAACCCACATTGGTTTCGCCACTGCACCTACTCTACTTACACCTATGGGACATACTTAGGGGGGTCGACATTTAAATGTTAAGATAACTATAAATAGTTGGTATTGTCACTACCTTGGCTTATGACCAAGAGTTGTAGACAATGATAAATACTTTCATATGATTGATAAATAACCACTATTATTAGTGTGCTATTAGAGTTGAGTGTTACGGTTCGTGACTAACCCCAAGCATCTTACGAATGAGCCATGTGAATATGGGTGCTCCCTTATTGCTTAATGGTTGCTAATATTGATATTATGTCTTAGATACGACTTGATGTTCCTTCTATACATCTCTATGTGCTATTACTGTGGGATGTTGTGCATATCCGACATAGTGCTCAACATGATTGTGTGATAGATGCTGGCATCACTAAGGAAGATGGAGCCGAAACCTCTGAACATGTGACATAAATCTCATGATGGATAACTTAAGTGCTTGCTCGAATTTCTTATAAATATGTATATGGATGTGAATTAAATGGTCACCATCATATTAGATAATAATTGGAATGATTCCTTGTGATGTTATAAATATTCTTGAGTATTCTTATGCATTATCTAACATGCCTTTTACTATTCACTGAGACCCAATATAATGCACAAAAGATTATGAAACATACGACCACTCATGAACCCATGCACATTATCAAGCATGACAGTCTCCATGTTCCTGTTCATGCACAAGTGTACGATGTTGCGAGCATCTTATGAGTAATTTATGTAACCTTGGCATGTGTAATGCATAAGTGTGACCCCATGTGTACGTCTAGTTTGATCAGTATGCCTTCTATAACCTCATGTGTTTCATGAATTTAATATTTGATAACTTGAATTACTTGGTACGCACATATTGGTGTACTTGTTTAATCAATCATTTGCTAAATCCCAATAGCAAATTACCTTATACAGGCAATCGTGGATGGTTAGTAGGTGGTCATATGTTTGTTGGGGATGAGGCATTAGAAAGCTAGACATTTTGATGTCATTTTCTCTTTTTAGGGTCCTTAGAGACCAAGGTCTTATTGTAGTCATTTTTCCTTTGGTTTTCTTTTCCCTTGTATTTTGTACTAATTTTTGGATTTGCTATGGCCTTTGTTGTAAAGCTTAAACTTCTTATCTCTTATATTGTCCATGAACTCTATTTTTATTGTGTTTAATTTGTTTGGATACTCAATATTTTATCTAGCATGAGACAGACGATAGTATATTTATTTTAAATATGGTGGTAATGCCTCATTTTTTATAAGATTATTTTTCATATTTTGTTTCCAAAAATGTTTTAAATATACAAACATTTAGTAGTGACTATTAAAAGTGTTACAATGGTTAACCAACAAATGCGCTTTGCTAACTAACCTACTTTGGTCGATGATTTGTCAACCAACCCACCCTAACCGACCCTGACTATTGCATTTTGCCAACTGACTCACTATAGCCAACCAACCAATATTGTTTCCTACCATTGGTCCTTAAGATACATTTTATATCGAGGAACCCTAATAATAACACTTTTTTTTATATTTATAAATGGTTTCTTCTTACAAAGGGATTGATCCTATCTATTTTGTGACGTGTGTAATGTGTATCATCCAATTACATCTCTTCAATCTTTGCCCAAACAAAAAAAAAAAATAGTTGGGAAAGTTGATATACATATTCATTTTTGTAGGCTAGGAAGACTAGGAAATGTAAGTTTAATATAATTGTCACTCTAACTAACCTTGTAAATTGTAAAGTAATGTTAATATAAAGATATTTAATCTTGAAAGCATATTAAAATATAATGTAGAATTAGAATCAATATCCAAAGCATATTAAAAAAACAATTTAATATCCATTAATTAAATTTATATATTAAATTAATCAAATAAAATAAAAATATGATGACATGTTTTGCAAACAAAATTTATGGTATTGGTGGATTATTATTGAGTAAAGCTAATAAGAAGGATAATATAGAAAAGTTCATAGACTATGTAACAAGTAAAACTTAGATATTAGTAAATGTGCTAAAAAGATTGTAAATGAATTAGTTTTAAGTGTAACATTACTCGTATGAAATTCTAAAATACTAAACTTACAACTAATATTTTTATAATTTATTTACAAATGTCCTATGCGTTTATAAAATAAAGTATTTTTATTTTAAATATTTTATTCGGAAAAAGTTTTTTAAAAAATTTAATACTCATTTTTGTTACTCCTTATTTTCTTATATGCATTAATTTGCATATTTTTTCATTAAATATATAATTAGTATATCAATAATATATTTATTATTAATTAAAATAATATATAAATGATCAAAAGTGCTTTAGTCGAGAAACAACGCACTATAAAGTGGAGGCTCCAGCTCCACGTCTAAGTGCGGTGGTAAGGGTAACATTACTCTCGTGTTGGTAAACTGCTGGACATGACATTAAAGTTGCCATTGCTAGATCTCTTCCTAACCAAAGAGGTACGCTGCCTAATTAATGCGCCAGAATTTCGTTTGGTGGTAGGGAGGATCAAATGCAAAAGCACGTTAGGTTCAGCTATTCCGTTGGTTGTTTTGTTGTCCGTTGAGATTGACTATTTAAACTTATTTTAAATAATAACTTATTATATTTTATATTATAATTTTTTTTATTATTATAGTTGAAAAATAGTTGCCCAAGGTATAATCGTTTTCCTAAAATTATAACACTCCATTTTGTAATAAAAGATATATATATTTTTTTGGTAAGTAGATATATAATTTTTTATTTATTATATAAGTCATTTTATAAAAATGATAAAATTTTAATACTATATTTTTAAATTTATTCTATTACACCCCTATTAATATATTCTATAATAATATTATTATTCAATTTCTAACGTGAGTGTTTTAATCAACTTAATTATTTTTTATTCTAAATTTTAATATTTTTTAATCTAAATTGAAAATTATAGCTATTATATTATAATAAAATAAAGGGAGTAACAACTAAATGTTTAAGCTAACAATCTCAACGCTAGAAAATCTAACACCAATTATACTCGCAGTGATACAAAATTAGTACCATTTATAGTCCAACATAGTAAAATAACTAAATATATAGCTACAAAACTTAAGAACTTTGCATAAATTTTGACCGCATTAATTTTAAAAAGATTACTGTAAAATAAATTTTTTTATTATAAAAATATATTACACAAGAAATTGTCTAAATTTATAATATCAAATCATTTCTTTTGTGTGAGATGACGCTAATATCTACAAATTGAAGCTTTTACGAGATCTTTCAGAAACAATTTCACTAGGTAAGCTTACATTTACATACACTTCTCCTCAAATCTTGCTTTATGGGGACTTGTACCGTTTGTGTGGTATGGAAGTCTAAAATTCTGTAGTGACCATGAAAAATCGATGGTTTTTTTTTTTATAGATCCTTTTTAAAAAAAGAAAAGAAAAAAAAAAGAAAAAGGAAAAAGGATTGGCACTTATCAATGTAGTTGGCCTTTTTCTAGGATCAATTAGTCTTAAACTCAGATATATAGAGAGAGAGACTAAAGAGTTAGGTAGGGAACAACTTATTAATTATGACAATCTAGTTGGAAGAGCATTAAACTAAAAATTTATAGGCGTTGAGTTCGGTTCATTAATAAGATGGAATAATTAATATAACTATTTATCATTATAATGCGACTATTCATTTCCTATGTGCATTAAATGTATATAACTATTCATTTGCTGCACATATGTCAAACAATTAATTTCAATAAATTATTAGCTATATATTTTCTAATCAAATATTTTATTAATTAATTATCCGAACATATGCAGAAAACTGTCCATTTCCTACGTATTAATTGAATTCTCGGATTATTCATCTCTTGCATATTAATATATAAATAATTAATACACCAAAGTGCATATTCATTTGCTTCACATGTATATATCTATTAATACAATGCGACTATTTATCTTCTATGTGCAACAAATGCATACAACTATTCATTTATTGTACATATGTCGAACAACTAATTTTAATAAAGTATTAATCAAATATTTTCTAATCAAATATTTTTTTAATTAATTAACTGAACATATACAGTCAACTATTAATTTTCTGTGTATTAATTGAATTGTCAAACTATTCATATCCTGCATATTAATATATAAATAATTGATAAATAATTAATACACCAAATAAAGTGCATAAACCAGTCAACCACTACATATGCATCTGTGGCCATTAATATAATGCAACTAGCAAATACATATAACTATTTTTAATGAAGTATTATTTTTTTCCTTTTTTAAGGTTAGATCAACATCAATCAAATATGATGATGATGATGATGATGATGATGATGATGATAATTGTTTATAATAATAATTTTATTATTTATTGTTAATAATATTACTATTATTATTGATATAACTATAATAATTATAACTATTAATATAATTAATACTAATATAATTATTTATATAATTTTGATAATTACTATTATCATAATTTATAATATAATAATTATAATTATTAGTATGATAATAATGAATATTAATATAATTGATTATTACTATTATGAATATTATCATGATTAATAATATAATTATTATTAAAAAAACTAATAAGATAACGACAACGTTGGTTATTATATAAAAATAGAGTTGTTTGACACACAATATACAAATAAATTTTTCTGCCTAAACTATACCTATTATTACTAATAATATATTATCATTGTCATATATTATTACTAATTAATAAGGTCAAATAAAGGATGAAATACTCCTACATATTAATTGATTTGACAAATTATTCATCTATTGCACATATGTCAAACAACACATATTAATCAAGAATTTTCTTAATTAATTATCTAAAAATATGCAGCCAACTATTCATCTCCTGCGTATTAATTGATTTATAAAACTACTAAATATATAAATGTAACTATTTATCTACTGCACATAAATCGAACAACACATATTAATTAAGTATTTTCTTAATTAATTACTTGAACATATGCAGCCAATTATTCATCTTATTCATATTAATTGAATTGTCAAACTAATGAATATATGAATGAAACTAATCATCTCACGCGAACAGTAAATTCATATAACTATTTATCTTATGTCATTAATATAGTACAACTATTCATCTCTTACATGCAACAAATACATATAACTATTCATATGCTGCACATATGTCAAACAATACATATTAATCAAATATTAATTAAGTAGTTTATTAATTAATTACTTGAACATATACAACCAACTATTTATCTTCTGCATATTAATTAAATTGTTAAACTATTCATCTCTTATATAATAATATATAAATAATTAATACACCACCCGTGCAATGCACGGGGAAATATAACTAGTTAATTATGACAATCTAGTTGGAAGAGCATTAAACTAAAAATTTATAGGCGTTGAGTTCGGTTCACTTATAATGCAAATTTTTTTCCCAATTTTTTTCTTACTATTATATGGACTCTCAAAAATACTAACAGAAATAGAGCCGTAGATTTCAATTCGGTTCCATGACAGTAAGTTGATCATATTTGGTTAATTGGGCATTTATTTTAGACTCAAGTCATGGAACCATATGATCATTTGTAGGTTGGGTCATTAGCTAAATACTAACATATATTAGACACATTATTTTATGGCCCCACACAATGTATGAGTATTTCTAAAATTAAAAAAAAATACATTTAAATCATATATATATATATATATATATATATATATATAATCAAACATAAAAAGGAAAATAATAATACATAACACAGTATAAAGGCTGCATATAAATCAAAAATTGTTAAAGAGTCATATCCGATAAAAATTCGAGTGACAGGTATAATTAAACAATGTTTGACGTACCATCCAAAACAGAAGCGATAAAGCTTAGGATTTCACATTGCCAACGATCTTTAACTTTTCATATGAAATCTTTTTAAAATAAAATTTGTACATAATATATGCGTTTAAAATAATCTAGTATCCATAGACATATATTATAATATGAATTGAAAATCGTTGAAATAAAAGTATCCAAATTATCATACTAAGGATATTACAGTTTATAGTTTAACTAACGATTCAAAGAATAAGAGATTATAATTGAATAATACTTTATCATTAAAAATAGTAATATGGATTCGAATTTATATATCACATATTTTTGTTTAAGAATATTTTTTAAAATTTTTTAATGATGATTAAAACTATAGCATATTTTATACATTTACTTAGAATTATTTTGTATCAAAGAATGAAAATGTTAAAGTTTAATTTTTAAAAATAATAATAGTAGTATAAATACGTATAAAAAATATCATAAACTATCAAAAAAATGAGTTAGTGGTATCACCATCGAGGATGGTAGATTAAAAGAATATACAAAAAATATAAAACCAAATAAATAGGTTTTTAAAAAAAGATAATTTCTTTATAAAATGACTCAAAATAATCACTCTTTAAAATTGAATAGAATCCTATTAAAACGGTAAAACTTTTTTAGTATTAATAAATACAAGAATAAGACAAGTAGTTAAGGTTGGAGTAATAAGAACATAAGATCTAAAGCACCTATATAAACTCCTGTCTAAATCATTAAATTAAGACTTCATCGCCAAATCTAGAAAAAACCATATTTATTTGTGCCAACATTAGATAGTCATTTAATCGTCTAAATATTTTTTTTTCTTTCTTTAACGTATACAGAGTAGTAGTTGATAGCGATCACACATATCATACGAAGGAAATTTCGATATTACGACGTCAAGTATCTTGACCATAATATTTACCATTAAACTAGGATCTCATCAATTACACTATATGTTCTAAAAAGAAAATCCTCATATATTTTAAGGACATATTTTAACAATTTTAAAAAATATAATATATTATGATATAAATATATAATTATTATACTTATATAAAAAATACTTTATAATATTATTTTTTATATTTTATTAATATATATTAAAAGATACTATCAATCAAATTTTATTTTCAAAATATGAAAAAAATTTCTTTTTAAAATGAAGGAAGAATCATTTTTAGTTTTCAAATCCTTCACTTAGCCTTTATGGCTTCATCTATGCTATTTTTTTTAAAGACTATTCTCTTAACGGAGATAGAATATCGATAATTAATGACATGATGTGACAGTTATATCTATACTATTATATTATCCCAACAACTCTTATAAAATAACCCCCTATTTAATATTTTTAAAAATATTAAAAAAAATATATAACTATTGATTTATCTATATATACTATTAAGAAAAAATTGTAATACCCCATCTTTTTATGAAGTTTATTGAATGAGAAGTTATGCTATTTATTAATAATCGATAATGTTTGATTTCAATTTGGAACTATAATTGAATTTGTGAAAAACTTGGATTTAAATAAGTTTTAGAAATGGAATAAAATGAGTTGTCAAGCAAACCAATTGATTGGTTAGTCATTTTACCCAAAGGGTTTTGCTTGACTAAACCGATCAACCGGTTTGGAAAACCAATCGAATAATTTGTAGAACAATCGACTGGTTTGTCGAACTGAGTATATTTTTGAAACTCGATTTTTCTGGAAAAACTTCTTATACCAAAATGAAACCTTAATAATCTCATTATAAGTTGTTCTTTAACGATTCTTAACCTTTCTTATCATGCATTTAGCCCAAATTCTTCCTCGAACTAATTCGAGGATTCAATTTGGACAATTGAGGGGGAGGGTGACCTCAACTTTGTCTTCTTCCACCTCTCTCCTCTGCACACTTCTAAAATCATTGATTCGATGTCCAGACTTGTCTCTATTTAGCTGGGAGATTCTTTCCATGGTGATCGTTCATTCCCTCTCTTGTTTTTGACATTTTTGGGTGAATTTGATCTACATTTTTTCAAAAATCGCCATTTTAGATCTGGAAGGGAGGTCAATCTATCTTTGACGAAATCTGCTTGTTCGGCTCAAATTTGAACGGTAGGCATTAGGGTTTTTCGATCTTTGCCTACCCACAATCGTTCTTATACCGATTTGTTAGCTATAAATAGTCCTAATTGCCCCTTCCATTCACCTTTCTTTCTACCACCAAAATATTCCAACTATCTCTAACCTCGTGTTATTTTCTCTTCAATTTCAGCTTAATTTGGTTTCTTTCCACTTTTTTTTTTATCCTTTCTCTAGCTCCTTCTTGTTTATCTTTAAGCAAGCGAGGGTCAAATTTAGGAGGAAGTTGAGTCTCTCTTTCAACACAAATTCCCTATGTTTTCTCTTAGGTTTGGTAAGTTGTTCTCTCCTAACTCGAATTTTGGTTTATAAAATTATTCATTGAATTTCTAAAACTTTAACTTCCGTTTTTTAAGGTTTAGAAGTTGACAATCTTTTAGGTTGAGTTTTCCTAATTTTTGGAAAATATTTGTTTGCACTGAGTAAGTCATTCTAACATTTGAAATGTGACTAGTTAATCCTGTGATGTGGTGTATTCCTTAAGTCCTAATTATATTGTATCATGTGAGAATATAGTTTCATGTTTATGCATGTTGACTAGTTTATGAATCCTGAGAAAAAGGCATGATTTTAGTGAAATTAGGTCAATTTGATTAATTATGAAGTTTGTACAGTTTATGAGCTGATGAAGCATTGGTATGATGCTATGATATGATTTGGTTTGGATGTGATAAGATTTTTAGGGTAAATTGCATGATAAATGTCTATTATATGTTGTGTGAGGGGGAACTGATCAACTGGTTAGGCTAAATAGATTGAATGGTCCTTAGAACATTTGATTGGTTGGCTCATATTGATTGATCGATAGGTTTGTAGGGACCTTGGTTTGCTCTTTGTTTAAACCCATCGTCTGGTTTGGCAGAATCGATCGATTGGTTGGCCTAAATAGATCAATTGGTTCATCCAGATTGTGTGATTTTGATCATTTAGCTTGGATATGCTTTGAGACTATACCTAACATTGCTATGTGATATTTAATGAGTGAAATACATCTGTTGACATGGATTGGCAAACTAATGAATGGACTAGATGGAACATGATTCATGGAATACTCAATGGGTGTTGTAAAGTCCTTAATGGATAAACTCGAATAAGTATTTGATGGCTTTAAAGGGGTAATGCAATCTAGACTTTGGCTTTAGATGGATTAATATAAGGGATTTTGTTAGTATTGAGTAAGCATTAATGAAAATCCCACACATGGTTGGGGATGGTTATGGTTTATATGGAATAAGTATGTGAATGTCTTGGTTGCATATTGTATGGGCCTTGTGTGATCACATAACCTTGAGAATAGCGTACTAATCACTTAAAGTGAAATATCATTGAGTTGTGTATGGGTCTCAGTTATCTGATCCTCGATTAGTTACAGGGGGTTAGTCTATTTTTAGGCATTTATTGGTGCCTTTGGGCTGGATCCTAGTAGATCCCATTGCCTTACCTACTCTAGACACTAATAATATACATTAGGATATCGATACTAAAAGGTCTAGTTACATTGGTGGTTTTTGGCTTTGACTTGGACTTATGTTCATTGGTGGTTATTTGGCTTTGGTCTAAATTTATGTCCATTTGTGGTTACTTGGCTTCGGCCTAGAATTTATGTTATTTGGTTTAGATAGACTTCCATGGTATGTGAGACCATGGGGTGGTGCACAATCCATTGCTTGATAATAATTGGAATGAGTATTTGAATAATAATTCAACTAAGAATTTGGATCAGAAATTGGAAATACAAACGTGGTTAGATAAAAAAAAAAATAGGAGCAAATGAAAAAGAAAGGTAATAGAAACAATGGCTTATATATATATGTATGTATGTATGTATGTATGTATGTATATAAATGACCTAATGGAATAGGAAAGTGGAAAAATGGCCTATGTTGGAATTATGTGCATGGATGAATGAAGCCTTAATGATAGCTGGACAATCTACTTAGCATATTGCATGTATTAATATACGATATTGTGTTATGTTGTCAACCATGATGAGTCGTGTATGGTATGATCTTCCTAAGCCTGATGAGGCCTTGATAGAGCATGCATCCTTTTTATATGAAGTATGCATGGGATATGTTAGTATGATTATGATTCTATGCGGGAATTTTGTGTGCTTGTGACTTTCATTGAAGAAGTAACTTGGCTTACTCAGTACGAAGTGTTATGTTGTGCCCATTTGCTTGGTTACCTGCTTATTTCCATGAGTAGAGGCCCAAGTGTAGGTTTTCGAGGATGGTCGGTAGTTGGTCAACCTCGTGTAGGGTACAGATTTTGAGAGCATGCTCATTTTGTGCAGTCCTTAATGGACCAGGGTTTAGAACTATGCTCTACCTTTGATTTTTGAAATTTGAACCTTGTACTTTGATTTAATATTCCTTTATGTATTTGAATACTTGCATGCTGTCAAGGTCTTGTACTTGAAAGTATATCTTTCAGCATTTATATAATGTATTTTTGGCATACTCTACTTTGGCTTAGGCTAGTTAGTTTAGCCTTTTATCTAACATGAGATGGGCGGTTGATGCCTATCCTATGTTAGGTGGGGCAGTAACACCCTGTTTTTTCTAAGTATTTGGTAGTTTTCCCCTTCCGCAAGGTTCTCAAAATAAAAAATTTCAGTAGTGAAAAATAGGAGTGATACAAAAACAGCTTATAGTCTACCTAAATAAGACTGTCATATCTACCCTTGGAACATTGTCTGAGAGAATAATAACGAACTTGTGTTTTATTGTAAATTATGAAATCATAAATGTGAAAAATGTTATTTACTAAAATTTAAAACCCGAAACAAATTTTGAATATATATATATATATATATATTAGTACATTAATTTTATTTTTTATTGATAAATAAATAATACAAACTAAAAATGGTATAAAAATATAATTATGACACAAAATTACAAACATTTTATTATAATAATATTAGTAATGATGATGATGATATCAATAATAAATTTATTATACATTTTTTTTGTACTATAATTTTATATTATGTACAGTTTATATTTTTTATTATTAATCAAAAAATAAAATTAGTGTACTATTTTATATATATATATGTACTATAATTTTATATTATTTATAGTTTATATTTTTTTTATTATTAATCAAAAAATAAAATTAGTGTACTATTATATATATACTCTCCAAATTTATTCTTCTTTTTAAATTGTACCCTTCTCATTTCCCCACCCTCCTATCTCTCTATTATATATATTTTATTTCATTTCTCTCTTTTCCCTCATCTTAACTTCTTACACAAGCACTCAATTCTTCTGTAATCTTACATCAATTCAAGAAATTAGATTTTAATCAACATTTCAGTACGTTTTACATCTAAAGGTACGCAAGATTTCATATTTTTTTTTTGTTATTTTTTTTATGATTTTTGAAGTAGCTGCAAATGCAAGATTTGATTCTTGCATTTTTCTTATTATAGTTGTTATTTGACTAAAATTAGTATTTTTATACATAGATCGAACTTAGATTAGTAAATTTGTTGCAATTTTATGTAAAAATTTAAGCTTGGAACTATAAAAATGGAGGTTGAGGGCGAAATAGCGGCAATGGTGGTGCTTCACCCAATAGTCATAACTACCAATAGGTAGTTCACCCGTTAGGCCTACTTCCAATGGGTAAATCACTCATTGAAACAATCTCCATGTCAATAAGTCACCTATCACAAATCTTCGCCGATGGGCAATTCATCCATTAGCCTCCTCCTCCACTTGATAGTTCACCCATCACAATTTGCCCCAAACGAATGTCACACTCATGGAAACCCTCGAACCATAACCCTATACCATGAACCCTAACCCCTAAACCCTAAACCATGAACCCCAAATCCCAAACCCTAAACCCTAAACACTTAACCCTAGACCTTGCACTCTAAACCCCACACACCAAACCCTACACCTTAAACCCTAAACCATTAACCCTAAAATCCAAACCCCAAACCCCAAAACATTAATGAGTTAATACATAATATTTGTTAATTTTTTTTTTGTTATAATTGGTAGATGACTGGTAGAGGAGGCAAAGGAAATGATCTTAGGTAGGTTGCTCCCATTACCACTAGGATGGCGAAGAGGACAGTCATTGCTAATGCCAGTGCCAAAGGACATTGATGAGTTAAAGCTCCCCGTACTATAGGTACACAACATGTGTCATTTGAGGAGGAGTATGATGATCCCATCAAGAAAGCTTTTGTTAGAACTAGCACATCTGTTCACACATTAGAATCTATTTTCTCATTGGCATTAAACAATGATTGGACATTGATTGGACCTATTGGTGGGGGTCCACTCATGCCAAATATTCTCACCAGTTTTAAAGGTCATATGGAATAAGCCATATGGAATGATGCTGAGGCAATTTATATTATTATACAGATTAGTTTCTATATTTTTACCTTATAATTTATTATTCTAATATTCTTTTTTGTTGTATAAACCATGTCTTGTGCAAAGGGTTCGATTAAAGATGAAAAACTTAAGGAGAGTACTGATCGATGATGTTGGCATGGGTATTACTAGGGCTGTGCAAAATAATCAGGATCCGAAAAACCGATCCGAAATTTTGGATATCCGATCCGATTTTTTAGTGGATAATCCAATCCGCCAAAAATATCTGGTTTTAAGAATAAGCCAATTATATTTAGGCATAATTTAATTTATAATCTGATTTTTTTTCTTTCAATCTTCAAGTTTGGATCATTTTTTTACTATAGTACATAAGTCCAAAAATAATTTACTAAACTAGAGTCTGAAATAAACATCCACACTCTACAAACAGTCAAATAGGTCACGACCCACACACACGCAAGCACCCAAACCAGAAAAAAAAAACTCCTAAATTTGTTGAGCCTCTTGACTTAGGTCGTTCCACGGTTCTAGAGCGTCATTGTTTACAAATCTTGATCGCTAATTTTTGTGGATATGATTAATCATGTATTATATCTTTTTGTATGCAGGCTAAATAATTAAACAAGTGTTTCTACATAATTTTTTTTTAATTATAGATTATATATGTAAATTTAATAATCAAATATTTTTTTTCAATAATCGGATATATCCGAAATCTGATCCGATATTTCGGATATCCGATGTATTCGGATGCGGATTCGAATATAGGATATCAAATATTCAGTCGGATCAGATATCCAA
Source organism: Tamarix austromongolica (assembly GCA_039764185.1). NCBI lineage: Eukaryota > Viridiplantae > Streptophyta > Magnoliopsida > Caryophyllales > Tamaricaceae > Tamarix > Tamarix austromongolica. Next base: position 82,143,716 of record CM077809.1, on the reverse strand, counting down.
AAAAAATATCCGTTCGGATATGGATATCCGACAATGCACACCCCTAGGTATTACCTATGACTATATCGAGACAACGAGCTTGAAGCATCTATGTTAGACATACTTCCACCATCACAATGCTCCACTCATCTCCACTTTTATCAAGAGGTGGCACCCGGATACCACCAACTTCCACCTTCCATTTGGTGAGAAGACTATAACTCTACATGACGTGATTTACATTATGGATTTTAATTATCATGGGTATAAGTGTATTAGTGAGCATTTTCCTATTGACGTTGATGTGGTAAAGCTTTTGGCCAACATGTGGGGTGAATCCGAGTTGTTGGTCAAGTCGGCTTTTGTGAAGGGAAGTATATTCGCATTTGACGATATTTTTTTATAAGCTTACATCTAATTGTGTTGAGGATGATGAATCTTATGTCCGATTATATATTTGGTACATAGCATCGTGCACATTTTTTGTAGACAATTCCAAAATCCGTGATCCATTATCAGCAATCATATTAGTAGCTGATTTGAGAAATTTAGGTGATTAGGCCATTGGAGCTAGTACTTTAGCATATTTATATAGGCAGCTTGGGATAACATCTAGGACCGGGTGGAAGAATATAGGTGGTTGCGTGAAAATATTATAGGTAATTATTTATTACTAATTATTAGTTAATTGTTAGCTTAACTATGTTATATACGTGTTATAATTGTGCAAAAGCTTGGATTTACAAGTTTTTCTCATGCTTTCGGCAAAGTTATTCTCATACTATAATCCATCCTGTGATGCTGCAGCAATGAGGTGGAATACGTATCGTCAGATGCTTCCCCATGAGTCTATAGATGGCGTAATTTAGTATAGGAGATAATTGGATTCTCTAAGGGCTAAGTAGGCAGGTGACATACTTTATATGAATAGTTTTCAATTGTAGTTATTTTTAATAATTAATATTAATATTGTTTTACATACATTTGTAGGTTTACCATTTGACCAAGATTAGAGTATGAAATATCCCGAGTTGACGTACAAAGGTGGCCTACACTTTGTAGATGTCGTGGAGCCTTACATGCCATATCAAGTTGCACCACAGATCGGATACCGCCAACTCATGTTGATTCCTTTTATTGTTCTAGCACATGTATTTTTTTGGAGTGCAATCGTTAAGAAGTAGAAGGCATATTAATCTAGTTGTGCATTATTTTGGAACGATTGGCTATACCACCAACTGGGCTTCAACTACCATTTTTCATTGCTCGACATATAAGCATGATACCTCATCTTAATGCCTTCCTAGGCATCATTCTCATACCCATCTAAAATTCCATCCTGTACCAATAGATGAAGGGTTAAATGATGCCCCATACATCATAATATAAGTGGAAACAAATAATGAATTAATGGGAGGATTCCACTAATGGTTCAAAGAAGAGAATATGGGTGTAATTAATAAGGATGGATATTTCGATAGATTGAAGGAGGTATACCTCGCCATGGGCAGGCTCAAACTCTCTTCTAGTGAAGAGGAGGAGGCCGACTAAACCCTTTTTTATGATAGTTAGTAGTTTTTTTTATATTTGTTTTTAAATTTGTATTAAGACTATTTAGCCTTTGTTATCGGAGCAATTTATTTGTATGTCAATTTTGATTTCATGTTACGCCATGATTATTCCTCAATAAGTACATAAAATTCTGCAACAAAATATTTTAAAGAATGCAATAAACAAAAGCAAACGGAGTTATGCACCAAAATACTTAAGAGAATGCGATAAAGCAAAGTACATAAAATTCGTCACTAAACTTGTTACATTAACCACAAATCATAAACTTAATTCTCCCCCCTTGTTTTACACCCATACCCATTGTATTTTGATATAACTAAATGCGATTGCAATATGGCTCGTCCCATCCAAATATGCTTGAAGTAGAATGTCTATAGTACCGACTAGATACAGGTGGTAATATTGTGTTTTCTATTAAGGTTAAATACAAGCATATAAAGTATCATACACATGAGTGTCAGACATATATAGTATAATGAAAACAATATACAATATTAGTGTGAGTAAAATACATATCGATACATTATGCGATAAATTGTTGACACCTAAGATTGTGATGATTTAATCAAGTTATCGGTTGTTAGATGGAGTTGTGTGAGGTAAACATGTAGTTGACCCATAGAAACTCAAGCAAAAAAATATGACAATTTATGTTATCGCAAACAAGAATCCAAAGTTAGGTTTCTGCTACCATTTCTATAACACTCCAAAATTTTAAAACCTAAAATTTAAATGTTTAACCTTTTATTCGGAAAATTTTACTCTTTAAATTTTGACTTAATTATTTTTGTGAACCTTTGACTTAAAAAAATAGATAAATTATTTAATAAATTAATATAATTATTTTTTATTATTTTATCATACTCTTTTTATTTAAATAAATTCCAAACCCATAATATTACCAAAATTATTTTCTTAAACTAATACCCTAATTTTTGGATAAATTAATTTAATATTTTTTCCAATAGCCTAATTTTAACCTTATTTATAATCCTAACTCTAAATATATTTTTATTTTCACTTTTCCTTTTTTCTTCATTTTCTTTCTTTTCCCATTTCTTTCTTTTCTTTCCTTCTTCTTCTTCCTTGGGCCAGCCCGAACCACCCCCTTCTTCTTTTCTTTTCCCTCGGGCTAGCCCAAGCCTTTTCCCTTCTTGATTTTCCTTTCTTTTCTTTTCCCCCAAGCCATCCCACTTCTCCTCTTCTTCTCCTTCTCTCCTACGCAACCCAACTCCTCCCTCTTCCTCCTTCTTCTTCTTCTTCTCTCACGCAGGTCAGCCCAATTCTTCTCCTTTTGTTTTTCTTCTCACACGGTTCGTCTCTCCTTCCCCCCTTTTTTTTTCTTCCCCGTCTGCACCCCCTTCCAAACAAGCCCTATACCCCCTTCGCACACCCCCTTCTTCCTCAAGCATGACATGCAAGCTTACACCACCCCCTCTTTCGGCTAGACCACCTGCACCACCGCCCTCCGCTCGTCATTTTATTTTCCTTTTCTGGCCCTACATCTCCCCTGGTCCCCTCCATGCATGCCCTTATCTCTGCCATTTCTACCTGCCCTACCCCTACCTGTAACCCCTACACTACACCTAACCTTTCTCGCCGAATCCCCCTCTTCTTCTTCTCTTCTTCCCTTCCTCACTTCTCCCTCGTGCTCTGCTCTCTCCCCCACATTCTCTTATATTTTCATTCTTATTCTCCCATCCCTGATTTTCTCCTTCAACATCGCCTACAGCCACCTTCGTCGCCTCCACCACCAACCTAGCCTCCACGCCACCAACTCCTCCACCTTACCTCCTCCCTACAATGCCCTGGGCAACCGGCAACCGGACTACCCTACGACCCCACCCCCTTTTCTTTTTATCCTCTTCGCCACCCTTCATTCAACCACCTCTCCCCTCCCTTTCCTATGCCATTGTAGCTCCTCCCAACTACCTACCACCACCTCAACTTCCATTCCTGCACCATCACCCGTAGCCACCCCACCTGCACCTGACATCCCCCTTTTTTCCTCTTATTCTCCTTCTTTTCCTCTTATTTCCCTTCTCTTTACCCTCCTCCCTATAGCATGTGTCACCACCTCCGCGCCTTTGAGCCACCTGCACCACACTCCCAACCACCAACCACCTTCTCCCTCACCTCTTGCACCCAACAACCAAAGTCACCACCTCCCATCATCTCCTACAACCCTTACCTGAGCCACCTCTATTCTCCCTGTTCCATTTCACTCATCCATCTGCATGGCTCACGCTACACATGTAGCATGAATTATGCCATGTAAATTTTATGTATTTTGGATAATATTAAGGTATAAGAGTAGTTTGGTAATTTTATATTTAATAAAAATCATTATTTTATTTATCTACTATTAATATGGTATTTATGATAGTATGTTTAGGTACAAAATTTTATTAAATGGAACCTAAGTATTTTTAACTAGATATCGATAAAGTTTGGTTTTTACTGAAAATAAGGTAACTATTACACCCCACTAAAATGTTTGGATTATCATATGTTAGAACATTAGGGTTTATGACATGTGATTTGTGTAGATATGATGTGTTATAAATAATCCCATGATTATTAATGTTATCTTCGAAAATGGGAAAATAATGCATGCTATATTGTCTAAGATGTTATGTGTATGAAAGGGGGATTGAGAAGTGGTCTAATGTTTGATGACGAATGTTATGCATATATAAAATGCCGTGTTAAGTAGGTATGGACACTTGTGGTAAAAAAATATTACTACTATGAGCCCTAGAGACAATTTGGTCATTCAGACATATCATGATATTTAACATTAACTGGGATGCCTAATGTGTTATAATATTGCAAATAATGGATATAGGAGTTTGACATATTATAAATGCATGTTGTAGCATGAATATCAATGTTCTATGGTCGAAGGGTATTTTGGTAATTTTAATGTATGGTGGTGATCATCTAATAAATATCCATGCTAAGTGTTATGTGATGTTGACAATAAGAATGAGGGTTTGTGGCACTAAAAATACATATTCCATCATGAATATTAATATTATATGACCTAGGGGTATTTTGGTAATTTTACATGTGCAATCGGGGGTTATCCTAATAAATATGCATAATAAGTAATAATTAGTGCTAAGTATGAAAATAGGGGTTTGTGGTATTAGTAACATATATTTGGGTATGGATAATAATATTATACAACCTAGGGGCATTTTGGTAATTTTACATGTACTGTGGTGATTAGTCTAATAAGCATGCATGATGAGTATTAAATAATGTTAAATATGAGAATACGGGTTTATTGTCTTAATATCACTTATTTCAGCATAATAATTAATATTTTATGGTGTAAGGTTTGTTCGGTAATTTTACATGTACTAGGGGGATTAATCAAATGAACATGCATGATAAGTATTAATTGATGTTAAATATGAGAATAGGGGTTTATTGTCTCAGTACCACTTATTTCAGCATGAAAATCAATATTACATGGTCTAGGGGCATTTTAGTAATTTTACATGTACTATGGTGAATAGTCTAATAAACATGCATGATAAGTGTTAATTGATGTTAAATAGGAGAATATGGGTTTATTGTCTTATTATCACCTATTCTAGCATGATTATGAATATTATAAGGTCTAGGGGTATTTTGGTAATTTATAGTGCAACATGATGAATATGCTAATGAATATGCATGATATGCGATGTTTGTTATCAAGCATGAATATAGAGGTCTTGTTGTATTAGATGTTCATGTTTCAGCATAATTATTACTATTGCATGGTTTGGGGTTAATTTAGTAAAATGGGGTGTGTTACGATGTTATTCTCATAAATATGCAGGAAGTGCATTAATAGTTTATTAAGCATGAGAATGTGTGTTTGGTTGTTCTAGAAGCGCATGTTAGGGTTTTATGTGTAAAATGGTTATTTGGTGTGTCGGGTAACTTAACTTCATGATCAATAGTTTAATTATGGCATGCTATCCTTTTATGGCAAGCTGATAAAATTAAATAGAATTTGTGATGGAAATGGTTCGTAAAGAGGTAGCCTTAGCTTTGGGGTATTTTGGTATTTTAACCTAAAGTGCCTAAGTGTGAGTACTTGAGCTTGGGGTGGTATTAGTGGACTACTCATGTTAACATTGACAATGATCTTTATTATGGTTACTTTATAATATTGGAAACGAATAAAAATTGTTAAATATGATGGATTGATTATATGTGATTAATGTGTGCTTTTCATGGTCACCTTAATTAAAATACTAATACTTAAAGTGAAAGACCTAAAGATAGGGAATGGTGGTTCTTTTGGAGTCACTATCCTAAGACGTGGTTTAGCCCACGATTGTTATAAACTCTGTTGGTGTGCTTTAGTGCCTCAGCTAGGCCCTACATCTTACTCTATTTAGCTCTACAGACCTAAGTAGGGGATATACATAATTATGAATTAGGTGTCCTTGTCGGCAGGGTAATGTGTACCTTCGTGCATCAATGTGACCAGGGTATCTTTGCTTCCCTTAGTTGATAGTCGGTAGGATACTATACTGCTCTTATGCGCTAGTATGACCAGGGTACCTTAGTGTCTCCGAGTTCGTGATCTTCCCATAGAGTAAATAAAAATGACATTGTGTGAAAAATTAATGGAAATAAATATTGGTATATTTTGGTAGCAACCTTTGAGCCTACCTGTGAGTTAGTAGTAGACTTTGAGCCTACCTGTGACTCAGTAGCAGCCTTTGTGTTTACCTGTGTTTCGGTAACAGCCTTTGTGCCTACCTATATTTCGATAGCAGCCTTTGTAACTACCTATATTTCGGTAGCAACCTTTGTACCTACCCAAGAGTTAGTAGTTGCCTTTGAGCCTACATGTGATTCAGTAGCAGCCTTTGTGCCTACCTGTGATGGTGTGTGTTTTGGATTGTGTTGATGGGCCTACCTGTGAATTAAGAGAGTTTTGTAAATTGTTGAAAATGGTGTGGTTTTCTAATTATACGACAAAGAGCATCTCTTGGATGTTCCATTGGTATGTTTTCAGTTATTTCCAAGTGAATGAGTATTGGTAGCATATGATCTTGAAGCATGTGATTTTATGAATGATAATCACATTTCAATTAATATATGCATAATTAAATGTTCATATGATCGATATGATGCACCTGGGGTGTTGCATGCGGGCCTTGTATAATGGGTTACTTAGTACTATAGTACTAAAGAATTCATTTCTTAGGCCCCTACTTATTCAATGAGCAGTGGCCTTTGCAAGTTGGCTTACAAGCTAATTCAAGAATTATTCATCGGGTTAAGAGCGTAGGGTTATCCGAAAATTTTCTATATTTTTCTTATGATCTATATTTCCTTTCCACTAACTCTATTTTGTAACTATAGTTAGTGGGTTATATTTTCTGTATTCTAACTATTGCACTACTCTGATTTATAAATGTATTGTTGAATTGATGTAAAGTAACTCTTTAGCCTTAGAACTTGGTATCAGAATGGAGGAGGAAATCGATTTGGTACTAAGTGTGGTGGTAGCACCCCGAAATTTGTTGTCTTAATTTGTGCTTGTAACTTTTAAAAATAAAATTTTTTAGTAGTAAATTTTGGGAGCGTTGCAATTTCTCCGTTGAAGTTGATCCCCTCCAGTATATCAGGCGTTGCATGTTTTTAGCAATAGGATCTACAAAGGCAATCTCACATAATTCTTGATACGTCACCAATTCCCAATATATTGCAACTCTACCATTTGACTATTATGTTTCCCTACCCAAGAGTTGTAGTGCGACTGCTCTAAACCCATAGTTTCCATCGCCCAAAATATCACACCATGATTCCATCCACAAAAGTATAGCTGCCTCAATATGAAAGGACCACGGGAAATTATGGATGAGTCAACGGGTCCTCCTAGAACTATGCCTCCCACCACTACTTCTTCCTCAATTTTATTGACCAGGGAAAGAGCAAGCTCTACCAAGAGATGCATTACTATGTCCTCAGCATGATTGACCCCACCTCATAGGTAATTTTGAATAAGCACGCTCTATGCGCTCCCAAATTGATGGTTCCCTCTGTGTGCTATTACTATGGTGCCCTTTGCTTTGTTGAACATTTGGTTATACCATGATTGTCTATGTGGGTACGAGAATAACACTGATAATATCATAATAGTATCATAGGCCTGATGACAAATGGTCAATCATCATTTGCACCTTAGATATATTATTAAAAGTAAATGGATGTACAAATAGATCAACATTTAAATCATCAAAAGAGAACCTTTCTTCATGTGATCTGACAAAAGTACATGTCTTATAGAATTTATGCTCTCCAGATACAAGAATTGGTTGATGATCTTATTTGTAATAAAATATATCATGTGTATATGATAGAACATGTGTCAATCTCAAGTAACACCCAAATGCCAAGGATTTTAGACCAAATGTAATGGACCTCTTACTATCCTCTTCAATCAAGTCTAATGCTCTATAACATACAACATACATGAACTACTTGAACAATATGCCATCTATAAAATAATATAGAATAATAACCCATAATTGTTCCATATCTTTTTCACCTCATTAATTCGGAGTCTTATTGGTGTGTAGATCTTCAAGCATAATGTCTCAAAGCTCATATGTGATGACGATATATATTTCTTAGCTTGCCATGTTTACTTTCTATCTTATGATCAAAAGTTCACAAAAAAGAAGAAATGGTTAAATTTTACTTAGTAATAATTTAAATGACATTGAATATTTATAACAAAAAAATTATACCTGTTGGTAGTATAAGTGCCAAAGTGACGAATTTTATCAACCCAAACTGAAACAAACCTCTCCTTATATGGATTAAACCAAGTTTCGTAAATATATTGTAAAAGATGTAGAAATCTTCCCCATTTGCCGAGCATAAGTAGAAGCTTGTTTTCGTATATCTCAATTATAGTCGCTTGTATAATCTTCCTCCAACCTCCTAAAAAATGTTCTATTGCTACTAAACTTCCCAGTTATTTTATAGCATGAGAGATAACATTCTTACTAATGTTCTATTTGCATAAGAAGGGTACTACATTAGAAAAGACTTTGGGCACTACTTGTGCCGGTTCTAGTTCACTATTAGTGATATGGAGCTCCATCAATCTCTTTACCTTATCAAGAGCCCATTCATAACTGTCTTCATTTTCCTTTATCATAAATGCTAAGGTAATGGTAAAATTATTACCATTAGACACACAACTAATGACCTCCAAAAAATGAAGGTCGTACTTATTGGTTTTGTATGTACAATCCAAAAAAATGACATATCAAAACACATGCAATGAAGTAATAGAATCCCGGTGCGCAAGTACAATATCAATAACCATATCAGAGTCAGACAACCGACGATGTCATGAACATTATTCATTGGTTTCCATGAAGTAAAAAAAATTGTTGCATGACTATACGTCCCATCAATCTCTATACCTTGAACTTATGTCTAGCACTATAGATTATCCTAAGCATTACAATATTATCTCCATCACCCTGTTTCAACTTAACAATAAACTCCCTTGCTTTTACATTTATGTGGGTTAGATCCTACACCAACATACGCTCTTCTGAAGATAATCGATAAGCAAATTAATGCCCCTGCAAATACTTACCTAATATATGATTATGCATTCCACATTATACCACTAGTCTCCAACCAACACAAGCATCTTCCCTTCCACGAATCTTGAATTCACAACCACACTTTTGGTCCTAGTAGAACAAACACCTTCGAAATCCACTGGAGGTTGTCTTCTATAAGCACCACCTATCTCACAACGTATCCAAACTCTAAATTTGTTTTTTTGACATTTTGATATCTAAAACCATATTATGTGGCCTTTTGATATTTTTGACCCACCCAATTAATGAATTATGGTCATTAAAAACTTCATCCATAGCAAATAATCCACTTCAATTAGTACTTCTGTAATTAATATTTAAAATACAAAATTATAAGGAATACATAAATATAAGAATGAATAACAAAAACTTACGAAAGGAAGATTTTTGGGTAATTCACCCACTAGAGTTAAAATCGACGAACAAATGCCTTGAAAGATCTTACTTGCTGACGGGTAAATCACCCGTCAATATTGGGACCCAACGAGTGATTTGCTCGTCATAGTTACGTTCTAACGGATGAATTACTCATCACCAATCAGAGTCGCCTTATGATGGGTCATTTGCCCGCCAACCTTATATTCTAATAGGTAAATCACCCGCCATCTTTGCTTTATAACAGATAAATTGCCCGTCAGCTAAAAGTTTTGACAAGTAAGTTACCCATCGAACCAAAAAAAAAATACCTTACTATTATTTCGTCGAGTTCATATTGGCTAAAACAATCGTTAGATTCATTATCTTATTTTATACTTATTGCATTCAAGGTTGAAAGAATAAAAATACAGTGTGATTAATTGAGGATAAGAGAAACTAAAAAGAGAGAAAAAGACTGTTGAGAAGAGTATCGAACAAATGAAGTAGTCAAATTTGTTAAACAAAAAAATAATCCTTCTAAGGGGTGTAAACTCATATAAAAATATGTATAGCTAATTATAAGTTTATGAGAAAGTCGTGTTTCATCGGGAACTTAATGTCAAGGAGATACTTACTTGACAATGTGTTTGGTTTATACCGAAAAAGTTGGAGAAAAAATGATTTTATTTTTATTTTAGTAATTAGGTGTGAGATACAAATAAATAAAGTAAAGAATGTTATATTTTCTATAATATTACACAGTAAATATGTTATACTTTAATTAAAAAAGGGAGTTGTAATTTCTTTTGACTTTGCCAAATTCAAGTCGATTTATTATTTCTTAAAAAGTATAACTCACTCAAGCAAACTATTCTATGCCAAATGATACCTTAGATATATTTGGGTTTGAACCTAGGTGTAAGGCATTATAGGATAAGAGATGGCTTGTTTTCAACTTTTCACCCTCTCGGTGTTTGTCTTTGCCCCTTCCCATACTTTCTCCCTAGAAATGCTACACACCCAAGGGAGTGGTTCCCATTAACCATTCAATTCTTCCCCAAAAATTGCTTCATTCTCCCGGTTCTCTCTAATGATTGGTGGGGATTACTCTCTTTCTAAGTTAGTTTTAGTTTTCAATTTGGTTTTAAGGTCCGGGCTATAACATTTTTCTATCTTTCCTCTTTCTCTTTTATTCTTTTATGCAAGTTCGCCGAAGACTTTTAATAGCAAGTACTTCCACTACATTGAAGACTTTGTCAGGAACTTTCGGCTGCACCGTCAATTTCATACTCGGGAAGTTCCACTTAAATTTCGTACTTGGAGACTTCCGCCGAATTAATTGCAAGCACTTTATCTTGGTGGTACTATTTTACCGAGTGGGATAAAGCATTACAATCGTTGGATGTGGCTTTGAATTTATGCTTCACTCAAACTCATACGTACAGAAGTCAGAGAATTCATCTCATTCACTGTGATTGATCTTCGATTCTTCATTTCACCAAGTTTTCCGGGTCTCTTTTTAATTGTGATTTTCTTCAAGTTCACTTCTAATCCTTGGCTAATATGCTCACAAATCGTTTGATAAAAGGTTTTCATTGATTCTTCTTCTTCTTCTTCTTTTTTCTTTTCCTGTTTGATTACTAAGTCCGATTCTTAGTTCTAAATGGGATTGTACCGTATTGAATTTTTTCAGTCAAAGAAACTTACCACGATGCACGGATCACTCATCTTTAGCTAAATGCGCACACACCATGTGAAAAGGTTTTGGTTCTGTTACCTGTATTTCATTTCCACACGTACTGGCACAGCCTCCCCTTTTATTAATGTCTTGTTATCTCACTCTCACCTCATTCGCTTCGACCAGGCTCAAGAGGTCGCACGTAACAAGATAACATCGCATAGTATGTCAGATGAGCGTCGTAAAATAAATATAGTAGAAAATTTTGGAGACATAGACTTTAAGGTACGGTAAATAAAATTTATAGTCATTTTATAATATTATAATTACAAAATTTAATCACGTTTTTAAATGCGACTACATTTGCATATGCAGTATGATTATTGTATACTAAAATTCATATCCTAGCTATAAAATCATGAATGAATGACTTTATATCAACACCTGCCTAAAGAGTGGGTGCAACATAATACATAGTTAATTATATCATATGAAAAAAAAACACACACACACAATAACAACGTGTTGTTCGAGAAACATGAGTGATTCCAATATCTACAAAGTGACCCACAAGTGCATGTGTACATGTGATTTATTTGCAACGACCAATAGTTAAAAGGAATCGAATATATAAAGCAGAAAATAATATAGGCTAAGATTATAGTCAGGAAAAAAACCTTAGCAAAATGCAATTTATTTAAAAAGATTATTTTTGACATGGAACACTATTGCCGGTGAATTCATGAGGCCGACAGTTCAAGTGAGGCCGTAAGATCTGGTGTAGATTGATTTGTGATTTGTTGGCGAGCTATATTTGTTCCTTTCACGTGTGTATGCATTATCAATTACAGAGACCACAAATTCTCTGTAAAAGTGACATCAATTTTATAGTGTGAAGTGAGCCATGGTTGTTGAGGATTCGATCTTCAAGCATCGACCGAAAGATCTACCATTATAAAACTATTCTATTTTAAAATATACATATCGACTCAAAAATATTAAAAAAAGTTGTCTAGGTCGATTTTATTCGGTATATCCTATACACAATCGTTTCGGTCATGAAAGAAAAGACATTTAAAGAAACGGGAATCTCTCAAACTAGTTGAACAAGGTCTTACCAAAGTTATATTGACCAATTTTTTCAATAAAAATAATTTTCAATTAAATTACGATTAAACCACAATTTTCGGTATGATATTTAAAACACCATCTTCATGTAGGATTACAACCCTTTAAAAATAACATAAGCACTATTTGATATCATTCAAATAAAGAGAAAATAATTATTAAAAGTATGATAACATTTTAATTCAATTATTGAAGGTTGGACACTAGAGTTTAAATATATCTTTAAGTTTAAAATTTTATCACATATATAGTGTGTGTAGATAGATAGATTAGTAGTTATATTTACTAGTTTATTTATCTCGTGCATGTACAAGTGTTATCAAATATTGTAGAACACATTTTTGTTTTTCAGATATAATTTTGTGTGTTTCTTTTTTTTTTTGCACTTGTATTTTAAGTGTAATATATGATTTTCTTTACCCTCTAATCAATTATTTCATAAAATTAATACATTTTATTATTATTATTATTTGAAATTGATCAAATTCTAGAATGATTTGTACTTGGTGAATAAAAATGTAATTTATAGTTATTAATTCACTTCTCCTCAAAAAAATATATATATTTTAATATTATATATATATATATATGGCATATTATGATTACATTATTCCATTTATTATCATCTTTACCAATAGAATATCCAAGATATGATCTTTGTAGTATAATTAGAAAATGACATCATTCTTAAGTCATGGCCATGGTCCAATTCTCATTATCAATACTAACCGCTCTCATAACACAGGTGGACTCACCAGCACAAATTAATAGTAACACACATCATCATAGGTAGGCACAAAAGTTATTACCAGGCCGTAGGTATGTACAAAGGCTGTTGCCGAACCATAAGTAAGCACAAAGCATGTTACCGAACTACAGTTAGGCACAAAGGCTGCTGCCAAACCACAGGTAGGTACAAATGCTACTACTGAACTGCGGGCAGATACAAAGGCTACTATCAAACCACAGTTAGGCACAAATGCTACAGTCGAACCACACGTAGACACAAAGGCTACTACAGAATCACAAGTAGGCACAAATGTTACTACCGACCAATCCAATAATCATTTCTATTTTTATTTACTCAAGGGGAGATCAATCAACCCGGAAACACTAATGTACTCCAATCATACTGGTGCACAAGGACAACACAATATCTTATCGACTATTATCCCAGGGATGCAAATGTACCCTAGTTGCACTAATTTACGAAGGTACATTATACCCTACCAACAAGAACGCTTAATCTATAAATATGTATACCCCTAATTTGGTTTGTAGAGATAAATAAAGTAAGTTATAAGGCCTCGCTGGGGCAATAAGGCACACTAGCAAAAACCATAACCAATTGTGGGCTAAACTACGTCTTTAAGGTAGTGACTCCTAAAGAGCCACCATTACCAATCTTGAGGTATTTCACTTTAAGTATTAGTATTTTATAATGGTAAAATCGAAAACACATATTAATTACATAGATCTAATTCTTCATACTTAACCATTTTTATACATTTCTAAACTTTCTAAGATAACTATAATCAAGATAGTTATCAATATCAACATTAGAAATTTATTCACACTTAGGTACTTTAGGTCAAAAATAACCAAAACACCCCTAAGGCTAAAGTTACCACTTTACCATCCATTTCCATTACAGCTTCCATTTCATTTATCAACTCATCATAAAAATGATAACATACCATAATTAAATTATTCATCATGTAATTAAATTACCAGATACGTCAAATGACCATGTTGCCCTTATACACAATTCTGTACATACAAGTCTACAACCCTAATATGCGTTTCTAGAACATCAAAACATATTCTCATGTTTAACAACCAATAATACATATCAGACATGTTTATTAGAATAATCATCATGGTATGCTTAAAATTACCAAAATACCCGAGGCTATATAACATCAATAATCATGTTGAAACATGTGTTTCTAAAATAGTAACACACTTATTCTAATCCTTAACAATAAATAATATGAATCGTGCATATTTATTAGAATAATCATCATGTAACACTCTAAATTACCAAAATACCCCTAGGCCATATAATAATAATAATCATGTTGAAATAAGTGTTTCTAAAATAACAAAACACATATTCTCATGCTTAACAACAAATAATGCATATCATACATGTTTATTAGAATAATCATTATGGTACACTCCAAATTATCAAAATACCCCTAAGCCTTATAATAATAATAATAATAATAATAATAATAATAATAATAATAATAATAATAATAATAATAATGTTAAAACATGTGTTCCTAAAACAATAAAACACCCATTCTCATACTTAATAATAAATCATGCGTACCATGCATATTTATTAGAATAATCATCATGGTACACTCTAAATTATCAAAATATCCCTAGGCCTTATAATAATAATAATCATGCTGAAACATGTGTTCCTAAGACAACAAAACACCTATTCTCATGCTTAATAATAAAAGATACATGTCAGGTATGTTTATTAGAATATTTATCCTAGTACACTCTAAATTACCAAAATGCTTCCAAGCCTTATAATAATAATAATAATGATGATGTTGAAATATGTGTTCCTAAAATAAAAAAAACCACGTATTCACATGCTTAATAACAAATAATACATATCATGCATGTTTATTAGAATAATCATCATGGTACACTCCAAATTACCAAAATACCCCTATTCCTTAAAATAATAATAATAATAATCATGCTATAAGTACATCTAAACATGATTAGCTTAACATTTTTATATGTACATATCATGCAGAGCTCTTCCCCACATTAGAACCACTTTAATCATATTTTTGTACACATGATATTATACATAGAATAACATGCTTTCTTTTCAATTTTTCATGATAACAATAATAAGCACATAATTACTTGTAACAAATCATGTGTGACACAAATTGCATGTCAAAACCCTAATGTGCTATTGTAACACCTCCAAATTCATAGTTGAACAAATTTATTTGTTAAGGAAAATCAAACACCAAATAGGGGTGCTACTACCGTGATCAGTACAACAAATTTATTCATAGTTAGCCTCATACTAACCATAAGGATAAAAGATAACAAGGAACAGTAACAGGAGGCGATTAAAAACATAAGGAGTTCAACATTAAATATAGAAAATACTAGAGTGCGCAAGAGTTAAAGTTATTACATCAGTGAAATAAAATACAAGATAACGTCTCATTATGGGGGAATAAAAATAGCATAAAACATAAAAAGTAAGCAATCCGTAGAACACTCTCTCTGGCCCCAACCTCGGGATATCAGAATATCACTTTGCCCCGACCAGCTCATCGTAAGCATTAAAGTTCTGTAGGTCCTTATTGTCTATCTGCACAAACTTAGGAGGGGTCATTACTCGTGGGAATGAGCAACACCCATGATAAGGGTGATTGGTACGCTACATACCGAGTAAGGTAAAAATATAGCTAAGATAGGGCACAACAACATAAAATATAGATATTATGTAAATAGTAGGTTTTATTAGATTAATTACCACTATCGGAGTTTAAGCCATTAGTGCCATCTTACACATCTCTCGAATATATCCATGTGAGTACGGAGACCCAACTATTATGGCCGGTGGAATGGAAATAACTACTTCAGGGCAGAACGCACCTGAATACTATTATAACCGATGGAACGGTAAACATGTACATCTCTAGGACAAAAAGCTCCTGGCCACTATTATAACCAGTGGAATAGTAAATATCCTATGTCTAGTCCTAACCCACGTGGTGTTCCTCTCTAAGTAATTAGTTTCTTTTCCATAAGTTATTATCATCCAAGGGTTTAACTTATTGAGCTAGGAACCCCCGCTATTATAATTGGTAAAACGAGAATACTACTCTAGGACAAAACGCACCTGACCACTATTATAATCGATGGAACAATAATATATACATATCCAAGGCAAAATACTCTTGGCTACTATTACAACTAGTGGAAGGTAACAACCTAAGTATGGGCCCTACTTAATGATCTGCTACTTTAAGTTATTAGTATTTTATTCATGTCTTATTCAACAAGTAACCCCCATCTAGACATGCACACCCCAATGGTCACTCCCGACTCATTACCACTCTACCAACCCAGACTCCCTAAAATACCCTATCTCTTAACTTGGGACCTCTACATCCTCCAAGACTCTAGGACCCCCATACACTTTCCACCATCCTCACAACGAAATTAGAAATCTCACATACATGGGTCAAGGCTTACTTTTTCATTTCTCCAAGCCTATATGGCCCTAGCCTCTCCTCTTCTTACCTAGCCCACTATAACACCCCTAAATTTACTACTAAAAAAGCGGAAGTGTATAATCAAATAGTTGGGTGTTACCACCGTAATTGGCATAAGTCTGGCTTACCCCACCATCCTTACGTCAATCACAAGGTAAAATGATTAGAAATTTTAAAACATGATAGAAAGAGACAATATAACTTTTAATAACATCAAATAAGTGTTTGGAGATCAACTCCGATTAAAATATCAAAATACAACAAAAAGGGATCCTATAGAACTAAGAGTCCAAAACGGTATCCAGGTGAAACTATCATCCGGATATCATGACTCTACGTCCAAACCCTGATACCAATAAATTAGTCCTCCATATATATCGCATCAAAGGCTGCAAAATCATCCACCCGGTCTTCATCGACCTACACATAAACATCTAGGTCGTCTACTAGTTGGATTGAGTAGCACTCATAAAACAGATGATTAGTACGCTACGTACTAAGTAAGGTAATGGTATAGTCAAGTAGGGTTACACATAATACAAGAATTCTCATATGCAAATCAGACATGCACAAATCAAAGAATGCTAGATAAATACTGATTCCAAGTCTTTCCTTAAATATACCATATTCCAATCTTTTATTTATGTTGAGTTTAGGCACCACACTATTCTTAAATTGGTGGAACGGTCTGAAACACCTCTTGGGGACAACACACCCAAGCCTCTATTATTATCCAGTAGAACGGAGCTAATACCTCTAAGAATAAAATACTTCTGAGCCACTATTATTAAATCGGTGGAACGATCTGAAGCACCTCTTGGGGACAACACACCCGAGCCACTATTATTATCCAGTGGAACAGAATCAACTCCTCGGTCCTGACTCACGTAGTCTTCCACTTTAAATGATTAGTATATTTTCATTTATACTTTAATTCTTAATTATATTTTCATTCACATTGAGTATGGGGCTTCACTATTCTTAATCTGATGGAATAGATCCATATAAACACCTTGTCCCGACTCACATGATCTTTCACTTTAAATTATTAGTATCTTATTCAGAGTTGATTGTATATTATTATACCAAACTCATATAAATGCAGGACATACAATTTAAACATATAAGTATGACCACGTAATTATCCTTAAATGACCATAATACCCTTAGGGTAGGCAAGACAATCGTATTCTCCCAAAGCCTTATAAAACCCAAAGCATGTACATTTCCAATCACTACCCAAAGTACATATCCTTAGTTTTCCATAGATATTTTGTATCTAATATTATACCCAAACATGTACTTACATGATTTCTTTACTCTCAAGAATACCATTTCATAGTATTTCCATAATTAATTTTTTTAATATTAAAATACTCAACACAAAAGTATATACAAAGATACAAGTATCACATAAATTCCTAACTACGACATGTATCCTTATGAACAAGAACACCAGGATCTGTGCACGTAAATCCTATACCTCATACGAGATCATCAGAAGATCACCTATGAACACAAGATAAAATATGATTAGGATCAAAGATTAAAAATTGAGAGGGGAGTTAAGGTAGATAAGGGTAAAAATGGAACTTACCAGAGTCAAATGGAAGCTTGAACTATATGGAAGTGTAGAAGAATGTGTGGTGGATCTATGGTTAAAATTTGGTGGTGTTTGGACAAGATTTGGGGTGATAATAGGGTTGCACGGCTAAAATGGAAAGTTACACGGCCAGATGGTGCAAGAGTTGCATCGTTGTGCAGCGATAGTGCACAGCAGGTTGAAGGAAGAAAAGACACATGACCAGGCTGTGCAGCACTGGGCTGAGAGAAAATAAAATGCACGGCCAAACGGTGTAAGAATTGTACGACTGTACAACAAGGAATATGAGCATCGCATGGTTGTGCAACAGGCGGTGCACAAGCCATACATTCTACAACTCTGCAACGAATGAGGGGAAGAAGAAGGAAAAAGAGGTGGCAGTCGGTGGCGATGGCCAACGACGACGAGGGAGAAGGTTGGGGCAACCTTGGTGGTCGGTTCACTAGTGGCTAAGGTGGTGGATTGGGTGTTTCGAATGCCAAAAACAAGGAAGGAGGAAGAAGAAGAAGGAGAAAGAAGAAGGAAGAAGAAGGGTAGCAGGGGAAGTGATGCAGAAGAAGAAGAAGGAAGCAGCACGAGGGATAACAGGGCTGGTAGGGATGGTGTCATGGTGCATGTGGGAGGCAAGTGGATGGTGGTGCAGAGGAAGCCAAACTCCTCACACCACAAAATCGACGCAGGAGAAGAAGGGAAAAGAAAAGAAAAGAAAAGAAAAGAAAAAGGAAGAAAAGGGAAGAAAGGAATAAAAGAAAAGGAAAAGAGAGAAGGGTTAGGAAATTAGGATTAGATTAGGTAAATTCGAATTAGCCACATAATTTGGATTAGTGGAAGTTTTAGCGGATTTTTGTCTCTATTTACGAATTACGGTTTATTCGAATCAAGGTTTCGGTTTTGGTTAAAGTTTAAGGATTAAGAAATTA
This sequence comes from Tamarix austromongolica, assembly GCA_039764185.1. NCBI lineage: Eukaryota > Viridiplantae > Streptophyta > Magnoliopsida > Caryophyllales > Tamaricaceae > Tamarix > Tamarix austromongolica. Next base: position 82,124,559 of record CM077809.1, on the reverse strand, counting down.
GTTAAGGCGTAAAATAAGATTTCTTAGGATTATAATCAAATTAGGGCGCTAATGACACGAGATTAGGCTAAGTAAATTTTTAGGGTATTACACCCACATTCTCCCTTTATTCCCAAACCATCACTATACTCATCCCATTTCCAAACCTCAAAACCCAAATCCTCAACTCCCACATATGCTAATGATACCATAGTTGGCCACCCCTAAAAACCCTAATATTTCCCTTTTTTCTCCACACCCTCTTCTCGTACACAACTCCACCCTCCTTTTAACTTGACTCACACCCTCCTTGTGGCACACCCCTCATCATCACACTGATGTTCAACCAACCTCCTTAACCTTTCCCCCACAATACCCCTATCCTTAGGGTTTCCCTCCTAAAAATCCTAGTTTATGCTCCCATGAACCTTTCCAACCCACGCACTAAATCTTTCCCAAGTATACCAACCACCCAAAATACACTTTCCTCCCCATGGTTAACTTCCAAATAAGATTTTCCCGCGTAAATTTTTCCCCCATGTAGAGCACATACACCCATTTCCAAACATCATTTTATTATTTCTCCTTTTATTTTCTCAACCATATTTCATGAGACTCTTAGGACATCCTCCACATTTCACCTCACTTGCTGCGTGTAGGGGAGATGGAGGGGGTACATGAGTGTTTGGTGTGCAGGGTTGCAGAACGGGCGAGGAAGAAGAAGAAAAGAAAGCAGGTCGAGTTGTTAGGGTGCGAGGATAGAAAAGAAAGGGAAAAGAGAGTTGGGTTGGTGTTGGAAGAGAAGGAGGAGAAGAAAAAGAAGAAGGTGGCGAGTGGGCTAACTATCCAGAGAAGAAGAAAGAAAAAGGAATGGAAGGTTTGGTCGAGAACAAGAAGAAAGAAAATAAGAGGGAGGAGTGAGATGGCCTGAAGAAGAAGAAGAGAAAAATAAAGGAGAAGGGAAAAAAGAGAAAAGAAAGAGAAGGGGGAAAAGGAAAAAGATAATAGATTTAGGTTTAGAATTAAATTTAGGTTAAATTTAGGTTTTTAGGATATTATTAATTTATCCAAATTTAGGGTATCAAATTAAGAAAAATAAATCATGTAAAATTATTGGTTTAAGGTTGATTTAAATAAAAAGGATAAGATAAAATAATTATAATAATTTATCTAGATTTACCGGTCACAAGTTAAAAAAATTAATTAAATTAATATTTAAAGGTTAATTTTTTTAGATAAAAGGTTAAACGTTCTAAATTAGGGTTAATGAAGAAGGGAGAATAAGCTAGGAAAAAACTGAGAACACTCTAATTACAACCTTTGACTCAATTGATCTGATCAATAATGTAACATTATTTTTATCCTATATATGTAGATATATGTATGTGTGTGTGTGTGTTCATGTATGCCTTAATTACACACTTGTTTGATATAACCAATCTTACTGGATTATGTGACCTTACGTGGACGTCTATGATTTTGGATACTTAGGCCCTGTGGATGATATTTTGTTTTTATTATGAATTTAATATAAATGTAGGTTCCTAATTGATTTAATGTAAAAATTGTAATTTTATAGGCGTTATATATATATATATATAAAGAGTTGATTTTATAAAAGTGTTTCATTTATCATAAATATATTATAAGGCCAATACTTTATATAATTAAATTATGTTTTTGTTAATTATGTATATGCATAATTACATTCTAGGATATTTTAACTAGGCTTGAATTAGTTTGATCCCTTTTGTTTTTAAGTGTTGATTTAGATGATTTTTCTTATTCTAGTGTTATGAAAATAGAATGGTGGCTCAAGTGCGGTATATTTCTATTTAATATGGAGAAAATACCCAACAAGAAATGTAGATCAATTGGAAATAATATGGTGTATTATGTAATCTTGTGTGACTACACTTAATTAAAATAAAATATAAAGTGGGATCTGGATCCTTCAGGTTTGATCTTCTAAAGTTGGGGATCGGTAATAGACTTTATCTTTTCTATTAAGGGGTGGGGACACTTAAGGGCAACATGATCGAGATGGTAGATCTTTGGACTTTTGTTATCTCCTTTGAACTATGTCCACTGGGTGTGATTTATATTCTTCTTGTGGTTGATGGTAGGTTTTTGGACTTTGATTTGACAGGTGACCCCCTGGTTAGTTTACCTACTTATAAATTGGATGCCATGATCATCTAAATAAAGATTAATTATTAGGTGATTTTCTTATGTGATTCGAGTGTATGCCTATGATTCATATGTTTATATAAATGTGAACATACAATATTATTCTTTCATATTTACGTGTTACTTAGCTACTCTCTTAGCTAACTTGTTACATGTTTTAAATAGGGTTATGATTATCCATGATTTACATCATGAACATATGATCTAGTGCAGGTTGTATATGAATCTACTTAAGGCGTTGATGGCATGCAAGATGGGGAAGAGTAAGATTGTTGGTGATTTTCAGAGTTTCATTTGTCATACTAATTTTAGTAGTCTATTTTCACAATTTCAGTTGTAGTAACATTTTCGGTTCAATTGGTTTGAGTTAATAAATATATTTTGTATGTTTTCTTATTTTACTTAGCATTAGTATTTAATGTGAGTGAGAATATGGTGCCTATTTACATTAGATGTGGCGGTGATGCCCTCATTATGTTTAGCTTTTGCGCATACTTTTTAATAAGTTTTTGGTTTTAAAAATAGGGGTGTTATATTAGGTTAAAAATATTAATAATTTGGAATATAGATTAGGACTAGGTTAAGACTTAAGATTAGGGTAAGGTAAAATTATTAATTTTTTAATATTAGAATTATGTTAATATATTAATTATTGAGAATTGAGGTTAGATAAATTTTAGAGTATTGCAACCAGTTATATTATCATATTAGTAAAAAGCTTAAAAAAATTTGAAATATTTAATGACGATGACGGTGAGCGAACAAAAATGATGTTTACGTAGATGATTTTCGGAAAGAAAAAAAAAACATCACTGCACATATTATTTTCCTATTCTATCATTATATGGTTGTAAATTCATCTATTCTCTAATTATATACATTATTGGAGTCATACGATTAACAATTTTGATTATCAATTATCTATTTAATTCTTCGAGTTAAAAAAATGACACTCCGTGCATCGACTGGGTGAGTTAATTATTGAACTTACTATGTAGCTGTCGTCAAATTTTCTCCCCAATTGGATCCTTGTTAAAGATGGAAAATGTCACAGTAAAGTACATAATATTTATAACTGTTGAGATGGCAAAGCTCTTGATGCACTAACGGCTAGTTTGGTTGATGGGAATAAAATGGTAGGAATGGGAATTTAGGGAGGGATTTAAATATGTTATTGTTTGTTTTGAGGGAGTGGGAATAAAAATGGGATTGAGAATGGGAATTGGGGATGTTTATTCCCACCAATTTATTCCTTAGGGGGGGTATGGTATTAGAAGGGTGGAAATTGGGATTGAAAATAAAAAGACCAAAATAACCTTATATTATGTATAATATTGTATTAATAATATTAATTATAATAATAATGATGATGCTGATTATCTTTATAATAATTATAACTATATTATAATTATAATTATATAATTATTATCTTTATTATAATTCTAATTAGTATAATAATTAATTATAATTAAACATATAATAAAGATAATAATTATAATGATAATTATAATTATAATTAAAAATATAATAAAGATAATACTTATAGTAATAATTATAATTACAATAAAGATAATCATAATTATAATAATAACTATTATTGTAAATATTGTTTGATATAATAATAACAATAATAATAATAATTACTATTATCTGATCTGATTGTATTGAATCAGATCTAACCTAATCGGATCTGATCTAATATTATATGATCTATTATAAAGAAAATAAAGTTGAATAATGGAAACAAATAATAATAATTGGTTATATATATATATATATATATATATATAACTATAAATATTATAAATATAAGAAGGATATTTTTGTAAATTTATGACTATATTTTCAATTTCATTCCCACATACCAAACATAGAAAACTTTTATTCCCAAGTTATTCTCAAGTTAAGTCCATCAAATATCAAATATGAGAATGAAATTAAATAAACCAATTCTTACTTCCTAATTTTCACTCCTATTCCCACTTTTTAATTTTTAAACTCTCATTCTTATTTATCAAACCGGCCGCAAGGAGCTGTCAGAAATGACGATGCGTGTACCGCGCATTTACTCCCCTGCCCGAATAGTTAGCTACCTGGTTATGTATATGTTTTCGGTCCTGGACGTGTCCATTGAAATTCACGACGACACTAAAGCATAGCATTATTTTAATAAATCAATTTAATGTGGCGTTATTAATTTAATTTCTATGTTTATTATTATAAGAATCATGGCACAGCACGGAGTCGGTAGGCAATAGTCCACGGCGGAGGCGGAGGGTCGGCGGGAAATATTAAAGCGGCCGGAATGCCGTACCTGTGGGTTTGTCCTCATCTCTAATTTCTTCAACATTTGGGTCGATTTTATTGGGCGGGGGTGGAGTATTTGCAGAGAAAAGACAAGCCACTGACATAAATTTCGCTCGCTTTCTAGAAAAAGAGAGCGGAAATGTTAAACTCGCGTGGGCTGCCGTGTTCACTTTAGGCAGGTGGGCCGTTTCTTAGGCATGGAAAGTGGAAACACCCTTTTTTATTTGCCACAGGGCCAAAAGGCGATTCCTTCGTCCTCAGAACCTCCGTCAGCCGGCCCGTCAGTCATCACGGAGGAGATAAATTACGGTGATCCAACGGCTGAGTTTATGACAGGTCCGGAATTAAGGCGCCCACAAGGAGCCACCCCCACAAACGAAGGGTTGAAACTCTCACACTGTAGCTTGTCCCCCGACAAAACGAACCCGAATATCACAGGATCACATACCATGTCCCAACCAACTGGGCTACGCCTGCACGGACACCCTTTTTTATTTGCCGTTTCATATATATATATATATATTCTTTTTCTTTTATCTCTTCAACGATGATAGGGGGAACTTGTTCCGCAACGAAAATTCAAAACAGAAATCCAACGCGTGTTTTAAAACAAAAAATTAGTTTTTTTATAAAAAAAAATTTGAACCCCAGTTCCACAATAATTTAATAATATTATAATACAATATATTATTTTAATAAATTTATATTCTACCATAACTACTAATTAATTATATTTCTAAAAAGTTATACACACATATAATTTTCCTTTCCTCGCCTCATTTTTCAATAATCTCCCTCCCCCCACTTTTTCTTTTTGCATCGTTTGAGCCAACTGCAATTCCTAAACCCCATTCAATTTTTTAATCTCATCGAACCTCTGTAGTAATTACTAATTAGGGTCCTACTATTACCCCATTTAGTCAATAAATTAATCAGTTCACCGATTTGATTGGTCTAATTTTTAAAACTAGACTCACTTAATCCGTATCAAATCAGCACTAATGAGCTTTCTCCCCCTCTTCGTCAACTTTCACGAAAAAAAAATTCAACAGAATGATTGATTCTTCGGCACTAAGAATAAAGCATCGGAGGATATGGGTTCTGTCGGTTTTTATTTAGAAGATTACACGAGTCTGAGTGCCTCACAGTCACAGACCACAAGATGTATGTATGTATATTGGTGGTCACGCAATAAGGATATATAGTAATACACTAAACGTTTTAAATGAAAAAAAATATTTCAAAATTTGGTTTTTGTTCTATAAAAAAAAATATTCAAAAAAATTAATATCAAAATTTTACTTTTATATTTACTTTTTTTGTTAGTATTATTAATTTATTAACTGTCCTAATATATTTTACTGAAGAATATAAGTATAATATTAGAGTTAAATTCTTTAAAAAAAATACATAAATTACTAAGATAATTTTTTTTAAGTATCCTTGAAATTGTGCGGAGTAATATACACGGAGCAGTGTGATAGTACATTCAAGTGATCTAGTCTAACCAACACATGACTAATATTTATTAATAACTTAATTTGGGATGACACTTACAGAATTATCCTATTACATATCTAACCCTAACAAAAAAAAATACTCTTTTTTTTTTTTGCTCGTTTCCTTTCCACGCATCCCTGTAACTGCACCCTCATTTTCAAACCCGTTGGAATGAATAGTTGAGCTTCGAGATTACCTTTTGACTAATAATATAGCTCTGGCTCGTAATAAGACATCGTCCGGCAATAACCAGATTGTTTGTCAATTATCGATTCGTTCTACTTTCTTTATTTTTATTTCTCCCCATAGAGCTAAGAAAAGTAGTATTAAGTCTTATCATCCACAGCATACATCAAGTTAATATTTAAATAAAATACAGTGTGTCCCGAAAATATCATTTGAGTGGTCTCACTTTAATTTTGTTAGCAGGGTATTAATGAGAAGGGCCCCACCCAACCCGGTATGATTACTCATTTTTCCATTTTAATAATAGTCTACCCATACAAATACAATGGATGCCACGGTTTCGTCGTAGGTTACCTGTACATTATTATTATTATTATTATTATTATTATTCCTTCATTTTAGTTGATAAAAAACTAGACTAATATATTCCATTGGCCTTTGGAAAGATCGAGGACTATCCTTATTTCTTCATGTCTTTTGATAAGATATTAAAGCGTATGCTTTGATGATAATTTGAGCTCTCGGTTTCATTTCAACCAGCAGAGATAAATTAGGTGATGAGGGAGTGGTTAGGGGCGTGTGGGTTTGGGTGAAAACCATCTACGATCAGGTAGCCAGCAACGGTCTAAACTTCTCAACTCTATCTATTTTTTAATGTTTATCTATCGGTTTGAATCGTCAAGTGTTACTTACTATTGGCCTCGGACACGGAGGGAGGCGGACGATGTGCGCAAGTGTTGATTGGTACATACACACTAATCTATGGCACTTAGCCACTTACGTACCGTACCACTCAGTTAGAATGCTGAAAAATTTTCTTTTATAATTATTTTTTTTGTTATGACAATTTAAATAAGATAAGACTTTTTAAAAAAATATATAAATACACACACACACACAAATCATACAGATTTAAACATAAATTTTAATTTTCAATAAAATTCATACCAAATATAAATCATTGGTGTGATCGTTGAAGTTTTGAAGGGCACACAACACGACGGTGGGCGGTGGCTACTGGCTCGCTGGCTACCGCGTGCGTTCATAAAACAGCGTTTCAAGGCGGAAGGAGCACGCGGCGACCGGCCACACGACAATAATCATCAAACGCAGGGTTCCACACTCCTTTTTTTTTTTTTTTTTTTTTATATGAAGGTTCACTAATTGATTTGATCAGTACTACTACCACTAATAGACTAATAGTATTTATTTATTTGTCAATGGTGTGGTGCCCCGCGGCTGCCGTATTATTTTAAATACGGACAAGGAAACCAGCGGCGTCGGGTGCCTGTCTTTCGGTGTGGCCGACGAATTATAAGGCCCCGTTAATCTACACCCGCTTAAAATATGTGTTTAGGTCGGGTTCAGATATTTTTAGATTTGGATTTAATTCAGCTAATAGTTATTTAGGTAGGTTGTTTTTTGTGCCACGTATTTTCAGACCTCATAGATTAAAAGAAGACTTTCCAATTCTTTCCACCGTCTATATTTAATTAAGGTTTCGACTTTACATCTACCATCATCCATATTTACCACAGAATAATACTTCATTGCCGACATATAAGTTATAACTCCGTTCCTCGTACAAAAAGTTTATCCAACTCTTTGTCTATTTTTTAGTTAATTAGAAATAATTAATACATCTAAAATTGTGTTTATTGTTGTTGTTGCCGGGCTTTATCATCGATTCGTTTTCATCAATTATGAAGTTTAATTAATTTGATAAAAAATGAAATTCCTAATTGATTATAGGTCCTCTTTTTTTTTATGTAAAGGATAATATTTCAAGTTTGAATAAAAAACTTGGTCTCCTAATAAATGAATAATGAAAATGTCGATAAATTTTATAGTGTATTTTACGAAGCGTGTGTCCTGAAAAATGAAGACAAAAGATAGATTTTATGATAGATAGTAAAAATTATCACTATTTTATATACTCTTTATATCAACTAAGGTATTCCACGGATTTATCATATAATTACCATAAATAATACATAAGTACATACAAAGAATATACATTTTATTAAAAAAACACCCATATTTTCCAACAAAAATACACTTCTTTCAAATTATATATAAATACATATTTTAACATAATATAAAACACACATATCGCATAAGATATATACAAATATACATCTTACAGCATATATACAGATACACATACATCTTACAGATTATCTATAAGTACATATTTTATAGAATATAAACACACATCTTATAGATTATATATAAATACACATGCTAAAGAATATTGAAACGCATTCAAATAAAAATATGCATTATAAAAAGCATAAATGCTTTCATAATTAATAAGAATGCACATATTTTATAACAAAAACACAATTTTTATATGTGTGAATTATCTAAAAATAATAATATATTTTTTTATTAGGAATGTATTATAAACAGCATTATAAAATTTATTGTCTTGCATTGCACGGTCTTGGCTTTAGGATGTATATGTTACAATCGACCAAAAACCTAATTTATTCCTGAAAATCAATATACTATCAACAGAAATTTTAAAAATAATTGATTCTTTATATATATATTAAAAAAATATATATAGTGTAACCCGTTCACTAACTTCCAACCAGTTACCCAAGGGTCAGAGAAAAAAAAAATCAAACAAAACTAATAGTTGAAATAACTATAAAGTAACATATTAAGATGCCTTAATATTAGTAAATAAAAATTGAACTACAAATTATCGTATGATTAAAAAATATAAAGAATAATGGGAACATAATCTGTAAGATCCTTTTAACTTTTCAAAAGTTAACTTACGGAGTGAGTTACCAAAAAAAAATTATGCGTCTAACAATTTTTTATTTTTGCTTTTTTGAAATAAGTTTAAAAGTTATAGCACATATATTAGCTTGTGTCCTCCTGATGAGCATGCACTAAGTGTTTACTTTGACCGCTAAAATCTTAGTTGATAAGATATAGATGTATATAAAAACATGCATAGACCAATCAACTCCTTAGAAGATTCATGCGAATACTCCTAATCGAAAATTCTAGTATTTCATTAAGGCAAACTAAATTATAATATATTGTCCTTTCATGTGAGAACATTTCAGCAAAGGTTCTCTGCCTACTGCCTAGTCAATTGAGGCGACCTAATTGCATTTCCTGCGATTGAGGTATCGATGTTTGTTCACAAGCATCAGCCTCTTACGTTTGATAGAGACGTCTTCATATTCTTATCAAATATCCCTAAAATATACTAATATGAAAGAATATCTTATTAAAATTAAATTTAATCCGAGCTAGATAAAATAGATAAATTTTATATAAAAAAAGAATATACATATATATATATAAACATTATTGTATAATTTACATAAATATATTTTTTTTGACAAAGTACATTAGTATCGAAGGATGAAGGATAAAAATAATAAAAAAAAATCCTAAAATATTTAGTAGGAATTGTCGAACCAATCATGAAATGTTTTCAACAATAGAAGCACAGTTAGGGTATGTACTTCCAAACTTATTTTTATAGCTTACTGTAATGATAAAATTATAGCAATAATAATCTTAGTATAAAATGAATGATACTAATTATAAAAACAATGGTAATAATAATATTATTAGTAATACTAATAAGAAAAATAATAATTCATTGAAAATTTTATTAAAATTATATGAGTAGTAATGAAATCGAGAAAAGAGAATAGACTTTTAAATTCTATTTGATTCTTGAAAAAAAAATGAAGAGAAAAAAATTATTTTTTTGTATTGATTTACATAAAATAATTAGATAGAAAAAGAATGAAGAATCAAATAATTAAAAGTTTGTGATTTGATTTTTTATAATAAAAAAAATTAATTTTTTATTTTAATTTATTTTTTAAAAATATTATCACCAAATAGAATCCTATTCTCGGATGTAATGGACAATTCCTATTAATTAGGAGGTTGTCAAGGTCTATCGTCTAATGTCAAAGTATAAAAGTGTGCGATTCGAAAAATAGGTAGCATGAAAAATGGATCCGAGCATAAATGTCAGAGAAATCCTTGGTGTAGAGAAGGAGGCAGGGGACAATTTATGATAGAGATTATTATTTAAATTCATTGTATCTATATTCAGTATATTTTCATATATATATTTATAAAAATGTATTAAATATATACTAAAATATGTTAAATGTATAAAATAATTATATTAAATATACAATTAAAATATTTAAATATTTAAATATTTAATTTGTCGTGTTCTGTCGATAATTTCTCTTAGTATGGGCTAGAAAACGTCCGGCTATTATCCTAGATTATAGAGTAATATTTGAGGCATCAAATTTATGAAATCTCAACTGCTTTGCTCGCAAAAAAAAAAAAAAAAGGTATACGTTCACATCATTGAATCTAGGCGCCGGTCCTAGCTGTATTAAATCGGCATATATCTACTATCTAGTGCTCGTCAACTGTAAGCTTGAATTTTTTAATGAAATGCCATGATATTTCGTTGGAGCCCATAATAATACGACTTTCATTTAATTACCAAAAATAATAACAATACGACTTTCTTTATAATGGATTTTCATTTGTTTTCATGAGAACAACAAGACACCATGTGCAGGGCAGCACATATACTCCTTCCGCGAACTCTCTCGTTATATTTATTTTTTTAAAGAAAAAAGGTCCTTTTATGTGTGCCTTTTTGTTATATTTTATTTTAGAAAAATGAAAGTTTAATATTTGTTCTTATCCTATTTTTCTCTTCTATTTTTATGTTGTAATGTTACATAAGTTAATAAAATAAAAACCTTGTACTTTTAGAAACAAAAAAAGTATTGCATTGCTGGTCAAATAAAAATAACTTTAGTCAACCTTAAAAAAAAATATAGGCTTAACCCTTTTTTAGCCTTCATATATCCAAGCAAAAAATGATATTTTAAAAAATAGACGTAGTATAGAAATAACCAATAACTTTCTCGTCCTTAATTAAGGATACTTTATCTTCATTTAACATCTAATATGATTTCATATAATTTAAATTAGTATGATCTGATCTGCTTGAAATATTTTAATGTATTATTATTTTAATAATATAATTGTCATAATTAATTGTTATTATTATTACTACTACTGTTTTTATAAGTGCTATTATTGTTATTACAATTATTATTATCATTAATCTTCTATAATTTCAAAAAAATTTAAATTTTATTGATCTAATTTAATATGAACTGATTTGATATGATGTGTCTTGAAAAATAAAGTGAGAAAAACATGGTCTTAATGCTTAATCAACTAAGTAATTAGAACTAACTATTTATCTATTTGACAATTTATTTTATACAATGCATATAGAATCAAGAATTTAGAGCCTCTATTTATTAAAGTCTTGTAGCCCAAATCTACCTTCCTATATTAAAAGTCAATTTTATTGTGCCCATGCTCCCGCTTTATATTCTAGAACCTCTAAGTTTTATCATTTAAATATTTCATTTAAAAAACACCTTCAATTACAGAAGTTAAAACAAAATATTAGGGAATGTCACCGCCACAATTAATATGAATTCACCAACCACCACTTTATTTGTGTTAGGCACAAATAAACAACATTAATGAATCAAAGAGAACTTTAGAAAGAGATTATATGATATTATAAAAGCATTAGTGATTACAAACTGAAGGTACTACCAACAAAATGCATAACCTAATAATAAGGGAACATAACTAAGAATTTTAATAATCGAAAATATCACAAAAATCAAACGCCCAACATCGGTTAGCTTAAACTCTTAGGGCAAGTCCCGCCATAGGCCGCTACTAGCCATCAATAAAAGCCTAGCTATCATAGTCATCATCAACATTAAAGATCTCAAAACCCTGTACATAGGACCAGATGACTATGTTTCCTGCCATCAAATTGTTATAGGACATGATTCAAATATAGCATTAGTATGGGTCGTATTGGGTAAATCTAAATCATTCCCACACGTATTACATGATACATGGATACATGTGATAATATGATATCACACAATCATGGAATACATAATGCACATCATAGAATAACATATGATACACATGGAAAGACAAGCATGAGATACAATCATCATAGATGTAACATAAAATAATGGAAATACAAGTTAAAATAGCTAAGACAAAGACTACAATCCAAACATATAATTAACACCAAGTATTATAGTTTGCTAAAGATGACCACATAAGTTTGATTACTCAAGTCAGTGAATAATGTGTTATACTATCACCCCATCTCATCATACATGGAAGTCATGTAGGCAATATGAACATAAAGTTCGGCTAAAGCCGATAACCAATGGCAAACAATTTTCTTAAGTGTCAACCCCCTAGCTAATAGATTGTATGTCCATAAGAGTAAAAAGAGGTACCTAGGCTACTTGGGCCCTCCTCAAAGCAGTTAATAATAAAAAATAGTTGAAGTCAACTAATTATTGGTAGCTAATCGAGAATAAGATAATTTAGACCCACCATAGTATTTTTTTTTATGATAAAGTTGATTAGTTTATTTAACATGTGGTAATGCTTAACTCATAATGCATGTAAGTCCATAGACTCCATAATCTTCATTTAATCAAGTCGAAGACCAACAAGGATCAACACTTAAACAAGCCATTAAGACTAATAACATGCATGAAGCCAATCCATTAGATCATAATGGATCACTAATAATATCCAAATGTTGGAAGTTAATAAAAATTAACTATTCAAAAAGTTCAATGGTCGACTATCAATGAAAAAGTCAAATTTTGACTAAAAGTCAACAAGAGTTCACAAGGTAGGCACAATTTCTATTTTACCATTTTCAAATACATTTTATACCAATAAAATCAAAATATCCTTATTATGATTAAAATACTTATGAGGTATAAAAATATTATATCCTCAATAGTATTTTACAAGATACACACCAATACTTATATACTCTTAAGAGTCATACAATTATGCCATAAAATAGATATTTTTAAATAAAATTCTAGTAACATATTTAATTGATAAACATCCCCTTTACACTATCAAAAGGGATTTTTAACACTTAAAAAATTATCAAGGCACCCTAGGCCTCTAATAATAACCAAAATATTTATGTAATTTACAGTTATCATGATTAATTTAAAATAACAAAATATGATAATTTTTTGGAAACACTTTGAAAATACCATTTGTCCCCTATACTTGGTTTTTCTATATTAAATTTGAAGTGCTATATTTTGTGTATAGAAAAATTCTATTAAATTCATACTTTAAAAATAAAATATGAGTTACACAAATATCACTTTAAATCTAGAAAAATTTGCACAAAATACGTAAAAGTTTCATAATTACCCCTATAATTGCTAAACTTCTAATTAACATAACTTAAGCTAAGTAAGTACAAATGTTAACATATTGTGTATGAAAGTTTTAATAAAATATGCAAGGAATTTAATGATAAACTCAAAATCACAAGAAATTATCTTAGCAAGGATAAAATTACCCTTTATTGAGACACGCTGTATATTATGCACATAAATATTTTGCAAAATATAACATCATATCTTCATGCTTATACATAAATACTAATATTTATAATTAAGCATGCTCACAAATTAAATTTCATGAGTCAATATTATAAAAGTAACATGGTATACACATATTTCATGTACATAATAGAAAACATTTAAACACACCATAGCATAAATAAAATCCTAATCATGCTTCTATAATGCAATATCACAAATTAAGGAGAAGTAAAAAATTACCAAGCTCCTAAGCTTTCCTAAATTTAAATTATATGATAATATTATGTTTTTGTAGTTTTAAAATTTTACAATTTCAACTAATGATAAAAACCTTTTGCAAGAATCTTTCATCTAATTCTAAATTCCAATTATCAACTAATAAAAAATGATATTTTTTTATTAGACCATAGTATTTGATTTGCCAAATACATCATTATTTTATACTCTTTCTTACATATGGCACAATCTAACTGTTGTTTTTTCAAGTTTCTAATCTTTGACTTTTTTTAATTGAAATGCTTATATAAATTCACATTTGATAGTGATATATGTTGTATATGTAAATACTAGATATGAAAAGATGTGGAATTCCTCTACGAAAGATATAAAACACTAAGAATACGCTAGAAATAAATTAGTTTATTAAATAAAAAAGGGGACAATATAGTAGAAATAATGAATCATAAGCATAAAATAAATCTTTGAACACTTTGTAGCTAATTTTAGTTTTTTAAATAGGTTGTCAATGTGAGGGAGAGGACTTTGATTTTTCCAAGTAACTTTATTTGACCTTTAGCAGCATATCTACATCCTCAAACTTTTCCATCTTCTTGATGAAGATTACCGGTACACCTCAATATGAAATATTCAATGGAATGTATCCAACTAAGCCTTTATCTCCTTCATCTCTACTGGGTCATATGATATGGGCCATTGGGAAAAAGGTTCCATCTCTTACAATATGTCAACTATAAACTCAACTTTTTTTATTGGTAGCATCCTCAAAATCTCTTTGATATGTGATCTAATCTGAGAGACGTATAGTTGATATACGATCTAATGCATGCAGATATTTGATTTTGAACATCCCTATTAAATCTAAAAAGGGTATAAGAGGATAGGTAAATTTAAAGACCGACCTAATTTATAAAATATAAATATAAATTATACATAACTTTATTTATGAAATGATAAATCAAAATAAACTTCAACATTCCATCCATATCAAAATATAAATCTTTTCATCACCAATTTTTTATATATAAAAAAGAAAGTTACATCAGAAAGTTAAAACTTAATTTCCACTTTTACCCATATATATATATATATATTTCTTTTATTATCTATGAATTTAATGCTTTGTTATATTTCAATAAAGGGTACATGTATACTTTATATTACATTTATTTGTCCCTATAAATGCATGTAAATTGTTAACATGACTTTCTTTTTATATGAAAGGAGTAGTAATTTGCTTTATAGTGACTGGTCTAGCAACTATATGAATTTCTTAAATATGAATAAAAATTAAGTTCGCTCTATTAATATTCCAAGAGTGGGGATCGTTTCATATTATCTAAATAAATGTTAACCTATTAGCCTATATTTGTCTCACCTAACATAAAAATATTTTGCCTCAAACTTGATAAATGAAGGTTAATAAATTCTTTAAGCACGATGCACCTCAAGAAAATGAGTCATAAAACTTTTATACTAATATGTGCATCCATATATCTATAATTATATCGGATATCTTTTTATTTTGTTGTTGTACTCTTTCCTTCTTTTCCTAGATCTTATGGATCACTGGTCTTCTTCTCCTATCTAGATCTA
Organism: Tamarix austromongolica; assembly: GCA_039764185.1. Classification (NCBI taxonomy): domain Eukaryota; kingdom Viridiplantae; phylum Streptophyta; class Magnoliopsida; order Caryophyllales; family Tamaricaceae; genus Tamarix; species Tamarix austromongolica. The sequence goes on along the minus strand of CM077809.1, from coordinate 82,109,059 downwards.
GCTAAAAGTGTACCTACAATGATTGTATTTATCACTAATTTCATTTTAAGTTGTATAAAGTTAGGTACTGTTTTGGAAGCTAAATTCTATGATATGCAGATCAAATTTTAGTTGATGATATAAATCTCTTTCAAGCAATGATTGAGCTTCAAGAATAGAAATTGGGCGAATAAGAGATCTTAGAATTTAAGAGAAAGAAAACTTTTATGACAATTGCAAACCTTTCATTCACCATCTAATTGCCAAGTTATATCATGCTACTAGTAGTAGCAAACATGTTTCTATAGTAGTAAAATTGTTATTTTTGCACATAGTGAAAATATAGCACGAAAATATACATTAGGGTGATGCCATCAAGGCATCATTTTTTACAAACCTTTAACATTAATTATGTTTAACTTAGATCATTAAAATAAATAAAAAATCTTACATTTTACTCTATAAATACTTATACTGATATATATTATACACAAAAATAAAAAAAGCACATATTCTACAATATAAATACACATTTTATAAGCGTGCATATCTTTTATTGATACAAGTGTAAGAAAATTTATGTAGGTCTAAAAATTAAATACTCATATTCTAATATGACAATATACATCTTTTGATCAATAATACACATCTTTCTATTAAAATACACATTTGTAAAATGTACATCTTATAGGTAAGAAAATACACATCATGAAGAACATTTCGTTGGAAGTACTACACATCTTGTATTAACAAATGCACATTTGTGAAATGCACATCCTATAGCTAAAATGATACACATCATGGAAGATGTCTTATTGAAAATAATACATATCTTATATCGATAAATGTACATCATATAAAAGTTAACTCATATCCTTAAGTGTTGCATATAAATTTTATATCTGATCACAACTTCCTTAAAAAGAGCACACATCTTTATGTTAAGAATACACATATTATATCAATAAATATACATATTTTAGCCAAAAGGATGCACATAATGGGCGACATATAATTGGAAAGAATGCATGTTTTATTAGGAAAAGTGAACATCTTATTTAGATAAAAGCATATGTTCTAAATATAAAAAATAAAAATTCAAGGCCCTTGTAATTTATATAAGGGAAAGGAATAAATACACAAATTAAAGCAAATACACAACTAAATTTGCCATCCCTCTTCTCTTTGAAACCTTTTTTTTTTGTGAAAAAAAAAAATCTTCTTCTTTCCATACATCTATATTCATTATTCTGAACAAGTATATGGATAGAAGAGGCATGTGCTTGAAACTTCTTTCATATTTGATTAATTAGTAAATAATGTGTTTTTGACAGGTTCGGCGTACTATATATTTATACTAGCTTATTACTTGCTTTCTATCCGTGGTGGGCAAATGTCCAGTTTTCAGGAGGTTGTCCCCTTAAATGCTGGAAATTAACGTCCTTGTGATTGAAGACAACAAACTAGCTGCAAAGTGGCTCGCTCGAATTAACATGTCATTGATCACATTTTCTATCGTCATCGAATTGATGCCGGTGACAGTGGTGAGCTTAAATTGTTGCAAATGCCATTGGTGGCGAGCTTCAGGTGGTGGAAACAGAGTTGGTGGTCAGCAACTATGTTGTGAAGTAGAGAAACGAGTTCATTATAGGTTGGAGGTGGCGAGGAGGTTGGAGGAGACGTGGACGATGCAAGTTCAATGAGGAAACAATGACTTATAACATATATTGGCAACTAATTACAAAATTGTGCGTAAGTAGAAAGCATCGCGCTAATAGTAAGCATGGTGCAACCGTTGCATCTAATATGATATATATTACATATATACTTCACATGAAATACGATATAGCTATTCTAGTGTGTAATTTTATTAGGAAAGCTACACTACAAGTTAACTTTTATTTCTTATACACACACACACATGGTCATAAACAATTGGGTCCTAACTGGTTGGTGACCGTTGTGCCCAAATTTTGACAAATTTTACATCAAATTAGTACTACAGATAGCATAATATTTCGTACTTATGATTAAGAAAATATGTGTATTTATCACTATAAGATATGTACTTGTCGATATAAGATATGCTTTTACTATTATAAGATTATTGTGAGGATGTGTATTATTTTCATTAGGATATTTATTTATAACATTTGTTTTTATTTGTTATTGCTTTATAAATAAAAGTTGATATAGAATACACCTTTGCCGATATAACATGGTTATTCACCACTATTCGATATACATATCATCTCTATGAGATGTGTATTTGTCGATATAAGATGTGTATTTACAACTATAAAATGTGTATTTGTCGGTAAATATGTGTAATCTTTTTGATAAGATGTGTATTTACAAAAATATTTCTTCATCTCTTATTGTTTTTATAAATAAAAGATGTATATTTATAATCAGAAGATACATATTTTGTTCGATAACATGTGTATTTATATTATGAAATATGTGTAATTTTATTTTTGCATTTAAGATATATCAATATGTTTATATGAGTATCTATTTATAGAGAAAAATGTGAAAATGACTCAAGTGAAAGATTATTTGATTTAAAGTTTTTTAAAAAAAATTATAAGCTACCGTAGCACCACACTTGGTGCTTCTAGTAGCATGGTGCAAATTTCTAAATTTTTGCCATTTGCTTGAAATAAACAGATAGATGTTTTTGATGATACGACTAAACAAATACCTATATTGTTAGTAAAATATAGGTAGATTAAGATGAACGCTTTCCTTGTTCTTCTTTGTCTTGCGTTCAAGACTTAATGGAATGGTGATGGAATGGAACAATTCAAAGTCGCTATAAATACGTCCGAAACAGGATGCCACCATGTTGAATCTCTTTAAGAATCGTTCAATTCAAATTCTGGTAATTTTTGAGAAATTAAATATATTCAACGCTATATTAATAATATAACTTGCATACATGTCAATATGTCTAGCACGTTTGTAGTGACCATTGGAAAATGCCGGTCATTGTAACATTATGATTCAACTTTCCATTTTTAACTTTCAACCTATAGAATTTGGTATCATTTCTCTAAAATACTAAAATTATTTTCATTTATAATTATTATTTAAGGATACATATGTTTTTAATAACCAAGAATCCTCTAGAAAGAAAAATAGAAAGAATAAAATAAATTGCAACCATTACATCAGTCAAAGCTCTAGTAGATATTTGTTTAATATTTGCGGTCTACACTATAGTTTAAATAAGTTAGATAAATCATCCAATCGGTCTACCCACTAATTCATTAATTTACTACTTGTTCCATTAATTTAAATTAGTTTGAGTAATGATTTACACTTACCTAATAAGTATAAAGTAATAATAACAATATATAAATATTATCAACTTTAATGAACGAATCAATGGTTTAAATTGGTTAGGCCACTATGTAGACTATTAGTTTATGTGTTTTTGATTAATTAGGATGGTTAGCCAATCACAGTGACCATAGCTAATGTAACACCCTAAATTTTATAAATGAAAATTTTCGTTTTCAGCGGAAACATAATACTAAAATAGTTGAGTATTACCGCTGTAATTGACACAAATCTGACATACCAAATGATCTTTATATCAATCACAATACAAAACAATTAGAATGTAAAATATAATAAATGAAAAGCGAGAGAAACTTCATAAATACAAATATAGGTTGGTGATTAATTCCTATTATAATATTCAAAATATAGAAAAAGGGATACCATGGATCTAATAGTTCAAAAATGTATCCAGGTGAAACTATCATATCGATAACATGACTCTACGTCCAAAAATCCTAATATAGTCACTCCACCCCACATAAAACATCGTAAACTGTAAAATCATCCGCATGGTTCTTATTGACATGCACAAACATATTCAGGTCATCTGCTCTTGTGAATAAGTAACACGGATGAAAATGATGATTGGTACGCCATGTATTGAGAAGATGACAATACAGTTGAGTAAGGAATACATACAATTACATACATTTACAGTGGAAAGTAAGCACACATGCATGATACATAAAACAATACAATATAATCATTGGTCCAAGTCTCATTATTAAATATAACATGATCCATTCTTTTTATTTACGTTGAGTTCAGGGATCTCACTATTTTTAAACTGGTGGAATGATCTAAAGTACCTTTCAAGGATAATACATCTGAACCGCTTTTATTTTCTGGTGGAATTGACCCAACACCTCTGAAAGAAAAACACATCCGAGCCACTATTTTTAAACCAATGGAACGGTCTAGAATACCTCTTAGAGACAACACGCTTGAGCCACTATTATTGTTCAATGGAACGAACCGAACAACTTGGTCCTAACTCACGTAATCTTCCACTTTAAATAATTAATGTCTTATCCATTAGTTATTTATCTCAAATCATGTTGAAGTGGGTTAGTCTGAGATATAACCTAATGTGGATTTGGCTAGAAGATGTCCTAAGGAGGAATTATCTTAGGGATGTCTTGTGAATGAATTGGTTGAGTAGTCCTGAAGAGAAATTGAATATAGAAGATTTCATAAAGAGGACATGATCAAGTGGAGTCTTGAAGATGACTTGACCAAGACATGTCCTGAGGATGACCTGGGCAAGAGAAATCCTAAGGATAACGCACTTAGAAAACCGAGAATTGTCAAAATCATCACGTGTCTCCCTCCTTATTAAGATATTGTTGTCTCCTCTATTAATAAAAGAATTATGGAGAATTAATAGAGTAAAGCAAACACACGAGAAAACGATTGGGCCTTATCATTTCCTACATTGTGACACAAGACTTGCCCATCAATTATTCTTTGAATGGAGAACAATTAGAATGACTATGGCCGTCACTACATTAACTAATGATTGGGTTATTACGATAGTTATGTTGATAATCACTGTGATATTTAACTATCGAGTGACTATGGTAACTACTTGGAGAGTGATTATAATAACAACAGACCATGAAGCAATTTTAACTAAGAAGTCATGACTTAGATAAAGTTGATGGACCAATTTATCAATTTCATTTGTGAGGCCTTGTAGTAGACTGATGTTAGATTAGGATTACTAGGTCCAAACCAATTTTGGTGCATATGATATAACATGTAGTAAAAAGAAGTCACTAAGGATGTGTTTGGTGGTTTTTCAGTCGATGCAAATGTAATGGCATATGGATAGATTCATATTGTGATCTTCAATACAGTGAATGTAAGTAGCTTGTTGGTGGTCTTGGAATAATGCGGTTGGTTTCAAGAGCCATTTTTGGTGCATAGAATTGCATATGGATGGATTGATGTTGTCGTATTCAATGTCATAAGGAGCCTACTCATGTAGGGAGATAACATCCATTCGCTAGTTAGCCAATTACAATTTTGTCTTTCCTTATGCTCCATTTCGGTGCCCCATTAAAATGTTCACAAGCCATGATGTATACTCTCACAACTATATGACACGGTTCCCTCAATGTTGAAGTCCAACAAGTTGAAGTTGAAGAAGTATTTATCTCGAATAATTGCGGCTTAAAGAGAATCATTACACAATGCTATCATTCTCCCTATTTTTCTAGAAAATCAAAAAGAAAAACCCATTCATCAATCTAGTGCTTCCTAAGCTAAAACCCCTTTAAGATGTTTTGACTTGCATATTTGGTCCCAAGAGATCTGGTGCATTTTTCTCTATATAGATGCTGCATTCTAAATAAAATATATTACCAAACAATCTAAATAATTGCACCCACCAATTAATAGTTCAGTGTGTATATAAGTATTGATAGTTATATTCCATAGATTAAATGTTTTTTTGGAGTTAATTTTTAAGGTAGTTATCCTTTTTTAAAAAAGAAAAAGGATTCCTAGACTAAAAGTTAAAATTTTGTAATTCTTTTAGATAATTATTTTTACAATTAACTAAAAAAAAAGAACGAGGCAATGATGCACATGCACCTTATCTATAAAGTATTGATAAATAAGTACTCGGTGGTGGCCGTTGAGTGCAAGATCAAAGCTCCCAAATGGTTGGTGAGGCTTTTAACTATTGAAGTGTCATCATGGAAATTGAAGCATGGGACCAAGTTGTCATACGGGTTGGGAGGAATAGCTTATTGGAAAATTTTCTAACGACAATTTGACCATAATGGTGGTACAAATTATTATACAAAACGTGTCAATGTTAAGATAGAAGAAAAAAAAATATAACCATAATACTTCCGATAAGAATTTAGCCTTAGCCACTAGCTTTTGGGCCTCACAATTTAATCTTAGGGTTTTTTTCTCCTTATGTTTTTAAGTTGTTCCGTTGTTTTTTAAAGAATGTCGTTATTGTCATACCAAAATTAATTTAATTAACACGTAGAAAAAACTATATAATTTACTAAAAAAGTTATTTTGATATGAATAAAGTATTAAGATTACCTTTATTTATTAGCGACTCATTATAAAAAATTTTCTTTCAACAATAAAATCATAATTTAGTGATTAAGATTAATATTAAATTTAAAATAACTAATTTTGTCCATATAAATAAGTAAATAATTATGTTATTAAATTCTTATATTAAAAAAATTGTTTAAAAATATTTTTTTTTATTTTCACCATGGTCTTATTATTTATACATTAAATATGTTGTCGTATTTCAATTAGGGATCTTAATAAACATTTAAAATTCTATTTATTAATTTATAAAAAAATAATTATTAAGAAAAAAAATTTAATATGGAAGGGTTAGATTATAGTCATTTTTCTCTACTATTAAAAAATAGGGCATCCCCTTATAACATATGTAACGGAGGGAAAATATCTTTCTAATTTCAAACTTGAGGTTCTCAAATTGTAATTGTACAAAAATTACTTTAAATTTGAGATTACCAAAAAAAATTAACGTAACTAAAATGATAAAAATGAGATATATCAGGCCGTGCGAGAGTCAAAATTTGTCAACCATCGGACACGTAAGCACTGTGTTGATGTACATCTGGTAGATGGAAACTTTTGTCTCCCATCTAGGCCGATCCACATCATTTTATCTCTTTTTAGGTTTATTTTTATTGTTAGAACGTACGTAAGGTATTTTTTTAAAAAAATTATCTTTGTTAATAACGATAAAAAAAAATTCCTATAAATACTTCATACTTTACTAAATAATTCTTCATATCATTTTTTCTATATTCTTAACATGAAATTGTATTGATGCATTTACCTGTAAATCTTACGGTAAATTTAGAGCGTTTTGTCACGGTCTGACTCTTTTTGTAGAGTCCCGTACGACACTTGCTTAGTCACAATCCTTGTGTAAAGCTTAGTCAAGTCAGCCTAACTCAAATTAATAGTAAGATAATAGTGTGCGTAGTATGGAACACAAGAAAACTAGGAAGAAGGAAACTTTATATTATAAGAGAATGTGTTTGAAGGTAGATAGCTCACAAGACTTCAGAATTCTTAGATGGTTTAGAGCAAAAGACGTCCCCTCCTTTTATAGTTGAGGCCTCCATTCCACCTCCTCAAATAAAAGATTCTAGACATTTCATTAAGTACATCTTCTGCAACCTTTGAGTCTAGAATAGTCAACCATATTCCCTTACCTTAGCCTATGTATAAGAACACCGTCCTTTCTTCTATAACATTTTATAATATTCTATACTTCTCTAGGACTCTCTAAAACCTTCCAAGACCTATTAGAAAATTCTAGAATGTAGTAGACTCCTATAATATATATACTTAGCCATATCAAGCTCCCTGTAAGGCTCTACCTCGATCCGGAGCCTTGCAAGTGAGCCTCAAACTTGTCATTGCGTGACAGTTTGCTCGTATCGATTATGTTTCATATAATATATGCATACATAATATTTATTCAAGGTTTTCGTAACATCATTGTGCCTTTTTTATTTATTTATGTGTGACTATCATTAAGATAATATAATATATTTATATTATTATTGTAATATTTATATAATATTAAAATATACTTTGTTTTCTTTTTATATTTTAATTAATTATTAAAGTAATACTATAAAATTATTTGTAAACTAATATTTAATTATCTAAAATCATTAATTGATACTCTAATTTGTATTAAAAAGAAAGTCATTCTATTATAATTTTTTTTATATAAAAAAGAAGTGTATTTTAAAAAAAAATCAAAGTATACCTTTCATGTTTATCCTTATTTTTTTAAAAAAGAAATTATATATACACTAAATACTTTTTTATCTTTAAAAATAGGACCTAAGAGTAATTTTAAAATTATTTTTATTAATTTATTTAAAAAACGTATTAGAATAATTAAAAATTTTGTACGAATAGAACAAGAAAATAATAATTAAATAGTAAAAAGTAGGCGTCTCAAATTTGAGGATTGCGGGACTCAAAATGGTATCCCCTTACATATTCTATACCTAACGTTATATAAATGTGGATTCTCCGGTCCTCCGTCCGTCGGAAGAATCGGAACCTAATACGCTTGCTCGGATGCTCCCTCCCACGGGCCACGGATTCAAAACGAAACAATTAATTTTGTTGTGGACGAGGCACAAATACCCACCGTAATAACCAATGCAATCACATCCATCCATAAGCCTGCCGTACAGAAATCCGATGTGATGGATCCAGCTACGCCGAGCCAGCAGTCAAGCCGATCCCTGCGGAGTAATAAAATATCAAACCAGACACGGGTGGGACCCGCACGGTTACCGCGGACTTCAAACTTGAAATTCAAATACAGTTAACTAACAGGAAAGAAAAGAAAGAAAAAAAACCAAACCAAAGTGTGTAATATAATCACCAGGGCAGGACAAGATGATAAAGCAGGAAAACGAAGGAAAAGGAAAAAGTGGGGGAAATTACGTCGTGGCCGAAGAATTCGCAATCTCTCCCATCCCCACGCATCCTTCTATTTTTTCTTTTTCTCTCTCCTCTTTGTGCATCCTATTTAAGCCTCCCATCTCTCCTCCTCATTTTCGCATCTCTATAACCTCATCTCATATATTTTCTATCGTGATATACCCACATAACCATTAACCACGACTCTCTCTCTCTCTCTCTCTCTCTCTCATTTAGTTCGAAAACCTTTTGCCACGGTGTACCCACCCTCTCTCTCTCTCCTCTTCACTTTCTCGCTCTTTCATAATGGAGGAACAACAGCCGAGTCAAAGGAAGCGCGCCAGGAGTGACTCAACCGAGCCCGACTCCGACTCGCCCGATGTCAAACGGATCCGTGAAGACTTACTCGGCGCGCTCGACAACTCCGACGACCGTGACCTATGGACTCAGGACCTCGACTCCGTCATGAGGAGCTTCGAGGAGGAGCTCTCCGGTTCCGGACGTCCCGCGCCTTCCAGGCCCTCGCCTGCCGAGGCCGACGTCGTCGACCTCACCGGCTCAAATCCCGGCGAGTCTCAGTTGCCCGAGCTTGAGTATTTCCTCGACGCGCTGGACGGCGACCTTAGCTTTCCGGATACCGCGGCGGAGGACGGGAAGGGCGTCGGACCAGAGGTCGAGAAGGATCGCGTCGACGATTCTAGGGAGTTGGTCGGGGTCTCGTCGGAGTCGCCTCCAGTCGGTGAGTTCTGGCCGGCCGGCGACGTGGAGATACCGAGTTATGACTCGTTTGGGTTCGGCGTCGACGGGGACGGAAGTAGCGGCGATTTTATTGGTGGGAACGGAAACGAATACGTGGCGTTGGATGGAATATTCGATTACTCAGATGTTAATTTTTGTTCGTCCGATTATTCAGATTTTCCCTGGAGGCCCACGTCTCTGCCAGCCCTATGATAAAGACGATGATGATGCATGCGTATTGCATCCTTTTTTTTTTTTTCTTTTCTCCTTCCTAGTTTTAGGAGTTTAATCGTAGGCGCATGTAAAACTGCAAATTGCAACCCTTTTCATTCTTCCTTTACAAATATTGTTATTATTATTGACTTGTAGCGCGAACAAATTAGTCTTTTCCTGCCGAACCACCGGCGGGTTTGTCCGAGTGGTTTTTGTGGCACGTCGTGATTGCCCGGGTTCGGGTTGGGCCTAGACCTTAACAAAAGGAAAAAAATCTAAATTAGTTGCCCCCTCCGTATTAGTCAACAGAAAATTACTCCGGCTATATTTGCATGGATCCTTAAAAGTTAGCAATAAAATTATCGATAATATTTAATTCTTTTGGGCCAAAAAAAAAATCTTTCTCTCTCTCTCTCTCTCTCTCTATATATATATAGAAATATAGAAATATAAATAGATAAGTGGTTGGTAAAGGTGAAACTTAGATCTTAAATTTTTCTGACATAATACACATTTATACAAAAAATGTATTGTTTTATACAGAGGAGTAGTAGTTTACATTTCTCGGAAACACAAAACAGTCTATTAATTTTCTCGGAAATATAAACAGATTATATAAAGTTTTAATATTTTATTTTTTTAAAATTAAAATATTAAAGAATTATATCAGGCCAAAAGGAAGTAAAGCAAGCTAGCTGAACCTCGTTATTTCCGAGCCAAACTATGTTAATTGTGATGAAAAATAGATTATTTGTAAAAGTGCAAGTATTTACAATACAGTCATTATTGTTGGATTGATTTTATTTATTTCACAAATTTGTAAAAAAAAAAAAAAGTTTTATTTTTTATTTTTATTTACTTTTTATTTATTCTTAGCATCAACACATGTGATGGGGTGCCACGTCGACACTCATATTTTTGGATGGCCTGAGCCGAGTAGCGAATTCTCTGCTCTCTCACCTCATGTTATAACTTATAATACTGGTCTCTTACATAGTATGATGTTGATTTCTTTAAAATATAATTACTGTTATGTATAATTACAAATATTTTTATTGATGTATATTAAAAAATATTGATAAATAATTTCTGTTTATGAAATTTAAAAATAACTTATTACCGGTGTCAATAAAAATATTATTTTTAAAAAATTTAGTAAATAAGGTTAGAAGGAAATAATAATTTTTTTATATGTATATATATATATATATGTTGTATATATTATAAAAAAAATTAGACTAAATTTATCAAAATTAAGAGAGAAAAAATTATAATTATTATCTATATTATTTGATGGATATCATTAATATATATTTTAAAAAAATTAATCGGATGCTTTCGAAAATAATACTAATACTAACACAATTTTAAAATAGAAATTACTTTCAGAATATTTGGAAATCGTTTCTGTGCTCGGCCGCTTATTACCATGTAAATAGATTTCCGTAACGCGCACAAAGTAGAACGGGTGGGATCCATAATGGCGTGCTTATGATTTGAAGAGATAAAGTATTTACACGTCTTCAAGTTTGAAACTTATTACTCTTCTGAGGGAGCAATTTTAGAACGTTACGGATAAACATTCCTTACTTCGCACACAATGATGGAAAGGTGCATCGATGTGTTTCTCTTTGAGGTTAAGATTCATATTTCTTTCTCTTTAAAAAGACGAAAGTTTTTTTCTTCTTCTTTTTTGATCCCCGCAAATTCCATTTTTCAGGACGCCAAAAATAACTTCAATATTTCAACTACAGATTTTAATGAAAAACAATAGAATGATTAATGTATTAATGATGAGGTAGAAATAAGAAAGTTGACAATGTAAAATAATTTAAACTTCTAAAATACTTTTATTTTCATAAAAAATGCATCTTTTTGACAAGCATAGTTTTTTTTAAAACTAATTGATAATTATAATATATCAAAACTTTTCTAGAAGTTTAAAAAAAATTGTAATAGAAACATATGCTTTCTTACTCTTCAATAATTCAATGTTTTTTTTTAAAAGCCAATTGCATGTTTTTAGGAGATTATAAAATAACTTCAATATTTCAATTAAATTATTTAATGGAAGCATAATAGAATAATGAAGTAGAATAGGTAAAATAATTTAAACTTCTAGAACACTTATATTTTTTACATTAAAATTATTGATAAAAGATAATTTTTTGATATGTAGAGAATAGTTTTTTATTAATAAATGATTGTTATAAATAAATATATCTAGAAAAGTTTATAATCATGTATTTATATTTATTGGATCGAATATTTGTTATATATTTTTTAAATTAGATATTTATATTTTTAAAATATCTAAAAATACAAATTATGTATGGACTAGATATTAGATATATTCGATATCTACACAAAATTATTATTTTAATAACTTTTACAATAATTTTTTTAAAATAAAGACCGTATACTACCTAGTAGTCATATCTATCTTCGTATAAATGTCTTATTTTATCTAAATGGTATTAAAATTTTATTATTTATGTTTACATTATAAGAATAAATACAATTTAAAAACATGACATTATAAAATCACATAATTATAATATTGTTGAAATAATTAATAAAAATTTAGATATTTTTTTTGGATCAGATAATACAATAAAAATTTAAATATTTTTAATGTCGGATATTTTTTTAGAAAAACATTATATTAGAAATATTGATTTAAATTTTTTAAATACCAAACTAGGTCTTCAATCCTGAAAGATCATGGTAAATCCTGCCATCACATCGATCCCAGTCCACCTCACAACCGAGCAGGTACTCATATCAATAAGCCCAATAGAAATTGACCCGATGTGCCACGAAATCATGAGTTGTTCTAGCGTGTTGCTGTTCGCTACCATTTGGAATCAGTGATGATGTGCGAAACTCGCATTTTCCACTCTGGAAATGCTGTTTCATTTGACTATTTTTGTTTAAAATCCCCCCTCCCCCCTTTTCGGTTTCTCCAGGTAACGGGGCATATATATTTTCCCCGAACACGGCACAATCTTTTAAATTTATTTAACAGAAATTTTTTTCGAACTAATTCCTCTTATTTCGTGAAACACTCCTGTACAAACATTCAAATATTCTAAATTTTTACCTGACGTCAATCAACATTAATTGTGTACAATTATCAACGATTATAGCTACAGGATTTGGCGTAGTGGAGGTATAAATCGGTAGTCGGTAGGGAGAAGATTGGGAAGGAAATTAGATTATAATCCCGAAATAGGTCGGTACCTAAAAGATAAGCAAGTTGGGTGATGGAACTCTAAAATGGTCATCGCCTTGTATCTTAATACATTCTCGATAATAATTTTCGACTGATATTCTAATCCCTAAAATTTTCTCTCAAGCCCAATCAAAATGGAGAATTTCCAACACAATTTCAAATTTTTGGAAACAATTGCCATTCCTATATAAATATATGAAAGAGTGTACAATTAACGGCGGTAAATGCCGACCGCTATAACCAGAGCATTATATATTTGGGGGAGTGTAAATTGTTGACTATTATTATTAGCCATTTTATCATATTTAAAAAAAATTAATAATATAAATTTTAAAAATTTATAATTAAAAGTTAGTTGTTTGAGTCCAAAATACTTACTCAAACATATACAATAGACTAAAATTGAAAACCTTTAATAATAGCCATTGAAGAGTAACTATTTTTAAAAATAAAAAATAATAAAAAATATATTTTTAATATTTATAAAAATATATTTATTGGTCTAAATAATAATTAATTTTTTAATCCATTGCAAACAGACGTCCATTGTTCATACTAGACACTCCATAAATTAAACCAAGACATCATATAAATAAACAAAAATACGACGAATGCCATTTGTAGAAAAAATTGTTTTCATATTCAAATGAAAGTGTCTTTGTTCTATATTTGGACTCAAAGGGAGATTATATTAGGCCACTCCCAAAGGTTGCAACTTGATCCAGATAATAGAATTTTAACCATGATAAACTAAAATTATTTAAGTTACAATTCAAGTTTTAGTCTTAATGTTTTCTTTTATTTTTAGAATATTAGGAATATTATTGTTACTGATTTTGGGTTATTATGATGATTTATTGCAAGATTGAAATTGATGGAATATTAGCTTGTATCAAGTGGAATGATTAGGTTTATAGGGTGAACAACTTGAGGCAATAGGCATACTCGGAGCCGCGGAGCAATGTTGTTGCTACCGCCACACATCTTCTTATCCTCCCAAAATTTTCCTTTGGTCCTCGATTGTTAGTCAAAGCCCATTTGCATTTCTGTAATCCACAAATTCAATTATAATAGTTTTAGGCTATAGTCTGACTAAACTTGTAGTGTTTAGGCAGGTTAGCTAGTTAGGCTAAGTTTCATTTGTATCCACTTAATTGTTGATATGTGTATTTGTTAGCTAGGATAGTATATCTCGGCCTATAGCTAGTCATGAGATGCTAGTCGTTTGTTACTCGTAAGTTAGCAATAGTGTTGAATTTAGATTGTAGCTAGAGCTATCATACTTCCTGGCGTCCATCTTCGCGTCTTTGTTCCTTCTTGTTCTTGAACCTTGGCTAGCTCTTCGCTAGACGTTGGTGGAATTCTTTCCCTTTTAAGTGCTCGTCTAATACGGGATAATAAGAATAAAAAATTATTTTTATATTTTATATATTTTATACGGTATAATTAAAATTAAAGCTATTTTGAACAAATATCTATTTTAGATCTTAAATTGATCTAAAATGGATATTTTATTAAAAATATTATTATTATTATTATTATTAAATATTTAATATAAAAGATACAAAATAGGGGAGAATTTTTTCCACCCCTATTACCCTCATACCAAATAAGTCCTAACTAATATATATACACCTTTCATTCTTCCATTGAAAGGGTAATTAGTGTGGTAGTAACCGACGTGCAAATTATATTCTTTGGTCGTCAGTTGTAATATTGGTAAAAAAAGTATCATTTTAGGCCGAATATTGAGTGGACTCATCTAAATCACATTTAATAAAACAAATGCCTTCAAATCACATAAGAAAAATATAATTAGGGGAGTTTAAAATAGAAAAATAATAAAAGAAAATAAAACCAAATAATTTAAAAAAAAATAGGTGAATGCAATTGTGATAAATACACTCAGGAATCGATTTCTACCACTAGATTAGATTATTATAATGAATATAATTTTCTCATCACTAATTTGTTGTGAGAAAGAGATTGATCAAGTTGTAAGCCACCAATAGATTAATACACCTTATATTACTTTCCTAAAGTGATTAATACAAACAATACCAATATTAAATCGTATTAAATTATAGCGGTATAGTCACACCAATGACTCCTATATTTAACCAGATCCAATTATAATACCCCAAAAATTTATAACCCTTATTTTCTAGCATTTAACCTTTTTTTCGAAACTTAACCCTTAAATTTTAACTTAATTATTTTTGTTAATATTTAATCCATAACCCAGATAAATTATTAAAAATAAATTACTCCAATTATTTTATCTTTTATATTTTATTTAAACCCACTCTAAATTCATAAACTTTTAGATCTAACTAATATCGTTCCAATTTTCTAGAAATCAACTGTTCCATACGTAAAATTCCCTATAACAAATTTTTTTAATATGTTGAACTAATAACTCTTAATATAAAGTACTAATTAATAGAAACTTAAGAATTCATCAACTTATTAACTAAGAATAAAAAAAAATCCTTAAATTATTTTAGAGAAAATAATTTATGATAAAGAATTAATTCAAGAATCAGGATATTCAAAGTTATCATGATGAACTAATAATTCACACCCATTAAACTAAATTACTAACCAAAAAAAAAAAATTTAAACAATTTATCAAATATATACATCCTCATAAAAAATGCAAATTGACCAAAGAGTTAAAAATATACCTCTTGAGTCCAAAATAACCATGTACAATGAATTATAAGCATAACAAAGAATGACATGGAGTCTGTCACACAATTTAACTTTTATTTTTTTAATAGAAACTTTCCTATCCCACGTATGAATTATATAGGAAGAAGAAAAGTTCCCCTCATTTCCTCCATCATACTTACACTTCTTGCCCTTAATTTCAAGCCAAACCAATCAAATATTTTTAGAGTTCAAAAACTTTTCAATTTTCTTTTGGGCATTAGTGCACCAATATATGTTAGAACCAAGAGTTGGGAACAGAAGGAATAAATGATTAAGAGGTTCTGGAACCCAATCTAAACCCCTTCATATTTTAGAAAGATAAAGAGATTCTAAATAATTGAATGAAAGATGGAGCGATTCTTGGTTGAAGGAGGAAAAGATGATTAAAATTCATAGATTTCATTCGCTAATTAGTTAGGAAGAGATGACGGGTAAATGATTTAATTGGGTAACACTGATGGCACTGAATAACAAAAGGAAAAGAAATGTAATATTAATTAAAAAAGGAAAAACAAATCTTGTATTAATTAAAAACATAGTGTGCTGTTAAAAACAAAATAGATTAGAAAAATCTTAACACATAGACGACAACAAGTCTCGAACACTGGTCTAGCATGAAGGACCTTGAGTACCCGACCAAAGAGACAAGTGGTATAATTTTCCATGGTGCTCCCTTCGATTTTTATATTCTTAGCTTTGGTATATATACATATATACTATAGTCATACTCGAACTCCATGATGTTCTGGGACACCGTGGAAGAGCCTCCGCCTATGCCGGTGACACTCTAGTCATGCATTATTCTTTACGCTCATTTCAGCTTTCCTTTGAACTGACTTCACAATTTATTATCAGTTATAATTATCATAATCATCGAATATGACAATTGTAATCATCAAACATGAATGTTGCAATCACCAAATATACGATAATAATCAAGTATAATTACATATTTTAGTTACCACATATATGATAATAGTCATCGAGTGTGACTATAATAATCATTACTTATGGCAATTGAAATCATATTTATACGAGTGTCTGTAATCACCATTAATCGCGACTATGACGGTTGAAATAGCTAATTGGAGTTTGCGACTATTGGAATCATTAAATCTGAATGTTGAGATAATAAAGTATAATATATAGTATTTTACTATCATAATCATTATGTGTAAATTTTCGGATCTATGGATACCTAATGCTTAATCATCAAGGAACACAATTGTAATAAACATGAGATTTGAAATCATCAAATATAATAAATAACTATTTGACAAACTGTATATGTTGTAATCATCATATAAGATTTTTTGAATATTATATATATAGGCACACATATATTCATATATATTTTATTGTAATGGCAATATACATATAATATTTTTGACAAATATATAATCTACAGAAACTTAATGGAAGTTAAATTTAGGATATTTGGTTTTGTAGACACACGACTTATCTATGGACTATGGTCGTACCAAATTATCTCATAAAGCATATGTGATACAAGTATCAATGTTTGCTTATTGTATCATAAATATCATATTTTTTTATATTCATACTTATGTTTTATATTGCGTGTAACTTTTGGATGCAAATTTATACTTATGCAGCACTGTAACATTTACCACTTGCGACTCTTGATGTATGGAGAATTGGTTTGATCTATTATCTCTATCTCGAAAACGTTTTTTGTTCATGTTTCTATATTCTCATTTCATCAAAATGTATATAAATGTATTTAATATTTAAAAAATCATTGTTTTCTCATTTTTTGCCTCCCCATGCAACACCACTAGTTGCTCATATGTTAGGATATTACCATATATTTAGGATAAATTAATGGGATATCATCATTTATCTAGGAGGAGATTATATTCTTCAAGATTTTACTGCTATTATCATATATATAGGAAAGAAAATATTCTAGACATATATTTAAAGATAATATTTATTTCAATAGTATCTTTATAATTATAGAAAGCTAGATTCTCACACTTGTATATATAACCTACAATTTTATTCAATAAGAGATTAAAACTTTTTCCTCTCACAATCATAGTTGTTAAATTTTCCATCTGGATTTTACAATTATACGATCTAAAAATCACCAAATGATTCATGATTCTAGATAATTATTTAAAGTAGTAGAATTGTAGTAGAATATTATATTCTTATGTAGAATTAATAGGAGCTTACAATCCCAGTTAGAATATTACAATCCCTTGCTAGGAGTATGATCTATTTATTTTTTATTCATCCTAAACTCTCATATGGTGTACACAAAATTTTAAAATTCATGTACGCTCCTTGCTAGGAACACTAGGGTGCTACCTTACGAGTGGTTCAATACCTAGAACGAAATCTTGGGCAAGGTATTTTGCTTCGGGTTGATTTTAATTTACAATTGTATGGATAATAAAATCCTAATTGGGCGAGTTATCCTCTTATGTCTTGGTCGTTTATGGGTTGGTTGGTTATACTTGGAAATTCTCCCATCTATGGAAAACTAAAATGTAGCTTACGACTGCTCGATCTTTTATCCAACCAGAATATCACTTTATGGGCACCACCACCGGTGAATTGAAATGGTTAAAGTGACTCTTGTAGAGTTTGGATATCTTTCTTACTCGCCCTATGATACTTTATTGCAACAATGATTCATCGCTCCATATTTTCAGAAATTTGGTATTTCATGCATATATTAGGCATATTGAGATTGACTATCATTTTATTTGTGATGCCATCACAAATAGGATTATCCATTATTATTTTATTTCTATTTATGTTCAGCTTACGGACATCTTTACTAAGACTCTAGATTGACGACAATTTGACTTCTTACTTAACAAAATGGGCATTTATGATCACCATGCTCCAACTTGAGGGGGTGTTAGGATATTAACATATATTTAGGAGGAAATTATGTCATATATTTAGAAGAGATTATATTCTCTGAGAATTTAGTGCTATTATCATGTACTCTTGAGTATATAGGAAAGAAAACAGTCTGATCATATATTTAAAGACGATAAATATTCTTATTGTATCTTGTAACTATAGAAAGTTAGATTTTCACACTTGTATGTAGATACCCTACGATTTTGTTCAATAAGAGATCCCTTGCTGTTTCACAAGGTCTTCTGGTGGTCAGATGCATTGCAAAAATGTAGCGTTTGCTGTTTCACTTTTGATCGACTATGATGAAAGGCCACCCTTTGTGGTGGGCACTGCATGACACGCCCCATCCATTCTCGATGCAGAGGCACGTATATACGCCGTCGTTCCTCAATTCTTTTGTTTAGGACCCTTTCAATAGCGCGTCAACGGCTGAAGTTTTTTGTTTGAGTGGCATCAACGGCTGAACTTGATCCTTTCCTTCACTGGGATATCCACGTATAAAATTAAAATGGAGACTTTATATATCCAAAAGCCTCTTCTTCTGTTCGGTGCACATTCTTGTTCTTCTTTCTATTGAAGTTTTCTCTACTGAGCGGGATGAAGGTTTTTGTAAAGACATTGAAAGGAACGCACTTCGAGGTCAATGTAAAACCTGAAGACACGGTTCGTCCTTTCCATTCTTTGTTTGAGTTTGATCATCATTTAGTTTCAAATTTTCCGAATTGGATCCTGTTTTGATTAATTCTGCCTCCATTGGTAACTTCAACATGAATTTATTGTAAATTAGCCGAAATCATGATGTCATTTGCATGTGCTTTGATTTGCTGAAATGGAGACTCTGGACTTGTGCTTGATTGCGTCAGGGTTTGGTTATTGGGGGTCATTTAAGTAAAAAGGGTGCGTTTGTTGCTAAGTCTTGGTAGTAACTAAAAATTTGGCTGTGAACAGTTTTACTATTTTGGATTGGGATCGAGTATATTGGAATTAGAATTTCATGTTTCATCAATTATTGGGACTGAGGCTCTCTTTGCTTTGGTAGCTAGATTATCCTTCATATTATCACAGAAACGGAAAAATTCAGGACTAACCTAATTTTTTTCAACACAGTATCATGAAGCATATTATAGTGCGTGTATAAATGTAAAAGCATAATTAGAATCAATTACTCGTTAATGGAAACCATTTCCAGAGCTAGCAGGATATACACCAGCGGGGTGAAACTGAGGAGTTCAAGTTGCAATATTACAGAAGGGAAAGTAGAATGTATGCATAGAAAAAGAATGCTGTATAAGGTGCTCCAAAACCTATGATTTTTTGGTTTCTAATGTTCATTGGGTGAGCTGAGAGGGCTGTTCATTTTGAATTTGATCATTGGTCTCCAATAGTATCTATGTTGATGGTTCTGTGACTTGGGGCAGTTTTGTTTAGAGACCAGAGAGTTGAATCTCCTTTTAAGAGACGCTCTGTCTAAAATCATCTGGTTCTCTGGGTTCCTGTTGTGTACAGAGTTAACACTATTAATTAGGAACATCTTTGTTTCATAGGAGTTCTGTCTGTGTAATACTGATATAAAGTGTCATGTCAAATGCCTCTTCTAGAACCAAATATGATTCGTAACTCTCAATGCTCTGTGAAAAGCTTTTGCTATCCCACAATCCTTTTTATATACTATAATTCAAGGAATAAAAAATTGGACTGGACCGGCCGGTCTAATTGGGTACAGGGAGATCCACTGGGGTGAAGCTACCCAGTTTAAAATCTGTATAGTGCCTGCAAAAAACTAGGGGAAACCAGGTGGATCGTTTGAACTGGATTAACCTAGTACACCCTAAATGCTGTTGTTTTACTCGTGAAGGAAAAAAAAATTCCAAGGTCAGGGGAACTGGTAGACCTGGAAGCGGACCGGCTTATTTCTAATAATTTTTTTAACGAAAACAATTTTTGATTAACCTACAGGTCGGACCACATACCAGCTACTACACTGGGTCAATTCACAGTCCGGCATTTAAAATACTGCTATAATCCAATTTACCAAAGGTGGGGGGCTTTGTGAAATTGATCTGAAAAGTCCAGGTTTTATATTTATATATGGAGTTTGCTTCATTAAGGAATGTGATTTGTCTCCTGTAGGAATTATTGCTTTCTATTTTTTGCCTCTTCCATTACCTCTCCTGTCTTGCTCAGGGTTGTTTATGTCTCAAGCTTTCAGGCCATTATCGCTTTCATCCTGATTGGCCTTATATTGTCTTGTTAGTTGTTACATCCATAACTTGCTCCCTTGGCCACATTTTTAGATTTACTATACAACCTTATATGTTATAAAGTTTGTTTTCCCATCTTTTTCTTCGATTGGTGCTGATTACTCATGTATGTTATTAAGTTTGAAACAAAAAATAATAAAAAATAAAGCTTGCATTTATGTCCCAATCTTCCAAGTTCATGTTATTGAATTTTTGTGTAGGAAGGGTAGATTCACTTATGTATTGAACAAATAGTATGATGTTAATGATACCGTGTATTGGGTACCCCCTTTATTTTGTTCCAAAGAATTTATATATATCTGTTCCTGCATTTATTTGCAAACTATGGCTTTGGATATGTTGCATGGTACTCAATGTTCTAGTGTATTTGCGCAACCTATAAAGGAGAGTCTCCTATTGTGTGGCCTGGTGGATAAGAGTCTACCTACCATATGTTAGTTCGGGTCTAGAATACTTAGTGGATGCAATTAAGCCTATCCCTCCATTTATTCTTCCACTGAAGCTGAATATATAGTTTTAGGGCTTGTCCAGTTCTAGTATACTAGATTCTGTCTTATTAATATGTTTCAAATTTTGGTTTGGGTGCTTCTGAACAGGCTTTCATTATTTAAAGTGTTAGTAATTAGGATTTCATAGGTCTTAATTGTAATAAGCCTACTAAAATCTGACTTGCTCCCAGCTATGTTCCCCTAAAAATAAGAGGCTCTGCTTTTGTTGTAAATCAATTTGGAGAGTTGGCATAAACTAACTCCCAAACTCTCTCCTCTCTCTTTCATTTCTTTTCGTCCTCTCTCTTCTCCTTTTCTCTTTTGTTCTACCCCTATTCTACTATAGGGAAGAGCAGGCACATATTCAATTAACTCCAATTTTCCCATAATTTAGATCCTAAACTCGAGACGTTACAAAATTGGTATTTGAGCCAAAAGTTACCGGAGGTCCTATTGTTGCTTTTGTGGTTGAATCAAAAGTAGACTTAATTCAAATGCAGCAATTGGTTACCACTTACCATTGCGTGAATGAAATAAGCAATTGTGCTAGCAATATCATCAATCACATCAAGATGTCCAAGAAATTCCTAAGGAGATCAAGAAATCTCTCAATTTTGATGAAGATTCCCATGATCAAGTATAAGAGGTAGCCAGATTAGCGGAAGCTATGTGGCAGCAAGCTATGGAAAAGTGGTGCAAAATCTTTTTGGATCAAGACCAGACTACAATGGATAGAGAAGCTAACATGGATGACTCACCTCGATGAGATCATCCTCAGGGCGTCAGCGATGTCTCACCACGGTTGTCACCTTCTATGCTGCCCCTACTCATAAGAGCTCCAACACCTTCGCTAACCCTTTGGTTGACACCCCTTTGACGTGCCTCACAGCCCCACTACCATCTTAGTTCCCACTCTTGAAACCCTAATATTACCAAACCCAAACCCTAAAATCCCCATTGCTGCCCTCTAATGCCTGCCCTATGCTCGCCAACCACGCAGCTGCACTCGCTGTTCTCTGGCAAGCCACCCTTGAGGCTGCCAAAGACTTTGGCCATCAGCAATTGCACCCACAATACTCCCAATCCATCCCTGCCCTTTCATTGCCTTTTATGATCACCACCAAGATTAGTTTTGACAACCAACCGAATTTATTCTCTTTGATTAGATCACCAGCAACACCCTTTATCACTGCTGTTGCACATCCAACATCACTTGCTGCCAACCACCTTAACATCAATAACCCTTAACAACACCTCTGCACAACACTTACAAACCCTAATGCCATCCCAACACCCTTGCCTATTGGTCTTGCACCACTTGAATCTGAAAATCGCAATTGTAGTCTATGTCCAGTCTTGGGTACAACCAAAACCTCCTTGGCAACCCTCTATAACTTTCTTTCACTCTCGCTTAGTTAGGGAAGCCTCCATGGCCTCCTAGATAGTGGCAGTTTACTGCTTCCGCCTTTAAAAGAGTCATGTTTAGATAATTGCCACACCCAGGCATTTCCCTGGACATCTCTCAATAGGTCAAGTGGAACTTTGGGATCATCTACCACAAACAAGTATCATTCCGTCTATTCATGCAGCTGCAGTCTTGTGTCTGAAGGAAGCATCATATCCTACTGGGAGCTAGATTGATTCATTTTTTTATCCAGGCTAGATGAATGGAACCCAATAGATCACAATGTCTGTTGGATGTGCTTCAAAGTCACCCTTGGATCCTCTCTTGGCTGACCTATGGGCCAAGGGATACTCTCTAGTCTCTACCACAGACTGGTCCATCAACTTGGCCTCCTTAGCCCCTGGCAATCCTACCTATTAGGCTGCCTACTCTGTGGTTACAGCTTGACAATTCTTGGCACATTGCTAAAGAATCTAGTGCTACAACTGTACTGACATACATTTGTAATAGCCTGCATTATCTCTGAGCATATTTGGCCCCTTATCACTGATCACTTGGAATTGCTAGTTAGGTGGAATGAATCACCACTAGATGAAGCTATAGAGTTTTTTACTGCGTTTGATTGTGTTTGTTTTTTGGGGGGGGGGGGGAGTAATGTCAAAAACCTTTTTTGCAGGCTGGATCCATCACCTTGTCGGTCAACTCCGAGCCCAGTTTCAGTCCTAGCCTAATTTAATAAGCAGGTTTTGGTTTAGGTGTTAAAATATTAAGGTTTTGTAAGTAGAGTTTTGTAGGTCTTAAATATAACAGACCTATTAAACCTAGGCCTTCTAGAAAATCCTGTCTCGCTTCTTAAGATATGTTCCCAGCTCAACCTCCATAATAAATTAGTTTGGAGTGGGCTCTTTCCTTTCTCCTCCGTCTCTCTCATTGCCCTCTAAGAGCATGAACCCTAGTTCTAAGCACACACGTATTCAATTGACTCCTCAATTTTCCCGTAACTTAGATTCTGAACTTGGGACGGTGTCATCATAGGTTTGTCTTTTTAGTTTCTAGGAGCATTATGCATCTGTACCTTTCCATTTTTAGGTTTACTGCGGCAGTTTTGGGTTCTTAGACATTGGAATTGTTTGCCAACATCAGGTGACTTTCAACACAGCTTTTGATGCATCAAGTAGTAGTAAGAAAAGAGCATCACTTCAATGATTGAATTCGATTTCTTTATGGTTATTGGAAGATTGAAATTTCATGCGCCTGTGTGTTAACATAAAAACCCTTCCGTAATTTAGCTGAACTATAAAGGTTCACTTTAACTTTAAATTATTATCAAGTTGCCTTTGATTTTGTTTTGTTAGCATATCACAATCCTCATCCTGTTTTGTTGTGCTAAATGGCATAGTGGTTATTTTCCCTGAAAAAAGGAGTGAAAAAAGCGACACATAAAGGAGTTAATATAGGAGAAGGAGGATTGTTTTATTGAAGGATAAAATCAGATTATTAGAAGGTAAAAGAGTCAATGTTTCATTTTATGTAACAAAGAAGGGGTATCGGTGTTCATGATTCATATGGTACAAATTAATGTTAAAGTTATTTTAAAATAATTTCTACAATGATATTTATTCATGTCGTTTCATAATGTGGCTAAGTTATGTGATGGCTATTAAATCATTTCCTAAACTATGTCAAGAATTATATAAAGGTGTATATATATTTTTATCTATTCTTGCATCATGCAAATTGATTCAGCTGCTAGCAAGCGTGTCATTGGTTCTTTCAGATTGCTGAGGTGAAGAAAACTATTGAAACTGCTCATGGTGCTGATGTCTATCCTGCTACAAAGCAACTGCTTATTCATCAGGGGAAAGTACTTAAAGATAACACCACACTGGAAGAAAATAAAGTTGCAGAAGATAGTTTTATTGTTATTATGTTGTCAAAGGTAAAAACTTTACCCATTTCTACTTCATTATTACGATGTGAGCTGGGGCTCAGAAATTAACTTTTGAGTGTGGGCATCCATTCGCAGCTTATTCTTTCTATTGCCGGTTTAATATGATATCGGCAGCTGAACCTTTATTGATGATTCTAATTATTGTGCCCAAAATGCTGTGATTAGCACTTGTGTTATATGTGTGTGTGTGTGTGTGTGATTATTATTATTCATAGTGATATTCTGGGTTGTTATCTCCTTCAATCAGATTTCTTATTTGTATGAATAACTCATTTCCTGTTTGTTCTCCATAATTTTTGAATAGTCCATGTGCAAAGCTGGCAACACCTTTATTTGCTTAGACATCAGCTTCAAAGTGCCAAATGTATGGTGTATGATGTTGCTAACTTTTGTTACCTTTCTATCCGGATTCATTTTGGGTGCTTAAAAATATGTTGGGGATAAAGCTCATAATTCTTAGCTTATAAAATGTTGGTTGTAAGACTTAGTTAGCATGCTGGCATTGGGTGTTACAGATTGTGAAGTATGATATTATGGGTTGTCTGCAAATTGGATAAAGCTACTACCTATTTCTGGATTTTTGAATGTTTGGGGGTTTACATAGTTGTTTCAGTCTGAGTCGTGTTGACTGGCTAGAAAATGAACAAAAGTTGTCTATTGGTTCAAAAGACCTTTGTGGTTGCATAAATATAACCCTCCTTGAAGCTTGGTTGCAGGGAAGCCAAGTGAACTGTGCCATATCATATGTGTGGAGAAGAGAGGGGGGGGGGGTTAGTGGAGTTGTTTCCTAATTTTTAGGGGCATTTTAAGTCGTTGGTTCTTCTGTTTGGTGTTTGCTCTGTGTATCCCATGTTTTTTATTAAGATAATCGTATTTATTTTGATTTCTAGTGATATTGTCTTTTTTCTTTTGTTGGCAATAGCGCACAAGCTCATCAGATGAGGGCTCTGGGCCATCAACAGCAGCATCTTCTGTGGTGAGAATAAGTCTTGAACTGTTTTCAATCTATTTCTTGCTGCTTTAATCTACTCTTTGTCATATACTTCAGTCATTAAAACACTAATGCAGTGATAACCTTTGATCTAATGTAGTTAAAAGTTGTTATCTTCCTTTTCTATGATATTGTAAAAATCGGAATGTGGTGACTTTTTGATTGAATTTATGATGATGTGCATGCTTAATATAGATGATATCTATGATATTTGTGGCCCTCGATTTCCCTTCGAGTGCATGGTAGTTTATGGTAGGTATGAGTTTGATTGAAGTGGATTTCTTAGTTTCTTTTTTCCATACAATCTCATTCCTTAGAATGGGCATCCATTGCATCTAGTAGAGTCATCACATATTTTCAACTTAAATATTTTATGATCAATTTTTCATAGATTAGGTCCATTTAACACACACATCATGAACATATAATTAAAAAGCGGTGCTGCTATAGCTTATTGACTGCTATTTAGTGGTTTTTGGGTCAACTGTAACATGAAATTATCGATACGCTATGGTTTTAAAATTTCATATTTGATCGGTTGATAAATTGTTGCTAAATTGGAAGATACTAGCAATAAAACGGTATACATCGGTGATTTATTATAAATTCTTAAATCTAGTTAAAAAAAAGCATGCCTGATAATTTCTTCATATTCATTTACTATATAAATCTTGGATCAAATTAGTATTGAATAATAATAATACTGCTATTTATTACCCTCACATATACTACTAAATAAAATATATTTTTTCAATTTAAGGTAAATTTAGGGTTATTAGGACAATTTAACATATAATGACTCACTGAAATACTTCTAATATAATATAAAACACTAGTCTATTGAATATTTATTGTCAAATGATCAATAAGTAATAATTAGAGTATATCGTGAAATAAAATTAAAATTCATGCTGCGATGACTGCTACACATAATTTATCGTTTGCGACGCTTTGATACCGCGATACTGCGACCTTAACCACGAATTTATTACCCAATCATGAATGATCTTAGGTTCTAGGTCATGATGCCCTAACATTACTCTGGTCAATTTGCTTTTGGTAATCATTTTACTATCTCTTTGTTTGGGATTCATAGTCTTGTTAGTGTTGTGAGGAGGTTGGTTATTGTTACCCTCCTATTCTTATTTATCTTGAACCTGCATGAATGCCTGAATTTATAAGGAAAAATACTGGCTGTGCTTTTATTTGTGTAGATTTCCTAATGCTTGCTTTAGTCCCTGATTCCTAAACGTGTAAGTGTAATTTATTTATTTTCTTGTAGAAGTATTATACATTGTTTGGACTATGTTATGGAGTTATGAGGGTGTAATACTTATAATCTTATCTATGGGATTTAATAGAGGTGAGCTTCCAGGTAGGCAAACTGGTGTTGGTCCAGGCAATAAGTTGCGGTCGTGGCTGCTATGGGGTGTCATGGTCCCATGGAGGATATTTTATGTGTTGTGTAATTGTGTTGTGTCTTGTATAGGTTGACCTAAACACCACAAAATATTAGCTAATGCATAATATCGAGAGTGATATTTTATTATATGCACCGGTCTCTTTTACCTTTATCCACTTGAAATGTACTGCTTGATTATCTACTGTCTTGGCCAAGTGGTAGTGATGTGAATTCGTTTCAGTACCCATATGACCTGGTCATATCAAGTCAAGACTCAGTCATATCAACTGACAACTAAATTAAAACAAATCATTTTGAGGTCAGCATTGGTCAAGATTCACCTCAAGCTACTATTGTACCATCTGATCAAGTAGACAAATATGGAAGTTTGTAAACTTGGTAACAAGGATATCAAGCCCGTTTGAAAGAAGGAAGAATTGATTTATGAGGAAACATATTTACCCTAGAAATTGGAAATCATTGGAAAGCTTATGAAATTGGGATTCTAATGCACTTTATAAAACATAAATTTGAGCTTTAAATAAAAAATTGATGGCTGTTATGTTGAATTTTGAGGTGGAATGAGCCATGTAATGGACGATTTCAGCTTTTATGTTCATCATCGTTGACGTTTGACTTTAATAATAAAAAAAACTATTCTCTTGGTGAGTTCTTCCTCTTAAATATCTATTATGTGATTGATATATTAAGAATTCTTCTTTTAGAATATTTTGTGTGATTCGAATTAAAAATTTAGTTTGTGATTCAAACTCACAATCATATCCCCACCCTAATACCTCACGCCATTTCTACCCTTGTCCAATTTGTCCCTCACCAATCAAAACCTCAACCATATTCAGTTTTCACCAACCAACTCCAATTCTCACCAATTTCAATCTTTATGCTTCTACTACACATTAGGCTGTCTAATTAGATGCCCTGCAAAGTCTGCCTTCACTGACGTTTAAGAGCATTGTGATACTTGGTTGCTTGGTCCATCACCCTTTCCTTTGACTCTCCGAGAATGAATCTTTGCTGGTGATTAGTCTAATAAGTAGTGACATTGTGTGCGTATGTCCTTATACCAGCATTAAGTATAACAATGGAATAAAATATCATTCGATACACCAATATCTGTCTCGTATATATATATATATATATCAGATTATTAGTTTTCTGATATGTAAAATGTCTGATATATGATGCTAAAATGAAATAACATGTTTGTTAGCCAAAATTTCCTGATATTTACCAAAATTTTATAGATATTTGCTGATATTCAATGATATTTATTGCGGAAAGTTCAAAAAATCATACCACGATAACTGTGGCACTTCAATACCACAGCATCAGTATCACGACTGTGATTTTATTATCTGAGCATTAATCTTAATATAGGTTCATAGATGCCAAGTGATGCATTCAGTGTTCGATATTTGGATCAAGTATGTTTTGCCTGTGACAAGCGCATGGGATATCCACCAGTCACTATTTGCACTGTGTTCTCTTTGAATCTGCTATTCTGCTCAATATCTGGATATTTGTTGTCTTTTGCATTTCTGTCTTTATTCACATGTACATGTCTCTCCTATTTAGGCCACTCCAACAACTGCACCTGCGCCCACTGCAACTCCAACATCAACAGGAGGCCCTGCTCCTGTGGCAGATGTAACTTCGTAAGTTTTATACCTTTCTTGGTCTTGCATTTCTGTCATGATAGCGATGTAAATGCATGATGCAGCTATTTTTGCTCCTGTTCTCAATATCTATGGTCTTTTTTTTTTGACAGTCCATCGACTGTGCCTGTATCAGTCCCCGCTCCTGATTCTGCTTCAGCTGCCACTGCTTCACCTGTAGTGTGAGTAGTAATTATCATATAGATGTGAAACGATCTCTCTGATCTTACTGGTAGTTTCTGGATACCTCCTTTTGTGGCCTTAGATTGATACCATTTATTGTTGCAGACAAGAGACCGGTGTTCATGGTCAAGCTGCTTCCGATCTTGTGGCTGGAAGTATTCTTGAGCAAACAATTCAGCAGATACTTGATATGGGTGGAGGGACATGGGATAGGGACACTGTCGTTCGCGCTCTTCGTGCTGCATATAACAACCCAGAGAGAGCTGTTGAGTATTTGTACTCTGTATGTATTAAACTATCCCTTTGATTTGGTTGGAGGTGTTAGTTATTGCATGATTAGCAGTTGATGTTTGCACTATAATCTTGGATTGGCATCTCTCCTCAGCAAGTAAAAAAGAAAAAAAAAGAAATTTAAACTGTTATTTTAGTGTATGAGTGACTTTCGCCTTAATTTTGGTGAATGAATTAGCATCTTGAGATAGATTATGCTCAGAAAACATATCTTGATGAGAATGACATTGATGCCTAATTGATACACGTGTCTATTCTAAGGATAGCTATTTCATTTCATTAGATTGCTTCTTTCTATCTCTGTTTTTTTTAGTGATGTTATATCATATATGTGCTTATGATTTAGGGTATACCTGAGCAAGCTGATGTCCCGTCAGTAGCTAGAACTCCAGCCGGTGGGCAGCCTACAAGTCGTTCGGCTTTGCCTCAACAACCAGCAGATCAGGCACCAGTTCCCTCCGGTGGCCCAAATTCCAATCCTTTGAATCTCTTCCCTCAGGTATGCTGTCCATAAGATGTTTAATTCTCAGAATTTGAGATTGCACAGAACTTAAGTACTCCTTCATTAGCAGGGTCTGCCAAATGTTGGTTCAAATGCAGCAGAAGCTGGTGCGCTAGATTTTTTACGGAATAGTGACCAAGTGTGTTTTTCCATACTGTGTATCCTCTGTAAAATTAAGTGCATACTTTTGGACATTTGAAATAATCCCCACCTCTTCCCTCATCTTAATGTTCTCATTTGATGAGGAATATCTCATGAATATTTGGTCTGATTGTATTTTAGTTTCAAGCTTTGAGGGCAATGGTGCAAGCCAATCCTCAGGTTTTACAGGTTCGTTTTCTACTTGCTACTCAACTATTTCACAAGTCGTTTCAGACTTCTTTCCCATTTTGTTGTATGGCATTTGTTTTCTTTCTTCTGGGCCTTATGATATCCCCGCTGCTTGTGAGCAGCCTATGCTTCAAGAGCTTGGGAAACAAAATCCTCAGCTGGTTGGGCTTATTCAGGAACATCAAGCTGACTTTTTGCGTCTGATCAATGAACCAGTTGAGGAGGGAGAGGGGTAAGATGCTTTCAAGTAAATAGCAATAACCGAATTTATAACTTTCTCATCAGGATCTATTTCTGTTGTATCTTTGTTGTGGCATTTTGCTTTTGCAATCAATAATTGCTCGGCAGATTTACTGAGTCGACAATGTTTCAGTGACATACTAGGTGAGCTTGGTGCGGCAATGCCACAGGCAATAGAAGTAACTCCAGAGGAGCGGGATGCCATTGAACGCGTAAGCCTTTTTTTTTTTTTGCCAATTTATTTTCCTCAGGTGATATGACATTTGGAGGAGCTTGTTTGACCAGACTCCCTTGAAATACTTAAATTGGTGGCCTGAAGGATGAAGCAATAGAATTAAGAAAAGGATCATGCTGGAGTTGGCACGTGCAAACAATACTGCAGTGCTGAACTCATATACACGCTCATCCTATATGGAAAATTGAAAGATGGAAAGCTATGACCACTGAATCAGATTTCCTCCTTTGCTACTAGCATCATATGTTCTCTAATTAGAGTGTTTGGTGGATTAGCCTTCTTCAATATATACACATATTATTCTGATTTGAACATGTTTTGCAGCTTGAAGCGATGGGTTTTGATCGAGCGACAGTCTTGGAAGTGTACTTTGCTTGCAATAAAAATGAGGAGTTGACAGCAAACTATCTACTAGATCACATGCATGAGTTCGAAGATTGATATCTGGCGAGTAGTAAAGTGTATATGGTCCATAACTAAAGGGTGTCTTTTGAACATATGTTACATGTACATGGTTGTGAAAACCTTTGCTCCAAACGTTTGTATTTTAGTGTCTGGGGGATATAATCGCTGTTTTTATGACATTGCTTGACTAATCCCATCGAATTTGCATGAAATGTACAGTCATATGCAGTTGCTTCTTTTGCCTTTTCTCTTTTCGTTGTATTGCGATTGAGATTGATTCGAAGTGACGCATCAAGACGAGAGTATTTTTGACTTTTCGTTATCTTTTTCTTTACAATCCCAGAAATATATTTGGCATTACAGCTGTCCGTCGGCCGGGTTTAAACCGGGTTAAGGCGGATGGAGGTGTATGGCTATGGGATGACCTAATTATTTATTAGTGGACCTTGATAGGTCTTTAACACCAAATTAATTTGATTTAAATTAAATAGGTTAAAATAGGTTAAAATATCGGATATAAAAATAGTTCGGAAAAAATTTTCTGAATTAGGATAGGTTTAAAAAGGGTCGGAAAAAGTAAAATAATTGGAATTAAGTTTTAGAAATTTATTTTTGGATTACGGATCAAAAGATTATTAATAAAATAATTTAAAATAAGATTTACGGGTATAAATAAAATTAAACTAAATAATCCAATTTCTATTAAAATTTTAACTTGATTAAATTTATAATTAAACCATCAAAATAATATAAAAAATAATAACATTTTTAAAATTAAACCTCTTAAAATAATAATTATAGCTAATTATACGATTATTAATTTATAATTATGGTTTTGAAAAACGGGGTATTACACGTGTACCCCCTATTGGGTGTATGGAAAACCTATAGAGCATAAGTGAGCCCCTTGACCCTAAGGCCCAAACTATGCACTTGGGGGCCAAATCCGAGGCATGAGATTCCTTTCCAAACTCAATTATTCCTCTTTAAGTGATTAGTGTATTATGAAATTCCAGGTTATTAATTTTAGAACAACAAGGTTCATAATATTACAACTTAGCCATCAATCAATCAACTAAGGGACCACGAGGGTCACAACAATCAACCGTACAATGTCAAATCCAAAAGACCACGAGGGTCACAACAATTCCAAGCCAACACTACCTAGGGTTAGGCATCATATCATAGCCCTAATAATTATCCGATTTAGTTATTCAATCCATTTGTCCAATTATTTCCAAAATTATTCCGAGGCCAACACTTATTTCAACTAGTCTAATTATTCACTTTAAATCACATTTTTTCCCTAATGACCAAAATACCCTTCGACCTATAACTACCACATTTTCCTTTACTTTACTACCAGGTTTATCTCCATAGGATATTTGTCATGAAAAAGCTAACATAAAATAGCTAATGATAATTTTAACATATAATAATTTCTTCGATATGACAAAAGACTATATTACCCCTAAGTATTCACTATACATGGTACATGTATACACTCTTAGCATACATTTCGAGTATCTCATAAAATTCATATAATTTTCACAAATAACTTTTAAATACGAATCATGGTATATCAAATTTACATTTTTACCCCTAGCACATGCAACACATAATAATCACCATTTAAGTACATTTATACTCTAAGTTAACATGCTATATGTCCAAAATTATCTAAAATATCCAAGGGACACATTTAACTCATTTGTAGGTCTACCATGAAATACGACAAAATTTCGGTTGAACTCTAACCCTAAACATGCCCATTTCTCTTTAGCAAAAATCCATATATATTGTCATAAGCATACACTCTCAATTTTTAGAATACTACCTTGGCATATAAATATTAGCATAGTAACATATATTAGTCTACACATCATAATATTCACATAGAAACAAACTACAACATGCTTCCAATTTCCGACAAAATATACATCATTTGATCTAGTATACTTTTTATCCTAAATAATTAAACTAACATTTTCACACAAGTTTCTACCGTCTACGGATTATTTGAATTTACCTTTGAGCTTAAGAAAATAATACCACGTAAGCTTCTTCTGAGGATACCTTAAGCGAGGTCGATATTACTTAAAAATAAATAACACCATCCACAACTATGCATGCATTAGTATCTATACTAGATAAAATAATAAAATGATAATCTATGTGAACTAATGCCCAAAATAAGATTAGGGAATTAACCAAGGCTTTCGGGGCATGGAACTACTACGTACCACACATATCGAAGGGTAGAATACTTAATCTAGAATTAGTTGCCGCTTGGAGAGGCAAATCATGAGGAGAGAGGGAAGCTTGACAAGGCTGCAAGTTGGGTGATTTTTGGGTAGGAGTTCGATGGTGAAAGGGAGAAGTTTGGGGGTTGCAAACAAGAGTATCTAGTGTTGGAAGTAGGGGGAGAAGGAGAGGATTTGCAGGGAGAAAATAAAGGACCGAAAGGGAGAGGGAAGGAAGGACTTTTGCTGCAAGTTGGGGCTGAAGAAGGGAAGGGGAAGTGGGGAAAAGATGGGCAGTTGTAGGGGTTGGATGGGATGGATGATGTAGGTCGGCTGAGGAGAGATGGGTGACGAATGCATGGGAGATGGGAAAGGGGCCTGAAAGGGGAAAGTTGGTTGCGTGGAGAAGGAAAGAAATGGGTGTGTAGATGGATAGAAATGTTGAGTAGGTGCATAGGTTGAGAGGAGGAGAAGATGATGGCTGCCACTTGGTGGGAGGGTTGGGTTACGTGTGGTTTTGTGGCTGCATGTGGCTGGGTTCACGTGAAGGAGATTGACTAAGTTGGTTTGCTACGGGTTGCAAGGCTAGGATGACTTGAGGAAGGAGTGTAGCAGGGAGGGTGATGGGATGTGTTTGGGGAAGAGGTAAGGCTGCATTGCTGGGTGGTTGCGAGGACCAGTGGAGTGTGCACATGCATGGAGAGAAGAAGAAAGAAACAGGTTGCATAGGGAAGAGGGTTGCTCGACAGGTTGGGGGAGGTTAGGCTGAGATTAGAGTGGGAAAAATATGGGGATTGGGTTAGAATTTAGTTAGCAAAAATACCCAATAATATTAGGCTTTTAAGAGTATAAACACTAGGGAAAAATCCTACCTATTCAATGTTTTATTTTTACCATTATTCTCACTATTATTATCATGATCAATATTATTATTATTAGTGTTATCACTACCACTCTTTATTATCATAATTATTTCTAAAATTATTATTCTCACAATTATTTTTATTGGTATTATTTTTAAGAGTGTTACTCATCATAAGGCTATTGTTATTACCATCATTTCTATTTTGATTACTATCTACACTCTTATTATCGTTATTATTACCATCATCAAGTTTTATCTTCCTCTACTCATATATACACTAGTCTGGGTTATTATCATAATTTAATAACTATATACTTACTTGTAACAACAAGACGTTCATTCTAAAAAGAATCATATGATTTATTATGCTTGCTAATCAAATTTTAAGTCTTGCATATTTAAATTAAGGATTTATTAAAACAAGGTATTACAATTGCAAAAAACGCAGCGTTCCATATTTGTTCTCTCAGATCCCTCCTTCGGCCTCTAAGCCAAGCAAGAGAGTTATCGATGGTAGACCTAAGCATTACGCAAGTGTACCCTATCCAGTCACAAATCCTATACTAGATCCTACCCATCACTGTGTAGTGTAGGAACAAGTGGTTGACTATCTTCTGCTCAACCTTACAGAAATGACAACCCAACTCCCTTATATCAATGAGTTGGAGCCTAACCAAGATTGTAGAATCGTAGAATCTTAAGATCCAAATCAGGAGTTTAACAACTATGGTTATTAGCGGGGGGTTTGACCCATTATAGACATTTGCGATTACAAACACACATTTCCTATACTTTTAAGACACATGTCACGATTTACCTTCTTTGTAATGACTTAAGACATAGATAGTTTATAAGACAAACCTTTTGTTTTTTGAGATGTTATTTTGTTGAGCCTTTATTTGGCTACACCTGTCCTAGCTATCTAAGAAATATTTCTAGGAGTGTAGTATTGCTAACTTTAACGGTCTGTGGTGACACGTGGTACTATTATCTAGCTATTATGTATAAAGATGGGTGGGGAATGAAAGTAAAGGAAAATGATATTTAACAATCTCCTCAGTTCATCTAGGCTCTTTCCTTCCCTCACTTTCTATTATGTTATGGAGATTGATTCTTTGCTTGATAGTAATTAATATCACCGTTCCTAGCATTGGTGATCTCAATAAGATCACACAACAATGGTAGAACTTGAGCAAACCCATACTCTTGGGCGTCACAAGTAGGGTTGTTTATGTTATTCGATATATGCTTATCCGATTCGATTCGAAAAAATAAATAACTGATCCGATTTTTTTTTTCAAATCAAATATATGATCCAATCAACGAAAAGTCAAACAAACTAGATTTCTGATTCGATAAATATAAATAATATCCGATCCAAAGAAAAATATTTATACATTTTTATAATTTTTTATTTTATATATAATTATATATAAATAATTTTAAATGTGTATATATATATAATTTTTACTTACTTGATTTATTATTTGGATCAAATTTTAATTTAGTTGAAATTATATTTTTAATATAATCAATTTTTAGATATTTATACAAAAAAATAAAAATACTTTGTGTGTTGATTAACCCTATCCACCTAGTCACCCACCCCTTCCTTATTTTTTCTCCCCTCCTCTCTCTTCATTTCCCATTTTTTCTTTGCGGTGCAAACTAATTTCAAAACCCCTAACTTCGAGCCCCAACCTCTTGCTTTGGTGCTTCTTACTCCCTGCGTGATCCCCCCTCTCTCTCTTCAATCAATCCACACCAACTCGCCTCACCACTCGATGACACCACAATAAACTGCCACCACCTCTGAGATCTAACAGATCAGTAGATGACAGTGGATGGCAGCAGCTGATGACATGCCACCTCGCCTTGCCACCACCGACTACCCTAGTGGCGTTTGCCTCTAGCAAATGTTCCCCGACTGATAGATATTATATTAATTATATAAATTATTTATGGTTATATAATATAAATAGCCTTGACATTATATTCATTGTGTAAATTAATTATGGTTATATTGTGTAAATAGTCTTGACATTATATTAATTGTATAAATTAATTATGGTCATATTATGTAAATAGCTTTGTATATTTAATTTCCTAAACTCTATCCTAAAATGGAGGATGTACATTGTATTTTAAGACAATTAACGAGAAGACTAGGCAAGGAATTCAATTCCAAAAAATTGTGTAAATTAATTAATATACAAGGCTATTTACATAATATGATCATAATTAATTTATATAATTAATATAATATTAAGGCTATTTGCATAATATGACCATATTTAATTGTGTAATATGACCATAATTAATTTACATAATTAATATAATGTTAAGCTTATTTACATAATATGACCATAATTAATTTACACAATTCTAGTAAAGTTCTGCTTCCATTTACATGCTCTATTTTGGCTGATTTCAATGGGTATATTTTTTTTTCAGAACCCTAACTTTTATTTTGATTAAATTTCTATGATTAACTTATGATAAGTTAAATTTATTATTGAATTGGTGATGTAATGTAGCTTAAAGAATTGGATCCGATAGAATCCAATTAAATCTTGTGATGTAGAAGCTTTAATTTTAGTTTTAATATTAAATATTTGTTGAGCATGTATGTCATTTGCTGAACGGATCAGATATTTGCTCTATAGATCGGATAATATCAAATATATTTATAATTTAATTTTTTATATTTAAAATTTTATTTGAATAATATCGGTTATATTTGATATGCGATTTAAAAATTTCAATATTTAATTTTTTAAATATTTGAAATTTCAAATACAAAATTGTTCTTAGATATTTATAATATTAAATATTTGAACCGTGAATAACTTAGCAATTGAGTTCGTAACAGTTTAATTTTAAGGAAATCTACATAAAATATTTAGCCTTTTCAATCGCAGGCTATGGAAACCTTATTTGTAATAATTACTAAGACCATATTCATAGAGCGAATAGTAGCCGATATAAGTAATTTTCAACGCGGTTGGTATACATTTTGTGAAATACCGATATAACTAGTGCGAACGGTTGATCCAATTGATTAGTTATACGAAATACGAGTGGCAGTGGCACTGGCACTTGACTACTTGAGTATGGTCCAAAATATAAACCTGATTGAAATGGACTTAAATTGATCGTAAATATAAGTATACATTTTATATAATATATAGTTATATACACATTAAATATACATCTTATAAAAATATCAACACACATTTTACATCTTACATATTTTACAAAATATCAGTACTCATCTATATATATATAAAAACGGAGTTGTCTAACAGACAATATACAGACAAATTTTCCCGCCTAAATTATATTCATTATTACTAATCATAAATTACTTCTGTCATATATTATTGCTAATTATTATTATTGCTAATTAATAAGATGGAATAATTAATATATCTATTCATTAATATAATGCAACTATTTATTTCCTATGTGCATTAAATGCATATAACTATTCATTTGCCGCACATTTATCGAACAACTAATTTTAATAAAATATTAACCAAATATTTTCTTAATTAATTATCTAAACATATGCAGAAAACTATGCAACTGTTTATATCCTATGTGTAGTAAATACATATAACTAATTTTAATGAAGTATTAATTAAGTATTTTCTTAATTAATTACCTAAACATATGCAGCCAACTATTCATCTCCTACGTATTAATTGAGTTGTCAAACTTTTCATCTTCTGCATATTAATAAATAAATAATATAAATAATTAATACACTATATAAAGTGCCATATATTATTGCTAATTAATAAGATGGAATAATTAATATAACTATTTATTAATATAATGCGACTATTCATCTCCTATGTGCATTCAATATATATAACTATTTATTTGGTGTACATATGTCGAACAACTAATTTTAATAAAGTATTAATTAAATATTTTCTAATCAAATATTTTCTTAATTAATTATCTGAACATATATAGAAAATTATTCATTTTTTGTGTATTAATTAAATTGTTGGATTATTCTACATTTGAATATATAAATAATTAATACACCAAATAAAGTGCATATTCATTTGATTTACATGCATATGTCCATTGATACAATGTGAATATTCATCTCTTATGTACAACAAATGTATATAATTATTTATTTATTGTATCTATGTAAAACAACTGATTTTAATAAAGTATTAATCAAATATTTTCTTAATTAATTACTTGAACATATGCAGCCAACTATTCATTTTATGTGTATTAATTGAATTGTCAAACTATTCATATCCTACATATTAACATATAAATAATTGATAAATAATCAATACACCAAATGAAGTACATAAACCAGTCAAACAATACATATGCATCTGCTGCCATTAATATAATACAACTATTCTTATCCTACATGCAGCAAATGCATATAACTAAATTTAATGAAGTAGTAATCAAGTATTTTCTTAATTAATTACCTAAATATATGCAACCAATTATTCATCTCCTGCGTATTAATTGGGTTTTCAAACTCTTCATCTACTACATATTAATAAATAAATAATATAAATAATTAATACATTATATAAAGTGCATAAACCAGTCAAGCAACACATATGTATAGGTTCATATATATATTTATTTGCTGTCATATAACTATTCATCTGTTGTCATTATTATAATATAATTATTCATCTTCTATGTATTAATTAAGTAATTATCTATAATTAAAACACCAAATGAAGTGGTTATATAAATTAATTACATATAACATTTCTACTTCTCACTTCCTCCCTTTATTAATTTTGATTTTGTCTCTAATTATATAATTATAAGCCAGTTGAAAAATTAAAAAAAAAACACTGCATAAGCTCAATAGGGAGTAAAGACAGAAGCATTCAAGTTTCAGAAAATGGCACCTATCTACATATATCTAAACCAAATTCACCCATCAGAAGATTATTAGTGCATAATGGTGTAGTGAGTTAATCTAATATTTTCTAATTATTCTTTGTTTACTAGATGTCATAGGTAAGATTGTGAAAATAAAACTTGAAGGCATACGTGAGAACCAAAAAAAGAATTTGACCGAGTTAATGGATATTTTGCTGGAGGACAATGAGTGAGTAGAAAGAAGAAATAATTTATCATATTATTGTTAACAGGTATAATAGTTGCATAAAAAATTAATTCCTTGCTTTCTAGGTGTGATTGTAAAAAAGAGAGGTTAGAATGTTGACTTTGGGATGATGAAGTTGGTCAACTTAAGAATTTTTTTTAAGAGTAATTGTATGGAGCCAGTGGTTGTTTTATGTTTAAAGCAACTGATTTTAGCGGTATTTTTAATAGCAAATATTCACAACTAAATGTCATAAAAAAATTGCAACATCATTTGTTTGCAAAATTAATATTTTCCCCTATATTACAGGTACAGTGAAAGTACATAATACTTTTCATATCAGTAAACTACTAATTATTTTATACAATGATAATAAATAAAAGTCACGGTCAATCAAAATCCCATGTTGAATCACTATTGAAAAAACTAATATTTGGCCACGGTTTGTTTTACGTTATAGTGTCAAGAGTTACACATCGTAATAGACTAAAAATATTGATATGTGACAATGAAAGAAAAGAAAGTACATCCACAGCAAATGTTGTCTTCAATGAATTGTTCCAAAATATCTAGCTACATTATGTATTTTCTTCTTCAGTTATTTGCTCCATATACTTCATATTTGTCATTTCTATATATAATGTATTACTTTATTATTTCATATTTCTCCCAATATCTTATCCTTTATATTGACTATGATTTCTTATAATAATTTTATTACTTCTTATAATATTTTTTATTCTTATTATTTTAAAATTTATTATTACAATGTCTAAAATTCTACCCGTGCATCGCACGGGAAAATGTAACTAGTTTGTAATAAAAGTAATCAACCCAACCCCGACTTTAAGTCCTGTCCCCCTGAGTCTCTCCTTCCCATCTGCTCCCTCCTCTTACCTCTTGCTTTCTTGCGCAGCTCATTGCTCGCCGCCATCGTCGACTGTCTTCACTAGCCCTGCTCTCTGCTTGTCGTGGCATTATCCCAACCACCATGGAAGTGATCGATATTTTCTGAAGATTAATTTGGCAATTTCTAGCAATCGAAGCTCGCCACCGTTGAATTCTTTGTTGATAAACCGATTATTTCATTTTTCATGTTTGGCTTTGCTCTGATTTGTCCATTTTTGTTTGATTTGTTAAGTTTTTAACTTGATTGTTTTTTGCTTGATTTTGTTATATTTTCTATTTGATTCGATTTCTTCATGCTTTCTTCACGACAAAACC
Source organism: Tamarix austromongolica (assembly GCA_039764185.1). Lineage (NCBI taxonomy): Eukaryota > Viridiplantae > Streptophyta > Magnoliopsida > Caryophyllales > Tamaricaceae > Tamarix > Tamarix austromongolica. The sequence continues at coordinate 82,068,653 of CM077809.1, read as the reverse complement.
AGGGAAAAGGGGGCGGGGGTTGTGGGGCTGACTGTGGAGAGCAGAGAAAGGGAAAAATAGTTGGAAGTTGATTTAAATTAAAGTATTTAAAGTTATATAATTTATTTATTATTTACGTTTTTTTGGGTATTCTAATATACATGTATATATAGAAAATATTATCTGTACATTTATATATAATTAGGTATATATATTAGTATAATTATATGTACATAATATTTTATATTTGGAACTAAATACTTTAGGATCATTTTAATTTTAATTTTATTAATTTCATTCAAATGGACTGCAAAGTAATTTTTTCCTGAAAAAATGGGTACTGCGTATGGATATATGATATTGTGATTGCTATATTTCATGATACAAGTATTAGAAAATATTATTCTTTAAATCAATATTTTAATATTGCTACTTGTTTTAGTTTGCTAGTATACTATATACATCTTTATCTTATTAAACTATTCAATTACTTTCGTTATGTTTGTATTTAATTTATGTTGGTTTAATTATAATTAAGGTTTTCAATACAAAGAGATGAGGCATAGATAAAAGTGAATAAAAACCCAACAAACACATACTAAAGTAATGAAGGGAAGATGTGAAGCAGCAAATAAAGGGCTTCTATCTTCCATTTTTTATCAACAAAATATTGAGGATAACATGATATTTTGAATAGTACAATTCACACATAAATCAATTGAAAAATTAAATTATGATATAGGGGCGGAAAATTTTATCTCTTATTATATATATTTTATATCAAGTATTTAGAAGTATTGGAAATATTATTAATACAATACCTATTTTAGTCTAATTTAATATCTAAAATGAGTATTCATCTAAAAAAACTCTTTCATTCTAAATACACTATACAAAATATGTAAAACATATGAGTATTTCTTTTTTCCATCCTTATTATTCCAATACCAAACGAACATAAAATTTAATTTGATTAGGAACAAAAATTAAAATGTTGACCGAAAATAAATAGTACTCAAGATTCAAACCCTTAATCTTGGAATTAGTAAACTACATCTCTTTCCTCACCACTTTGTTCTTGTTATTTGGTTGGTTCTACTCTATATCTTTTAATTGATAAACATAATATTATAAAACTAACATAAACTAAACTAAATTTATTAAAAAGTTATGAAACGAAACATTATATTGTATGCATTTTAGTAGTAAGACCATAGTATTAAAATCAGAATGGATTGGTCAATCCAACCATTGTATTGATGAATCGATCAAGTCATTGGCTAGATTTTACATAACGGTTCTTTGGAGTTCAAAATTAATCAAGAAGCAGTCGGACCAGTAAAAATAAGTGAACCGATCAAAAAATCAACTACTTCAACCTGTCAAACAAATGGTTGGAAGTCGATCAAATTCATATATAGTTTAATTTTTTATATTTTATATTTTTTTTAATTTAATATGTATCACTGATCCAACTACTAAATTAATAAACCAATTATAATGTCGATTCAATGACTGGTACGATTTTTAAAACTCTAAGAAAAATATAATTATATGCATATATGATGGTTTTATAGTAAACAATTGACTCCATTAAAATCTTGGTAATATGAAAATGTAGATCCTCACATTGGACATGAAGGCAATCACAGCGGCATATTTTTGTGATAGATTCTGGTTCAACTCTTCCCTTTGGTCATTCTTTCTCACTAGTTTTGGAATCCCGTGCCTTCAATTTGTTATCAAGAAAGTGTTCATATATTTTATTGTTTGGTTTTGTTTGGATTCTGAGGAGTCAAAATATTAAGATCTCGGACCTTGACCATCCACAGGAGATGCTTTTACGATGCCTTACTTGCAAAGATGTGTAAACTGCAAGTGTAAGACATTGCTATTTCCATTTCCTCCGTATAGATGGCTCTATTTGGATTCTGCTTTAAAATATATATAAATTTGCACTTCTTGAGACTGTTAAATGAATATCACTCATGTTTCTTCAAATTAAGAACCAACAAAAAAAAAACACATCGTAATTTTTTGAAACATTTTACGTAGTCTTTTAGCCATTTGAAATTTTGATGGAATTTTTTTATGTATATTTCCATTCATTTTGCTCTTCTTCAATATTGATAATGCATCAAATTAATAATTTTTTTATTTTTAAAAAATATTTGGAATGTTAATAAAATATTAAATAGGAAAAATGTATTAGGCAACCTTTTGTTTTTCTGAAATGTATTAAATAACCTTGAGCTTTTCAGATTTTACAATATAATCCTAAGTTTCTAGTGTTACGCCCAAAATAACTTTCTATCTAATTTTACTTTACAATATTAGTTTTGACCATTAAAATTTTAAAAATTAGGGAAAGAAAAGACCACAACGTCCTTTATATTTTATCAATATGGATGACAATAGGCCACCATAGAGGACATCCCCAGACCTGCCCCATTCTCCAATATTTGGTAACAACAAACTAATTCCACATCCTTACCTCAATCCTTGAATCAAACCATCATCCCCATCCCCAAAATACATACTCATTCCTAAAGCTTATTTTTTTCTTTTATGAAATTTGAAATAATAGGCTAAAATTTGTAACAAATTATGATTTTTTTATTCTTAATTTTTTATTTTTTAAGAAAAATTATAATGTTATAATGTATTTATTTATGTATGTACACGTATATGTATTTGTCAAGATGGGTTTGGGGATGGACTAAAATAATTTCTAAATTCAATCCCTAAAATGTCTTTCCAAACTCAAACCCAAACCCAACAAGGATTCCCTAATAGGCGACCCCATAGAAAATATTACCACCCCTATTTATCACTTTCCCTCTGTTTTCCTTATCATTTCCCCCTCCAATTCATAGTTGAATTACCTAATATACCCTTAATTAATTTGGACCCTTTCCTCACCTATTTTCTTAAATTAAGTTGTGAAAATAGCCTCTAACTAAAGAACAGTAATATTATCATTATTATTATTTACAAAAATAGTGATAAAAATTTATATTATATTATTATTTCTATAAATATTATAATTATAATAATTATTATTATAAATATTATTATTGTTATTATTTTAATTATAAATTTTAATTTTCCTAAATAATAATAATATTATACATTAATATATTACAACTATAATACTACATCCTTATAAAAAAGAAAGTCATTCTATCAATCAACATATTTTTAAATAAACTAATAAAATTAGTCTTAAAATTACACCTACATCCTTCATTAAAAAATAACAAAGTATTCAATGCCTAGATAATAGAAAAAAAAAAGGTGAGGGTAAAAATAGTAAGTAGACTAACTTTTTTAAAATGAAATTTTTTATACAAAAAATTGATAGAATGGTTTTCTTTTTGATATAGAGGGAGTAAAAGTTATGAATAATGATAATAATGATTCAAAATCCTAGGGTAACATATTACCTTCTCAAGTATTTTTTGCATTTTGAAATGCCACTGCAAAAGAACAAATCTCAATAGTTACAAGACAATTTTGTTTTTGGAAATTCAACATAGATAAATAATACCTTTAGAGATAAAGTATAAACTATCAAACTGCCATTAAAGTGCCCATTGATACCTTCCTTCTACCATATAATCCATAGTAGTGAAGTTTTTGAGACTTGCTGTAGTCGAACTAGAGATTATCCTCTTATATATCAACTTTCAAAAAGATATTTATGGATCTAAAGTTATGATTCAAGAAGCAAAACTAAGTTTAACTACAAATGTTTATTCAATAATCATACTTGTATCTAAATACAAAGCATGAAATCCAGATAAAAAGAACTTAAAAACTAAAAGTAAAATGAATAAGTGAAAGAATGTTCAAGTAGAAGAGATGAAGGTAAATTCTAGGGATCACTTTCAAGTACTAGCTAAATCTATAACTTCACTTTCAATGTGTCCTCCCCTATAGTGTTCATTGACATTGATTTAGTGGTTGGAGATCTATAATGTTGGTAGTACAGCTAGTCAAATGCAGGTGGTTTGAAGTGGTGGTGAGGCTAGCAAAATGGTGGTGGAGGAATATGAGAATGGGAGGAAGAGAAGATATGGAATGGAGGAGCTAGGTCAAGCAATGCCTATCTCTCATGCTTGTTTGGTCAATTGGATTTGGGGAAAAAGATATAAGAGAGAGATAGAAAGAGAGAGAGAGAAGGAGAGAGAGAGAGAGAGAGAGAGAGAGAGAGAGAGAGAGAGAGAGAGAGAGAGAGAGAGAGAAGGAAGAAAAAGACGGGGGTTTAGGTTTTTATTTATTTTTATTTTTTTTAAATAGAGATAAAGTTAAATTGATCATTTTACTGATAGTTTTTGAATTTTTTAAAAGTTAATGGAGGGTTGCATGGTATGTAATCCTCGAAGCTAAGGGTTATATTATAATTTTTTTTAAATTTAAGATTATTTTGTATATTAAAAAAAATATAGGGTTGTCTGATGCAGTAACCTATTAAATATAATGTTAGCCCTTCTTAGAAATTTAAGGTAATTTATATATCAAAAATATTTTAATAATATTCCCATTATTCTAGTTTCCTTATCCCTTTTATGGACTATAGATTGATTTCATGAATATTAATTTATCCATAACAACCACTTTTTATGGAAAATTACTTATTACTTTTATGAATAATCATACTAGAGAAGAGATACAAAAATAGAAATATAAAAAATATTAAAAATACAAATAATAAATTGTAATGAAAAGTATTAAATATAATAATTTACAAAGCTTTATCCTGTAGGTAAATTCTAAAGTTTAGCGATTGGCTATATTTTTAAGTATTCATGTATTTCACAATTTATGTGTACCAATCCCCAGGCATGCATTTTTAACGTGCCACATGTTCCATGCAAATAATGCATACATATTTATAGCATTATTAAACATTAAATATAACAATTAATACCATGGTGCATGTATGAAAGCGTTTCTAACCCAAGAGTATGCGAATATCAATTATCCCATATTAACTCTAATCATGTGTGCATATTGTCATGCTATATATCACCCTAGCTACAACATGTAATGATAATCATGGATCACTTAGCATGGCGCAAACATAATATCTTGACAAAGCTACATACCATAAAAAAACCGTAATCATTCATACATCAACCGTTTATAGATTCAACATGCACATATTTCATATTTAATAACAAGTCAAACTTATAGGATAATTATTGAAGATCATGCTTGCAATTTTTCACACACTTTCATAAAATGAGTTTCTCATGTTGATAAGGGGCGTATAACATGAGTTTCTCATGAACCAAGAGGGAAGTAGCATGAGTTTTTAGAGTTTCAACACAAATGGTTTCAATAAAATTACAAAACAATGAAGGAGAAGGTTGATAAATGTTACAAATGGAAGCTTAAGAGGAAGGTGAGAAGTGCATAGACCAAAGTATTTTTTATTATTTGGATAAAAAAAAAATGAGGGAGGAAGGAGGGTTTATATGGTTGAGGAAAGTAAGCAAAAAATTGAGGTATAAACGAACAGAGCACAAGAGTTAGGGTAGTAGTCAAAGTATCGAGTGAATAAGGGGTGTGGCATGAAGGAGATAATTAAATCGAGGAAGGAACGATAGGTTTGGGGTTATAGATAGAGAAACCTAGCTAGAGAAATAAAGAAAAATAATTGGTTATAAGGTTGAGGTTCTTCGATTAAACAAATATAGATTAAGGTCCAACTAGGGTTAAATTAATAATCCAAATTATATCAAATTTCAACCTAATTAAATTTATATATAGGCATATTAATAATACATATACTAATAATATAATCAACCCTATAATAACTACGTACCATATTTAATGGCACATAATTACCAATTATATAATAAAGATTTCTAAACTAGGATTTCTAAAAATTGAGGATCACAAACATAATATGCCATAACCAAGTTACTAAAAAGTAAAACAGGTTATTGTGGTTTGAATTCCATTCCCTCAAATACCTAATGGTTCATATAAGTCATAATTCTACATATTACCAAAGCAAACATCAATGCCCAAGTAGCTTCATTGACATCAAACTACGTCTAGCACCTAATGTTTTTACTCAACCACTACTACAAAGGTAGATTGAAGAAAGCTTCCATAATCTAAGAAGTTGATAAATAATCCCAAAACTTCTAGCAATGTGTGTAGTCACGTAGTACATATAAGAGAGATTTCATCCCCCACACTCACCCTTACATAATGCGAATAAGAGTTGTCATCAATAATGTGCCTTTGCCTTCTAACTTGGTTGGTAAGCAAAAAATAATGTAATGGAAACCAAAAACTCTTCACATATTGATATACATGAATGAATCAAACATGTCATCATCTAGTAGAAGTTGGACGGACATCCTCTTACAACATCTTATAAGTTTATTTCATTGTGAATAATATTCCAGTAATACTTTTACCCCAAAAGGGAATATTTGGCTATATATTGTCTAACAAAACCTAGGTGCTATAAATTTACACAATAGCTTGGTAGGGGAGAATATTATCACAAGAGGACTAGTTCTAACTCCTAAGAGAAATAAATTCAGCAACCAACCTCTCTAATTCTTCCAAATCAATCATGCTCGGTGAAACATAGTTGATTAATGGGCCATGCACTATCTACTAATCAATTAATAACTTGGTCTTTAGTCCACTTCATATTAACCAAAAAATACCAAGACATGGATTCTCATATAAATTAATAATTTGGTGCCATATTAGGGAGCACATTGATGATGTACTTGCTTTGATTATTTACTCCAATCTTAAGTATTTTTCTGTAAGGATTTTAAACCAAACATAGTTCTTTTGGAAAAATAGGTCCCATTCCAATTTTAATAAATTAGCTTTATTAGTCTCATATACTTGACACAAGCCCATGCCTCCATTATTTTTAGGTAGACATACCATCAACCATATGAAAATATGTGTCTTTCTTCTTTATGTTATTCTACCCCAGATAAAGGAGTAATTAATTTTATCCAGCAACTTCACCACTAATTATGGGAGCATGTAAGTTTTCATATAATATTGGAGAGTTGTGGTTGCAATGGCTTTCCAAGAAAACATTTGGTTTTGAACTATATCCACTACATGTTGAAATAAATGTTTGGAGATTTTTCCATCACATAGTTTGACTCTTAGGTATCTACCAATGGAGGACACCCATTAGATACCCATGTTTATTGTATTATCTCATGCTAATTATCTTGGCACATTGTTGGAAAAATAAATTGATGATTTTCCCAAACTATTCTAGCCAGAGGTAGCACTAAAAGTGTCAAGAACATCTATGCTAATGGAAATCTATTGAACCAAAGCCTAGGAAAAGAGTTACAAGTCATCTATTAAAAATAAATCGGAAATCTTTGTATCCTCTCTCAAAACTATAATAGGTTTATAATTTGTTAACATATCCTATCATTGATGAGAAGTGACAGACATTCCATACAAGTAATAAAAAATATTACTAAGAGATAGAGTCACCTTACCAAATACCTTGGGATAGCTTGAAAGCCTCACTGATCATAGAGTTTTATATAACTCGTATACCTGAGGAATAAAGACATAACATGAATAAGTAGATTAAGTGTTATAGGATTTGCATGCTTTAGGGGTATCCTCAATAACAAGTTGTGATAGTCTATCATATGTTTTTTCTAGATAAATCTTCAATATCATCATGCCTTTTCTACCATTCTTACACCATATTGTATATATGATATCTTGTGTCATTAGAATATTTTATAAGGTTCACCTACTTGGGAGGAATTTACTCCTATTGAGGATCGATAATTTTTGCTCAAGATGGGCTTCAATAAGTGCATGAGAGCTTTTGTTATTATTTTATAGGCCATATTACATAAACCAATCGACCTGAATTGCTTAACATAAAGTGGTTGATCCAATTTAGGAATAAGGTAAATTAGGGTCTAATTTAAGCGCCGGTCAAAACTTCCTAGAAAGAGTGTATGACAAGACAAATTACATTGTCCCCCACAATGGTCCTGAATTTTTGATTAAAAACTAGTTGAAACCTATTCAACTGAGGAATTTTGTAAAAGCCCATATAAAAGATATATACTTTTACCACTAATTTAATAATTTGTTGATGCAAAAACTCTCAATCTACATATGATTGTAACACCTCGAGTCGATACGACCACGCGGGGGCTACCTTGGAGTGCTTTCGGATTGATCGGCTGGCCCCACAGATCAACACGAGCCCTTTCAGTGCGCTTTGTCCTCACTCACGCACTTTCCGAGAAATTTCTGAAACTTCCCAGGAGGTCACCCATCCTAAAATTGCTCCACAGCCAGCACGCTTAACTGTGGAGTTCTTAGGACGGAATTACCAAAAGGATGGTATACCATGTTGATATAAGTAGCCAAATCAATTCTTATAACACTCCGCTCAATTTGGGGTATTACATTAACCCCCACTCAAAGAACACAACGTCCTCGTTGTGCCTTAACCAATGACTGTCTCAATACAGTTCATCCCAAGAATCGTCCCGCTAGGTGGCTGACTGACTCATCCAAGTTCAGCTCACGGTCGCGGCTTTGCTCTGATACCATTTGTAACACCTCGAGTCGATACGACCACGCGGGGGCTACCTTGGAGTGCTTTCGGATTGATCGGCTGGCCCCACAGATCAACACGAACCCTTTCAGTGCGCTTTGTCCTCACTCACGCACTTTCCGAGAAATTTTCAAAAAATTTCTGAAACTTTCCAGGAGGTCACCCATCCTAAAATTGCTCCACAGCTAGCACGCTTAACTGTGGAGTTCTTAGGACGGAATCACCAAAAGGATGGTATACCATGTTGATATAAGTAGCCAAATCAATTCTTATAACACTCCGCTCAATTTGGGGTATTACAATGATAGTCTCAAGAAAGTGTTGGTACTGTTAAGAGGTGAAATCTAGGCTTATTTAATAATGTAAAGTTGATGAAAGTAGTTAGTAACCAATGGTCATAAAGATATGGCATCGGTGACTCATTGCCCTTTTTCATTTTTCAATCTCTAACTTTTGTTCTTTTAGTAATGATTTAGAGTAGTTAAGTGGAAAAACCTCTTATTCTACTCTAGGAGAGCAACTATATCCATACATGCTTTTTGGAACCACACAACTTGTTCCTATAGGATCACTTCATTATAATCTTGCATCAACGTCTTCCAATGGATAATACCCCTCAAGTAATAATGGGTTAAGGAATGTTGGATACCTCCCAACCTCACCGTAAGTTCGGCTTCGAAATGGAGACGTAATTAGTGGCATTGATATATCCCTGGATTAATGCTTAATAAAATTAGGTGATGATCTTCACATGTATGGACCATATGTGAGATTAATTAGAAGGGAAACATAGTCCTTAATCATCAGTAGCCACAACTTGATCAATCCTTGAGCTGATATCTCTATCACCTGCTTTACCATGCCATGTAAAATTTTGGCCGTGAAAATCCATGCAACTCCCCAAAATTAACTGCTAAAATTTTTTATTTTGCAAAATCAACAATAATAAAATAATAGGTGTTATGCTACATTGAACATTAAAAATATAATTTCTATACCCAATCCATGAGGGGTGTCGAGTAAAAAGTACTTCGTACCTAGATATTAGGTGTGGAAAATGCTTGATCCCACAATGATATAATATTACAAAAAAAAAGAGAGGAGAAAATTGATAAAATAGAAAATAGAGGGCTAAATTTCTATACAAAGAGATGGAAATATTCAAATAGCCATAAGCTATACCAATTCGAATAAGAACTCATCACATGGAATCACACCAAAAGCATTAATCATTAATTACCTACAAAATAAAGTGGTATATAATTGTGGGATTGAGTAACATCCATAAAAAGAATGATCAATATACTATGTACCAAAATAAGGTAACTATACACATTAATAGAATAAAGAATGCATAACACATAAGAATCATATGATAAGATAGATACTATACATATATACATGCTCATAATATGGGATGACACAAAAGAAAATTAGATTAGAGTCTATCATTATGTGGTCATTGTAATACTCCATTTGTAGAAACCTAATTATAAAATTAATAATTATTTGTAATTAATTATAGATATCATTTTAGGTTGGATGCTATATTATTATTTTGTGCTAGCAATATAGATTAACATATTACAATTCTAAGAGATATTAAGTGGGTAAATTTTTAATATTTATTAATCTCTTATTTTTTTGTTTAGCGCTTAATCCTTGTATTTTTAACCCTTAAACCCAATCCTCTAAACTCACCATGCTCTCCCTTTAACATGACTAACCCCTCTATTGTTTTGTTCCAATAGGCTAATCCCTAACTAAATTAAACCCAACTAAACCTCAACCTAACATCTACCCCAAAAGATCCCTTTGTACATCTTGTTTCCTTAAAATTTTGTGTGTGTTCCCCATGTGCCTACTCTTTGCATCACTAACCTACCCCTTTTCAAACTTGACCTTGCATGATATCCTCTATACTCAGCCTGACTCACCCATCACACATAACCCCCTTGCTTATGTGCTCCTTTTGTGTCTCACACGTCACAAGTCATCACCTTGCTTGGTCCTCTTCTTTCGCACGTCACCAAACAACCTTTAACCACCTACCTTCCTCCTTCATTTTTTTTTTGTAGTTATTCAACTCCAACCACTTGAACATGTGCTCTATTCTTTCATCCTCAAACCACCAATACACAACTTAACGCTTTACACCACTATCTCAAAACATCCCACCATTTTCACACATCATATTTCACCTCTCCTTCATTACCTTGTTTTTTACATTTTCCTTGTCCTTGTAGCACCATCTTCGCAACATGGTTTCTCCACTATAAAGCGATAACCTATGCATAACACTTCACCAACATCCACTACCCCCTCATGCACCACAACAACCTTTTCATAACCTTTTCTACAATCCTTTGCTTACTTACACCAACTTCTCACCGTTGCACACCACATTATCTTCTTCTCATCACCCCCATTTCTCTATACTCTTACAATGCCTACCACTATATGCATGCAACCCCTATGCAACCGGCCAAACATGCATGAGCTTCCCACATGAATCCACCATTTCCTCGCCTAAACCTTTATGAAACCAACCTTGTCAAGCCCCTACCCTTCCTCACAAACCTGTGCACTTATAGTGTGCAACCTTTATGCTCATCCTAGCTTTCAGCATCACAACTTCACTCACCCCTCCCTACACCATAAACCATCCACACAGCTGAGCCCCATGCAATGTGTGTACCTCACATAACTACTATTCCAACAATCAACCATCTTCCCATGCATGAACAACTCAACCAACTTAGCCTTCTCATTGTGCAACCTCTAGCACGAGTAGCAACCCATCACCTTTCCAACCTTACATCGATAAGCGTTGAGCTACCACACCACCACCTCCTTACGTGAAACATCACCTTGCTTCCCTTTTCCCTTGCAGCAATAGTTAGGTGGTTCGTTTAGTTAATTAATTAATTATTGTGTTGGTTTTTTTATTAGTATTTTTTAGTTGCTAATATATAAATTTTGATTTTTTTAGTTAAATAAGGAGGGTATTAGTGGAGGCTAGAGTTTTATTAAGTTATTAGCATTTTTCTATTTTTGCTTGGGATTAAAGTAACCTATGTGTTCTACTATAATGTGAAAATTACTTGATAGCATATTAGGACTTCATTATGTTATGATGTATTTATTTCTCTAAGCATGTCTTGTTATGTTGTATTTATTTCCCTAAGTATGCTAGCATGAAATTATACGTCATTGAGTATATTAAATTATTTTTAATATTAAGTATATGAAAGCATGATATTATATGTTTAATGTTATGGTTTAATTATGCATGATGTGTATGTATACCATAATAGGTTGAGCATGTTTAGACTCGTTTTTGCATGATTATTATTATTCGTATGCCCTAGGGGTAAAAATATCGTCTAAGTGTACCATGCTTATATTATTCCAACATTTATGCTTAGTATGACGCCCTAAATTTCCAACAATATAGTTGGCCACTACTACCATACTTGATATAATTTTATCTTACTATATCATCCTTACATTATATATAAGGCAAACACATGTAAGAATTAAAACTTAATAAATATATAATGGGATAGCTTCATAAACTTAAATACGAGTTTGGAGGATTACTCTGAATATAATATTCAAAATACATAAAAGGGATATACTGAAACTAAGAGTCCTAAAAGGTATCTGAGTAAAAAATGAGATCCTAATAACACGACTCTATGTCTCCAAACCTTAATAATAATAAGGTCACTCCTCTCCAAGGAAGGCATCATAAGCAGCTAAATCATTCAAGGGGTCCTCATCGACTTACACAAAAACATCTGAGTTGTTAGCTTGTGGGAATGAGCAACACCTATGAGAATGATGATCATTATGCTACGTACTAAGTAAGGTAAAAATTTAGTCGAGTCAGGCTATAAAATACATGAGATCACATAAATAACTCATAAGGGAAAAAAGTTAAAAAATAATACAATGCAAGAGAATAGTTGAGACTAGATTCAATCATTTGATAATATCACCATTCGTTTTCTTATTTACGTCAAGCTCAAGACCCCATTATTCTTAATTATGGAATAAGATGAAAATCCTCCCAGGGTAACACACGCATGAACATTATTATGTACCTGGTAGAACGAACTCAATACCTCCCAAGGAAACATGCTCTTGGACACTATTCTTAAATTGGTGGAATGGTCTGAAGCACCGCCCAGGAAAAAATGTGTAGGCCACTATTATTAAGCTGATGGAATAGATTAAACACCTCAGTCCTGAATCACATGATCTTTCACTTTAAGTGATTAATGTCTTATTCATTGTTATTTCTCTTAAGTACATCATGTGTAAATATATATAGATATGCAAGACACATTATCGAAATTGAAAAAAAATTTATCCAAAACCTATAACGCACAACCACATGAAGATCGGAACATTCCCAAAAGGAGAAGGTCACATTTTCCCTAAGAAATCCTAATTAATACTCATTTATCCCTAATATTTTATTACAGCTTCCTAAATTTTTATTATTATCAACATATCCAAAAATCAAGGTGTAACACCCTAAATTTTACTACTGAATTTTTTTATTTTATTTTATTTTTTGGCTTACCATACCATCCTTACATCAATCACAAGAAAAAAACCATTAAAGGTAAAATAGAGTAAATAGAAATGAGAGTAGATTTATAGGCATAAATATGAGTTTATAGATTAACTCCGAGTACAATATCAAAGTATAGATAAAAATGATGTAGGAAAAAAATGATCAAGACTTAGCATTTATTATTATGGAGCCTATTTTCCTTTACCTATAGAGGACCCCCTAATAATTTGAAGACAAATAGATGACTACATTGGTAGATATGAACGAAACTTGCAAAATAAGTCACTAGCAAGAGAGGCAAGTGCATGGCATGCATGTGATGCATGAGAACATTTTTTTTAGAATTAATGGCATATTTTTATCTTTATTTGGTGTGTTATTATCTTGTTAATTATTTTCATTATGATTGGCTAGAGCATAAACTAAATTTTTAAGGAGAATCTATCTTATTCTATATTATAGGGTTTATCTTATAAGATGTGCTTGGAGTGGGGAACAAGACATTGCATGACGGCCGATTAGATCATATTTTTATTCCTAATTAATTAGGATTATGTTTTTATATTGTGGAGGTGCAAATAGGATATAAAAGCCTTAGGGGTGCACGTTCTTATGCATAGCCAATTGAATGAAAATACAAGTTATTCCTTATTTGAATTATGTGCGAGTTCTTCTCAGTTATAATCAATTATGTGTGAGTGATTATTATTGAAGCCCTTAATCTCTTTGTTTTTATGAATTAGAGATTAAGCACTATTCCTAAACCCATTCATAACCCATGCCAATCTTCAACCCTATCAGCCACTTTCAACCTAACATTCGTCATCTTCAACTTCATCTCTTCATCTTCAACCTATTCTTCTTACTCCTATTATTATTATTATTATTATTATTATTATTATTATTATTATTATTATTATTATTATTATTATCATCATCATCATCATCATCATCATCATCATCATCATCATCATCATCATCATCATCATCATCATCATCATCATCATCATCATCATCACATCATCATCATCATACATTCATCATCTCCATATCATACTCAAAATATCTTCATCAAATCAACATCATCATTATCTTCATCCCACATTCAAAACCCTAATCTTAAACCCTAACCCTAACTTACGAACCATGTCACCCTAAAACCCTAAATATTTGACTATCTTCTTTCTTAATCTATCATCACTAAATCTTTATCGTCACATTCAAACCCTAACTGACCCATATTATCACCCATTTCATAATTTCATAACCCTATACACATGATAAAAAAGATACCATGAAGTTAAAAGTCCAAACAGATATTCAAGTAAAATTATCCTTCGGATAAGATGACTCTATGCCCAAAGACTTGATACAAAGCATCACTCTACCCCATATAGAGAATCTTAATAAGAAAAATCATCCTGAGTGTCCTCATCAACCTGCACATATCCAATAGGGTCATCTACTTGTGGGAAGGAACAACATCCATGAAAAAGTCATCTGCTTGTGTGAAGGAACAACATCCATGAAAAAGATAGTCAATACACTACGTACTGAGTAAGGTGACAATACTGTTAAGTTAGGGATATAGAAAAATACATACATTCATAGTAAAGAATAATTATACATGCCAAATATATAAAATATCACATGGTAGATACTCATCCAGGTCTCTTTATTAGATATAAAAATTTTATTCTTTTATTTACGTTGAGTTTGGGGACTCCACTATTTTTAAATAGGTGGAACAATTTGAATCACCTCTCAAGGACAACACACATGACCTACTATATTTCATATATTGAATCTAATATTCTATATCTAATAGAGCCATATATCTCTTATGTATATGTCTATTTCAGTTATATTTTTCGATAATTCCAATTTTCCTTTTTTTTTATTATAAATCTATTATATTCGAATTCAATTTCGATTAGTGGATTAGATAATATTTATTATATTTTAGTTAGATTTTATATTATTATCTATCTATTCAAAAATAGATATTTTATTGAATATATTGAATCAAAGTCATATATTTATTATGAATAGTGTATATTATTTAAATTGAAAGAAAAAAGAAGATTCTAAATCGAAATGAAATTGAAATATTCTTCTCGTTTATTAATATTCTAATGATAATATTGATTTATATTTTCTATATGGCGGTTTGAAGAAAGAATTGTCATCTGATGGAATATACCCAACACCTCTCAAGGAAAAAAATTCCTAAGCCACTATTTTTAAACCAATGGAATGGCTTGAAGTACCTCTCAAGGATAACACACCTGAGTCACTATTATCATCTAGTGAAACGGACCCAACACCTCGGTCCGGACTCATGTACTCCTATACTTTAAATCATTAATACCTTATCGATTATGTTACTTATCTTAATTCATATTATCATTAAATTTGAGTTTAGGGCCCCAATATTTTTAATTCAGGAGAATGGACTGATGCACCTCTCTAGAATAAACACACCTGAGCCACTATTATCATTCGGTGAAATAGACCCATATAATACCTTAGTCTGACTCACATGATCTTTTAATTTAAATGATTAATGTCTTATACATGATTGATTTGAAATGCATGAAACACATTGAAAGTAGATAAAGCACATCACAAAGGTCCTAAGGTCGTTCCTTAGGGTTAAAACCCTTATATTCTCTGAAAACCCTAATTTTACATTTTAGTCATAATTTCTCTTCTATTACATCTTTTATCTACCAAAATTAGTACGTATTCCTCAAATATCATTAATATCAATATACCCAAATTTAAGGCCTAACTCTAAGGCCTTGCACATGTGATAATAACTCTATTTTAAGAGTCACTATTTTTGAGGCTTATAAACCCTAATTTCACAAGTATATCATAACTTTTCCTATAGATCTCATAAATTTACCAGATTCAATATACATTCCCAAAATGCCAACATTAACAATATATCCAAATTTTGTGGTCTAACTCTATCGTTTCACACATGTGATAATAATATTTCTATTATAGGGTTACTATTTTCAAATTAAGCCATTTTCATATTTTATTAAACTTAGGTCATTCACGACTACTATAAACACTTCATATAAATTAAGTACCATATTTTAGATAATATAAAACATTAAAATATGAATATTCCCATATTAAACCCACATTGATCAAAATGCCCTTATCGATAACAAAAACCCTTATTTCACATAGATTTTATATGTTTTGGTAACATTATTTCCAAATCCTCATTTTAATACCATAAATTTTTATTATACTCATATACCCACTTACTAGACCTTATTAACCCATATTAAAACCACCATCACACCGATAGTTTCCACATAGAATATTGTAAGAATATTATATAATTCTTGACTTACTTATTTTTCCTTCATATAATATCAAATATCATATCATAGCATTAACAATTAGACATTTAATACCATAATAGAAATAATATGGTATCACACAAAATCATACACAACACATAAAAATCCTAGACTACAACAAGTATCCTTACAAAAAAGGCTCTAACCTCTAAGTACGTAAATCATATTCCGCCTCCTTTGGAACTCTAGAAGAATCACCTAAGCAACAAATAATAAAAACACCATTATGATTTAGTAGCATAATTATAGAAATGATAAGGTAGTGGAAATGTTAAAGAATGGAGAAAACCTAAGCCAACCAAGGTAATTTTTTTGGAAAACCTACGCAATAAATTAAGGAGAAGTAACAACAAGTGTTGAAGCTAAGGAGGAGGCAATGACACAAGTTTCCATTACTAGGTGGTGAGAAATGGCCAAAGGGACCAAAGGATAGAGGGGAGAAAATGTGGGAGGCTGAATGGAAGGGAGAAAAACAACAACAATATGTTAAGGGGTGTTTCAGTGTGGTTGGCTGAAACCAAGGGATGATTTGTGGTTAGGTGTGGATTTTTGGTGGAAGAATAGGAAAAAAGGGAAAAGGGACCGACAATCTTAGCCAAAGGTGGTGGATGTGGGTTGCAATGCTCTTGGCAAATTAGTGGGATGTGGATTATGGTTGTTGTTGCCGTAGCCAAGGGAAAAAGGAAATGGTGGGAATCATGGTGATAATGGCCGAAAGGAGGGGGTGGGGTGTGGCTAGTTTGGCCGGTGCTTGGGGGTATGTTGTGGTGAGTTTGGCCGGTGCTATAAGTGAGGGAATGGAAAAGGTTACCAAAGGTGGTGGAGGTGCTTAGGTAGGGCTCATTAGTGGTGGGTTTTGTGGTTGTTTTGGCGATGGCATTGAGAAGGGGAAGTATGGGAAAGAGAGTTGTGTTGGTGGTGGTGTTTCAATAGAAAAATGGAAGGAGAAGGTGTAACACCCCCAAATTTACAAATTGAAAATTTTTATTTTTAAAAGTTAATTATGAAAGCTAAAATAGTAAATCGCGGGGAATTACCACCACACTTGGTACAAGTGTAGTTTCCTTTACCATTCTATTACCAAGTTCTAAGCCTAAAAAAATTGTTCCATTAAAATTAATAACACAATTGTAAATTAGAGTAGCAAGAGAGTTAAAGTAATTTAACAACATTTTAAAGAGAACTAACTGTCAGTGGTTACAAAATGTTGGTGAAAGGAAATACGTAAAGATAGTAAGAAGTATATAATCTTTTAGATCAAAATATACCACACAAAACACCAAATAACCCTACACTCTCAACTCAAATGATAGCCTTCAACAGATCCTACAAGCTAACCTGTGAAGGCCACTGCCTATTAAATAAGAAGGGGGCCCAAGAAAAGGAACCCTTGAGTACAACAATATTGAGTAACCCATTATAAAAAACTAATATGCAAGGTCCAGATGGAACATATAAGGCATCACAACGATACATGAACATTTAATTATACCTACATTAATTAAAATACGATAATTGTTTATATACCACATAACATCAAGACCATATACTACCAATGCTTGTTCATCTAGAATAAACTTAAAGTTACCAATGGAACATCCAAGAGATGTTATTTGAAGTATAATTAGAAAAAAACATTATTCTCAAGTCATAACCATGGTCACAATTCTCATTGTCAATATGTAACACCCCCAAAATTTACTATTGAAAAATTTTGTTTTATTTAAAAGAATTAGCGGAATCAAAATAATAAATTGTAAATTTTGGGGATAGTACCGCCACACTTAGTACTAGACCGGTTCACTAATACCGTTCCAGTATCAAGTGTTGAGGCTGAAAGAGTAAAACACAATTTATAAACCATATTTAAATCAGAGTAGTGTAATAAACCATTTACAAGAATAAAATCCACTAGTGGTAGTTACAAGAACAAGTTACATTTAAATCAGGGGTTAAGGGAGAAATAATGAAACCCTAAAAGTCCGGATAATTTCCTTACGCTCTTTCCCGTTGCCCACTTAAATAGTACATGAAAATAGACCTGTAAAGGACACTACCCATTAAATAGGTAGGGGCCCCATGAATGGAATCCTTCAGTACTATAGTACCGAGTAACCCTTTAAAAATACACTTAAAAGCAGGCCCGCAATGTAATACATGATACATACATAATGAAAGGCGCATACATAATATTCACATCCATACATTCACATACTGAACAAGTCAATCAGATATTAATAGGTCATAACGTATAATCAATACTTCTAGGCCTTAATCCATTAGTCCATCATTAATCAATCATCTTGGATTATAAATATCCATGTAAGTGTGGGAATCCCACTATTATAGCCGGTGGACCGTAATACATACAGGGTAGAATGCTCCTGACCACTATTATTGTCGATGGACCGGTCTCTAGGGTAGAACACTTCTAGCTACTATAATTCGCCTGTGGACCGGTCTAGCCCCGATTCATATGGTGCTCCACTATAAGTGATTAGTATTTTTTATAATTTATTCACATCCATGATTGGTTTTATTGAGCTCAGTATCCCCCACTATTATTGTTGGTGGACCGGAACACATATAAACATCATCCATAGCAACACGCTTCTAGGCCACTATTATAACCGGTGGACCGGTACTCATAATCATAATCAACTGGGCCCAACTCATTAGTCTTTTACTTTCACGATTAGTGTTTTTCCCTTTTTAATCATCACAACAATTCCATTTATTTGCCTCGGAGGGGAGATCAAGATCTCGGGACACAAAGGTAAATCAGTCACACTGGTGCATATAAGCTACTCAGTATCCTTCAACTATTAACCCAGGGACGCAAAGGTACCCTAGTTGTACTGGTGCATATAGCTAACTCAGCCTACTGATAAGGACACCTAATCTATAAGTATTCATACCCCCTAAGTAGGTTCGTAGAGCTAAATAGAGTATGATGTAGGGTTTGGATGGGGCACTAAGACACACCAGCAAATACCAGAATTACCGTGGGCTAAACCACGTCTTTAAGGTAGCAACCCATAAAGAGCCACCATTCTCGATCTTGAGGTTTTCACTTTAAGTATTAGGGTCTTAATTAAGGTGATCATGAGAAGCACATCAATCAAATACATATTCCCTTTCAATCGTTCTGATATCATTAGGTATTTCTTATTCATATGGTTATCCAAGATAATATAAAGGAATCATTAGGCCATCATAATCTCATCCAATTCCGATTTAGAATTCGTTCTCGTGATACTCACTAATTGTGAAATACCATTATCCTACTATTCAGTGTTACTTGAATCTTATTACGAACTCCGTTATCATAATGACATATTAGATATGAATTACTGAATCACCCCTTGCTTGTATAATTATTGACAACGACATATTAGATACAATAGTACGTGGGGCAATATAAGGGTGCATAGGAGACCTAGCTAGGGTTTGGGAGGAAACCCTAATATGAGAAGGTGGTAAAAAGGAAAAATAAATGAGGGTGAGTGGAGTATGAGATGATGATGGAAGATTACCATATGAGGGATGAGCATGGGCATCACGGGAAAATAATAGTGGAAGGTGAGAAATGGAGGGGTGACATGTGGAAATGAGGATACTAGGGTTTGGCGTGACCAGCTAGGGTTTGGTGTAACACCTCTAAAATTCACTACTGAAAAATTTTATTTTATTAAAAGATTAGCGAAAGCAAAATAACAAACTGTGAATTTTGGGGATATTACTGCCACACTTAGTACCAGACCAGTTCACTCATACTATTCCAATACTAAGTGCTAAGGTTAAAGAATGAAATATCAAATGCTAGAAATTCAAATCATATTTAAAATCAGAGTAGCGCAAATAAACATCTTGGAAGATTAAAGTCCACCAATGGTGGCTACAAGAATGAAGATTACATTCAAACCAATAGTTAGAAAGGGAAGTAGTAAAAACCTTGTCAATTTCTGGACAATCCTTACGCTCTTTCCCATTGCCCACTTGAATAACACTTAAAAAATACCTGCAAGGGACACTACCCATTGAATAGGAAGGGGCCCCACAAAGGGAACCCTTCAATACTATGGTACTGAGTAATCCTTTAAAACACACTTATAAGTAGACCCGCAATGTAACACATGATACAAAGCTATATACATATATAACAAGATGTGTACATATAACATTCACATAATTAACATTCACATCAGATATCAATAGGTCGTAATGAACAATCGATACTTTCGGGCCTTAAGCCATGTCATAGTGCAAAATCAATACATTCGGGCCTTAAGCCATTAGTCCATCATTATTCAATCATCTCTTGGATTTTATATCCATGTGAGTGTGGGAATCCCACTATTATAGCTGGTGGACCGGTCATGCAGTGTAAAACACTCCTGGCCACTATTATTCACCGATGGACTGGTCTGACCCCGACTCACATGGTGTTTCACTATAAGTGGTTAGTACTTTTCTATAACTTTATTCACATACATGACTGGTTTTATTGAGCTCGGGACTCCCATTATTATTGCTGGTGGATCGGAATATATATCAACATCATCCAGGGCAACACGCTCCTAGGCCACTATTATATCCAGTGGATCGGTACTCATAATCACTTGCCAGGACATCACGCTCCTGGGCCACTATTATATCCGGTGGATCGGTACTCATAATCACTTGCCAGGGAAACACGCTCCTGGGCCACTATTATAACCGATGGATCGATACTCAATATCATAATTCAACTGGGCTCGGCTCATTAATCTTTCACTTTCATGATTAGTATTTTTCCTTTCTTTAATCAGCACAATAATTCTATTTATTTGCCTTGGACGAGAGATCAAGAACTCAGGACACAAAGGTACACCGGTCGTACCAGTGCATACAAGCTACTTAGTACCCTTCAACCATGAACCCAGGGATGCAAAGGTACCCTGGTTGTACTGGTGCATAAAGCTACTCAGTACCCTACCGATAGGACACCTAATCCATAAGTATGCATACCCCCTAAATAGGTCCGTAGAGTTAGATAGAGTAAGATATAGGGCCTAGTTAGTGAACAAAGGCACACTAGCAAATACCAGAATAATCATGGGCTAAACCACGTCTTTAGGGTAGTGACCCCTAAAGAGCCACCATTCCCGATGTTGAGGTCTTTCACTTTAAGTATTAGTGTCTTAATTAAAGTGATAACGAAAAGCACAATAATCAGATACTTATTCACTTTCAATCATTCTGATATCATTAGTCATTTCTTATTCAGACTATTATCCAAGATAACACAGAGAAATCATTAAGGCCATCATAATCTCATCTAATTCCGAATTAGGATTAGTTCTCTTAATACTTACTAATTATCAAATACTCTTACCTTGCTAATCAGCATTATTTGAGTCATATTATGAAATTCCACAATCACAACGACTTGTTAGGTACAAATTACTTATTTACCCCTTACTTATATAATTGCTAAGTCTTCCTTACTTGACAAATTACCATATTACCCTTCAAGTTGCATAATTACCAAATTATCCCTTAATGGTTTAGGTTACCAAGTTATCTCCTACGCTTTTTAGATCACCATTCACCCCTCATAATTGCTACACTTATCATATTTCCTATTTGGTTGGTTAGATTACCGTATTGTCCTTCTCCTTTGTTATAATTACTAAATTGCCCTTGAGTTGGATAAATTACCAAATTACCCTCCTTCATTATCATGATTACCATTTTGCCCCTCTAGTTGGTTAAATAATTACCAATTTACTCTTTAGTTGGTTAAATTACCAAATTTTCCCTTTAGTTGGATAAATTACCAAACTACCTTCCTCATTATCATAATTACCATTTTACCCCTCTCAATTATTATAATTGCCATTTTACCCTTTTCAATTATTATAAATACCATTTTACCCTTCTCCATTATTATAATTATTAATTTACCCTTCTCCATTATTATAATTATTAATCTACCCTTCTCTATAATTATAATTACCAATTTTCACTTCTCCATAATCATAATTACCAATTTACACTTCTCCATAATTATAATTACCAATTTACCCCTCTCTATTATTATAATTACTATATTACCCTTCTCCATTATTAAAATTACCATAATACCCTGTTGTTGGTTAATTTACCAAATTACCCTTTTCTATTATAATTATCCAATTGCCCTTCTATAATTATAATTTAATTACCAAATTATCCTTCGTTGTTGTCATAATTACCAAGTTATCCCTTACTCCCAAGTTTACCATAATATCCTTTTATTTACAAAATTACTCTTCTACCCTTTATTTCCAAATTACCATAATGTCCTTTTATTTATAAAGTTACCATTTTACCCTTCTTTTCCAAAATTACCATACTACCCTTTTCTCCTAAAATTACCATAATACCCCTTACTTATAAAATTACCCTTTTGCCATTTACTTATAAAATTACCATATAACCCTTTTGCCTCTAAAATTACCACTTTACCCCCTTTATTTCATCACTTTTATTAAATTACCATTATGATAAACATATATTTTTATATATTTTATACCCTTTTATTCTATACTTCTGGTCACTTATTTTAGTAATATATGAGGTTATTTACATTGTTTATAATTTTATGCTTAAAATATAATAATATCATATATTCAATTTATTTTGAGCAAAAAGATGAAAATTTGTATGTAATTTGATAGCATGCAGTATTTTGGCTATAACTTTCATGTATGAACTCAGATTTAGACGATTCAGATTGCTATGTAAAGTTAAAATCACGATATGCAATTCTTATTTCTAGCAATTTTCTCTAAATCTAGACATAGATTTGGAAAAATTGAACTTAAAGTTACAGCCAAAGTATTTTACATAATAAAAGTTTGGTAGGCATGATTTAATTAGTTACTATTCTTATTCTTTCTTTGCAGGTGCCCCATTAGCAACAATGTATGTGGGCCAGGAGCTGAAAAGACATGTACCAAGAAATTAAGTTTGTAACTAATAAAATGTAACAGTTTCAAGTGAAGATTAAATGATAAAGAGAAGATCAAGGAAATAAAGGAAATGAAGCAAAACGTAATAGTTTTACTTAACAGCTTTCCTTAAATATTGTAAGAGTTACAGCCAAAGAAAATAGAGAAAGCAAATGGCCCATGCACTATATATATATAAATCTTAATACACACACAAGAGGAGAGGAACAAGGCTTCCCACCGAAGCACAGAAAGAAATTCGAAGCCTCATTGAAGATATAAGAAGCCGAGATTCCTTTTCTTTTTAATTTCTTATTCCCTGCTCCTCTCCACATGTAAATTAGGGAGCATTAAATTTAAGTCTATAATTTATATAAATAGAGGGATTAGCCATAGTAAATGAGCGGGTTCGTGATCCTATGGAGAGTAACTGATCTGTTGGAGGAATCCTCACAAGTGCACTTCGACCGAAAAGTTCCTGTACCTATTCTAAAATTTCCTTCTTTTATATAATTCTTTTCTTAAATTTTAATGTATTTCTAATGAAACTTTTGTTCTATATTACATTTAATTAGCCATGTTTTATTAATCTTGAATTTTTATTGTGCGTTATTATTTCAGATGTTGAATAATTGAGTTTTTAATATATAAATTATATTTGCGATTCGTGTATAAATTCTTGTCCAATATATGAAATCTAATAAATTTCTAGGATAAGGGTTGTAGCTATCCGATTAATTATAGCGGTGTAGTAATTAATCGGAACAAGTAGCAATTAATTTAACTCGGGGTCTTTACAAGTAACTAAATTAAATTTAAATATAATTTATTCTAGTCAATTTGAGAATGTGGGGTTTTTAATTTGGCTAGGGCTAATGAGTTTCCTTAGAGATTAATGCAATTAATTTGTCTCTAGGTTAATTGAATGGAAAATATTAATTTAGAGAGATTAATTAGTATTAGGAAAAACGGGAGAGTTAGCCTAATTAGACAATATCTAGAGGCGGGAGAGTTAGCGGGTTAATTTTTTACGGTTAGCCTATCAACCTTAATTATTTAAATATCTGATGCTTAATAGAAATTGGCTATGCAAATTTAATATAGAAGTTGGGATGGAGAAGGGTAGATGTGTATATATTATATTTATGTAATTCTTAGATTAGTTTAGTTAAGAGTTCAGCTATTAGCTAATTTAATTACTATTTTTCCCTTTATATGAGAACCCCCCTGAAATCTTTGTAAATATGTGAATAATATATATATGTATACTATGTTCTTTTTATTAATTCTTTTTATTTAATATTTTAGAGTTTAAAATCGCATCCTCTTAGTAGGAACGATCCTTCCTTACCCTATACTACGTATTGTTAATTATTATTATTATTTGGGTTAGGAATATGTTTAATTTGATAGCAACAACAACACGTACCACATTACCACATGGAATAATAATATTAATACTCCATTAACAATATCTAATTCCACCAACTATTATATTTCAATATAATACTTATTAGCACTCACAAATATTAGGCCACATTCTAGTACAAGAAATATTACTAAAATGCCCCTAGGGCTCTTAATAATATTATTCATGCATAAATGGTCACAATAACATAACATAACATGGATAAGTACTTAAAACATTCATTAATAATCAAACTCTTCCCTTAAGCAATATTTCCACATATGGCATATAAACTAACATACTTTTTTTTTATCAATCAATACAAGCAAATATACATTATATTAAACTATAAATATCAAGCATAATAACATATTAAAAATACTAATGTGCTAACATACGTTTATCCATGCGTTTAAGTGGGGTTTAACGATTACCTTAATTACTACAAAAATCGAATCTTACCGGTTTTCCAATTAAAGATTCAAGCTTTAAATAGAAAAATCAACACCTAAAAATAATGTCAATAATTATTATATTAGTAGTGGGAAATTAAGAGGATACAACTTTATATAAAAAAAATTAATTAATAACACTTTACTTAAATATTAATATACCTCAATAATTAAACACAAAAACTCCCAATATAATGTGGAACTCACACTGTATGAGCAGCGTGAGCCACATGCAGGTTAATGGGGAAAAAGGGTCGAAGGTAGGGGTAGATGGGAGGAAGGGGTGTTTTTTGAGTTGGGGTCTTTAGGCTAGGAAATAAGGTAGATGGGGGAGGATTGGAGGCAAGGGAAGGGTGTAGGAGTGAAGAGGGTGTGTAGGTGGTGGCTGGGGATGGGTTGTTAGCGGCAGAGATGGCAGTGGCGAGGCGGCATAGGGGGCTGTCGGGGCGGACCGGGCTGATAAGGAAGGAAAAGAGAGGGGAAAAATGGAGGGGTGAGGGGGCTTGTTTCGACCAAAAAAGATATGGGGGTGGTAGAGGAGGTTGCAGGGTGTGGATTGGTGGTTTGGGTGGCGGCAGAGGTGGCCGGACAACGGCGAACGGAGGGGTTGCAGGTGGGCTGCCGATAAGGGAGAAAAATAAGTGGGGAGGGAGAAGGGGGATGCGGGGTGGCTTGGGTGGCCTTATGGTGGTGCAAGGATGAGGTATAGGGTAGAAGTGGGTGGTGTAGGAGCTTGGTGCGGCGGAGGGCAGCGTTGTAGCCAAATAAGGAAGAAAAAGGAAGGGGAAGAAAGGGAGAAGAGGGAGGTCGAGGAAGGGGAAAGGTTGGAGAAGTGAAGAAAAAGGAGAGGGAGGATAGGACGGCAGCTGGCTGACCGGTGGTAGCATGTAGGGTGGCAGGGGAGGTGGTAGGGTGGCAAGGAGGGGAGATGAAGAGGGGGAAAAATAGGGCATAAAGGGTGGTTTATAGGGCTAGCCAGGTCTAAGAATGGGAAGAAAATGACGGGTGAGAGGGCTGCAGTGGTGGCAGCGAGGGGTTGCAGACGTCTCGGTGGTCGGGCATGGTGTCAAACGGGCTGTTGGTTAGGCATGAGCAAGGAGAAGAAATAAAGGAAGGAGGGGAGGAGAGGTGCAGGCCGGCGAAGGTAAGAAAAAAAAGAGTGTTGGGTCGGCCGATCTAGGGTGAAGGGAAGGAAAGAAAAAAAACAGGGGAGCTGGGCTGGGTGTCTATGCCAGGGAAAGGAGAAGAGGGAATGGAGTGGGCTGGAGGCCCAAGCGCAGGGGGAGGAGGGAGCAGGCCTGACCTGGCAGCCCAAAGCCAAGAAAAAGGAAAAAGAAAGAAATAAGGAAAAGGAGAAAAAGGAGAAAGAAAAGAAAAAAAAAGGAAAAGGACATTGGGAAAATTTAAAATGATTGAATTTATAAAATAATAGGATGTAATATTTTTGATAATAAATTTATTTAATAATTTAATTTAATATAATTAAATATATGGGCTTAGAAAGGATAATTTTAGTAAAATATTGGTTTGAAAAATTATTTAAATAAAAATAATATGATAAAATAGGAAAATATTTATTTTTAATTTATTAAATACTCCTATCCAAATTTATATATTCAAAAATACATAAAATAATTAAACTAAATAACTTTAAAAGCTAATTTATTTTAAATAAAAGCTATTTATTAAATTATAGGTTTTCTAAAATTTTGGGGGATTACATTTGGTGTGGCCATCTAGGGTTTCGTGGTCACACGTGTACTTGGGGAGTAAAGTGGGATAATGAGAATCGAATATAAGGATTGTGATATGTGGAATGTTAAAATAGTTTGGGTTGTGTGAGGTGAAGAAGGATGGGCCATATAGGCCCAAATTAGGGTTTTTGGAGAAAACCTTAGGGTAAGGTAGTGATTGGACTTGGAGGTGTTGAATAGTGGGACTTAAACCACACTCTTAGGAGTTGGTCTTCTAGTGTGAGTTAGGGAAATGAGGTAAGGATGTTGGGGCAAGTTAGGAGGTGTAGGAGTCTCAAGATATGGGACGGACCCTCTTGGGAGGATAAGTGTAGATGGAGTGTGACATACATGTCTAGGGTGAAGACTTGTTGAATAAGACACAGTAAGACACTAATCACTTAAAGAGGAACACTATTGAGCTGGGCCTAGACCGGTCCACCGACGAATAATAGTGGCCAGGAGCTAGGATGCCTTGGAGACCGATCCACCAGCTAATAATAGTGGTCAGGCGCATTATGCCTGTATGTTTTCACTCCACCGACTATAATAGTGGGGGATTCCGTGCTCAACAAGCCGAACATAATAGTGATAAGATATAGGAAGACACTAAGTACTTACAGTAAAACACTATGAGAGTCGGGGCCAGACTGATCTATCGACGAATAATAGTGGTTAGGAGCATCTTACCCTAGAGACTGATCTACCGGCGAATTATAGTAGTCAGGAGCTTTATGCCCTGTATATTTTTGGTCCACCGGCTATAATAGTGGGGTTCCTATGCCTACATGGAATGATAATAATCACGGTGTGAATTGAGCATTGATAAGAGATTTAATAATTAGTTTATTTGGACTACAACTTGGCCTTTATTTATCTGTAGAGAGTGTATGCTGTTATATTATTGTGCTTGAATTATGTGCATTTATGTGTTGGCCTTAGTGCATGGTTACCTTACTCAGTACGTAGCGTACTGACCACCATTTTCATGGGTGCTGCTCATTCCCACGAGTAGAAGACCCCTCTGACATTGTGTAGGTTGGTGATTATGTTCTTGGTTTCTTTGATGCTTGTGAGGCATCGGGAGGGACTGAGAGTTGAGCATGGACTTGGCTTAGAGATTGAAAGTGGCATGGTCAAATTTCCTCTTTATGTTCTTCTATTTCTTTATGTTATTCCTTTTGTATTGGATTTCCCAGAACTAAACTATTATCGTTTGTAGACCTTATTCCTTCCAAGGAACTTTAACTATGCAATTTGGATTATGACTCTTTTTCACACACTCTGATTTCTATCTTATAATTGATAGTACTCTTTTAGATTGTAAACTTTTTACGCGTACTTTGATTCCTATGTTAGGATCTTTTTAGTTCTTTTAATGAACTCTTAGTTTTAGTATTGACTTAAGTTTAACAATACTTCTTTTTAGCCTTAGCACTTGGTATTGGAATGATAGGAGTGAACCAGTCTGGTACTAAATGTGGCGGTAATATCCCCATAATTCTTAGTTTTTGGTTATTTCGCTTCCATTAAACCTTTTTATTAAACAAAATTTTTCATTAGTGAATTTTGGGGTGTTACATAAATATTAGGTGGCATAGGTTGGAGGATATTGTTCTTCTATTAGTGTGCCAGTATTACTGGTATGATTTAAATGTCTATAGGTTGTATGGTTGCGAGGATATTGTGCGACCATTAGCGTGCCACTAAAACTAGTGTATTGTATATGTCTCTAGATTGTCTTTTATGTCCCCTCAAGTAAGAACAATGGAAGAAAATAATGTGTGGTTATCAATAATGTATTTGATTAATTTTTTTAGTAGCTACCTTTGTGTACACTAATAGGTTATTGGTTTGATGGTCTAGTTGGAGGGTATCATGTTGTCTTGGTGTGTTAGTATGACTGAAGTAATTTATACATCTTCAAAAAAATGTATCTACCTGTGATTTTTTTTTTTGAATTTATTAGTATTGTTGTTTGAGATTTATAAGATATGAGGTGACTGTTATGATATTTTTATCATATTTTGTTATTGTATATATGATTTAGTATGTTTGAGCCATGTTATTATATGTATGATTTGATATGTTATACCATGTTCTTTTGTGGCACCTTCTATGTGCTCCATGTGACCTTTGCATGCATAGTATTTTGTAGTGGCTCACTCCTCTTGTGATAAATTCTATGTGCTCTTTGTGAGCTTTGCAAGCATAGTATTGTGTAGTGGTTTACTGAGTCCGTTGTACTTATGGGTTATATTTCATGATCCCCTACTTATTCAATAGGTAGTTGTGACTTTGTAGTATCGCTTGTAAATTCTCCTTACTAGTTGGTGTCTTTAGGGTTTGAAAGTATCCTAATGTTTACTCTAGCATCTTTTAATCCAAATATCTCTAGAGTTTTTATGTTCCTTTTGCATTTCTTTTCATTTGACTTTTGTGACCTTTTCTCCATCTTGTTATATCAGATAAATGATAATCTATATTACAATATATATCACAATTAACTCTTTTAAACAAATTTTTTAAGTGCTAAAAATGGAGGGGTTACAGTCACACAATTCTTTTTAGTTAGTTAGATTGAGATTAGGGAACCATTTGTAATACAACTACTCCTTTCCTCTTCCCCTCGCAAATGGGTGAAATATAATCTACCTTACTCATATGTAACGATTACTTTCCTCTTTCTCTCACAAATGGAATAAAGATAGTCAACATCACCAACACTCTTACATTTAAGGTAAAACATGATTAGGCAACTAGTAAACCACTAATCCTTAACTACGTGTAACTCTTATAAGCTGGTGGATTAGATTAATATAGAGTAAATTATGATCATCTGGTTTTGATAGAACTAGGTAATATGTAGTCAAATAATTTCAAACACTTGTAATTACCTTGGTCATGACTCATGTAATATTTTACTTTATGAACTATATGTAATATTAATTCATAAGTCAAAACTTTATCAAATAATCATGCATCACTAGACTTTCTCATTATCCTAATACTTTCACTTATATTACCCTTATTTTATCACATGGGATGCTAATTATCATTATTACAGAAAATAACGAGTTTTATTGAATTCAATCCAATAATTATATTTATTTAAAATACTTAGAAATGCATCAAGGTTAACCAAATCAAGCATGTTATAATTACATAAAAAAATGATAAGATATAGAGTAATACAACAATCATAATAGAAGACATTACATAGGTGAAAAGACTATCCATGTGACAGTAAAATGTTTTCATTCCTAATGTCAACAATAATTTATTATTATTATTATTATTTGCATATTAATTTGGATGCACTCTATACTTAATATAGTACACTTGAATTATATATGTTGTTGTGGCAAATATATATAACTTATAATAGTTTTATTATTTCTAAATGAATTTGAATACACTATATGCTTAAAAAATTTGCATGAATTATATATTAGTTTCCATATAAAAAATTAGGCTCTAAGAATAAAGAATTAGAATAGGTTTGTTATAAGATTAATTAAGCTCTTCAGCTTCACTGATCTTAGGTTGTGATTGATGTGCACAGAAACAAACTTATAGTTTATTTGGCTAGGTCAATAAGCTTCCAATAAAAAAAATCATTTAGCAACAAGATTATTACTTGGGAAAAAGAATGCACTTTTAAATAAAATATTTGAAGTAACTTATATATATATATATATATATATATATATATATATATATATATATATATATATATATATATAGTTTTTACCTATTTTTTTTATCCATAATGGGACCATAAATATTATTATAAAGGATCATCTAGGTGATGACATAATAAATGTGTTATAATATGAGGAAGAAGATTCAAATGTAAAGATAATTACAAATTACCATATAGGTAATGCTATCATAACTGTGTTAGAATATCATAAGGGAGATTCAAATTTGAAATTTCTAGTATACAAGAGCTGATATGTACTATTAGATCAAACCTCATCTAACCGCTAGTTTTTAATCTTTAAGTTAGATTATAAGCTAGCTTTACTAAACATAGTGTTAGTCATATATATTTTTTTTTGCTTGTTTGCTTTGGTACTTCTAGTTATGTCTCTACAACTTTTTCCATTGTGATATTCAAGATCAAGGTAATCTCGGCTGCAATAACAATTAATGAATTTGAACCAAATTTGGGTACCAAACTTTACTAATCAAAGAAGAAAGGATATCTCTTAATACCGGTCTTACTAGTGAGACCAACATTAAATGATCAAAAATAAAGATTATATATTTTCTATAATAAATTAATTAATGCAGTAGTTTTTTTTATATATTTTTTTATTTTTTTTTATTGTGCTTGCCTTATCACTCCCCACATCATTCACAACATTGGCAATAGGGATGACAATAGGTTGGGTTTGGGTCGGGTCTGGTCAGACACAGACCTGGACCCATTTATATTACCTAGACCAGACTCAACTGAGATCCATTTGGTTTCAAAAGTTTAGATCCAGATCCAAATCCACCGAGTCTAATAGGTAAACGAGTCTTAAATGTGTTTGACTATTCTTGAATTTTTTTAAAATAATCTATGTAAATATAAATACATTTATATTTTATATAGCTTAATATGTATTTTTTATTAAAAAAATTTCTGTGAGGAAAAAGATAAATATTTTAAAATAGTTACTTTAACTTTTTAAATAGTATTTTAATATTTTTGGAATAAAATATTATACATTATGTTTATAGAATAAATACGTAGAAATAAAGTTTAAAAAAGGATCTCAAACATGATTATGACAAAGATGGCACACACACACTAATAGACCTAGATTAAGATCCATTTAGATATATATAGACCCAAGCTCGTTGGTTTAAAAAATCATGGATCCATACCAGCTAAAAATGAGGTCAGTCTAGTAGATTTGGGTTGGGTCCAAGATCAATTGCCATCCCTAATCGGTAGGCTTGGTAACCTTGAGGTAACTTTCATGTTGTGTTTAGTTTGGCAACCTTGAAAGCTATTATTAACAATTACGTTAGTACCAATATTAATGTTATTATCGTCATTATTATTAGTATTATTAAGCTTATTATTTTTAATAATAATAATAATCTTTTTATTAATTTAATTAATATTTATCAATAATAATATCAATGATAAGTAATACTAATGATATTATTATTGTTCATATAATCAATAATACTTTTAAAATTATTATTATTATTTATAAAACATAATAATATTAATAATACTATAATATTATTAACACTAATATTCATACTAATAATATAATATACTTTAATATTAATATTGCTACCAATTAATATTAATATTCAAAAAAATAATAATATGCTAATTACTAATATTAACATTAATGATACTATTTTATATTTTCTTAATATTTTTAATAATAATAAAATTATTTTTATTATATTATTTTAAAAAATAAAATAGTATTAAAATCAATTATAATAAAAATATTATTTATATTATTAAAAAATAACAATATTACTATTATTATTACTCACATATAATAATAATAATAATATAATATTTTTCATAATAATAATGTTAATTATTAATATTAACTATAACATTAATATTGTTATTACTATAATTGGTACTATTATATTTATTTTAATTACTCTTATTATTAATATAACTATTCTTAATGTTAACATAGTAATAATATTGTTGTTATTTTTGTTATTATGATTGTTTGTTCAAAAGACTATGCCTTTAGTGGGGATCGAATCCCGATCATCCACATAATGCTTGCACGTCGATACCACTGGTGTTAGACAAGTTGTGATATTATTATTGTTGTTGTTGTCAGCGATAATATTGTGATAATTGTTATGAATATTGATGTCAATATTGTCTTTATCATAATTATAAACAGTCATATTGTTGTTGTTGTTTAATGTAATAGAAAATGACCATTTTTTAAATACATTAAATTAAAAGTTAGTTTTATAATATTAATAAATGAGCACATTTTTTTTAGGTTTTAATGGATCACTATTTTTTTTTATAAAAAAAATTAGAGCTGGAAATTAAAAATTATGTTTCAAAGTAAAGGCACCCTTAACATTCTCCCAGGAAATATTGGGTTTAAAGGCACGGAAGTAAGTGTTTTGTGGCATCCTCTTCTCCAATATATTTACATCACTAATGATATTAATAATTTGCTTGAATTGAGGTAAAAATACATAATAAAAATTTAATTTAGGTGAGAAGAATAAATATAAATTAGAATAAATATTTTAAAATATTATTTAGATAAAATTAATTCAAATTAGATGGATTAGAGTAAGTATTATTTTACTTACTTTTAGATTGAGTTGAATGAATGTTAAAAAATAAAATAAATTATACCCAAAGTTTTTTTTTAATAACACATATATTTGGATATGATATTTTTGTTCAATTAGATATATATAGATATAAATTTTTTTCTTTCGCTCTCATTACTTTTCAAATTAAAGATTACTAAAAATAAGAAATATTGGGATAAATAAACAGAAAATTTTTAACTCTCATCAATTTAAGTAACTTTTTTAGTTTTACATCCAAATTAAATGTATTAAGATAAACATATTTATTCACCTCAAATCAAACCGAGTAAAAGTATTTTGAATATATATCGGGTTTAAATATACCAAAGTTACGGAATAATGAAAATCTTTGACGTGATCTAATTTTTAAGAACTACGTTAATTTCGGGGATCCACGCTGTCCTATTTATTGCATAAAGAAATATGAGTAATGACATCTTTGTAACTAAAGTACAGCGAACCTCTAGGGAAGGAAAATTTAATTTACATTGACTTTTTATTTTTATATATAAATAGAGTAAATAAGTTATTCCACCTAAATCACTCCGATTATAAATGCCTGAAATAAATATATATTAGGTTTAAAGATACCTAAGTTACGGGATAATGAAAACCTTCGACAATTCTAATTTTTAAGAATTAGGCGATTTCGGAAGTCTAGGCTGTGCTATTAATTGGATAAAGAAACGTGATTAATGAAATCCTGTAACCGAAGTATACTGGATTTACGGAGAAGGAAATTTCAAATTCTATGAAGTTGCAATCTGTCACTTCTACCTAAAATTCAGTAATGTTAACAATTTAAGGGCCGGTCATTTCCAAAAGGATAGAACAGAATAAAAGGATAATTACATAAGACGGGAGGAGCGGAGAATACATATATTTAGACGGGAGGGGATAACATTAACACATATTCTCAATTCTCAAAGAGCATCCCATCCCCACTGTTAATCACCTAACCCGCCGTTTACCCTAAGAAACCATATTACCTCCAGCTGATTAAGCCCGGCGCGCGCGACTGATCTCCCGTCCCTGTCCCTGTCCCGAGGGCCTTTCATGCATTTCCGGTGAAATTCTTTTCTGCATTCCCCCACAACAACCCCACTTCTAAAATCTAATCCGAGGATGAAGTTGAGGGTTATGTGCAGCGATCCTGACGCTACCGACTCTTCTTCATCCGAAGATGAAGAAGAAGTAGTGAGAGATAAACCCAATTGTCGAAAGCAGTTTGTGCGGGAAGTTATCGTCCCAACTCCTCCCAAACCTGAAGGTTCGAATCCTATGGCTTCAGCATACCATGATCGCAATCCAGCGTTGAGGCCGATGAAATCAGGTAAATCCGGAGCTTTTATCTGCGATTCTGTTAAAAAGATTAAAACTGATTTGGAGGGCTTGTGTGATACGCCTGAAGAAGCCGCAGTGGCTTATGATGAGAAGAAGATGGACCCTGATTCGATCGTTCAATCTGATAACCTGGGAAGCCGTTCTTTCGGTTTGAAACTCAATTCCAACATCGTTGATTCTAGTTGTCCAGTCAAAGAAAAACCATGTAGCTCAGCGCATGATGTCGCTGTTCAGGTTACTGAGGAACGTGTGGGATCTGCGAAACACCAAGGCGTTATTCTCACTAAATCGGGCAAATGGGGGGCTCATATTTGGCATCCTATAAGAAAGAAAGAGATTTGGTTGGGTACTCATTTTACTGCCGAAGAGGCTGCTGATGCTTATGGTAGAAAGAAACTGGAGTTCGAATCCCTTGTTGTTGGGTCCAAGAAGAAGTCTTCCTCTGCTTCTAAATCGATAAATCAAGTATCAATCGAGGACAAACCCTCTCTCTCACGGGAGGATGGGATTTCGTTTGGTGGAAACAAGGATGAGGGACTTTTAATGGAGGAAAAGAAGTTGCACCCAGCTTTTAAGAAGACGAAATTGGGCAAATGTGGAGGTTCCATGAAACGCCTGAAGAGTCGGCGAAGGAGTTCGGCGCACGGTCTGGCTCTTCCCGTTGATGAAAATCGCGTGTCATCTACAAGATATCAAGGTGTTGCGCTCACTAAATCAGGCAAGTGGGGGGCTCATATTTGGCATCCTGTTCAAAAGAAAGAGATTTGGGTGGGTACTTATTTTACTGCTGAAGAGGCTGCCGATGCTTATGATAGGAAGAAACTCGAGTTCGAATCCCTAGTTGTTGGATCCAAGAGAAAGTTTGCCTCTGTTTCTAAAGCGACAGCACAAGAACCCATCAAGGAAAAACCCTGTTCGAATTACGGGAACAAGGAGAAGGGACAGATTATGAAGGAAAGACACTTGTACCCAGCGCAAGTTCTTACTCTTCCAGTAGCTGATAATTGTGTGGCATCCAGAAAACACCGAGGCGTTGTGCTCACTAAATCGGGCAAATGGCGGGCTCATATTTGGCATCCTATTCGAAAGAGAGAAACCTATTTGGGTACTTACTTGAGTGCTGAAGAGGCTGCTAAATCTTATGATAGAGAGAAACTCGATATCGAATCCCTTGTCGGGTCCAAAATGAAGTCTGCCTCCGCTTGTAAAGCACAAGAAACAACAGAGAACAAGCCCTGTTTTTCACGGGATGTTGGGATTTCACTTTCTGGCTACAAGGATGAGGGACATGTTATGGAGGAAAAACACTTGAGCCAACCTGTTCAGAAAACAGAAACAGGCAGTACATGTGAGGAGGAGGCTGCTGCTTATGACAAGATGTCGGAGTTTCAGAGACTTAATAGCTCTAAGCTGGAAGGCAATCATTCTTCGCCTTCAGTTATGGAAATCAGTCCTCCTGCCTCCGAGCCAAGGCCCAGAGAGGAGGATGTAATCAAAGAAGGTCATGCAGCTCCTCAAGGGAACGAGGATTTAATCACTAGTGGTAATCATCGGGCTATTGAAAGTCAGAAGCAGCCCATTATCAGGCAGACGAAATCAGGGAAATGGGGAAGCAGCATCAGAGATCCTATCAAAAAGATGACTGTTTGGTTGGGTTCTTATAGTACTCCTGAAGAGGCTGCAAATGTTTATCACCAAAAGAGGCTTGAATTTGAAACCAAAATCTGTGCTAGGAAGGGGAAACATAATTTGGCTCCAAAGTGCGGGGACGTTGCGCGGGGACGCGAGAAGCGTGTTATCCGTAAGCGGCGTTGGGAGGAGTTCGTAGTTCCAAGTGCTTCAGACGATGCGGACTTGGAAGAGAGAGAGCCTATCAAAGCTTGCAAGAAAGAGAAGCGTGAGTTGAAGTCGAAGGTTGGCCTTACAAACAATGGGAAACCAATCGAAGACGACAATAGCAAGTCACAGCTTGAGGCACACGATGTTGAAGTCGACAACACCGGGATGAACATCTGTGAAGATACCTGTGACAAAAGTAGCATGTGGGTAGCTCAGATTCAGAAGCCAGGGAACAGGAGTAAACTTCATGTTGCTACATGTAGCACCCAGGAAGAACCTACAAATGCCTCAAAGAAAAAGGAGGTGGAATTGCAATCAATGGCAGCATGTAAGAATAAGGCCACGGAACGATCAGAAGCCCCGAATGATCTAAGTGGCTTGGCTTATACATCACCTCTAGCTCCTGCTTCGGAGGGTGAAAAGTCAACCATTGTCAACGGCCATGAAAGTGATAGCACTAGCGGCAACGGCACGGTCGAACATTTATTATATAACATGGAGCAAGGGTTTGGATGTGGTATCATCAATTGTTACGGGCAGTTATTGGGTGAGTATTGGAAGTTGGATGAGGAACTTTGGTTTAGTAAGCCTAATGAGGATGATGAGGCCACTACTACTATGGATGATTGGTTTGCATGGGAGCTTAAATCTCCTGTTAAGTTAGGTAGTGTAATTTGACTGCCGTTTTGGATATTTATGTGCCATTCCTAACAGAATAAGCTACTTACCGGAGAATCCAACGCAAAAACAAAGAGGATAATATATACAGAACGCATGCACATTTTAGATATGCTGAAGTATCTGATTTTATATATTGGACGTTTAAGATTTGTGTTTTGTTTCTAAGTTTTGAGGAGTACTACTAAAAGCACATCAGCTTGTTTCGGAAGCTGTAAGAGTGTGGCCCCTATTTTGGAACCCGTAGAAGTTTGTATATCGCCATTATTAATGCATCCCATTAAAAGTGAAGACTTTTCTTTTAAAAAGATTAATGGAGTTTGTTATATAAAACAATGAAATTAGGAGATGTTTTTGGCACCCTTAGAACATGTGCATCGGGTTATAATAATAAAAAATAGATATACAATTGTAATTTTGATTTGAAGGAAAGAAAGGATGAAGGTGGGCCAGGAAGAGAAAATTGACAAAAAATTGAATTGAATTAATATTATTAGTTTCATTCTTGACTTCTTTTAAGATCGCTTTGATAGCAATATGTGACTAGTTTGATAGCAATATGTGACTAGCTCAGTTTTCTAATCATAGGAAAATCGCCCATCGACAGGTTCCTTTCAAAAGTTAGGTCCGAATGCTCCAACCCCCCCCCCCCCCTCATTTCTACTATTGAATGAGTAATTTTGATCAAACATCTTTACTTTTAGATTATTGGGGCTAAAAATGAAAAACATAGATTATAGAAAATTATTTATATTAAGTTGCATCCAACATATATAGTGAATTTAGCTTTTTCACCAGAAGTAAAATTGTATGATGCTTCTCATTCTTCTTCCTCAAATTTGGGTTGAATTTCCTTGCAAGACAAGTTAAACAAAATTTTATTGCTGTGCCGATCTAAATCTGATTGTCATTAATATTAGAGTATATTGTATTTGTATTTTTGTTGTAATATTAAAAATATATTTTGCTAGCTTTATATATTTTTATTAATTGTTATTGTTGTAGTATAACTACCTTAATACAATATATTTGGTTATTTTAAGAAATATTCAAACCTTGAATCTATTTTTTAATAATCCTAAAAAAATTAAGTACAAAATGATCTTTAAAATAAATTTTAAAATTTTAATTCATATGAAAGTATTAATGGATATTTATTTATTAAAATAAATTAAATGTTAAATAGTGTAATGTGTAATACTTGATTACCTGATTGATAAAAAATAGTTCAGTGTTGCAAATTTAGCACATTTATACAGAATAGGTAATTAAATTTATGGTAAATTGATAAAAGTAGATGAGAAGAAATTATTGGTAGTATAATCGTGTGTTGTAAATTTAGTGTAAATAATTGCTCTTAATTTTTTTTGGATAGGAAGAGAGGTATTTCATTACCAAATATTCAAGAGAGGTACAACTCAATATCACACCATATCATCAAGGACATGGATCCAAGGACTATATTTAGAGTAACTAGGCTCATACATGCATCTATACAAAATAATCAAAATCACTTCCCTAAGAATAAGCTGGATGGGATGATTTGTGCCATTAAAAATACTTGCATTATGTTCGTACCAAATGTGAGCTATCATAGTACCATAGAGAGCTCGGATCATATATTTCTTCCTTGAAGGTTGTCTAGTGTTTTTTTGCCAACACATGCATCCTAGGGAGCCATTGTTTGGTTGCATCTCTTTAGCCCAATGCAGAATGGATAGGTGTCCAAAGATTTCGGGCTAGGGAGCACTTATGGAAGAGGTGAGCATTTTCTTCAACAACATCGTCATATAACACACATTCTAGGGGGATCGTAGTACCAAATAAAGAAAGTCAATCCTTCGTAGCGAGGTGTTATTGTATTGAAAACCAAAAAAATAAGCTGGTGCTTTGAGGTAGTTAAAGGACTCCACACCAACTTCAACCACCAAATAGGAGGTCGTTTTTTCCTAGACAATGTGTAAAAAAATTTAATATTATTAGCCCCATCCATCTTAATACAATCACTATGTTGACTTCGAAGCAACAAGATTTTGAGGAAAACCAAGAGCAAGAAGATTTGGGAACAAAAGTCCAAATCAAGTCATTCTTCGGGTAAATTAAGTGCACCCAGCAGTCCCAAAGGCGATCCTTCTTATTTTAAATGTTCCATAATAGGCGAGCCACAACACTTTGGTTCCAAATCTCAAGATTGATCATGTCTAACCCACACTCTAACTTGGGAAAGCATACTTTATCCCAAGAAACAAACGCATTCTTACAAGGTTTTGACTTACCAAACCACAAAAAGTTTCTCAAAATGGAATTGAGTTGGTGGATCACCTTAGAGGGAGGAATAAACACTTAGGATCTATACATTTGGATATGGAATAAATCCAATTTAATGAGTTGCAGTTGCCTTGCATACGAGAGGAATTTGGAGCTCCTATGGTGTAGGTGAGAGATCATTTTCTCAATCAGTTTTTACATTTGCAATACTGTGATTCTTGATTTAGAGAGAGAAAGTCCAAGGTATGAGATGGGGAGGGAACCTTGTGTGAAACCAGTCAACTCCACAATCTAGGAATAAATGTCTTCTTTAACCCCACAAAAAAAGATGGTACATTTATGGGGACTAAAGCTAAGATTAGATGACCTAGAGAAGTTATTCATACAGAGCATGAGTTGTCTAACCGAGCTCGTGTCACCCCTACAAAAG
Source organism: Tamarix austromongolica (assembly GCA_039764185.1). Classification (NCBI taxonomy): domain Eukaryota; kingdom Viridiplantae; phylum Streptophyta; class Magnoliopsida; order Caryophyllales; family Tamaricaceae; genus Tamarix; species Tamarix austromongolica. The sequence continues at coordinate 82,028,639 of CM077809.1, read as the reverse complement.
ACGAGAAGGTCATTGGCAAAGGAGATGCTAATAATGCCAAGCTTTTTGCACCTTGGATGGCCACAAAACTCTAAGTGAAGCCATATATTCTTTAAAGAGTGAGTCAAATATTCCATTACCATAACAAATAAGTAGGGACAAGGGGTCCCCTTGCCTATGGTCCATTTTCCCTACAAAATGAGAGGAATAAATACCATTCAGGTAGATGGAATACAAAATGGAAGTCGCACATGCCATGACCACATAAATAAACTACAACGGGAAGCCAAACTCATGAAGTATACGATGTAATATTAGAATTTAGTTAATCATTATCGTTGATGATCATTTTAGATAAATTCATTTATGACAAAGATTTTACTATATTAATATGATTATGATTTTTGTTTAGAAATATATATTTTTATTGTTTCATTTGTTTTGATCTTTAATATTTTAAATTATAAATTTGTCGTGTGACTACGACTTTATTTTGGGGTTATATTTTATTAAAAAAATAAGCTATTTAAATTATAAAATTTCCTTTAAAATAATAAATTTATTTTAATAATTTTTATCTGTAGCAAATATTTCTATCTTTGATTTTATCTATTTTTACAAGGTCATTAAGATCATCGAAAAGTTTTAAATTAGAAAAAAATTCATAACTTATTTATGATTTTCTTTTTGATATTAATTTTTTTCCATTTTTTCCTTTTTATTTTATGGAATACGATTTTTGAAAATTATTTAAATTAATCCTAGTTTCTAATAATTTGATTTAAATTTGTTTAGATAGTTTTAAATATTTTTAGAAGTCGTATTATGTATTTTTATAAATAATATAAATCCTTGCACTCGTTGGTATTTTCTTTCGAAAGTTTTTCTCAAATCCTTTAAATAAATTTTATATTTATTTAATACCTTTGGATATTTATGAAATAATTTTCATTAAATTATTTTTAGATAAAATTATCCTTAAATATTTTTCAAATATTTTATACTCTCTTTATATGTATGTGTATTAGTTAAATAATAACAAAAATCGACTAGTCAACCCCCCCCATTTTCCTTTTCTTCTTTCTTTCTTTTCCGTTCTCTCCTACATGCAAATCCCAAACCCCTTGACCTTCCTTCTCCCTACTCATCTTCATTGCTTAGTTAGCCACCAGCACACCACCTTGCCCACTGCTCGACTACACTATTGCTTCATATACTCTTCATCAGCTCGACTACACTATTGCTTCATATACTCTTCATCACCATCAACAGTAAGTCAGTAACACTCTAATAATGGAGTTGCAAGCCAATGAGAGTAGGAGAGAGAAGAGGATTGCTCAACCACCCTTGTCTAAAGTTAACTCCAACAATGGCCGCCGTGAGCCCAACTGACCACTAGTGAGTGGTCCTCGCCCCCTGAAAAAGTTCCATATATCCTCAATTGCTTTGATTTGTTGTGTTTCATGTGGTATAAGTTACCCCAAATCCAAACTTTTATTTTAAAGCTAAAGTAGTTATTTAATTATGTCTGAGATTTTTGGATTCATACGATTAAGCTATTTTGAATTACTTGATTTTATAGTATGCTTTAAAATGTATTCAATTTCATGTTTGAACTATCAATTTGAGAAATTTGTCTCGAATTAATCAGAATTAGATTTCTGGTTAAAAATCCTTGTGCTAAAAAAATTGAATTGCATAATTGAGTTATTTTATTCAACTACTATTATAATATACTTTGAAATATATTTAATTTCATATTGGAAGTGTCAATTTGAAAAAAATTGTGGGAAATATATTGGAATTTGATTTTTAGGGCAAAAACTCTTGCTGATTTAAGTTAAATTGATCTATGTGTAATGTTATTCAGTTGATTATATAATTTGTATTAGAATATGTTTAATTTCATTTCTAGTCTGTCAATGTAAATATTTTAATAAGATTTGATTGAATTTGCATTCTAGACTCAACGACCATAATCTTGTTAAATTAGATTTTTCCTTTATCGTTTTTGATCAGTTGATTATATAATATGTTATTAAATATGTCTAATTGCAACTTTAAACATTAAATTTAATTTAATTTATAAATTTCATTTTGAAACTATCAATTTGAGAAATTTGTGCGGAATTAATCAAAATTAGATTTTTAGATCAAAATCCTTGTGTAACGAAATTGAATTGCATAATTGGATTGTTTTATTCAGTTAATATTATAATATACTTTGAAATGTATTTAATTTCATGTTGGAAGTGTCGATTTGAGAAAATTGTGGGAAATCTATGGAATTGGATTTTTAGTGCAAAACTCTTATAGATTTAAATTAGATTGATCTATGTGTAACTTTATTCAATTAATTATACAATTTGTATTATAATATGTTTAATTTCATTTCTAGTCCATCAATTTAAATATTTTAATGAGATTTGATCAGATTTGTATTTCGGACTAAAAAAATCCTAATAGTTTTAAATTAAGTTTTTCCTTTATTATTTTTGATCAATTGATTATATAATATGTTATAAATTATGTCTAATTTCATTTCTCAGTATTCAATTTATAAATTAATGAAATTCACTCGAATTGTATTTTTGGACCCAACACCCTAGTTTTTAAATGAAATTATCAAATTGGTTGTTTGTGTAGTTGTTTCTTCTGAAATTGAATTTATAGAAATATTTAAAATGAACTTAATTGCATTCTAAAACCTACAATTTGTATTAATTGATTTGGATTGTCTAAGTTTATATATCGAGCTTTAAAACCCTAATTTTTTGAAAATAATTATCTTAAACTGGTTACTCATAAGATTGTTTTAGTTGAAATTGATAATTTAGATTTATCTAAAATTAGTTTAATTATATTTTTGAACTATAAACTTGAGGTAATTAAAGTGAATTGGTTGGTTCGTTGTTCAGGGCTAAAACCCTACTTTTTGGATATCTTTTTACAAAAATAATTTACTTATACTTCTTTTACCTACTAGATTACTAGATTTAATTTAAAATCATTTGAATTATATTTTTATCTTATCGGTGTGGATTAGTTCTCTAAAATTGGTTGGGTTTTCTTTTTGTTGCAAAATCAAATTAGTAAGTCATTTCATTAAAATTAAGTTATCATCTATTGTCCTTTCCCTAAAATTTTAAATTATTTTCAATTGCCCTTAGTGATATGTGTTGAACTCGAGTTTATTAATAGTTAATTTTGAATCTTAATGGAGCTACACTATTGAGTCTGAGGTTTTGGACATGCTTTCTAAAAAATTTTGTTTATGCATTTTCTTATTGATTAAATTATAATACTTGAATTGGTTTTGAGGTATTTCAATTATAATTGGTATTTCAATTATAATTGGTATAATACTTGAGCTACACTATATGTTAATACATTTTGAGGTATTTCAATTATAATTGGTTTTGAAAAATTACATGATCCGTCAAGTATAGATTGAAATAGTATGATGCCTTATGTTAGGCTTTTATGCCACTTAGAATCAATCGGCTTTAATGCTACTTGGAATTGTTCAGCTTTAATGTCACTTGGAATCATTCAGCTTTAATGTCACTTGGGTTAGATTAGCTTTAACACCACTTGAAAATAATTGGCTTTAATGCCAATTGAAATGGATATAATAATGGAATTTTATTGTGTGATGGAAGTAATTTAAGTGTTGTTATGTGAGATTGATTTATGATTTGTTAAATCCTTACATAAAACATAAATAACTTAAACTGAAATATCTTGAGTCAAGACTTATACCACTTGGGGTAGCTATCCTAGTAAGGTTTGGCATTCACTTGATACCATTCCCGTGTTTTTTTCTTTCTTCTGTGATCCCAAATTCCTTATGAGGTCCAGAGAGTCCATATTCTACTCTATAGGTATCTTGATATATTTTGGCCTATAGGGGTTTTGCATACTTAATTGATTGGTGTTCTATTTATTGGTGGTCTGATTATGTTTCTGAACGGGCTAGCTAGGATTACTACTGTTTGAGTACTAGATTAGTTGTTATGATTTATTTGAATCTACGTCCTCAAGTTAAAATAATCAAATGATTGTGATCGCAATAATGGAATATAATAATCAATTATTCTCGTTAATCCATGAACTTTATATTTTCATTTTCCTATGCATGTTGCTTAGTTGTCTTCCTTACAATTGTGCTTTAATATGACATTTGTTATTACATTGTTATTTCATGATCTATTATTTTAATTGCATGTAAGCCTTAGGTGTAGAATGCTATCTTATAGAATAGTTGTGTTATTCAGCATGAGTTCATGTTTCGTTATACATTCGTACCCATGTGTTATATCCAGTCATGCATTTACAAGCATGATTCTATAATTGCATGTTCCATCATATGTTATCCTATGTACTCGTGTATACCTTTAATAATGATGACTATGGTAATCCATGTTAGCATGCCCTACTCTAGTTAGTGCATGTGTGCCTTACTATATTTATTTCATGTATTAATTTCCTTGATACCTATTGAGAGAACGATTAATGTTCTGATATAAACTTCATAAAATTGTATGAACTGTTGTATGAGTGGAATGCTATGCTTTTCATATGTATATTTGAGCATGAGTATTGTAAGTTAAAGATTACCATGTCTTTATGTGTATCATGTCTCCCATGAGTTAGGTAATTTTAATTTACTAATTACTAGACCCGTATTGATACTACCTTAATTAAATGAGTCATGTGACAATCCACCGATGGTGGGAAGTAGACTTCTTATACAAGTGTGAGATTGTTTACTATTGTTGGGTTAAATACTTGAGCTTTGATAGTAGGACTCCAAATATTTTTATCCCTCAAAAAATTATCCTTATTTATTGTATATATTTTAAAAAATTTTAAGCATTGTATCAAATTTTTCTAGGGGTTGTAACCAAATTTTAATTTTCCTTTACCTTACTAAGTTTTCAAAATCGAAGGTTATTTTATAAGATTTTTCACTTATTTTATCAACGATGATTTATAAAAATTTTTAGGAGTGAAAAATAAGGACCTTAAGGTAACACCATCAAAGAGTGGGGTAAAATTAAAGGAGAAACACTAACATTAAAGTAGGAATCGACAACCGAACATTCTTATCAATTGGGGTACACTTAGCCACTAGACTGATTTTTAGTAACATTCACAAGGATCCTATGAACAAGTACCCAAAAAAAAAAGCGCCCCTAATTTTCATTTAAGAGTAGGCCCTCAAAATTATTGAGACCCACCGTAACTGCCTGGTACTGATTTCAAACTTCAAGCATGAACGTTATAATTTATTTAGTTCTTGAGCATATATTAGGGGAAAAACCGGTTTTTTTATTCAATCACTATTCAATAGTATGCAAGGGGTTATATAGAACTAATAAAAAAAATTAAGTATATAAGTCGAACAGTCCGAGCCAGATCTGTTCGAACTCGACTCGTCCCTTAACATCAATCTCATATTTTAGATATTAGATGAGAGCTAAAAAAATAGTTGAAAATCAAACACCGAAAGCCGAAAAAGCTTTTAGCATTTTACTTTTCTTGTTCGCCAAACTTTTTAATGGAGTTATTATTATTATTTTTTTAAAATGTTTTTTTATTCAAATATTACTACATGTCTTCTGGTCCAACAATCTTATTATACTAGCAAAATTAAGTAAGTAAATAGTCATTGTAACGCACATGGGCAACAATTAAGGATGTAGTTATCGTATATCATCATTTTAGTGCTTGTTCGAAGCTACTTATAAAAAATAATTATTTAAGATAACTACTTTTAATAACTAGCTCTAAACAAGCAATTAGTGATGAATATATATTATTTTTTTAATTAAAGGTTCTATTTTTATTTATTTTTTTTACTTTAAGGGTGGGGTTTTCTAAGCAATTAATTTATTTCATATAAAATAAATGAATATATGTTATGGTGAGTAAATTTAATTAGTGAGAATATAAAGATAGAAGAATTGAATAGTTTACGTATTTAATAAAAATAATAATATTAACTCCTAATGTAATAGTATATAGTAGCTAATATGAATAATCAAATTATAAAAATAATATTTGAAACATATAAATATTAGATTACCATCCTTTAACATTTTTCTAAAATTAATTCATGTCATATAAAATAGAAAATGTCAATAATTTTTATCATGATAACTTAAATATAGCAAATAAAGTAGGTTTGGAAAATATTCTTAATTGGCGGAAACCTAGCAGGCTAGGGTAGTTAAACAAATCAATTACCGATACTAGATATTATAAAGAAAAATATTATCTATCCAAATTTTAAATTCAAACCAAAAATTAAATTCATCTGAAAATAAATATAGTAGTATATTGAATTTATTTATTTTATTAATAATTAGTTAATACAAATTACTAACAATGTAAAAGAAAAATAAAACTATGGCACAAAAGAATAAAAAAATATTATAATAATAACAATAAAAATGATGACGATAATAGAAATAATACAAATAATAGATTCATCATGTTTTTTATGTCATGAATTTTTATTTTATTATTATTATTAGTTTGTATAAATTAATTATTAATAAAAAACAAAATTACTATATTTATATATATATATATTTTTTAAAAAATTAATTTGATTTTTTGTGATTGAATTTATAACATTATTATATTATACATCAAAAAACTTTTGCGCATGCATTGAAATGATCCTCATACAAGCAGAAGTCAGAACATATCGTAAAAGTAGGATATTGGTTTTTACATTATACACAATAGTAACAACGTTAATATCTGTAGAGTAATGACATAACTCTTTATATTTGGAAATTTACGTAAAAAGTGGTAGTAGACGAAAATTAATAATATGATGTCTGTTGCGCGGCATGTGGCGCAGAGCTTGTTTTACATAGCCCTTCCTTTTTGGAGTACCATTCAATCTCTGCCAGCCGTCAGTGCACAGGTATGTGTGCTAAAATTTATTCTTGTGCAGCAGCATTTCTGGTCGGACACCACGTTAATTATGTAAAGGGTAAGGCAATCATTCTCTCTCCCATTCGATGGCGGCACAACATTTAGAGAAATCCTTTCTCTTGCAAACTAGTGATACAATCATCAAACATTTCCGGCAGTGTCTTGAAATCATGCAAACCTAACTCCTTGATCTTACTAGTATCGTTGCTGTGTGGGATGTTATGTCCTTCCTGGTCACCACACCTAAAAGGAATAACATACATACATGCATACATACATCCATGCATGCCATTAAAATAAGATCCGCACGTAAACCTTGCCGGACGAGAAAAACTAAAATATGTGCCGCAATGGATAACCGACAAAACATTAGGTATCCAAACTTACTTGGTTTCATATGGGTACATAGGATGCCTCGCCCTCAGCATCTCTATAATCTCCGACCAATGAGCTACGGGGCCTGAACATATGAGCCGCCCGGAGGCTCTGCTTTCCTCCATGGCTAAGATGTGTGCCGCAACCACATCATCTATATGGACGAACCCTATGATCTGGTTGGGGTATTCGCCAGCCTTACCTAATTAAACTCGCACAGGCATGACCACACTAGGTTACAGAATACAGAGAGAGGGAGAGATATGGATGGATATCGCAGCAGCACCCGATGGGTTGAGAATACGCAGAGAATTAATTTGTACCTTTGATAATGGTTAGAAGAAACTGGTTTGAGCTTGTTGGTTCTGGTCCAAGCAAGGGACCGACCACAAACGATGGATTCACAACCACTAGATCCATGCCGCTCTCTTTAGCTACCTGCCAAGCTGCTTTCTCAGCTAGTGTCTTTGCATATGGATACCAGAGCTGCAATTAAAACCCCCAGCTTCAATTAATCACGTCATCGGTCTGTATTACACACACACACACACAAATTAAAGATTAGAGGTAGACGGGGCTGGCCGATTCAATTAGTAGTACGCTGTATCGTTTGCAGTACTCTGGATCGCTCCACTGTGACTCGTTAATTGGAGACACTTGTTGGGCGTCGTCTCTGTATCGATTAGCGGAGGAAGAAGACGTCAGCACTACCCTTTTCACGGTAGCCGACGACTTGATGCAAGAGTTCAGCACATTCAGAGTGCCTTTTATGCTCGGATCGATTAATTTCTCCTGCAATCGATCGAAAACAGAAACTCAATAGGATCAACTTAAAACGGCAGCATATTAATGTAGGATGGGATAATCCGTTTTGATTTACTTGAACGTCGTCGTCATAAGAGACTATGACGGGACAGGCGGTGTGGAAGATGCCGTCAACACCCTGAATAGCAGCATCAAAACTTCCCTCCACCATTAAATCGGCTTTCATTATCTTTAACCTCTCCTCTGCGCCTTTCAACCCCCACAGAAAACCCACCTTTTCCAGATTCCCTGACCCAGCAAACAATAGGAAAAGGAAACATATTAACCCGTTTGAACTTCCGCAACATGAACTAGCTAATTCGAGAGAACTACTCGTCAGTAACAGTTTTTTTTTTCTTTTACAAAGAATCATGCATCCAGGGAATAGGAATCGAAATACACCAAAATACGATTAAAATTGGAAGTAAAAATATACTATTTGCTAGGTAAGTAGCTAATATTCAAGCCGGCTTATGGAATTTTACCTGGATCCCTGACGGTCGTCCGGACCGTGTGTCCCTTCTCGAGCAGAGCCTTCACTATGTAGGACGCTATGAATCCTGTTCCTCCGGTTACACAGTACTCTGGCATCTTTTTTTTTCCCCTTCCTGTTACCCCTCTCTTTTTAGTGGACGCGCTTTCTTCCTTCCTCTTATCCCTCCTTTTTTTTAGGGGGGTCGCTGTGTCGGCTGGGAGAAGACGGTGATTAATAGGCACCGACCCAACGTGAGCTACTGTTCTTGCTTCCAATATGCTCCCTCGCTTGCAATAACGAAATGGTGTGGGCTGCAAGGGCACGGAAACGGGGAACGAAGGACAAGGACAAAAATATGGTCTTACGTTTCGAGTATAAATTTTAATTAATAATATTTTTCAATATATATATTAGTATTTTTTTTTATAAATATAGAATACATTATACATTGAAATAAATCAATAACTAAAATAAGTTTGGCAAAAACGCAGGAGGGAGTACTTGTAGATCAGTACATGATTCGCTGCAAATGCAAACTAACTACAAACGTGTCTTTATCGTCGATAGCGCAAATTTAGAAAGATCTTTTCTTAATCAAAATTAATAAGATTATGTAAAATTAAAAGTTCACATACAAAATAGAATAATTCAGAAAAAAGTAAAGATCTTTATTTATAATCTTGTGTAATTACAATATAATTAAATCAATCAATTGCTTAATTATATAAATTTATAATTCTATTTGAAGGGAGAACTCTATGAAAAAAAGAAAAAAGTTGGGATGCACGACTCTTAATGACTAGGGTTTTGATATGTTTCTTTTAATAGAAAAAACATATGAAACAAAATAATGTATTTAAAAAAAAACACGGTTCGTATTTTAGAAACACGAGACCCTGTATTTATTTTCTTACTTTCAACTTTTGTCCAAAATGTATCATGAGTTTTTGTTAGGAAACATGGTTCTTGTTTAATAACACGCCCCCGGTATTTCTCACACAAAACTTCAAATTATACCAAACTTCTCCAACACATGTACGAACCAACATAATATTATACGACACTTAAATACTTGGTCAAAACTCACATTTCTCTACCTTAATGTAGTATTTGTGACATATAATATATAAAGACCTCTACAAAAAACCCTGGCCCAACAAAAAGGCTAATGGCCTATGAACACCAATCAAGTCTGCGGAACACTCGAACTTATCCACGGGCAGTGGCTTTGTTAGCATATTAGTTGGACTATCCAAAGCACTCACTTTCTCCAACACAACTTATAACACCTAAAATTTTACTACTAGAAAATTTTGATTTACAACGGAAGACTACAGGAAAAATATTGGATGCTACTATCATAATTGACATAAGTCTGATTTACCTACCATTCTTACATTAATCACAAGGCTAAAACCATTCAAAATAAATAAAGGTTTTTAGAAATGAAAAAAAAAACTTTTATAAATGCAAATACAAGTTTGGAGATTAACTTCGGTTTACAAATAATAGAATACAAACTATAAGATACCTTGGATCAAATAGTCCAAAAAGGTATCTAGGTAAAAATATCATTCGGATAACATGACTTTTCGTCCAAATACCCACTACAGATAAGAGGTCACTCATCTCTACATAGTACATCAAAAGCAGCAAAGTCATCCAGCTAGTCTTCAAAGACCTCCACAAAAATATCAAGGCCTTCTACACATGGGAATGAGCACCACTCGTGAAAATAATGGTTAGTATGATACGTAGTGAGTAAGGTAACAATACTATTGAATTATGGATTTATATAAAAATATGCATACATAACAGGTGATAAGTACACACATAGATTATAAAAAAGTCTCATAAGGTAAATACCAATACAATCATCTTTATTAGACATAACCATTTTCATTCTTTTATTTATGTTGAGTTCAAAGACCCTACTATTGTTAAATCGGTGGAACGGACTGAAGCACCTTCTCATAGACAACACTTGAGCCACTATTATCCTCTGATGGAGCAGATTTGAAAACATCACTTTCTCGGGACAAAATGTTCCCGAGCCACTATTATCATCTAATTGAATGAATATAAAAGCATCATCTTGGTCCTAACTCACATACTTATTTACTTTAAATCATTAGTGTTTTATCTGTTAGGTTACTCAATTCATATTTTTATTCACAACGAGTAGAGGGGCCACTATTTTTAATCCGATGGAATGGATTGAGGTACCTTCTTAGGGAAAATACACTTAAGGCACTATTATCATCTGGTGGAACATATCTGAAAACACCACCTTCTCAGGATAAAAGAATCCCGATCCACTATTATCATCTGGTGGAAACAAATATAAAAACATTACCCTAGCCTAACTCACGCGATATTTCACTTTAAATGATTCATGTCTTATTCATGATTGATTTACATGTATAGGACACGATAAGGTAGATAAGCACATTATGTAGGTCATAAGGCCGTTATCCAGAGTTAAGATCCTTATTTTCCTCAAAACCCTAATTACACATTTTGTCATAACTTCTCTCATATCGATCATTCAACCACCAAATTTAGTATATCATCCTAAAATATTATCATTATTAACATACCCCAAATTCAAGGTCTAACCCCCACGTCTTAGACATGCGATACTAGCCCTATCTTAAAAGCTACTATTCATAAGGTTCCTAAAATCTTAATTACAAAGGTAAGTCATAACTTTTCTTATAAGGATCATGAAATCACCAAATTCAATATATATCCCTAAAATACTGATATTAACAATGTATCCAAAATTTGTGGTCTAACTCTATCGTTTTACACATGTGATAATAAGACTGTCATTTAAGTTCACTATTCCTAATTAGGCTTTTTTCTCATTTTGGGGAGCTTACAACATTCATAATCACTCCAATAACTCCACATGATATTATTAGCGTATTTTAATACTCCCAACATGATAAAATAACAAATTTATATATGAACATATATTGACTAAAATTCCCTTATAGATAGCTGAAATTCCTTACTTTATGAAAATCTTATATCCTCAATATTATTATTTCCAAATCCTCCATTTATCATCATACATATTAAATATACTTATTTCCCACTTATTATACTCTATTATGCCCATATTACTCTTTCACAAGTTATACTCATCCACAAAACACAACCTAGCATAGCGACATCATATTAGCACATCTTGCATTATTCATACACTCTTTCCACCATGTTATCATATAATATCATTAATAACATACATTTAACCATATGAAAACAATATCATGATAATAAAAATGGTCGTGAAACATTTAACAAAATGTATCCTTATAGGGAAATCACCCTAATCCACTTCCTTAAGAAATATAGGGAAATCACCTAATAAAATCATAACAAAATGTAATTAGAATAAATGATATAATTAATTAGGGTTTAAAGTAATGGAAGGGTGAAAGAGTGGAAAAACCAAATCAAAGTTCGAAGGATTCTTGACCAAGTTTGGCGCAACAAGGGGGATCAGTTGTGATGGCTAAAGGAGGGGGTGATGGGTTTGGTGGTTGTTGTAGGAAAAATGGAGGACAACTTTGGTGGAAAAAGGCTGAATGTGGTGGAATAATGGACGAATAATGGAAGGTGTTGTTGCGGTTAATGGCGTTGCTACTAAAATGGAGTAGGAGGGGCTTCGGCCAAGGCTTCCACAGAGGTGGTGCTTGTTGTAGTGGGAGACGCTGAAAATGGAGCAGATACATCGGTAGAAGATGCTGCAACTAAGGAACAAAAGAAAGGGGGTGGTGCGGTGAATGTTTCCATAGGTGTTGGGTTTGGTTTTGGTTTTTGATGGAAATGGCTGGAATGCAGAGGGGAGCTTTGGTGTAGGCTTCCAAAGGAAGATGGTAGGGTGCAGTCGTGGTTGCTGAAGGATGGAGGTGTGGTGCGGTGAAGGTGGCTACAACAAGGAAAGGAAAAAGAAGGAGGGTGTCTGTGGTGCAGAAGGTTGTAGTGTAACACCCCCAAATTTACTACTGAAAAATTTCGTTTACTTTTAATAGAGTTTAGAGGAAGCAAGCAAATAAAACTGTAAATCCGGGGGTTATTACCGCCACACTTAGTACCAGATCTATTCATGCCTACCGACTCGATACTAAGTGCTAAGGCTAAAAAGAATAGAACCGAAACAAATCATTCGTAAAGCATTAGTTTTACGGAATCAGAGTGCAAAAATCAAAAGTTACATTCCGAAGTACAATTTAAAAATTCCAAATGTCAGAGGACTTAAAATAACGGAATAACAAAACAAGATAGGGGAAGTTCTCCAGCCACGTCACTCTCGGCCCCCAAGCTAGATCCAGACTCAACTCTCAGCCCTGAAAATGCCACAGACATCGTCCCCTACCTGCAAAACTCAGACGGGACTTCTGCTCGTGGGAATGAGCAGCACCCATGAGACGGGTGATTAGTACGCTACGTACTGAGTAAGGGGACAGACGCACTAAGGCCCACATGCACAGAAGTACATGAACAAGCAAACATAGCATGTGAATAATAAACAATAACACAGATGAACAATGCTGGTTACGAATCAAATAACTTTCTCATTAGATCTGAGATAATTATAATGATACCGTCATAGTCTTTATCGATCCATGTGGGTGCGGGAGCCCCACTATTCTAGCCGGTGGAACGGTCGCGAGGGCTATGCCCTGCCACTATTATAGCCGGTGGAACGGTCGCGAGGGTAATGTACCCTGCCACTATTATTTGCCGGTGGACCGGTCTGGCCTCGACTCACAAGGTATTCCACTGTAAATATTAGTATCTTTCCATGTCTTATCACTTTTATGTTTGGTTTGTTGAGCACGAAATCCCCCACTATTATAGCCGGTGAAACGGTCGCAAGGGCACATGCCCTGCCACTATTATAGCAATGGAACGGTCGCGAGGGTAAGATACCCTGCCACTATTATAGCCGGTGGACAGGTCTGGGTTCGGCTCAACATCTTTCTCTGTAAGTCGTTAGTGTTTTAATGTATCTTATTCGAGGGCATTTCACCTTTGTCATGCATGGCCAGAGATCTCAACACATCACATCAAACTGATGACATATTCGTACTATCACATACTAATGAGAGCACATGCACACAACCCGATTCCAAGCCACGCCACACATGAAACAGTTAGAATAATGGCTTTCAAGACCACGACACATAAATCATATAGAACATCCATGGCACGTAGGACACATGTCACACATTCAACCTTAGCTATATCCCTACTCGGTTTAGGTTACCGAGCTATCTTCTGCGCTTATATTAGGCCACTAAACACCCTTTGTAATTATCATACTTAACACATTTCTCACATCGAAAACCCAAATCATGACCCTCAGACTCAACTATCCCTCATACCTCACTCCTCATTTATTCTTATTATTTCATTTTTTTTCTTTTTCCACCTTCTCAAATTAGGGTTTCCTTCCCAAACCCTAGGTAACCTTATATGACCCTACGTACTATTTTTCACCTCGAGCCTCCCGACTCCCAAACAGACCTTCCATTTACTTTCCCCATGTCCCAAAGAAACTTTTCATACATAAGGTTCGCGCCCATGCGGAACTTATCCTCCCCATGCAAACCCTATCGTTTCCACCATGCCAACTCTATCATTCCCATGCAAACCCTAGTTTTCCCATGCAACCTTATTTTCTCCCACTCTTCCATTTTATTCAATTCCCCCTTTTCTCGTCCATTTACGGATCATAGATTGCCTAGGTCATTCTTACCTGCGTTAGCCAACGTACTTCCCTTTGGTTATCTTAATCTCTCATTTTTCTCTTTCATGCCCCCATTCTACAACACCCCATCAAATAACCTAGCATGCAAGTCCTAGGGTCACATCACATCACATCATATTTGCATCATTTCCATATTAGCACATACAGACAAGTGCATGAGAACGTACCTCGGTTCCATGCTGCGCTACACAGTAAAACAGATAACATACACAAAATACAACATATAAACCGTACGAGGCATCCAAGGCAAGTAAAACATGTAATACACACAGGCGCCCTTAGTTACGTCCTTACCTAAATCGGCGCCGGGCTTGGAGCACACTCCTACACCTCCTGGGGTTTGACCTGATTCACCTATAAGGAAGAAATACTAAGGGTCAATCTCCCTCTACCCGAATTATCATAATTTCCTATCTTACCCCTATCCTGGCCTAGTACTATAATTAATATTAATAATAGTAGTTTATAATTAAAAAGGGTGGGGTTATTATTATTCTCAAGGTAGTTAAGCAATTGACCACTAATCAAGACATGCCTTAGTAAAGCCCATAGTTATCAGAGTAAAGGGTTTAATATTACTAATAATAATATTATTATTTACACCAACAATAATAGTAAAAATACTACTAATAATAGTAATAGCGGTTACAATGATAATAATGTTGATAATAACAATTGAAATTGTAGTAATATCGGTAATGATAATAATAATAATAATAATAATAATAATAATAATAATAATAATAATAATAATAATAATAATAATAGTGATAATGATGATGATAGCAACAACCATGATCTGATAATAATCATAATAATAGTAATAATAGTAGTAGTAATAATAATGATAATAATACTAACAACAATAATATTGGTGATGATAATAATTATAACAATAGTGAAAATAGCAATAATAATACTAAAAATAATAATAATAAGGATAACACCACGATATTAAGGGTTAGGAAAATAACATAATAGTGGTAATAATAATAATAATAATAATAATAATAATAATAATAATAATAATAATAATAATAATAATAATAATAATAATAATGATGATGATGATGATGATGATAATGATGATGATAATAATAATAATAATAACAATGATAGTGAAAGCAATGGTGATAGTAATAATAATAGTAATAATAACAATATGGATAATGATAATAATAATAATAATAATAATAATAATAATAATAATAATAATAATAATAATAAAGACAACCACACAACAACTATAATAATAATAATAATAGTAATAATAATAATAATAACAATGACAATAACAGTGATAACGATAATACTAGTAATAATGCAGATAATGATAATAAGAGTACTAAAAGTAATAGTATTAAATAATAATTATATTAAGGATATTAATGATGGTAATAGTAGTTAAAGTAATAAGTGTGGTAAATATAATGATAGTAATGATAATAGTAGTAGTAGTAGTAGTAATAATAATAATAATAATAATAATAATAATAATAATAATAATAATAATAACAATAATAATAATATTGACAACAATAACCACCATGACCATATTAATAATAATAACGATAATGATAGTAATATTAATAGCAATAATACTAGTATTAGTAAAACTACTAGAATAATAATAATAATAGTAATAGAGATACTAAAGATGTTAGTTATAGTCAAAGTAAAATATATGATGATGATAATAATAATAATAATAATAATAATAATAATAATAATAATAATAATAATAATTGTAATAATAATATTAACAATAGTAGTAATAGTAATATTAGTAATAACTTAACAAGGTCTTATAGTTAATTAACACCATTAATTAGAGGTTCTTAGGGTAAGGTTGGGTCCTAGTAATAATAATAAGGGTGGTAGTATTAGTAATAATAATAATATAGTAATAATAATAATAATGTTGATATTAATCATAATAACACTAATAATAGTAGTTAATAGTATTAAATCATTAATCTCATTTATTATTTAAAATCTAGGGTTCAGGGAGTTGGGCAACCTGGCTGGGAGGTGGTGGCCGCGGCGGCGGCGCGGTAGCGGCAGCGGCGGCGGTGGAGGAAGGTAGAAAAGGAAAAATGGATGTGGAGGCTAGGGAAGGAGAAACTAGAGGAAAGGGGAGGTGTTGGGTGGTAGAGCAGGATCCCCTAGTCATTTTGGGGGGGGGGTGGTGACGGCGCTGCAAGAGGCGGTATGGCAAGCGGTGGTGGCGCGAAGATGGCGTAGGGGCTGGAAGGGTTGTTTCGGGGTGGCAATTTCGCACGGCCGGAGCGGCACGTGTGGGGCAAGGTAGGGAGGTTTAGGGGGTTGGTTGTGTATAGGGGGGTGCAAGGAGGATTGTGGTGGCAAGGGCAGGCGGTAGAGGTGGCTGAAGGCGGAGGCATTAGCGGCTGAAGGCGGGGCGGCGCGACGGGGTTTCTCTGGGTTCCAGGTTCTTCAAACCCGATTCAGGTGGCCTTCGGGGCTATTTACGGGATGGGAAAATGACAAAGATGCGAGGGAGGTTAGGGGGGTTAGGGTTAGGGTTAGGGTAGGTTGTCCGGCGAGAATGGCTGGTGCAGGGTCTGCAATTTGTAGGCCGTGATCTGTCGGAAAATGGAGGGCTTGCGTGCGGGGGAGAGAGGCTCATTGAAGGGTCATGTCTGTAGGGATGAAAACGAGGGAGAAAAGACGAATTGACTGGTGGAAATGGCGTGCCGTTGAAGCTAAGCTTCCCAGAAAAATTTTCGGTGGCAGAGGCGGAAGGTAGAAGACGAAGTGTAGGTGGGGGTGGATCGGCGGTTCAGCGGGGAAGGAAGGAAAGAAAGAAAGAGGCCGAATCGGCTGAGAGGAAGGAAGGGTGTGAGCGGGGAGGCTGGGCCGCGAGGGAGTGCTGGGCTAGCAGGCCGACCTAAGTCGGGGGGGGGGGGAGAATAAAAAAAAAGAAGGAAAGGAGAGAAAAGGAAAAAGAGGGAAAAGGAGGAAAAGAAAAGGGAAAAAGAAGGGAAATTAGTGGTTGGATTAATTAGTATGATTTGGGTAATTTAGGATGTTTAATAAAATATAATTATCAAAATAATAATTAAATTCTATTTTTAGGTTAATTTAGGGATTTTTGAAAGAATTTTCTTAAATTCCATTTTAAATTAACAAAACACTATAATTTTCTCCAATTAAATTATTTATAAAGTTTATATTAATTTGAAACAATTTTTTCTTCTTAATTTAAATAAATTAATTTATTTAATTAATTTCCAAATAAAATCATTAATTAGCTTAGAAATACCAAAATTCCTTCTTTTTAGAACACTTATAAATTTTCTCTTAGTTTACCCTAATTAACTTCCTCTTATTTTAATAAAAGTAAATTATTTAATTAATTTTTAAAATAAAAACCTATTTAATGATAAATAATAAAATTAGAATTTTTGGGACATTTCATGTAGGGGGTGGTGCAGTTAATGTTTCCATAGGTGTTAGGTCTAGTTTTTGATGGAATTGGCTAGAATGCATAGGGGAACTTTAGTGCAGGTTGCCGATAGGAGGTGGTAGGGTATGGCCGTGGTTGCCAAAGAATGGAGGTGTTGTCTGGTGAAGGTGGTTGCAACAAGGGAAGGAAAAAGGAGGAGGGTGGTTGCAGTGTAGAATGCCAAAGGGGAGGGGGTAGCAACAATGGGTTTTGTTGGTGCTTGGAGTGATGTAATGGCAAGGGGCTTCGGTGGTGATGAGGTTGTCTTGGTTTAGCTTACCAATCCCAATTTTTCCCAAAACATATCAAGAATTCATGTAGGAAACACGGTCCATGTTTAATAACATGCCCCTAGTGTTTTTCACACAAAACTCTAAATTACACTAAACGTCTACAACACATGCACGAATCAATATAATATTATACTGTATTCAAATACCAAGTCAAAACTCACAGTTATTGTTGTCATTATAATATTCAGATGGCATTTCTCATTATCCTCGGCTATTACTATACATATAAATATACTAAATTTTGGACGTACGCAATACTTAAGTAAATAATTTTTTTATATAAAAAAAATAAGTTATATCCATGAATATATATTTATAAAAGATTTGTGTTCATTAAGAAAGCTTAGGAAAAATTCAAATAAAAGAATTACAATGGAACTACTAATAAAAAATGATAATGATCTATTATTCATTTGAATGTGTCAAAGACAATTTAAAAAATAATGTACAAAAACTATAATTATTCACTGTATTATAAAGTATGCAATCAAAAGTTGAGTCTAAAGTTGCATGTGGGTATATCATTATTACCAAAAAAAAATTTCTTAATATTTTGACCATGAATTAATCAAACTTGCAATTCAATCACTATTGAGGATAAAAATAAAAATAAAGAAAAAAATTACCTAAATTAGTATTTTGGCCAATAAAAAAAACTAAACATATGTTCCTACACGTTTATTTCAAATATATTTAATTTTGACTTCTTTAATATAGTTTGTAAAATAAAAATAAGTATTATTTGAGAATAATAAATATAATTAATTACAAAAGAGGGAATAAATGATTCAGTTTTAAGAAACAAAATTAAGGATAAATAAATAGGGGTAGTAGAGAGAGAGAGAGAGAGCGATGATAGAATTTAAATTTTGAATTGGAATGAACTAATAATTAATGAAGGAATATAAAAATAAACAACCAACTTCCATTATAAACTTGTGAACTAATTTTTCATTTTTTTTAAATATAAAAAGTTAAGTAGCAACATGAAAAAGAGAATATGAACGCATTAGCTTGTAACACTTTCATTTTTCACTAATGAAAACTTTTGTTTTAAAAATATTGCGAAAGCAGAAAAATACTAAATACTTAGGAAAAATGGGGTGTTAATGCTATACCTAACTTAAGATAGGCACCAGCTGTAACACCACAAATTTTACTATTAAAAATTTTTATTTTTCAGTAGAAGCTTATAACGAAAATACCTAGAGTTACTAGTATAAGTGATGTAAGTCTACCTTACTATAAAATCTTCATATCAATCACAAGGCTAAAACCATTAAAATGTGAACCAAGATAAATATAAAGCAAAAGAAATTTAAAAAAAAATACAAATATGAATTTGAAGATTAACTCTGAGTACAATGACAAAATATATGCAAAAGAGATACCATGAATCTAAGAGTTAAAAAAGGTATTTGGATAAAACTATTCATCAAATAACATGACTCTAATCCCATGACTTGATACAAAACATTACTCTACCCACACAATGCATCACAGGCAGAAAAATTATCTAGATGGTCCTCAATGATCAACACAAAAACATTAGGGTCGTCTGCTCATAGGAATGAGCAACACCCATGAAAAGGATGGTTAGTATACTATGTACTGAACAAGATGATAATACTTTTGAGTTAGAGATACAATTAAATACATAAATTCACAATAGAAAATAAGTACATTAGCAAAACACATAAAATATCACAAAGTAAGTAATGATTTAGGCCTCTTTATTAGATATAAAATTTTTTATTCTTTTATTTACATTGATTTTAAGAAATCTAATATTCTTAAATAGGTGGAATGGTTTGAAGAACCTCTCAGGGACAATACACCTAAGCCCCTATTATCGTTTGGTGGAACATACCCAACACCTTGGTCTTGACTTACGTACTCTTTCACTATAAGTCATTAGTATTCTATCCATAAGGATATTTATATCAAATCTTATTATATTTCACTTAGATTTTAGGGCCCCACTATTCTTAATTTTTTTGGAATAGACTAATACATCTCTTAGGAGAAAATGCTCCTCAGCCTCTATTATCGTTTGGTAGAATGGATCTATAAAACACCTTGGCCTAACTCATGTGATGTTTCACTTTAAATGATTAATATATAAATTATTCATGATTAATTTGAAAAGTATAGAACATATTTAAATTAGGTAAAGTGCATCATAAGATCCTAATGTTGTTCTCTAGGGTTAAGACCTTTATATTCTGTAAAAACCCTAATTTTGTATTTTAGTCATAACTCCTCATTCGTTACTCTTTTACCCACCAAAATTATTACCTATTTATCAAATACTATTATTATCAATATAATTGAAACTCAAGGCCTAAATCTAAGGTTTTGCACATGAGATAATAACCCTATATCAAGAGTTACTATTCCTAGGGCTTATAAATCCTTATTTTACAAGTATGTCATAATTTTTTCCGTAGGGCTCCTACCATTAAAATATTTAACACACATTCTCAAAAAAATAAAATTAACAATGTAATCAAATTTCATGATCTAACTCTACCGTTCCACACATGTGATAATAATCTTCCTGTTTTAGGATTACTATTCCTAAATCACTTCATTTTCATACTTTATTAGACTTAGTCCATTAAGGACTACTATAAACCCTTCATATAAATTCCTTACAACATTTTAGATGATATAACAAAATTAAGATACCATTATTCCCATATTAAACTCATATTCACCAAAATGCCCTTACCGATAACAAAACCCTTATTTTCTGTAAATCTTATATATGTTGATAACATTATTTCCAATTCCTATATTTATCTCCGTATACCTTATTATACTCATTTCATACTCATCATAACTTACTAAACCCATATTACAACCATATATCAATTTTCCCACATAGAATAACAATATTGTATAATCTCCACTTATTTATTTTCTATCATATAATATCAACCTCATATCATAGCATTAACAAATCATATATTCAATCACATGGTAACCATAACACGTTTCATCACAAAATCATACATAAAGCTTAGAAAACAAATTCTAGACTACGACAAGTATCCTTCTAAAATCAACTTCGGTCTCTAAGTACGGTTATCCTATCTCGCCTCTTCTGAAACCATCGGAATGTCACCTAAGAAAACACAATAAAACACCCATTAGGATTAAATGACATAATTAATGAGGTATTAAGGTAATTAAAAGGTGAAATAATGAAGGAAACCAAAAAAAACCAAATAAAAGTTTCAGGAAAAACTTGCGCAACCAAGAGAGGAGGAACGACAAGGTGCCAAGCCAAGAGAGTGGTAGCAACAACACAAGTTGCCAAAGCAAGGGGACATGGTGTAGTTGTTGTGGCTGAATGGTGGAGGTAGTGTTTGGTTGTTTTTGTTGAAAGGTAGGTGTGGCCTATGGTGGATTATGCTAACGCTTAGGATTTGGGGTCGGTAAAGGAGGTTGAAGCTAGGGGATAATTTCGGTTGGTATTACTGTAGTCCAGGGTAGAAGGAAATATGGTATTTTTGGTTTCTTATGCTAAAAGATGAGGATGACTTTTAGTTGTTTTGGCTAGTGGTTGTAGGGGAGGTTTGGTGAAGTTAACCGGTGGTGAAGGTATTGTTTCGGTCCAGGTCGTCGCAAGTGGTGGAGGAGCTTTGATGGGGGATATTGAGGGTGGGTTTTTGGGGTTTTTTGGGTGAAAACACAAAGGGGAAGAAGCTGTTGCTTTGGTAATGAGGTTTCGATAGAAAGAAAAATGGAGGAAGGAGAAGGTTGGCTTGATGCATGTGTTGTGTGTGTGTGTGTGTGTGTACATATATATACATGAGGGGAGAGGGCGAGAATGGAAGTTGGTAAGGACGTGCCGATTAACACATGCAAGGCATGGGAGGAGTGGAGGCTTTTACTTGAGATTGGAGGGTCGTAGTAGAGGTAAGGTATGGGTAAGGGGATTTGCATGCAAGATTGAAGAGACTGAGGTGGATAAAATATTTCAATCATCAAGTGGGAAAAATAAGAGAAAAAAAAGAAAAATGAAAAGATTTAGGTTAAGATAATGGGATAAATTAATTATCGACCCTTAGGTTTAAGGTTAGGTTGAGAGGAAAAAATATATTATTAACCTGAAATAAAGTTTTGAGTTAGGCTAAGATTTAAGATTGGAGAGTTAGGGTATAATAGGAATATAAATTTCTTGAGGTTAGAGTTAGTTTACTATATTAATTAATTGATATTAGGGTTAACTAAAGTTCATGGTAGTATATCAACTGCCCATCCCATGCTATATTTAAGGTTGAGAAACCAAACCAATCAAAAGTAGAGTAGAGTGCACAAGAAATGATACATAGATATTAAATAAAATGTTCACAAGAATAGGACATCAACAACCCTCAAATATTCAAATATATGAAGGAAATTAAGCTGAAGTACAGAATTTCAAATTACGGAAAACAAAAGTAAGGTGTAGCCCTAAACCTTGGTCCATCAAGGACAACATAAAACTCTTTGAATGTTCATGCTCTCAAAACTCACTCTCCACATGTGGTAGGCTAACTACTGACCATTCCCAAAAACCTTCATACGGTCCTTTACTTGTGGGAATGAACTGGTGACCGAGAAAACACGCACATTATTACATTTCATACTAAGTAATCTAAATTACCTCTTTAATGGAAGCCATAAGTACACAAAGTTCTAGCATAATATGGAGATCATGTTAACATATTTCATGCTTATGCCATACAATTGGGTATACATGTTTTATCATGGTCATATGATGCATCAAAACTTATACCATACATGAATCATCATAATACAACATCATAGATAGTAACATGCAATCTACTAGGTAGATTATTCAAACTACTATTAGGGATTCTTTCATCCATTCACCTAGTTTCCCATTGAGTCAATTTTTCTAACTTACACAATCCATCAAGTCATTTATTTCTAAGTCATTATCTCTCTTCCTGTTCCTTTCATTTTTATTTTTCTCTTTATCTACATTCTTATTTCGAATTTTTATCAAGCGATGGATTGTACACTACTCCATGGTCTTATATACCATGGAAGTCTATCAAACTAAAGGGCATAAATTCCATCTAAATCCAAGTAACCACCAATGGACATAAAGTTTGGCCGAAACTAAAAACCACCTAGTTGACCATACCCTTTAGTATCGATACCTCCTAGTACATCATTAGTATCTACAGTAGGTAAGTCACTGACATCTAATGGGATCCTTCCCTAAGGCAAATCCTGAAGGCACCAAAAAATGCTTAAAGGTAGACTAACCCTTAGTATCTAATCGAGGATCAGGTAACCTAGATCCATACATTGCTTAATCATCTTCCACTTTAAGTTATTAGTGTAGTATTTTCAAGTTTATATGATCATACAAGACCCATACAATATGAAATTAAGGTATCCACATACTTATTTCATCTTAACCATTTTTATTCCCCCAACCATGGGGTAAGATTTCCATTAATGCTTAACTAATATTAATCAATCTGTTAAAATACTCCATTTTAGATCAATAATCTAGATTAAATTACCCTTTAAAGTCGTAAAACACTTATTTGGATTTTTCCACTAAGGTCTTCATAAATACTTGTTGAGTATTCCATGAATTATGATCTATTTAACACATCTATTAGATTTTCAATCCATGCCAAAAGGCGTATTTCACGTATTAAATAGTTGTATAGTAGCACTGGGCATAGTCTCAAAGCATATCAAGGCTAAAAGATAAAAATCACACAGAACCAGTCTATTAGTTGGGCTCAACCAAATCTAAGGTTTTTTTGAATTGGTTGATTGGTTGATTGGTTTAGCCAATAATTTTACTATTCTAAGACCAATCGATTAGTTCTACCAAACTAGTTGATGGGTTTAAGCATAGAGCAGCTGAGGTGACCATAAACCCACCGATCGATCGGTTTGCCACCAAAAAACACATAACATGCATTTATCATATGAATCACACTCTAAAATCCGACCAAATCCAACCCAAAACATATCATAACATCTTGCTAACATTTTACCAGCTTATAGACTGAATCATACTTCACATTCCAGCAAATCGACCCTATTTCTTCTAAAATCATTCATTTTTCTAAGAATTCACCATGCATCAATCTGAAGCCAAACTGTCATGTAGACCTATAAAATTAACAATATAAAGAATACACCATATTACATGCTTATTCAAGCTACGTTTTAGAGGTAATAATGACTTACTTGATACTTTAGAAAAAAATTCACTTATGAGAAAAACTCAACATGGAAGATTCTCAACTTCCAAAACCTTTAAATTAATAAGTTAAAAATTTAGAAAACATTGAATCTTTTCACAAATGATAACTCAAATTAGAAGCAAAAATAGGCTTACCAAATCTAAGAGAAAAATAGAGGACGATTCTACTAAGTGAAACTCAACTTTCTCCTAAATCTAACCCCCTCTTACTTAAAGATAAAACAAGAATGAGCTAGAAAAAGGATCAAAAGAGTGGAATGAACTCAAAAGCAATATCAAAGTGGAGAGGAAGTAACATAGATGCTAGAGAGTTGAGATATTTTGGAGGCTCAAATAAAAGTGTGAAGAAGGGGTGATTAGGGTTATATATAGCTAATGAATTAGTTTAAGGATGAGCAAGGTTATGTGACATATTAAAAACCCTAACTTTCCTTTTCAAATATGAGATAAGTAGGTAGATTTATGAATGATAGGTTGACTTCCATTCCATAGTTGAAATGGTGATTTTTTAGAGAATACCAGTTGAATTCATCCAAAATATACTGAACACAAGAAGGGTAATGGAATATTTGTGTGGGAAGGAATCTCCCAACCAACTAGATAAAATATAGAAATTAAAGCAATGATTTCAGAGGTGTGCAGGGGAGAGAAGTGAAAGAATACAGAGGTGAGGTCATCCTCTCTTTCAATTGTTCAAATCAAACCTTTGAATCAGTTTGAGGTAGCAACTAGAACTAAATATATGATAAAAGGGTTAAGAATCTCTACAAAATGTCTTGGAGTCAAATCATTAGGGTTCTTTTTTTTGTCTAAGAATTTTTCCTAGAAAAATTGAGCTTCAAAATTATACTCAGCTTGACTAACTATTCGATAGGTCTGGCATACCATTTGACTATTCTACTGACCAATCAATCAGTCCCCCTAAACCGATTGATTGGTTTGGTTAAACAAAGCTCTTTATCTGAAATGACAAACCAGTTGATCGGTTTATGGAACCAATAGATCGGTCCGTTTGAAAACTTATTTTATTTAATTTTCTAAGCTTTCTTCAAATCCATCTTTACCTCAAACCCAATTATAGTTCCAAATCAAAATCAAACATTATCAAATTTTAATTAATATCATAAATTTCCATTTAATAAATCTAACAAAAATATGGGGCATCATATAGCTAATATATACCAACTTAAAATATTCATGAGTATATTAAAAATGGAAGAAAAATATATACCTTTTTCTTCTCTCCTTAGATCTATTATTTATTTATTTTAATTTAAAAAATAAAAATATATATTTTAAGGTAAAAATAAAATTATTCAAAAGATATGAAAAGATTCAAAGTTAAAAAAGAAAAAGAAAGAGTTATTGCACTCACTTTATTTATATCTCCTATTCTTTATAAAGAAAGAAAGATAGCTATGAAAGATTTTAAAAATTCATTTTAAGAAAAAAGAAAGAGAAATAATTACCATAGTCACCTCTAGTGGCCGAGCCAGGATAAAAATTTCATGTTGTTCTCATGTAAAATATTACTCTTAAGTAATATCAATATATTGCACTTAAATATAAACTTTTACATAGTTTTACAACAGTACGTGTCGAGTTTTCATAATTTGAAATCTATCTACAATAACATCATTGCTGATAGAATTAAATACATCTTTCTCTATAAATGTTACTAAACAATCTTGAAGCCATTGATCACACATTTTATTCGTTAATGCAGTCTTGATGAAATTCATTGTAGAAAATACTCGTTCAATGCTTGCAGTTGATACCGATAAAATTAAAGCCAATTTCACAAGCCTATAAAAAAAAGGGTATGTCATACGCTTATTGGTTTACACTGATTTTCTTTAAAGATCAACATGCCCTTTCAAGCCATGAAACCTGCTATCTAATTGAACATTTCTAATATAATTTTCCAGTTGATTGTCTAACACCACAACATCAACATTAAAGAAATCATTAGGACATTGGTCAATCTAATTAAATATTGCTTTTTAAAATCTTCAAATGATGACGAAGGATGCAAACATGCAACACAACTTAACAATTCAGTGCTCACCACATCAAACCTGCAATTAAGCTCCTTTAGCTGCTAGTTTATAACACTATAGAGGCAATCATATTTATAATGATGTAGATTTGTGATGATTGGAGCTTGGTGTGCTGATATCTTCCCCTTAACATATTTCTCATTCATGTTGGGCACATCAATGTCTTTCTTGTTACAAAATAAAACAACTTCATTCAAAATACCTTCCCATCCATCAGCTTTCATCTCTTGCAAATGCTCCTTAGCAATTTCAACAAGTGCTAAGGCATTCAAAATATCTCGATCATTATTTTGTAATGCTTGAGATAAATCACCTGTAACTCCCATAACATTTATCATTAAATGTAACATGAAAATGAAGTCAAAAATTTGTAATCCATATAATAAGAATGTAGCATCCCTATTTTTATCAAATGTCCTATAAGCTTCCAAGTCTTCAAGTACCTTGATTACAGGAGAGAATTTTTTTGAGACTAAAAAATTTCCTTAAATGAGAACCCCAACAAGTATCACCAGCCCTTGCAACAACATATTCTTGGTTCAATCCTTGACCAGATTCTATCAAGCCTTCTTCTAATGCATTTGCTATGTAAGCAGCTTGTTTATCTCGAAGAGAATCTTGAAGCTTATTAGAGGATCCAATAACATTCCAACTAACTTCATTGTGAAATTTTACCACAACAATAAGAGCCAATTAAATTTGATGAGCAAAACAATGAACATAATAGGCACAAGGATTTTCATTCTGAATAAATGTTTTCAAACTACCAAATTCACCTCTCATATTACTAGCTCCATTGTACCCTTGTCCTCATACTTTCGATAAACATAATCCATACTGACTCAACATTGATTCAAATGCAGCCTTAAGTGATAAAGTAGTTGTATCTTTGACATGTACAATCCCAACAAACCTTTCCATAAAAAAATCCCTATCATCAACATAACGCAAAACAACGACCATTTGTTCTTTCTTTGCTATGTCTCCTGCTTCATCCACTAATATGCCAAAAAAATCATCTCCAATTTTATTAACAATCTCATTAATTATTTCATATGCAAATGCATAACTAATATCCTTTTGAATCTCAGGTGAAGTTATCTGATTATTCTTTGGAGCATTTCCTAACACAACTTTAGCTATAGCTTCATTGTTATGCTTTAAAGCCTCAATTAAACGAAGAAAGTTACCTCAATTTAGAGAATCTTTTGACTCATCATGTCCTCTAAATGCCATTCCCCCCTCAAGAAGAAATCTTACAGCTTGAATAGACTCATCTAAATGGATAAGATAATCTGATTTGACTTATTTCGATTGCTTTATGAAAGAGGCTTCAATGCTTTGCTTCTGTTTGATAAGATCTTCAAATTTTTTAGTAGTGTTAAAATAAGGACTATTAGAACTACCAACATGAACATCAAACCTCTGTTTTTTATTCCAGTGTACAAATCATTTTCCCACAAAATGATTATTGCCAACTTCAGATTCACTTTTAAACAAGTAATAAGGCAGAAAAAAATGCACCATCTTTAGCTATACTATATTCCAACCAATTATATTCATCAAACCAAGATGAAAAAAATTGATGATTTTTTCCACTGATAACCTTTGTAGGAAAGCTATGAGTACGAGGTTGACAAGGGCCTTTTAAAAGATACGCTCTTCTTAACTCATCTTGAGTATTGTGATGAAAATCTGGAATCTTTTTTCTTAACCCAGGATCTGCTTCTAAATTTCCCAAATCAGCTTTACCTTCATCAATGCATCTTGATTCTTGTGGTTGGCTTAAAGATGGGAGTGCTTGGTTTTCGAAAGTTGGTAATACAACTTGATTAACATAATTAGATTCGTGGCAGTTATGTTTAGGTTGGATTGAAAAGTATCGTTGCATCCTAAATTAAGACATTAAATAATTTAATGAATTAACTAAGGAGTTTAATAAAAATTAATTGATAATATAATTTTATAACAAACTAATTAAAAAACTAACTGATAAATTAAACAATTCAATCTATAAATATAAAAAATTTGATTTCTATAAACTAATTTTGATTTCTACCTAATTAATAAGCCAATTTCTATTTTCTACATTAATAATATAAATTAGAATTTCTATAAACTAAAAAATATAATCAATTAATATAATAAATATAAAAAATTAACTGCATTCTAATTTCACAAATTTATAAATTTATGATAAATAATTTAACAAACTAAAAATTAACTTAAATGTTACCTAATCAATTTGTGGGTTGTAGAACTTGTGGCTCGGTTGAAGGCAACAGTTGCAGTTGCAGCTTCTACTCTTGGGTCTTGGCTCCGGTGGCGCGCGACGGTTGAGGGTTGAGATCGGCAGGCAGCGGCAGTAGGCAGTAGTGACCAGTGTTCCAGTGGGCAGCACCAGTGCATTGTGCAGTGTGTAGTCACCAGGAAGGCGACAACCACACCACAGTAGGCTGGAAGAGAAGAAATGGTGGCATTCGGCGGTAGAAATAGCAAGCTCTAGTGGACGGGTGAGTCGCTGAGATCTGTGTGTAGTGTGTCGGCGTCGTGTGTCGAGGCTTGATGTCGAGGGTCGAAAGCAGTAGGAAGGCATGCATGCAACAATAGGGGCTAGGGAGTCGAAGAGGAGGGTAAGGGTTGGGGGGATGATCAAAACAAATTCGTTTTGATAATGTAAAATAATTCAAAACGAGTCGACCACGGAACTTGATGCTGCAACCTTTGGCGTCGATACATGGGGAACCCAACTTGTCTGACCATTCATCCATTTTGATTCTTTGTTATGGTGTCCTACAAATTTAATATATATCTAATACCTAAAAATCAAGCATATTTTTTACTTCCCAGCCAGGGCTCCATGGGGTCTCAGGACACCATGCGGAAGCCCTGGCTCCACCCTTGGCTACCTCTCTCTTTTGTATATTCTTATTTTTTACATTTTGCTTAAAAAATAGAAGCAATTAAAAAGGATTTAAAAAAAATATTTATCATGCTCACCTTTACTCATAGGACAACAAGAAATAATATCTTCGGCAATAATTTTTTTTCCACCTAAATAGAAATTTTCATTACCCAAATTTTCTGTAAAAAAATAATTCATCATAATTTCATTGCCCAAGGCCAGCCGCCCTTACTATGGGTGACAATATCCATACATTTTTCACCCTAAACTCTCTTTGTGTGATGAAATATATTCGTTTCCAAAAGATATCTTTTTGTGGTATACTATTTTGTTTCCCTAAAGTCTATTTGTGCAACAAAATATCTTTGTTGCTCATAGCGGTTGTTGTGTGATGATACTATTTTGTTGCCTTTGGTGCTTGTTGTGCAACCAAAATCATTTGTTTCCCTAAACTCTATTTGCGCCTAAATATATTTTGTGCGATGAAAAGAAAGTTGTTTCCCTGTAAAATTATTTACAACATGTATAATATTATTATCCTTTATTCAAACAAAAAATATCGAACTTGTAAAAGTAAATAAAAAAATTATCCAAATCAATCCTAGTGTAGTGATATTAATTTGTAGTCTCTTTTTAGTGACATACGATTTTATAGCTAGTACAAAGGTTAGAAGCAGGCATTCATATGTGCTATAATATTCATTTCCCTAAAAAAAAATCCATAATATTAAAGTATATCACACCATAAATTACAAGTTGGAGTAATTCATGCTTTGTTGGCACCACAATATACAACTAGCTTGAAAAACCCCAACGAAAGGTGGATAATGCTATATGCATGTATGAATACTCCACTTCATCAAATATATCGTAGAACCATAAAAAATAATCCAAGTTGATTGCAATTCATTAAAATAAAATGTTATTGCAAGATTATAAGAAAATATTAAATTAATAGGATTAGTAATGGAATCATTTGTGGCATAATACAAAAATTATATTAGCCACTACAACTAGTTGTTCAAGTGCAATGCTATCTATCCATTATTATCCACCTCCCTTCAACCAAAATTATTTAATGACAACCATAAGTTAATCTTAGAACCTACATGTCAATCACCATCAAAAGCATTAGATCCTAGATTTAGAAGCAGTTGTTTTTTGTTTTTTGTTTTCAACATTATTTTGGAACACATTGTGCTTTACTTAGGTTCTTGGGATTCCATCTTAATTCCACCATGTTTGTGTCCTACTGATTAACATTGCTTATTTTCACAACTTACACCTGCTGTTATACATA
Source organism: Tamarix austromongolica (assembly GCA_039764185.1). Lineage (NCBI taxonomy): Eukaryota > Viridiplantae > Streptophyta > Magnoliopsida > Caryophyllales > Tamaricaceae > Tamarix > Tamarix austromongolica. The sequence goes on along the minus strand of CM077809.1, from coordinate 81,997,990 downwards.
ATTGGAATAGTAAATCAATATTTTTATTGGTCGTATTGAATTTTTTAGATATCTCCTTAATGACATTGCCTTAAACTCTTTTATACTTTTGTAATCATAATACTTGTTAATTTCTGCAACAAGATTTATATCCATAGTATATGTTTCTAGATACCACCCTTTATTTGAAAACAATAATGATCATACTTCTCTATATAAAGAGAAAGGTGGAAATGCCTACATTTCATTTCTTATTCTTTTCTTTTCTAGCTAAATCCTTCTATTATAATTCAAAAAAGGGCCATCAATGCCAGATCCTCCCATTCTAATAACTACCTTAGTTTTACTTAAGGAAGTTGATACTTTGGCATGTTCCATAACATTATAAATGTAAAGTGATTTTTTCATCAAAGAAAACATAAGAATTAATCTAAATATCTCTCTATCTAGATTTGTACTGGGAATGTCTCATTCCAATAGTTCAAAAGATTATTTAATGTAAAGGAATTATCACCTAAACTCTATGCTTGATGAATATAAAAAGAAAAAAATGAAAAGGAGAAACATGTAGCAACTTATATGGATGTAAGGTAATTAAGTTAAAATCCAAGGTTACCAAAAAATAAAAAAAATCTTTAGATACCAAGTGTACCTAAGCAATCAAATAAAATTTTTGCAAAGATGAGTATCAACTAATATACTTTATCTAAACTCCATGATTGATTAAAAACATGAAAAGGAGAAACGTAAACATGTAGAAACTTACATGGATGTAAGGCACTTAGGTTAAAATCCAGTGTTATAAAAGAAGAAGAAGAAGAAAGGTTTAGATACCAAGTGTACCTAACCTACTGTAGGAAACCAACAATTAAGATTATAAAACTTAAACATATGAAATTAGTCCACATGAGTAACTACGACAACATCCAATTTCAACACCATAATAGGTAGATGTCAAAAGCAATTGAAATAGTATAGCAATGGTAGATGATTCTTATGGTAAACTTAGAGTTAAAATCATAGTTAGCAGCTCCAACCCTTAAAGAAATGTTTTTTTCCTTGTACATAAATCAATAATATATTTATGCAAGAGGTCAACAAAATCTAAATTTATGTAAGGAATATACCTTATACCATGGTGGGTTGTGAAGATTGTTTTGCTGCTACAAATGTTGCCATTTTATCTCTCATAACTAACATTATTTCAGCCTTCAACTCTTCCTTTAACTTTTTCTCTCTTGCACAAGCATCTTCATTTAATTTTTTTTCTCTTTCTTTAGCTACTTCCTTCATCTTTTCCATCTCAAATCTTAAATTTTCTCTATTTGAGGGTTTGCATGTTGAAGCTCCTCAAGTTGTCGACGAAGGTTGACCTCAATTTTGTTGACTTTTTTATTCCTCATTGTCATGAGCCTACCTCCTAGCCCCGAAACACACCCAAACGATGCTCAAATGCTTTTGTATAAGCTTCTCATGCGCTGAGATTATCAAATACATACAATTCATTTTGCTTAGCATGAAGTGCGTTTAAATTCAGGTACTTTGCATAGACACAATTTTCTCTTGTACCATCCTTTTTCCTAGAATAGGATAGTTTAAAATAGAATAAATATTTCAAAATCCCTTTAAAATTGTATATATATATATATATATTAAAGTAGTTTTCCATATCTAACACACCTCTTCATCTGTTCCCATAGTTTAATATAATTTGGCTTTTGTTGAGGCTCTTCAATTGGTGCATTTTATTTTCTGTTACATTTGAAGTCTCCATTGGCTCTTGATTTTCCTATATATAATATATCTTTAACTAACAACACAAGATACTAATAAACATAGTAGTAGGTTTGTGATTTACATAATGATTGTGCATACTCTCACTTTGGTAATAAATTTAGTCAATAATGATAAAAAATATAGAAATCAATGCAATAATTTTATACTCACAAATTCATGAAGATAGTGTGCTATCGAATTTCTTCCATTCCTTGGAATTTTAGTTTTCTTTAATTTATTTTTACGATTTAATTCACTAATATGCTACATGCAAAGAAAATAATAGTTAATAGTTTTTTAACCATTTAGATCTCATAAGCATGTATATATTCATCAAATAAACTTAAATTAACCTTTTTCTTAGAGGAGCCCCAAAATTCCATCACCAACCTCCAAACATTGGCATCTATCACTAGAGGTTTGTTTTAGATAACATGTGTGATCAAAAATCTATTGAAATATCTTTCTTTTAGCCTATATCGCCATTATATATATGAAATTTTACATTGCATACACGATGCTTTGTTGACATAACTACCCTCTAAAAGTCTCCACTTGGCCTAAACCATATATAAATGTCAAATCAATTAATTACATATGAACAAAACAACTCATGTAGTTTTGACTCATAAATAAAATATTATCATTAATTTTACGTGTATCTTATTGAAGAGCCTTTCTTTCGCAATGGGATTCATATGGTTTTAATTTCTACATACAAAAAACTGGATATTTGATAATGAAGTTTTGTGAAAAATGGAAAATTAGTAAATAACAATGGAATAATAAAAATTAGTCTTACAGCGAATCAAGTGGACAATAGTTTTTTATCCACACTCCTAACTCAGTGATGAATGGTTTATATTATTACCAACAGTTCTTTTCATTTCGTTACTGATATTGACATATGGTTTTACACTATGCTCATTTAATCATGAATTCATATATGTTTTCCCATGAGTGGAACCTTGTTTTGGCCTTATGTACATCACCTAAGTATGCTGATTCAACAAAAGCTACATACATACGTACATACATACATACATACATACATACATACATACATACATACATACATACATACATACATACATACATACATACCTACCTACATACATACATACATACATACATACATACATACATACATACATACATACATACATACATACATACATATGTATATATATATATAAAGTAATTCAATAATTCATCCAAACTTTGCCTCTCAGACTGCTGCAATTGACATTATTATCTATATGTCATTTGATTGCCTATGCTCTGAGATTGTACAGCACGAATATCTACAGGAGTCTCTTAATTTATATGCTATATAACTTATGATGATGGTGCATTGGATTTCATTGAATTTCCAATTTTAATAATAAAAATATTAGTTATCATGGTGAGTAAATAAATAATTGACAACACAATAATTATCAAATTTTAAAAAGTACCACCATCCCTGTTGACTCTAGAAAGTTAAATTAAAATAATGTCTTACATAATTATCTTCATCAGATTCCAAATCTTAATAGTAATTGACTTCATCACTTTCATCATCTTCTAAGTTATCCTCCTCCTCCTCCTCCTCCTCCTCCTCATCATCATCATTCATAGCCCTTTTAGCATCACCAATATCAACTAAATCAGGTTTAATATTGTCACATACAAAAGGGATTGCATCCGCATTTAAATCTTGCATATAAAAAATCTTAGTATTAGTAGTAGCCATCTCATTCTCCTATTTTACATGTGAAGGTTCACGATCATATTCAATGTCTTCAATGTTGGGAAAATCAAAATAATTTCAAGGACTTGTTTTAATAACTATCCTCCCTTGAGGTTCTTTATGGCCTTCACACAAAAAACTTTCCTTACTTGAGAGGCTAGTGTGAAGGGCTCATTGTATCTTAACTTACGATTAATATTAATAAGGGTAAATCTATATTTATCATCTTTCTTTAGCCCCATCCTTTTTTCCCCATGAATCAAACCATTCACATCTAAAATTGACACCCTTGGGACTACCACGATTTCTTATATGGTTGTATTCTAACACAATTATCTCCTCCAATAACCCATAAAAGTTTGTACCTCCACTATCATCATCACCTCTTACCATCACTCCATTATTTTGTGTCTCCCTTATTCTTTGGTGCTTTTTAGTGTGATATATAAACCCGTTGACAACATATCTTTCATAAGTAATCACATTCTTCATTAGACCTTGAACTAGACATAATAGTTCATTTGAAACCCTATTATCTTCGACATCTCTCAACTTTATTATCTAAGTTACATAGAAAAATTAAAATATTCATGTAAGACATATGCTATTAGTATAATAGCTCTATTATCTAAGTCACATAAACTATTAGTTAGCTTACTCTTTTTTTAGATGATTTCACAAAATCAACACATTGTCCTTATAGGCATTCAAATACTCTCTACCATGAAGAGCAATAATTAATCATGCATATTAATATTTATATTTTACATATTATAAATAAATTTAAAACAAATATCACTTACTCATAAGAAGGTTGAACTTCTTCACAATTTTTACGAATATATAAGTGTTCTTGCTCCCAATCTTTAAAGTTTAACTCCTTAGATGTGGCCTTCCCTAGAGGCTTACCATGCATGGAGAAGACATATAAGCTATAAGGAAGCAAATGATTGTCATCCCCATTCATTTCTTCATGATTGAATTGTGTCTCTATTTTACTTAAATACCATGAGCAAAATGTCATACATTCATTTCCACTTTCACATTTTGCAATTGATCCTTCTGGACATGTGTACAAATGATTTATAAGTACACATTTACTTATAATGAAAGAAAAAACAATTAATTACAAAGCTATAAGTTACCTTTTACACTTGTTAAAAATACCATGAGCAAAATAGTTATCTTTTAAAGTGCCACATTGAAATGATAAGCTACATGTCCTACTACCTTTGCTTCACTAGCCAAGTGCACAGTTAGATGTACCATTACATTAAAAAAAAATGAAGGATTAAATACTTGCTCTAATTTGCAAAGGGTGGTGGCAATGTATTTTTCCATTTGCTCTAATACATCAATCCTTAATGTCTTCGGACATAGTTGCTTCAAATATCTACTTAGCTCTACCAACGGTTGCAACACCTTATCATCCGACACACATCTAAAAACTAGAAGAAGTAAATCTTGCATAAACACATGACAATCATGACTCTTCATCCCTATGATCCTTCCATCTTCCAAACTTACATATCTTGAGATGTTGGATGAATATCCATTTGGAATAGCCAAATTTGCTAGTAAGTCAGCAACCTCGTTTCTTTTAAATAACATTAAACTATATGGTGCTTTCAAAATACAAAACTTTTTCCCCACTAACTCAGGATGCAAGATTGGATGCATCTTCATTTTTTCAAGATATAATTTAGCATTTAAAAAATCTTTATTCTTTCTAGGAATATCCAACAATGTGCCCAAAATGTTGTCACATATTCTTTTCTACTTGCATTACATCAAGATTATGCAAAATTAACAAATGTCTCCAATATGGGAGTTAAAAAAAATACTCCTTTTCTTCTATTGTTACACCAAGTATCGCTCAGTTGATCTCTTTTGCTTATTATCTTTACGTTTCTTAAATGTGACATTTCAAAGTCCACTCAATTCCTCCAAAATATAATACCAAGACAATGGCTCAGGTGGGGGAGCCCTTTCACTCTTACCATCACAAAATAATTATAAAATTAAAAAATTTATCCTTGTTCATCACACTTGTTAAATATATTCATAATAAAAAGTTTAAAAACTATAAAATGACCTTGTATTTAGAGATAAGAATTATAAACTTATAAGAATAAATCCATGTCTATGAATACGATTTATAAATTACAAAAATGATCCCATATAACTAAATAATTTTAGGTGTTTCAAGGTCCATGATATAAGAATTGCAGGATCACCACTCTATAATAAGATAATCACCAAGATGCTATATAATAATCATTGGTCTATGAGATAATAATCACCAAGTTTGCCACAATAATTACTACTCCTTTTATACAATACAATAATAATAAGGGTAATTATCAAGTTGTTATATGACAACCATGACACAATAATTATAATCCCTAATTAATTATCACTAATTAATATAATAATATTGGCTTGATAGAACATATTAATAATTTTAATAATTTAATTACAACTACAATTGTTATAATTAATTAATGTATATGATTATAGTATAATTTTTTTCAACAATCCTCTATGATAGATAAATAACCGTTAGTTTTTCACCACACAGTGCGGGTGTCCCATATTAATATACGAACCGAGTATTTTGGGCTAGCTTTTTAGAAAGATACCCTATGACGTCTGTTTGATTTGGGTGAATAAACCAGTTCACCTCTTTTGGGTACTTTTTTGGGGAGTATCCGGGGTTATCGGGGGTGCACAATTCAACTTTATTACCCTCATATTAGTTAACTCCATATTTTGAGGTAATTGAAGGATTAAATGAAACATATATAATATGATGGAACAAAATTATCATCGTAGAAAAGAGTTTTTTTATTTAACAAAATGATATAACCTTTATTTGCCACACAATTTTATTTAATATAAGTTAATATTATTCCAATTATGTTTTAAATCATTCATTTCTATTTACTTCCATTTTCTTTCGAACGACGTGATATTTTCAAAGGGAACTATGCCAGGAAATCTGTTATTTATATATTGCTGAACTTGAAGAAGTGGGCATATATATTTCTTCTTCTTACAGCTGTTACCTTTTGACTGGTTTATTATTACTAACTTCATGAAAACAAAGAGAGCGTGATCATTTATGTGATGATGTAGTCCACTGACAGATGCATAGTATAACACTCAAATTAAACCATTCTCTTGGAAACTCCGGATGCAGTCGTCGAACATTTCTGGAATCGTTTTGAAACGGGGAAATCCCAACTGAATTATCTTACTGGTATCCATGCTATGTGGCTGGTCATCTCCATTCTGGCTTCCACATCTATAACGTCAGTACATGGCGTATGTAAGGATCAGAACAACGATCAACCTGTTATATATATACATATATATATATATATATATATATATTATGACCTACCTACCTACCTAGCTATTATATCTGGACATTTAAATTGGGAGATATAGAATAATTATATATTTTTATTTTGGCTCCAATCCAACTCACCTGCCTTCATATGGATAAGCAGGATATTTGGCCTCAAGCATGTCTATGATCTCGGACCAGTGAGCTACGGAGCTTGAACAGATTAGCCTGCCCGATGCTTCAACATTTTCCATGGCTAAAATATGTGCAGCCACCACATCCTCTACGTGAACAAACCCTATTGTCTGGTTTGGGTATTCACCGATTGTACCTACATATATATATATATAGATAGATAGATAGGGCAAATATGCACACAACAAGGGAATCGGTGGCATGCATATAAATATAAGAACAGTTTTTTTTTTAGATCTGGTATACGAAAGTAACCGCTGCTTACCCTTAATTCTAGATCACAACGCTATCGATACCAAGTTATGATACTCTTTTCTACTCACTGAGGCTGTTGGGAATAGAAATATTCAACTGAGCTAGAGTGATGAAAGAAGCTAACCTTTTATGATGCCTAGAACTATTAGCAGCGTGCTCGTCGGTTGTGGCGTGATCAAACGGCCAACCACAAAGGAGGCATTCAGAACCACCAGATCTAAGCCGCTCTCTTCTGCCATCTCCCATGCTGCCTTCTCTGCCTCCGTTTTTGCGTACGCATACCAAAACTGCATAAATAACGAACACCCCATCGTCATCATTAACACAAACCATCAAACTAAGTAGGTCGATGAAACTAATCAAATCATCGTCGCTACATTAATTTTGTGCAGGATTTTTGCTTCCTACATGTCGCCGCTTGCAGTACTCAGGATCGCTCCAGTGTGATTCATTGAGTGGAGAGATTTGTTGGGCATCATCCCGATATCTTATTGCGGAGCAGGATGAGGTGAGGACGGCCCTTTTCACACCTGCCTTTATGCAAGAATTCAGCACATTTATTGTGCCCTTGATGCATGGATTGATCAAGTTGGCCTGCAAGTGCATATTTTAATTAATGGGTGATATCAAGCAATAAGTTTCTTTTTTTTTTTTCTTTCCAATAACGTGACCGTGCTGCTGCTGCAGTACTTAAGAACTGGTAGGTCGTTTTACTTGAACATTTTCGTCGTATGGTACTAGAACAGGTGATGCAGCGTGAAATACCCCATCCACTCCATGGATAGGCTCATCAAAGCTTCCTTCCTCCATTAGGTCAGCTTTCATGATTTTCAGTCTCTCATTGGCTCCATTCATTTTCCATAGGAAGCCGACTTTTTTCTCATTCTCTTTTATCATTTCGAGAGATGAAAAAAAGAAAAAGAGAACACTTACTGAGAGATTATAATAAACCAACATAAATGAAAATTTTAGAGATCGTCGGCTTTATGGTAAATTAAGCAGTGTACCTGGATCTCGAACTGTGGTACGAACATTGTGCCCCAGGTCAAGTAACGACTTCACTAGGTTAGCTGCTATGAAACCTGTGCCCCCTGTCACACAGTATTCTGGCATGTTTCAATGTTCGTTTCTCTGCGTTTGGATCGCCTCATCTGCAGTGTGCATAATTTGGCTTTTATTATATAGCTAGGGAATTTTATGGATGGATGGTGGTTAAGTTTCTAACAGCTGATCAAAATGGACGCGTGTTTGCATGTGTTTCGTGTTTCGTCTCATTTCTGGTAATCTTCAGGCTCTTGGTACTAATTAGGTAGATCATTTCTGCACTATGCATGCCAAAAAAAAAAAGGTGAAAAAAGAAAATCTGTCTTCGTGTATGGTAAAAAAGAAATGAAACCTGCCTCGTCAGGTCGTCATCATGTAGTAGGACAACAGAAGAGTGCCTTATCACTGTTGCACGAAAACTCAACCGACCGACCCATCGGATATTAATTTGTCTTGGAAACATCTTTCCTATTTCAGCGTCCAGATCCTTAAAACCCTCGGAAATATACTCTCTATGTTTAAAAATCGCTGTTTACCGTTCCTTGCGCGTATTCCAGCTTCCCGTCCTGTATCTGTGGCCTTATACATACAGGTATATGGGTCGGCCATGTCTCGCCTCTCTACCAGTCTACCTCATGGGTATAGACCTAGCAGATGTAGTGATTATATTTATATTTATATAGCCTCCTTTGCTTGTTACTTGCGTGTATATAGGTAACACCATTGGAGTAAACATATTATATATATATAATCTTCAATTAACATAAGTATTTAAAATCATAAGCTAAAATGGATATTGATATAAAGCAAAAATAACCTCTTCATTTGGAAAAGGGAAAAAAAAAAACTGGAAGCGAAGAAAGGTTGTAATATTTTAGGGTGGACAGCTACATAACAATGGATACATGCAGCTGAAACGCAAAAATGGAAAGTAAGAGTTTTTTATTTTATTTTATTTTTTTCTCTTGGTGTCTTGAAAAAAACAGTATGGAACAGAGGGCTATGAATTTATATCCATAATGATTCTTTACTTACTTCCAACCATAAATGAACTCGTTATTGTACATTTTGCATATCTGTTCTCTTAATACCAATTGCGTACGAAGATCGTTCATAAACGAGCCGTGATCTGTTGTGATTATCGAACAATAATCTTTTGTGCACTTACTTTGAAAAGTAAGCCCATACGTTCAAGCAAGTTTAGCAGGATTCATCGTTTAGGGTAGTTTTTCTGGATTTTTATCAAGGCCATGGCTATCCATTGATGAAGCAGAATCCTTGCTGCAGATAAGTCATGGGATGCTGTCTGCAAGAATCCATGCAATTTAGATATGGCTGAGCAATAGTTGAAGCGTCTGTGGAAAGTTATGGAGCCCACCTTGCCGATGGTTCAGAATACAGGAGGTCATTACTGCATGAAGATGCTGCTCATTGTTGCGGAACTTTAATTGTGGGCTCTATTAGCTCAGATACTTGTTTGATATAATCATGTCTTGCCGATTATGGCGTATGTTTGCTCCTGCTTTAGTGGCAAGCATGGATCCCCTGTCATTTTAAGCTTAACCTGAAGGATTTCGTATGTGGATGCCTCCCGTTCTTTTGCGGGAGCAGGTGCGGATTTTCTAGCATTTGAGACTACTGTTCCAAACAAATAGCCTGAAACTCAGATCGAGTCTGTTTCCAACCTGACATCCTGGCGGGCTCATCCTCTCGTGAGTAGAATGGGTTTGTTTATACATCCATCAATCCCACCGTCCCTCTTTTTTAAGCTAAGGTTTTGGGCTGAACTTGATGATCTCATCTAATTCATAAAATATGGCCTCACAGTTGAGGCCTTTGGGGGACTTATTTTTTTTATATTATTGCAACAGTCCCCGAATTAAAAATATATTTATGGCCTAATAATTATTAGGTGACCAAGGTGCATTCAATTTAGTATAATTATGGTTTATTTTTAAAATATTTTAGGATATATTTATAAAAATATACTAAATATATATAAAAATATAGTAAAAGTATACCATAATTATATTAAATTGGATAGATTTAATATAATTATAGTGTACTTTTAGTATATTTTTGTGTACATTTAATATATTTTTATAAATATATATTAAAATATATTAAAAATATACCTGCCTTATCCCCTAACATTAAATACTCATTGTTCACTCAATATTCTCTCCCCACGCTGTGAAATTGAAAGTCTAATTCGCAAATTCTATTGTACAACACAAAATATTGAAATTTTGCATTAATATCCATAAAATTTTGCATCAATATCCATACCATCATACACACAATTTCGTAATAGTACATCATAATTTAATAATTGGATATTGAATAGATATTTTTACTATCAAAATAGATAATAAATGAAAAATAAACATTCTTTCTAATATCCATCCTGACAAACAATGTTGTCCGTCCCAAACGAATTGCCCCTTCTCAAACGAGATTGAAATTCTTTTCCCATCCCTTAACTTTTCTTTGTGCTCCTTTTTCTTGTGTCGCCCTTCCATTTTGCTTTTCCTATGGGCGCAACAGCGATAGAGGAAGAAGAAGAGAGGAGGAAGGAGGGTCATTTCCAGAAAATGACTGCAAGATATTGACATTTGCCCTGTAGCACAACAATTCACAAACTCAACGAAAACTGTGACAGGGAAAATATATATATTGTCAAGGACCGCAGGCAGGGTAGTCCATTCCCAAAACCAGCAGTAGTATAGAAAACGAGTGTCTTTCAGATTCTAGCGTGAAAGATGTGAATGCTTTGGATCATCTTCTCTGTCCAAACGGAGCCCCACGAGGAATCAATTTAATGAGAAACCTGACCAATGAGAAGCAGTAGTTAAGATTAACTTTACATCCTTAACCAATAAGAAACAAGATGAGACTACCCCGCTTGTCCTGAAAGAGCATCCGGACAACTTACCACATCGTTGCAAGAACTGTAAAAGCTAAGCCGGGTTCATAGCCTCACAAGGGCCACAGCACCCCCCTTCCCTCTCCTCATGTATCTTCCTTAACGCCATTACGCAGCATTATTGCGGTATCTTTGAGTCGGAAATTTATTTTCATTGAGTTGAGCTCTTTCTTTATCACTGTTAAGAATCTTAGCAAGTTGACAGAAATCTGCATCGCCCTTTCTGCTAAGCTGCTTCTGCCTAGACTGTATTTTCTCCTTTCACCTCATTATCCAGAATTTTTGTCCCTAAATCAAACATACTAATCTTCCATGACTCCCAACAGGAAGATCGCCAGCGCTGTCGGAGCGAAGACAGCGAGGGCTTGCGACAACTGTGTGCAAAAACGGGCTAGATGGTATTGTGAAGCTGATGATGCTTTTCTTTGCCAAGCCTGTGATGGTTCGGTGCACTCGGCCAATCAACTAGCTCGCCGACACGAAAGAGTAAGGCTAAAAACCGCATCCCTCAAGCCTCCTATCGATCATAAACCTTCTACCGCCACATCCTCCTCTCCACCACCTTCTTGGCATCGAGGTTTCTTCACCAGAAAGGCTAGAACGCCTAGACATGGAAAGCAAAGACACCTAGCAGCAACAGCTGAATCAGATGATACCGCACGATACCTTCTCCCTTTTCGGGTTCCCGAGCTTGGTTCATATGATAGCGCCTCTGATCACGACGAAAATGACCAGGAGCAGCTGCTCTATAGGGTCCCCATATACGATCCTTTTGTCGCTGAATTCTGCACATCCACTCCATCAAACGAATTAGCTTATGTCCCCATCGATACTGGGAAAGTTGATCAAACAAAAGAAGCATTAATGTCACCCCATGATGAGGTAATTAGAGATTGTTGTGGTGACATCAACTGCTTTGTTCCATCAGAAATGGACCTTGCAGAGTTTGCTGCTGATGTTGAGACCTTACTGGGAAAAGGACTTGACCAAGAAACACACACGCTAGAGGAGCTGGGGTTGTTGGACGATGATCAAGAGGAGAACCATGCAACAATATTCCAGGATTATTCTATGAGCGACGCATATGGAGGAAGAGGAGTTACGGCGGAAGGGGAAGGAAGCATGGAAGCTATCAAGCCGCCATGTAGTGCAGAAACAGAGAACGATGTAATTATAAGAGAACCGTTTCAGCTGAACTTCGAATATGACTCTCCAACAACACGCGAAGAGGAAGATGCAAAGGCTACTGTGGGACAAATGAACTCCATATCCAGGGAGAAAGACACTTGTGGACATGAGAAGAAAGGGAAGGCTATATCATTAAGGCTTGATTATGAAGCAATTCTTGCGGCGTGGGCTGGTCAAGGGTCACCTTGGATGGATGGCGAGAGGCCGGACATCATGAACCCGGATAATTGTTGGCATCTTGGCTTGGTATTTTCTTTCTTCCTCCTCTTTAATACATGTCAATCATGTGTGTGTAGCCCTCACCTGAGAGCTCAATTTATGCTAGCTACCTGTATAAAATAGTATAGTATATCATAGTCTCTAATCTATATACAGTGTTTTTGTTTGGGAGAGTTGTAATGGCCGGCGGTTGTTGTCGGCTTCTTTAGTATGTTCAAAACATAAAATTATTAAAAATAGCATAAATTTTAAAATACGGCGGTCGAAAAACAGATGTTAGAGTATGAGATCCTAAACCAAATATATTCTGAAATTTTTTGATACCAGCTAGGGAGTGCCGATATAATAAACAAGCTGTTTAATTCATTTCATGTGGTACTTTTCAGGGAACCTCCGGTACAGAAGTAAACGTTCGTCCACCATATGGGAGTACGGGAATTATTGGTGGTGGTGAGCAACCTTCAATCGAAGGTGGAGGGAGAGAAGCCCGGGTATTAAGATACAGAGAAAAACGTCGGACCAGGCTGTTTTCAAAGAAGATAAGATACGAGGTCAGAAAGCTGAATGCAGAAAAACGACCTAGAATGAAAGGGAGATTTGTTAAGAGATCGTCCCTTACACCAACAGGTTTTCCCATACTTGGTAAATTAACTGTTAGCAACTCATAGTTGCTGCAGAATTCTTTATTGGTTCCCATCCAGTTAATGGAGTTCTGCTGTAACTATGTATGATATGGATTCTAATAGATGACCAAAGAGAGTTGCGATTAATTATAAACAAAAGAAGAGGAAATTAAGAGTGTTCAGCTTAGACTAACATAATGCTAGTTTTCAAATTTTCAGAAATTTGGGTAAGGCACTAAACATAGCATGATGCTACCTGCTAAGTTGGGAAGTGCACATCAGTGGCCCCGGCAGAGACTTGGCCTCCGTTCATGTCACTTTCCATATATATATATATACATATATATATGAATGATAAAACCGAAATCGTCGGTGATGGACCTGCACATCAACTAACCACCAAGAGATTATTAGGTACAAAAGTCTTAGGGAATTAGGCGTAACCACTAAAAATAGGAAAGTATTAGATGTTAGTATATTTTCGGTGTATCTTTATAATTGTAAGTATACTATTATTAATTATAAATACAACACATTTGTATTAAAAATAAACTAAAATTATACTCATGATATACTCGTGTGTTCCTAATAATCTCGCCTTACCACCGGCTACGCTTCAATCAATATTACAATATTGTTAGCTATTGGCTCTAAAGTGATCCTAACTCCCCAAATATTGATATATTAGACCCATTTTATATACTAAAAAAAAATGGTGAAGATACTCTAAAAGACTCTAAACCTATCTTGTCTTGGAGATTCCATAACTATGTTCAAACTAAGAACCTATCTTGTCTTTGAGATTCCATAAGTATTATCAAACTAAGAGAATTATAATATTATATATGGCATCTCGTTTTATTATCAATATGAAGCTTGCAATTGGTGCATTAGGCTTGATTGCAGGTTGAAATTGGTATCACATGCGATCAAAGGATTCATACATTGTGTTTGTTCAGTACGAGAGTAATATCATTTGAATTTTCTATATCTTGTTTTTTTAATTAAGAAGGAAATATATTGGAGGAATAACTAAAATATCCCAAAATTTACTATTGTTTTTTTTGTTTGTTTTAGCAAAAGCGTAATAACAATATAGTTGGGTATTACCGTTGTACTCGACACAAGATTAACTCGCTATGCCATTCTTAAATTGAGTATAAGGCAAAAATACTTAGAACTTTAAAACATATAAACAGAGGATGAAAAAGTCTTTTATAAATCTTAAATAAGGGTTTGGATATTATACTCTAAGTACATCATAAATAAATTACAATAAAAAGGGATATCATAGAGCTAAGAGTCCAACAAGGTATACAGATAAACATGTGCTATCGGATAACATCAAATCTATGTCTAATCCCAAGCCATAAAAATAACTTCTCCACAAGACTTCTCCATAGGTAATTTGTCATAAGCAGCAATGTAATCAAGATGGTCCTTAGTGACTAGCACAAAATCATCTAGGTCATATACTCACAGCGTTCAAGAGAATTGGATGATTAATACAGTACGTACTAAGTAAAGGAACAATATTTTCATAACAAGGTTATACAAATTACACAAGATCATATGTAAAAATAAACATCCATATTCATTTAACATGATATGATGCAAACTAAGAATTGATTCCAAAAAACCCATTATTAGGTATAATCACAATCTATGTTTTCATTTATGTTGAGTTCAAGGACATATACTATTCTTAATATATTAGAATGGATTAAAATACCTCTCAGGGAAAAATGTGCTTGACTATTATTATTAAGCCAATGGAAGGAACTCTACACTTTTTCGGGCAAAACACTCATGTCCATTATTTTTAAATTGGTGGAATAGTCTGAATCGCCTGATAACCTCTATTATTAAGTTGGTAGAATGGACTCTTCACCTCGGTCCTAACTCATTTTATATTTCACTTTAAGTTGTTACTATGTTATCCATTTTTGTTTATCTCAAGATCTTCACAAAAACATACATATAGATATGCAAGACACATAATCCATGCTTTACATAATTATTCAAACCATATAATGTAACACCCCTATTTTTATGACTTAAATTGTTTTTAAAGACTTAGTTGCAGAAGATAAAACAATAAAGAATGTAAGGTGTTACCACCACATTTGGTATAAGTTTGATTTCCTCTAATATTCTTATACCAAGTGATAAGGCTAAATCATTACTCCACTTAAATTAATAACACAACTATAGGAATCATATTATAAAGAAAAAACAAATGATCATTATTTTGAATAAAACAAACGTTGGTGGTTACAAAACTCAAATAAAAGGAAAATATAGGAGGATATAAGAGTTCAAGAACAACCGAATCGAAGATACCAAAAAGGACACCATATAGTCCTATCTCTCAATCCTAATTGCTAGCCTTCAATTGATATTGCAAGCTAACTTTCAAAGACTACTAGCCATTAAATAGGTTAGGGCCCACTAAACAAAATCCATCAGTACAACACTACTAATAAACCCATTATACAACACTAATATGTAAAGCTTGCATGGAACATATATAAGGCATAACAACCAACAATTCTATTAAATATTAAAATACATATGCAATGATCAAGATACGATAATCATAAGCAATTATCACCAATGCCCTATACTACTCCTACTCGTTTATTTATAACATAATGAAACTTACCAACTAGACATCCAAGGGATGCTTTTTAAAATAATGATCAGAATCGATCTCAACACAACAACCATAACATTCATAATATATCTCATGTCTCAACATCAACACCCATAATATCCATAACACCATAGGTAGGACTCAAAGGTAGAATGCTAATAAAAGCCTATAATATCATAGATAGGGCCCAAAGGCACAATACCAATAAAAATTCATAAATTCACAACTAGGGATAAAAGACAATTGCCAAACCACGAATAGACACAAAGGCTATTATCGAACTCGAGGTAAGCACAAAGGCTACTTCCAAACCATAGCGAGGCACAAAGGTTACTACTAACCTAATCCAATAATCATTTTGATCCAAAAATAATCATTTCTATTTTTATTTACTCAAGGGAAGATCATATCAACTCGGTGATACTAAGGTACACCAGCTATACTAGGGCACAAATGCAATATAATATCCTATCAACTATCGACCTAAGGACACTAAGTGACCATAGTCGCATTGACACACAAAGTAACATAATACCTTATCAACAAGGGCACCTAATTCATAAATATGTATACCCTCTAAAAGTATGTAGAGCTAAGTAGAGTAAAGATATAGGGCTTGGTTGTGGCACTAAAACACACCAGCAAAACTCTATTAACAACCGTGGGCTAATGCATGACTTTAGGGTAGTTACCCTTAAAAAGTCACAATACCCCATCTCTAGGTCTTTCATTTTAATTATTAGTATTTTATTAAAATGATCACAGATACCACATAATACAAGTTAAATCAAATTCCATACTTAACCCTATTACTCATTTTCCCATTTATTTAGAATAACCATAAATAAGGTTAATATGATAATATACCAAGACCATCCTAGGTTCAATTATTCACCTCAGGTGCATTAGGTTAATAATGACCAAAATGCCCTAGAGACCATAATTACTACATTATCATCAATTTAAATACAAGTTTAATTTTATTTATTAATTTGTCATAGAACGGTTAAATGCAATAATTAAATTATTTAGCATGTATTTAAATTATTAGACACTTCAAATGGCCGTTTTACCCTTGCACATGATATAACACACAAAACCCTAACATGCGTATCCAATTTATCCAAAATCAAATATTCACATGCTCAGCAATAAATAATAAAAATTAGGAATTCTAATCAGAATAAATATCATGATATTCTTTAAAAGATCAAATTGCTCCTAGGACATGCAAAACTAAAAATTATGTTAAAAATACACCTACGTATGCTTAAGCTATCATATTACATGAACATATTATACATACCTTAATCCCGACATTAAACTATTTTAATATGCTTTTTTTTACCAATAATACTCTACACAATTTGATTTGCTTCATTTTACCAAATTTCATACTAAAATTATTATGCATATAATTTCAACATGAGAAACATGTTGAATAAAATTAATGATAAAAACTATAATGTGATATCATGTGATATCTCATATTTTAGTAGAGTATAAGAATTGCCTTAGTTCTAGTAAGAGCACAAAAATAAAAGGATAAACACCCAAAATAAAGGTTAAAATTTTTTGGGGTGTTACGCATAAAATTTAGCTGCATGAAGATCAAGACACTCCTTAGAGTAAAAATGCCATATTCCCCTAAAAAACCCTATTATCATAAGATAAGGACAAATTCTTTTATAATATTCATATGACTGCCAAATTTAATGTATATTCCTAAAATATTATTATTAACAATATACCCAACAATCAAGGTCTAACTCCAATGTTTTATTCATGTGATAAAAACCTCACCTCTATGAAACCCTAATTTCACAAGTTAGATATAACTTTTCCCATAAGACTCATTTAGTCATCAAAATTTTTAAATATTCCTAAAATTACATTATATATAATATATCCAAAAATCAAGGTCTAAATCTAATTTTTTACATATGCAATGATAACTTCACCTCTACGAAACCCTAATTTCACAAGTTAGACATAACTTTTCCCATAAGACTCATGTAGCCACTAAATTTTGTACATATGTCTAAAATTTCATTATTAAAAATATATTAAAAAAAATTAATGTCTAAGTCTACTATTTTACACATGCGATAAAGACTCCACTTCTAGGGTTACTATTCCTAATTTAGGCTATTTTCTCATTTCACTTGTCTTATGCTACTTATAATCACTCCATCTACTCCACATGATATAATTAGAATATTTAAAATAAATATACCATGAAAAAAAATCAAAGACTCTATCTTTATCCCACATTGACCAAAATACCCTTAAGATAGCCAAAATAGTCATATTTTTACAAAACTCTATGAGTCCCAATATGAATAATTTTAAACCTCCAACACATTTCATCATGAAAATTATTAATCACAAATATATATGAGTCATAAATCATAAAACAATTTAGATAATTATTCATGCCAACCTACTTAACTTATAAACCCAAACTTAACTAACAATATGCATAATCACATGCTTTCATATTTTTCTCACTTTTCCATCATATAACAAAACATATTATACAATGAAATTATCATTCTTAAGTATTACATATAATAATAGAAAAAATGATGTTTCATACAAAATTACACATTACCTACAAAACCCTAGTTATGACATATATACTTACTAAAAAATGTCTCTAATCTCTAAGTACATATAACCCCAAGAATCCTCCGAGACCATTGAAAAAAACATAATATTTAAGGATAAAATAACGTTATAACTTAGGAAAAATAAAAAAGGAAAAGCTAAGGCAAAAGTGGGGGAAATGGAATAAAACTTAAGTAAACGGGACTTGGCATGAGAGGAGATAATTACATTGGAAGGTGGCACAAAAGGTGAAAACTTGCATGGCTTGGTGATGCACCCAAAAGGGAATCAGTGTGTCTTGGTGATGTAGGCAATGAGGATCAATGTTGGTGGTTGATGTTGCTAGGGACATGATGGCATGAGGTGGTGACATTAATGGAGGAGGGATGGCATGAGTGGTTGACACTTGTGGGGGTAGAGTGACATAAGGTGGTGATGTGAAAATGGTAGGCATGGAGTAAAAAAATGATACATTTAGGGGGTGGTTTGCGTGGGTATATCATGCATCTAAGGGGGTGTTGGTGAAAGAGGGAGGCTGGGTGAAGTCTTGGTGTAGAAGATAGAATTGTTGCGTGAGAATGTTATGTAAGTTCGGGAGTTTTGTTTGTGTTTGTGATGCAACAAAGCTTGATCAATATGAGGTGTGATTAAAGATGAAAAATTGCTGATGAAAAGATAATTTCATATATTTTATACCCTTTTATTTTAAGCTTTTGGTTATTTATTTGCATAATATTTGAGGTGATTTATATTATTTTAATTATTTGCTTAATTTATAATAATATCATGTATTTTGTTAATTTAGAGCTTAAAGTTGATTTTATTGTATTTATTATGTAGTTATTAATGATGAATGGATTAACAAATTGAGAAAAAAGGAAATGAAAAAGTGAGAATAGAAAAAAAAAGAAAAAAAAGATAAGATAAGATAAACAAACAAAAAAAATCAACAGCAAAGTGCCATGGATGGCAAAAAAGTGTAAGAAAAAAAGGAAAAAAAAAGAATAGCACATATATATATATATATAAGGAAGCAGAAGAAAAGAGGAGCAGAAGAAGAGAAAAGAAAAAGCAGGCGGCAAGGCGGTAGACGGTAGGAAAGCTTGTAGGCCAAAAAAGGAGATAGAAGAGAAGACTAACGGAGGCATATAGGAAAGGGAGAAGAGATACCCGCTGACACATAGCCTGAGAGAAAAAGGATTGCAAGAGACAGACGGTGCATGATACTGGTTAATTCAATGTCATCTATCATCCGAGTATTAATTTTTGGTTTTGATTTTAAATCTAAGGTGGTGTAATTTTATTTTCAAATATTTTTAGGTTTTATATTTTATGTATAATCTAGATGATTTATTGAATTTGATTATTTTTATTTTAATTAATATCATCTTCTAAATTTATTTGACCAAGGATATAATGAAAACCCTGTTATTTATACTGATAGATTAATTAATTACATGATTAATATATTACTCTATGTTTCTTATGCTATTGCTCTAGACTGTGCCTGATTAATAGACTGATCATCTTTAATTAGCATTTAATAAGTTGAGAAAAGATGTGATAGCTAATTATCCACTTTAGGTTAAATAGCATAAATAGGAATTAAATAGGTTGTGTGAACAATTATATAATTTATACAATATTAGGGAAGGATAAATAATTAAATGAACCTAAAGCATCATCTTTATTTAAATCCTTTAACTGGAGATAAAGGGACAGATAATTGACAATAGAACTATGTAGCTCGAGAGAGTGTGTTAATTAAATATTCATGTTAGCACATAGCCAATAATTGAAAAGATCAGTTAATTAATTAATTGGTCAGTATAATTGGATAGTAGTAGATCCAGATTCTTTGGTAGCTTTTATTTATTGATTTTACCTTTATCAGTTTTTGTTTGATTCACTTTTAGTTTAACTTAGCCAATTCAAAATTCTTAGTTTAGAATTATTTATTTCTTATATTTTGATCGTCTAGACCTGATAAGAGTGATTAGAGTATTTGAGTTATTATTTAGTCCCTATGGGAATGATAATTCGATATTAATTGTTCCCTATATTACTTGTAACTAGTATACTTACCGATAGGTATATTTGGACGACATCACTTGCTACATAACAAAATGGTGGAGCTTTGATAAGGATGATGCAGAAGGAAGCTCGGGATGGAGAAAGGGAGTTGGGGAAAGTTTTTGAGAGACGTAAAATGAAATAAGGAGAGATTGAGAAGTGTATTAGGGAAGCTTGAGAAGGAGCATCTGACATGAGTTGACAAAGAACAAGTTATGGCATGTGATACGTTCATCCAAGGTAAGAAGTCATGATGGAGTTTGGTCATAACCAAAGTCAGGTAAGCAACAGAGTTTGTTAGGTCGGGAAGAAGTTTGGTCATGTTAAAAAACTGAGGCGGAAAGATTTGTTGGAAGAAATATAGTTTCTGATTAATGTTAAACTTCCTGATTAAATAATTAGGGTAAGATAAATATAATTAACCCATGGTATTTTGGGTTAGGTTAAAAATTTAGGATCAATTTATTTTGAAAAGTTTAGAATATGAATTATCTTAAATTAGGGGTAGGATAAAATATTAATTATTTGGGGTTAGGGTGAGTTTAAATTCAGGGTATTATAATGACCATTATAGAGACGCAAACTATAAGGGTACCTATTAGAGATTAGTAGGTTATTAGAAGAAAAAAGATGAGTTAAGTGGAAGAATAAGGTTAAGCAAAAGAACATGTTAATTCTTATTATCAATTAACTTAATTGTCAATCTTGACCTAATGGAATACCACAATAGCCTTATATTGACTTCTAAAATCTAAAAGATAAACTATTGGACTAGATATTCTCCTAAATAACAACATAATAAGTTTAAAATAATAGAAGATTGAAATTCTTAAAAATAATATCTAACTAAAAAAAATAATAACTCCCAAAAATATCTATTTCTTGTTTCTAAACTTATTCCTATTATAAGTATTTGACTTCTTATTTCCATCATTTTTACCCTTTTTAGAAGAATTCACCTTTGAAGATTTGGCATGAATTTTTCAATTAAGAAAAGATGAAGTCAAATGATGTAACTCATCATCTTGTATCTAAAATTTATCTAACACTCAGTGACTTTTCCATTACACTACATATTATTGATATCCTCGACTATTAGTACTAACAAATTCATCTTTAAGAATGGCTTCAATCTCATTTATATTAAGGAAGTACCAAATCCATCTATCACACTTAGAAGAAAAAGGAAGGAGGCTTAACAGTACCTCTATAAGTATTCAAATCCTTGATATCAAATATAAAACTAACAAACAAAATAGATGTCAAGTTAAGTAAAAAATTATTTGAACCAAGACACTTTACAATCTAAAAAGTTCCCAAAACTTGAGAAGAAATCTTTCTAAATGAGTGTTTAGGAAATATTTTAGAATAAATGTGTATCATTATATAATCACCCTCATTAAACTCTAATTTTCTATGATGTATATTAGCAACCAATTTGCAGTTTGCATTACTCTATGCAATTTTAATTATAATATTAACATAAAAATCACGTAAATGGTGCAACAAAGTTTCAACAAATTTAGTTGGCCTCAATATAATAGGCAATGACACCAAATAAATGTGCAAATGTGGAACAACAACATGCAAAATTTCAAAAGGGACTTTTTGTGGTTGATTTATTTGTAGAGTTTTTATAATCAAGTTTAATAGTATGTAAAATCAAGTCTAAAGTACTATATATATTTTTTTATTATCAAGTTACCTTGATTGTTGTGATTGATCATCTCTTTTTACCTATAATTTTGACGGTGGAAAATAGTAGAAAAGTTAAGGCAAGTTCCAAATATTTTCCAAAAAACCCTCTAGAGGTGACTAACACACTTAACATCTCCATCTAACACAATAGAAGATGGTAAACCATGTAATCTAATAATTTCCTTTATGAAGATCCTAGTATATTAGGATGCATCAATAGCCTTGGTAAAAAGATTTAAATTTATCATTTTTAAAAGTGTATCTACCATGACAAAAATTGAATCATGATATCTAATAAAGTGAGGAATACTTAGGACAAAATCCATACTAAGGTTTTTCTATGGGGAATGTGGAATAGGAAAAGTAGTGTATAATATATTATTTTGCTTCCTATTTATGCTAAACTAGAAAGGGAAACATTGAGAGGTAACTTTAGCAACATTATTTCTTAGTAAAGGCCAAAATAAACAATCAACTACACAAATGGTAGTCATGTTTATACCTAAATGTCATATGAGTTTTTTACTATAAAGCTCCCAAATCAAAATCTCATAAAGGGAAGTATTAGGAATTCACAAATAAGGACCATGAATCAAGTAACCATCCAATATTGAATAGTCACCAAAGTCATGATGATTACCATTAATAACTTATTGGTAAATCTCAAAAAATTTAAAACGCGAAGTATAAGAACCTATCATCTCTTAAAATACTACAAAATAAATAGTCCATTTATGTAATATGTGTCTTATTATACTTAACACATCAATAGATACATTTTATACACTAGAATGATGCTTGAGAACAAAATAGTACTCTTGCAAGAATACCCACTTAATATGTTTTTCTTTAAGTTTATTTTGGACATCAAGATACTTAAGGGACTCATGATCACTCCAAATTACAAACTTTTTTAGAAAGATAATATCTCTAATAATCTATTAAAATGAAAAATGATATAGAACTCTTTTTTATATGTCAAGTATAAATCTCTTTGAGAGTCATTGATTTTTTTTATTATAGAAGGTTGTTAGATGACCACCTTGATTCAAAACAACCCTAATTCCAATTCTTGATGCATTATAAACACCTTTAAAGGCTTTATGGAACTTAGGTGACACAATATAAGGGATTCAATCTTTTTCTTCTTAATCTCTATGAAGGCTTGCTTAGTGTCCTTGTACTATCAGAACTCACTCTTCCTAAGGTAATTAGTGTTAGGACACATATTAGTAATAAATCAAGATATTACCACAATATACCACTAAAGACACATTCACCTCAACTTATTTTTGTTGATATGATATTATTTAAATTAAAAAATTTAATGAATTATTTTTTATTATTTCTATTATTATTATTATTATTATTATTATTATTATTATTATTATTATTATTATTATTATTATTATTATTATTATCATAATAATATTTTACTTATTAGTATTACTAATATTGTTATCATTACTATCACTATTATAATCATTAATTTTTTAAATTTATAATTATTATTAAAAATTTACTTATTTGATCTAACCTAATCAAAACTTATATGATTTAATATGATATGATAATTCCTAATAATAATTCAAGGAGATACTATCCTCAGAACTTCTCAATACACAAAGAAAAATCGTAATATTTCTCATAAATGTACTATATGTATTATTTAACCCAAAAGGATTAAATATCCATTCAAACAACCCATTTGAATTTTAAAAAGTAGTCTTCCACTCATCATTGAGTCTAATCCTAAGTTTATGGTTATCTACTTTAAGATAAATTTTGAGAACTACTTACAACGTACCATTTGGTCCACTATTTCATCAAGTTTAAATATAACAAGATTGTATCTAACAATTATTTTATCAATGGCTCTTATAATACTATGAAATTTGAGGTTAATAAAGTGTGAAGTTCTTGCATTTAAATAGACTTTGAATGATGTTTGATCTTAATTTGGAAATATATATTGGGTTTTATTTGAAAATGAATCAGAAAAATACTTAGAAAGTTGATTGAAATAAGTTTTTTAACGTACCAACCAACTATTTTTATGAATAGATCAATCAGTCTATCATTTTTAGTAATGGTGATGGTTTAATGGAATTGACTAATAGGTCTATATAATAGTCGACTGATTGACCAAACCAATCAACTAGTTTGTCACGTCAAGTGATATTTTAACATTGGAACCTTATTAATTCAACTTTAATATGTTTCCGATCAATATTTAACCCTTTTGATCATTTATCCCAGCTTTATTTTGTCTCAAATGAATTCAAAGGTCTGATTTTAGCAAAAAAGGGAAGGATGACCTCATCTCTTGTCTTCATCTTCCTCTCTACTATATATAGCCTTAGAACAGACAATTTGTTCTATACTGCCTTGCATGACTGAGAGATTGGTTCCTTATGACATTATATCCATGTTTGTTCTTGTGTTTGACCTTTCTTTGGAAAATCTTGACATATGTTTTCTAGAAATCTCCATTAGAGCTCTAGGAAGAAAGTTACCCCTGCCCTTGATAAATTTACCTTGTGTGGTTTGATTTCAATCTATTTCACCTCTCTCTTTCATTCCTTAATGGATTCCTTGGTTATAAATTTCCCTAATTTTATTTTCTCCTTTACCTCTTTTTAGATACCGAAAATATTCTGTATTTGCCCCACACTTTTTCTCTAGTCTTCTTGTTTGAAGCCTTCACCTTGATTTAATTACCTCTCCTGATCCTTTCTTTAGCTATTTTTCATTTTATCCTTAAGTAAGAAAGATTTAGATTTAGGAAAAGTTGACATCTATTTTTCATTTATTTTTTGGAATTTCCTTTAAGGTGGGATATTTTATTTTCTTTCCCTAATTCATACTACTTGATTTATGAGAATTTTGAGAAGTTTTAGTAGTTTTAACATCTTACTTTTAAGGTTTTGAGTATGTGATTCTTTCCTTTTTAAATGTGGTATGAATAAACATGTGAGCTATTTTAATTGGTGAATTTATAATCTTAGTATACCTATATGATATTGTTGGTGTTTTAGTGATTCATATTAAAATATTTGAGAATAATTTAGAAAAATGTACGATTTCATGGGAAATAAGGTTGATTTTATATAAGTGCAGCATGATTAGTATATTAAGCATGTATAAAACTTTGTTTTATGAAATGGTAATGTTATGGTTATATTTTGGATCCTTAATTGTGTTTAAAAATCATGTTATGTGTTTTGTGGACTAATCCTATAATAGTCCACTTATTAGCTTAACCTTTCGACTGACTTGTTTGTGATGGATTTGGATTGGTCTCTATTTGAACCCATCGACTGGTTATGTCAAATCAATCAAATGGTCTTAAAACATTCAAAAAAATTGACTAAATTTATCGACTAGTTTCGACAAAGAACTCTAGGGTTGGCTGAGCCAAACTAATTCACTAGTTTATCCAAACTAATTGACCGATTCACCTAAATTGATCGACCAGTTTGGCTAGAGAGTGTTATTCTTACTACTTTTGACCTTGATATGATTTGGAAAATTACTTTATGAATACCAATATTCTTTAACAGTGAGAACACATATCTTACTATGAATTAACTAATCTATTAAATGGAATAATAGGATAATAATTCATGGTATTCTTATTAAGTGCCTTTAGAAGACTTTAATGATTAATTTGGAATGAGTATGCTATGATCCTATTTTTGAAGGATATAATCCATTTTGTTGGCATAAATGGATTAACTTAATAGTTAGATTAAACTTGGCTAAGTACTAATGGAATCCTCGTCACCTATTTTGGATGATAATGATGGTTAAGATGAAATGATTATGTGGATATGTTGATTTGTTTGTTATATAGGCCTTATGTGGTAACATAAACTTGGAGAATACAACAATAATCACTAAAAATGTAAAATGAATGAGCAGTTCATGGGTCTAGATTACCTAATTCTTGATTAGCCTTCGGAAGGGATCTTAATCTAGACACTAATGATGTACTAGGGGGTTCCAATACTAAAGGGTCTGGTTACCTAGGTGGTTATTTGTGTTCAGCCTAGACTTATGCCCATTGGTAGTTACTTAGATTTGGGTAGACTTTATGTCCCTTAGTTGGGTGTGGCTTCCATTGTGTTATGAGAGCATGGGGTGGTAATCTAGTCCATTACTTGAAATGAATAATGGCTTGTCAATAAATAACCTAATGGCATATGTAAACTTGGGAAATGGACCTAATGGGAAATTTATGTGAGTGGATGGTGGAAGCCCTAGTGAGTTGTTTGAATAACTTGCTTACTTGATTATACATTGCTACCCATGATATTTATAAGTGAATGATAAACATGTTGCTTATGATTTGTCTAATTTTTTGCATGGCATGAAATATTGATACATTCTATGTTCATGATAGCACATATAGATCTAACTATATTGTGTAAGCATGAAACTATGTCTTAAAGTGATATATGTATTTGTCGTGGCCTTTCATACTTGTGACTCCCATTAAAGAGGTAACTTATCTTACTTTGTATGTAGTGTACTAATATGTTTATTTGTTTGATCACCTACTCAATCCCACGAGTAGAGGACCATGTGTAGATTTTTTAGGGTGGTTGATAGTTGTCCTACGTTTGTGTGGAGTAGAGGGCATGTGAGTGTTGATATCTAGAGGCCTTTTTATAGGTCCTTGAAATACCAAGTTTTAGTTTTTCCCTATCATCATTTTCTATCTAATATATTTCAATATTAATAAATTATTCTCTATCATGTATTTTGGATGTTTTGGGGGACCTGACATGGCCTTATTTGTAAACACTTATGTTCAATATTTCTATAATATATGGTTTGCGCACTCTATTTTTTGTAATTGGTTTGGTTAGTTTTCTTAGCCTTTTATGTAACATGGGATAGTTGGTGGACATTTATCTTGTGTTAGGTGCACCGGTGACATCCTATTTTTCCTTAGTTGTGTTTGTGTTTTTTGTTTCCATAATGTTTTAAAAATAAATTTTGTTTAGGATTGAGAAATGGAGGTGGTACAACTCTATTGTTAGTGTATGTGCTTCATAAACCATCCTTTTTGGATTCAAGAGGGAAAATAATTCACAAAGGCTAAGATTAATCTAGCTAAAATCTTTCTTTAATTATCCCTCAACTTACCTCTTCAAATCCTAATGTTCTCAATGATTCCTCCATTAATGAGATAAATTAGGAAACAATGCACTTATAATAAGGTTCATTGCATGTTAAATATCTCTCATGGGTGGTAATGTAGTACCATGAATCTAGCTTAACCCTAATTTTAAGTGATTAGTGTCTTAACATTTTCCTAATTCCTTAATCCTAAATCTAACCCTAAACTTTCTTTCTTTTCCCTTTTTCTTTTCCTCCCCTTTTCCTTTCTTCTTTCCTTTGGTTCTTCTTCTCATATGACCCTTCCCCTTGCCAACCGAGTTTATTTCAGTTTGGTTAATTAAACCAAATTTGCCAACTATAACCAAGAATTCACTCCATAATCATCACCTCCCTTGTATTGATCACACAAAATTCCTATGGCATGCCATGTTTGTTATATACCATACCTGTACAATACCCCCTCTCTTCCTCAACTCCCTCGTGCTACCATTTCACACACCACTATCAACCATATACCCTTTCTCCCTCACTTCTTCTATTATTTATTGTTGCACCAACCTAAGACCTAATCTCTTATATCCTTCCCAACTCTATCTTCTACACCTTCTCGCCTGTAGCTTTTCCATATCTTTGCAACAAGATCCACCCAACATAACACGTGTTATGTTGTACTGCCATTCTTAGCTAATGCACCTCACACTACAACTATCCACTAGCATGAGCAATGTATGAAACAACCCCTTTATGTAGCCTCATCTTCGACCATATTCATGTAGTAACACTCTCGCAACATCCACTCCTCACTTTACAAAACTTTAGTGGTGTGAAAAGCTCATGCAACGACCCCCATTTCACCACCCAAACCTCACGTTACAACCCACCATATTCGGTTGTTGGGTTCCCATGTGTTTTGATGACTCCAAATATATTACTTTGTTGCTAATTTTATTTATAACTGTATTTAACATATTTAGATTTGTTGATGAGAATAGATCCAAGTGAAAAATTTAGAACAAGAATAGGAATAGTCATACTAAATAAATCACCAAGATAAAATTAATTGATAATTTGAAGCAAAGTATCGATAAAGTACTCAAGTTATTTTCAAACATCTCAAATGGCTGAATATCAAAATATTAATGACTAAGCTAATCAAGTGAATATAATAGGAACAAGAGAAGTGATTATATTGAAAGGAGTTATGCATAATGATCTGTATATGGATGATCTATCACTAATTCATTCTAACAATGTTACTTGTACAATTGTTTTGCATGATGATTCGTGGCTTTAGCATAAGAAGCTTGGACATGTGAGTCCTATACTTCTAAACAAACTATAGAGAAAAAATCATAAGATGTGAATGCCCAGGACTTGATCTAAAAAAATTGAAAAATTCCAAGATTTAATTGATAGAACAATCTAAACACAAGAATAATTGGAAAAGCAATGATGATCTTTACTACATATATCACTTGTTATTACAAGGAAAATCAAACAATCCTCACAATATCACTTAATACACAATCCTCTCATAAACACAAGAGAATACAAGAGGATATGGTTTTAATATAATCGACAACATACGAAACATCTCTAAGGTTTCATACATATCTATTTATAGAAATACGTAGCCAATATAAATAAATAGTAGAAAATAGGAAAAACATGGTTTGTGTTAATGAACACAAGGGCCCCATATTTTTTCTAGAACTCTAGAATTTTTTTAGAATAATGTAGGACCAAGTTTATCAAGAAAACACGGGTCGTGTTAACTAACACAACCCCCATTGTTTTCTCCCTTCATCACCTTTTAGCTTCAAACTTCTCTAAACACATGTATGCAATAATCTATGCTAGATTACACACAAAAATACAAGTTATGATCTCACAATCTCCACCTTGATACAGTATTTGTAATACTCGATCCTTTTAGAAAATGTTTGAATAAGAATTATCAATTTTGTATGTTTAATTTTGATTTCATATTATGATTTGGTTTGAGGCAAAATTTCATTTGAAACAAGGTTGGAAAATGGAATTTATTGAGTTTTTCAGGCAAATCAGTCGACTAGTTCTATGAATTAATTCATTGGTTTGTTGTTTTAGAAAAATGGTTCTTACTCAACTAAATCAATCGACTCGTTGTAGAATAGTTGATTGGTAGGCCAAACCGATATACTAGTTTGTTGAGCTAGGTATATTTTTGAAACTCATCTCTTTGGGAAAATTTTTTATACTAAAATGGAACCTTGTTAACCTATGCCAAATCATTCCTGTGAGATGCTTAGCCTTTTTCATGATGCATGTAGCTTGATATGTTGCCTTATATCGATCCAGAAGTCGATTGGGACAATTAAGTGGGAGGGGGGATATGACTGAAATACCCCAAAACCCTAATTTAGGGAATCATGGCCAAATAAGAAATTATTAGGAAGATTAATTAAATAAACTATTTTATTAAAATAAGAGGGAATTAATTAAGGTGAATCTAGGAGAAATTAATAAATAATTTAAATAGGATAATTTGAGTATTTTGCTAATTAAAATGGAATTTAAGAAAATTCTTTCAAAATCCCTAAATTAACCTAAAAAAAGAATTTAATTATTATTTTAATATTTATATTTTATTAAACATCTCAAATTACCCAAATTATATTAATTAAGCCAACCAAAAGTTTCCTTTCTTTTTCCTTTTTCTTTTCCCTTTTTCCTTTTCTTTCCTTTTATTCTCTGCCTTTTTTCTCCTTCTTTTCCTCGACCTAGGCCGTCCCGCTGGCCCAATTTCTCCCCCTCCCCTTGTGTGGCCCAGCCTTCCCCACGTCATTTCCCCTCTCCCAGCCGGTTTGGCCCCCTTTTTTTCTTTCTTTCTTTCTTCTTTCCCCTAGACCGCCAGTCTAGCCCTCTCCCACTTGCGTCGTCTTCAACCTCCAGCGCCCCTGCAACTCCAGAAATTAACGCTAGAAATCCTGCCACCAACCACACCGCCCACTCCAGCCATTCCTCCCCTCTCTTCCCCATTGACTTACCTGCCATTTCGACAGGTCCATTCCTCCCCTCTCCTACAAGCCATTCCTCTTGCCCCGACAAGATATGGCCTACACACGTAGACCTGCGCTGGCCCATCCTCGCCGGCTGGAGACCCATAACCCTTTCCCTTCTACTCTCCCACTCCTCTTTGTCATTTTCCCCTTCCGATCGAGCTATAAATAGCCCCGAAGGCTGCCATAATCGAGTTTTGATTTTAGCAGCCTAGAAAATCAAACCGTGCGCCACCACCTGTTTAGCCCCTTATTTCTCTGTCGTCGGCCGTCGTCACCGCCCTCCCCGACCACCAAAACACTCCTTGCACCGCCCTCTACACAATTGAGCCACCATTCTTCCTTGCCTTGCCCTGCATGAGCCACCCTGGCCGTGCAAAATCACCTTCCCGAATAGCCCCATTCGACCCTGTGCCGCCCCTCGTGTCGCTGATTGCCGTCGGTTCTGCCGCCTGTAGCGCCACCTCTACCCCCTAAAACAACCAGGGAACCTTGCCCTACCACCCCACACCTCCATTTTTCCCTACTTCCCTCTCCCCTAGTCTCCACATCCATCTCTCTCCCACCCTTCTTCCTACGCCGCCGCGCCACCGCCGGCTCCACCACCAGCCTAAGTGAATTGAGTCAAAAACCCCAGGAGGCGTAGGAGCGTGCTCTAAGCTTGGCGAGGTTTAGGTAAGGGTGTAGCTAAGGCTGCCTATGTATTACGTGTCTTACTTGCCTTGCCTTGCCTTAGTTGTTCTGTATAATTATATGTCATGTTTTATATGCTATTATCTTACCCGTTTTATGTGTAGCGCGGCTTGGAACCAAGGCATGTGCATGAGATCTCTTCTATTATATATTAATATGGATATGCTACAAGTTGTGATGTGATATGATGTGGCCCTTAGGATATGCATGGTAGGGTATTTGATGTGGTGATGTGGGTTGGGGGACATGAAAAAAGAAAAATGGGAAAGAAAGATAACCAAGGGGAAGTAAGTTAGCTAATGGAGGTATAGGAGGAACTAGGGTTTGCATAGGATGGTTAGAGTTCGCATGGGGGAAAATTTTACGTACGAAAAGTTGCCTCGGGGCGTGAGGAAGGTAATAGAAGTGTCGTTTGGGTGTCTGGGGGCTTCAGGAAAAAAAATAGTATGTGGGCTAATATAAGGGTGCGTAGGAGACTAGGCTAGAGTTTAAGGGGAAACCCTAATTTGAGTAGGGGGAATAAGAAAAAGAAAATAATAAAAATAAGTGAGAATGAGTGAGGCATGAAGTGAGGGTGGAACTGAAGGGTCGTGATGTGTAGGGGTGATAAAATAGTCTGGGTTGTGTGAGGTAGAAAAGGATGGGTCACATAGGCCCAGGTCAGGGTTTTTGGAGAAAATCCTAGGGAAAGGTGGTGAGTGGACTTTGGGGTATAATATGGTGGGCCTTAACCCACACACTTAGGAGTTGGGTTCCCGGTATAAGTAAGTGGATTAAGGGAAGGATGTTGGGGTGAGTTAGGAGACGTAGAGGTCTTAGGATATGGGACGGACCCTCTTAGGAGGATAAGTATAGTTGGAGTTAGCCATGCATGTCTAGGGCGGAATCTATTGAATAAGATACAGTAAAATACTAATCATGTAAAATGGAAAATTATTAAGTCGGGTCCAGCTGATCCATCGGTTAGGAATAGTGGTTAGGGTTTTTATCCTATAAGTGACCGATCCACTAGCGAATAATAGTGGTGTGGACATCGTCCCGCAAGTGACCGTCCCACCGGCAATAATAATGGGGGATCCTGAGTTCAGTAAACCAAACCTTACTTTGTTAATATACGTAAAATATACTAAGTATTTACTGTAGAATACCATGAGAGTCGGGGCTAGAATGATCCACCGGCATAATGGTGGCCAGGAGCATTTTGCTCTGGAGACCGATCCACCGGTGTATAATAGTGGTCAGGTGCGTTTTGCCCTGTAAGTGACCGATCCACCAACTATAATAGTGGGGTTCCCGTACTCGTATGGATTGATAAGAATTATGGTGTGAAACGAGTATTATCCAGAGAATAAATAAACAATGTGGGCCTTTATTTACTTGAGAAACTGTGTGCTATCATGTGATTGTGATTATGTTATGTGTTCTTATGTGTTGGCCTTAGTTATATGGTTACCTTGCTCAGTACGTAGTATACTGACCATCCGTTTCATGGGTGCTGCTCATTCCCACGAGTAGAAGGCCCTTCTGACTTAGTGTAGGTTGGTGATTCTATCTTCGATGCCTACGACGCTTATGAGGCATTGGGCGGGGCTGAGAGTTAAGCCTGGACCTAGCTTGGGGGTCGACAGTGATGTGGCCGGAGTCCATCATCTGTTTTGTTCTTCCTATAGTATTATATTTTGTTTTGTCCTATTGTATGATGTTCTCTGTCATTTGGTACTTTAAAATTGTACTTTTGGGTTGTACCCTTTTGATTTCTGCATTCTGATTTTGTATGACTTGTGTTTTATTAATGATTGGTGTTTTATTAACGACTCATATTTGATGATTAATCTTGTTTAGCCTTAGCACTTAGTACCGGAACGGTAGGAGTGAGCCGCTCTGGTACTAAGTATGGCGGTAATGCCCCTGAGTTTATAGTTTTATCTTTTCGTTTCTATTAAACCCTTTTAATTAAACAAAAATTTTTAGTAGTAAATTTGGGGGTGTTATAATGACCTTAACTTTGTCTTTTTCCACCTCTCTCCTCTTCACATTTTTAAGATAAATGCTTCAATCTCAAGTATAATTATGATAAGTGGAAGATTCCTTCCACGCCAACCTTTAATTACCCTACTTGTGAATTTCATTTCTGGCCTAATTAACCTACATTATCCAGAAACACCATTTGAGTTCAAAAGAATAGGTAAGCATATCTTAGACTAAATCCATCTATTTAGCTCGAATTTAAATGGTAAGTATTAGGGTTTTCAAATTGATCCTAAACCCTCTGTGATTTGTGTTGATTGGTTGGCTATAAATTGCCCCAATCACCCTTTCATTCACCTTTCTTTCAATTACCAAAAAGTATCAACTCTCTATATTCACCCTCTTCCTTTTTACACTTCAAACCTTGTAGTCAATTCCTTTCACTCTTCTTATCCTTTTTCTAGCTCTCTTTTGTTTTCATTGTTACATAAGGAAGAGTTAGATTTGGGAAAAGGATTTAGTGGTTCAGCTGAGCATTCCCCTCCCTTTTTTACCTTAAGTGTGGTATGTTCCTTCTTTCCTTTATGTTATAAGTTAGAATTTATTAAGGTTTTATACGGATTCCTGAGTTTGAGATTGTTGTTTTTAACATTTTAAAAGTTGAGATTTTTTCATACTAAAATTTCTAGTTTCAGGGAGTTGTGTCTGTATCAAGTAGGTGATTCTTGCTTCTAAAATAGATTATGAGTTTCCTTAAGTGGGTCCTGTATGTTGACATGAATGTATATAGCTTGCAGAATTGATTTGGATGGGAAGATTATACATTTTGAGTAAAAAGCATGAAACTTGAGAGTAATGAGTGGTGATTATTAAATGTTGAGATATGCAGGTTAATTTGGCTAAAAATGTGTTATACAATGTTAAAAGCATGTCCCAATGTAGTTTAATGAAGATTTATAAACATGATATGCATAAAAAATGAATTTTTGATGCTATTATAATGCACATCATTTGACTAGTTAGATCAAACTGATTGACTAGTTCCTATAAAATTCAAATGTTTGACCCACCCCATCGACTAGTAAGCTTGTTGAGACCTTAGTCTTTCTCTCTAATTAAACCCATATTGATGTAGGAGCATTTGTTGAATATAAAGATTGTCATGTTCACACTAATCCTCAAGGTAAGGAAGATGATTTAGCTTTCTTAATGTTGGAGCCTATCATGTTAAATATTCTTGATAATTCTTATATGCTTGACATTGAAAAACATTCAAGTTATTCTTGTAGGTATGTTACATATTTGTAAGAAGATGATGTTCATACACATTGATGTGTACAAGTATTCCAAAGCATGCAAGGCTATGACATACATGGGATGATACATTACAACAAGAGATAAAGTGATGATATTCATTATTTGTATAAACTTGTTGTAAACCCTAACCCTAAGCATATTTTATGTAAGTTAGGGTATTGCTATCATTTCATGTATGTATCTTAGTCAATTATATAGCTTTGTAATATTAATCCTTAGTATCATTTAACAAATGATATTATGCTTTGGATTAAGGTTAATATGGGCTTAATTCAACCATGATTAATGGGCTGGATTAAGTAAGAATAATCGGCTGGTGTAGGCTAGCTAACCACCAATCCTTCCTTCTCCTATATAAGTCCTTTTGTGCGCATCTTTGTGGGTAGAATGAATAATAATCTTTTGATCAAACTTTGAGAAAAGTTAGCTAAAGTCTAATCCTCCCTTTTGGGTCTATATTGAGCAAGGCAAATCTGGGATTAATCCTTCCTCAACCAATCTTCAATTTGACATATTTAAAGGTCTTACAAATCTGTCGAACACCCTTCAACTTGTATCATCAAGTTCTTCGCCTATAATCCATCAATTTACTTTGTTTCTTTTGCATTAGATCGTGGGTGAAAGCTTCTAATACAAATTTTGATCCAACCTTCCGTTACTTTGATAAAAACCACATCACATATACTGGTCTATGAAAAGTTGATTGGTTTGCCCAAATCAATTTATCAGTGGACCCAAACTAATTGGCTGGTTGGTGCAACTAATTGATAGGTTGGGCCAAGCCGATTAACTAGTTCGACTAGATTGTGTGATTAATTTCCTTTTGGTTTAATTATGCTTTGAGGCTATGCATGAGACTATTCTATGATCATTAAGAGGATGAAATATAGATTTTATCATGGATTAATGACCAAATAAAAGGATTAAATGGATCATAATGTATAACCTATTCTATGAGTATTGTAAAGGGTAAATAGGATACCACTTATGACATATGATGGTTTTGAGAAAGGATTAATGAAGCACAAATTGGGCTTGAATAAAATAACATGATGGGCTTGATTAATATTGGAAGAGGATAAATGGAAACCCCTTATTGTTGGGATATGGAAAGGACTAATATGGAAGAACTATGTTAATGCTTTACTTTTTCTTGTATGGGCCTTGTGTGACCACTTATCCTTATGAATAATGTACTAATCAAGTAAAGCGAAAGATAATTGAGTTGTGTATGGGTATAAGTTACCCGATCCTCAATTAGCTACCAGGGGTTAGTTTGCATTCGGTCTTTGCCTTCAGGAGGGATCCTTATAGATCCTAGTGCCTTACCTACTCTAAACATTGATGATGTACTAGGGGACATTGATACTAAAGGGTCTGGTTACCTAGGTGGTTGGATTTGGTCGGGAATTATGTCCATATTGGTTGGCTTCGGCTAGGACTTATGTCCATTCTAGTGATTAGCTTTGGCTTGGACTTATGTCCACTTTGGTGATTGACTTCGAACTAGGCTTTATGCCCCTTTATTTGGATAGGCTTCGATGATATATGAGACCATTGGGGTGCACAATCCATCTCTCAATAATAAAAAGTGGGATGATAAGTAATTTGAGGATAAAAATATGGATAATGAATAAGCAAAAAATGAATAAGTGGATAATGATGGTAATAATAGTTCGGATGATAAAAAGGGTAAGAGCTGGTATATACACTTGTATGATGGCTTAAATGGCTAACTGGTTATTAACTGGAATGTTTGGTTGGGAGTTGACCTATATCAATATATGGATAAGAAAATGGTATAATCTAATCGATTGAGCAATTGGAAAATAAACCCTAGTGGTTGCTTGGATTAATTTGTTAGTACATGTGTGAATACCTATGTGGTCACAATATGAAGACAAGTATGATACATTCTATGTTGCCTGAGTTATACATGATAGTATACTTTGATGCAATGTTACTTTTATGTATATGATATTATCATGATGCATGTTAATTATGATATCTTTGTTGTGATAGATTTTGCATACTTATGTTCCCGTTGAGAAATTAACTTGGCTTACTCAATATGTAGTGTACTAATGTGTCTATTTGTTCAGTCACCTATTTATTCCCACGAGTAAAATTCCATGTGCAGGTTTTGGGGATAACTAGTATTGCGCCTACCTCAGCTTAGGTTTGAGGCATGAGGGCATGGACATCTAGAGGTTTTTGTGCGGTCTTTGAAGGACCATGATTTTGGGGGTCATGCCCTAACATTGTTTTAATATAGCCTTGCCTTCTTAATTCATTTGCCTTACTATATTGATTTAGTTGGGGACCAATGAGGTCCTTGATGTAAACAACCTTTTTAAATGGTTATGTAATTTATCTTTTTGTACTCTATTTTAAATTGATCGGTTATCTTTAGCCTTGTATTTGATATGGGGTAGGCGGCAGACGTTTATCCTGTATTAGGTACGACGCTAGCATCCCATTTTTCCTAAGTGTATTTTTAGCTTCCACATTATTTTAAATGAAATTTTTCGGTAGTGTAAAATGGAGGTGTTATAGTATTTGTAATAACAAGCCATAGAATAACAAAAGATGATCATAAAGGGGACTAAAGAACCCATCATGGTAAATGAAACAAAATCAAGGAATGGCTCTATTAACATATACATTGGATCAACATTGGAAGTAACTCCTTGTATCGTTCTAGGTTTACAAGCTAACACTCAAAGACAAACAACATTATTAGCTCCGATCATAGCCAAACATACAAGCTAATAACCTCTAAAGTACAATACTAGCACATTAGTGTACCTCTAATCATTAGGATCATAACTAATATTAGAGTACCATATCAAAGGAAAAATCGACAATACATACTCCATGTAAGCTGACACTTTAGGCACTAAGTACCTTAGAATATCCACACCACACCTAACAAAGGTGTGTTCAAGGGACTCACCACACAAGCAATAGAAGGGCAAGTGATAATAACATTGTACATGAAGCATCTCATAGATATAAGGTATGTAATGGTAACTAAGCAATACACCACAATAACTTTGGATTTGGGCACATCTAAAGTCTCCAACTTGTTTACTTCAAACATGTCCTTATCTGCAACAAGCATAACATAAACAAACAATAAAAGAACAACTAGTGAAGCATCACATGTCAATGTTTGAGTCTACTAAAGAGACCACACCTCTTTAGAAACAACAATAGAATACCACAAGGTAGAATCAACACCCAAACAAATCTCTAACTATAACATTGGCTCTAGTACAATAATACTAATTCCTATAGTATACAATCTATAACTAGCTTTGCTTGAAGCAATGCCTACTTTCTCTACTTCCTACCCAGATTCCTTCTTATAAAGAGATTCTATACCATCTAGACCAACAACAACCTCCACCTTGTCTCAAGCACCCAATAGATATTTCTACTAAACCTTCTTATTAAGAAGGAATTTAGATTCATAGAAGATAATAGATCTAGATACAATTGGGTCACTCAACAAGGACCCCCAATAATGTCAATGACACTCCCATGTCCAAGTTGCATCGACCTAAGACCAGTGACATCTGATTCATACACTCTCAATATCACCCTAATTGTACCTTCAATAGTTGTGCCAACAAACTCATATAATGTCCCAACTTGCTTATCAACAATTGACACCACAATTTTTATAGCAACCTTCAAGGTAACATTCTCATTAACACACCTACAACCCTTTGCAATTAAAGGAAGTCAACAAAATCAAGATTTTGGTCATCTTAGGAATATAAAGAACACCATACAGTGTCCTGATCCTACCATCATGCATCCTAACTCTCACAGTCCCAATCCCAGCAACTCTATACTAAGCACCATTTTCTAAGATAACAACTCCACTTCAAACAATGTTGTGTGTTTGGAACTAGCTTCAATTAGGAAAAACATGGTAGGAGCACCCGAAATCTAAAATCCACCTATCAGCTAATCTAGTATGTCCATCTATAGCAGTCAGTATGTTACCATCACGAACACCCTCAATTATGGCAGCATCACCCTCATTAGATATACCATTATTAGTATCTGATAAGTTCCTATTAGGGATGTATTTTCTAATACGGCCTTTATTATGACAACCATGGTAAACAATAGTCTTGAACCTATCCATCCTTAATTTGGACTTTTTCTTGTCACTAGACCACCTTCCTACATGCCCCTCACCACAAGAGTCACCTAGACATCCTCTAGTCAATTGATTCTCAATCCATTCACATTGTAGCAAGACATTCTCGACTTTTGCAAGAACTAATTTATCATTCTCATACAATATAGCCTCACAGAAATGTTTATAAGCAATAGGCAAATAACACAATACGATAATATCCAAATCCTCATTTTATAATTTGATATCTATATTTTCAAGATCCATAATTATAGAATAAAATTTATCAAGATGAGATTTCAAGATTTGACCCTCACCTAATATTAAAGATGAAGTTAAATATTTAACAATAAACGATTTGTTACAAATCTTGTTAGATACAAATATTCCATCTATTTAGCTACTTCTTGTAAGACCTCATTTGAAAAACATAATTATATGGTGGATGAAAATTCAAATAAATTTCCCCAAACTCCTCATGAGCCATTTTTTCTGTAACACCCCCATTTTTCACTATTGAAAATTTTCATTTTGAAAACCTTATGAAAGTGAAAAGCTAATAAACAGTTAGGAAAAATAGGGTGTTACCATCGTACCTTATAAAGAATAGGCACAAGCCACCCATCCCATGTTAGATACAAGGCTGAGAACCCAAAACCAAACAAACCCATAACAAAGTGCACTAAAGCTAGTTAGATGATATAAAAGGGAAAACTTCCAAGTACAAGACCTCAGTGGTCTGAAATATTCAAGTATGTAAGGAAGAAAAATTAACTAAGGTACAGGGTTAAAATTATAAAAAACCAAAATATAGTGAAACCTAAACTTTGGCCCATCAAGGACTTCTCGGAGTCTTCGTATGTCCATGCTCTCAAAACTCTTGCCCCACATGAGATTTGCCAACTACTGGTCCATCCCAAAAACTTACACATACCCCTCTACTTATGGGAATGAGCAGGTGATTGAGCAAATAAGCATATTAGTACACTTCGTACTTAGTGAGCTAAGTTACCTCCTTAATGGAGCGACCAAGACACAAGATACTCATATATATAGGACATATGAACATTTTCATGAATACTTCATACAAATAGGATACATATTCTATTATGATCACATTAAACATAGAAGGTTCGTGCCACATATGACTTATCATGATTGACGCTCTAGTACTACTTCATGGATGCCAATATATATGTTGCAAGTAGAATGATTCAACTAATAGTAAGGTTACATTCGTCCTGGCACGCAAGTTCTTCTACAGGCCATCTTCTACATTACCATTACTTTTCCTCTACTCTAATTTCTCTTAAACCATATTATTATATGAAATACTTATTCCAATTATTATCTAAATACTCATTCTAATTTTTATCATTTTCTTCAAGAGATGGATTGTGTACTAACCCATGGTCTCACATACCTTGAAAGGCCTATCTAAACCAAGGGACATAAAGTATTGGCCTAAGCCAAGTAACCACCCATGGACATAACTCCAGACCGAAGTTAAGTAACTACCAAATGAACATAAGTCTAGACTAAAGCCAAAAACCACCTAGGTAACCAAACCTTTAGTATTGATACCCCCTAGTACATCATCAGTGTCTAGAGTGGGTAATGAACCAATATCTACTAGGATCTCGTCTAAAGGAAAATTCTGAAGGCACTAATAACGCCCAAAGGCAGACTAACCCCCTAGCAAATTGAGGATCAGTTAGCCCTGATCCATACACAACTCAATTGAATTTTTCTTTATGTGATTAATACATTATTCTCAAGGTTATGTGAATATACAAGGCCCACAAAATATATAAACAAGACATCCATGAGCTCATTCCATATTAACCATTACCATTCCCAATTATGTTTGGGATTTACATTAATGCTTACTCAATAATAACCAAATTCACAAGATTAATCCATTCAAGCCAATTTTCATATTTTATTTCCATTTTTGAGCCATCAACTACTTGTTTTGGTTCCCCACTAAGACTTTTACATTGACCATTAAGTATATCATGAGTCATGATTCATTTAATCAATTCATTAGGTTATTAGTCCATGTCAATAGATGTATTTTAGCCATTAAATAGTAATATAACAGTGTTAGGTATAATCTAAAAGTATATCTAAGGCGAGAAATAAAAATCGCACATCTAGCCGAAGTGGTGGCTCGGTTTGACCTAACCAATCGATTAGTTGTACCAACCAATCGATCGGTTGAGTGAACTAGTCAATCGGTTTTGGCAGATAAGTTGATTGGTTTGTCTTAGCCAAACTTAGTGTTCCCTCAAACATGTCAATCGGTTTGGCCAAACTTATCGATTATTCATATATCAATCAAACAATTCTACCAAACTAGTCTATGGGTTTAAGTAGGGAGCAAGACCAATGTCACCACAAACCTACCAGTCGATGGATTGGGTCAACCAGACGACTGTTCTAAGGACTACTCAAGTGGTTTGACCTAACCAGTCGATTTGTTTGCTCTAAAAAAACACAAAATAT
This sequence comes from Tamarix austromongolica, assembly GCA_039764185.1. Classification (NCBI taxonomy): domain Eukaryota; kingdom Viridiplantae; phylum Streptophyta; class Magnoliopsida; order Caryophyllales; family Tamaricaceae; genus Tamarix; species Tamarix austromongolica. The sequence continues at coordinate 81,956,851 of CM077809.1, read as the reverse complement.
GCATTTTCATGCAAATCATGCTTAAAAATTCCTACCATACCAAATTGAAACATGGGCTGACATCATATTAACGCTTTCCAGCTTACAACAGTTGCATATTTCATAATTAATCAAAATAGCCTACTTTTCCCTATAAAAAAAATTCATGCATTCAACTTAAAATTTTATAACTTAATCCTCCATAACCAAATCTGAAAACCAAATACTCATACCAACACGTAAAATTAGGACTTTAAAGATTTCACAACACACATGCTTAACGAAGTAACATTTTAAAAGTAATTACTTGATGTAGGCAAAAATTCCCTTAACTAAGAAAGCTCAACCTATAAAAATCATCAACTTTAAAACCTTAAAAACAAAGTTAAAAGCTTTAGAATTTCAGTACATAATTTCATAAAACATAGCTTGAATTAGAAGAAGAAAATGACTTACCAACCTAAGAGAAAATAGAGGGGATTTCTTCTAAAAAAGTGTCTCAACTTTCTCCTAAATCTAACCCTCCATTGCTTAATGATAAAATAAGAAGAAGCTAGAGAAAGGATCTAAAGAGTGAAAGGGAACTAATTAAGTCTCAAATTTTAAGGGAAAGATCACATGGTCAAAGGGAGTTGGACTATTTTAGTTGTTGAAAGAAAGGTGAATATAATGGGTGATTAAGGTTATTTATAACCAAAACATCGATACAATCATGAGTGTGGTTAGGCACATATAAAAAACCATAATTCCTATTGTTCAAATTTGAGTTGAATGGGTAGATTTCATCCAAGATAGGCTAACTTCTCTTCTAAGGCTCAAATGGTAATTCTAGAGAGGTGTAGGTCTATTTAGTCTAAAACTGCCAAACACAAGAGGGGAAATGAATAATCAATATGGAAGGACTCTCCCAGCTAAGAAGAAACATGTTTAGAATCAAATAAACAATTCTAGAAGCGTGCAAAGAAGAAAGGTGGAAGAAGACAAAGCTAAGTCACCTTTCCCCTCAATCGTCTCAAACAAACTCTCAGATAAGTTTGAGGTAGAATTTTAGGCCAAATGCATGATAAGAAAGGCTAAGAATATATAAGAAAAATTTAGAATGGGGTTATCAAAGTTTCATTTTGGTATAAGGAATTTTCCATAAAAATTAAGTTTTGAAAATGTAATTAGCTCAACAAACCAGCCAATTGGTTTGGCCTATTAGTCGACTATTCTACAGACTAGTTGATCAGTTTTCCAACCAATTGATCAGTTTGGTCAAGAAAAAATCATTTAGCTGGAACAAAAACTAGTTGATCGTTTCTCTTAGAATTAAAGTTATACAATTTCTAAATCTTATTCAAATCCAATTTTTCTCAAAACTCAATTATAATTCCAAATCAAAATCAAACATCAATAAATGCCATAATTTTTCTTTCAAAAACTTCCCAAAAAAGATAGGGCATTATTGTTTCAAGCTTCTTTACTTTTGTAGATAATGCCTTCTCCAATCTATTTTGAATAAGGATCACCTTCATCTTCAATTCCATAACCCTAAATTTATACAATGATAAAATCTCTTAATTTCAAATCTTGTAATTTCCATACCAATGTATATCGATCACACACTCAAAGATCTAATGCCAATTGTAAGGGGGAAAATTACAAGATGTGAATGCTTAGGACCTTATCTAACAAGCAATCATAAAATTCCAAGATTCAATTGAGATAATGATCAAAATACAAGAACAATTAGGGGAATAATGATGATCTTTACTACATACAATATTATTAATTACTAGGAGAATCAAACAATCTTCACAATATCACTCAGTACATAATTCTCTCAAAAACACAAGAGAATATAAGAAAAGAGGGTTTGGACAAGCTCAATGGCGTACCATATATCTATAAGGTTTTATATGCATCTATTTATAGAAATATGTAACGGATACAATACAAGCAAATGGTAGGAAATAGGACCAAGTATACTAAGAAAACATGGGCCATGTTAAATAACATACCCCTCACCCTAGACATGTTTTCTCCCTTGATCTCCTAGTGGCTCCAAACTTTTCCAAACACATGTATATAATAATCCATGCTAGGCTACACACATGAATACAAGTTATGATCTCAAACAAACTTTGTTCTCAAAATTTGGTAGAAGTGATGCCTAACATCAAATTTGAAAAGGATAAAGTTTGTGAGGAATATGATAGGTGCAAGCATGTTCAATCTTCTTTAAAGTCCAAAAAATATAGTAAGTACATCTAGACCTCTCAAACTCATTCATATTGATCCATGTGATCAAATGAGGGAAATAAGTAGAGGATGAAGCAGTTATGTTTTTGCTATTGTTGATGATTACTCAAGATTTACATGGATTCTCTTCCTTGTTGCAAAGGAGGAAACATTCACTAAATTTCCGGTATAGATGAAACGGTTAAAAAATAAGTAAATTATCACCTTCAAACTATTATATCTAACAATGGTACTGAATTTGAAAACTATAACTTTATTATATCTTTTAAGGATACTGGAATTGATTATTATTTCTCATCCCTAAGAATTCCTTAACAAAATGGATTCATTGACAGAAAAATCATACTCTTAAAGAGATGGTAAGGATAATGATACTCAAAAGTGGGCTGCCTAAGAATTTTTTGACAAAAGCCATCAATACAACCTACTATATCATAAATAGAGCCTTGATAAGATCAATGATAAAGAAGAACCCTTATGAACTCCTTATAGAACAAAAATCCAATATCTCACATCTTAGAGTATTTGGTTGCAAGTGCTATGTTCACAACAATGGAAAGGACACCCTAGGGAATTTCAATCCAAGAATTGCATTAGATATTCAACACATAGTAAGGCATGGAAAGTTTATATTGAGAGAACTATGCTAGTGGAAGAAAGTGCTTATATAATATTTATAAAGCCAATACTAATGCACCCTAAGCTCAAGAAAAACATGATGAGGAGTTCCATATTGGAATGATAGAATATTTTTATGGTACATATGGTATCAAAGAAACAATATAAGATATTCCTATTGACTATAGAAATTTTTTTAGAGATGGCCCCAATATAACACCTAAACACATTGACACCATTGATCCTAATATAGTACTTAACAAAATAATTGCATACAATTCATGTGATACTATAGTGGGAATAAGGTTAACAAAGGGAATAGGCTCATGGGGAACTTAATTAGAAACATATTGATTTCCAAGGCATTGGAATTACCGAAGTTACCTCCCAAATAATATCATCTTTGGTGGCATATCTAAGGGAGTTCAAACTATTAAATCTTCTCTTTATAACTAATGTGCCTACTCTCCTTTCCTATCATCTATGGAACCTCATCACTATAAAATAACACTAATTGATTCTTATGGGATTATATAAATGTAGGAGGAATTGAATCGGTTTGAAAGAAACAAGGTTTGGCATCTTATTCCCAAACCATTAACATGTTTAGTAATAGTAACGAAGTAGGTTTTTAGAAACAAGCTTGATGATAATGGAGTAATAACAAGAAATAAGGCAAAACTAGTTATTAAAGGTCATAGCCAAAATGAATTAATATGGTATAATGAGACATTTTCACTAGTAGTATGTTTGGAAGATATTAGAATCTTTATAGCTTTTGTGGCACACATAGACATAAAGTGTTACCAAATAGATGTCAAGACCACATTTTTATGGGTACTTGAAGGAATAATTATACGTGGAACAACCCCCTATATTTAATGATAAAGAATACCCTAATCATGTTTACAAGTTATCAAGGCACTTTATAGATTGAAACAAGCCTTGAGAGCTTGGTATGAGAGATTATCTAATTTTCTCATAAATATGGCCATAAAGGGGAACAATTGACAATACTCTATTTTTGAAGACATTGCGGAAGAATCTACTAGTGATAGAGGTATATATGGATAATATTATCTTTAGTTCTACTAATGAGTCTTTTTGTGATGAATTTATAGAGTTGATGAAGAGTGAGTTTGAAATGAGAATGATGGGTGAGATAGGTTTTTCTCTTAGCTTACAAATCAAAGAAGTCAAATAGGGCATTTTAATTCATCAATGGAAATACCTCAAGAAAATACCAAAGAAGTATGGTATGATGGACACAAGGACCTATGGGACACCTATGCTAAGAAATTATAATATGGACAAAGATGATAAAGGTAACAGTTTTGAGGAAATCGTATACAGAGGTATGACTGTTTCACTATGATATCTTACAACTAGTAGAATAGATATTTTGAAAAGTGTATGCTTATATTCTGAATTCCAAGATGATATTAAAGAGTCTCACATTAAAGTAGTAAAGAGGATATTAAGATATCTAAAGGGAACTAGTAATCTATGTTTATGGTATTTTAAAGGAGGATCATTTGATTTGAGTAGTTATTCATATGAACATTATGTAGGTTCTCTAATTGACTGGAAGAACACCTTAGGTATCACACATTTCTTAGGCCCTTGCTTAATTTCTTGGGAATCTAAGAAACAAAATTATGTTGCTTTATCCACTACTAAATCTGAATATGTTGTTGCTACATCATGTTATGCTTAGGTTTTGTGGATCAGGCATCAAATTAAGTTGTTTGATGTTACATCTAATTAAATTCCTATCTTATATGACAACACAAGCGTTATTAATATGTTTAAAAATCTGGTTCAACATTAAAGGACATAACACATAGATATAAGACATTATTTATAAGGAATAATGTGGAAAATAGATTTGTTGAACTAATTTTTTTACAAAATAGGGAACCAAATAGCTGATATCTTCACAAAACCCTTGAATGGAAGTCAATTTAAGAAAATCTGACTATAACTAGGCATGGTCAACATAGCATAACCTATACTAATCAAACTCTAATAATTGGCTAGTAAAGAAAAAGTAGAGATAACTTTGCGAAGTTATTGTATTAACCTAATTGATCAATTTGGATGGTTCTTAATCCTTGTAGATATTTTTCTAAATAGTGAATTTACTTAAGATATCTAGAAGAAAAATCATTAGACTAGTTCTAATTATGCTATCCAGAACACCACTCAAATCTTATGTTGAATACTAGAATAAGGTCAGTGCTGAGTACAAGCATAAGAATAGCTTTATAGGTGAGCTTTTGAGCTTACCAATTATTTCATATGTGGAGTCTCTAATAAGCATTATTTTTCTAGAACTTGATATAATTCTCTTCGAGGCCATAAGAAATCATGTCATGTTCATAAAAATAATAAAGGAAGCTTTCTTCATATATTATTAAGCACTACAAGCCAAATATAGCTTACCAAAGACATATTATCTAATTACTAACCCCATTAAGCCTATTAAACTTGTCCTTTCATTATACACCCACAAGGGAAACCTTATTCCTAATAATATCCCTACCATATTTAAGGATTAGTGGAGTACTTAATTAAAATCATGGTGGATGTATAATAGAAATGGGGAAGCAAAATATATTGTGGTTGGCTATGTGAGGTGTTGAAAATAGAAATAAAGAAAATAATGGGTTGAAACAAAGGGTTAAAAGTCATTGTGGTGGAAAACAATTAGATTATAAAGATTATGTGGTAAAGTTTATGGAGTGATAAAATAAATATAAATTAGTTCACTAGGCTTAAAGTTAAGTTAGCACCACATCTCAAATACTTTTCCACACATTTAAACATGGTTCCATTACAACTTAATAAACCCTTTTTGATTTATGTCATCCATGTTATCTTTCAAGTGGTGGAGAATGAGATTTTTTATCAGGCTTATGGTAAATCATATTTATTGGGTTGACTTCAGTGAAACATAATCAGATTCAACCATATGGGGATTGAGTTATTTAATTTGTTGAGCATAACCTGGTTATTTTTTGTGCTATAATCGGGCATGATATAGCAACCACAAATTATGTAACCCTTATTTTTTTTAAAGATGTTTAGCCGTTTATTTAAAACCTAACCTTAAAAATATAAATTAAATATTTTTTTTAATCCTTAAAATGCAGCCTAAATAAATTCTTAAATAAATTATTTTTATTATTTTTTATTTTTTTCCTTTTTATTAATCCCACACTAAATCATTTAATTTTCCTAGTTTATTTTTCCTAACTAGTATGCCAATCTAACAAAATTAAACTTCTAACAAAAACAAAACAATCCTAAACTAAAATTCTACTCCTAGCTTAGTCTAACCTTTCCCTACCACCCCTCGAACTCACACAACCATCCTATCTCACACTACCTCTGCTATCCCAATTTTTTTACACGAAAGCTTTCCTTATTTCCCTCCACTCCTTAAGCACAACCTCACCTTCCCTCTCTATCAAACCATCACACCATCCCCTTTAAACAACTATAATACTTCTACCCTTTTCTATTTCATTCATATTTCCATCCACACCCGCCCTATTTATTTTCCTCCTTCTTTATTCTCCTCTTCCCTACTCGATTGGCTTCCACTTTCTCCTCCTTCTTCTTCTTCCAATTATGAAACCCCTATTTTTGGTTTCATTTTTTTGGTCTCTCTTATTCACACGGTAGTGCACCATTCTTTGTACAGCTATGCAACATAATAGCTTTCCATCACCCAACTTCACCACTACTAGCCTCTTTTGTTATTCTCTTCCATTCAAACTAACACCCCCCAACAGCCAAAACTGCCTCCATTAACCTCCCCTAGTTTATTTCCTCCATCATCGACGACCATCACCAACACCACTATCACCAACCAACCCACACTATCCAATTGCCCATCCTTTCATTTTTCTACCTCCATTCATGTTGCCCCAACGTAACCAGCGCCACCCCTCCATATAGTTTCCATCTTCCATGCATCACACCTCCATGTTTTTTCCTCCCTCATGCATATTATCACCCCACAACGCTACCTTACCTAACACCATCCTTCTCCATTATGGCCGCACCTCCTCTTGCTTAACACCAAAGCCTCCCTCATCTCTTTTATTTCTCTCCATTGACCCAAATGACCATTAACCACCATTTCTCTCATAACTCAACCTAGTTACGTTGAGCCCATCATGTCATAACTCCACTTTAGCTCTACCTTCCCTGATATCCACCTTCACTCAGCCCCATTACCAATTCCACCACCCAGTCTTTGCCCCCTCTTATGCATATCTACCCACACATTTTATTTCACTCTTATTGCACTAGGTAGCCTCCCTACGTGATATTGTTTTTTGTATGGCCAACTCACATGGCTTAGTCATTGCTGCATGAATGGCTCACCTTGGTTGCGTGAGTCCACTTTTCTCCTATCTTGGTTTATTTTGGTTTAAGTATTATGTTTTGGGTGATGTGATTAATTTAATGTTTTGTATTTATTTTTTTAGGTAAAAGAGGTTAATTAGTGAAGCCTAATAATTTTAGTAGATTGCATCTATTTTGTGTTTTTTTTTGTAAATCAGGTAACCCATATGCTTTACTAAAATATTATATATCACATGATAGCATATTAGGGTTTAAATGTATAAATTATGTTAAGCATGTTTGTTACATTGTAATTATTTGCCTAATAATGATAGCATAAAATTTGGTAAAATGGAGCATCTTAAGTTGTGTAAAATATCATTTGTATGAAATCATGCTGAAATGGGTTTAACGTCGATCATTAATTATGTATGTTATGTATACCTAATATTATAGGTCGAGTATTCTTAGGTGCATTTTTTGCATGATTATTATCATTGTATGCCTTAGGGTTAATTTGATATTTTGTGTGTACAACATTTAATGTATTCCAAAAAGCATGCCTAATATATATTATTTATTGTTGAGCATGGAAATATGTGGTTTTGATTGACTTAGATATGCATGTTACAATTTTACGTGATAAATTATGTGTAATAGTAAAATGGTCAATTACCATGTCTATTAATTTATTTTCATGCTAAAGTATTTTAATTATTATGTTTTATCATGTTCATGACAAATTATTAAAAAAATGGAATTATTATTTAAAATAGATGGCAATGTGGTAAATATGGTCTTAAGGAAATTTTGGTTATTTTTGGCCTAATGTGCCTAAATGTGAATAATTGAGCCTAGGATGGCCTCAGTATATTTTTGAGTTGACCTTAGTGTTGAATTTGATTATATTTGTCTTAAATAATTAGAAATGAATAAAAATGGCTATGTATGAAAATTAGATCTATTTATATACTATGTAATTTCGTGGTAATCTAAATAAAATACTAATATTTACATGTGACATTAGGCCATGAAACCCTAGTTGACCACACCAAACCCTAACATCTCTCCTTTCTCATAAGTCGTCTGTTCATCCTCCTCCCTCACCATTTCCCTTTTTACATGACACACATTTATCCCTCCATGTGACACCCTTCCACTCTCACTTTACACTCCAACCGATTCCATTATTTCTTCCCTCCACAAATTTCCTAACTTAGAGATTTTTCCCAAAACCCTAGCCAAGTCCCCCATGCACCTCTATACCAACCCATGTCCTATTTTTTACATATGGACCCAATCACCCCAACAACTCTTCCCTCACCTAACTTAACCCTCAAGTCACTTTTTCTCACGTAAGAGTTATCCCCATGTAAAGACTAGCCATCCCATGCAAGCCTTACAATCCCTATGCAAGATTTAGTCCATCTTCTTAATTTGTTCATAATATCCCTTATTTGTCCACCCATAAGTCATGAGATACGTAGGCCATTCTCACTCTCCTCTAATCAACTCACTTTCTTTACTCCTTTTATCTCCTCAGAACCACATTATACTACTCAAGGACTCCTAGCATGCATGTCATATAAGGAAATATTACATAAGCACACACAAGCACAATCACAACACCATATTACACATGTCATAAAAACACATACAACTCACTTTAGCTCCATGCTTAGCAAGCTGCGTTTAAGAGTGCATAATCCATAAACACATAAGATACATACATAAAATCAACACACATAAACACATAATGTGCATATTGGGCCCTAACCACATCCTTACCTAAAACGACACCGCACTTTGAGCACAATTCCTACACCTCCTTAGGGGACGGACTTGGTTCACCTATAAGAGGGAAACACTGGGGTTAACTTCCCTGTTATCACTTTCATTATTCCCTAATTTACCTTTAGTAATAAACTAGTATTAGTGATGATAATAATAGTAGTCTTAGTAGTATAAATAAGGGTATTATTATTAAAGTGGTTACCAATAATATTAGGCGTAATATTAATCAAAATAGGGTTAGGTAGTCATAATAGTCATGGCAGAATAATAATAATGATAACAATAATAATGATGATAATAACTTTAATAATAATAATAAGCCTAAAATAATAATTATACCAAATAATTCATACTTAAATAATAGAAAGGGTTAGGGCACAGCCTAAGTGAAGGTGGTAGCTAGGGTGGCGGCAGCGGCGGCGGTGGTAGTTTTGGGAAATTTTGGTCTTTTGGGGCTGGAAGAGAGGGAGGGAGGTGGCGGTTGTGAGGTAGTGGACTCTCTAGACTAAGAAGGTCGTAGTGGTGGTGGCAGTGTAATAGGGTGGCGACGTAGGTGGTGGTGGTTGAGAGTGGTGGAGAAGGAGGGAGGAGGAAGGAGAGGGAGAAAAGGAAAAGGAATGGTAGGGGAAGGTAGAGAAGGGTCTACTGAGTCGAGTGGGTGGTAGTAGAAGTGGTGATTCTGGTGAAGGGGGCAGCACACGGCGGCGACGGGGTGCAAAGAGCAGCTTGAGCTGCCTATTTTACACAATCAGGGTGGGCTGTGTAGGGGGAGTTAAGGGTGGTGAGTGGATTGGTTTAGTGGAGGGTGATGCAGGGAAAGGGTTGGGTGGTGTTTTGGACGGCGGCAACTAGGGTGGCATCTAAAGGTGTGGCAACGAGAGGGGTCAGGTTTTTCTAGGCAGAACAAATGAGGTGAATGGGGGACGTTGAGGGGGTATTTATAGGTCGAGGGAGGGAGAAGAGGACAAAGAGGGAAGAGGACAAGGGGTAGGAGTGGCAGGAGCATGTCGGTCGGCGATGGCAGGCCGATATGAGCCTGAGAAGGTGTAGAGTAGAGGGCAGTAGATGGGGGAAAAGGAAGGGGAATAGACACCCGGGGGATGCAGGCACAGGGCGAGTTTGGCTTAAATTGGAAAGGAAAGGGAAGAGGAGAGAGAAGGGAGTAGGCTGGAGCGGTACGATGGTAGAGAATGACGTCTGGTGGCAGTTCTATAGGCTCAACCGACAGGGCGAGGGAAGGAGATGGGAGGAGGAAGAAGAAGGGGTTGGGCCGATCAAGGAAAAAGAAAAGAAAGAAAGGAGGGAGAATCGGGCAGGCGAAGGAAAAAAGAAAAAAAAGGAGGAAGTGAGTTGGGCTCCACACGGGGGAGGGAAGAGAAGAGAAGAGAGGAGAGGTTGGACCGCACGAGCGAGGCCCAACTGGGGGGAGAGGAAGATAAAAAGGAAAAGGAGAAAGGAGAAAAAGGAAGAAAGAAAAATGGAAAAGGAAGAAAAAGAAAAAATAAAAAGAAAAAGGAAAATAAGTTGGTTGGGGTATTTAGGGTCTTTTTGTATTTTTAAAATTTTTGAAAATAATAAAATTAGTAAAAATAAATAATTAAATTTCTTTTTTATATTAATTTAGAAATTTAAGGTAAATCTTCCTAAATTCTATTTTAGTTAGCAAATTACCCTAATCTTCCCTAATTCAATCCTACAGTATTTCCCTCCTTTTTTCTTAATTACTCCCATTATTTTATTAAAAATATTATATTTAATTAATCTCACAGATTAACCCCTATTTTATTATAAATTCTTAAGTTAAAGTTTTAGGGTATTACACTGGCCTTTTTGACAAACAACTTGACACCATGCCAAAGCATACCATTTTTCTTCCTCACAACTTCTAAGGCATCGATCTTAGTAGAAAAGTGGAGGATTGGGAATTGTCTCCCTTTTTTGCAAACATAAACATTCGCCGAACATAAATCTTCAAAGAGAATGAAAATTGGTGTGAAATTAAATAAATTTTAGGATCATTTGGCTTGTCTACACAAGATGAGTGAAAAACTTTAACCAAGAATTCAATCAAGAAACCAAAGAATTCAAAAGGAATCAAAGAAACCAATTTGAATATCACTAATCTAAGATTATTCCAAATAGTCTTAGAATGGGTATTCATTCAAAAGGAGAGAATTATTTGAGTATTTACTTGTGTTATATTTTAATATTAAAAGTTATCCAACATCATGCAAATGTCAACATACATGCCTTATATAGGGTTTATAACATTGCTAACTAACACACTAGTTTAGCCACATGACACACAAATAAGTATCTAGCACATAACTAATATTATAATATATTTATATCCTATATATTACATGGTTCAATAAGACTATTACAAACAAAGTAAGCTAAGATTACATGAAAATAATTTACAAGGATCCTAATCAAGGCAATGCTGTTGATTTTGAAAGGTTGACTAGGTCTTCTTGACTTTGACTTTCACGCACAACATAGCTTCCTTTGCAATAGCTTGTAACATGTGAAAATCTTAAGTATCTTGACTTCTTATATGATTAGGTCATCTTTTTGCAAATATGTTACATACATGCATGAATGACTTAAGGCAATATTATTAAAGTTAGTCAAATAATTATTATTAAAAACAAATAATGTAATTGGCTCCAAAAATATGTATGCCAGATCAATACCATAAGGATCATCTTTAGATGCTCTTGCATCACCGCCACTCTCCCAAAGCCTTCAAAAACATCTCTCAACTCGAGTGCCTGAATTATGTCTCTAAATTATCCACGAAGATCGTGAAAGTGTTGTCCTTCTTGTTGCAAACTTCTCTCCTCTTGTAACCCAACATCGTGCTCTATCTTTTTCAAGTCAATGCCCACCCCTGCCTCAATTATTCACTCTCAATTTTATTTTTCTTTTGTAAAATTAGTTTATTTTTCTTCAACCTTAAATTGTCAATCGAATTACTTGGTAGTAGTCACTAAATTAGATTAAAGAGGGATAGGAAGATCTATATTGATTTTTTTTAATATAAATATTATTTTAGGAAAATACAATATAAATAGCAGAAGAAAAAAATATATTACATCTTATTTATATGATGCTTATATTGCATATCCATGGTACTTAATTTATATGGACGTAAAGATTATGTTCTAACCTCTCAATGTACATGTTTACATTCAGGGGCCATGATAGCAACTTCGTCCATCCAAATGAGGCGTGGGCCAGCATTAAGTAATAAAATTAGCTTCTTCCATGTGCACCCACTGGGACTCGACAACGCATAAAGCGGTCCCTATTTTCATGTACGATACTAGCTGAAGGGTTACCCTTTAGGTCTTCAGACGGACATAGCCTAGAAGCTTGTAATAATTTGTAAATATCGGCAAATATATCCAACCTAAGCCTGCGCGCTTTTTCGTGATATCCAAAGGGCATATTGCGATACTCTTTCGAAGGACATAACTATATTGGATTTTACTTTGTCATTACAGTACAGAGGCAACGTGGATTCAGGACGAGCATAGGTTTGCCACCTAGAAGTACTCATCGTGTCTCGAACCTATAGAATAGAACCAAATATAACATCACCTTGACTCCATTTACTAGGTTTTTTGGTTTTTACTTAAGGCCGTCTTAAGTCGGTCAATATCTTTCCGATCCACACCATAACATGAAGAAAGTGAAATAGAGCCACCAATATAGCAGTTGCCTTATATCCTTGGTTCTCCACCTCTATTATTATAGTCAATGAAGTTTTGATCACTCACGAGGGTCGTCAAATAAAGCTAAGGATAGACTAAAATTAGTTTCACTCATCAAATCTTGGATAGCAAAGCCAATCAAAGAACTCCAGCCTCACAATATCTATACTATTCAATCAATTACACTTAAAAAAATAGGAACAAAAATTAAATTATTTTACATTAGAATTATTTTAAAAAATTGATTATGATGTTTGTAATTTTTTTCTTTATAAATTAATACACATATTAATATACTTTTAATTTTAAAAAAATAATTTGTGTGTGTATCATACATTGAAATATTTTTTTACCTCTATTAAAATAATATTTTATTGTTATTGAATTAATTTTTTACTAATAAGTTGTTCTTTTATTATTATTCTATTTAAAAATGATCTTTTATCATTAATATACTAATTTTTCATCACCAATATGTTCATTTTCACCACAACTATATATTGATTTTTCACAAACGAATTGATCATTTACCATTAATGTATTAAACTTTCACCACAACTATATATTTATATATATTTCATCATACATTTAAGTATATTTTACCACTATTAAACTAATCTTTCATCATCACTAAACTACCTTTTTACCAGCAAGTTGATCTTTCACTATTATTCTACTTAAAAAATTATCTTACATCATTAATGTATCGATTCTTTACTATTAATGTACTAAATTTTCACCAATAAATTCATCTTTCACCATTAATGTATTGAACTTTCCTCACAACTATATATTTATATGTATTTTATCATCTATTTAAGTATCTTTCATCCCTATTAAACTAATCTTTTACCATCACAAAATTAATTTTTTACTAGTTAGTTGATCTTTCACTCTCTATATTATTATTATTATTATTATTATTATTATTATTATTATTATTATTATTATTATTATTATTATTATACATTTAAGTATTTTTTATCACTATTAAACAAATCATTCATCCTCACTTAACTGATTTTTCACTAGCAAGTTGATCTTTCACCATTATTCTACTTAAAAATAATCTTTTCACCACAAATATATTAATATTTCACTACTAATATACTAATTTTTCATCACTAATAATCCATTTGGATTGGGATGAATCGGGGTGATAGTAGACAAAAATTAAACTAAGTGAAGAGAATTGAAGTGAATTAGGGTGATTGTTAAAATGTTGTTTAGTTGATATTAACCTAACATGGGTGAATTGGGGTAAATGTTTTAAAAATACCGTTTGGATTGAAGTTTATAACTAGTGTGAGTTTATTAATGTTTGCACGTTCACCTCTATTACCTTCGAAATCTAAGGTTAATAAAATTAACATTCACCGGGGTGAATAGAGGTGAAACTTTAACCTCGATTCACCTAGTTGAAGTTAATAAAATCCATCCCCAAATGGAATAAATTAATTGATTCACCTCTCTTAATCCTCATTTACCCCAAATCAAACGGACCATGATGTATTATTTTTCACTACTAATGTACCGATTTTTCACCAATATGTTTGTATTTTCCTATTTTTCTACTCAAAACTAATCTTTCACCACTAATATACTGAATTTTTACCAATTTTTTTTTTATCAAAAATATATCAATATGGATTTATATATATAAAGAAAATTTGTAGAAACATTATGGTATATTTTTTTTAATAAACCAAAATTCAAATAAAGTAATTATAAGAAAATTAAATTAAAAAAGTTATTGTAGCACCTGTTGATCGTGCAATCATTTTTACAGTAGAAATGTCCCCAACTTCATATATAATAATATAATACCCTAAATTTTACTACTGAAAATTTTTAATTTACAGCAGAGGCATATACGCAAAATATTGGGTATTACCGCTCTAATTGACATAAGTTTGGTTTACTAAACCATCCTTACCCCATTCATAAGGCTGAAACTATCCTTAGCAAAACAACGTAACTATAAATGAAAGAAAATTCTATAAATACAAATACAAGTTTGGTCCAAATGATAATAATAGGATCAAACTAAAGGATACCATGGAATAAAGAGTCCAAAAGGTATCAGGGTAAAACACCATCAGGGTAACATAACTCTTCACCTAAACACCCAGTAGATAAAATATCACTATTTCCCCCCATACATTTCATCAAAAGCAGCAAACTCATTTAGCTGGTCCTTAGAGAACTACATAAAAGCATCAGGATCCCTTGCTTGTGGGAATGGCCAACACTCGTAAGAAGAATGGTCAGTATGCTACATACTGAGTATGGTAACAATACTATCAAAATCAGGGATACAGATAATAACATGCATTCATAGTAGATGATAAGTACGCATATAATTCATGAAAAGTCTCATAAGGTAAATACTAATCTAGACCTCTTATTAGATATATCCATTCATTCTTTTACAAACGTAGAGTTCAGGGATCCCACTATTTTTAAATCAGTGGAATAGTCTGAAGCACCTTCTCAGGGACAACACACCTGAGACACTATTATCATTTGATGGAACGAATATGAAAACATCTCCTTCTCGTCGCAAAACTCTCACGGGCCACTATTATCATTCGGTAGAACGGATATAAAATATGACATTGATCCTAATTCACGTACTCTTTCACTTTAAATCATAGTGTGTGAGATTACTCAAGTTATATTCTTATTCACGATGAGTATAGGCTTCACTGTTTTTAATCTGGTGGAACGGACTGAAGCACCTTTTGAGGGACAACACACTTGAGTCACTATTATCATCTGGTAGAATGGATCTAAAAATATCACCTTCTCAGGGTAAAACGCTTATGAACCACTATTATCATTCGATGGAACAGATATAAAACATCACCTAAGCCCTACCCATGTGATCTTTTACTTTAAATGATTAATGTATTATTCATAATTGATTTACAGATATAGAACACATTAAAACAGGCCAACACATCCCATAGATCATGAAGTCGTTCTCCTGAGTTAAGGTCCTTGTTTCTCAAACCCTAATTTCACACTTTTGGCATAACTTCTCCCATATTGATTATTTACCCAGCAAATTTAGTATGTATTCCTCAAATATTATTATTAATAAAATACCCAGAATTCAAGATTTAACTCGTACGTCTTACATATGCAATAATAGCCCTATCTTAAAAGTTACTATTCATAAGGCTCACACAATCCTAATTTCACAAGTAAATCATAACTTTTTCTAAAAGGCTCATAAAATTACCAAATTGAATATACATCTCTTAAAGGCCAATATTAACAACATACCAAAATTTCATGGACTAATTCTAAAATTTCGTACATGTGATAATAGTCTCTTCGGTTTAAAGTTACTATTCCCAAATCAGCCCATTTTCATACTTTATTTATCTTAAGCCATCCAAAAATATCCCAAGCAATTTATAGAGATTACTTAGCACTTTTTGGGTTATATCATACTTTAGAATACCATAATTCCCACTTTTATCTTACGTTGACCAAAAACCCATATTGGTAAAGTAACCCTTAATTTTATGTGAATCTCCTGAGTTTAGTAACATTATTTCCATAATCCATGTTTTTCTCCAAAGATATTAGGATAATCATTTCACATTCATCATGTCATAAATATAGCTCATGATACAACCATAACTCGCACCGATGGTTTCTCCACATAAAATAACATTATCACAACTCTTCTTACTTTTTCCTATCATAATACCAACCACATATCATAGTGTTATCGATCACATATTATGTCACATAATCATAATAACATGGTACAACATGAAATCATAAATAATACTTAACAATTAAAACCCTAGATTATGATAAGTATCCACATACCATAGTGTTACCGATCATATATTATGTCACATAACCACAATAACATGGTACAACATGAAATTATACATAACACTTAGCAATTAAGACACTAGATTATGATAAGTATCCTTACCATACAGCTCCAGTCTCTATGCTTGCAAAACCTATTCCACTTCTTCCAGGACCACGGAGAAATCACCTAAGAAGGCATAATAAAACATTATTAGGATTAATCCACCTAATTAAGGGAATGCTTAAGGAAATAGGGGATAAATGGAGGATGAAAAAACCTAACCAAATAAGGGTGTTGTTTGGGAAGAAAGGAACGAAACAAGGAAAGGAGAATAGGTGAGAAGGTATCAGCCAAAGTTGTTGAAGTGAAGGAGGGGGTTTCGGCCAAGGCTTTTGAAGGCAAGGTGGTGGTTTTGGCTGGTGGCTAGTGGCAGGTTGTGGTGGCTCTACTTGATGGTGGTGAGGGAGAAACAACAAGGGATGCTGGTGGGAGTGTGGTGGCTTGGGTTTGGCTTGCCGGTGGGGGCTTTTCCATGGTGGTTTTTGCTACGACAAGGAGGTAATGAAGGAGGGCAATGGGGGTGTGTTATTTGTAGAACAAAAGAGAGAGAAGAGGGAGGTGGTATGAGCATTTAATGTTGAGGATGTACATATATATACATATGTCCATACAAAGACGACGAGAGGTGAGGAAAAACTTTCAACCCCAACCCTCATGCGCAGGGGTGGGAGTTGATGAGAGTAGGGGATTGTGTTGTAGGCGGTAGGGGGTGATGAGCATAGTTGTATGTGGGCAATATTCCACGCCGGGGAAGGGGAAAAAGAAAAGAAGAGGGAGTCGGCTGAGAGGGAAAGGAGAGAAAAAGGAAAAGAGAAAAGAAATAGGAGTTGGATGTATATTTAGTTTTTTTTATTAGAATAAGATCAATATAATTTAGGTTAGGATAACCGGGTAGATTAATCATCGATAAATTCGAGATTAGGTTAAATTTTAGGGTTGGAGAATTAGGATAAGGTGGGAATATTTATTTTTCTGAGATTAGTATTATGTTACAATATTAATTCCTTAGGATTATGACTGTAAATAAGTTGAGCTAATTCGGTATTCAACTTGGTAAAAGCTTGGTTCGACTCGTTCGTTTAGTTAAATGAGTTGAGCCTGAGCCGAACTAAGCCCAAGCTCTAAAAAGTGGGGCTTGATTCATTTTTTGGTTTTGACTCATTAACTTGGCTCGCCTCGTTTCGTTTATTTAGTTAAACGAGCCGAACCTGAGTCTTATTTTAAGCTCGTTTAGTTAAATGAGCTAAATTCGAGTTCAAAGATATTCAATTCGGTTCGGCTCATTTACGACCCTAGTCGGGATTAAGGTTAGCTAAAAATTTAGAGTATTACAAATAAGGTAGTATAATCACATACTAGTTGTCTTTTTGGAGCATTGCAGACAATAAAAATATGTCAATCATTCCATATAAAAAAAAGGATATTTATTTTTACAATTTATACATATTTTTTAGGAAATAATTAATGTACTCTTATAATTATACTTCATCTATTGAAATATAACAAAATATTTAATGTATATATAATAAAAGAAAAAAAAATATAAAGATAAAAGTAAAAAGTAGGCTTCAATTTTTCTAAAGTGAATATTTTTATATAAAATATAAAGGTAAAAGTAAAAAAGTAGACTTCAAAATATTTAGTAATAGAATAACTAATTTTTTAATATGAAAAAAATCTAATAAATTGTTATTTTTTTAATAATAACTATTAATAAATGTCAGCAAATATGACATAAAATAGTGCATACCAGGAAAAAAATCGACTAATATCGATAACTAACGACAAAAAAAATGACGAATGTAGGCAAAATTGGTGAATATGGGGGTTGTAGGTCACTGTTGCATATCAACGATATTTTATAATGGTAGGTTCAATATATAGGGATAGGGCCGACACTTCATTATTGGAATGTAATTCACAAATCTACGTCGGCAAAAATATAATTTCATCGAACATCCAATCAAGGAAAGCCTCGGATAATATGGGGGTCCTAGGTAATATACAGTCAAATCTCAAAAAGGAGCGGTTTGTTTTTTAGTTAACCGAATTAAGTTGAAATTTTATTTTTATATTTTTTTATTAAATAAATTGAATCTAAATTTAAAAATATTTATCTCGTTAAAAATTTGGTTATATTCATTTATTTAATTTAATGAGTCAAATAGATATCTCATTTTCAAACCTGTTTATTATATAAATTGTGTCCGAATCTGAAAAAGTTTGATCCGACTTGGTTCATTAGGAACTTGATTCAAGTCGTTCGTTAATTAAATAAGTCAAGTCAAATTTTTACTTTTAGAATTATTTATTAAATAAGTTGAACAAAAGATATTATACTTGAATCATTTATAACCTTATATAAATATGGTAGAGCAAGGCCTAATAAAAAGGCATAACACTTTTGACTTGAACAACTAGACTCGATCCCAAATCTGGAGCAAATTACTTCACCGCATTTACCACATAACCAATGCTTAATGACTTTCATGTATCAAATATCTGTTAAAAACTTTGAATATTCGATACTTCAGATAATTAAAATTTATGATAGCATAATAAATAACCTATTAGATATCCTAAAATTTCGAATATGTCACAAATGAAAAATATCAGATAAAAAGTAATTTGATCAAAAGATAATAAATCAATTCAATTGGAACCAATTTGATCAAATGATTTGATTTGAGTCTTAAATTATATTATATTCAATTAGTAATTCTAAATTTTAAATTATATTTAAATATTTAATAAAAATAATAATTAAAAAATATATAATTTACTTACAATAGATACTCTATTTTCAAATTACATGCACAAAATAAAGTGTGTATACAATAAAGTAAACAGTTTTTAAACTATATGTATATAATATATTGGATCGGATATTATTTATATCTGTTGGATCATATATTTGATTTATTTAATTTTTTTGATTAATCGGATTGATTATTTGATTTAAAAATAATAATATCATGTCAATTATTTAATTTTTTTAAAGCAAATTAATTTAGATATCTAATAACGTAGATAATCCTACCATACCAATGACACACGCAAACACACTTTTGCGCTTCATCTACCCATATAAATTTATAATATGGGCCGTGTCTACCCACATTAAAGATTATTATAACATACCGGCTAACAATTATGATTCCACAGTATGACATATCATCAGATACTTCTTCGTCATTCCACACTATATATTTTGATTATTAACTATAATATATTATTAACATCATATATAAAATAATATATTTTGACATATCATCTTATATTTTTATTATTAATTTTTTAAGTATAATATGATTATTATATTTAAAATATAAAATTATTTTTATACTATTATTAACATATATTAAAAAAATATTAATTATTAAATTTTATTTTTAAGATACACATCATCGGAAGGGGTGTAACCGTAAGTTTTTTAGTTTTGCTCAATGTTTTGGTTTTCTACTTCTACATATACTATCCACTAAAAAAATGAATTATATATTTTTAGATTAAAAAGGAATAATTCAGCCATTAAATTTTATAAAAAAATGATTTTAAAAAATTTAAATCTTATATTTATTTTTATCCTTAAAATTTTATTATTATTTATGTATTAAAAAATTATTATTTTTTAATTAAAGATATAAGTATAATTTTAAAATTATTAAAAATGTAAATTTGATAAGATAATTTCATTTTTAATTCGAATGGAGTATAACAGACATCTCCTTTACTCGTACCCATCTGTGTTCATATGATCATTTATAGCCCAGCGCAGCCAAGCACGTCGGCTTGAGTGAATATCTGTTATTCAGATGGTCCTTTTCTGCCAGGCCCAAAAAAGTAAACACGCCCTCATCTAGTTTAGATTTGGCCTAGGGCGCGGGAGATTAATGGGCACATATATAAATTGAACGAATTTTATAAATTTGATTGATGTTTAAATAGCTATGGAAGTAAAGAAAGAAAGAAAAAAAAAAGAAAGAAAAAAGGGGTTTGAATATAGATACGTATAAGAGATATACATATTTTTCTCCTACTTGTCATTTTGTATCTATATTTATACCCATTTATTCTATATATAATTATCCTTTTATTTTTTTATTTAAAAATAAATACAGTATAATATTAAGCTTAAAAGTATCATTTAACTTAATCTTAAATAATTTTATCTTTTAGATAATAAATTTATCCATTAGGTAATATCTATTGATAATTTAATCAATAAATATATTATTCATCGGATAACATATATTCAATAGATATAGATATAATTTTTGTGTTAATAGATCCTTATTCAGATATAAGTACGAATTCGAGTATAATTATTTTTTTAATATAAATATAAATATAAATATAAAAGTACTAGCTCCAAACTCGTCTCTATTACATCCCTATTAATGGGCCAAGATAGAAAAGATACCTTTCTCTTTGAGGGGTTGTGATAGCTAGGAATAATGATCCACAAACTTCTACAAATATCGTTATTCTCCCTTTATTTTTTATTAAGATTTTTTTTTTCTATGGATAGCACTAAATATTTTTTAACATTTAAAGTGTATTATATAATTATAACAATTGTATATATTTTTTATTTTCTTCAAAAATAATTAATACTCTCAAATCAGCTTAAAATTACTATCTAGCTCCATGACTCCATTTCATAATAATAAGTTGATTTAGATTTTTGTACGCACCAAGAAATTATAACGGATACCATACTTGTATGTATTTTTTCTTTTCATATCTATCATCACATTTGAAATTGTTAATATTGATTCTATTAAAAAAAAATTATGCATTATACCGTGTATTGTGAATTCATTTAAGGGGCATAATGTGGGACAAAAAATATACATAAATGATGACTATAAAACACATTATCAAATAGGATAATATTTTAGGGTCAAAGAGGGAAACTAGGTTGCATTAATATACTTAATCAAATAGGACAATATATATTAGCCCCCTTTGGTATTAACAAATAGGGAAATAAGATTGATTTGCCTTCTTAATTATGATAAGGAGGGCAATTTAAAAAAATATATATATAACCTTAGTTAATCCTATCAAGTGTTAGAGTTATTACTAAAAGTCAAGGCTTTGATGGTCAACACCTCCTATGTTGTAGATAATTATGGTAGCCTAATCTTGTTAGTTACATTTAGTATTTTGAATTTCAAATTAATTCTATAATCATAGTAACATAATATTTACTCAAGTTACGATTGTCTATAAATATATGTATTTGCCATCAACAAAGATTATGTGATTCTCTCTCTCAAATCTTCTTATCTTATATGGCATCAAAGCTACAAAAAGCTTTAACCAACGCTCTCAAATTAATTAAGGCTTCTGAATCCTCAACAACTACTGATTCATCACCCTCTTTCAATCCCAAAGATCTTATTTAGATTAACACATTCACTCGCTTACCCATCAAAATTAATGGAACCAATTATCTTGTGGCATAAGCAATTTAAATCCCTCCTCTTTAGCAATGGCCTCGTTAGCTATGTCAATGGAGCCTAGACTTGTCTTTCTCCCACCATAATTCAAGAAGATGAAGAAATACCCAACCTTGCTCACACCGATTAGATATGCCATGATCAACTCCTCTATCTTTCTATTCTTAGCTCTTAAGAAAGTGATGCTCAAAGCATCATGAGTTTAGCAAGTACCTTAGCTGAAGCTTGGGAAAAACTTCAAAATTCCTATGCTAATCAATCCCGCTCCAGAATCATGTGTCTCAAGGAGCATTTGGCCTCCATCGCCAAAGGAAGACCATAGGTGACCGAGTATCTTAATTCAATTAAGGGACTTGCCAATGAATTATCTCTCATTGCTTGTCCACTTGAATACCTTGGTCTTGTCATCTATAACCTTAGTGGTATTAGTCGATCCTTCAAGGAGTTAACTACCTCTATTCGTACTCGAATAAATCCCATCACATTTGATGGCTTTATTTGATGTCTTTGTTGATTATGAATTGTTCTTACACTAGAAAGAATGACTTCAAAGCTTTGTTCCTATCACTACCCACTATGTCAAATGTAATTCTTCTTTAAGAAAACATTACAAATGCCATTATGATGGGATTATTGGTCCGGTCCCTTTGGGAACTATCTCACATCGAAGACATTATGATGATTCCTCCTCTACTCCTCTCATTCGTCATCTTTTGGAAAAGAAAGGCCACTGTGTAAAAGACCACTACAAAATCAAAGGGTATCCCCCTAAGCGGTCATCGCCTGTTGCACATGTTGCTACTACTTTAGTTGCCTTTGATAAATATTGGCTTATTGATTCTGAGGATTCTCGTCATGTTACAAATGATGTTGAAAATCTATCTTTAACCGCACCTTACAATGGCTTAGTTAGTCTTCATGTCGCTCATGGACAAGGTTTACCTATCTCACATATTGGTTCTACTATCATTTCCACCTCTTCCATGCCTCTAAAAGTATATAATGTCATATGTGTCCCTACAATTAGTACCAATTCATTATCTGTATATCAACTCTATACAACTAACCATGTTTTCGTTGAATTCTTTCCCTCTCATTTTGGTGTCAAACAATTGGACATGGAGGGTGCTTCTCTTAAAGGGGTCGATTGAGGATAATTCATACAAGCTTCTCCACCATCTCCATCCTCATGCCTCTCATGTTTCTTTTCATCCGAGTCTCTCTCAATGGCATGCTCGTCTTGGTCATCCAATTGTCAAGACCCTTACTCACATGTCAAACATCATAGCTTATCTATTTATAGAAATATTCTTGATCCATGTACTCAATGCTTTTATAATGAAATTCATAAATTATATTTCCATCAATATTCTATTAAGTCCTTTGGTCCTCATGACATAATATATAAAGATATTTGGGTTCCATCCCCTGTATAATCTATTGACAATTTTTATTACTATGTCATTTTTATCAACCATTTCTCCAAATATGTGTGGTTCCATCCTATCAAGCTCAAAATGGATATCCTTTTTGTTCTTCAAATCTTCAAGGCACTGGTTGAAAATAAATTAATTTATATAATTAAAACATTCTACAATGACAATGGTTGTGAGTTTCTTAAATTTTGACCTTTCTTAACCCAAAAATGTCATTTCTCATCTCACCACTCCTCCCCACACACCTGAACATAACGGCACTATAAACGCAAACATAATGACTAATGGGTCTACAACAGCGACTTCGTTGTCTCTAAATGACCAATTTAAAAAATCTTATTAGCCTATTGCGATGACTAATAGGTATACAGTAGTGACCTAGTCATCACTAAATGCCCATTTTTTTTATAAAAAAAAAACTCATCAGCCTACTACGACGACTAATGGGTCTATTGTAACAACTCTAGCCATCACTTGAAGGCAAATTTAGTTTTTGTCCTAAATTTTTATTATGACCCTATGAAATTTAAATATATTTTATTTTCAAATTAATATTGATATTTAATTGATAATATTAAATAATTTTTTTTGAAATACAACTATTATTTGTAACTTGAAAATGTTATTACAATTTTGTTATTTGAAATAAACAACTAGATTCTACTTATCGTCCTTATCGTCCTCCTCATACTCCTCTTCTTCCTTCCCTACCTCCTCCCCTGACACCATAAGTCTATGTCTAAGGTCTTGTATTACAATATTTTGCAACTTTATAGTTTCTTTTTGATACCTTATCGCTTTGCTGAATTTTCGAACAACCTTAGTTAGCTTGACAAGTTTTTCTTCAAAATCAGAAGGCCTAGTGTTGGTACTAGCAAGAGGTGGTGATACTGGTGCTAATGGAGCTATAAACAATTAATGTCTACCCATTCCAAGACCTCTACTTATCATCAATCACTATCAAATCCCTTGCAATGTGATTATAATTTCTCATAAAATGTCCACCCTCAATAAATATAGGATGCAAAAAATTACTATGTCCACCCTCAATCTATATATCTAGCTTTCGCCTATCACCATAGTTGAATCTGTGGCAAGGTATACAAAATATAATACAACCTAAAATTATATGGTCTTGCATACAAACCTCTCTCTAACATGTTACCTAGTTCATCACTTATCCATCTCATGTGGTACCTTATATTTGTGTTGGGAGACATAAAAAAGTAGGCTAGAAAACATTTGTTACGTACCTACAAAAGGGAAAAATATATAATGAATTAGAGTAATACTTAATCACTTAATCATAAATTTTTAAATTCCAATAATATTTTACTAATTCTCATTTTTATTATCTTACTATTCTACTCTTTTACTTATTGAATCATAAATTTTCAAATTATTAAATAATAAGTTATTTAAGGCCACCAATATCTAATAATTTTATATTCTTATTGTTTTAAATTTTAATATTAAATTATTTAACGCCACCAATATCTTATTATTTTAAAGTTTTATTATCTTATTATACCAGTTAATTATTTAATCATAAATTTTTTAATATTTAACAATATTCTATTAAGTTGCATTTTTATTACATTATTATTCTACTTTATTAATAATACTTTATATAAAGTTAGAAATATTTTATTATCTAATAATTTTATATTCTTATTGTTTTATTTTTTGGTAATCAATTATTTATGGTCAACAATCCACTTAATTATTTAATTATAATTTTTCAATGTCTAATAATATTTTATTAATTCTCATTTTTATTATCTTATTATTCCACTCTTTTAATTGTACTTTATCTAAGTCCAATAATACTTTAACACTCATAATATATGCATCACAATTATCACCACATATATCAATCAAAATATGTGTGTGTATGTATGTGTATCTTAATCACATATTGCAACAAATACATCAACATATAGTTGCCACCACCAATCTCCATATAATATTTAACAATGGTTGGAATAGGGTTGGTGGTGGATCTAGAGGCATTGACAATGAGACTAAGACGGACAATTGTTGTTGATTAGATAATTCATAGCACATGTTGAATTATGTTTGGTACATAGCATTTACTTTTTATTTTTTGCATTCAAAAGTACCTTACAAAGTGTATCTAGATGAATCAACTCTGATTCATAATAAGTGTCATTTTACTAAACTCATTTTTATCTAAAATAAATGTTATTTTTAGGATTTCAATGCCAAAGATTCAGTAATTTTCCTAATTTAACCTATATATTTATTAAACATTTCTCTAAGTTTTTTTATTCCCTGAAACTTTTTATTAAATATTTAACGACTAATAGGATCATATTAGTTATTCCGTTTTGGTAAATATTATTTATGAAGATAGATATCAATGCATATATTTTATTTATGGAGATAGATATCAATGTTTAATTATTTAATCATAAATTTTTAAACTCCAATAGTATTATATTAATTCTCAATTTTAATACATTTTTAATTACGGAGATACAATTTTAAACTCCAACAATGTGTGTGTGTATCCCAATCACATATCACAACAAATACATGAACATATAATTACCACCACCAACATCTATATAATATTTAACAATAATAGCATATCACAACAAAAAATTTATTAATAATCATATATGTAACGATAACACACGCATATATTTATAATATATAACAATTAAAAAACATACACCAGTAGTAGAGGCAGTGACGGCAAGCTCCGGCAGTGGCGGACGATGAACCAACAATTAAGCAAAAAAATTGTTAGCTTTAATAAATTAATAATTAAAACAAAATAAACTAAAATAAAGAGTAAAAAATAAAGATTAAACCGAGATAAGGATGAGGAAAAGGCGTTGAAAGGCGATGCAAGCCGGTAGTGGTGGTGACTACCATGGAAATCCATAAAAACACAAAAAAAATTGGAAATTAAAAGTATAAACTAACAATAATATACAAGATTTTGAAAAAAAAAATTAATAAAAAACAATAATTATAGCCATTACTTGCCAAATCAGCAAAAGTGAGGTAGGAAAACGAAGTTGGAGTGATGAAAAAATGAGAGAGACGAATAACGAGGATGACGACAATGATGGGTAGGTGCTATTCTTTTATATAACTCAGCGACTCCTCGCCCTCTACTGCGACGACAGGGTCACTATACTAGACCCACATTTAAACGAACGATAATATTTTGGTTAACTATACTACAATGATACTATATCCTATAACGTCAATTAGTCGCCATAATATACCTTAACCAAAAAATTTTCCGCAATAATTTTCAAGAGGGGGAAAATTCTCGCCTCACCCTACAATGACGACTCCCCTCCTACAACGACGACACATCATTGTTATAGAGTTTTTTTTTTTTTGCCAATAGGAAAGGTGGGAGGGAAATGTTTTTATGATACTATTAGGACCTCGTCATCACTATACCTTATTTTTTTCAAATATTATGATGGTAACATAAATATTGCGATGCTACGAGGACCCTTGTTGTTACTGTAGCCTCATTTTCCCACTCATCAAATCGCTCCTTCACTAACTACCTATCGTTATAGTAGACGTGTCTATTATGACAACTTTGGTCATTATAAAAGGTATCGTCGTAATAGATTAATATTGTTGTAGTGTCATGTTAAAAACTACTTTTCTATTGGTCATTTTTTCTCTATGTCATAATTTTTGACAAGTTTCTTCTCACTTCAATCAAATAATTAGATTAGGTCGGCTTATTAAATTTATTTGATGTAGTTCCTCTTTGTTTTCTCTGATTGTGAAGTTGACTTTAGTTCTTTTGTTGTGAATGATATTGAACTAAAATTTGATTATGTATTGATTAACTTAACCATAGTTTCTATTATTTGATTATTTTGAGAATTTGTGGAAATTATTTAAATCTTGTTGAATAATCATGTTTACTACTAGTTAGAATTTGCCTTGGGAACCAACTAATGCATATCTCAGCTGGTATCAGAATATGTGGCCCTATTGGAAATTCGATTACATTCTCAGACCATGCATGGGTCCAAACTCATCCACGCTTGATCGTGTAACACTCCCGTTGAGAGACACGCTGCAATTTACTTTATGCACAATATCTTGCCAAGGGAATGGTGGAGGCCCTAAGGGTAAGGGATTTTCCTTTTAAGAGAATGTGCCTCTGGATATATAAATATAAACACACCGTAACACCCCAAATTGATACAGTTACGTGGGGACACTTGGTAGACACCTAATAGTACCTCACATAGTTTTAAAAACCGGACCGGTCATCGAACCGGTCTCGTAACTGGTTCACTAGTTTAGTGGTTGAACCAGTGGTTTGGACTGGTCGAACCAGTGGTACATTTTAAGTCAAAAAATATGAAATATATAGAAAATTAAACTCTACATAATTTTGACCGGCTCCTGACCGGTTCTAAGACCGGTTTTTTGACCGGTTCACCGGTTTTCACTGGTCCGACCGGTTTTTGACTGGTTTTCACTGGTTCCAAGATCTTAAAAACCGGAACATGAAATTTGACCTGTGACCCGACTGGTTCGCCGGTTCACTGGTCGGACCGGCCGGTCCGGTCCGATTTTTAATACTAGGGTACCTCAAACCCATAAAAGTTGTGGAGTTACCCAGAAGTGATTTCGGATCAATCGACTAGCCCTATAAATCAACAGGAGTCATAATATTTAGAGGTATTACACACCCCCCCATAAAACATATTAATTCATAGGCATAAATATTTTGGATTTTTTCCCATAAAGACTTAAATATTTTTAAATTTCTTTAAAACACAAATGCTTTTTTTTTTCATTAAGGTATAAATGTTTTGAAAAAAATATATTTAAAATACAAAAGTTGGGACTTTGTTCTAGTTATAAACGTTTAAACAAATTTTTTCCCATTAAGACATAAATAAAAATGATCAGAATTAGCTAAGATTTAAAGTTTTTAAAATATTATGAGAAACAAAGTGGAAATTAAAAAACATTTATGCCTTTATGAATTTTTTTATGTTAGAAATTAATGCTTTACTAATCATCTTTCTTTTATTATTTTTATTTATTTATAGGAAGTCGTAAAGACAATTACAAATCACCACCATAAAGGTATTATAATACTAAGAGAGGGAAGAGGGTGATTCAAACATAGAATCTCTGGTACTCAAAAGTTGGTCTTTACCACAAGACCAAACTCATCTGGTATTTTTCTTATCATGTTAATTAAGCACCAAGAATAGCTAGCTATGTCTATGTACATGGGTGCATTTAATGAAAGGAAAAGCAGAGAAATTAATCAAAGTTTCGAGGCCATCTTCTCACCTCCTGATTTCTCTAATTCTAGAACTTTCCACTGAGACTATAAATGATAAGTAGTATGGTTGTGGATATTGCACGTCTATTTTGTTTTTAATTTAGGTGGATTGAGCAACTAACTTAGATGTTGTCTAGAGTAGTATGTACTAGAAACCAGATTCACTTGGAGAGATGGAGAGACGTGAACAGGGGCCATCAAGTAAACACAACCGGCCTAGACCACTACCGTGGCTCAACCAGTCTTATCTCACGAAGAAGATCTGAGTACACCATATTCGTTGACAACTCGGAAAAGACAGTAAACACGGCATGGTCACTAATATTTACATCAATCGAAAGGAAAGAATCAATACAAATCTGAACTTTGGCTTCGTAAGGTTTGCTAATTAAGGAGGATGAGGCAGTTAGGGCAGTGAAGAGAGTAAACAATATGCGAATACATGCCATTAGATTATTTATCAAAAAAACTAACCAATTTAGCGAAGCAACCAGGTGAACAAGGAAGAGAAGTAGAGTGAAGATTCAGGAGCCAATATCAACACGGCCAAGAATTCAGAGAGAAGCGTACAAAGACGGCAGAACTTTAATTTGTCAAAACATTGACTGGGAAGGCAACTACAGTAAGTATAATATTCTCCTAACGGAGGGGATGCCAGACAAAATAGAGGATATTCAGAGGATGAAAAACAGTGACCTAGACGGTAGGAAAAGCAATACGAAGGAAAGGCAGAAAGTTGTTGGAGAATCAAAGTGGCTAGGCAGAAGTTTGGTGGGTATAACTAGGGCTGCTAGGGAGATGGAATGCCGAAAGCTGGTAATATTTCCAATTTGGAGGGATATCACAATCATACGAAGCCTTTGGGAAATTCAAGTTCATTCTCACTTATGACTCCCATGAAGACATGGTGGCGGCGTCAGAACGTGAAGGGGACTTGCTACGCGTGCATTTTACAAAGTTAAGACCATGGGTCCAGGACAATGTCTTATTGACGAGAAGAACTTGGATAGAAATTTGGGGAATCCCCACCCACAGCTCGGCCAATCGAGAACATGAGGCGAATACAATTACTTGTATAAAAAACAGAGAGAGAGATTTATTAACTAGTACTTATAATTTAATAGCTTATAAGCAGTTAATCCCATTTACTATTAGTATGCTACTCAGACCCTACACATATAACAGTATAGAAAATGAAACGATCCTGGTAGTCTTCTTTCCCTTGCATGCATGCAGTGACTCAATGATCATCCACAAATCCTCCAAAACCCTATACACTTAGGCGAGAGCTCAGTCTTAATCTTCCATTTTGCTTTTTTACATGGGAATCCTCGTATCCATCCGGACATGGTATATATATAGATCACTCTAAATACGTGGTTCTATTTGTTCATAGATGAGGATCATATCCAACGAGGTACACATTTATGCATGTGTTTGTACAAGGATTGAAAACAAGCTGCCTGTAAGGAGGATTAACAGACAGAATTATTGATCATCTAGATAATTTTGAGTGTTTCGACAACCTTCTTAGGTTAGTAAATGATGATTAGTCATGACCATTTCAAGTACTTCGTCACCACCATGATGCTTGAAGGATAAATCTTTAGTATATCTTTGATTTTGATCAATTGAATTGCCTTATCAAAAGACATATATATGGGTCCGAATATGTTAGGTATTAATTTTATTTCTCTTTCATACGCTATCCTAAACACTTCTAAAGCCAAACGTACGAAGAGGGGGTGGGGGATGGAATCACAAGACGAAAAGCTAGCATTTTTTTAGTCAAGTGCAAAAAAGCTAGCATGTTTGAATCCTCCTAATATTTTACATCATTTTTGTTGGGTTATCTTATCCACAATAGATATACATAAATAAAAGCCGTTACTTGTTATGATTAATAGTTAAATTTAAGAACAGAAAATCAACATAAGTTATGTGGATAGAGAGGAGTAAGAAGAATTTATCATGTCCTATATTGATACACAATTAATGTATCTTTGCAATCATAATTGTTATTATTATATGTATGCGACAAATAACAACGAGACAACATTTATACGATTCTTCTGACTAAAACTAAAGAAATTAGTAGAAGGTATCTTAGTAAACTCATCTCTTATCCTAATATTCCTTATTTCTCCCCCATACTTCCAACTCCCTCGGCTCTTGGAGATTCGTTAGCTTACTCTTGAGCTTGTTGAAAAACTGGAAAGATAAAGGCTTTGTCAATATATAAGCCACTTGACCCATAGCCGGAACATGATTAACCAATAGTTGTCGTGCATAACATTTTCTCGAACAAAATATAGCTCAAACTCTAAATTATTAGTTCGAGCATGAAGAATTGGATTTGCAGACTCAATTTGATTATTTCTCCCCTAGAGCTACTATAATTTGATTATCACACCAAAGAACAGGTAGTGAAGGATTGTTCACACTCAAATCCTGAAGTAATGATTGAATCTAGAGAACCTCAGCTGCTGCATTCACCAGACTTCTAAATTTAGCTTTAGTGCTAGATCTTGGCCACAACACTTTGCTTCTTTGAACACCAAGTAATCAAGTTATCATCAAAGTAGATGTAAAAATCACTGGTAGATCTTCTATTATCCGGGTCATTAGCCTAATTAATCATCATCACTAAACCTTGTCATGGTTAACTATGTGGAAGCTTTCAACACTTTACCATAAGTAATTATCCCTTTTAAATATCAAAGAATTCTTTTAACTGTTGTCTACTATGTGAGAAGAGGATGTTGCATAAATTGGAAAACTTTGTTCACACTAAAAGCAATATAAGGTCAAGTAATGGTAACATATTATAATGCTACCACTATAGATCTATACTATGAGACATTATCTATGGGATCTCTTTCACATTTAGATAATTTTAAACCATCGACCATAGGAGTTGTCAAGGGCTTAGCATCATTTGTTTGAGTCTTATGCAGTAAATCAGTGATATAAATTTTTTGGGAAAGATGTAGACCTTGAGGCAAATATTTAACCTCAATTCCCAAAAAGTAATGCAATTCTCCTAAGTCATTCAATGAGAAATGTTGATTAAGAATATACACTAAGGACTTAAGTTATGTGGTGTCACTACTTGTGACAATAATGTCATCCACATGGACCATGATAAATATGTTTGACGTTGCATTAACTTTGATAAAAAGAGAATAATATGCATGAGAACTTTTAAATCCTAAGCTTTATACTACGTTTAGATTTGGGTGAAAGGAGGTTAACGGAGGTGAATCAATTGATTCACCCCGTTTGGGTACCAGTTTTTATAACTCTACTTGGGTGAATTGGGGTTAATGTTTCATCTCGATTAATCTTATTTTTATTAACCTTCGATTTCAGGGGAAATTGAGGTGAAGGTGAAATAATAAGTAAAATTTTGACCTGATATGATCAAATTACCCCTCAATAGGACTTATTTATTTAATACAAGAGTATAAATTTCATTTTTTTTTATTTTTTTAACCTTCATTCACCTCAATCTAAATGGAATTTTTAAAATATTCACCCCAATTCACTCAGGTTAGGTTAATATCATCCAAACAATATTTTAAAACATTCACCCCAATTCACTTCCATTCCCTTCACCTAGGTTAATTTTTAATGTTTACCCTCACCTCGATTCACTCTAATCCAAATGGACCATTAAAGACATGTTCTCAACTTATCCAAGGTTGTTCCATAAATATTTCTTTATGTAAATCTCCATTGAGAAAAGCATTATTAACATCCAACTGATGTATAGGCCAACCTCTAGATAGAGCAACCATAAGAATAATTCTAATAGATTTTGTTTTGACCACAGAACTAAAGGTCTCAAAAAAATAAAATCCATAAGTTTTAGTGTATCGTTGTGCAACTAATCTATCGTTATATCTAGAAATTGAACCATCGGGATTCTTCTTAAGCTTAAAAACCTATCTGCACCCTACTATCTTTCTGTCATATGGTAAGGACACTAAAGACTAGGTCTTTTTTTTCATTAAAGCATCATATTCTTCCTGCATTGCCTTTTTCCATTGAGGATGAGCCTAGGATTTCTCTGGAATGGCTGTCTCATGAAGATCCAAATTGATATAATAAACTCTAGGTTTAAAAATACCATGTTTTTCTCTACTTAGCATTAGATGTTGATTAGTAATTATGTCAATGATTTCTTGATTACTTGAACTTGAACTCTACTATAAGCCACAACAAATAGGACTGAAACTCCTTTTGGAAGGAGAAGGAGAAGAAGACTAAGGTATTGTTTGGAGCTATTTATCAAAAGTAATTATATAAGATAACTACTTATTTTATAAATTTTTAGCCTAAAAAATTTCTAAAATAAGTAGTTATCTTATATAATTACTTTTGATAAGTAGATTCAAACAAGACATAAGTGTATTCTATTAACTAATTTCCAGATTTAATAGGTAACTGATGCGAGGTAAAAGGATTAGAATAACTCATTATTAGTGTTAAACCCTGTAACTGATTATGTAGAACTCCGCACTGGCATATTAGAGACTTTTGGAGGATTTTGTAAATCTAAGTTGGAAGTAGACGATGAATTATTAACAAATGGAAAGACTAACTCATCAAAAACAACATGGCGTGACACAAAAAAATTTCCTAACTTGTCTAAACATTTATAGCACTTATGTAAAGGATTATACCCCAGGAAAGTACAGGGTACTTACCTAAATTCTATTTTATGAGCATTGTAAGGTCTCAAGTAAGGAAAACAAAGAAATCCAAACACCTTCTAGGTAGAATAATCAGGTTTTGTATGAAATAGTATCTCATGAGGTGATTAATACTTCAATACTTCAGTAGACAATCTGCTAATAAGATACACAGCACTAGAAAAAGCATATGACCAATATTTCTAAGTAAGGTTAGCTCGAGCCAACAAAGTTAAACCAATTTCTACCATATGCCTATGTTTTCTTTCCACAATTCCATTTTATTTTGAGGTATGTAGACATAATATCCTATGGATAATGCTAGCTCTCTTCAGAAGAGTTGATAAAATCCTAAACTCTCCTCCCCAATATGTTTGTAGTATTTTAATCTTACAATTAAAATGGAGCTCTGTCAATGATTTAAAATGAACAAAACTGAAATATCCCAAAACCCAAATTTTAGAAATTATGGCCAAATAAGGATTTATTAGGAAAATTAATTAAAAAATTATTTTATTAAAATAAAAGGGAATTAATTAAGGCAAATCAAGAAGAAAATAATAAATATTTTAATTAGGAAAAATTAGGGTGTTTTGCTAATTAAAATGGAATTTAAGGAAAATTATTCGAAATAGTCCAAATTAATCTAAAAAGGGATTTAATTATTATTTTCTAAATATTATTATTTTAAATAATAATCCAAAAATACCAAAATATCCTAAATACCCTAACCAATCTATTTTTCCTTTTCCTTTTCTTTTCTTTTTCTCCTTCTTTTCCCTTTTTCTTTCTTTCTCTTCTTTCTTATTTTCTTTTTTTTTCCTCTTCCCTACGATTTGGGCCAGCCCCCTTGCGGCCCAATCTCTTCCTTCCCCTTCTCCTTCAGCGCAACCTAGGCCCATGCGACCATCCCCTCTCACCCATCGCCCAGCTGCCCTATCGGCTTCTTCCTTTTTCTTTTCTTTCCTCCCCCCACACGACCTGCAAACCCTGAGACTTGTAGCCCTGCTCTACTGGAAGCCACCAACTCTGCCCGACCGTCCTTTCCCTCTCTCCCCCCGTTGTTTTATTAACAATTTTGACCCAACCAGATCATCCTCCCTCCTCATGCATGACTGCCCTTTCCTTTTCTTCCCTCCGACCAAATATGTCCTTGCCATGGCAGGGACTGCACTACCTGCCACCGCTGGTTGGTGGTCCTGCCTTACCTGCCCCCTCTTGTCCTCTTCCTCCTTCATCGCTTTCCCTTCCAATTGGCTTATAAATACCACAAGGGCAGCCATAATCGGGCTCCTTTGATTCGCATCCTAGAAAACCATCCTTTTCGCCACCTCTTGATCAGACGCCCATTTCGTCGCCGTCAACCATCGCCGCTGCCTACGCCTCCCACATAAGCATTCTCTGCATCACCCTATGCCAAACTAAGCCTCCCTCCTCCCTTTGTTTGCCCTAGACGAGCCACCCCGGCCGTGCAAAGTTACCCTCCAAATCAACCCCCTTCGACCCCACCGCCCTTCGCACCATCGTACACCACCAATCCCACCGCAACCAACACCCTCTCTACCCTCCAAAACAACCAAGGTAGCTTCCTCTACCTCCCCATACCTCTCTCTTTCCCTGCCTCCCTCTCCTTCTCCCTTCTCCTCCCTCCACCACCTTCGGCCAACACACCCACCGGCGTGCACCGCCACCTTTAGCTGCACCACCACCTTCATTCCACCCCTCTCCACCTGAGGTACCCTCCACCACCTCAATCACCCCTCATTCCCTCTCCTCTAGCCTATACCACCATCTCTCCACCTCTCTTCTCCCTCCACCGTCGGTGACGTCGCCGCCGGTGCCGTCACCATCCTTAGGTGGTACTCTAACCTTCCCAACCCCTAAACCCATTTTATACATGTATTAGCTATTTTTAATAGTATTAGTGGTACCTTCCTAAATAATAATAATAATAATAATAATATTATTATTATTATTATTATTACTATTATGTTATCATTATTATTATTTAACCTAACTTCAAAAATATTTCTAACTAATTTTATTATTATTAAAGGTCTAAAACTTTAGTATTATTATTATTATTATTATTATTATTATTATTATTATTATTATTATTATTATCGTCATCATCATCATCATCATTATTTTTCTTACTAATACTATTAATACTAACTTTAGCCCATTATCACTTTTATTATTAGTGTAAATATTTGAACCCTTATATTACTATTACCATAATTATTACTATTACTATTATCATCATCATCATCATCATCATCATCATCATCATCATCATCATCATCATCATCATCATTATTATTATTATTATTATTATTATTATTATTATTATTATTATTATTATTATTATTATTATTATTATTATTTCCACCCCTATTACCATACTTGACCATATTATCACTAAGGTTACTACCATTATGATTATTAGGACCTTTATTAGCAATATTCTTAAGATTGGAACTATTATTAATATTATTACTATTATTATTATTACTACCTTGTCATTATTGTTAGTATTTCATACATCACTAACCTTACTACCACTACTAACATGATTATTATTATTATCATTATGGTCACTACTTTTATGTTATTAATATCACTATTATAATTATTACTAAGGTTTGGGTTGATACTAGTATTATCACTACAACTATTATTATTATTATTATTATTATTATCATTAGCAATATTGAGAATATTACCTTTAATAATATGAATATCGCTATGATTACTTTAACCTAAACCGTAGTAGCTACTAAGACTTATTTTGGCTAGTAGTAGCATGATTAACTATTTTGAGAATAATAACATTACTATTATTATTATTACTATTATTATTATTATTATTATTATTATTATTATTATTATTATTATTATTATTATTATTATTATTATTATTATTATTATTATTATTATTACTAGGATCATGGGTTGTGTTGGATATGTGTTATGTGGAAGAGGTTTTGGTAAGTAAGAGTGACAGACGAATAACATCGTATTGGGAAAGAGAGGTGCTAGAGTTTTGGGATGGCCGACTAGGGTTTCGTGGCCACATGTATTATATGGGAAGTAAAATGTGGTGATTGGGGATGAATCGAGCGAGGTGATAAATTGGAGGAGTATGAGTTGTATGGGATAGAGGTAGGTTGGGCCATATAGGCCAAATTAGGGTTTTCCTGGAAGAAAACCCTAGAGAGTGATATTAAGTTGATTTAGAAATATGGTAAGTGGGTCTCGGAGTTGAGTATTCATAGTAATGAGGAAAGAGTGGGAAATGATATTTGGATGTACTAGAGGAAGTAAAAGTTTTAAAATATGGGATAGGATTGTCGGAAAGTCGAGTGGGTCGTGCATGTCTAGTTAGGGTTGTGTGTGGAATAATATACAATAAAACACTAAGCACTTAAAGTGAAAGATTATCGAGCTTGGGCCTAGTGAGGTTATACATTCTTCGGTCCACTAGCTATAATAGTGGTCAGATACGTTTTTCCCTGCTGAGTGATTTTTCGGTCCACCGGATATATTAGTGGTCAGAAGCGTTTTGCCCTGCTGAGTGTTTCTGATCCACCGGCCATAATAGTGGGAGATTCTGGGCTTAATAAACCAAACCTTTTATGGTAATAAGTCTTGAAAAGATACTATTTATTTACTGTGGAACACCTCTTGAGTCAGGGCCAGTGAGGATATATATATTTTCCGGTCCACCGGTAATAATAGTGGTTAGGTGTATTCTATCCTGTGGAGTGTTTTCGGTCCACCGGCTATAATAGTGGGGTTCTTGTACTCACATGGAATTAATATGAGAAATGTGTGAACCAGAAGTATAAGGCATGGAAATATACTAATTATTTACTGTGGAACACCATACAAGTTGGGGCTAGTGAGGTTATATATATACTTTCTGGTCCACCAGCAATAATAGTGGTCAGGTGCGTGTTGCCTTGCCGAGTGATTCTGGTCCACTAGCTATAATAATGGCCAGGTGCGTTCTGCCTTGTGGAGTGTTTTCGGTCCACCAGCTATAATAGTGGGGTTCCCGTACTCTCATGGAATTAACATAAAAGAGATGTAAGATAAATCATTAATATAAGTTTGGCCTAATCTTGTAAATCTGTATTATTGTCTTGAATGCCTTATGTGTTTATTCTTTTGCATGGATTTACTTGCGTGTTTCTTGCTGGTTTTTACCCATATTGTTACCTTAATCAATACATAGCGTACTGACCACCCATTTTATGGGTGCTGCTCATTCCCACGAGCAGAGAGCCCACCTGAGTTTGTGCAAGTAGGAGATGCTATATTTGATGCTTACGACACTTCTGAGGCATCGGGCAGGACTAAGAGTTAAACCTAAACTTGGCCTGGGGATTGAGAGTGATCTGGCTGGATTCTATCTTTCATTCATTTTACTCCGTATAACCTTATTTTAGCCCTGTTTTATCGTACTATACTTCATGTTCCTTTGGGAACTTTAATTATGGACTCCTTTGGATTGTAAACTTTTTACGCGTACTCTGATTTCCATGTTATGAACTTTCTAGTTCTTTTATGAATTCTTGTTTTAAGTATTGAATTAAGTTTGATGATAATCCTTTTCAGCCTTAGCACTTGGTACTGGACCTGTAGGAGTGAACCGATCTGGTACTAAGTGTGGTGGTTATAATTTCAGAATTCACAGTTTTATTATTTCACTCCCGTTAAACCTTTTTATTAAATGAAATTTTTTAGTAGTGAATTTTAGGGCTGTTACAAAAACGCTCATGTGCCTCTGATTTATTCTTGAGTAAATATAGCCAAATAAAATGAGAGAAAGCATCCACAAAGCTCAAGTAGTATCTAAATCCATAAATTGAAGGTGAGGGTGAAGGCTCCCAAATATCAGACTCAATCAACTACAAAGGTTCAGTATATACAGTGTGAGACTTGGAAAAAGGTAATTTATAACTTTTTCCCAATTAACAAAGTTCACATATATGACCTTTACTAAGACTGAAATTGTAAGAAATGTTGCAATCTTCAAGAACTTCTTTATAATCTTCATAGAAGGATTATTGAGTTTCCTATGCCATAGCTTTTAAACATCATCATCATCATGTAAATTGTATTGATTGCACAAATTCCTTGACTTCTTATCTTCTTCATCATACTCTAGCTTTGCTTTCTCTTTATCATTATGTTAATCTTCCTTCAAAAATAATAAACTGGTATAGACCATTATGCATTCACCCCTCCAGAAGAGTTTCCTTGGTGACTGGATCCTTAACAAAGAAAGAGGAAGGACGAAAGTCAAAATAGGTCGAGCTATCTTTAGTAAACTAAGAAATACTAATGAGATTTTTGGTAAATGAGGAAACGTGTAGCACACGATTCAAATTATACAATTTTAAATGCAGTTGACAATGATCAACATGAGTAATTTCTAAATCAAAACCATTACCCATAAGTACTTTATATTTACCAGTAAATTCAGTTCCAAAACTAAGATTATTCAAGTCATTAGTGAGACGCTTTGTTACTCCTAAATCTAGGTACCAACTAGACATGTTTGGACTTGTATGAGCCATTAAGGCGGACATTGTAGACTCTAAACTAAACCAATATGTTCTTGTGTTAAATTTATTGAGGCCTGATCTCCACCTTGTTTGTTATTAATTGAATTAATGCCAAAACCAATAAAACTAGGGTTAAACCTACTATAACACTTGACGATTATATGTCCCATTCTGCCACATAGCTGGCATTGTGGTCTTTTTCCATTATTTCAACCTCCACGATCTCTACCTCTACTATTTCTAAAGTTGTCTCTATTCCCTTGCAGATTATGAGTAAGAATTTGATTTCTTATCATCCATGAACCTTGATTTCCTCTGTTCTTTCTAGAATTTTTAGCATTAAGATTGACCACCATTGTTGAACTTATTCGTTGATTGATCTTTCCTTTGCGAGCTAATAGAAGATTACCCATAGTTTTTAGATCATTTGAAGTCTCCCTAGAAGTAATCACAACAATTATATCTTTATATTATTCTCCAAGATCATTAAGAACAGCAAGAACTTGGTTGGTTTCACTTAGCTTATGCTATGCTTCTCTGAGAAGATCAACCAGTGTTTTAATCTTTGCTAAGTAATTATTCATTACTAATCCTTCTTTCTTACAACTTTTAAGTTGTCATTTGTAATACATCACCTTAGTTGTTGACTGGGATGTGAACTATTAGGCGAGGGTATTCCAGACTTCATGGGATGACTTACAACCAATTAACTACGCTATATATGTCAACGATATGGAGGATAACAAACAGGATGCTAGAAGCTTATCCTATTGTTAATAAGTTGTGAAGACTAGATTAGAAATGATAGTACCTTGATCATTTGTTAATACTTGCAGAGGTACTTCTTGAGTTCTAAAGATATATCCTTCTAAACCATATCCACTAATTGCTGCTTCGATTTGAAATTTATATTAGAGATAATTTTCTTCTTCAAGTTTTAAAGTAATCAATTGACTAAGAGAAGTGACAACAAGCTTCAATGGATCATCATGCTGAATTGAATAAAAATGATTAGGCTGAATTCAGGCTAAATCTTGAATTATAAAGGTTCTTGATGAAGCAATTGAATCACCTACCATATTTAAGACCTTTTAGGATCTAAGGGTTTAACCAGCTCTGATACTAGGTTAAATTCAAGAACTGAAAATCAATAGAAGATTTATGTGGACATAGAGGAGCAAGAAGAATCAATCATGCTCTATAATAATATGTATTGAATTTATCTTTGCAATAAGAATCGTTATTAATATGTGTATGTGGCAAATAACAATGAGATATTATTTATACTAATCTTCTGACTAAACCTAAGGAAAAAAGTATAGGGTATATTGGTAAACTCATATCTTATACTAATATTCCTTACTTTTAATTGAAGAATTATGTTGGCTTTCATTCTTCAATAATGTAATAACTTATATGCTTAGCTATGGCATGTTTCAAAGAAAGGGAAACATCTCAAGAAGGAATGAGATGCCACTAAATAACATTGTTAAGGTTAAAACTCTTTAACTTTGAGGGATTTAATTCATGGAACCATTTCCATCATCAAGAAACAATAAGTTTATCTTAGTAGTAGTGGATTATGTCTTAAAATGGGCTGAAGCACTAGCATCTCCAACAAATGATGTGAAAGTAGTGGTTAAGCTATTGAAAAAATTAATAATCTTTCCTCAATTTTGTATCTTGGGAAAGGTAATTAGTGGTAGGGGATCTCATTTTGCAAATTGGGTTCTAAGCACACTTTTGGGGAAATATGGTGTAACTCACAAAATGGCTACACAATATCACCCTCAAACTAGTAGCTAAATGGAGATCACTAACTCAAAAATAAAAGGAATTTTAGAGAAAGCACTATCCCAATCGAGAAAAGATTGGTCTATGAATATAGATAATGTTCTTTGGGCTTATCAAATAGCTTATAAGACTTCTATTGACATGTTACTTTTCAGATTGCTATATGGGAAACCTTTTCATTTGCAATTTTGAAGTTGAGCACAAGGTGTTTTGGGCATTAAACGTAATTAATTATGAATTAAATATTGTTGGAAAATAGAGGAAGCTCCAACTTAACGAGCTTGATTAGTTGAGATTGGATGCCTATGAGGATGCATGGATATATAATGAAATAATTAAGAGATGGCATGAAAAACATATTACCCAAATAGAGTTTCAAGAAGAAGACTTGGTGCTCTAGTTTAACTCTCGTATTAAGCTCATTTTAAGTAAACATCGTTCTAGGTCGTTACGTTCATTCTATGTCTGTAAGCTCTATCCATTTGGAGTGATGTCATGGGAACCTTTAAGGTTAATGGGTAGAGGTTAAAGAATTATGTAGCGGGTTCTCCTATCTAGAAGATGGCTTCCTGATTCATCATCATCTTGAGTGTAAATAAGAGTCGAGCTCATGACCATTAAATTGAATTCCATTTCTTTTCTTTTATTAGTTATTTATTTTAAGTGTTTGGTTTTGCCTTGTTTTTATTTATGTTTTATTTATTTTAGACATGTGAAACCATGGTTTGGGTCGAGCTCAATAATTTTTCTCTTTACGTAATTAGTATTTTATTTATATCTTATTCAATAGGTCTATTTATTTAACTCGAGGGGGGCTCACGAATGTAAGGACACAAATATATGCAGGCCATAGAATCAAGTATTCTATATTAAGGGTCATGACACACATAAAACCCTAACATGTACTCTTAACATATCCAACACACATTACCATGCATAATTAACGATTAAGGCACCTTTTGCATGAATATGAGATAAACACCATATCACACCCTTAATTAATTATTCAACTCTTTGTTACACCGTATTCTTGTGATACTCATCTATTTACCAGAATACCCTCATTCTATTATTGAATATACTTATGTCTTATTATGGAGGCTTATTTAATCCATTGACATGTTATTTGCAATTTATTGATTTATCCCTTCATACTTACAAAATTACTGAAATACCCCTCTTGTTTGTAAAGTTACCAAGTTACCCCTTTCTACTTGTCAATCATCATATTATCCTTTATGTTTGCATAATTACTACAACACCTCTTGCATTTGTTAGATTACCAAATTACCCCCAAACTTATTAAATCACCAACTTTACCCCTTATACTTGTTGAGTTACCAAATTACCCTTCTAATTTGTTAGATTACCGAACTGCCCTTTATACTTGTTAAAATTACCAAATTTCTCTTTAGGCTCATTAAATTACCAAATTCCCCTTTTGGTTGGTTAAATGACCAAATTGCCCCTCTTACTTAATAAAGTTACTAAATCACCATTCTCACTTATTAAAATTACCAAATTACCCCTTTTACTTATTTAGGACACACCTTTTGCACAAGTAAAATTATCAAAATGCCCCTAGGGCTCATATTAACATTATCTATGTAAAAAATGGCCACATTAGCTTATCATATCATACATATGTATTTAACATTATCATTAACAATAAGGCTCATTCATTAAACATTATTTCTAAACATGACACATAAATTAACATGCTTTGCTTTTCAACAACCATGCAATTTATCGATTTAATATTATACTTAACATCATACATCATGCATATAAACATGTTAAAAGCCCTAATGTGCTAGCATACGTATATCCACACATTTTAGTAGGGTATAATGGTTACCTTATTTCCAGCAACAATTAAACCTTACAGGTACCCTGATTAAAGGTTTGAGCTTTGATTAGTAAAAATAATTACCTACAAATAATATCAAAATTAGCACAATAGAAGTATAAAATCAAAAGAATATTTTTTACCAAAAGCTTAATTAATACATACTAATACTAACCATTTTTATTCCTAAAAAAATAACCAAAACTTGCCACTCATAAGTGGCAAGACTCATGTTGCTCATGTAGCGTGAGCTGCATGCAAGTAAGGAGTGAAGGGAAAAGAAGTTGAAGAGGGGATGAGAGAAGGAAGGAGGGCTGGTTCGGGTAGGGGTTTTGGGGGTTGGGTTAAGGGCTTGTGGAGGGGAGTGAGGGTGGTGGTTGGGTGTAGGGAGGGAATAGGGGTGTAGGTGGTGGTTAGGGGTCGATGATTGGCGGCTCAAGCTGGCCGAGACAGTGGCTGTAGGGCTAGGAAAATGGGGTAGAGGATGGGCAGAGAAGAAGAAGGAAGGGAAAAGAAGAGAAGGAGGAAGGAGCTGCAATGGGAATTTTAGTCAAAGGGAGGAAGGGGTGGTAGAGGAGGTTCTAGGGAGTATAGTGGTGGCTGTGGAGGTGGTGGAAGAGGCGGAATAGCGGTGTACGGTGGTGGTGCGGGGTGGAGCCAAGAAGAGGGAAAGAAAAAGAAGGGAGGAGAAAGGGGGCTAAAGGGGTGTGTGGTGGTGGCTTAGTGGTGCAGGGAGGTAGTAGGGGGTGCCAGGGGTGGTTGTGGTGGTTGGTTGGGCGACAACAGTAGTGGTTGGAGGCAGCGAAGTAAAAATAGGGGAGGACGAGAAGAGGGGAAGAAGGGAGAAAGAGGGGAGGTCTGCAAGGAAAGGGAGGCTCGATCCAAGAAGAAAATGAGCAGAAGAGAAGAAGAAAAGGAAGAGGGAGAGGAGGCAGACGTGATCGGGTTTGGTGGAGGGTGCAGGGGTAGGTTGCAGGTTGGGGTAGGGTGGCAGGTTGTAGGAAGAAGGAAAAGGAATGGGAAGGAATGCAGAGGAGGGATGCAGGGCTTGTATGGCCGGAAATGGAAGAAAGGGATGGGGAGAGAGAGCAGGGTTGCAGGTTGCCATGGCAGGTGTAGAGAAGTTGGGAGGCAGCGAGCTTACAGGCATGGCATGCTTCGACGGTTAAAGAAGAAGGAAGGAGGAGGGAAGAAGAAGAAGAAGAAAAGAAAGAAAGAAGGGGCAGGCCGGCCGGGCAAGGGAGAAAGAAAAGGAAAGGGTCGGCCCATGCGCGCAAGGGAGAGGGGAAAGAAATAAGGTTGGGCTGGCCCAATCGGGGGGAGAAAGGAAAAGAAAAAGAAGAGGGAGATGGACTGGGGTAACGACACATGGAGAAGGGGAGAGAAGGAAGAGGAGAAGGGAAAGCGGCCTAGTGCAGAGGGGTAGGTCAGCGGCCCGAAGGAAGAAGAAAGGAAGAAAAAGGAAAAAAGGAGGAAAAGAAGAAGGAAAAGAAAAAAGGAAAAAGGGAAAAAATAAATTT
Source organism: Tamarix austromongolica (assembly GCA_039764185.1). NCBI lineage: Eukaryota > Viridiplantae > Streptophyta > Magnoliopsida > Caryophyllales > Tamaricaceae > Tamarix > Tamarix austromongolica. The sequence continues at coordinate 81,912,577 of CM077809.1, read as the reverse complement.
AAAATAAATTTTAGGTAATTTAATTATTTAGATAGATAAATTAATTTAATATATTTAAAATTTAAGATATTAGTTTAATAGGGTAATTTTAGTAAAATATGGGTTTGAAAAATTATTTAAATAAAATAAGTATGATAAAATAAAATAAAATATTTATTTTAATTTATTAAATAATTATATCCATTTTTATACACCCAAAGTCCATAAATAATTAAATTAAATAAATTTAAAAATTAAATTATCCCTAATGAGGATTATGTAATAATTCTATGTTTTAAAATTTTGGGATATTACACCAGTCTCCAGCCACCCCTTCATCTCACCTCCATTACTTGATCGCCACCACCACTACACCACCATCCCTTACCACTGATTCAACAACCCTATTGTATCCCTCACCTCTCTTCCTCTCTCAACCTGCGTCGCTACCTACCAACCACAACACCGCCTGTAGAGCCACCCACTATACCCACCACCTCCACCACCACTTTAGTGAGTAATATTTATTCTCCATTCCCTTTTTTTACTCATTTAGACAAATTGGGGATAATGTGTTAACTAAGCATGGGGTAATGTGTCACATGTTTTATGTTCCTTTTCTATCTATTTGTGTGATTTTTTTTTTCTTATTTATGTAATCTTTAGTTTTTATCTATTTTTGACTTTTGCCTATTTATTTCCAAAAAAATAATCACATCTACAAACACATGCATATCTAAGTTTACTTGTCTTATGATTCAGTTGAGAGTCTCTGTTCTACATCTAGTTGGTTAAAATGTTTTTTTTCTTGCACTTTGACTCTAACCTATAAGGATGAAGGAGTGAATTTCTACCTAATCTACCTAATTATTACCTAGGTTCCTCTAGTGACTTATACTATTATTTGGTTATCGGAGAAATACTTAAAAAAAAGGTGAAGTATGTCACATTGAGTAATTCTCCCATATCCTTAGAAGTATGGTTCTCATATAGGTAGGTGGTACTTATGATAGGACTATTAAAAAAAATTGAAAGAAAAATGAGTGCTCCTTGGATACCTTAAGTGGAAAAAGGATGAGCCAAGTGTGATTTGATATGTGTCTATCACATGGGAAAATTCTAGGGAATCAACTAGAAGAAAATTAATTTTGATCCTATTTTCTAACATTGATGAGTTTACTCACTCACATTCACGTACAAAACACTTATAGATACATCATCTCTAATATGAGAAATGAAACACGATTTATGTTTGACTTTGGATTGAGTAAATTACTTATGCATGTGAGTTTAGGTCTTACCTATCATTTTCTTTGTCTTAAATATCCATTTTGATGTGCGTGCTCCATTAATTTTTCTTAATGACAAACAAATATTCAAGCATGGGGGAGTTGATAAACTCAAATTATTTTAATATTTTAGTCATTTATTACCCTTATTTGTTTACTCTTTGGAGTGATTTTTTAAAAATATTTTAGCCTAGTTTTTCTCCTTAGTTCATGTTACTTCTCTCTCGATGTGTTATGTAGGAAATTTTGGAACTAAGAAAAGAATTAGAGAAAAGCAGGAGTTAAGAGAAGCATAGTAAGAAGTTAAATGGCTTACTAGTGTCTAACAACATGTAAGTGTTGAAGTACAAAAGAAATTATGGTGAAAATTAAGTTTCTGGACCCAACGCAACTTGTTAGTATTGATCAACATGGTCATGTAGAATTTTAGTGTAAATACTCGATCTATGACCCCAACATGGCTTGGCCGTGTTGCACTACTAGTCGTGTTGGGTGTCCGCTTTTGTTTTCTCAACATGATTTTAAAGGATTTGTTGGTTACATTGAGTGATGGATTTTTCTAGACCTAAATTAGCATGACCAAAGGCATATTTTGGAAGCTCTCTTTCCTTCTCTTTGCTCTCAATTTTCTTTTGTTATTTGTCTTCATCTCCCTACAAAAAACCCATTAAATTTTTTTTTGAAACTTTGTGATCATTTGGATCTAGAGATCGACTCTAATATCTTTAACACACTAGTTCTATATTCTAATATATTTCCCTATTTATTTCATTCATGCCTAATTTCTCTATTATATTTATTGATTTAGTTATGTGTGAGTAATTTCTAGATATAGGATTAAATTAAGTCTAATTTGGAAGTGAATCGATGAATTGATTTGATTGTGTATATGAATTGTTCAATTTCATTATTCAATTACTAGAGTTTTAATTTCTATTGAATTGATTGATCACCATTTTAGTTATACGTAGGAAAGGAATCAAATAACAGAAAGGTGAAAATCAATACCAAAAATTAGCAATTGAACAATAAATCTTGAATCATGAAAGTAGACTAGAGTTTATTAGGAAGTCAATTGAATTAGCTTGAACCTAATGAATCTAATCTAGCTTAATGCCATGAAAATAGGTTATTAGGCTATGTTAAGTTAGACTTTTAGGCCTCAAAAGACCTTATTTATTAATTTTGGCTAGTTCTTCCTTACAAATAGAGTAATTCATTTAATAAGTGATTGATTCATTTGTTCACCTCTGAGTAATGACCGAAATTCAATCCTAGGATTTATTTATTTTATTAGACTCCTTTGAGTATTGATTTTTATTCTCTTCTGTTTAGACAATTATCACTTGCTCTTAGACCTACTTAGTTAAGATATCCTTAACTCGGTGAAAATTCAGTATTTAACAACAAGTCCCTATGGATACAACTTTGACGTGCTAAAATGGGTTTGTGTACTTGTGGATTTGGCCCATCAAGTTAGCAGATCAATTGTTTAGCAATCAACTAAACTAACATCCACATGATTTGCCCACAACAATAAAGGCTTTCCACTATGTACGATTTTTCCTATACTTATAATAGCATTTCATTTACTCTAATGTCGCCTTTATAGGAACTCCTCGATAGAGGAGAAAGCTAAATCTATCAGCTAAAGATGGTCTATTTGGTTGTTAACCTTAGGAATGCATACAGAATCATCAGATATGGAAAGCAACGACTAGGGGCAGTTGGCTAAGACCATTACGCCAAAGGGGCGAATACTAAGGACATCATCCACACTACTACAAATGAATTCTTCCACGATGAATTTTGTTATTATTGAAGGCCTAAAAATTTTTCATAGAAAGAATATTGTGAAGGCTGGTTGTTACTGAATTGTCACCATAATTGCTTCATAGTAAAAGGCACAAGATTATGATGACAAAAGTCATTATTGAAAACTTCCCCTATGGTGACAACTATCTCATTACTGCCATACTACTATGACCACAACATAAAATAAAATAAAAAATTATCCATTGCAATGACATCTTAGGTCTACTACAATGGCAGCGTAGTCATTGAAGGGTGATATTTGAGAAAAATTCAGTCAACTACAACAACCAATGGGTTTACTACAGTGACCTCACCATCATTTAATATCTAATTTAAAAAAATTACAACCTAATGCAATAACTAATGGGTCTACTGTAGCAACCTTATCTCCATTGAAAGCTCAATTTGTTTTTTTTTTTAAAATCTTATTAGCCTATTGCGACGATTCTGAGTCTATTACAATGCCCCTAAGTGTCTCTAAAAGCCAATTTTTTTCATTTTTTTATTACGGACCTATAAAAGTTAAATATATTATTTTTTGAATTTATAATTATTTATATTAATTGAAACCATTAATAATGAAAATGTTAATTTTCATATTAATATTAATATCTAATTGATAATATTAAATAAATACATAAAAAAATACAACTATTGTTCATAATTTGAATTTGTTATTACAATTTTGTTATCTACCACAAACAACTAGACCCTACTCATCCTTATCCTCATCCCCCTCATCCTCCTCCCCTGACTCCATAAGTATGTGTCTACAAAATTGTATTACAGTAGTTTGCAACTTGAAAGTTTCTTTTTGACACCTTAGCACTTTGTTGTGCTTTTGAACAACTTTGGTTAGCTTGCCAAGTTTTTCCACAAGAGCAGAAGCACTGGTGCTAGTAGGAGCAGAAGATAGTGATGCTGGTAGAGTTAAAGAAGATAATGACGAAGAGCCCTTCAATAATCTAATAATAGATCTCTCATGGCTACAACATTGTCTTAGAACGTGACATACAATGACCGCCTCGTCAATTTGTATCAGCTTGTTAGACCCATATTCACTCTCAAGTGATCAAACGTGAGCCTCCTCCATCATTCTTTGTAGCATCTTTACCATTTTATGCTTTAAGAAAAGTCAAAATTAAGAATAAATAGCTTATAAGAAAAATATAATTAAATTTATTCCTTTAGAGAATTATAAACTTACATACTTCTTCTCAGCATCCTTGCTCACCCATTTCCTATCCTTGCACTACAACTCTCTGAAAGTCTTGACCTCACCTGAAATTTTCTTGGTATTATGGTCGGCCTATAGTTAAAAGTAAAAATAACAAAATAGAACTTTATAATTAACATTATAAATAATTAATGAAAGTATAAAGTAGGTATACAATACCTTAGCGTAGTAAAATTCAAAAATCGATGATGAGCCATGGAGGCTAGGCTATTCTCGCTTACTTCTATTTTTTTTTACATTTCTTTCTGACTTTGTATTTAAATTAAGAAATATTAACACTTAATTAATACTAATAAATATTATTTTATCTATATATAATATTATATAAATACCTTTTTTTCAAGAGTATCCCAAAACTCCTAAAGCTTATTTCAATTCTCATCATTCAAGTTATTCAGTTTCTATGAGTTTTTTTGGACCAACTCTAGAGATGAAATTTTCTATTGATAGGTATAAAGAAGCGATCTAAAAATAACCTCGCATACTCATGGCCACTGTGGTGTCTCATTCCACTCACCTAAGTTAACATACTTCTACAAACAAACAAAAATTACCAATTAGTCAACTAAAAACCAAAAACATTATAAATGAGAAGAAGCTTGTGATTAACAATTACCTCAATCTGGGGGACAATCTTATCTCTATCCTAATTTGGAATTGATCCCAATCATCATATTACATAGGGATCATGTTCCCAATCTCAATCCCTATATTCCTAAAAAAATAATGTACCATTATGACAAATCAATGAGAAATAATAAAATAAATTTGATAACAGTCACAAAAGGATAAATTTTAATGTGGTAAAGATAATATTCATGAAATGGATCCTAATATACACAACATAAAAATTTTAAGCAAGAAAAATTAGTCATCGCTAGAGGTACTATCATCACTACGTGCATCTTCACTATCCAAGTTTGAAGCATCCTCATCCACATCAACAATATTATCTGTTGTACAAGGTATAGACTCATCATTAGGAGTAGCATTGGTTTGGACTTCATAATTTATGACATTATGATACAAAAATTTAAGTTATCAAGGTCATCTACTTCAACCGCCAAATCAATAATAGATGAATCAACCCCATCTACAACGTCAATCTACTTATCATAGTTGAGATCCCAGATATGTTGATGGTTGAATTCCCAAACAACTTGCCAATGAGGACCATTAAGTAGTTCATCAACATACCAAACTTTCTTTTCTTGAGATCCTAATGTATAATGATCCTCCTTGCACCACTCATAAGTTGTACAATCACTTGTAATAATGTTATTTTATATTATTCTTATCTTCCTTGCATCAGTGTCAAACCATTTTCACTTGAACCACAAAATAGAACAACTATGCAAATAAGATAGCTCGATGATCTATTGTATTTGTCTATAATAACATTCATCATCGACTCTGAAGATAAACATACCATTATTTTGTTTTTTTATCTTTCGTGAGTTAAGAATCTAACGTCGTGTACAATACAACCAGTATAAGTTGTAACCACTATCGATGGACCAGTGGCAATAGATAATTACTCATCAGTATATTCATGTGATTTCAAATGATATAAGATGTACACTTGTAGTATATATAGTTAATAAAAATATTTATTAATTTCATTTCACTAATAATTAATTAGGAATTATTATTGACAATTGAATGGAGATTTAAATTACATTAGAATAAAACTAATAGGAAAACTCTTTCTTTTGAATGTCATCCAAATTACCACCATGTCCACGTATCTCGTTCATGTGCTCACTACAAAATTAAAGGAAAAAATTCATTTCCTACACACATATAATTATTAGAATCATTATTAGTGATTGTTGATGTATACTTATACTAAAAATTTCTATATCTCTAGAAAAATTTTGAGAACATACCAAATTATCTTATTCAACTCATTATTTGAGATACCAACAATCAACAACTTACCAGTGCCACAACCTTGAGACTGAAACACCAAAATTTGCCATTTTAAAGAACCAACATCCTCATTTCTGATAGGTCTATCTAATCATGTCTCAACTCCTTCAAAGTACATAGAAAAAAATGTCACAAGTTCATCTATGATGTAACCTTCAGCAATATAACCATTTGGCAAATATCAATTTATAATGTAATTATGCAATTATTTTAATAGAATACATCCATCTTCCATGAACAACCCCACCTAGTTGTGCACCATCTGTTAAGCACATTATAAGATTAAACATAATAGTTAAAAAGTATGGGGAATAAAAATGAAGACCAATTCCTTTTAGCCTTCTCCAAATTGGAAAACCAAAGTGTCATTGCACACATCATGGTAAAGAATTTACTTAACTCAAGAATGGTATCAATAATCCATTTTTGCAAGAACGGTCGCACACCAATAGGTAACAATCATTACATTATGACATGATGATTGTGTGATCTTGATTGGTCAATTTTCCATCATTGTCATTATATTATTCCTCAAATTTTTTGCAAAGCCATCTAAAAACTTTACCCTCTAAAAATGTTGTCTTATCCCTGGATGAAAGAGTATACTCAGAAGTAGGTTTCATCAAATTGTTACCTTCATAGTACATATGTAGCTTGGGGTTTGATATTCATATCCATAAAATCACATCTCGCATTTTCATTATATTTTGATTTGTCATTAATACCAAGGATCATGCTGAGAAAATTTTCAGAAACATTTTTTTAGCATGCATCACATCTAAATTGTGTTTAAAGATAATTGATGACCAATATGGGAGCTCAAAAAAATATACTCTTCTTCCTCGAATTCAACTCATCAGTTTCTCTCTTCCTCTTAGAACGCAATATGTCTTCATGCTTACCCCGTGGGTAATCTCTAACATGAATCAACTACATCAAATATTCATCTACCAACAATCTTTAAGGGGATTTCTCTTCTCAACTTTAACATCAAATTGTTTATTCTTCCACCATGGATGGTTAATTAGAAAGAACCATTAATGTCTAATGTAACCTATCCTAGACCTCAGCCTTGCAGAAGGAGTGTCTTCATTATAGTTGGGGCATGCTTAATACTCTTGTCATGGCCACCTAGAGAGAATTGAACGAGTAAGGAAGTCATTAATAGTCTATAGAAGCACAACACACGTTCTAAACACTTTGTTATCAATCGCATATCTAGTATGAACCCCTATCACCTACAAATTATTTATCTTATTGATAAGAGGTATGAGGAATACATCAATATCCATCTTGGGAGATAACAGCCTAGGAATCAACAAAGACAACATAAAGAATGGATTTTTTTATGCAACAAGTTGTATGTCATCAAAATTATCAGCCACATACTTTAATTTTTGCTCATACCAAAGGGATTAAACCCATATGATGCCAACCACAATTTAACATTGCAAGCCAACTATAAAATCTGGATGATTTACATCAAAATCTTTCCATGCTCGACTATCAACTACATATTGTAAGATTCTCAGTTTTCTAGAGCGCCCATTCAAGTGCCATATCATGTATTGAGCGGTGTGTCTGCAAGCGCATAATATTTTCAATATCTATGTTAAGGGAAAATACCGCAACACATTACGTGGTACTTTCTTTTCCTCGTAGCCTCATCTACCCATCAAGAAGTACCACAAAATGGAAAATTAGTTCTATTAGTGTCCTCTTTCCAGTACAAGCCATGGTCATACTTACATGAATTGATCATCTCATAATCTAATTCTAACTTGCTCATCATATTCTTAGTGTCGTAATACTATATTGTAAGCTTGTCTTTCAATAATTTCAAAAGTTCGTTAAAAGACTTGTTACTCCATTTATTAAACTCCTTATGATGCATCAACTTCACAAAAAAAATTAAGGAATAATTTTTTTTATATCCTGGATATAACTTGGTCTCCATATCTTGAAATAACCCCTCAACTTATGGATCTTTATTACCCACATAGTCATCAACTATTACCTCATTAGCATTCAAGTCATGACCAATAGTCTCAACTCTTTCACTGTCCTCAATTTGTGGATCACCACTTAATAAATCACCCAATACATATGCCATCTTATCTTCAATATCTTCCTCCACACGTTCTCTTTCAAGTTCACCATGAATATTTCATGTATCATAACCATCCATGAATCCAAACTATAAAATGTCGGCTTTAACCCTATCTATTGTATCTCATTCAAAATTAACACATCTCCTGTAAGGACAATGCGTCAATCCATGTGATCTTAATTTATCTTTTGTCAATCCTATAAATATTTGAAGACCATTCCAAAACTCATTTGATTTTCAATATTGCAACCTTGTCTAGCTCTTATCAATTGACACTGTATATCTATGAAAAAAATTTAAAAGATGGATCAATTTTATAAAATTATTTCATTGACTTAGCAACCAAGACATAATCATATTATAAAAGTCAAATAATATTTTACTAATTCTCTATTTCTTTATCTTATTATTATACTCTATTAATAATACTTTATCTAAGGTTAAAAATAATTATTATCTAACATTTTTTTTTAATTTTCATAATCAATTATTTATGGGCAACAATATATTATTATTTTAAAGTTTTATTATATTATTATTACACTTAAATATTTAATCATAAATTTTTAAAGTCCAATAATATTTTATTAATTCTCATTTTTATTATCTTATTATTCCAATCTTTTAATAATACTTCATCTAAAGTTAAAAATATTTTATTATATAATAACTTTATATTATTATTGTTTTAAATTTAATAATAAATTATTTATGGCCAATATCTTATTATTTTAAAGTTCTATTATCTTATTATTCCACTTCATTATTTAATCATAAGTTTTTAAAGTCCAATAATATTTTATTAATTTTATTTTTATTATCTTATTAATCCACTCTTTTAATAATACTTGATCTAAGGTTAAAAATAATTTATTATCTAATAATTTTTTATTCTTATCATTGTAATATTAATAATAAATTATTTATGGCCAACAATATCTTATTATTTTAAAGTTTTATTATCTTATTACTCCACTTAATTATTTAATTATAAATTTATAAAGTCCAATAATATTTTATAAATTCTCATTTTTATTATTCTATTATTTCACTCTTTTGATAATATTTTTTTTAATTCTAATAATACTTTATCAATCAAAATATATGTATCTCAATTATCATCATCATCACACACACACAGATATATATATATATATATATATATATATATATATATATGCCAATCACATCTCACAACAAATACATTGGCATATAATTACCACAACTAGTATCCATATAATAGTTACAATAATCACATATCACAATAAAAAATTTAACAATAATCACATATAATATTTATTTATTTTTTTAATAATAGTCACATATTTAACTTTAAAATATATATTTTAACAATAACACTTGAAAAAAAAATACAACATCAACAGAAGGCAGCAACAACGGAAAAAAAAAACTCTCTAGCAACATACAACCAAACCAAAAATTAAGCAAGTTAGCTTTAATAAGTTAATAATTAAAACAAATTGAACTAAAACATAGAGTAAAAAAAAATATTAAACCAAGATAAGGAGGAGGAGGCGGTGCATGGTGGAAGTGGTGGTGACCTTTATGGAAACCTACAAAAACACACACAAAAATGAAATCAAAACTAAAAACTAACAATAATACACAATATTTTGACAAGAAATTAACAAAAAACAAGGATCAAAGGCATAACATACCAATCAGGCAAGAGATGAATGGCGAGGATGATAGGTAGATTTTTTTTCATTGTATATAACTCATTTCTACTATAGTGACTCCTCTCCCTTTACCGCAACTGTAACACCCCCAAATTTACTACGGAAAAATTTCGCTTTGTGGAAGCGTTAATTACAAAAATAATGGGTGTTACCTCCACACTCAATATAAGCCTAGCATCCTCTACCATTCTTATACTAAGTGCTAAGGCTAAAACATTACTTTACGTAAACAACGTTTATAACTTTAGAATAAAATAGAGATTACAAATTCAATTTATCCTGATAAATACAAAAAGATTAAGCAAAACAGTTACATTATAACAAAAGGAAAATAACAAGGGATACAAGAGTCTATGAAATATCTAGATCAAAAGATGCTAGAGCTAACACCGGATAATCCTAACTTTCAACCCTCTACTAAAATCCATCATGCTGAACCCTCAAAGTACTCATACAAAGTCATCACTGCCCATTGAATAGGTAGGGGACCGAGAAATGGAACCCGTCAGTACTACGGTATTGAGAAAACCATTACGCTAACACCAATATGTAAGGCCATGTGAGGTACAAAAAGAACATAACATAGGAATATCAGGGAAGCATATAATCATAAAATGGATATAACTGATATAGTTAAGAGAAATACAGATACTAAGGTAGGGCACTAAGACAACTACTGATAAAACCATCCATATAAATTTCAGATACCAAAGTAGGGTGCAAAGGCAACTACTAAACCCATATCACAGCATGAAGAGCACAAGTGCAGCCATCAGAAACATTAAATCCAAAATAACTCATTAAAATATTCACACAAAGATTAGTTCCAATTTTAATTACTCGAGGGGGAAACAATAATAACCTAGAGACATAAAAGTACACCGGCCATATCGACGCACAAGGAAACACAATACCCTCCGACCATCCAATCCAAAAGCATAACAACACTCTGGTCATACTAGTGCACAAGGCAACACAGTACCCTCCACACCTAGGTTACCTAATCCTTAAATATCGATACCCCCTATAGGGCCCATAGGTTACCTATAGAGTAGACCAGGGCCTTATTGGGGCACAACCAGCACACCAGAAAATCAAATAAATTGAGGACCCCTACCTCGTCTCTAGGGTAGCTACCCCTAGAGAAAAACTATTCCCAAACTCGAGGTCTTCCACTTTACATATTAGTATTTTATGGGATGACTATAGATATCACACATTACATAGAAAACTTCCTTTTAATACTTAGCCATTTCCTTTTATTTCTAATTATTTAAGGTAAACCCTAAGGTCATACATTTCTAGGTAGACATATATTCCATGTAACACATATGTATAAATTTATAGCATATTATGTCATTCAACAAGGTAATTAACATCATGGTGCAGGAAAGGAAATACCTCAACTTTAGAACATGTGATTAACATTTATTGTATACTAACCCGAATCATGTGTGCATGCTTTATAATATATAATTCAACCCTAGTTATTAAGCAAAGATAATTGTAATACACTTATAATGGTAAATTGCATTATAAGGTTGCAGCGTTTCAACCCTAACAAGTCATAAGCATGCATATGTAATTTATTCAACCAAACACACATGCATATATTATCGATCACTCAATACGCCGAAAATATGCTAAATATTTAGTATTATGCCATTTACATTCATACCTAATCATAACACTTGCAATTTCATTCTAAGAATTCCGAAGTAAAAATACATATATATATATTTCTCTACAAATGAGGTATAAATAATACCCTAAGAATAACCAAACTTTATGTGTTACCACATGATCTCACATATTAGTAGAAGGGTACAGTTTACCTCTTATCCAAGCAAAAAGGAATAATCAAGATTCACCCAATTAGTCTCCACTCAATTCTTCAACTCCTTACATTAACACAACTAACACAGATATTAGCATATGACATAACACCAAAAATATTCCAAAATTAACTAAAATTAAATGGGAAAGAGATTAGATAATTAATTGGAGTTAAATGGAAGTTTGAATTGTATGGAAGTGTGGAAGAATGTTTGGTGGAGCTATGATTAAATTTTGGTGGTGTTTGGACAAGGTTTAGGGTGAAAATAGGGGTGCATAGCCAAGAAAGAAGTTGCACTAACAGGCGGTGCAAAATTTTCACGGATGTGCAGCACTAGAGCATAACAGGTCAAGAGAAAAGAAAACGCACGGCCAAGCAGTGTAAAAGTTGCACGGCCATGCAAAATCAGGCCGAGAGGAAAAATTATGCACGGTCAGATGATGCAGGGGTTGCATGACTGTGTAGTAGGGGATTTAAGGGTTGCATGGCCATACAACAAGCGATGCACATGTCGTGCACTCTGCAACGCTGCTACACACGAGAGGAAGAAGAAGGGAAAAGAGGCGGTGGTTGGTGGCAATGGCCGGCGACTGTGAGGGGGAAGGTCAGGGTGACCTTGGTGGTTGGTCCACCGACCAAAGGCGGGTGGTAGCCGAGGTGGTGCTCGGTGGAGGAATGGGTGGTGCAAAGCTAAACCAAGGCAGCAACAGGGAGGAGGAAGAATAAAGAAGAAGGAAGAAGAAAAAAGAGAGGTCGGGCAGGCGATGGATGACCATAAAATGGAGGGGTATATATATACTAGTATGGTGGCATGCCAAGGAGGAGAAAAATGGTAGGGCTGGTGGCGTGCGAACGGGAAATTTTGCAGAGGATGTGGGAGGGTGATGGTGGTGCATGAGAGTGACGAAGGCAACAGGCAAAGAAGTAGAGAGTGATGGGGATGGTTGTCATGATGCACGGGGAATATGGTGTCATGGTGCCGTAGGGGCACGAGGGTGGCATGGATGATGGCGATCGGGCAGAGGAAGAGAATTCCCTCATGCCACAAAGTCGGCGCTAGAGAAGAAAGGAAAAGAAAAGAAAGGGAAGGGAAGAAAAGGGAAGAAAGGAAGAAAATAAAAGGAGAAGGAAAAGGAAAAGAGAGAAGGTTTAAGGAATTAGGATTAGATTAGGACTTTTGGAATTAGCCAAATAATTTAGCGAACGAAAAATTTTAGCGGGTTTTGATTTCGATTTACGAATTTCGGTTTATCCGAAACAAGGTTTCGATTTTCGGTTAAAGTTTCGGGATTAAGAAATTTGGTTAAGGCTAACAATAAGATTTCTTGAGATTAGAGTCAAATTAGGGCTAATGACACGGAATTAGGTTAAGCAAAATTTTCGGGTATTACAGCAACAACGAGGTTGCTGTAATAGACTCCCATTTAAAGGAACAACATTGTTTTGGTTCACCATATTGTAGCGGCAATATCCTTAATAAAGTTGACTAGTCATTGTAATATACCCTACCCAAAAAATTTTATGCAACAATTTTTAAGAGGGGGTAAACTTCTCACCACATCCTACAATGATGACACCCCACCGATACTACAATGACCTCTCATTGTTGAAGAGGATTTTTTTGGTCTAGGAAATGTGAAGGATGGATCTATTTTTCAAGATATTATGACAACTCTATCTTCACTATATATATATATATATATATATATATATTCAAATATTAATTTCAATTATTATGAGTGTAAAATAAATCTAATTGCTAGTTGTCAAAATAATCATATAACGACTACCTCCATCATCGTTGTAGCCTCATTTTTTTCACTAATCAAATTGCTCATTCAATGATAACCTTTCATTGCAATAGACGTGTCTATTATGATGACTTTGGCCATCGTAAAAAAATGCCATTGTAATAAACTAATATTATTGTAGTGTGAATACCTCTGGCTAAGGGAGGCAGCTAACTATGTTGGCCAAGGGCAACAGCCAAATGGCTATTAGCTAGGGGATATCATCCAAGAGTTGCTGGCTAAGAACACAAGCCAAGGGAGACTACTAGGGGCACCAACCAAGGTTGTTGGCCAAAAGAAGGAGCAAAGTGCAATTATTGGGGAAAATTCTAAAGCATGTTTGATGGCAACTAGTGAACGAAGACTAGTCGTTAGGGAGTGGTTAATAAATCCCTTAGTATAAGGAATTTATTATTCATCAGTATAACAACCTATACTATAATTATGATTATTATATAAGTAATTATCGATTCATTATAAAATAATTATTAAATGCACGTTATTTTTTTTTTGTTATGCCTATATAAAAATAAGTATAGCATAATTTATTATTAATATACTATAATAATATTAAAAAGTACACCACAAATATACTTGAGCCGTAATTAAGAATTTAACATAGAAACCTTAGGCCCAATAATTTTCTGCTTTTTGTGGGTACCATGTGTAAGTGTCCAATTTTTAAAGTCCGTCCTCCTTTCAAATCCAATTGTGGATTTTGAAGATCCGCAATTTTGACCGATCTAATTCTACGGAAACTTGAATAGAGAAACCTATGTTACTAGCAGTTACTAATAAATAAAAATTGCAACAAAATAAAAAATGAATAAATGAAAAACGCAGCTATCTGATATTTCCTCCTCATGTTATGGCATGGGCTCCACTAGTCGGCATATAATCGAACCTCCATACATGGTTTCCTCCCAATTTAGTCCCTCGCCTGTCTCTCCACCCCTCAACTCACACACAAGAAGTCAGGACAGGCAGCTGTCCGGAGAGTGGAAGAAAGAGAAGAGATAGAGAGAAGGGAGGGAGGGAGAAATCCTATTTTCGACGTGTCAGATTCGCTCTGGAAGAATCCATTACTACACACATTAGACACAGCTGAACGGGTCATTGAATTCAACTCAAAAGGGCGGAGGTGGGGGGGGGGGAGGAGGGAAGGCAAAATTGTACCCATATTTTTATATGTGGTGGTGGGACTTCTACCGACGGCTAAATGTGTATTGCCGGCGGCGAGAGACTCAGATACTATGCATTAGTCATCCTGCTTATTATCTCATTGTTTCAGATTTGGGCTTCAGGGACTTGCAAGAAATTTACAGCAGGGGCAACACGGTCATTTTCTGATAATAATCGGGCAACGATGGAAGCCGGCATAGTTGGCGGTGACGATCACAAGAACGTGAACAACGGGAAGGATCATCAACAAGAAGAAGACTTGTTCCGGAGGTACTTCAAAGGAAGCCAACCGCAGCACACGAACTACTTTACAAGTAAAAGCAGTACTGCTGGCGCGGATAATGAAGGATTAGAAGGCAGTAAAAGGACGATTCCCAATTGTCCTGATCCTCTCCACAATAAGTAGACATTTTTATCTCTTTATTTCCTATGATTTGATTTTACACAACTGTGCTTCTCTTCTCCATGTAATTAAGCTTATTTTTTGATCAGTTATTGTGATACCATGCGATATACCAAAATACCCTTAATTTCTTCATGTAGGACGTTTTTTTTTGTCGGAATTTTCATGGCCTCCGGTAATTATTTGGGGCAAAACGTGGGTATTTTGGTCTCTTCGGAGAGATCTCATAAAATTGGAATAATATATAAGATTAGCATGGATCACATGCACAAACTATAAGTTTTCATGTGGAGGATTTTGATGTATACATATAGAACTTTTCCCAGCATGTGTGTGGAAGCAAGCACCAATTTTGGCTCTATTGGGATCTCAGCATCTGCTCCTTTTCCTAGTTTATTGTTCTCCTCCAAAAATTAATAAATATCGTGTTTCTTTTTTTTTTTTTTTGTGTGTGTGTGTCTGTGTCTGTGTCCTAAGGTTGATGGTAGTATATTTCATTCTATATTTCCCAGCTAGCTGAAATGAAGTGAATGGTAGTTTTCTTTGTCAGATAAATATTCATAGATAGGGCTATTCCCTTCCAAGTACACTATCTAAAATTTATTCATTTTAGCATCGTAAAATTTACCCGCAGAGTATCATAGTATTTCATTTTACAGGACTGGAGTAAGCTGCTGTAAGATTTACAAAAAATAACCTTCCTTAACATTTATGAAACAAAAGAAGAAGAAGAAATCCTCCTGAAATTTTATGGTAACAGTGACACGTACTGAAACAGGAAGCATAAATTTGGCTTTAGGATGTTTGATAAGAGTTCTTCTTCTTCTTCGGAAAGCTAAATCCGTTCACATCCCATTTAAATATACGTATGCCAATCCTTAATTGTCAAAAGTGCCCATATGGGCAATTTACACCGTGCCATCACGCGGTCCACACGGCATAAATAATGGCATCAGCATCATATCTGTATAATGTGATAAATACTTTTTAAAATTTTGTAAATTAAAATATCTTTTATTAGAACTATTTTTTTTATAAAAAAAAAAACCTATATCATAACATTCTTGAGATATTTTCTACAAATAATGATTTATATGGATGTGTTTTTGATAAAAGAAATTAAGATGAAATATCTCTACTATCATAGTAAAATATCGTAAAATAAATTTTGAGTAAAAAAACAGTGAGATTTTAGTAGAATAATAGTAAAAATAGTAATGGTGAAAACTCAGTTTTCGTATAATGATGATAAAATTTTAGTAAAAGAATAAAAAAGGATTTGCACAACAATGATGATGATAAAAACAGTGAGATTTTAGTAGAATAAAAATTGTAAGAATAGTGTTGAAATTTGGTAGAATAATGCTAAAAGATACGTAAACACTAGTTAAAGATCAATTCATTTATAGTAAAAAGATTGATTCCATTGTGATGGAATATAAGTTTAATTATGGTATAAAAAAAATAAGTGTATGTATGGTGAAAATATTGACCGTGTTTTATGGTAAATGATCAGTTCAACAATCAATGACAAAAGGTCAATTTATGATATCATGTGATACACCAAAATATAGCCTTTTCCCCATAGTTCTCTTGTAAAAAATTTCATGCATAGTTTAAGGTTATCTAGGGAAATGAGGTTATTTTGGTGTAAATAGTCAATTATGATTCTTCGTACCAAGGATTTTGGTGTATGTATGCAAGTTTAAACCCTTTTATTAGGGCTAAGCTGAAAATTCAGAATGTGGAAAACCTAATCCGATATTTATCGGTTTTAATTAAATGATATTTGAAATGTTAGATATCCGTTTTTTATTGAATTATTTGATTTTAAAAAATATATGATATTTTATTGATTAATTCAATAATATATTATAATATTTTTTTTAAGCCTTAAAATTTTATTTATTTTTTTTAATTTAAACTTTTGTAATAGTATTTTAACATATTTTTTAGATAAAATAAGATATTTATATGAATATAGATATAAATATTAATTAATATACCATTTTTATTTTTTAAAATATTCTTATAAAAATTTATAAAATAATAATTTTATGTGAATATTAGATATGCATATTTTTTAGAAATAAAAAAATTATCCAAAAAAAAAACCTCAATGGTCCTATTTTTTTTCTTCCCTACCTTTCGTCATCGTGTGCACGGACGCTCCAATTTTGGTTCCATTCGGAACTCTGCATGTGCTCCTACTCCAATAATTAATCCATGGCATTTTTCTCAAGAGTAACTTTGAAGACTTGAAGCATTCCATTCTCACTGAGCTTAGCATAAAGGCCCCCCCCCCCGGCTCCCACTTTAAAGATGATGATAGTGTATATATTTTATTCTATTTAAATTCCAGGCTGAAATGAAGTAGATGGCATATTGGTAAATGCCGCAATCTCATCATAGATTGGTATTTTGACAATAATAGAGGTAGAAAAGACATTTTTTGACTTTTACATCTTTTGAAAATTATATATAAAATTGGAAAAAAAAATATATTTTTATATACTTATTTCAACCTCAACAAAAACTTAAAATGGATCGGTCTCTAAATTTATTTGGTTTTTCATTTCGAATAAATCATATAATAAGATACCTAAAATTGGAAATTATATTTTTCAGGAAATATTGTAATTTTTTTTCTTTCATATAATCCTCCCTATTACTCCACAGGTAGTTTTCTTTATCAGAAAATATTCGAAGAATACGCCCTTCCAAGTGTACTCTATTTTAAATTTATTGACTTTTGCATTGTAATACTTCCAGGACTATTTATAGTATTTCATTTTAATTATGGGAGTAAGCTGCTGTAAAATTTACAAAACATAACATTCAAATGTAGACGTACTGAAGTATGAATGTGAAATTTACAAAAAAAAAAATAAACTTCCTTTGGATTTCTTGAAACTCCTTCTAAAATTTCACAACCTTGCTTTGTGAAAGACGCACTGAAATAGCAAGTGTAAATTTGTCTTCAGGATGTTTGATAAATTAAGTCGTACTTCCTCCTTTTCTTCACACACACACAGACACACCAAAAAAGAAAAAAAAAAGGTTTCTCGATTGTCCACCGTCCCCCTCATCATCTTCTTCTTCATGATAAGATTTGAAAGCCAAATACAATCACATCCCATGTAAAATAATGAATGCCAATCCTTGGATATATTTGTTGTACTGTCTTTGCGTAGTCAAAAGTGCCTTCAACAAAACAAAAAAAAAAATGCATGTCTTTTTTTTTAAATGACTAGGTCTTGATTTAATGTTTGAGTATCTTAGATCCTAAATTTACATTCCCTCGGAGGATATTGTTTTGGATCATGCCCTTAAAAAAAAAAAAAAAACCTAAAGAGCACTATAAATTCATTTTGGAAATTATCAAAACACTTATAAATGTATTTTTCAAATTAGATGTACAAAATGAATGGGCGTTCTTTAGTTTCCCTTTAAATTTTTTATTTATTTATTTATAAAATTTATGAATCTCAAATGATGAAACCACTTGAATTCATTATGAAATTATATTTTTGTATATTATATTATATAAATATATTATCAATCAATTGAAAAATATTTAATAAATTGTGTCATATGATCAATAAAAATACTATAGTTAAAATCATCAAAAATACCAAAATTAAATAAAACAATTCAGATAATGAAACATTCCCAAACAAGTTTAAAAAATTAAAAAAATTGTAAAAGAAATAATAATAATTTTGGAAAATTAAAAAAATTTAAATATTCTTTAGAACTTCAACTTTTTTTTAAAAAAATATATAGATTCCATTTGTTCTTGTTGAAGTTTGTACTTTTTTAAAATTTACACAATATAATTAAAATTTCAATACTTCAAAAAAATAAAATTTCAAAAATATGACAAAAATCTAAAAAATTATAAGACGACAAAAAAAATATTCGAAAAAACCATTAAAAACTTACAAAATTCATCAAAGCTTGTAAAATTTTACAAAAATCTCAAAACTATAATAAAGTTATAAATTTAAAGTTTCAAGAATTCAATGAAATATCTTTCAATACAATTATCAATAAAATATTATATAATAATGTTCATGATATTTCTCTACATATAAAGATATATATATATATATATATATATATATATATATATATATATATATATATATATATAACTAAGGATCATTTGTTTCTGTTTTTCCCTTTTACTTCCATTTTTTGGTAGCAAATCAGGAAGGCTGGTGGAAGAAGTGACACGATTATTGGTTGGGATCATGAAGTCAAGGCTTTAACTACAAGATCTCAATAGCCCTCTCGAAAAAAATACATTTTAGGAGCTTTTTTTATTTCTTATATTGCTACCATTTAGCATGAAAGGAACCTTCGCTTGTTTCAGAATAAGTTTAGGTAGAATTCTATGATCTTAAGAATTATCATTATGAATGTTTCTAGGAGACTAGTTCACCATAGTCTTCATGCTAAATATGCGAGGTGGTTATCGCTTCTATATTGTATCGATTGTTCTGCTTGGTTATAATTTTCCATTTCGATAGTAATAAAGCTTCTTACTTATCGAAAAAAAAGATATATATATACATACATACATACATACATACTTATAGGGGGAAAAAGTTATGGTGTAAACTTTGTACAGTCACATTAAAAGATCATAGGATAATTAAAATTAAGTAAAAATAATGGTGAATGATACTTAAATGTATGGTGAAATTTTTATGTAATTGGGATGAAAGATAAGCAAAGGACTTGTGATATATGCTTAAATCTATGTTGAAATATTTTATATAAAACAGTGGTGAAAAATATGTTTAATTGTGGTGAAAGACACTTAGTTACATGGTAATATATATGTGTAGTTGTGGTTAAATATATCCAAAGGTCTTGTGATATATGCTTAGACCTTTGTTACAAAAGTTTATAAAAAAATAGTGGTGAAAATTATGTTTAATAGTAGTAAAAGATACTTAGTTGCATCGGGATATTTATGTGTCATTGTAGTAAAAGATGCACATATGACTTATTTTAATGATGATTTAAAAAAAATGGTGAAAAATACATGTAACAATGGTAAAAGATACTTAGATTCATGCTAAAATATGTATAGTTATGATGAAATATACGTGTAATAATGGTAAAAGATAGTTAGATTTGTGGTGAAATATATGTGTGATTGCGGTATAAAAAAAATTATGTAGAGAACATGCAATATATGCTTAGATCAATGTTGAATTATTAATACAATAGTGGTAAAAAATGAGATAATTAAAATTAAGTAAAAATAATAGTGAAATATACATAAATACATGGTAAAATATGTGTAGTTGTGTCCAAGATAAACAAATGATATGTGATATATGTTTAGATCAATGTTAAAATATTCCACAAAATAGTGATGAAAAATATTCACAACTGTGGCGTACGATATGTAAATGCATGGTAAAATATATGTATAGTTACACTAAAATATATACGGAGGACTTATAGTTCAATGGTGAGAAATTCTTGGAAATAATGATGAAAATATTTTTGATATCGGTAAAATATACTTAGATTATTGTTGAAATACATATATAGTTCTGGTGAAAGATGCCCAAATGATATATACATGGATCAATGTTGAAATATTTTAGAAAAATAATGATGAAAAATATGTTTAAGAGTGGTGAAAGATACTTAGATATGAAGTGAAATATATGTGTAGTTGTGATAAAAAAATTTACAACTTAGATCAATGTTAAAAAAAAATTTAAAATATGCTTATAGGCGTGATGAAATATACCTATACTTGTAGTAAGGTACACATATAGGACTTTGTGGAAAACAATGTGACGGAGCTCACTGTACAACTAGTCGTATGACATACGTATTGATGAATTTCAAAAGGTTGCATGCAATCGTTTCCTTGATGTAGTAAAACGACATTAGAAGAAATTAATTGTTTCCATAATATATATTAGAGTTTAGAAGCATGTAGTGTGTACATGATCAACGATAATAAACAATTTTATATCAAATTTCATGTATACATAAATCTTCACTAAAAGAAAAAAAATAACTATATAACTTCAAGCAATGATCTTCACAAAATAAATAAAAATAAAAAAGAGGTAAATTATAGGTTGTGTGACAAAGCATGTATAGAGAATAGTTAAATTCAAAAGCAGTGTACGATTTAACTGTTAGACAACATAATATAAACATGTTGAATATTATTTAAGAGCATTAGTAATGTTTGCATCACAAAATAATAATTATGATCCAAATCCACAATATATATAAACTTAAAAGAATTAATTAATATTAACTAGAATATGTTGATTGTTGAGTAATAGAACATATTCCAAGTTTCCCGAGGCAAATTAAACACGAACCGGTGTAGCTATCATGTAATGTATACCATCTTATCATCAATTATAATATTGATAAATAATGATAACATTATAGGCCGGAGATTTAGAGAGTTCATCTAAATTTATCTAGCTTATAAATAATAAGATAAAAGAATCTAAATCACACAAAATAAATAATAAGGGAAATACAATTATGGGGAGTAAAAATAGAAAATAAAAAATAAATATGAGTGAACACCAATATAACGAATATACTAGGAAGTTGAAATTCACTACTAGATTAGGTTAAAATATAACAATAATTTCTAAGTCATCATTAATCAGAAGAAAGAAATTGACCAAGTTGCATGTCAAAAGTATGTCTATGCACCTTATATTACTTCCTTGAAATGACTAATATGACAAAACGTTAATATTAAATTATAATAGTATATTCACAACAAGCGGCTCCTATATATAACTGGATTTAAAGCATTAAGTACAAGTGAAAGGATATCGATCTAAATACCCAAACTAGTACCTCAACCATGTCTAGTTGTATTCCCCTCCTTTGAAACATTGGTATCTAAATGCTTTACTACTCCGATTAAAATCACAAAACTATTAGGTGAATTGTTATAATCTTGCTGCAATTTATATATATAAATTTTAACATGTTTATATCCTCACCTAGAAAGAAAATAATCCTACAAACCGTCACTATAAAGAAGTTAGAACGAGACATGCACTATATAAATTATACTCAATAGAATCACATATATAAATTATAGCATTTAATTTAGAGTCAAAAGAAAATATTATGAAATAAAGAAAATTGATATTATATCTCAAACCATAATCTAGGGTTGTAATCTATTCCCTAGTAACAAATATTTAGCTAGTCATAATTAATTAATTACACAAAAGTATGTAATATATATATATATATATATATATATATATATAGATCTTAGAAATTGAGAAAAAAATAACCAAAAATAAATATGGATGAAAAATTGATTATTTTCGTTTGAAATAAATTATTCTAGTCTCTCTCTCTCTCTTCTTTCTCCCGCCAGCATCGACTCACTCCTCTTTCTTTCTATAATACCCCAAATTTTAGCTAACCTTAATCCTGAGTAATTAATATCGTAACCTAATTCTAATCTTAAAAAATTAATATTTTTATCTTACCCTAACTCCCTAATCCTAAATCTTAGCCTAAATTTATTTTTTTTATCCTAGGATATTAATATCTTTTCTAACTTAAACATAATGCCTTAATTAAATTATCCTAATACCCTAACTTAAATTATTTTAACCTAATCCTAAATCTAAACCCACATTTTATCTTTTTCTTCTCCTTTCCTTATTTTATTTTATTTTTCTTCCCTACCGGTCCTCTCCTCTCCTCTTCTCTTCTTCTTGTGTGCACGCCTCTCCAAGCTTAAACCTTACCCCAATCAACCCAACTCTCTTCAGATTCAGAGTTAGGGTTAAAAATTTTGCCCGATTGCCACCTCTCCTTTCCATTTCCCGTGTGCATGTATGTATATATAAGACACATTTAATACCTAGACCTAACCCCTTTTCCCTCTATTTTCTATCAAAATATTGCACCCCAAACTCGACCTTACCCTCCTTCTTTTCCCCTCATCGCCATCGAACAAGACCTCCAAACATCATCCCCACATTTTGGCTAAACCAGCCATTGTCACCATTTTTATTTCATCCCTTTAGCTGATTCCTCCTTATTGCACACAAGTTTGGTTGAGACTCTTTTGAACCTTATTTTGGTTTTTCTCCATTATTTCACTTCCATTACCTTAACCCTCCTTAATTATATCATTTAATTCTAATTATTAATTTTTAACTGTTCTTAGGTGATACTCCAGAGGTTCCGAAAGAGGCGGAATAGGATAAGCATGTTTAGGGACCTAAGCCTTTTTGTAAGGATACTAGTAAATGTTTTAGGGTTTTATATTAAATGCTTCTATGGCTATGTGTACTATCATGATATTATTATTATATGGTTAAATGCATGTTGTTAATGATATGATATGATCATATAGATTATATGATAGGAAGAGAGTATGAATAATGAAATATGTGCTAATATGATTGATGTAGGAGCAAACACTCAAGAATTAGCTTTCATAATTATGTAACCAATTATTCTTCATTTGGAAATTATCTCTAGTAAATTTGAAGACCAACGAACGGTTACGTTGCTAGAAATGTAACAAAAAAGCAACTAAGTGTTGACATACATATATATGGCATGCATAGAATGGATGACCACGTGCATGGGGGGTTTATTGGTAGCTTTGATGAGAATTATTAATGTATCTAATTTATTAATTAAGTAGTAGATTTGGATAATAAAGTTAGCATAAAGTAGCATATAGGTAGCATAATATATTTTAGCATGGAATCTTTTGAATTATGCTTTTGCCTAGTGGTAGAATAGTTATAAGCTGCTATGAATGTCCAGTATTGAGAATGGAATTGAATTGAATTGAATTTGAACACAAGTGAATTCTATGTGAGTTCAAAATCAAGTAAATCGAATATGCGTGAACGGTTTAGCTTAAAAGTTTTAATCTCTTCATCCGTGTGAATTAGAGATTAATCCATATCTTTTCTACTCTCCTCAATCCATATTTTTCCTGCCATAATTACCATCAAAATACTACTCTAATTCAAAGTCAATCAAAATCCTAAATTAGTATACACCACCAAAACCCTAAACCCACCATTTGAAACCCACTACCAGAAATAAGGTTTTTAACGACCAACAAATTTCGTCGTTAATGGCCAAATTTTGGTCGCTAAAGCTATTAACGTCCAAAAAATTTGTTGGTCGTCAGTGGTCGTTATTGCTCCCTCGTTAAAGGCTTTAACGACCAACTAAAATTTTTTGGTCGCTAAAGCAATAACGACTACATATTATGTTGGTCGCTAATGTAATAACAACGGAGTATAATTTTGGTCGCTAAAGGTAATAACGACGACGCAAAGTGTTGGTCGCTAAAAGTAATAACGACAACTTATGACGTTGATCGCTAAAAGTAATAGCGACAACGTATGATGTTGGTCGCTAAAAATAATAACGACGAATAAAATACACTGTCGTAAATAATATTAACGACCAATTTTTTTATCGTAATTAAAAAGGTATCACACCAATAACGACTAATTTTTCCGTCAATACTAAAATTCATTCATTATTTGCGACATAATTTATTGGTCGCAAATGGCATAATTATATATTCAATAATATATATAATCAACATTTCAATATTCATCTATAACCCTGCACCTATATGGATATACATATATCCATTTCAATCTTTTGAAGACCTGTATATATATACGTACATATATCCATTTCAATCTTCTCAAGACCTGTACCTGTATGCATGTATTTATATATATATCCATTTTGATCTTCTCAAATCTTGTACCTGCATACATATATATTCATTCTAACATATAGATATAATTTTCTAAATATCTGTTTATAATTAAACATTCAACTAAATATTCATACAAATAATTTGTATCAAATGTCCGGTACAATTTTCGGCTATGATCAAATATAAATATATTACAAAAGAGCTACAATATGTCGTTGCATTACAAAAATATCATGATTAGCAGCTGCTTATGAATTAATCATTCTATCCATCGGATACAATAGACTTGGTAAGTTTATCAAAATAAACTGGATCTGCAACAATAGAAATATACAAATAATAATTAATATAAGTATCAAATAAACAATGAGTAATTTCCTTAACATGCAATTCATGAAATCAGATATAAAAATTGAAATCTCCAAATACAAGGAAAATAATGAAAATGGAAATAAATATGATTCAATAACATCCGAACTTATTAAATGTGTTATACTACGACAACCTAGATCATGCATCATCATGGTGTGTTTCCTTAAGTCTGTTATCAATGATTCAATACCTAATTAATATGGTGTGTTTTGGTCACAAAGTGTATCAGACAATATTTTTTCTATGATTCATACATTAATTACACCTATACTTCTACAATATATACAAAACTATATTTACTAAAAGTATTTAACGAGGATGCAGGTTATCAATTGTCACACAGTTTTCAAATATATCAGAAGAGTACACTAATTTACTTTAAATTTTTAATTTTTTTCAACAGTTATGGGCATGCATACTAAGCTTTTATTTATTCATCTATTGTTTTCTCTTGAGACCTCAATCTTGTCTGTGCGGCGTTTTTGCTAATTTAATCTATTTAGTACACGAACATCAAAATTTCATACACTAGCAGCCTAGCAGCCCTATACCCCCTTACATTCTGAAAATTGTTGCTTGTGCTTAAAGGGCTAATCTAGCTAACTTAGGCTATCATTTAAATCATCTAAACTAAGTTTATGGGGTAGCTTGCTTGTTATAATCGAGTTTTGAACATTATTTTTCCCGCTAGCGAGTTTTCACAATTTTCTGTTCTAGGTAATCGAGACAGCGTTCAATTTTGTGAAATGATCTTTTGAGGGCTGATGCAATGCAGTTAGAGTTCATTTAAGCCTCCTCGCATTCCTGATTTAATGGCGTGGGAGTTGAGGCCGAAATACCTTGCTTGTTATAATTTTCGTCATTCAGTTTCATTTATGATTAAGTGGCAGTTGCAAAGCATATAGGGCTGTTCTCAACCTCTTTGCATGTTTTTATTTTGTTTATGATTGCCAGCATTGAAGCCGAAGCATTCTGTACCTAGATGATTTTTATATTCCGTTAGATGATTTTCCTATCGGGGTTATTTTGTGCGTAGATTGAATGATTGTTGTTTCAAAGAGATAGTCTCCAGGGGGAAAGCGGAAGTAACAAAGCAGGAGAAATACATAATGTTTTTCTGATAATATGTTCTATTGACCTTATCTCTGATAATGTTTAAATATGGGGAAGTAGCATATTATGCTAGCATGCTTTTCAGTCTCGCTTGTCTAATTATTATTTGGATTCTAATTATAATTCTGATAATAGTCTCCAAGGTTTGTTATCTATCATTAGGTAAGAAATTGCATAGGTAAATTGCATGCTGTTAAGACATTGCTATGCTTGGTTGTACAGTTCTGCAGCTACTAGAGTGGTATTTGATAATGTTACTGATTAATGACCATGAAACAAAATTTCACTTTAAGCTGCTGTCTTGCTTCCCTGGATTGTGCAGAAGTTATGTGGGCATGTAATTCTGTTGAAATGCTGATTCTTAATTATTAGATTTGCTTATTACAATTGGGATCAATATTTATGAACATCTGTAGCATTATGCATTTTTCACAGCATGTGTTTTAATGGAAAAATATAAATATAGAGAAAGCAGGAGAAAACCAACCTATACAAAAATGTCCAGAGAGCTGCAATGTAATCTGTTGAAGCACATCCACATCGTCTGTAGCAACAGTAACCTAGAGCAAAATCATACTTGTTAATTTTAAAAAGTCATCCATAGGAACCATATGTAGCTTATTTGAATTTATTTAGATCTAAACTAGTTACTTAAGCTTATTAGACAACTAGTTAGAATAATACTCATAATAATTACTTTCCTTTAACAATTTTAACTAACCTCATTTTCAAGGGCACCCCGTATCCTCTGATGTAGATGAAGCAATTGAATTAAGGCAGACAATTTAGATCCCTTAGAACCCTTGTAAAGAGGTTGTTGGAAGTCATTTAACAACCTTTGTTTTTTTGATGCTTCAAAGTTGGGTTCTTCTTCATGGTTTAGGGATCCCATATTTTCCAAATTAGGCTCAACATTCCGATAATGAGGATACCTATCTTCTAAAAGTTCCGCTATCTCGTTATCACTATCATCATAGTCATCTTCATTCTCATTATTTTGAGGATCCATATTTATTTCAGAATGTTCCTCGTGTCCTTCTTCACCATGATGAAACCATAAAGTATAACCTCTCATAATCCCAAAGGTCATCAAGTGTGCTTTCACAGTATCACGAGTTCTAGAATCGGTGTTAACACAATTGATACACGGACATCTAATTAAATTTGTATTAATTTTTTGAAATGCATAGTTCAAGAATTCTTCAACCCCAGTCAAATATGCTGGATCATGAAAACGATCATCAACCAGGCGAATCCATTCCTTATTGGGTGCCATTTTCTAAAGGGAAAAAAAAAGGCATAAATATAACAATTAGAAAATAATTGCCAATTACATAAAATATGCACACTATCATTTTGAATAATACCCGAGAAGGATTATAAAATATAATACCAAACATCATTAATAAAGTATCTAACATGAACTTAGATACATTTTAAAGGATATTGTAAATTCAATTTATATAAAACGGATAAAGCGACAAATTCGGATATAGCCGAGTCACAAATCCAATTTTCACAAATCAACTATAACCAATACAATTAACCATTCTAAATCATTCATACAACACATATATATACAATTAAACAACTAAATTATCTTATCATAAGCTAATTCATTTAAAATTAATCAAAACAATATTTTATACCAATTATATCATATTTTATTTCTTGTTAAAAAAAATGTCAATGTTGATCATCATCATATTTTATTCAATTGATTATAGAATTCTTAAATGAATTAACATAGAAAATATTCTAAGGACATAACAAAGAGATTATATAACAATATAAAGTAATGAAGAAAAACTTCAGCACCACCATCTATCAAAACCCTTCCTAATATTTTACTTTCAAGATAGCATCTATCATGTACTCAATTGATTAAAACAATAAACGAAACATCAAATTTAACATAATTAGGGTTTTTTAGCTTGGACTGTAAATCCGGTCAAATCTTGCTAAAATATTTAAATTGACATGTCGAAAATGAAATTAAACATAATATAATGCAAATTATATAATCAATTGAATAAAATAACTCGATTACACAATCCAATTTAATTTCGCAAGAATTTTGACCTAAGAATCCAATTCCGATTAATTTCGTACAAAAATTTCAAATTGATAGTTCTAACATGAAATTAGATACATTTTAAAGGATATTGTAAATTCAATTTATCTAAAATAGCTAAATCGGATAAAACCGACAAATCCGGATATAGCCGGGTCACAAATCCAATTTTCACAAATCAACCATAACCAATACAATTAACTACTCTAAATCATTCATACAACACATATATATACAATTAAACAACTAAATTACCTTATCATAAGCTAATTCATCTAAAATTAATCAAAACATAAGCTAGGGTTTGAGTATTTATACCAAACGTATTGCAGCGAAATTGGAGGGAGTGAGGGGTGCTGGACCTTCGTCGGTGGTCAAGCACCACTCGCCGGTGACGAGCGGTGGTGGAGGAGGTCGGACGGTGGCGCGCCGCGGCTGTCGTCGTGCGTTGCTGGTGGCTGCTGCTGCTACTCCGTTGCTGCTGTATTGGACGACGACGAGGAGGTGCGGCTGTCTGCTCGACCGGCGGTTGATGGCGTGGTGGTGCAGTCCGGGAAGAGCACGCTCAAACGGCGGTTGATGGCGTGGTGCTGCTCGTTGCTGGTGTGGTCGTCGAGCAGGGTCGGGGAGGGAAGACGAAGGCTGTGCTCAAATTTGATATAATTTGGCACAGGGCCGCGGTTATGTGATGTTTTTTTTTTTTTTTTTTTTTTTTTTTTTTTTGAGGGCTGAAACGAGCATCAAAGGGCGCGGGATTTTTTTTTTTTTTTTTTTTTTTTTTTTTGCTGAAACGAGCAGCAAAGGGTGCGTGGGATTTTTTTTTTTTTTTTTTTTTTTTTTGGAGTAAGGGTAATTAAGTGTTTTATATTTTTATTTTTTTGGATTTTAGAGATTTGAAAAAAAAAAATATTATAAAACATATATATAACTTAAATTTTTTTAACGACCAATAAATTAATGATTAACGACCAAAAATTATATTAGTCGCAATAGATATACCATTAACGATAACTTTTGACAATGGTCGTTAATAATATATCAATAACGATAAAAAAAAAAATTGGTCGCTAAATTGGTCGTTAATGGTCCAGTTTGTTGTAGTGACCCTAACCTTTCTATACAAACCAAACGTAAACTTAATCGTTTTATTTGAATCAAACCCTAACCCTAAACCACGACTTCAACTTTCATCTAAACCCTAACCTTTGAAGCTTAACATCATCAATACACCATTGTCGAATGCATATAACAATTACCACAAACCATACGAATCATCACCATTAGTAATCCATCACCTTTGAACCATATCAATTTTGCTCAAATCATCAAAACCCTCTTTTCCTCCTATTTGAATGTGATCAAACCTAATCCACCATCACCAATCCTTATCCTATTTATTATCATCACAATCGAAGCATGATCTCATCAATTTGTGAAATTCACCCTCCCACACACATCAATGATATTACTACTCTAGATTGTATTTTAATGAATATAACTTGTGGAAGAGTATTATCGGCCTAATAAATTATGATAAGTTGAAAATAAGTATATTTAATATTTATGATGATAAATGGAGGATTTGGATATAATTATATTGAAGATATAATATTTTTCATAAAATAAGGACTTTTGGCTATCTATAAAGGTATTTTGGTCAATATGGGTTAATATGGGAATTTTGGTATTTTAAAGTGTTAGGAGGATTAAAACATACTAATACTATCATTTGGAGTTATTAGAGTGATTATAAATGTTGTAAGTTTCCTAAAATGATAAAATGGCGTTAATTGGGAATAGTAACCTTAAAAATGGTAATCTTATTATCACATTTGTAAAACATTATATTTAGGCCACAAATCTTGGATATGTTGTGAATATTGGAGTTTTATTGATTTATATTGAATTTGGTGATTTTATGAGCCTTATGAGAAAAGTTACGACTTACCTTTGAAATTAGGGTTTCAGAGTTTTGTAATTAGTAACTTTTGAGATAGGGTTGCTATCGTATGTGTAAGATGTGGGAGTTAAACATTGAATTATGGGTATGTAGATAATAGTAATGTTTTAGGAAGATATACTAAATTAGGTGGGTAAATGATCAATATAGAAGAAGTTATGCCTAAATTGTGAAATTAGGGTTTAGGGAAAATAATGATCTTAACTTTAGAGAACGACCTTATGACTTGTGTGATGTGTTTACCTGCTTTAATGTGTTTTGTAATTTTAAACCAATCATGAATAAGAAATTAATAATTTAATATGAAAGATCATATGAGTCGGGCTGATGTGATGTTTTTCAGATTTGTTCCACCGGATGATAATAGTGACTCGGGAGTGTTTTATCTCGAGAGGTGTTTTTCAAATTAGTTCCATTGGATGATAATATTAGCTCAGGTGTATTATCCTTAAGAGGTGCTTTAGTCCGTTCCACTAGATTAAAAATAGTGGGCCCTATACTCATCATGAATAAGAGTATGAATTGAGTAAACTAATGGATAATATATTAATATTTAAAGTGGATTAAGACTAAGGTGATATTTTTAAATTTGTTCCATCAGA
The DNA here is from genome assembly GCA_039764185.1 of Tamarix austromongolica. Taxonomy (NCBI): domain Eukaryota; kingdom Viridiplantae; phylum Streptophyta; class Magnoliopsida; order Caryophyllales; family Tamaricaceae; genus Tamarix; species Tamarix austromongolica. The sequence goes on along the minus strand of CM077809.1, from coordinate 81,881,434 downwards.
TGATAATAGTGGCTCGGGTCTGTTGTCCTTAAGAGGTGCAACATATTAATGGTTAGAAATAATAAAGAGGCCTAGACTAGTATTTACCTTATGAGACTTTTTATAAATTGTATATGTACTTATCATCTATTATGAGTTTACGTATTTACCTTTATCCTTAATTCAATAGTATAAATACTTTACTCAGTACGTAGCCTACTAACCATTCTTTTTATGGGTGTTACTTATTCCCATGAGCAGATGACCCGGATATCTTTGTGCAGGTCTTTGAGGACCAATTGGATGATTCTACTACTTTTGATGCAATAAGTGGGGGAGGAGTGGCTTTTATCTATACTAGTATTTGGGCGAAGAGTTATGTTACCCACAAGATATTTTTACTCAGATACCTTTTGAACTCTTTGATCCATGGTATCTCTCAGTGAGTATTATATTATTGTAACCCAAAGATAATCTCCAAACTTGTATTTCTATTTATAAAAGCTTCTCTCATTTCTATTTACCTTATTTTACTATAAATGGTTTTAGTCTTGTGATTAATGTAAGGATAGTATGGTAAACTAAAATTATGTTAATTACAACGGAAACACATAATATTTTGATTATATATTTCCGCTGTAAATCAAAATTTTTAAGTAATAAAATTTGGAGTGTCACACTTTCTTTCTTTTCTTCTTTCTACTTGTTGTCAGCCCTTCTTCTCTCAATTTCTGTGATGCACCTTCTCCTTTACATCGTTATCCCTGCTCTTCTCCTCCATCTCTTATTTTCCTCTCTCTCTTTTTTTTTCTTGTCAAGCCTACCTGCATTCACTTTCCCCTCTTTTCTCTATTCTCACTTGCCCTTCTTCCCTTTACTCCATCCCCTCCCGCATTAGTTTTTCTTTATTATCTTTTTCTATGTCTGTTACCTATGCCTTTCTCCCTTTTTTTTCTTTTTTTCTTTTTGTTCCACCCTTCCCCACCTTCTTGTCTATTGTCTTCTTCTATGCCCTATTTGTTGGGCCTCATTTGCTTGGGTTGCTCGGCCATTTGGGCCTTTGGACCAAGCCTTTTTTTATTTTACCTACAAAACAAAATTAGAAGAATTAATGAATAATTTCATACTTTAAATCCATCAATTGTATATTATTTTATCTCAAATAATTAAATATATCATATTATTATCACTTAAGCATAGAATTATAATTATCCTAATATATTGTTCAAATAAAAGCCTAAAAACTAAGATTAATAGGATATAAAATATGCGTTCATAAGTACCCCACACTTAGCTTTTTGTATGTCATAAAGCAAGAAATTATTTGAAACGAAGAAAATAATGAAAATAAAACTAACTAGCTACTGTCATAGGTCTCACAATTGTACTTAGCATGTGTAACATGCCATTTAAACCCCTATGTCACCCTTAGAGGATAAATAATGTCTCTTGATGGTTTTATAAATAATATACCCACAAAATCACATAAAATTCAAATAAACACACCTCTAACACCCTTAACTATTTGTCTTGAAATATTTTACTTTCATAACATTTAAATGGCTAATTTCAACGTGACACCTCTAGCATTCAACCAAGATTCTACATTAGAAAATTTCAATACTTAATTTCAACGTATAGTTCACGTATAAACATGAAAGATATGAATAGATCAATAATATAGATGAAGATATACCACGCCTTGGTCACATAGACCCATTCTCAATATGGATATCCTCTATTTTACTATCTCTCATATTCAAGGCTATAAATGTTGTTGCGGAATAACATGCATTGAATGGATCCAAAACTAAAAATGGAATTAACAAGATAATGAACAATTTATAGTTTAAACAAAAAACATAATAATTAGGAGGAAATGGAGATATTTATTTGTGCACTTGTGCAATTTCAAGATGATTCACCTAATTAATCAATCAATTACACAAATTAGTACTTCTCTAACAATGGAGAACAGTATGAAGAAGAAGAAGTAGAAATTGGCTCGCATGTCTTTATGGCTAGGGTTTTCTCATATCTCTTTTATACCAGATAAAACTCTACTGAGGCAAAACAATGTGTTTCGTAACGCAATGAAAAAATACGGTTTGTGTTTAGGAAACACAGGTCCCCTATATTTATTTCCTTACTCTCAGCTTTTTCTCAAAACTCATTCAAAACGTTTTGTGAATAAACATGACCCATGTTAGTAACACGGGGGCCCTGTGTTTATTACAAAACTAACTATCCCAACTTGTTATCACCTAAAACAACTGGAGCACCATGACCAAATCTATCTCACATACTAAACCATGAAGCCACATAGTTTCCTAAAAAGCCTATGTCATAGCTATATACTCTGCCTTAATAGTGGACAAGGCGGTCACATCCTGCAAGGAAAATCTCCAACTAATAGCTGAACCACTAAGACAAAAAATATATCCACTGGTGAATCTTCTTTCATCAAGGTCTCCACCATAATCAAATTCCACAAATCCAACCAGCAAATCAACCAATCTCCCATACTTTATACGAGCTAATGTAGTACTCTTCAAGTACCTTATAATCCACATTACAACTTACCAGTGAGCCATCTCATGATTTGTTATATATCAAATCACCACACTAATAACTTGAGTGATATTAGGCCAAGTACACATTATATCATATATGATATAACCAACAAAATTCAAATATGGAATAGTAGCAATAAACTCCTCTTCTTTTTTGGATTCAGGACAATCCAATGTGAGTAACTAATTAAGTATTCATCAACTTGGCATCGATCATATGAAACCTCTCTAGCACCTTATTACCATAGGACTCTTATGACAAGTACAAAATCTTCCATCTACGATCTATTATGATCTCCATGCCAAGGATCATCTTTACAACCCCAGGATCTTTCATCTCAAACTCATTCTTCACCATTGCCTTCACCTTATGAACATCAAACATATCTTTTATTACCACAAGCATGTCATCAACATATAGCAAAAGATACACAAGTGAGCCACCCTTCATCTTCTTCAAGTACACGCGCTCATTATACTCACTCCTAGAGAAACCATATTCAAGCATAAACTAATCAAATAGTTTAAATCATCGTCTAGGAGACTGCTTCAGACCATACAATGACCTCTTCAATAGGAACACATGATCATTCATCCCTTCAAAAACAAACCCATCAAGTTTTCGCATGTAAATATCCTCCTCAAGCTTACTATACAAAAATGCAATTTAACATCTAACCGCTATAACTCTAGATCATGCATAGCCATAAATGTAAGCAAATTATGAATAGGAGTATGTCTAACAATAGGAGAAAATATCTTGTTATAGTCCACGCCTAAAATTGAATTGAATCCCTGTGAAACTAATGAGCTTTGTAACTTAGTCTCTCAACCTTTGGAGCTCCTTCTTTGAGCTTGCACACCCACTTCCAATCAACCATCTTCTTCTTCTTGGGTGCCTTTACAAGTTCCCACTTTTGATTCCTCAATAAGGAATTCATTTCTTACTCCATAACATTACACCACTTAACATAATAAGAACCCTCAATAACCTCTAAGAATGATGTTGGCTCATTCACATCAATAATAGTCTTTACACTAGATAAATTCTAGCCAGCCAATTCTTCAAAACCATACTTGATCGGGGGCTAGAATCACTACCTTGATCCACCTCCTTTGATACACCATCACAAGACTCAATCTTCTAGAGGAACACATACTCAATGAAGATAACATCCCTAATAGTTAAGAACTTGGATGTAATTGAGTTCCATAACCTGTACCTCTTCACTCTAGATGTAAAGATAAGAAAGAAACACTTCTTATCTCTAGGATCAAGTTTACCATCATTCACAAAAGCATAAGCAAGACAACCAAAGATATATAAATTAGCATAATCAACTGGCTTACAAGACTATAATTTTTCAGGCATCTTCAACTCAATGAACTGATTTGGTGATTAGTTCACCAGATATGCTCCCATGTGAACCTCCTCACCCCAAAACTCTATGCCTACCCCTCCTTGTGATAACATAGTGTGGCGTCTCGCTATCCCATAGTCTTGGTAGAAATTAGTTAAACTCTACTCAACAAACTCAAGACCAATATCTATCATGAGACACTTAACTTACTTCTTAGTTTGCTTTTCTAGCAAGGTCTTCTAGCATTTGAAAACACTTAACACATCATTCCCATCCTTTAAAAAATACACCCATAGCTTTCTAGAAAAGTCATCAATAAAAGTGAGCAAGTAATGTAAACCACCTTTATAAACCACTCTAGCTAAACCCCATAAATCTAAATGGATATACTTTAGATGTGCTTTCATACTATGCTTAGCTATTGAAAAACTAACCCATTTTTTATTACCAAACACACAATACTTTTAGAGAGCTCAGTAAGTTCTCTGACACTCATGTATCACAATCTCATGTTCCAAAGTCTTATAACATCTTAGTCTGTCAACCTCAATGATGTCATAGTAGCCGCCCCCATAATAGTGGAACCCAATAACTCATATAGTGTCCCAACTCGCTTTGCCTTCATCATCACTAGATCTTCTTTTGTAACTCTTAGGATACTATCCTCAATAACACATTGGCACCCATTACAATCTAATACACTCAAAGAGATAAGGTTCTCAGTCATCTCAGGGATATATCTCATGTTGGATAGTGTCCCGACTACACCATCATACATCCTCACCTTCACTATCCCGGTCCCAACAACTTTGCAAGCGACGTCGTTATTCATCAAGATAACTCCACCCTGAGTTACCTCGAACATCTGAAACCAACTCTATTTGAGACATATATGGTAAGAACACCCATAATTCAATATCCATATATCACTAATCTTGGTTTATCTATCAGTGGCCATAAACACATGTCCATCATTTTTTTCCCTAAGCAACAACAACATCATCCTTTATACCAGTTGACTCCACCAGGCTTCCTATTAGGACAAAACTTCCTAATATGCCCCTTCTTGTGACACCTATAGCATGTCACATGCTTTTGACAACTCTTCTACTTAGATTTGGACTTCTTACAGTTATCAAACCCCCGCTCCAAATTCTTCTCCCTTACAACAAGTCCCTCACAGTGTGAGTTCCCAGAAGTACCACTATCAGCTAACTAACTATCAATCAACTCTAATTGTAGCAAGGTTGGTTTCACATCTTCAAGGAATAACTTGTACTTCTCATACAAAATAGTCTCACAAAAATACTTAAAACGAGTAGGCAAAGAATACAAAAACATAATGGTAAAATCTTCGTCATCAAGTTTGACTTCTATGTTATACAAATCCATTACAATAGAATCAAACTTATCCAAATATTTAGCCAGCCATAATTAATTAATTACACACACACACACACACACACACATATATATGGCAATAAATAAAAGAAAATAAATATGGATGAAAATTTAACTATTTATTTGGATAAAAATTGCATATTTCTATTTAAAATATATTATTTTTGTCTTTTTTATCTTTTCTCCCTCGTTGCACTCTTTCTTCTCTCCCACTTGCACTAACTCTCTCCTCTCTCTTTTCTTCTTTCTGCCCACCTTCAACCGTCCTTCTCTCGGTTTTTGTGCTATGCCTTCTTCTTTGCGTCATCAACTCTGCTTTTCTCCTGTGTCTCTTCTTTTCCTTTGTCTTTTTTTTCCCTACTTTGGTTCACCTACACCAATTCTCTCTCTCTCTCTCTCCCTCTCCCTCTCTCTCCCTCTCCCTCTCCCTCTCCCTCCTTTCCTCCTTCCCTTTTGCTCCTTATGTCATCCCCTCTTGCATCAACTTTCTCCTTATTCTCTTCTCTATTTTTTTCTTTTCCCTTTTTTGTTCCGGCTTTTCCCCTCCTTCTCGCCTACCGTCTTCTTTTATGCCTCGTTTGCACTTTGGTCCTTTGAACCAAGATTTTCTTTCTTTTTTCCATATTTTATTTTATGTACAAAATAAAATTAGAAGAATTAATTAATTATCTCATACTTTAAATCCATCAATTTTATATCATTTTAGCTTATATAACTAAATATATAATCTTATTATCACTTAAACACATACTAGTAATTATCCTAATATATTGTTCAAATAAAAACCAAAATGCTAAGATTAAAAAAGTATAAAATATCTAAAAATTTGTGTCCATCACGAACCTACCAATTAGTTTGCAAACAAAAGTGAAAGTGTTAAAAAATTGAATTAAACTCTTACTTTGAAAAAAATTAGCTCATAAAACAAACTACGGCATTTTGGTGGCTTCCGTAGAGGCTTATCGTAATTGAAGTAGTTACTCATTTTCCTCAATTTGTATTGATGGAATTCCTCATAAAATAAAATGAGAGGGAGACACACAGAGAGAATGGATGGTCGCATGTGCTTCAATATAATTGAAATGAAACACTTATATGTAGATTTTTACAGGTATTCGTTTAACTACTTTAGTTTTGTTCAGTGGTAGAAGAGGTTATTTTAAGAACTCTTTAGGAATGATATGGAAAGGGAGAGGGGATTGATTTTCTATTCAACGTCCAAAGGTAGTCAGCGTTTTCAAAAGTGCATTCTGATGACAGATATACCATTCTGGGGTCGTGTGTGAATCAATGGTGCATTCATATTTTATTTTATTTTTATTTTCAAAATATAACTGTTTTAGAACAAACATGTTTTAAAATTTTATTTTTATTTAGTTCTCTGTTGTTAGACGATTCAATTTTTAAATTAAATTACCATTAGGTAGTTGGGGGGAGTTATTAAGGGGGTGTTCCCTTAGTTACCGAGTATAGCTAGCGCTTAATTAGCCCTATATGTGCAAATAATAAAAGATTTGTTGGGCAAATGCTGTTGAAATAAGTTTTAATAATAAAATCAATTATTGAAGCATTTTACTAGTTTTCTAAAGATATATGTACTACAAAAGTTGTTGGACGTACAGTATTATATTTTAAAAAATCAAATAAAGGAGTAGCCTTTGTTTGATTTGATCCAAACCCGTCCTAGAACGTCTTATTTGGATTTTTCTTTCTCATACTATATATATATATATATATGAGACACTATTTAGCATACGTCTCTACATAGGGATTTGCACTAGAGGAAAAGATCGCAGCTCTTAAAAAACCTGCGATCGAAGCCATTGAACTAGCTAGAATTGCCGCAACTTGTCAACATTCATGCTCCAAGCAAAATCATGATACTTGATTTATAAGATTGCATGCAGCTCTTGTTTAGTAAGAACACCATTGGTTATACTTGATCATGTGAAAAGTTAATCTTCATGTTGAGCAATGTCGATGAAAGATATCATCGAAAACTATCTCCATCTCTAACACCACGACTCCTATGGAAATTGTTATGAATCCTTGGTCCAATTGAGGATGAGTTTGGTGTTTTGGAACTTGTGTATAGGGATCGAGCTCGTATCCAAATAAAAAGGTGCCAAAAATAGGCATTCCAAGAACCATGCAAATACAATTAAGAAAAATGAGATTAGAATCTTGATTTCTTATTATACTATCCAATAGAAGAATTCAAGAACACAATAATGCTCATTGTGTTTTACTTTCTCCAACCAATATCTAGAGTTTTATTTATTTATTTATTTATTTATTTATTATCTATGTCTAATGAATACAAAAGAAATAAAACTAGTACAAAGAAGTGTTCCTATGATTTATAGTTCACACTCAATAAAGTAAAGTAAGACTTGGATTGACCATTTAATCAAGATCTATATTTAGCAAATGCATATAAGGCTTGATCCCAAAACCATTGTGTAGTAAAAGGAAAAAGAAAAACATGAGAGCAAGAAAATGAAAAAAAAAATATTGTAGGATATGGAGTAACAAAACTAGTTCCCACTACTACACAATAAGAATTTAGTAACGATTCAATTAAGGCATGAACCATCGTCAAAGTTTCTATTATCATATATTTGATAATGGTTGAAAATTTGTCATCAATAACCTCAAAAAATGTACTAACAAGGACAAAGTCTACACTTGAATGGTTCTTCCAATAAATGCTATCAAATATTAGGTTTTGATGACAAATTTTAGCCAAAATTGTTATCAAAAGTCCAAATCAAGGAAGTTACTACAAATTCTAATAATGGTTTGTGAGAGAAACGTTATTAAAAGTTAATTTTTTTTAGATAACAATAAAATCAAGAAATGTGAGGGACTTGAACCCTTATAATTCTCAATAGAACTATATGCCAAACACTCTATGAGCTTTCAATTTCTTCACTAAAACTCATCAACAGATAATAAGCGTCGTACTAATTTGACTTCAACAACAATCCAATAATATGTTGTTATGAACATAATACTTATTTATACCTAGTGTACTTGTCAAGGGTATAGATAGTATTACTTGTTGAACAAGCTTTTATAATTGAAAACATACCTAGAGATAATAGTTTTAGCCATGTCCATCCTAAATACAAATTGTGTGTGAGAATGAAATTCAAACCTATAGATGTTAGCTATGTGCAAGGAGAATGAGAGAGAAAAAAATTGACTTCAATTGCAAGAAAATTAGGTCACAAAGAATAAGTAACCGAAATCAACCATTGTAGAAAAGAGTTAATTGGTGACTCGAATTACAACGGGCCATTGGGCACCAAGGAAATGCCCTAAACTTTGAAGCCTCAAAAATTTCAACCAAAACCTTAACTAATTTGGTCAATAAAGACACCAAAGATAGTGTGAACAAAGATAAGAGAGAAAAAAGTGCATACATAAGAGAGAATCATGAATTAAGAGTGAGAGAGATGGAAGATAAATCTATAATGAAAGAGAAAAAGAAAACAAGTTGAATTGCAATGAAAAACACAAGCTCTTCCCACCGAATTATTCAACTCTATTTTCTCATATTCAAGAGAGTAGTTCTAAAAAATAATCAAAATCAAGAATGAGAGAGACAGAAGAGGCAGATGCACCTGGAAAGGGAGTCCAAAATAGGAATCAATCAGGAAAATAGTGTTTGTGATATTGAAGATCAGGGAAGGGGAGCTTCAAAATACTAGAAGAGAGAGTCTATAAGAGAAATCGACAACGAAATGAAATATTGACATGCGTAGAGATCGACCAATTTTTTTTCAAGTGTAAATAATAATTTTGATAATTATTTATCCTAAAAATGATATTGACAATTAATTTTTTTAATTGTTATTCAAAATTAAATCATTGATAACAATTATGCTTGTAACCATAATTAAAACCATATTAATAAAAATTAAACCGGTTAGGTCACTGGTATGGTTCCATATAACAGTTCTCTAGAACTTGGAACTAGTGAAAACTGATAAAAAATTGGTCCAACTAGAAAAAGCTAGTGAATCGGTCAAAAGCCAAAAAAAATAGTTAGATTTGTATATAGTTTCATTTTATTTATTTATTTTTACATATTTTACATTTTTTTATCTTAATATGTACCACTAATTTGACTACTAAATCAGTAAGTTATCGAATCGGTTTTTCAAACTATTAAAACTATCCCTTAGTGCATGGAAGAAATATTACAACTTCCAATATTGGTTTTATATTAACGAGTTAAATACTATTTCTGTCCCTATAGTTTGTTGTTTATCTATTTTAGTCCCTGTAAAAATATTTGTTTTAATCCCTATAGTTTGCAACATTATCTATTTTGATCCCTATAAAAATAAAATATTTATTTTTGTTTCTATAATTTGGAACTTTATTTGTTTTGATCCCTATAAAAATAAAATATTTATTTTAGTCCATGTAGAATCACTTTATATTCAAATTAGTGCATGAACTCTATATTAACATACTATTACAATTTAATCTCCATAATTTCTCTCCTAGTAAAAAATTACATTCTAGCCACCTAATTACTTAGTAATATAATTATTAATCTATTACTAATTTAAAACCTAATTACATCTTAGTAAGCAAATTATATCCAAATTGGGTTGGAGAATGATGGGTTTGATTTTTTTATGGTTGGTATATGATTTTAAAAAAAATTAAATTTATAATTAGTAATATATTAATAATTATAATACCAGATAAGTAGATGATTAGATGTAATTTGCTTACTAAGAAAAAGAAAATATAAAGATTAATATGTATTAATAAGTTAAAATTATGTTCACGGACTAACTTGAATATAAAATGATAAAGTTACAATTGATAGAAATTAAAACAAATATTTTATTTTTAAGGGATCAAAACTAATAAAATTACAAGAAAATATATTTAACTTTATATTAATCGTTATTTGTTCATTGTTTCTAAAGATCACAAGACTCGGCCAATCTTGTTTAATTAATCATCATTTTATTGTATTTTTTTTCCTCTAATAGTTCTCACCGAATATTAATGCTGACAGTTTATTTATACGATACAGAACTGAATAATTTTAGTAGCTGATGTATTTGGGCTGGAAAGTTAGGGTGCCATTTCTTGTCGGTGGCATTGCTTTAATAAATATATAGATTCTCTGTTGTTATTAGAGATTATTTATGTTGCAATGGCAGTGGCCGAGCCAAATAGGGACTGTAAAGAGGCTACTACAGACTAAACTAATCAACAAGTTTTCGTTGCTCGATGAGAATATAGAGGAGCTGGACCGCTTGGCTCGTGGGATTCAAACATATGGCAGAATGCAAAACCTCGATCGCAATTCATTCATTTCATCCGGACAATGAAAACACGTCTCCTTTTTGAGTCCAGTGTCAAAAAGCAGCCAAATTGCTGTTACTAATCTGGCAGAAATTTGTCCAGAAAATGGACCACAATCAAGGAGCAGAGATGAGATTGTGCAAGCTATAGTATTGAACAATAAAATTGCGTGCCAGAATGAAGGCCGATTTGAATGTCCTCGGCGAACCGCGATAGGCTCTTGTATTTTTCTGTGACTGCAAACAAATACTCCACTATTCTGACATGTGTGACACTGAAAACTAAGAAACTTCGGCCATGGCATTGTCATGTGGGCGGCCACGCACATGACTAGATGCGAACTCACGACGGATTCCCTGTGCCAAATTGTGGGAAGACGAAGATAGAACCGTAAATGGACCAGCCGAATTGTATATTTTTTAATTTAATTTCAACTTATTTAATTAAATAAATTTAAAATAAAATTTATGTTTGATTTATTCAATTAAACAAACAAACGGAACTAAACTTTTAGTGATCTAAGCTGAACTAATCTTACTTAACAAATTTATTAAATGAATCGTGTTTTAGTTTATTATAATTGGACGAGGTTCATGTAATAAACGAATCTAAACGTAACTTATTTAATTAAATAAACGAGTTAATTTAAACTTTTAATAAATTAAGCCGAGTAAAATATCGAACTGATGCGGCTTATTTACGGTCATACACACAACATTAATCTTACTAGTAATAAAGAAATCTACGTGCCCACTGGTAGCCAGCAGCAGAAACATCCAGCACCAAGAAGCAACTAGACAAACCTTACCTAGCTTAGCTACATCTCCAGATTGACACCCTGATGTGTCCCGTGCATTCCTACGTGTGCCCAGTAATTCCCACAGTCGAGGCAGCTCGTTTCACCTTCACACTTATTGAAGAGGTAGCTAGCGGCCTTGGAAACGTGATATATGTTAACAATCATCGTGACAACCATAAACATTGGCCCCTCCTATAGAAAATTAGAAAACCCTTCCCACAATCATATGTAGGTCAAGTTTGGGCATAGTCATATGACAATATTAGTCTGATAAGTAATTTTCGTAGCACCCACCTGCTATTAGGCAGGCATGCCACCGCAGCCAGCAAAAATACCCTGCATATCCACATATGCCAGCTTGAATACTGAAGGAAATCGCTCTCCGCCGATTCCATTGAATCATCAAAATATATATCAGTTTACATGAGCAATGGTCAGTCTAAGCAAAAATACCCTGCATATGCACATTGTTTCTCGTATGCTTAGACTATCCCGGAAATCATTAAATAGAACGCGCTGAAGCCCTTTTGTAAAAATATCTGCAATTTGGTAACGGGACGGGACATGTAGCACGCGAACTTCGCCACGAGCCACTTTTTCACGGACGAAGTGAATATCCATCTCAATGTGTTTGGTGCGTTGATGCTAAACGGGATTGCCAGATAAGTATATCGCACTCACGCTATCACAATAAACTAGAGTAGCCTTGTGAATAGGACAATGCAACTCTAGAAGTAAATTTCTGAGCTAGCACGAATCAGAAACAATATTAGCAACACATCTGTACTCCGCCTCAGCACTGCTACGAGAGAGAGTGGGTTGGCGCTTCGAAGACCAAGAAATTAAATTATCTCCGAGGAATACGCAATAACCAGAGTTAGAACGACGGGTGTCAGGACAACCACCCCAATCCGCATCTGTATATGAGATAATACGATCAATATTGGACTTGTACAAGTGAAGACCAAAAGAAAGAGTACCCTGAATATAGCGTATGATACGCTTAAGAGCACTCATATGCGCATTAGTTGGAGCATGCATATGAAGGCAGATTTGCTGCACGGCATAGGAAATGTCTGGCCGAGTGAATGTAAGATACTAAAGAGATCCTGCAAGGCTACGATACGTAGTCGTATCATCATAGGGAGTATCTGCGGTGGCACTAAGTTTGGACTTAGTGTCAACAGGAGTAGGACAGGAACTGCAGTTAGACATTCCGGCACGTTCAATAATTTTGGCAGCATATTGTGTCTGAGATAGGAAAAGACCTTGGGCATGACGAATGACGGCAATACCCAAAAAGAAACTCAGAGGACCAAGATCCATCATAGCAAATTCAGAAGCTAAGAGAGTAATGATATACTTACGAAGACGATCAGAAGAAGCTGTAAGTATAATGTCATCCACATATAATAGAATATAAGCAACATCAGACCCATTCTTGTAGATGAACAAAGAGTGATCTGACTTACTGTGAGAGAACCCAATGGTAGCAACAAAATCAGCAAATCTTTAGTACCAAGCACGAGGTGCCTGTTTCAGCCCGTACAAAGATTTTTTTAAAAGGCAAACATGATCTGGATAATTGTGGTCACGAAAACCCATGGGTTGATGCATATAAACTGTTTCATTGAGATGACCATGTAAGAAAGCATTCTTGACATCCATTTGATGAATGGGCCAAGAGTGAGAGAGAGCAATGCTGAGAACTGCTCTAATGGTGGCAGGTTTAACCACGGGGCTAAACGTCTCATCACAGTCAACACCTTGCTGTTGAGTGTTCCCATTACCTACAAGACGAGCCTTATATCACTCAAAAGAACCATCAGAGTTATGTTTGTGGCAAAAAATCCACATCAATCGAATGACATTCACATTAGGCGGCCGAGGAACTAATTCCCAAGTCTTATTATCAATTAAAGCATTAAATTCATCCAACATTGCACGTTTCCAATTATGGTCACGAAGGGCACTAACAGGATTTTTTGGAACAGGAGAAATATCCGTAGTGGTGGAAGTGTAGTAATTGGAATAGTATTTAGGGTTGGGTTTGAAAATGACATTTAAAGCATGAGTGGTCATGCGAAGCGATGAGAGGTTAAGAGGCCTCGGAGTGTTGGGAGGAATATGCAAATGTGGGGAGTGCATAGACGGTGTGGGGGAGGATGGGCCAGGGGAGTGAACCGGATCACCTAAGGTAGAGCCATCCAATAGAGAAGGTGGAGTAGTGGGTTGCTGCGACATCTGGCTCAAAGGAGTAGCAGAGCGAGTGGAGGCAGCAGGAGAAGGTGCGGAATGTGGACCCATGTGAGACGGCGGCCCAGAGTGAGAAAGAGAGGACGAGTTGGGCTGAGGGTGGAGGTCAGGTGGCAAATTATGTGTGGTGGTATTGTGAGTTAGATAATGAAATAATTGAGGATTAATATTATCACTCAAAAAATCATAATGCGAGGGTGGCGAGTTTTGTAGTTTGGAAAAGGAAAATTCGGTTTCAACAAAACGCACATGACGACAAATTATGATTTTACCACTAGAAATGTCATAGCATTTGGAGCCACGATGATTAGGAGCCGGCCCTAAATAAGCACAAGGATTTGACCTTTCTTGTAATTTATGGATGGTAGAAGAGGGAAACAATGGAAAACATAAGCAGCCAAAAACAAGCAAACTCAAATAATTAGGATCACTTTGATAGAGGAGTTGAGTGGGGGATTGATAATTTAAGACCTTGGAAGGAAGGACATTGAGAAGATATGTAGCCATAAAGAGAGCATGATGCTAAAAAGAGGGTGGCATAGAGGCATGAGAGAGAAGAGTCCGGATGATATTATTTATGGATTTGATGTGTTATTCGGCCTTTCCGTTTTGAGGAGAAGTATGAGGACATGAGAGACGGAAAAGCATGCCATGTGTCTCAAAGAATTGTTGAAGTGTGCCATTTATGTATTCTGTTCCATTGTCACACTGAAAGGTTTTAATATTACGTTCAAATTGAGTCTTGACGAAAGCATGGAAAGATAAGAAAAGGTGTTTGACTTGAGATTTCTTTGCAACAGGAAAAGTCCACAAAAATTTGCTATAGTCACCAAGAAACAAAACATAATAGCAATGGCCGGAAGTACTAACAATAGGAGAAGTCCAAAGGTCACTATGAATAATATCAAATGGAAGAAATGTATATGACACCGAATCATAAAAAGGAAGTTTGGAATGCTTCCCAAGAGGACAAGAAGAACATAAAGTTTTACAAGCCTTATTACAATCAATAAACTTGTTATTATGAAGAGACTTAAGGATAGCAGTGCCCGGATGACCTAAACGGTTATGCCAAATAGTTGAAGGCAAAGCACTAAAAACGGAATGATTGTTGGAAGAAATGGCTTGAGAGTTGGAGAAAAGTGGATATAAGTCCCCCGTGCTATCACATCTCATTAATCTGGTCCTCGTCTGTAAGTCATTGACAGAAAAACCGAAAGGGTCAAAAGAGATAGAAACCATATTATTAGTGGTAAATTTACGAACAGAGACTAGATTTTTAATGAGCTTGGGAGCATGTAACACATTGTTGAGGGTAAATGGGGGATAAGGAGGAGGTAATTTAGTGCAACTGTGACCAACAATTGGAATTAAATGACCACTGCCAACAACAATGTTATGATGCTTTTTGCTCGAATTGAAATAAGAAGAGAGAATACCTGCATATGCCGTCATGTGAGATGTAGCACTAGTATCCATGTAGTAGTTCCCATTGGGTTGAGAGAACGAAAGAGCATGCATAGCAGCCTCAATGTCTGTGGGTGTATAGCTAGGAGCCGGAGGAGCAACAACATTGAAGGCTTGAGGTTTGGGCCCAAGTAAGCCCGACCTAGGAGATAGGGGACGTTGGGCCATTGGATTGGGCCTTGGCAACCAAGAGTATGCGGGAAAAGGGCAAGGAGAAATAGGCCAACTACCCCAACCAGGCTGCCACATCTGCTGCCACTGTGGCGGGGGTCCCTGCTGATGTGGCTGCCACTGGTGCTGCTGAGGAAGGGGCTGACTAGGACCTGCCCCATTTGAATGCGGGTGAGTCTTTTTCTTCGCATTATTTTTCGACTGATGGCACCCTTTACTGTTGCTGTTCCATTTGTTGCTGGTAGATGAGGCAGAAGAGAGAGAAGAATCAGCGGCAACCATTGCAGCACCACTAGACCGACTGCCAGAAGCACCTACTTCACGAGCTTGATGGGCCTTGATAGTTCGTTCCGCCATTTTCAACCTAGAACGGCAACTCTCAAAGGAAGGCAAGGGTTCTTGATTTTGGATAAAATCCACCGTACCACTATACGCCTCTGGTAATGAGCCGGTGAGACGTAAGACCAGACGGCCATTGGTGACTGGAGCATCAACATCAGCCAATCTATTCGCCAGAGATTGTAAGTGATTACAATAATTATCAATCGAGTTGAAATTCTCAAAAATAGCATTGGTAAAGTCCTCCTCGAGATGGTTAGCCCAAGAGGATTTGTTGTCCTGAAACAGAGCTTCAAGACGATTCCACGCCCCTGCTGCCGTGTCGTTTCGTTTGAGGATAGCGTGAAGAAAGTCGTTAGAAATGGTGTCGTAAATCCATTGTACGACAACAGCATCCAGACGCTTCCAAAGATTCGGATCAGCCGACTTAGCTACTTCATAGGCACCCTGAGCTTTCTCCTCCATTGGTGGAACCAAATGATCATAAAGATCATGAACCCTAGCAAGATTAGCAAACAGGGTAGCCCAAGAATGATACAGACCGTGCTCATTGTCTAAAGTTACTAGAACAAGAGATTTAACATTGGTGATGGTGAGGGAGGAATGAAACTTGGGTGAGTCTTCCATGAATAAACATTGAAAAGGGAGAAGGGAGAAGAAGAATGAAGAAGAAGATAGGTACGGCTAGGGTTAGGAGAAGAGGATCGAGAGACGCTCTGATACCATGAAGGAAATCGCTCTCCGCCGATTCCATTGAATCATCAAAATATATATCAGTTTACATGAGCAATGGTCGGCTACAAATCAGCCAACTGATTGCTAAAATGCTGGAGATTATATACTAACTAAATTAAATATATATACACAAAAAATAGAATATATGCTAGATATATTCTAACAAATACCTCTTAATCCAAAAGCTGGCTTGAATACGCGCATAAATAAGTATGGAATGGCCCAAAAGACATTAGACATGTTTGGTGTAGGGACTCATGGCTTAATATTCTTGATTGCTTTGTGACTTTACCTGCGATTATAATAGCTGGAAGGATGGACTAGAAGATGGGACGATGGTTCTCCCTGTGAACATAAGTAAATGATTGCCCATGCTCTATCATCTCCCTAACTCTGAGCCACAGCCCAATCTCTCTCTCTCTCTCTCTCTCTCTCTCTCTCTCTCTCTATATATATATATATATATATATATATATATTATGCACAGTATACGAGGTTAAGGTGGCTACATAGTATTAAAAACCAAACCAGACAGGGCAGTCCGACCGGTGAACCGACGAACCAGTTGGGTCACTGGTCAGATTCTATGTACCGGTTCTCAAAATTTCAAAACGAGTAAAAATCGCTGAATCGATCAAAAAATAGGTTGGTGAACCGATCAAAAAAATGGTTGGGAGCAGGTCAAATTCATGTTTAGTTTAATTTTTTTATATATTTCACATTTTTAACTTAATATGTAGCACTGGTCTCACCAGTGCAAACCACTAGCCCTACCAGTGAACCAGTTATGATACCGGTCCGATTTTTAAAACTATAGACGGCTTAGATCAATGTAGATAACAAAAGCATGAACCCTATTTGGGAACACGGGGGCACTATTTTCACCAACACCTTATTGTGCAATTCACCAATTTCCTTTGGCTTCAAAACGCAACTACATTTCCAAACACACCTTAGTCATGTTTTCAACAACACCTTGGCCATGTCTCCAAATGCCCATGTTTGAAACACACCTAGTCATGTTTTCCTCTAAGATATTCTATTCAACCATACATGCATGTTCCATTGTGCTCCTCCATGAGCTTCACACTCGATGAATCTTAATTTCTCAGACTCTACCATACAATAGGGGGAAAAAATCCTTAATCTAAATACATCAGTCAAGTACCTCCATTAATATAGATTTCCGAGGGCTTAGAGTTAGGTTCATACACATTTTAAGTTGATCCCCTACAAAGAAAGAGTTTTAGGTAACTCTTACCACTATGTTGTCAATATAATGTGATTACTGATGAAATTATAGCCTGCTACTAGATGTGGTTGGTGTCTTGGGTTCCTAAGGTCCTAGATTCAAATATTCCTCTCTCAATATTTGTGTACCTTTATAGTGATTGTTACACTAATATTATAAAATTGTACTCACATTTGCAAGGTATATTGAAGTGAATTATGATTGCCATGTTAGAATACAAAGGCACATCAAGCAACACATTAAATGACGTGCTAGAAGACAAATTATTTAAAAAGAATATAAGTATGATTATATATATATATATATATATATATATATATATATAATGCCTTTTAATCCACCATAACAATGGTTTCAAATATAACATGTGGCATATGGATCATAAAAAAATTGTGCAAATCAAAATATTTATGAAACATTCTTTTCATACAAATTTAATTCAATAATATTGTTCAACCCAACTATATGAATGGTCCAAAATTTTATATGCAAACTATTCTCGTACAAGGAACATAACCGTGGTCCTAAATTTTAGATGAATTTACATATCTTTAGAAGCAATTTGAGAACAAAATCACATGAAATGTTTGACAAAATCCTAATGACTAAAATATTATAAAATGTATTTTAATCATATATTATATTCTTTTTTGATTACTTTATTTTAATGATGATTTGTAGCACCTGGAATGTGATTCAAGGCACTCCCAATGATGATTATTACAACATGAATTAGCTATCACAATATTCTATAATTAAATCAGGTCACTTATATAATATAATGAATGATCATTGTAGTTTTATTTGATGATTTTTTTTTGTTTCAATTGATGATTGTTGTAGTTTTGAGCGATGATTCATATAGTTTCAACGGAATATTATTCTCATTTTAATAGATGATTACTCATGTAGTTTCAATTCATAGTTATTGTAGTTTCAATCGATGATTATCGATGTTTTAATTTGCAATTACGATTCTTCATCTTTAAATTGATAATGATTATTATAATTTACTTTATGAATATAAATGCCACCATTGTTCACAGCAGCCAACATTTGTCATTGTTGTTGGTTACCACCTTTATTCGCCATTGTTTGCTAGCTTTGTTTACTGGCGCCTTTGAGTATGATGCTATGCAGAACATATATATAGCTAATCTTAAGACTAATTTAAGATTAGTTATATATAATCAATATGTAGTGCTATGCTTATTATAGTTTCAAATGATGCTTTAATTGACTTATAGTTTTTTGTAGATGATTGCTTTATTTTAATGGATGATTGATACTTCTTATAGTTTCAATTAATGATTATTGATGTTAAAATCATAGTATTAAAAACCAAACCAAACCGATCGGGTCACCATTTATATTTTATGTACCAGTTCTCAAGCTCTCGGAACTAGTGAAAACCAGTCAAAAACTAGTCGGACTAGTAAAGATAGGTGAACCGATCAAAAAAATGGTCGAGAGCTAGTCAAAGTCATGTGTAGTTTAATTTTTTATATATTTCACATTTTTTGACTTAATATATACCACTGGTCCGACCAGTCTAAACCACTGGTCCGACCACTAAACCAGTGAACCAGTTATGATATTGATTTGGTTTTTAAAACTATGGTTAAAACTATAACACCCTAAAATTTCTTATCCTTAATTTTTGGGAACTTAACTCTTCATCCTTACCTAACCCTAGATTAATAACCTTAGTTTAATCCTTGACCCAAACTTTTCCCATGATAATAATATTTTATTTTCCTAATTAATTTGGTTACCTAAAATTTTCCTATGCTAATCATGTTTTATTTTCCTAATTAGTTTGACTACCCAAACAAAAACGCTAACTATGACTAATTACACACTCAACCCTAAGCTCTTACCTCATAAAATTTTCATTAAAGTGTAAAACATTTTACCTCTTTTATGCCTCTTTGTTTGTACACAAACCCTTTATAACACAACCCCCTTGGCATGCCTTACCTTGAACTCCCTCATGCTTCCTTTTCTTTTCATGCATCAAAAACCTTTTTATCCCTCTCTACCCAATAATAAGACTTCTCCTTCCTCCTTGTGTAGTTGTCAATCTCTAAATTTCTTGTGAAATGAAACTCTCGACTCTCTCTTCCTCCTCTGGTTGGTTTTCCATTTTCTTCACACTAAATTTGAGTTATTTTTTAGTCACCCTACGCTGCACCACCTCCTTTTGCATTGATCCCTTATGCTCTAAGCAACACCATTTACATCCTTCTCATGCATAAGGGCGTGCATCCGTCCAAAACTGGACTAGACTAGATGAACTTAGACTTGACCAATTTTTTTTAAGCTTGGTCTAGATTTAGTAAATTATACACTTTTTATATTTAAAATATGTATTTTTTTAGATAAAATATTAATGAGATTTCAGGTCGAACTGGACCAAATAGGACCAAAACTAGTTGAGGACCAATTTTTTTTTTACTTCGGGACCAAAACCCGGATTGAAGACCAAAAGACTTGTCCGGTCTTGGACTGGAACCCTTAATAACCAACCGGTCTAGTTTAAAATTCCGGTTTAAACCGATTTGTGAACATCCTACTCATATAGCCACAACCACCCACAGACACAACCAACACCCCAACAACACTAACCTCGTGCTCTAACACGCACCAATGTTTCCCATTATGCAACTCTAGGACCATTTTCCACCATAGACACAACCAACACCCCAACAACACTACCCTTATGCTCTAACATGCACTAATGTTTCCCATTATGCAACTGCCATTTTCCACCCATAGACACAACCAACATCCCAACAACACTGCCCTTTCTAGAAAGATTCTTTTAATCGAGTAACGCCTTATTTTTCCCTTAATCATTCCTTCCTTCCTTCCCTTGCTAAAATTTATTAGTTTTTCCTAAACCTTTTGTCTATCTTGTTAGGTAATTGGAATAAGGTTTTAGGAGTATTATTTGCTGAGAGACTGGTGTAGCTATGTAAGGATACACAACTCTGGATTAGGGTTTTGTGATGATATGTGTTTATTTTTAGGTAGATATCAAGTTAGCATATTTTGTTGCTAGAAAGCATGTTTTGGGTTATTTTATCTTGTATTTATGCGCTACAATGTGAAATCACGATTTAATGTGATATTACTATATTTTAGACCATTCTAGCCATGTTCTTAAATTCCAAGCATGATGTTGTAATTTTGCATTTTCATTAAGCATGTTGTTAGGTGATATATCATGTGATCAAGTGTTTTGGTGAATAATAGGTTGAGGCTTTATTTTTTTGCTTTTTGGACTTTGAATTTTTATTGGGCCTTTGAGATGATTTAATTAACACTGATTTCGTCTTAGGGTATTTTGAGATTATGTGTAACACTGGTGAAGTTTGGTGAATATTGAGATTTGGATAATATGAAATACCCCAAAATCCTAATTTAGAAATTATAGTCAAATAAGGATTTAATAGAGAAATTAATTAAATAAATTATTTTATTAAAATAAAAGGGAATTAATTAAGGCAAATAAAGAATAAAATAATAAATAATTTAATTAGAAAAAATTAGGGTGTTTTGCTAATTAAAATGGAAGTTAAAGAAAATTTATTCAAAATAGCCCAAATTAATCTAAAAAGGGATTTAATTATTATTTTCTAAATATTATTATTTTAAATAATAATCCAAAATGCCAAATACCCGAAATACCCCAACCCACCTATTTTCTCTTTCTTCCCTTTTTCCTTTTTCTTCTTTCTTTTCCTTTTTCTTCCTTTCTCTCCTTTCTCCTTTCTTCTTCTCTTCTTCCTCGAAATGGGCCAGCCCGCCGGCCCAATTCCCTTCTCCTCCCTTCCTCGTCCCGTGCGGCCCAAGCCTGTATCATTTTTTTCTTCCCTGCACCCATCACCTAGCCAAACCACCTCTTTTCTTTTTCTTTTTCTTTTCTTCTGGACTGCTCGGTCTAGCCTATCATCTTCCTCCCCCCTCGATCACGACCTGCAGCCCTTCTTTTGCTGGCCGCCGCCATACGCCATCTGGCCTTTTTTCCCTCTCTCTCCCACTATTTTCCTTTCCTTTTTCAACCCCAACCAACCCCACAGCTCCCCTTCACGCGTGCCCCTTCGTTTCCCTTCTCTCCCCGACCTAACCTACCCTGCCATGGTAGAACTACACCACCTGCCACCGCCGTCCGGTGGTCCTACCCCACTTTTCCTCTTCCTCCCACGTTGTTTTCCCATCAATTTGGCCTATAAATACCCCCATAGGAAGCCATAATCAGGTCTTTCTTTTTACAGCCCATAAATCCCGATCTTGCACCACCACCCGATCAGACGCCAATTCCGCCACTGTCAACCATATCTGCCGCCCACACCGCCCATCAAACCCTCCCCTGCATCACCCTCTGCAGAACTAAGCCACCCTCCTTCCTCGATTTTCCCTGCACAAGCCACCCCGGGTGTGCAAAATCACCATCCCGATCAACCACTTTGACCCCCTCGCAGCCCTTTGCACCACCATCCACCACCAATTCAGCCACAACAAATGCCTCCTCCACCCTCCAAAATAACCAGAGGACATTCCTCTACCTCCCTATAACTCCATCTCCCCCTTCATCCCTCTCCTTCTCCCTTCTCCACCTTCCACCACCTTCGCCCACCACACTTGTCGCTGTGTGCCACCACCTTTGGCTGCACCACCACCTTCATTCCACCCCTCTCCACCTGAGGCACCCTCCACCGCCTCAAACACCCCCTCATTCCCTCTCCTCTAGCCTATACCCCCACCTCTCTACCTCTCTTCCTCCTCCACCGCCGTCGTCGTGCGCCGCCGCCGGTTCCACCACCAACCCTAGGTGGTATTCTAATTTCCCCAACCCCTAAACCTTTTTTTTACATAAGTGTTAGTAATTTTTAGTAATATTATTATTATTATTATTAATGTTATTGTTATTATTATTATTATTGTTATTATGTTACCACTCTTATTATTTAACCTAACTTTAGAAATATTTCTAACTAATGTTATTATTATTAAAGGGCTACAACTTTAGTATTATTATGATTATCTTTATTTTTGTTGTTGTTGTTGTTGTTATTATTATTATTATTATTATTATTATTATTATTATTATTATTATCATCATCATCATCATCATCATCATCATCATCATCATCATCATCATCATCATCATTATCATTATTTTCTTGCTAATACTATTAATACTAAATTTGGCCATTATCACTTTTATTATTAGTGTAAATATTGAGACCCTTATATTACTATTACCCTTTTCGATTATTATTATTATTATTATTATTAGTAGTAGTAGTAGTAGTAGTAGTAGTAGTAGTAGTAGTAGTAGTACTACTACTACTACTACTACTACTACTAGGGTTTGGGTCGATATTAGTATTATCACTAAAACTAATAGTATTATTATTATTATTAGTAATTTTAAAACTGCTACCTTTAATACTATGAATATCACTATGACTATTTTAACATAAACCATGATGGCTACAAAGACTTGTTTTGGTTAGTAGTAGCATGATTAATTATTTGGAGGATCATAATCATACTTTTAATTATAAAACTACTATTATCATCATTAGCCCTAATAGTGGATTATAATAAGGGTAGGATAGGAATAATGGTAATTTGGTAAGAGGGAGATTAACCCATAGTATTTCCCTCTTATAGGTGAATCAAGTCAAAACCCTAAGGAGGCGTGGGAATGTGCTCTGAGCCTGGTGTCGGTTTAGGTAAGGATGTAGCTAAGGCCTATGTGTATTGTGTGACTTGTATGCCATGGATGTTATATACCATGCTATGTTGTGTATCATATGGTTATCATTAACTTGTCTTATGTGTAGCGCAACTTGGAGTTGAGGTTTGTTCATGTGTGTCCTTATGGCATGAGTATAATATATATATGTGGTGATTATGACGTGATATGATGTGACCCTCTAGGACATGCATACTAAGATGATTGATAATATGATATGGGGATGAAAGGATAAAAATGAAGAAAATGGCAAGTGAGTTCACTAAAGAGGACATGAGGTTGACCAAACTACCTCATGATCTATGAGAGGAAAATAAAGAGGAAGAGGTGATCAAAATGAATGAGAGATGGGAACCTCACATGGGAATTCTAGGATTTGCATGGGAACTTCGAAGGTTTGCATGGGGTGGATAAAGTTTTCATGGGGATGATCCTTACGTGAGAAAAGTTATTTTCGGGTGTAAGTAAGGTAAGGGGAGAATTGTAGAGTGATTGGAGACTTGGAATGAAAAATAGTTCATAGGTTGGTGTAAGGGTGTATAGGGGATCCGATTAGGGTTTTAGGAGGAAACCCTAATTTGGGGGAAAGTGTGGAAATGAAAATAATTAAGAGAGAGAGAAGTAAGGGATACGAGTGGAAATATATTATATGAGGGATGAGTATGGGTGCCATAGGAAGGAAGAAATGTTAGGTGAAAAAATAATGAGGTTAATTGTGATGGAAGGAAGGTGCTAGGGTTTGGAGTGGCCAACTTGGGTTTTCCAGTCACATGTGAAATCGATGAGTAAAGTGATATGGTTTTGGTTGAATCTAAATGAGTTGAGGTGTTGGGTGATAAATGAAATAAAGGTAAAGTAAGTAGGAGGAAGTTAGGCCACCTAGGCCCAATTAGGATTTTCAAAAGAAAACCCTAGAGAGTGATAGTAAGTAGAGTTGGATGTCATGAGGTGATGGACCTTAACTCACACCCTTAGGAGTTGGAATTTTTTATTATGGGTAAGTCGAAGGGAGAAAGGATATCGAAGTATGATAGGAGGTGCAAAAGTCCCAAGATATAGGACGGGCCCCTCTTGGGAGAATAGAAGTAGAGGGTTGGTGACATGCATGTCAAGGGTGAAAGTTCTATCGAATAAGACACAAACAAGATATTAACCATTTAAAGAGGAACATTATTGAGTCGTGCCTAGACCAATGCACTGACATAATAGTGGCCAGGTGTCGGGGTGCCTTGGAGACCAATCCACCAGTGTATAATAGTGGTTAGGTGTGTTATGTCCTATAAGTAACCGATCCACTGACTATAATAGTGGTGGATCCCTAGATCAATAAATCAAACACTAAGGTGAAACAAACCTTAAGAAAGATACTACGTAATTACAGTAGAACACCATGAGAGTCGGGGACAAACCAATCCACCAGCATAATAGTGGCCAGGAGCACCTTGCCTTGGAGACCAATCCATCGGAAAAAAATAGTGGTCAGGAGCATTCTGCCATGTATGTTTCTGATCCACCGGCTATAATAGTGGGGTTCCCGCACTTGCATGGAATAATAAAGACTATGACATGAAATGATTATATTTACCAGAGATCTAAAGAATAAGTCTATATGGACCATAGCCTATCTTCATTATCTGTATTATTGTGTGCTACTTATATGATCATGTTATGTTGTATGCTTTGCATATTTGGCCTTAGCGCATGATTACCTTGCTCAGTATGTAGTGTATTGACCATATCTTTCATGGGTGCTGCTCATTCCCACGAGAAGAAGACCTATCTGAGTTTGTGCAGGTAGGAGATGACATCTTCGATGCCTACGACACTTATGAGGCATCAGGCGGGGCTGAGAGTTGAGCCTAGACTTGGCCGAGGGATCTAGAGCGATCTGGTCGGACTCTATCTTTCCTTTGATTTTACCATGTATCTTTTTATGTCATGTCATACGGTATTTTATGGTTTTGGAAAAATTTAGTTACTCCTTGCGTTGTAATTCTTAAACTGCACTCTGATTTTTGTATGATTATGAGTGAGTCCTTTCATGGATTCTTATTTTAAGTAATGAATTATGTTTGGTGTTAATCCTATTCAGCCTTAGTACTTAGTATTGGAATGGTTGGAGTGAACCGATCTAGTACTAAGTGTGGCAGTAATATCCCTAGAATTCATAGTTTTGTTGTTTCACTTTTGTTAAACCTTTGTATTAAAACCAAATTTTTCAGTAGTAAATTTTGGGGGTATTACACAATGTATGCTAGACTTTTGATTTTTTTGTTTTTTTTGTGTAATATAAATATTTCATTATGTTCATTGGGGTTTTTACTTAAATTGTGATGCAATATATGATAGGCTTTGGTGGAGTATGAAATAAGTTACATTAATAAGAAATTTTGAGGTGTCTAGGTGACATAAGGGTAAAATAGTCATTTTAAATTAATTATGGAAATCGAGGTTATGTGAGTGTTATTGGGATGAAAATAAAATAAGTGTGATATGTGATTAATTCGGGGTATTAATATTATATGAAAATATATTTAAATGGATTTAGAAATATTAGATGTGTGATTGGCATTTTATGTGTAAAATGTTGAAGCCTTAACCTGATTTTAGGATATGTTTTTAAGCATGATATATTGAAGTGTTGTGTTAAATTTAGGGCATTGGTGAGTCTTATGGAGGGAGTTATGGAATATTTTTCAATTAGGGTTTGTGATGGCACACTAGCCTTTTCACCTATGTATTTTCTCTTATTATGTGCATTGTCTTTCCTTATGCCTTATAACCATTTCATGTAATTGTAGCTTATTTTATTTCATTAACCATGATCCATTTATAATTGTTATCAATAATAACAAGTATTAGTATGAATTTGAACCAATATTTTATATAATTAAAAATAAGTAGTATCCCATATAATAAGGCAATGACAATATGAATGGAAGTGCTATGATGATAAGTGAGTTGATTGATGAATTTTTATGTGTTAAGTGTTAACTAATTATCCAAGAAAACATTCATAAAAGTGGAAGATCACATGATGAAGGATCAAAGTGATTTCAAGTGTGTAATTATTTGTTTATATGGGCTGGTTTTATCAAAACCATGGGGTCATAATATACTCTATACAAGTCCAATCCATTAGCCTATAGAGTTACGTGTACTCGAGGGTTAGTTTTTTGCTGGTGGCCATAGTGTGTTTTACCCTAGATGTGAAAGTATTGGTGAGGTTGATTATCTTTCTCTCTTTTATAGGGAAAAGAAAAGAGTGTATGGCATAAATAATCCTTGGTTTCAATGTAATTAAGTAAATGGAATATTGTACTCACCTAATGTTACACCCAAATCCGATTTTCTCTTAAGGCATCTCGTATCATAAGCATATAGACATGTATAATATCAATCTTATCATATGATTTCTATGTTATAGACATGTAATGCCCTAAATGTTAGCTAACCCTAATCCTGAATAATTAATAGCTTAACCTAATCCTAATCTCAAAAAATTGATATTGTTACTTTATCTTAATTTATTAATCTTCAATATAAACATAATCTTAATCTTTAATTCGAATCGTTAATATTTTGACCTAAACCTAACCTTACATGATTTCTATTTTATTTATACACAAATTATGTAATCTAAATTTTTAATCTGATTATAATCCTAACCCTAAACATATTTTTATTTCCCCTTTTTCCTTTTACTCCTCCTTTTCATTTCCCATTTTCCTTTTCTCCTTCGTTATCTCTTTTGTCCTTCTCCTTCTTCACCTTCTCCCTATGTGAATCACTCTCTTCTCTACCAAATCCCCCTTCTTATCTCTCACCCCTAAACCTACCTATCATACATTTATCACCATCACCACCACCACCATTAACTCCTTCAACTAATGGGATGTGTTCCTTGAACTTTTGCCCAAACATCTCCTCCCTGTCATGCCTCAAGCCCATGTCTCTACCATAGGTTGTTCCTCACCATTTGAACATGCATACACCCTCAAATCTCTCTCATTACTTCATTTATTGTCTCTCCTAACTCCTTCCCTGACTCCTCTCTTTACCTTTCATCTTTATATATCATTCCTTCACCATCCACCATTGTCTATTATTTTTATCTTAAGAAGCTTTGTGTAACTTATACAACCTCATGAAACCCTACCCTTATAGCGTTAAAGCTTCACATTACTTATGTTTTCCTACATGAAAATCCTAATCCAAACATGCATAACTACTTTAACACTTCATGCAACAAATACCTAAGTTGTGCCAAACCATAACAAAGCCTTTACCCTTCTACTCCTATACTATATTGCATCAACCTTCCATGCTCAATAACCCATAACTACACCACCAATCCACACCAACACCCCTAACAACATCAACAACCCCCACCAAACCACCATCTCTTGCGTGCCAACTTCATGCTACACAATCTCTCCAGCATAAAAAACCTATACCTAAAAACATTATCTATATGAACAATAGACATTTATCCCCCTATTTGCACCAAGACTTGACAATGCACCCTCCATTGCTAAACCAAATTCTGGCACAACTAGTTCAACCTTTACGCACATCGATTTGCTTCAATTTTTCTCCATTTTCCACTCTTCTTTCCTTATCCTATCCTTGGTTGTATTATTAAATTCTAATTGTGTATTATTCTTGTTTCTTAGGTGATTTTCTGGAGGTATTGGACAAGATGGGTTAGGCTTATATATGCTTAGAGACTGATGTTTTTTTACTGAGGATACAAGTCGTAGTTAGGGCTTTTCTACTAAATTTTATGTATGATTGTGTGTATTTTATTATTTTGTTATTATTATGATGTTAATTTCATGTTGGTAATGTTATGATGTGATAATGTGGTATCACATGAGAAAGCATACACTTATATAATATTTTTATGATAATTCTTATGTTGTAAAATCTAAGCAAAGTAGTATATTATAGTATTGTACGTGGATTGAATAAGTATGGTAAGTTTAAAATGAGTATGATTAATATGCATGGTGATGTAATAAATTGAGGGTTGAAAAATAATGATATCGAACTTATAGAATTTTTGTGGAAAAGATGGGTGTTTTGGCATCCTCAAAGGGATTTTGGTCAATATGGGTTACATATGGAATATTTGATATTTTATTGTGTTAAATGGTTTAAAATATGCTAAATATTTTATGGATTATATTTGGATCAATTATTAATGACCTAATTCACATAAAATGAGAAAATGGAGTAAATTAGGAATAGTAACCCTAGATGTGGTGTTATTATCGTATATGTAATACATTAGAGTTAGACCTTGATAGTCAGATATGTTGTTAGTATTGATATTTTAGTACTATTTATTGAATTTGGTAATATATGAGTCTTATGAAAAAAGTTATACCTAACTTGTAAAATCAAGGTTTCGTAGTTATTGTGAATAGTAACTTTAGAGATAGAGTTGTTATCACATATGTAAGAAGTTTGATTTCGACCTTAATTTTTGGATATGTTGATAATAATAATATTTGAGGAATATTCGATAAAATTTGTGGATAAATGATCAATATGGAAGAAGGTATATTATACTGTGAAATTAGGATTTATAGGAAAATTGTGACCTTTTCCCTTGGAGAATGTTCCAATATTTATTTGGTTGAGATTTATGTATTTTGGGTAGTTATGTGGAGCTGGATTATGTGCTCTTCATATCTACATCCATGCCTACATGATAGCCTTGAGATAAATGATAGTCAATAAGACATTAATCACTTAAAGTTAAAGATCATGTAAGTCAAGTTTGAGGTGTAGAGTCTATTCCATTGGCTTAAAAATAGTGTCCAAGATCATTTTTTTCCTGAAAGGTGCTTCAAACCATTCCATTGGTTTTAGAATAGTGTGTCTTGTCTTGGGAGGTTTTTCAATCTGTTCTAGCTGATTGGGAATAGTGGGATCCTAAGTTCAATGTAAATAAGAAAGTAGCTGATGATGTTATCTAATGATGGAAATATGGATTAATAATTCTCTTCCTTCATATTATGTTTATGTTTTTTTCCTGATGAGTTCTTTATGTGATATTATGTATTTGTACACTTGCTTGACGGTATCGTCACCTTACTTAGTATGTAACGTACTGATCATCCTTTTCATGGGTGATACTCATTTCTATATGTAGGTCAGTGGGGACCCATTGGACTATTTTATTACTTATGATGCTTTATATGTGGAGGAAGGCTCTGTTGTATTAGGGTTGGGAGTAAAACCATGTTATTCGGTCACTCGGTTTGGTCTTGATACCTTTTAAGACTCTTAGTTTCCAATGTATCCCTTTTTATGCATTTTGATATTTTATTCAGAGTTAATTCCCAAACTTGTACTTAAGTTTATAAAGGTTCTCTATTTTATATTTATTATGTTTTATGTTCTAATTATTTTATCTTATAATTAATGTAATGATGTTATGGTAATCTAGATTTATGTCGATTATGGAAGTAACACCTAATTGTTTTGATATTACACTTTCGTTATAAAAAAAATAGTAATAAATTTTGGGGTGTTATAATACATGCCTTACTTTTTTATGTGTAGTGTTATCTTAATCAATATGTATTATACTAAGCATCCTTGTTATGAGTGTTTCTCATTTCTTAGAGCAAATATCCATGTTTTGTAAGTAATTGATGAATTAATGGTTTTGATATAGATGCCTGTAATTATTGCTTATTCAGGTTGGTATAAGTGTTTGCTTATCTGGATATATATGTATCTATGTTTTTAGTCCTCTATTTTTTATTATATTTGTTCTCCCCTCTCTATTTTGTAACCTTGTATTGTTATAAGATCAAGTGTTTCACACACTTAATCATTAGATAAGAGATACGTTTAGCCTTGCACCAGTCATATATTGGGTATAGGTAGTACCTTTTCTATGTTGAATGTGGTGCAACACTCATTATTGCTTCCACAAAAAAAATCAGTATTGAATTTGGGGTTTTACAAAAATAATTATTGAAATTGTTTCAATTGATGATTCTCATAGTTTTAATAAAATTTTCTTCCTTTTTTAGTGGATGATGATTTGTTTAGTGTCAACTAGTGATTATTGTGGTCTTGGTTGATGATTATTGATGTTTTCAAGGATGAATTTTGTAGTTTCAACATATGATATTTCTTCTTTCTATATCTCTAACTGATGATGCTTATTACTAGTTGATAATTCTCTTAGTCTCAATTCATAATTATTGTTGTTAAAATTGATTGTTTTTTGTAGTTTTAATAAATAATAAAGATATAAAAAAATGTACGATACTCTAATAATGGAAATAGATCTAAATGTTTGTGTTTATATACTAATGCCTTGTCCAATGAAATGAGAAATAATTTTTGCTTATTCATTTTCCTCATTACCCCAAAACCTATTTTTCCACTTAGAATATTTCATATATCCACGCATGTATATGTTTTTATAATGTGTCACCTGAGCATATTCTTTTCATGAACCTAACTCATTATGGACCCTTTTAATAAATGTGGGCCATATATATTTCATATTTATTTGAGTAAGATTCATCATGAGTCAAACTCTTGCATGAATTTCTACACCTATGCGACCTTTATCTTACTTGGTTTACTGACAAAATTAGATGCTCAACTAAACTACTGAATGTCCAAAAGACAATTTTTTTGGGGAGAGAAAAGTTGTCTATCCATAGATAGTGGCTTAATACACCAATTGACCCATATATTTCATTTGAGGGAAAAACAAATTATTCATCATTTTATTAATATATTATTACAATAAATAAATTAAGGGTGAATTTGGATTGAATAGTTTTAGAGGTTAATTCATTTTAAATGTAAATTTGTAGAATTTTCTAACCTAAATCTCTTGTTTGGATATTTATAAGAAAATTATAATGATATGGAAACTTCCCAAGTTTCCTAATTATGGAACTTTTAAATTCCACTAATTAGATGAAACTTTAAAAAAAAATCTTTGGGCATAACTTTAAAATCTCTTACATTGAAATTTCATATATTTATTTTTAATCAAATAAGAAATTCATAATGTCAAAAATCTAAAAATGAGTTACTTTAAAAATAATCACCTTTATAATGACATAAATTCTTGAATTCTCCATTCAAACCATTCCAAGATTTGATGACCTCCCTGTGAACAAGGAACATAATCTACATTATCAAAATTTTGTTGAAAATTAATGATCAAAAAACTACTTTATCAATATATAAGGAAAACCTTAAAAACAAAAAGGAAAAAAACTTATCATATTAAGATATATTTGGATAATATATTGTTATTTGTTGTTCTAGTTGACTATTTTATTTTGTTAAGAAAATGTTGGTTGCTGGTGTTTCAAATGAAAAACCGCCATTTTAAATGATAACTTAAAGCTTTTGATATCAACCTTTAGATCTAATATAATGACCCTAGTTTAATATAAAGAAAACACCCTTTCTTTTCCACCAACCCTAGCAACCACCACCATGCTAGAGAATACCGAAATACCATACTACCGTGGATACTTTTTTGGCTTCACATTTTTAGCATTATCAACAAATACACCACCAATTACTAGCAAATTGCCACATTCCCGACCCACTAAGAATGACCTCGGTAGAGATCAAGCTAAAAACAAAATTAGAAGTTTGAACAAGAGAAAAAAAAATTGAACAGAAATAAACAAAAAAAATGGAAAAAAACTGAGAATTTACCATCACAAGTGAAACCATACACGGAAGAAATCAAACCATCAAAATCAATTACCAATGGAATTGATTATCAACAGGGACTTTCCTTAGTACTCAAGACAACTAGGTGAAATCGGCTAACAAGACGTGAAGACAAGGTGGCGAAGATGAGGCATCAAAAGTGAAGGCAAGGTTGCGGTGACAAAGCACGTAAGGTAAGGCTATGGCGACGAGACGAAAACAATGTTGGTAACTAGTAAGGAGGAGGTTGGGGCACTTTTGTCCCAAGGGCTAGGCCAACTAGATTTGGGCCTTTAAACATGAAGACCCCTTATGTTTAATATTTAATGTGTGTATGCATGTGTTTGTGCGTGCGCGCACACGCATGTGTCAGTGGCATCAGAGTCGGTTTTTCATAGAGCTCGTGTCTCACTCCCTGCATTTTTTTCATTCTCTAAACATGTGTCCTAGTAAAACTGTGCTCGTGTCTGTATAGATCTAAGGGCTTTAAAATGTAATAATAATAATAATATATAGTATGCTTGCCTAAAATTTCAAAGTCACTAAGGCCGGCCGTGGGTTGGAGGAGGAAGGAGAAAGGGGAAGCAAGGAAAGATAAAGTCATGGTTAGGGTGACCACGGAGGTTGAGGGTAGGGAGTAACTGAGATCTTTAATTTAGATTAAATAAAAGCTTAACAATTAAAATTTAATTATAAGGGCTGAGAATGAAAAGCTTAAAGTTGGGGGTGATGTATTGAGAAATAACTAATACAATAGTACATACCACGCATATTAAAGGGATAGGAACCTAAAGCCTAAGACAAATGCTAATTAAGCACCAGAAGGTGTCATTGATTGGTATAATGTCTTCTACTATTGCTACGCAGGCATCACCATAACTAGTCGCCCCATGAAAACCATACAACCAAACTTTAAGAACAATGTCTCTCTATTTCCAATAAACTAGGGATTTTTAATGGTAGTGCTCCTCAAATCCCAAATATCATCATCAAAAACATCATTATACAGGGCATGATGATAAGCCTCTCCTAAGAAGTCAACATCCCAGCATGGATACCACAATGCTCCCCAAGACATCAGCTCGTCCACCCCATCTACAGACCACGGCCAGTATTCATGGTCAGATGCGACTGTCCGTCCATCCGCCACCATCTTCTCTCGCTCAATTTCTGACGTCTTCTGATCTTCCACGGCCGCCTCCTTAATACCGCTTATCTCCATTTGCACGCTTTTGTTGTTGTATGCCTTTGTTGTCGCGCCACCGCTTACCTTGGATGTAGATGTAGATTGAGCAGCATCAACGTCCATAGGTTTTTGGGAATTCATTTTCTGGTGGAGCAAGGAGGATATCCCTTGTAGTAGATATATGAAACAAAAGAGAAACAATATATTGCTGCTTCGCGTGCAGCTTGAGTATATATAGATCAAACTAAGAGAATATGAAAATTCAGAGAGTGGCTCATGCTTTTGGATTTGACAGTTTGGAACATGACATATAGAGGCGTAATTGTGATTGAGTAGTATATATGGGTAGAGAAGGTAAAAAGTTGATATCACCTTACCCATTCCGATATAATATGAGGAATTAATCCCCGATCCAAATTTGACCTAAAATGATTTGATCCGACACTGATCCAAATATGAGTGATCCGACAAAACTAAATTTAATAATAACCGGTTATGATAATAAAAAATTACATATTCTATTAATATTTTAAAGCTTTTAAAAATATGTTATTATAAAAAAAAATTACTTGTTTTTCTCCCTTTTATTGTAGACATATTTATTTACTAATGATATTCTAATTTTATTAAATTTTTATGAAAAAATACAACATTAAAAAGTTATAATAATAAACAAATAACAATTAATAACATGTTATTAGTCATATGCTTACATGAAGTCAAACTTAATGCTTGCTTACAAAGTTAATGAGTTAGATTAAATTTGGTGGTCAATATTCAATTTGACTCAAATCTAAGGTGATTCGATCCATATTTAACTTGGTCTGAACCCAATTCGACCTATCAAAATTTTAAAAGACTTGATTCGTCAAGTTAATGCAAATATGACTTGTCAAATGAACTCGAATACGAAATCACCTAAAGACGAGCTTGTTCGACCCAAATCTGACCTACCCCGATAAACTAACCCCACCTAAAGACGAGCTTACTCGACCCAAACTTCACTTGACCAGACAAGCTAACCCGAAATAACTCGAATTTGACCCGACTCAAACCTAAATTAACTCAATCCAAACCCGATCCGACCCGATAAATTAATTCGATACAACTCGAACACAACCCTATCCAAACAATAAGGTGATTTAAAATGATCCGACCCAACTCACTACCAACTAGGGCTGTGCAAAAAATCCGGGATCCGAAAATTCGATCCGATATTTAAAAATCCGATCCGACATTTCGGATATCCGAACCGGTTTTATTCTAAAAGGATATCCGACATTCGGATATCCGTTTTTTTTTGGATTATCCGATCCGAAAAAATATCCGATATTTTGTTGATTATTTCAATAATACACCATATTATTGTGTTTTTATAGTTTTAAGTTTTAAAATTTTATTTATTTTTATATTTTAAATATTTATAATAATATTTTAATACTTCTTTTAGATAAAATAAGATATTTATATGAATATAGATATGAATATTAATTGATATATGATCCTTATTTTTAAAAATATTATAGCAAAAGTTATTAAAATTGATAAAATAGTATTTTCATACGGATATTGGATATATCCGAATCCGGTCTATATCCGGTCTATATTTTTCGGATATCCGCATCCCGGATATCCGGTCTAAAAAAATGCGGAGCGGATATCCGAAAAAATATCCGAATGGATACGGATATCCGGTTTTGCACACCCCTACTACCAACCCACAAAAAACAATCCTTAAATAATAAAACCCGAGGACAACCCAATCCCTATAATCCTACCTGAACCCGACCCAATTGCCACCGATATATATATATGGGGCACTGAATATGGCTGTGTATCACATATTAACATGCATGCTGCGGCATTTCCTCTCTGCCCATTTGTTTTCATCTAATTGACTTATTTGACGGGAAAATAAAGGATTGGATGCAATGGCATTTTTTGTCATTTCAGATGATGTCATTATCTATTAATTGCATGATCCAATTATGAGTGGCATGGTGGGTAAGGAAATGATTCTCCAACCAGATACAAAGACACACGTGTGAACGATTCAATTAACTTGCTTGCCTTTTTAGACAAATTACCCGTTACTTGTAATCCCACAAACTTTAATTATGTGCCGACGGTTTGTCGGCAAACACCAATGATTTTTACCACCAAGAGAATTGAAATAATTATTTTGAAATGACTTTCATGCTAAAAGTTAGCAAATTTTAATCACCATTGCACATAAACGTTCGCTCATGTGCGACATTGAGCAGGGAAGTTAGGGAAGATTATATGACCATCGAAACGATATGAAATAAACAATACTGTTATTATACAGCTTGATTTAAGATTTATGAAAATATATGATTTGGGTACGGTTTTGGAAAATTTAATAATAATTTACAAACCATAAACTCTGTGCGTGTTAATAACCCTTTTTTTAAAATATATATATATATATATTATGTAACAACTTAGAATTTTTAAGTGGTAACCTGTGATAGCTCGCAACTCTAATTTTCTTCTTGTGTCGTAAACAATCACATTATAAGTTTTTCTTAGTATCACTTTTTTCAAATATGTTATAAAATTAATTAATGTTGAATTTGTGCTGTATTTCTACTTCAAACTTTTACATTTGTCGTAAATTTGCCCCAAAAAATTGTTATAGCTTTAATTTTAAATTGTGAGAATTTAATTATATTTATATGTATAATAATCACTTAAAGAAAATAGGCATTTTCCAATGGACATTTTGTAAGAGGATATTCTATCTGTTTGTAAATATAGGGTAATTCCAACAGATAATTGTAAGTGTTAGAGTAATAAAAAGTAAATAATTATTTCCAATAGAAAATATTATAGTCATATATATATATATATATATATATATATATATCTGAGAATAATTCTTTTAACACCAACTAATATATCAGGTGGAAAAACTTTAAAATAGGTATTAAAACTTTTATTTCTCACTAATGTATATAAATGAACATTATTACTTTTAGGTATGGTAATGACTTGGTTTCTTTGTAAGGGTTAATCACTAATTAAACTTAAAAAATAAAAGTAATTCTACATTTTTAATAATTACACAATGTCATTTCTACTATTATATGATTGTTAGGGTTCAGTTCAGCATGTTCTCTTCTTCACCCGATTCATCATTATTCTCTCTACTAGAACTGTAAATGAGTCTTATCAAGCTAAATACTTTTAGGCTCGATCTTGGCTTGTTCGATAAATGAGCCTAAAATAAGGCTTTGGCTCAACTTGTTTAACTAAACAAACAAGTCAAGCTGAGTTTTTAATGACCCGAGTCCATGAGTATAAACTATAAATAAGCGGAGTCAAACTTTTTTGGGCATGCACTTGTCTCGTTTAATAAGTATGCATGAAAGTGAGGCTCGAGGTCGGTTTGTAAATTATATGAACGAGTCGAATGAAACTTTTAACGAGTTGAGCAATTGTCGAGTCGGATTGACTATTCTCTACACATGCCCTTCATGAGAATGTCTCTATTTCTACCATCAACAATCAACAAAAATTTCCGAGATTTGCTTCAAGTTCTCAACATGCTATGATGTTGGATGCTTAATGTTTCAAGTTCGACATTCGAACACAACCTCAAATTCATAGGTTTTGACTTTTCTCCCAGCCTCCACAAATCCAAATCAATTATTAATCTCAATTTCTAATTTGATTTAAATATGAATTTAATTTTTGATTTTTAATTGTATAGAATTAACTAATAACCTCAAATTTTTCAGACATTACTAATTTCTCGTTTCATCTCCTCTCGTCGCCAATGAAAATGGACATGGAGAACTTGAAGGCTATTTACTGATGTCAGATTCGGGTGTTAACTATAAGGTATATTCCCTTGCCTCCTCCTTCTCTATTTTCTATTAATAAATCTCATGATAATCTACAATTATGTATTATTGTATTTATGTGATTGGTTATTCTCATTAGCCTTTGATCAAGTCCTTAAAAACCCCAAAATAATTTCAAAACATAGGGACATTTTCTTTAGACCTCTTTTTTTTCTTATAGTTCATACTTTATGTTTTTGAGACTATAATATGTTCTCAACAAACTCAAATCTTGTAATGATAGCTTACTAAGGAGCTTTAAAATATTGTTGAAGTTTAGTTTAGGCCTAAGCATAATTTATTTTTAATTTCATATTTTTATGATGTCATTCTTTTTACTATAACTTGTTGTATGTGCTATAGTTTCAACTAGGATGAAGTATTGTTAGCTTAATTTGCTATTATAAATTCCTAAGGGCATAATATTAATATTGGTAAGGTTAAATTTGATTTCTAGTATGACAAAGCCTACATCGATAATTTGAATAGATATATGATAAAGGGTAATGTATTTATCTACAAGATCTAATATGATTGTTTTAGAAAATAGATTGTTTTCCTATGCCATACCTAGTCCTTATTTCAAATATAATGATAGCCAATGAAATAAAGTTAACCGATGTTAAGTTGTGGAATTATATTCATCAATCATTTATCATTCCTATTAAACCTAATATTGTAATCTATGTTGTTATTTTTATTAGTTTCTGAGGTAGATTTATTATGTATTTTCTTTCAACATTTGTGATACTATGAATTAGCGTGATGACTGACTTGAGTTCTAGATATTGTTGTGTGGTTGGTGTTCCTTGATAATCTTTTATTTCAAAATAGATTAAAATACTTATGTGGCTATTAATGTGAATATCATTAAGACACTCTTTAACATAACTCTATCTAAAACTATAATTTAGATATCACAAACCACCACTAACATACTAAAATATAAATTAAAGGACACCATTTACAAATTGCCATAATATACCAACGAGGTGGACTGTTAAAGATTGATTCGGCTTCCCCTAATATTCTATTAATCAAATTAGATCCCTCATCAAAAAATAGTACTCTCTAATCAAAATACCACTTCGTATACATCAGAGTAGTGGTATTCCAACTAGGTTGAGGATAGAAGGTTAACTTTCACATATAGTAATCAATTCCCTTTCACAATGATCAAAAAACTTGCACTAAATAACTTAAAATGAGAATCATGAGGCTTTTTTTCTTTCGTAAAGGTATGCAACATATGTAGCTTTTAAATTTTTTAATTTCACATAGCTTTTAAATTGTGTACTAGTTTATGTCTGGTGTTAATTTTAACCAAATACTTATTTGGAATTATCTTGCTCTTTAATTTGTTTGTTGAGTTGATTCATAAGCTATTATGTTGGGGTGTCATTTATAAGGGCATACAAGCAGGTCCATCAGCCAGTGCATAAATAAAAAAGAACCATTGGCTAAGGGTAACAACAAAGGCTATGTGTAACATTTTAAAATTTACTATTTAAATTTTTTTATTTTAGGGAAAGTGTAATAGCAATACAGTTGGGTGTTACTACTATAATCAATATAACTCTGGCTTACCGCACCATCCTTACATTAAATAGAAGTGAAAATACATAAAGTTTAAAACATGATAAATAGTGAATGAGAGAACTTTATAAAATTGAATATAAGTTTGAAGGTTAACTCCAAGTACAATATCAAAATATAATGAAAGGGATCCAATAAATGATCATTCATCCCCAAGTAAATAATCATAAGCAACGAATTCATCTAATAGGTCATCATCAACCTACACAAAAATATTTGGGTCATCTACTTGTGGAAATAAAAAGCACCCATAAGAAGGACGATAAGTATACTACATAGTAAGTAAGGTGATAATACGGTTGAAAAATGATGCAATTACATGAGATCACATAAAAGACTCATCAAGCAAAATGCTCAAATATGATACGATGCAATGGAATAACTAATTCCAATTTTCCATTAATAAATAATATCACCATCCATTTTCTTATATACCTTGAGTTCAGGACCCCACTATTCTAAATCTAGTGGAATGAACTAAAACACCTCTCAGGGCAACAAGCAAGTGGATACTATTATTGAGCGGTGGAACAGACTTAAAAAATTGTAGAGCAACACGCTTATGGCCACTATTTTTGAATTGGTGGAATGGTCTGAAGTACAACCCAGCGCAAAACACGTCTATCATTATGCTTGTGGAATGGACTCAATACTTTAGTTTTAACTTACGTAATCTTTCACTTTAAATGATTAATGTCTTATTCATGGTTATTTATCTCAAGGCCATTGAGTAGACATACATATAGATATTAAAGGAACATAATCTAGCTTAAAATAATTACCAAAAACCCATAAAATAAAACCACATGAAGATTAGAAACATTCCCTAAGGAAAAAACCACATTTTCCCTAAAACCCCTAATTTCTCATTATAAACATTACTCCTTCCAAAATACTCATTTATAAACTAGTTTTAGCACACCTTCCTAAAATATTATTATTAACATATCTAAATTAATGTATAATTCCTTTTTCTTACACATACAATAATAATCCTATCTCTAGAGTTACTATTTATAACCCCTAAGAAACCTTCATTTCACAAGTTAGGTATAACTTCAATGCTTTATACATGCGATAATAACTTGCCTTTAGGGTTACTATTTCCAACTTAAGCCATTTTCTCATTTTATTTGGACGTAGGACATTCATAATTACTTCTAGAATTTCACATGATATACTTAGAATATTTTAAACCATTTAACATATTAAAATACCACAATTTCTATATTAAACCCAAATTGACCAAAATACCCTTAAGGATAGCGAAACACCCCTATTTCACACAAAAAAAATTATAAGTTCTTACATGATTTTATTCTCAATCTCCAAAAAATAAACTTATGAATATATATAACTAAATATATATATATATATATATATATATGCAATCCATCCATCGTATCAAACTTTAGAGAGTGCACTACTACGGAAACAGGAATTAATAATGGGACATTAATAACGGTGTTTCGAAAACCGTCGTCAAATCCGTGAAAATTAATGCGCGAGAATTTTTAATAACGATTTTACGTAATAACCGTTATTACAAGTGCAAGGTAAAATTTTGCACGGGAATTTTAATAACGGTTGACCTAAAACCGTTATTAAAACATTATTTAATAACGGTTCAAACAAGAACCGTTGTTAAAATTGGCAAGGTTTTAATAACGGTTCCTGTAAGAACTGTTATTAAATCATCTTTTGATAACAGTTGTTGGAGGAACCGTTATTAAAACATGATTTAATAACGGTTCTTACAGGAACCGTTATTAAAATCTCCTTTTATTTCGTTCTCTTTTGTTTCCTGCCAAAAATTTCAGACTCTGCCGCTTCCCTCTCGTACTCTCTTTCTCTTGCGAACCCTTGCACCACCGCTCTAGCTCCTCTGAATTAAGGGAAACCGTCGCATCGCCATCTCTCCACCACCCCTCTACCATTCTTGCGAACGTAGCCAGCATTTGTACCTTCGTCGTTGCCGTTCTCAACTTGTACGTCGTCGCTCCCTTTACGTATGTGTTGTTCTTCTTTCATTGCGTAATTTTTCTCTACTGATATGTATATATATATATATAAATGCATGAATGTTGCACCGAAGAGGTTGTGTTTGATGTGTTGTTCGAAAATCTGTCGTTTGATGTTTTGGTGAAAAATTTTGCTGTGGCCTTTTTTGATTGTGGCCAGCCGAGACCTTAATATATATGTATATATATATATGTGTGTGTTTATAATCTATTTTATAAAAGTATGTATTATTATTTTAAGAGAATCCACAAGCCTAAAATATATATTATTATCATAAGATATGTACGTTCTAAGTATAAAATTAAGGTGTATATATTTTTTTAGCACTCACATTATTATATATGCAGATGATCATGTGTATTTATATGCTTTTTTAATATATATTTTCTAAGACATGTATGTTAGGGTTAGGGTTTATCGTTTATTATACTAAATATAAACTAGGGCTATAAGGAAAAATCCTAAGGATAAGGGTATTGTGCATGGGGAAAAGTTGAGGAGGTTGGTTGGGCATCGGTGTTGTGATTGATAAAAATTAAATAGAGATGAATAATTGTGTATAATAATAATAATAATAATTAATCATATAGGATTTATTAGATTGTACTATATATATATATATTATCTTATTAATATCTACTTGATTTTACTATGCGTAGGTTGAATGATTTGATGATAGTTTGATGTTTAGCCAGTTTGTTAAATATATAACTAAAGATTATGTCCTTATTTTAAATAGTTTGATGTTGTTAGGTTTCCATAGTTGGTTATGATCTGGTAGAATATATTTATGATTTGTCTAGCTAGTTGAAGATCAGTTTACATATTCTGTAATTTAGATCCTTTTAATTTCGAGAACAACCTTGATGATAAGATTTAGTGGTTCTCATTTGTAGGTAGTGATCAGATGACATACCCTCCACTATATTTTCATATGGCACCACATAGAGATGTACGGACTCATGTGATATGGTTATATGACGAGCTATGTCATTTGTACGCGAGTGGCTCATCCTATCACCCCTTCCATTTCAGATCTTATCACCTTCTGTTGACCCTGCCTCAGATAGAGCCATGGGCATCGGCTACGTATACTTTTTTGCAGTGGTTTGTCTACCACACTGATGCACCACACCCGAGATTTATTGAGGGTGAGCTGTTTGCTAGAGAGTATGATAGGATATCGAGAGAACTGATGGTCATCGATGACGAGTGGAGGTATCATCATAGCTTGCCTCGGAGTATCCACCTCGGTTACCCTAGAGTATCCGTGAGTAGACTCTCATTTGATGATGTTAGGGATCAAATGATATATCGTGATGAGTGGACTTTTAGATTTATAGTTTTTAGTCGGGCTCGACGAGGCTATCGGGGGATTTAGTTTTAGATATGAGTTTTCGTTTTTTAGGTATTTGAGTTGTAGCAACATTTTGATGTATATAGTACTGCTATTGCTTAAATCCTGTAGTATGCATATCTTTTGTAAATTGAACTATTAATTGTATAATATTTTGCTACGTTTGTATGTATGCATATATATATATATATATATATAATGAAATCTTTGTAAGTATGAGGAGTTTCATTGATCAGCATTAATATAAATTTGGAAACTTTTTAGCATGATTCGTGTATATATATATAGAGAGAGAGAGAGAGAATAGCATGCATGATACATTTGAGATTAATTCTTTCTAAGCAAGAGTGATTTGAAAATTATTATACTTATAATTCAATTGATTTTTAATAATTACTTTCATGTGGGATATATTCAAATAATATGGATCGAAAATGGTTGTCTGCAAATCGTCTGTCTAGAGAATATAACGAAGGAGTGGAGTTTTTCATCAAGTTTGCAGTTGAACATGCTCGGGACTCTAGTAGAATAGTCTGTCCTTGTTTGAAGTGTGCTTATATTCAGCGTGTCAACGCTAATGATTTGAGAGATCATTTATTTGTGTATGGAATTGATACAAGTTACACTTGTTGGATATGGCATGGGGAAATAGAGTCTAAATATGAAAATGATGATGTTGGGAGGGATAGTAGTGGATCATCATTTGATAACTATGAGGGACATTCGTTAGAGGAGATGACTCAAAAGGTTGAGGAAAGTGTTCGGGATTGTCCAAAAATGTTTGAGAAGTTATTGAATGACTCGGAGAAACCTTTGTACGGTGATTGTAAGACGTTTACGCGATTATCCGCTACTTTAAGGTTGTACAACTTAAAGGCATGTAACGGATGGAGTGATAAGAGTTTCACAGAAGTATTGTCACTTGTGAAGGATATGCTTCCTGATGATAACGTTCTACCCGATCGTACGTATGAAGCGAAGAAGATTCTATCCTCTATGGGCATGAGTTATGAGAAGATACATGCATGCCCTAATGATTGTATTTTATATCGCAATGACAATGCATCTTTGGATAGTTGTCCTAATCTTGAATGCAAAGCACCACGATACAAGAAGAACAAGGTGCCCGCTAAGGTGTTATGGTATTTTCCTATAATGCCAAGATTAAGGCGGATGTTTAATGATATTGAAGATGCCAAGAACCTAAGATGGCATGCAGATGACAAGATAGATGACGGGCTTCTTAGACATCCATCCGACTCCCCACAATGGATGACGATTGATGGGTTGTTTCCTGAATTTGGTAAAGAAGCAAGAAATGTGCGCCTTGCGCTTTCTGCAGATGGAATGAATCCGCACAATCAAGGCAGCTACAGTTTATGGCCAGTGATTTTGGTTATATACAATTTACCTCCGTGGCTCTTTATGAAACGCAAGTATATGATGT
This sequence comes from Tamarix austromongolica, assembly GCA_039764185.1. Lineage (NCBI taxonomy): Eukaryota > Viridiplantae > Streptophyta > Magnoliopsida > Caryophyllales > Tamaricaceae > Tamarix > Tamarix austromongolica. The sequence goes on along the minus strand of CM077809.1, from coordinate 81,837,796 downwards.
TGTCTTTACTCATTTCCGTGCCAAACCAACCTAGGAATGATATTGATGTTTATTTGGCACCTTTGATTGATGATTTGAAGTTCTTATGGGACATGGGCGTTGAAGTATTTGATGCATATGGTCAAGAAAATTTCACTTTGAGAGCATTGTTATTCTGTACTATAAATGATTTTCCGGCATATGGCAACTTGTCAGGTTATAGTGTGAAAGGCCATTATGCATGTCCGATATGTGAGGAGAATACTTCATTTATTCAGCTAACACATGGCCGAAAGACTGTGTTCCTTGGGCATCGTAGGTTTTTACCGAAGAATCATCATTATCGTAGGCAAAGAAAAGCGTTCAATGGATTTCGAGAAGAAGGGCAGGCACCAATCCGGTTGACGGGTCGACAAGTGTGGTTGAAGATGAAACATTTGAGTGTCAAGTTTGGGAATAAGAATAAAGATAAGCCTCCATCAATTGGGTGGAAGAAGATGTCAATATTCTTCAACCTTCCTTATTGGGAATCTTTCTACGTGAGACATGCCCTTGATGTGATGCATATTGAGAAAAATATATGTGACAGTCTTGTTGGCACATTACTTAATGTTCCACGCAAGACTAAAGATAGGATAAATGCTCGATTGGATATGGAAGAAATGGGTATTAGACGGGAACTGACACCGCGAGACAATGGAAGAAGAACATATTTACCGCCGGTGTGTCATACTCTTTCCAGAAAAGAGAAAATTTCATTTTGTGAATTCTTGCACGGTGTCAAGGTTCTGGAAGGGTATTTTTCAAATGTCAGAAGGCTCATGTCGATGAAAGAGTTGAAATTAATTAACATGAAGTCTCATGATTGTCATATCTTGATGCAGCACTTGTTACCGATAGCTATACGTGGAATTTTGCCAAAACGTGTTCGAATTACTATCACGAGGCTTTGTTGGTTTTTTAAAGACATCTGCTCTAAAGTTATACATCCTGATAGTTTGGACGCCTTGAAAAAAGGGATTGTGATTAATTTGTGCCAACTTGAAATGTATTTTCCACCGTCATTCTTTGACATTATGGTACATCTAATTGTTCATTTATTTTATGAGATAAAGATGTTAGGACCTGTTCATGGGCATTGGATGTACCCCTTTGAACGGTTTATTTATTGATTTCTTTTAGAGATATAGCCAATAAAAATATTGATAGGGACAGCGGTGATGAAGAAGGGAAAAGAGGGCCGACAATTATGAGAATCATCACAGATATGAGGAATAAAGGAGAACTGGTCGAGTTGGGATGGAATACTTACAATCTTCCCATTGGCCCTTATGCAGACATGTTTTTGACTTACATTTCACTTGTAACACATAACCGTGTTCCTATCTCCTATAATAATTGGAAGCAGGTTCCAACGGGTCATAAGGAGCATATTTGGCAGGAAATCACAGTAAATATACTAGTTTATGTAATCATTTATGTATGTAAAATGTTATTAATTTTAATACATTAATATCGGTATACATTTGTATGTCTTACAATGCAGAGAGTATTTAATGTGCCAGAGAGTAGGAAGAAATGGCTTCTTAGACATTGTGGGGAGCGTCTAAGAACATTTAGGTCATTTTTAGCTCGTCGGAAAATGTACAGAAAGAGTGATGGTTCTCTACGGCAGAATCCACCCAAACGATACGGTTTCATCGATCAAGAAAGTTGGAATCAATTTATTGCATATCGTCTTACGGGTGATTTTAAGGTATTTGTTAGATAACAATTAAATTTTCTTTATCGATCCTAGTATTGTGCATAATATTGAAATAAATATCTCACTATGTTTTGGCTGGTGACATAGGAAAAAAGTGTCAAAAATAAAGAGATTGCGAAGCAGAATAAATACCGGCATAATATGGCTCGCAAAGGTTATGCAGGCCTTGAAGAGGAGTTGGTATGTATTTTGTGATTTATCTATTTATAGCGTACTGACGAATTTTATAATATTGGTACATTATAAGAATATTTTTTGATTTATAGCTCATAGCCCAAGACTTAGACCCATGTACCTCGTCCATTAGTATTGGTACATTATGGAAGAAGGCTAGAGCAACAAAAGATGGATATATTAATGAAGATGTAGATGTTGCAGCGAAAAAAATTGTAAGTTTGTAGATATTTGGAACCCTGCCTACTTTTCTTTTAGAAAACTATTATATTATGCTTATTCATGTAAGCTAATTTTACATATATTATATACATTACAGGACAAACTTCAAGCGTCAGATGGTGATCAGGAGGTTGTAGACCAATATAACATTGTATCACAGGCTATAGGAATTGTAGAACACCCTAGAAGACACAGGGGTCTTGGATTAGGTGTTACAAAAACAAGCGTACGTGGTCGATCTCGTGGTTCTCGTACCACTGATGAGCAAGTCGCCATCCTTACACAGAAATTGAACGTGGCATTTGAATGGATGGCAACAATGGAGCAAGAGTTGTCATTTATTAAATCTCAAGGATATAAGCCATCCGATTTAGTCGACCATGATCAGCTTCACATACCTAATGTAAATAGTGTCAGAGACAGTTGTGAAGCTGATGCACGTCTTTCTTCTCTTTCTGAGGTAAGCATTACATAACTTTGAATTGTTATTAAATGTATTTGGTGTCATAAATAATTAATAATGTGTAATATTTTCGTTTAGGGTTTGCATAAATGTGATTTGTTAGCGAATGATCTTTCAACTCTTTTGGCGAAAGGAAGGGTCCACATCAGTCACAGTACCAAACGCAAACTGTCCACAGGTACAACTTAGCCCTACTTACAAGGCCGGTGAGTATTGACACTCCAATCATTGGTAGTGCGCCCTTGCCTTGTTATAAAGAGGGCGATGAGGCAGCCACAGTGCTAGAAGATCATGGAAGCTTCGTGCTTTGGCTTGTGGATCAGATACGTCTCACTACTGAAGAGGTATTGACATTCAATATCTTCATTAGAGGGTAGGCTAGTTGTTACATTGTTTATACCTTTTTCATATATATATGCTCAATACAAATTTTGTTTATTATTATTATTTAAGGAATCAAAGAAGAAGACTGCTCCTGCTAGTAAAACTAAGAGAGGTAGTAGTAGAACGAGCAACACAAAAGAGGGCGCTGACAAAGGAAAGAGAGCTAAATCTGAAAAATCAGTTGCCCCACAAAAGATTCGTTCTTCGAAAATACGCCAACCTCCACCAGCATTAGCTTTATTGTATTTCTATGCCCAAAACTACCTCGGGAATAATTATATTTCCATTGATTGTCGTCCTGAGTATGTTGGAAGGGACGATGCTACTTACATGGTATCGACAGCTGACATAAGCGACATTTATAATCAGGAATGGATGTCAACCACGAGTGTCGCCGTTTATGTCACGTAAGCATTATTTCATATTTCAGATTTTAGTACTCTTGGAGACATAGAATTTTTACGACCTTTTAAGCTTATATGAGTTATTAGTTATTAACAAATATCCATTATTATTGTCGTCCATATATAGGTTGGTAGCTAGTCGTACTGCGTTGGAGGGAATGCTGTCCTCTATTGTTTTTGTGTGCCCATACTACATAGCTGACAGTAGTACAATAACAGAGGGTAGGCACATAAACTATTTAGCGTATTGCATTTTGATTGAGGGACACAACAAGCTCTATCTCATTCCTCACCTCGCAACTGAACATTGGGTTTTGTACGCCGTCCGACCTGATCATAACAAAGTTTATGTGTTTGATTCCCTTCGAACCTATGACGTGCCTTTTGAGGTCGCTCGTCTTGGTGGGAAGGAATTTATCGACATGTTAGTATACTTTTCACTTCTTACTTCATTAGCTTATTTATACATATATATATATATTCTACTTTCATTATTTGAGGTATATATACTTACAATATTATGTATCCAACTCTATTTAGTAGGGCACTACGGACGGCATATCAAAGGAGAGGTGGGAATGGTGTCCCAGACCCAAAGAATCTTCAATATGAGCCTATCATGGTAAGTAGGAAGACAACTATTTTGTATTTTGTTTTAATTCAAATTAATATATAATAGTTAGAGAGCTAATTGAATTCATTTGACAGTGTCCACAACAGCAAAACGGTAATGATTGTGGATACTATGTATGTAGAGCAATGGATCTTATAGTCCAGAATAGATCGGTCAATATAGATCCAAGCCATGTATGTTTGTTTTTCCATATTTTTCTATTAATGAATCATGACATATATATTTTTGACCTAATGTCTAACTGTATATTAATTGAAACATGGGTGTTGTAGTTTTTCATCGATGACTATGCACGAGGCCAGCAATATAATGTTGATGAAATTGATGAAGTTAGAGACCAATGGGCCAAGCACGTGCACTCATTCATTTGGTATTAGGTAGCGATCTATATATTCTACATGTATTTTCAGGTTTGTATTTTGTCTACATCTTTCGGTCTTCCAGCCTAGATCTGTGAACTCTTTACTTTGGGGTGTAGAGCTACCAAGTTGTGGTATGCCCACTAATTTGTATTCCTAACCGTTATTAAAAGCTTAGGTTTTAATAACGGTTCTATGAGAAACCGTTATTAAACACTAAGGTTTTAATAACGGTTTTGTTTATGAATCGTTATTAAAACTCTGGTTTTCAACAACGGTTTTTTCTGATAAACCATTATGAAAACCTTATTTTTAACAATGGTTTACAGCGAAACCGTTATTAAAAGCTCCATTTTTAACAACAGTTTTTAAGTAAAAACCATTATTAAATATGAAGTTTACGGACATATTCGCGGGTTTTTGTGTATTTTTCATGTTGGTTATGAACCGTTATTAAAGATATAATAACGGGCGATTCAATAACGGTTTAAAACCGTTATTAAAATTGAAAAATAACTGTTATTAAAAGCCCTTTCCGTGGTAGTGGTGGTCCAAGCCCCCTTACCGACTTACATAATGTGCTTAGCAAATTGATATACATATTCGCTTGATTGCATATATTACTCACTTTTCTATCATTCCACAAAAATTTTCATGAAACAATCATTAACACCGTGAAATTATAAGCATAATAATAAAAACTTAATAATACACGCAATTCACATATAACATTAAAAAATCTCTAACTACGACATGTATCCTTACCAAAAGACACTGATTTTTAACCACGTATAAGCCTAACCTACCTTCTTCGAGACCACCATAAAATCACATAACAAAATAATAATAATACACAATTATAAAATAAGAATACAAAAAAAAAAGATAAATATAAGGAAAATGAGGGTAGGAAAAGGAGTAAAATCTTAGGAATAAAGTACGAGACAAAGTGTGGCATAAATAGAGTTATTACGGGACGAAGTGGTGCAACAATGGGGGGAGTGGCCTGAGGAACTTATGCAGCTAGGGGGCTGTATTAAGTGCATAATATTATATATTTTAACCCCTCTACATTTATTTGTTAAGTCCCTAAATATTATTAGTTGATACTAGTTATTGTGTTTTTATTGCAATGCTAACAATCAGATTAATGGGTATTATATGTTATCTAGTTAGCTTCTTCATTTGTAATACTCATTAATATATTCTCAATGACTTGGAAGGTAGTAATAATGCGCAACAAAATAAGAAAAGGGGATCAAAGTCTATGTAGTAACGCTCACGCTAATTTTAAGCGAGCAACATCAATATTTACAAGGCCACATTAAGCCCACACATTATAGACCCAACAAGATAAATCAAAATAGCAGTCGACTACTTCACATATGAAGGAATTGATTTTCTTGCTAAAGAAAAATTCACACACAGCTAAGGAAATGATAATCAGTTGATTAAAATTTCTAAAGATAGAATTTTATTTCATGAATTTTGTGGAGGGGATTGTATCTCCCTTGAGCAACAATATAGAAACAAGTATAAGAAGAGGAGGTAATAGCACAATAAAGGTACACAAGGACGCAGAGAAGAACAAAGGATGGTGGAAGAGCAGTGGTTGATGAGTAAAGCACTCGCGAGTAGTGGAAGGTAGCAAAAATCCGAGTACACCAACCATATTTCCAATCATGTTGTCGTGTATTTTGGTGATCTTTTCCTTAATTATGAATAGCTAATTACTTAATTCTAGGGCTTAGATGAGACCCTATTATTATGATTTAATAATTTCATTATTTGAGAAATAATTTTGGTTTTATGATTGCATAACTTTAAGATTATTTGGTTTATTAATGTTTTTCAATTTGGGTTGATAGTACTTTTTGTAGAATTATTTATTGACTTATTTGGTTATTTACTTTACATACTTTGTTCTTGTAGTTCAAGGTATGATGTTATGTAATGGTATTTAATGTTTTCTGATTAAATAATTGAATACTCCATGCTTTAGTTAGATGGTTTATGTCACTTAATTAATCACAATTATCTTTGTTTGTGAGTTTATCCTGGCTTGTAGTTTAGGGTGCTTAATAAAACCAATTAATTCTCTTTCTAATTAAGTTGGTAATCATATTAATAGAGGTGGATTCAACTATTCTAGAGTTCTCTTACCTTCATCTGTTTAAATCAATCTCGTTGTTCAATTCAATATTTTTATTATTCTCTATCATTAGTTTAGTCTTACCAAATCAAATCAAATTATTCTTTTTCTAGCTATTATTAATTGAACAGACATTAGGCTTAATTTAATATATCGTTCCCTGAAGATTCGATACCCTATTTATCCCTTTCTACCTGGTATTGTACGATTGAAATGTGGGGTTTTAAAACTTGATTAAAATTGCTACCAGGTTGCAACATGATGCCCTCACATGGGGGGAAAGGGAATCATGAAGAGGTCACATTGGTGGGGTGGTGGTAGCGTGAGACGGTGATGGTTTTTGAGTAGGTGTAGCATGAGGTTAGGATATAGTTTGGGGTTGTGCAATGTGATTTTGTGGTGCTGTAGGGAGCAAGAATCATGAGTTACTCATGCTATAGTTTCGTTATAACATGAGGTGAGGGAGGAAATGCGAAGTTTTTTATGGGTAAAAATGTGGATAATTGGAAGACAATGCACAGGGAAGCTAAGAGAAATGAGAGAGTCTGAGGAGATTTTGGTGAAGCATTAAATAAGGTAAGGAAATAGAGATTGAAGATGATATATATAATATATGGGTGTGATAATGGTGAGAATCAATAGAGAAGGGAAAGTGTACACTTATGGGCAGGTTATGGTTTTAAAAAAAATTATCAATGATTGATCTCAGGGGTTGAGGGAGGGGATAGTGGTGATAATTGTTGTTAACCTCAAAGGAAAAACAATGTCATTATCCTTGTTTTGATGATAAAAAAATGGATCTTAATAACTGATGTGTTTACTTAAGTGTGCATGTACAATAGTTTACTTACAAGGAAATCTAAATGCAACGACTAAAAGCATTCTCCAAATGTGAAAGTTTAAAAGAGAAATCAATTTTCTAAGCATAAGATAACAACACATGAAATATAACCAAAACTTGAAGGTTAAGGATTATATTTCTTAAGTATTACGTTTCATGTAAATATTTTAGTTGAGGAAATTTCATATTTTGATCAAAATTTTAAAACATTTATAAACACTTGAGTTGAATTCATATCATAAGAACTCATGATTGATTTTGATTTCTAAATTATTTAAAAGTGTTTTAAAACTAAATGGTTGGTTCTATTCAAAACTAGTCAACTAGTCTTAAGACCAATTGAATGGTTCTTTTTAATCAAAGGCATGAAATTAGTTAAATGCGGACTGATTGACTAATGCATCAAATTGATCAAATGGTTATGCTAAATCGATTGACTGGTTTAACCAACTATTCAATTGGTTTTACTCTTGTAGAAACTCATTTGTCTTTGACATCAATGGGTTTCACCTAACCAATTGACTACTTTTACTAACAGGTTCATGTGTTTCATTTTTGCATAAACTCATTCGCCTCTATTTAAAAACATCAACTGGTTTTGTCAAACTAATCGACTGGTATAAGGAAACCTATTAACTAGTTTGACCAACCAATTCATGAGTTTTATTCCTGTAAAAACCCATTCGTCTTTGATTAAATACATCAACTAGTTTTGCCAAACAAATTAATAGGTTTATAATCGATTGACCATTTTGAACAAATTGATTAACTAGTGACATGAACAAATCAGCTGGTCTTACCATACCATGTTACTGTTCATATATGTTCATAAGACCAACTAAGCACTATGCATAACACATCGATTGGTTTGTGAAATAGTAACTTTCTACTTATGGCCTGAACATAGATGGTCGACTAGTTTGAACCACCGATCGACTGGTTATATAACTGATCTATTGTTTGGTCATACCAATCGATTGGCAAGCATTAAATGTTGATTTTCTATCCGTTAGGTGATAGAGCTTTTTGAGATTTGTTATCTCATGGCTATACAACAAGGGAAACCATTATAAATATGTTCCCTTTGCATTTATTACAACAAACTTTTCAAATATATTGATTGTGCAATTAATCTCCTACTCTCAAATTATTCAATTGCTCATTCAAACTTTGTAAACTTTCATATTCTAAATTTTTATTAAAAGTTTTATTTTCTTTCCTCTCTTAGGTAGAGTTGTTCCCAAATTGTAATATGTATTATTACATCTAGCTACATTACATCTCATCTAAATTTCTTCACTTTCATATATTATATTCTTGGTGAGAATTATATTTAATCACAACCGCCATACAAAATTCATTTCAACGGGTTAGTGATTGTTTCCCTATCATTATTGAGAGATTATTGTGGAGAATCTAGAGAATATAAATAGGTCAAGTTTTAAATAATCTATTTGAGGGTCATTGATATTGTAATACTCATAAACTGAGAGAAGAGTGATCATCAATAATAATAAAACACCATTATTTCAAAATTCAAAGGGGAGAAACTTTTGATAGTAGATGTAAAGAGTAATTCACTCTTGAACCACTCTACAATGTGTATAAAATTTTATTTTATCATTTTAATTACATAAAATCCTATTCACCCCTTATAGAGGTTTTTTTAATTGTTATAAGAGCAAGGACATCTCTCAAAAATCTCACAATATGAGGTGAAAAAGATCTACAAGTGGAATGGATTCCATTGGTCTAAATGAAGGCATTTCTACCACTAAACTAGCATTGTTCAATGGTGAGAAATTTTCCTACTAAAAGAACATAATGATGTTCTTCATCAAATCACAATACTACGACATATGGTCAATAGTCACTAAAAATCCAATCAAAATTACTAAGGATTTCAATGGCGAACTTGTGGAAAAGACAAGGGATGAGTTCATGGATAGAGAAAAGAAAAGGCTCACTCTCAACAATAAATGCATTACGATTCTTTAATGTGGGTTTGATGAAAGGGAATAACACTGTATCTAATCGTGCTCAACTACAAAAGGAATATGGCATAAGCTCATTCTTACTCATGAAGGGACAAAGCAAGTGAAGGATAAAAGAATTACTATTCATGATAGAGTGTATAAACTCTTAAGCATGAAGTAAGGTGAAAGAATCAACAACTTAAGAAACCGCTTCACCTCTATTGTCAATAATCTCAAGACCTTGGGGAAAGAAATCATAGAAGAAGAGCAAGAAGAAAGATCTTGCAAGGTCTTACAAAATAATGGAGTTCTAGGGTAATCGCAATTGAAGAAAACACATATTTAAGAAAAATGATAATTGAATAGCGCTTTGTAAATTTCATTGTTCATCAATAAAAAATGGAAGACAGATTGAATGAAAGAAATAAGAAGCCTCTAGCACTAAAAACTTCCACTTTTTCTAGACAACAAGGAGTGGATGAAGATATGGGTCAAAAGGAAGGTGATGAAGGAGAAGTTTAACCTCCCATGAATTATGAAGAAGTGGCCTCCATAATCATTCAATTCAAAAGGTTTCTATGACCAAGAGGAAATTAAAATGGAAGACCAGGATGGCCTTTCTCAAGCAACAAAAGAAGGTCTAGAGAATCCAACACAAGTGATAAGATCAAATGCCACAACTGTGGAAAATCAAGGCATGTCATCCATAACTACTATGAGTTAAGAAATAATATCGCTAAACAAATAGTAAGGAACAAAGGGAATACAAGAAACAACAAAGGAAGGAAAGGACCAAGAAAAAGCATGACTACCTTTAGTGAAAGTGAAGGTGAATCTCTGATGAAGAGGAAGAAGTTTCCAACCTTTCTTTAATGGCTCTAGAAGAGGAATCATCAACCTCTACCTCATTTACAAGATTTGATGATGAAGAAGATATTGATGAGGTATAATATGATTTACACTACTCATATGATGACTTGTTATGTGTCTTGCATGATTCATTACATGATAATGATCGACTAACAAAGGAAAACACAACATGAATAAGTTGCTTAATCACTTAAATGACCAACACACTCTTTAACTAAATGAAAATGTTCTTATCGAATCTCAGATGCTTATTATCACAACTGGGCTAGAAAATAAAAGAATTGAATATAATAAATACAAGGAATATATTTTTTGTGATCATAAGCTCTAGATATATCAATTTCAATACAAAATTGGTGATCTACAAACCAAATGTGATAAATTTGAAAAGATTTCATATACCTTCACAAAGGATGGAGAAGACTTAAAATGTGTTGTTAGGTGCTCAACGGTACTATAAGGACCATGAGGGATTAGGATATGGAAACAAAAAGGTAATTAAATGCCAAACACTAAAGAATTTCTTTATGAGAGCTTCCAAAGCTCACCATGTGAATGCTTTTATTACATCAAGTAGTTGTAATGTATGTGGAAAAAGTGGACATTCATCTACAATGTGTAGCCATCTAAAAAATACAAAACTCACCTCCACTCATAAGCAAAAGGATTTTGTGCAATATGTGTGGTAAATATAGGTATGTTATTTCATCATGCAATTTTACAAAAAAAAAATACCGAAGTGATTTCAAAATTCAAGCAGGTATGGGTATCTAAGGGGACCATCCTACATGAATTGAACACTAACCCAATAAAGACCCATTGAAAGGGTACCTAAACTAATACATTTGTGATTATAGGTATGCTTTAAAGTCAAGATAAGAAGCCACAAATGGCTCCTAGATGGTGGATAACGGTTGATTGAACCATGTTCTCCAAGATAACTCTATATGATGGTTGGAGCATGACCTTTGGAGATAAATAAAAAGGAAATATCATCGGTGTTGGCAGCATTAGTATTGGAAACACTAAATCCTTCATAAATGATGTGTATCTAGTTGATGGCTTTAAGCATGATTTTATTAGCATTATCCAACTATGTGATTAAGGGTTTCTAGTAAAGTTTTCAAATTCATATTGCATGATTTCAGATAGAGTAGATAAATCTATACTCTTTATGTGCCCATATATAAAAAATGTGTACATACTTGATATTAAATCAATAAAATTACACAACACATGTCTAAGTGCAATCGACAAAGATGTATGGTTATGGAATAAACACATTGCACATGGTACCATGAGCTTATTAAACAAACTTTCAAGAAAAGAACTAGTATGTGGTTATATAAAGTTGAACTTTTCAAAAGATTGATTATGTGAAGCATGTCTACAAGGAAAACAACATAAGGTTACCTTCAAACCCAAAAATGTTGTGACACATCTCAACAACTTGATTGTTGTACATGGATATATTCAGGCCTACTAGGATCCATAGCATGGGTGGTTATAGATATGCACTAGTCATTGTAGATGATTATCCACATTATACATGGATATTATTTCTTTCTACTAAAGATGATGCTTTTAATGCTTGTCTTGTCCTTGATAAGAAAACTCAAGTATAAAAAAGAACTATGATTGATGTTATGATCACAGAAAAGGTGTTTGAGAATGTCATCTTCATGGATTTCTGTGACCAAAATGGTATTACTCACAACTTTTCAGTACTAAAAATGCAGCAACAAAATGGTGTGGTGGAAAGGAAAATAGAACCTTAGAGGAGGTTTCAAGAACAATGCTATGTGACTCCAAGCACTCAACATACTTTTGGTTTGAAGCCATTGCCATTGCAAACTGCATAATGAATATATTACTCATACATACCATCTTGAAAAAGACATCCTATGAAGTCTACAATGGTAAGAAACTAAATGTGGGTTATTTATACACATTTGGTTGCAAATTTGTTGTCCTTAATAATGGGAAAAGCAGTTTCACTCCAAAGAGGATGGAGGTATTTTTTTAATTTTTTTTTATACTCTTTACACAGTAAAACTTATCGGATCTTCAACAAATGAACAATGTTAGTTGAAGAATCTGTACATGTTTCTTTTGATGAACCTTTCTCTAGTGTGCAAAAAAAACTCAAGAGGAAGAAGTAGGTTCTTCCATCCAAGTTGAGAGCTTGCTGGAAAATTAATATAATCTAAGCATAGAAGAAGAGAAAGATGAAGATCCTCAAATCAATCAACAAGAGGATGAAGTGAAAGAGGATCTTCCTAAAGCATGGATATATGCCTATAGACATCCTTATGAGTTTGTCACTGTCGATCCAACAAGAGAAGTTGCAACAAGATCTTCACTAGGTAACATTTGCAATTATTTATCATTTCTATCTCAAATAGATTGTAAGTCTCACTTGGAAGCCATTAATGATGAAAATTGGATCATGGTCATGCAATATAAGATTAATCAATTTTAAATAAATCAAGTTTGGGAACTAATCCTATTGCCTCCAAATAGACCTACCATTGGGACAAAATGGATCTTTAAAAATAAGATAGATGAGGGAAGTGTTTAAGTTAGAAATAAAGCTCGATTGGTTGCCAAAGGATACAACCAAGAGGAAGGCATTTATTTTGAAGAAATATTTTCCCCTGTAGCTTGACTCTAGACTATATGTATGCTTCTTACATTTTGCATCATCCATGTACTTTATATTATATCAAATGGACGTCAAAAGTGATTTTCTTAATGGTTTTATTGAATCAGATGTGTATATTAAGCAACTGTTGTAACACCCCCATTTTTTACTACAAAAAAATTAGTTAAAACAATTTATGGAAGCAAAAAGAACTTAGGAAAATGGGGTGTTACCATCGTACCTAACATAGGATAGACGTCTGCTGCCTTCCCCCATATCAAATACAAGGCTAAACCATTTAAAAACTTAAAATAGCAGCGTGCGCAAAATAATGTTTTAATTAATTAATTCCAAAAGTGTTTACACCAAAGGACCTTAATGGGTTCCGATCAAATCATTACAAAATACAAGCAAAAAGGGTATGAGGTTACAAACATAATTGAGGGCATGATACCCAAATCAAAATCATGGTCTACCACGGATCCCACCAAAACCTCTTGGATGTCCTTACTCTCAATTCTTGACTAAACTGAGGTAGGCTATTTATTGGCCTTCCCTAAAGACCTGCACATAGTACTCTACTCGTGGGAATGAGTAGATTACAAGAAAACGAGTACATCAGTATGCTACGTATTGAGTAAGCCAAGTTTCTCCCTCAATGTATCAAAAGTATACTAATTTATCATATATGAACATAATATACAACATGCATCATGGTAAGGCCTTATATAAAGGTAAGAATACATAAGACATACCATCATATACAATTCCAGCATAATAGAATACATCATGCTTAGATTCACCATGTTTTCACATAGGGTTATTTCCAATTATCCAACTCCTTTAAGATATGTCATCCATTTATCCATGTCAAAAATATCCCAATCACTCAATCAATGTTCCATTCCATAATCAATTAGTTAAGACATACACCAGCTTTAATCATTTTAGTCAATCATATCATTACTTTCGTTTCTTAATCAATCATCAACCATTCATTTGGTTACCATTCATAATTATCAAACAGTATTTACCATCCATATGTTATTATCATCAAGCGATGGATTGTGCACCACCCCATGGTCTCACATACCATGGAAGCCTATCTAGAAAGGGATATAAATTCTAGGATAAAGTCAATCACCAAGAAGAAATAAGTCTAGACCAAAGTCGATCACCAAAATAGACATAAGCCTAGACTGAAGCCAACCAATACGGATATAAGTCCAAGACAAAGCCAACCACATAGGTAACTAGACCCTTTAATATCAATACCCCCTAGAACATGATTAATGTCTAGAGTAGGTAAGGCACCGAAAACTCTCAGGATCCCACTCAAAGGCAAAGCTCGAAGGCACCAAAAATGTCTGAAGGCAGACTAACACCCGGTAGCTAATTGAGGATCAGGTAACCCAAACCATACTCAACTCGAATTTGTTTCGCTTAACACAATTTGTGTTTTATTCATAAGGAAGGGTGATCATACAAGGCCCATACAAAGCATGCAAGTCAACTTTCATGTTAATCCGTATTAATAATTTTACTTTCATTTTTTCTAACCATGTAGGGTTTCCATTTATCCTTGTACTTAATTCCATCCCAAGATAAGTTTCATAACTCTTTTCTAAATTAGCCTCACTTATCATAAGTAAAATGCCCATTTAATCATTTTCACTACTCATAGAGTATACCATAATTCATGATCTATTTTGATCTTTTAATTAAGCCATTAATAACTATATTATAGTACCAATCATAATCTCAAAGCATAAATGAACCAAAAAGAAGTAAATTAATCAAATCAGTCGAACTAGTTAATTAGTATGGACTTATTTACTTCGAGGATGAAGTCTCTTTTTAGGGGTTAATGATATAATACCACAATTTTATATAATATAAATCCCAAATAATTAATATCTTAACCTAATTCTAACATTGAAATATTGATATTTCTACCTTACCCTAATTCTTTAACCAAAAATCTTAACCTAATCCTAATCTTTATTTTCAGTCATTAATATTTTCAACCTAAACCTAACCTTGGATGGTTGATGATTAATTTTTCTAAATCCTCTAACCTAAATTATTTTAACCTATTTTATCCTTCCCTTTTTTTCCATTTTTTCCCTTTTTACCCTTCTCATTTTCTTTTCCTTTTTTTCCCTATTGTCTGGCTCCTTTTTCCCTTCTTCTCCTTTTTCTCACGTGAACCGTTTCCCCCCAACCATATCCCCTCTTCCATGTTTCCTAGACCTAAACCCTACCCTCATCATCACCTATTAGCTCTCACCTCCTAAATTTATAGGTTTGTGTTAAAAATCTTGCTTCATCACCTCACTTCCCTTCTCCCTCTATGCCATTTCATACAACAGGCATGTGTGTGTGTGTGTGTGTGTGTGTGTGTGACTCTTAGAATTAGGCACATTTAATTCCTCATACCACCTCCTTTACTCCATCCATTTTATTTTGAAGAGTAGAAATAAACAAAGCTCTCTTATTTCCTTCCCTTCCTCCCTCTCACCATTGCCAAAAATGCCACAACAACCTAGCAACGCCACCCTCCATTGTTCCTTCCTCCCTTGCACCACCCACCCCGTCCATTCATCCTAAATTTGATTCATCCATAACCATCAAAATAACCCCCTAGATTTGTGTAACACCCCCAAAATTCACTACTAAAAAATTTCATTTTATTAAAGATAATCGCAGAAGCAGATTAATAAAATGTGAATTTTGGGAAGTATTAACGCCACACTTAGTACCATACCGGTTCACTCATACCGTTCCAGTACCAAGTGCTAAAGCTAAGAAAAGTAAAATACATTCTGAAAGAAATTCAACACTCATAAATCAGAGTAGAGCATCAAATCGTTTACAGGAATAAAATCCACCCATGGTGGTTACTTTAACAACGTTAATATTTAAAACCAAGAATTTAAATGAGAAAGAGAAAAAGCTAACGATACCGGAAAATTCCTTACTCTCCTTCCCGTAACCCACTTGAGTAGCACCTGAAAATGCCTGCAAGGGCACTGCCCATTGAATAGGCAAGGGGCCCATAAAGGGAATCCCTTCAGTACTACGGTACTGAGTAACCCTTTAATACCACACTTAAAGACAGGCCCGCATACGGCACACAATGCAAGCTACACATATAAATAATGAGAGATGCATACATAACGATAACAAACATAATACTTTATAAGTCACGATCGATACTTTGGGCCTTAAGCCATGTCATAATGTAAGATCAATACATTTGGGCCTTAAGCCATTATTCCATCATCATTCAATCAATATCATATTTTATATCCATGTGAGTGCGAGAACCCCACTATTATAGCCGGTGGACCGGAAGTCAACACACAGGGCAGAATGCCTCTGACCACTATTATTGCCGGTGGACTGGAAGGTAAACACACAGGGCAGAACGCACCTGACCACTATTATTTGCCGGTGGACCGGTCTGGCCCCGACTCACATGGTGTTCCACTATAAGTGATTAGTGTTTTTCCATAATCTTATTCACATACATAACTGATTTTATTGAGCTCGGGACCCCCACTATTTTAGCCGGTGGACTAGAATATATATAAAATCATCATCCAGGGCACAACGCTCTTAGCCACTATTATAACCGGTGGACCGGTACTCAATATCATAATCATCTGGGCTCGGCTCATTAATATTCCACTTTCAATAATAATATCTTTCCTTTTCTTTAATCAGCACATCAATCATATTTATTTGCCTCGAATGGGAGATCGATAACCCGGGACACAAAGGTACACCGGTCGTACCGGTGCATATCAGCTACTCAGTACCCTTCAACCATGAACCCAAGGACACAAAGGTACCCTGGTCATACTGGTGCATAAAGCTAACTCAGTACCCTGCCGACAAGGACACCTAATCCATAAGTATGCATACCCCCTAACTAGGTCCGTAGAGCTAGGAAGAGTAAGATATAGGGTCTGGCTGGGGCACAAAGGCACACCAGCAAATACCAGAATAATCGTGGACTAAACCACGTCCTTAGGGTAGCGACCCCTAAGGAGTCACCATTCCCGATCTCGAGGTCTTTCACTTTAAGTAATAGTGTCTTAATTAAAGTGATCACGAAAAGCACAACAATTGGATACTTATTCACTTTCAATCGTTCTGACATAATTAATCGTTTCTTATTCAAATGATTATCCAGGATATCACAGAGAGATCATTAAGGCCAGACTAATTATCAAATACTCTTACTTGACTAACCAGCATTATTTGAAACATATTATAATGTTCCACAATCTCAAAGGCATGTTAGGTACAAACTACTCATTTGCCCTTTACTTATATAATTGTTAAGTATCCATTCCTTACTCGCCAAATTACCATATTACCCCTTTAGGTTACATAATTACCAAATTACCATTTTTCCAATTTAGATTACCAAATTATCTCATACACTTTTTAGATCACCATTCACCCCTCATAATTACTACACTTATCATATTTCTCATTTGGTTGGTTATATTACCAAATCGCCCTTCCCCTTTGTTATAATTACAAAACTGCCCTCGAGTTGGATAAATTACTAAATTACCCTCCTTCATTATCATGATTACTATTTTGCCCCTTTAGTTGGTTAAATAATTATCACTTTACCCTTTAATCGGCTAAATTACCAAATTGCCCTTCTCCTTTATCATAATTACCATGTTACCCCTCTCAATTATTTTAATTGCCACTTTACCCTTCTTCATAATTACAAATATTAATTTACCCTTCTTCATAATCATAATTACTATATTACCCTTCTCCATTATTAAAATTACCATAATGCCCTTTAATTGGTTAATTTACCAAATTACCCTTCTATAGTATCATACTTATCCAATTGTCCTTCTACAATTATAATTTAATTACTAAATTATCTTTCATCGTTATCATAATTACCAAGTTACCCCTATTTCCAAGTTTACCATAAATATCCTCTTAACTTCAAAATTACCCTTTTATATCCAAAGTTACCATTTTTAATTTTTCTTACAAAATTACCATTTTGCCCTTCCTTTCCAAAATTACCATTTTTCCCTTTACTTATAAATTACCACTTCACCATTCCCTTATAAAATTTACCATATTACCCTTTACTTATGAAATTATGATTTTTCCCCTCTACCTCCAAAATTACCATAATGGCCTTTTTACTTGAAAAATTACCATAATGCCCTCCTTCATCCAAAATTACTATTTTACCCCTACTTCCAAAATTACCATTTTACCCTTCTACTTATAAAATTACCGAAGTACCCTTTTCACTTGTAAAATTTTCATTCAACCCCTTTATTCACCATTTTTATGAATTTACTAACACTACATAAAATAATGATATTAATACTTCATTTTTATCATCTAAGTCCACCAACTTGCCATTTTTCAACATAATACTCATTAGCAACTACATACATTGATTCACATACCTCATAAGCATAATTAATAAAATACCCTTAAACAATAACATCATTCATGCATTAGCAACATGATACGTCATAAACAAGCATTTAACATTTCCATCCATAATCAAACTCCTTCCTTAATTAACATACCTACATATGGCACAAAATTCATCATGCTTTTCCTTTTTATCAAATAATATAACAAAACCATATACATATCATGCTAAGCACACAAAACATGCATAAAATCATACTAAACCCTTAATGTGCTAGCATACGTTTTTTCATATATTTAAGGGAGGATTAACGGTTACCTTAATCCCGCAAAATATCAAATATTACCAAGCATAATTAGCAACTCAACACCTAAAAATAATATCCATCATAATTATGTTAGAAATAAGAATCCAAGCATAAAACTTTATAAATTTTAAGTAATAAAACACTTAACATAAAATACCATTATACCTTAAAAATTAGCCAAATAATTTTCAAAATAAAGGGGAGCTCATGCTACATGAGCAGCGTGAGTTTCATGCAGAAAAAGAGAGGGGAAAAGGCTCGAAGAGGGGTGAGGTAGAAGAGGGGAGAGGTGGCTCGGTTTAGGGACTTTAGGCTAGAAAAGAAGGTAGTTAGGGGAGGTTCTAAGGCAAGTGAATGGTGCAGAAGTGAAGAGGGGATATAGGTGGAGGCTAAGGGTGGTTTCACGGCGGCATAAGGCGGCGGAGACGGCGGCAGAAAGGCGGCGAATTTGGCTGCCGAGAAGGGTCGAGGTGGAGGAGTTGTGAAGGAAGGAAAAGGAGAGGGAAAAATGGAGGGGTTGAAGGACTGTTTTCGGCCAACTAATGGATGGCGGTTGTAGAGGGGGTTGCAGGGTGTCAAACGGTGGGTTGGGTGGCGGCAAAGGTGGCTAGACGGCGGCGGAAATGGCGGTTGCAGGTGGCTCGGTGGTAAGGGGAAAAACTGGGGAGAAAAAGGAAGAAGAGGAGAAGGGAGGAAGTGCAGGGCTCGAAGGGGCTTGGAGGATATCGTGGTGGTGCAGGGTGGTAGTAGGTGGTGGCAGAAGGCGGCGCAAGGGTTGGGCTTGGTGGTTCAAGCGGCGGCGGCGGTGGTGATAACAAACCGGGGGAAAAATGGGACAAAAGAAGGAGAGAAGAGGGAGCTCTGGGAAGGGAGTAGGGCTCGAAAAAAATGGGGAAATGAAGGCTTGGTAGATGAAGAAAAAGAAGAGGGAGAAGAGAGGGGGCAGGGCTGGCCGGCGATCATGCTGCAGGTGGCAGGTGGTGGTCGGGTGGCAGGGGAAGAGAGGGGAGAAGAAGGAAAGGGAGAGGGGCATGCGGGGCTATGGTCCAGGGCTAGTTTGGCTTAAAAAAAGAAAGAAAATGATGGGGGAGGAGAGAGAGGGAGAGGGAGCAGGTGGTGGCAGCTGCAGGGCGGTGGTTGCAGGCATGCTCGACCATGGCAGAGGGCGCTGGTTGGCGTGGGAGAAGAAGAAGGGAAGAAGGGGCTGGCAGGCGGCTGGACCGGCGTAGAAAAGAAGAGAGCCGGCCGGTCCAGGAAAAAAAAATAAAGGAGGGCAGCTGGGCTAGGCGTGCTGGGCGGTGCGCGAGGGAGAGAAGGGAGGAGGGGGGTCGAAGGCCCAATGCGCAGGGGAGGGCTGGCCTGGCGAGGCAGCCCGAGGGAAAAGGAAAAAAAAAAAGAAAAGAAGAAAGAGGAAAAAAGGGAAAAAGGGAAAAAGGGGGAAAAGGGGAATGGAAAAATAGGAAAAGTAATTTAATTTAATTTATAAAATCATAAAATATAATATTCTTGGTAAATTATTTAATTTAATAATTTAATTTATTATAATCTAATATTTTAGTTTTAAAAGGATAAAGTTGGTAAAATATTAGTTTGGAAAATTATTTAAATAAAATAATATGATAAATAGCAAAATATTTATTTTTTTTTAATTTATTAAATACTCTTATCCAAATTTACATACTCTAAAATCCATACAATAATTAAAATAAATAATCTTAAAGCAATTTTATTCCAAATAAAAGTAATTTATTAAAATATAAGTTTTCGAAAATTTTGGGGTATTACAATTTGGCCATTTCCATGGAATCCACCCCAACCCTTCGACATCCACTATCAAAACAAGGCCCCACCATCCGGTCATCACTAGTGAAACCACCTCTCACCTTTCTGCCTTCACTTGTGTTCCTTCCCCTTAAGGATCATCCATTTTTTTTATTATCCACACTCCCTAGCAACAACATCTAGTTCCATTTCCACCCCCTGGATTCAACACTTGTCATTCCTCATCCCATTGTTGCACAAAGTTTTTTTAAGACACGTTTGAGTATTACGTTGCAGTTTTGCTCCATTCTTTCATTATCTGTTATCTTAGAATTTCCTATTTTATATCCTTAAGTTATAATTTTTTTTATCTTTTCTTAAATCATTGGAGGTCTCTGCATGGTGAGATAAGATATATATGTTCTTAGAGACCGGTGTCCATTTTGGTAAGGATATATACTAGCCATAGTTAGGCTTTTTGTGCTAAATGTTATGTATGATTTGTGTGTTATCATGATGTGATTTATATTTTGTAAATATTTATTTTTTCATATTATGATGACATCATATGGTATTATATAATGGAAATTAAGATGAGAAAGTGTGCACTTATACAATATTGTTGTGATAATTCTTATGTTATAAACCCTGGGTGAGTTTTTACAATTTATATTATTGTAATATAGGTTTGATAAATTATTTTAAGTGGTAAATGATTATATTTGGTATTTTTTATCATGTAATAAATTGAGGATTTGAAAATAACGATACGAGACATATTAGTTTTCGTGAAATAATGGCATTTATTTATCCTTAAGAGCATTTTGGTCAATATAGGTTTTATATGAAAAATTTTCTATTTTAATTTGTTAAATGGTTTAAAATATGGTAAGAATATCATTTTAAATTTTTTTATTAATTATGAATGGCCTAAGTCTAAATAAAATAAGATAATAGCTTGAGTTAGGAATAGTAACTAGTGATGCTATTATCGCATGTGTAAGGCATTAGAGTTAGACTTTGATATTAAGATATGCTGTTAATATTTTAATTTTAGAAATTTTCATTTAATTTAGTGATTATATGAATATTATGGAAAAATTTATACCTAACTTACGAAATTATAGTTTTGTAAGGGTTGTGAATAGTAATTCTTGAGATAAAGTTAGTATCATATGCGTAAAATGTTGGAGTTAGACCCTGATTTTGGATATATTCATAATAATATAAATAATTTTTTAGGGATATATGATAAAACTTTTGAATAAATGATGAACATGGAGGAATTTATGCTTATAATGTGAAATTAGTGTTTATTAGGAAAATTATGAACCTATTCCTTGAGGACGGTCTTGATAAGTATGTGGTAGTACTTTACCTATTTCAATTGTATGTTTTTCATATATACATGAATCACACATTATTTTATAACCAAAATTGAATAAGATATTAATCATTTAAAGTGAAAGATGGCGTGAGTAGGCCGAGGTATTTTATAGGTTTGTTCTACCGGATAATAATAGTGGCCCGAGTGTGTTTTTCCCTGAGAAGTGCATCAGTTTATTCCACCAGACTAAGAATAATGGTCTCTAAACTCAATTTGAATGAGAATATAATTTGAGATAATTAACTAATGGATAATACATTAATCACTTAAAGTGAAAGATTATGTGTGTTACACCGGGCAATAATAGTGGTTCGGGTGTTTTCTTCCTTGACAAGTTCATTAGACCATTCCACAAGGTTAAGAATAGTGGTCAGGAGTATTTTAATTGTTTATATGTTGTGTTCGTTCCACTAGAAGATAATAGTGGTTTAAGTGTGATGTTCCTTAGATGTGCTTCAATCCGTTCCACAAGATTAAGAATAGTGGTATCCATGAACCTAACGTAAATAATAATAAAAAATGGATTATGTTATATCAAATAACAATATCTTCAATTGGCATTTACCTTGCATTGTTTTATGTTAACATTCATGTATGCTTATTATTTTTTGTGAACTTGGGTTTTATGTGTATCCCTTTCTTGACTGTATTGTTACCTTACTTGATAATTAGTTTTATGACTATCCTTTTATAGGTAGTGCTCATTTTCATGAGCAAACGAGTCGAGTGCTTTAGTGCAGTTCAATAAGGACCCTTTAGAGGAATTTATTGCTTATGATGTCCCATGTGTGGAGGAGTGATCTATTATATAGGGGTCGGGTGTAGAGTTATGTTATTTGGTGGTTAGCTTTATCTGGATATCCTTTTGGAATCTTAGCTACATGGTATCCCTTTTGGTGTACTTGATATTGTACTCGTATTTAATCTCTATAACTCATATTTAAGTTTATAATTCTATCATTTTTTATTTATTATATTTTATGTTCTATATTTTTCCTTGTCATTGATTTTAGGATAGTATGGTAAGGAGGAATTATCTCAATCATGACGGTCATATCTAACTATTTTAGTACTACATTTTAGCTAAAAAAAATTAGTAGTAAATTTTATAAAGTGTTATAGAAGGATTTGTACTCTATCAATATGTTTCTATAATTAGAATTAGTCCCTAAACATATATATTTGATGAGAATTATAAAGTTAAACTATTATTAATTAGTTTGCATATTGTAGACTATAGAACATTTCTTTTTGTGGTTTAGAAAGTTAGAAACTACATCAACTTAACTATAACACAAAGATTATATTTTATGACCTAAAGTGTATATTTTAGATTCCAATGCTTAATAGCTTTCAATAGTTAGCCATATTTGCTATGCATTAACCTACAAAATTGGATGGGGGTGATATGAGTTCTAAACTTCGAGGCAAAGACTTTAAAGAGTTTACAAAATAACAAAGTATAATTTTCTTAAAGGCCCTATAATTCAATAGGGTAAAAAAGAACTATTATTGTTTAAATTGAGTATGTCAACTAAAATTTCATACTTTATGAGTAGTGGGTAAGAGTCATAGTTGGAGTTTTCATAGTATTGAAAAACTAGTTTGTTGGTGAATGTGTAGCATTGAGTACAAATTTTAGTTGTCATTTATCTACAACTATTTTTTATTATGTTTTGATATATTAAGATTTTTCAAATACACATAAAGCAAGCCTTGCGTATAGCCCTAAGTATGCTTGACATTGTAATAATGCCTCTTACAATTTGGAGGCACTTGTTTATATAAAGTTATTCTTCCTTATGCCTATTGAGTCTGATAAGCATGACTATTAGTACTAGAGATTCTTGTCTTTTTAATTGATAAGTTGGTCATTTTTTATGGTGGCATGTTGAATTGTACAATTCTTTTTCTATAACAAGCTATTGGTGATGAGCTTGCTTGACTTCCTAATAAAAATGAAAATTTTAAGAAGGTTGTTGGTGATATAAATATGGATATCCAAAAAATTTTGGCATGTGAGTTCAAGTTCCTTGTTATTGTAGGAAGAGATGGGAATTGGAGGATGAAGGGCCTTAATGATAAAAATGGAGATGCTCAAATCTTGAAGAAAAAAAATGGTGAAAATGATAAGAGAGTTGGATATATGACAAGATTAGTGTAAACGTTTAGCAAGCAACATATGCCACATTTCTCCATGAATTTTTATTGTTGGTTTCTTTCATAAAATTCTTAAATGTTATACATCTATAAATTTGGTTTAACACAAGGTTTGAATGTAAATTACGAGGAAAAAAAGAGGAAGAGGAAGAAGATAATTGTACAAAAGATGGATGTTGAAGAAGTTGATGAGGATATCATCTAATGTAATTAATGCAATTTATTTCTTATTTTTTAAAATTTTGTTGAGTTATGTTATTTAGGCTCTTGTTTTATATACATATGCTATTAGTTTCCTGGTCTTGTGACATGGTAATGACATATGTTGGATATGAACAATATTAAGCTGACATTAAAGATATTATGGTTGTGCAAAATATTTGTATATATGTAAGTAGGTGTACAATGCAAATAAATATTTGGAGCCTTTGAGGCTTATCATCATATACTATCAATAGCTATTAGTGATAGATATATGTGTCACAAATAGTACTATTGAAAAATGATAAACATGGTAAATTGTATTAGCAGCATATGACATGTGTTGGAAAAAAGTATTACCAATAGATAAGACATGTTGAAAAAAGTATTACTAATGGATAATTTGTGTTAGAAAAAGTATTAGTAATAGATAATATTTGTTCAAAAAAAAGGTTTTACCAACATATATTTATAGTTAATAATATTCGTACCGATAGATATATTTGTTGGTATACTAATTTTTTTCCAACAAATAATTTTTTCTCCTATCAGTAATACTTTTATTGACACTTATGCCACAAAAATGATTTTTTTTTCAACAGATAAGTCATTGTTGGTATAAATCAAATTTCTTAGTGTGTACACAATATGGCGGTTTAATAAATATTCATGGACAACAAACAATGCTAAAAAGGAAAATTAAAAAAGGATTATTATGAAATAAAAGGAATATAATAAAGTATTAATAGAATAAATAAATATATTTATTTTACCATTTTGATAGATTATATGCTCTTTTATCACTTAACACTTAATGATAATAGTTAGTTTAGTTATTGTACCATTGGGAAATCATTAGCATGAACACTTAGAACCTAATTAGATAGAATTAGAAATATTTTTTAGCAATAATTAGGATTTGTAAGATTTAATAGAGAAAAACACTCAAGAACTCAATTAGGGAAATGACCTATATTTATTATGTGTAGAAACAAGAGAATACAAGAAGGACTATGATGTAGGGACATGTACACATGAGAGGCAAGTTAGTTTAGTCATCAAACCCATTACCATGGGCTTTTTTGAAGAGGTGGATCAAAAGAGTACATGTGGGTCTAACAAAGGAGATAAATTTTTTAAGCAAGTATCAAAAGGGATATGTTTGTCACTATGAGATAATTTTAATTGTAACTTCCACATGAGGATAACGGCCACATCCTACAAGGCTCAGCCATATTAGGGAGTTAATAATCATTATCTAACTTTTTAACTTAATGATTAAGAATCTTGCTAGATAGTTAATTAATATTATATAGAGTTTGATCTTTTAAAGAATGTTTTGTCTTTTCTTTTGATTATATATGTGATATAAGTCTTATAATATTTTGTATGAATTTTCAGTTTAGTTTTAGTATATCTTATGAAGCATTTTAGCTTATTAAAATTTTGTTAGGATTTCATTAATATTATCATAGCATTTAGTTGGTTATTATTCACAAGTTATACTATTAATGTGTGAATAGTAAAATAATAGTAACTTATTCATTAAGAGCTTGTTATTTATCTTTCTAGTGGTTAAGTGTTAGTTTTCTATTTTGTTTAGCTAGGATGTGTGATTTATATAATAGGCATGTGAATTTTTATCTTTAGTTAACTTATCTTTTATTGAGAAGCTTATGTATAATGAGGTGCTTTGGACAATAAATTACCCACGTAATCATACGTTAATTATCATGGAGAGTGAATATTATTTGATTTTGGATAAACTTTTCTTTGTATAATATCATTCTCACGTTCATATTTTTTGTGTGAATCATAAATTAGAGTTTCCTTTCAATTATTATATTTATATGAGTAATAATTGATAAACTCTCATAAGTATTGTTTGTTTGAGTTTAATTAAGATTAGTTTATAAGTTTTCATCATTACATCTATAAACCCGCCCATTCACAAAACCATTACTTTTTTCACATCAAATTGAACAATCCTCTCAACAATATCTATAAAGAACACATCTTCTCTCCGAAGAAAACAAGAGAAACTAGATCTCTCTCTCTCTAAACAAAAGAACATTGACCTTATATCTTCTATAGACAAAGGGGAAAACATGAATGTAAAACACAAGGCAACAAAAATAAAATAGAAAGCGGTAACATAATAGGGTTTGTTAACTAACATTGGTTATTTGTATCCATTGACAAGGATATGGTGACCAACATAGTCCAATCATGCCAACCTTATATCTCTTGCATACAAATTTTTCTTCAACTAAAATGAGCATGCCAACATTATCCTTGAAGGGACTTATGGCATATGAATATGAACAAATTGTAAGCCAAAATCAAACTTGAACACATGCAATAGCTCCATTAGGATTTTTATTAGATCTTCATTAGTAGCTACCTATAGTTCCAACACAACCTCATAAGGTATCACTCCAAGCCAGATAATACCATCACAAACACTAGTTATAACCCTACACTCAACCTTAAAACCTCCAAGGCACCACAATGACACAAAAATAGACCTCTAGTCATTAAGATCACCATCAAAACCAAAGTACCCAACACTAGTTAACAAAATGTTCAATGTCTCATACACCATACAATCTAATGTTAGACTGTCCGAGTACATTAGAATCTTCTCTACATAACAAGTGTGACTCTATGAAATTCACTATACATATACTTTTAATGCCTAAAACTTGAGGAATCAAGTATAATATCAACCACAACATACAAAAAAATTCCATTGCTCTAAATTATGTGACCATAGCTATACAAACCACCACCATATATTTAGATTTGGATAAATCTTCAGTCTTCATCTTAGTAACCTCAAACATATATTTGACTCCAACTGGCATATTATAAATATACAACAAGGATTAATTAGAAAAGCATCATGGAAAAATTCTTGAGTCTTATAAAAATATCATATGTATTTAACCATAACAACAATCCACAAGGAAAAATCATCACTAATGATAGCTTTTGAGTTTGACAATAGATCTAAAACACCAATACTACTACCTATAATGTACAAGGTATAACCAACTAACTCCTCAAATCCTTCTCCAATAGCTACCTCCATAAGCCTACATGCTCTACTTTAAGTAAGACCTATTTGCTTCACTTATTACCCATACTCCTTCACATATGAAGAATCTATACCATGTAAATCAACTATCACCTCCATTATACCCAAAGCACCCTGAGTATCCCTATGCTCCACTTTCTTACATAATGCATCAACACAAGTCTCAATATCAAAAAGTTATTCTAACTCACATAAAGTATTAGTAATAAGCCTAAATGTACCAGGACCACCAAACCAAGACCCTTCTTTTTCAATCATGCCTCTAACACTCTTATGTCCTAGTTGTATATGCCTAAGACCAACAACATCTGAACCAAACATCATTGATGTCAAATCAACAATTCCATCAATAGTTAAACCAAAAATATCATGCAATGACCCAACCTACTTTCTTACATATCACCACAACCCTTTTATCAACCTACAACTTGTCATTCTCAATAACTCCTCTATGTCTTTAGTTACCTAAAGTACTTGGTGAAATTAATATCTTAGTCATCTTAGGAGCATGAAAAATATTATAAATTTACCTAACCACATCATCATGCATTCTTACCCTCACAACCTCAATCTTATCAACCGTATGTGAAACACCATTACACAAGATGACAACTCCACCTAGAATTGTACCATATATTTGGAACTAGCTTTAATTAGGTTTAACTTGGTAAGTGAATCTAGAATTCACCTATCATTTAATCTATTCTTTTTATCTATGTTATTTAGTATATCACCGCCACTTTTATATTTAACTATAACAACATCATTAGTTATGTTGGTAGGTATAACACTCATATGTTCACTATAAGAATATAACTCTCATGAAGAGATATAAAACAATTAAATGGTTTTATAATAATAATGCATTACTCAAAATTAGTGTGAAAAGAGAAAGATCCCAATATAAGTGAAGAATTACAAAAAAGAGCCTAACTTTCATGCTATAACTTAAGATTCCCCAAGAAAAGGTTAATTATTGGCTAAAATAAGCATATGAACAAAAATGAATAGAAATGTAGTACCAAACCAACACATAGAGAATATCATACCCATATAACACATATAACATGGTGAAGACCATGCGATAGCATAATACAATACATATATTGGTAAGGATAACCCATACTCACAATCAAAGGTTATACAAAGGTAATTTCACAAATTGTAGCATAAAGGGCAATCATGATGTCAATGAATACTCTAAGCTAAACACAATCCATTATCCATGAATCCACAATTCTAGGTTATTTATCATGGCCAAAAGATTCTTACCAAGATCTCCACCAATAACACACCACTAACCCTGACACAAAGATAAGTTGGTCATATTGAGACACTAAGACAATTAATATCCTCCTAAAATATTGATTGAAGCACATAATGGTAGTTCAATCATACTAGCATAAATAGACAACTAGTATCATCCCACCATAATAACTTAAGCACATAGAATTAATGCAGTCATACTGGCACACACAAAGACCAATATCCTCCCACAACCTTAGTCACCCAATCCTTAAGTGAGCACACAATCTAAGAGGTCTAAAGAGCAAATAGAGTAGATATGTGGACTCAAGTGTTTCATAATGGAAATTTAGACAACTCATAATAATGAGTAATTTTCCCTCTTCTCTAAGGTATTTATCCCTTAAGAGAAACTATAAGTGAACTAAAACTATTAGCTAACACACAAAGTTATTTGTCATAGTACACAACACATCATCTTTCACTATAAGTGTTAATAATTTATTCAATATTTACATGTGCCATATATATCCACTTTATCATCATAAATTCATTACTTGGGATGTTATTGGGAGTATTTTTTTTTCTTAAGAGACTGATGTAGCCTTTGGTAAGGATATATGTCTCCAGTGTATGAATTTTTATAACTAGGTTTTAACTTTATAAATTTCCATGTTGTCATGTTTGATGCTAGAAATCATGGTAGCCTTTAATTTAAATGCATATACATGTATTAATTGATAAATTTGTGATTTTATGATTTTTTTATTTTTATGTGAAATGTCTATTTTATGCCTTGATAAGCTTTGCCTTAAAATCTCAAGTATGATAGTACATTTGGTGATATTAATGTCATTAGAGGAGTAAAATTAATTATGTTTAATTATGGTAACTAGTGTAGTGTGTTAAGGTTGATAGATTTAGGATTTTAGGTTTTGGTAGTTTTAGCCATGGGACCATTTGGTCTTTTGAGGATTGTATTATTTAAAACTAGTTATATTTTTGAGATAATAATAATATAAAGTCATTGTATGTGAAATTGGTAAAATTTGGAGACTTTTATAATTTTTTAAATTATATGGGAGTTTTGATCTTACGTGTATAATGTCCTTCTTGTGAATATTAGAAGAAAAAAATATGACATTGTGTTCCTTGAGGTTTTCACAATTAGTTTGACATATAATATGTTGAGTTTTTGATGTGAATGCCTCAAGTTATGAAAATAATAAAATCAAATATGCTTAGGTGGACTAGGGAATTCTGGTCATTTTGGATTAAATATGGAAATATTGGTGTTGCATAAGTTTTATTGGACTAAAATATTATAAGTATGATATATGAAGTGTTTTGGTAAATTATGACCACTATATTAGATTCCACCCGCAATGTTGCATTAATTAATGGGATATTTCTTTAAGATTTCTTTATATACCCAATCGCAAATACAACATAAGTTCTATATCCAAATTGTCCATGCACTCCGACAACATCATTTTTTTTTACTAATTGTAAATGCTTGATGCAAAACCATTCAAAGAACATTCTCCTCACCCTCAATGAACTTATTAGGGGTCTCTATCTCCTAAGCTCTTATGTTCCTTTAACACCAAGTGTTCTTAACATTTTATCTCATGTATCTAATTCCAATTCAAAAGCTATTCCTAGTGCATCCCCTTCTTCCACTAGCTTAGATTACATTCCTTCAAATATTTTACATTGGAATCTTAGACTAGGGCACCTCCCATTATATAAAATGAAGCAAATGTTTCCTTCATTGCAATCCATTAATAAAATGAAAGACTTGGTATGTAATGTGTGCTTTAAAAGCTCGATAATAAAGACTTTATTTTTCTTCTAGCTTGACACATTTGGAAACTCTTTTCATCCTTGTTCGCACAAATACATGCGGTCCTTATAAAACAACAACTCATGAAGGAATTATGTACTTTTGACCATAGTAGGCGATTATTCTCATGCTACTTGGAGCTTTATTTTATGCATCAAATATAATGCCTTTAGTGTGCTTAAGTTATTTATTGCACTCATTATAACTTAGTTTAATAAAACCATTTGTTCTACTAATGCTTACGAACTTAGGTCAAGCCTTGAAACTCAACAATATATTTCCTAACAAGGAATCATGCATCAAAATAGCTATAGATACACTCTCAACCAAAAAACATAGTTGAAAAAGAAACACAAACACCTTCTATAAATAGCTCGGGCTCTCATGTTTCAATCCAATCTTTCATATTCATATTGGGTTAAAAGCATCCTTACTGGCACATATATTATAAATAGAATTCCCTCACTGATCCTTAACAACCAAAGTCCACACAAAATGTTCTTCAATGTAGAACCAAAGTTATAGCACCTCAAACCTTTTGGTTGTCTATACTATGTTGCCAACATTAAACTGGTATGAGAAAAATTTATGACAAGATCCCATCCTTGCGCATTGTTGGCCTATCCTCATGGGAAGAAGGCCTACAAGGTTTTAAATTTAGAAATCTAACAAATCCATATCAATCGAGATGTGACTTTCTTTAAAACCAATTTTCCTTTAAAGCATCCCTCTACCTTACCTCACTAATTCTCACCACTCATCTCACTTGCATTACCTGTGCCTAACCCTTCTTCATTAGATGATAATCAAAACCATGAAACTAGCAACCACCTGTAACATCCCAAAATTTTCACAACTGAAAATTTTCATTTAAGTAGAAATATATAACAATATAAATGGGTGTTAGTGCCATAATCAACGTAATTCTGGCTCACCATATCATCTTAATGTCGAAAACATTTCAAAACAGTTACACACTTAAAACATAGTAAAATAGAGAATGAGATAGATTTTATAAATTTAAACAAGTGTTTGGAGGATTACTTTGAGTGCAATGGATAAAATACATAAAAGAGATATATTGGGAACTAAGAGTCCTAAAAGGTATCTGAATAAAAAATGCCAATCAGAATACCCAATTCTACATTCCAAGCCCAAGAGGTAACATATTCACTTCTCTCCAAGTATCACACCATATGCCAAAAAGTCATCAAAGGGGTCCTCAAAGACCTACACAAACTCAGTTGCACCCTTTGCTCATAGGAGTAAGCAATAATAATGAAAAAGATGATTAGTATGATACATACCGAGTAATGTAACAATACAATCATAGTACGGTCACACAATATCATAAGGTCATATCAAAGGATAAACATATATATAGATTAACATATGGTGATGTCATCATATTTTTTGATTTCAGGTCACGTAATATGGCATAATCAAGATCTTTAAACTTACTCTTATTAAGTTCAAGAACTCCATTATTCTCAACTGGTGGAATGGAATCAAAAATATAAAACCCCATGGTATAAAGCTCTTGACCACTATTCTCAACCGATGGAATGATATCAAAAATATACAGCTCTAGTGCATAAAGGTCATGGCCACTATTCTCAACCAATGAAACGGTGTGAATAATATAAAAACACCAGGGTATAAAGCTCCTAACCACTATTCTTGTTTGTTGCAATGGACATGTACACTTGGTCTTGACTCATGTGGTCTTTCACTTTAAGTGATTAATATCTTATCAATGATTAAGATTATTCTAGTGACTTATTTCAAATTGAGTTTAGAGACGCCCACTATTCTTAATCGATGGAATGGTATCAACAATATACCACCCTAAGGCATAAAGCTCCTGGCCACTATTCTCATCTAGTGGATCGAACAAGTTCAGCCAATTCTAACTCGTATGATTTTCCGTTTTAAATGATTAATATCTTATTCATAGTTATTTATATCAATTTCATCATACAAACACACATATAGATATGAAAGGCACCTAATCTATATTAACATAAATATTTGAAATACATAAAACACAACCATGAGAATGGTGATATATTTCCCCAAGATAAAGGTCATATTCCCCTAAAAAAAACCTTAAATTCATAAGGTAAGCATAACATCTTCCCTAGTATTCATTTTATGATGAAATCAAATACTCATCCTCAAACATTATTATTGAAAACATGTCAAAAAATCATGTTTTGAATCCAATATCTTACACATGTGATAATAACCTACCTTTACGGTTGCTATTCATAATTCCCCACAAAATCCTAATTTTACAAATTAGTCATAAATTTTGCCATTAAAAACAAATAGCTAAAAAATTAAATACTCATTCTTTAAAACCAATACTAATAACATATCTAGAAATTAAGGTTAAACTCCAACATTTCACACTTGTGATAATGATCCTGCCTCTAGGGTTAATATTCATAATTTAAGCCATTTTTCTCATTTTATTGGACTTAGATCATTCATAAATATTCCAAAATTTTCATATAATATACTTAACATATTTTGAAATAATTATCACATTAAAATACCTAAGATTTCATATTTAACCCATATTGACCAAATTACCCCTAAGATAGCCAAATTATCTATATTTTTATAAATACTTTACGAGTCCCATTATGAATGACTTTGAACCTCCCATACATATCCTCATCAAAAATAAATAATAACAATTATATGTACCGCATATCCCAATTCAAATATAGATCCATGCCAACCTTTATGATTTGCAAAGCAGACTTAACCAACAATATATACAATGCATGCTTTCACAATTCTCCCTTTTTCATCATATAACACAAGAAATCATATAATATCATTATCGTAATAATATTATCCATATAAAAATTCCAACATGAGATTATATAAAAATATACACACTGTAAATAAAATCCCTAGCTATGATATTTATCCTTATAAAAAAACGTATATGGTTTGTAAGCACATAAGACCTATGACTCTTCCTCCAATACCTCCGGAGTATCACCTAGAAACCAAAAATATAACAAGATTAGACTTAGGAAAATTAAATAAGGAAAACTAAGGTTAAAAAGAGGTAGGATAAATGGATATAACCAAACAAGTGGAAGAGCTTGTACAAGGGGTGGTGCATGGTGGAGGACACAGTGGAATGTGAGGAGAAGAATGAGGTGGCACGGCCAGGGAAGGGTGTACATGGCTAAGGAATGTGAAGGAGGGAAATTTTTTGCACCTCACAACACCAAAAAAAGGAAAAAATGAGGAGGGAGAAGGGCACGACTTGGGGACAGTGATGGTTGGTCGGATAGGTGGTGGTGGTGAAGAGATGGAACCGGTGGCCAAAGATAGGTACAAAGTAAATGTTGGTGGCATAGGTCGGTAGGTTCATGGGGTGGATGGTGCCTAGGGTCAATGAGGCAACATAAATGGGAAAAATGGATGGTGTCTAGGGTGAAGTACGATGGTAAAGGCAAAGGCAGAAGAAGAAGGGAAGGCATGGGTTGTGATGGTGTTGGGTGTGTGCTAGGTGGAGATAGGCAGGGAGAAGAAAAGGAGGAAAGGAATGAGGGTTTGATTTTTGTTTGTAATAAAATGTAAGGAAAGGAGGAGAAATGAAGACAATAGGATGCATACATGTGTGTGTGTGTGTGTATGTGTCTGTGTGTCTGTGTGTCTGTGTGAGTGAGAGAGATTGTATGTGTGTTGGTGAGGGAAAAGTAAATCAACTGGGAAGGAGGGATCAATCTAGGCATGACTTGGATAGGTGGTTTTGGTGCGATAGGAGGTGTAGGGGCGATACAAAGGTGCAAGGAGGGTGTGTAGGGGATAGTTATGGCGTGCAGGGGTTGTAGGTGGGTATAAGAGGACTTATTGGGTGCATGCATAGATGGGAATGGGAATGGGAAGGTGATAGCAACGGGGGTGCATACAGTAATGGGTGTGTTTTGCCTAAGGTGCAAAGGAAAGGGGCTTGGTGCACATGTTGGGAAGGATGGGGTAGAAAGAGAAGAAAAAGAAAAGGGGTAAGGAAAATAAAAGGGAAAAGGATGAAAAGGAATTTTGGGGTTTAAGATTAAGATTAATTTTAGGTTTAAAATTTAATTAATTAATCTATAAATTATCTATCGTTAGGGTTAGGCTAAAAATATAGATGACTTGGAAATTAGAATTTAGATTAGGTTAAAATATTAATTAATCAAGATTAAGATTAGATAAAATTTTAGGACATTACATCACTACCCCTTTAAAAGAAACTTCCACCCCAAAGTTAAAAAGTCAAGGTTGGGAAAGAAGAGAAAATGGATGTAAGGAAAGGTGATATTTGAATTGGTTACCTCCTTTGCTCCATGGAATCTCCATAGAATCTTCATGAGTGAAACTAAACTCATCCAAGTCCTACATACCTTGTTGTCGAGAATCTTAAAGGGCCTCTCCTCATTAGGTAACAAATCATTAAGCTCAATCTCATTAGATCTGATCACATGGGACAGATCTAAAACATACTTCCTCAATTGTGAGATATGGAAGATGTTATGAACTTGGACTAAATCTAGCATAAGTGCCAAGTAGTATGCAACCTCGCCAACTCTATCAAGAATCTCATAATGACCAATATACCTCAGACTTTGGTTTCCCTTCCTACCAAATCTCCACACCCCGGCCCTTTAGTGGATGAAACCATCAAAAACACCTTTTTCCATACCTCAACACCATCACAACGACACCTCTCATCTCCATAGCTCTTCTATCAACTCTGGATTGCCCACATCTTGTCCTAAATCAAGAAAATCTCCTAAGTTATCTCCTCAATCACCTTAGGTTCAAGTACAATATGCTCGATAATTTTTCTCCAACATAAAGGTATTCAACACTTATGATAATTTTCCTCCTGTCCATATAGTGCCTCAAAGGGTTCCATCTAATTAGCATGATAAATTTTGTTGTATGAAAATGCCACCAAATGTAGATGATCTACCCAACTACCTCAAAAATCCATAACATAAGCTTGGTGTATGTCCTTGAGTGTTTGAATCCTTATCTTATTCTACCCATATGTAGTTAGTTGAATGGTGGTACTCATCCTCAACTTTATACCTATATCCTTCTACAAATTCCCCCAAAAGTGCTACAGAAATCTCTTATTCCTATTGGAGACTATGTTAAAAGATGTACCATACCTACTCACTATATACCCCATGTATTCATTAGCTAACAAACCCATGTTCTAGGTAAACTTCATTGGTACAAAGACTTGTGATTTATTCAACTTGTTGATGATGGACCAAATTTTAGCACACCAACTACAAGTCCTCGGTAGTTTACCCAAAAAATTCATGGATATGGAGCCCTACTTCCATCCCGGAAAATCTAAAGGTCGAAGAAACCTGCAAGTGTATGAGGATTTATCTTAACTTTTTGACAGGTTAGACATCTTGCCACAAACCCTTTTGCCTCTCACTTCATGTAAGGTCATTAATAAATCCACTAAAGGATCTTATATAGCTTATCCCCTTCTAGGTGAATAGAATAGGATGTACAATGACCTTCCTCTAAAATTGAGAACTTTAGATTAGTATAACTCAAAGGTACACACCAAAAACCTTTTTAGCAAATACTACCATATTCATAAACCTTAAGACCCTCGTCTTCGTTGTTATGTATCTTCTACCCAATCCCCTCAAGCTTAACATCTCTAGGCTTCCCAAATTGAATATCATCAAACATCGTTGGATTAATCATCAAAGCACTCATCCAAACCTCAAAATCTCCTTATTGGATCAACTCTATCTCCCACTCAAGATCCTCAAGCAACCGATTAGCCATCACATAAGAACTCAATGAGTGTAATGTTTTCCTACTCAACATCTACAACAATGTTGGTCTTTCCCTCGTGGTAGACCAACTCAATATCATAGTCCTTAATCAACTTTAGCCATCTCATCTACCTCATATTCTACTCTTTCTAAGTGAATCTATACTTTGAGTCACTTATGGTTGGTGAAGAATTTACATTGGGTCCCATATAGATCTTACCTCTAAATCTTCAATATGAAGATGACTGGGGCCAACTCCAAATTATGCATCGGGTATTTATGCGTGTGCTTCTTCAATTGAAGGGAAGCGCATACAAAAACATTACCATGCTACATTAATACACAACCTAATCTATTCTTTGATGCATTGTTGTAGATCTCAAAGCCATTTGATCCTATTGGTAGAGTCAAAATCAATGTTATAGTCAAATGATACTTAAACTCTTGAAATGCACCCTTATATGTATCATTCCACTGAGATCTGGTAGTCTTCTTTAAAAGGTTTGTCAAGGGATGAGATACCTTTAAAAAGTTCTAAAAAAAAGCCTATAGTACCTTACCCAACATAAGAATCTACAAACCTCGAGAATGCTAGTGAGTGCCTTCCACTCTATAACTGCAACAATCTTAATCAGATCCATGATGGCTCCTCCTTTTGACACCATATATACTAGAAATGCACCTCTTGATGCCAAAACTCACACTTGGAGAGTTATTCACCAAGTAGAGGCCATGTGTAGAAGGTATTTCTGATCTACTCTTAAGTCTAGTAATAAGTCTCTTGTGGCTTAGAAGACCAATTACTTACCTAAATTAAAGAGTAGGTTGGGTCTGTGTAATCTATTTTGGTGGAGTAGAGAAGCAATTGAAAAGAAAATATGGCATATAATGGAGCACAAAGGATCAAATGGGTGCATGAATGTATATCAAAGACTCATATATTGATTCATGTTAATCCAAGCCCCAATATTCTTGGATTTTCATGAAAATTCTTAGCCTCAAGGAGACTTTTTTATCACACTTGTTAAATTAATATTATATGTAAAAAGGAAAGTTCAAAATCCAAGCTATGTATTATCTTCTTTGTCCTAGATCCAAAAGGAAGCCTTGGGCCTTGTTTGTGTAGCAACACGATGGATAATTCAAATACAAAATTATCAATTGGATGATTTGCCACTAAGCACTAATTAATAAAGATAAGCTCGTTAAATGGGGAGTGAGTGCATACCCCCACTTGATCGATTTGTGGAACTGCAAAGGAGGACTTAGAACATCTACTAGCTTAATAGTGTTGTTTGAAGATACTAAACTAGCTACACTTCACTGCCTTATCACGTACTAGGTACGAATATAAGCAATGGCTATATGAGGAAACCAGAAGAAGGAGAGGAGTGTAAGGCATCTTGAGAGCTACTATAGCTTCCCTACTTTATACAATCTAGATCTCCCAAAATGAAATTGTGTTCCAAAGCAATATTTTGCATCCTAAGAGGCATATTTTCCATCTAATTAAGGATATACATGTTAGACTTAGTACTACTGCTAAAGCAAAGTTTTATAATTTAGTTTTGAAGAAATGATATTACTTTGTATAGTCTAAAGTCGATGTACTTCAATACTTAATTTTGGTATCAATAAAAGTTATTAATTACCTAAAAAAAGGGGGAATCAAATGCATTTATCATGTATCCTTAAATTTTAATTGTAAGGTTCCATTTTGATTACAATGTTGGGGCTTTAATTTTAGTGTTCAATTGACAAAGATCTTTGGGTTGAAATTAGATGAAGAAGAATTAGCAATAAGATGAGGAATATGAGGACAAATAGTTTTGAGCAAATTAATATGACAAATAAAATGAAATAGGAATACCAAGTAAACAACAAGAACAATGAATACAGTGAGAAGAGGTTGAAGTAGGGGAGCAACTAACAAAACATGTAGTAATTACTAGTGACTTTTCAATCTTATCGCCGGAGTTTCCTTAAATTCAAAAAACTAAAAACATTCATTCTTTAATGAAAAACTAAAAAAAATCATTCCTTATTATATAACGACCTAAAACGTTCCTTTCTTTAAATATGTTTAGCTTGGTAAAGTTTATGTGCTACATCTTACTCCTCCCATTATTTATAACTTTTTCCTTTTTGTTTGTCAACTACGTATATTTGTTTTTTTTATTTCATCTTCAAATAAAAAATAATATTACATTGTTGTTATATTGTTTAGGAAATTTTTTTTTTGGAAGATCTTTTGTCTATCCAGAACTTTTGTGAACTTGTAAGGAAGGGATTATGAGAGTACAATAGCTTTGGCAATAGTATCTACAAAGAAATTAAAAAGTATTGCTACTCGTTTTGGCGAGAGACATGGATTAGCTTTATCCCAAAATTTTTACCTACTATATCTTTTTGTAGGAATGTTTTCATCTTTTGGAGACGACAACTTTGATATATTTTGTATTTTGAGAAGATAGAGTGGTAGGTTATTTTTGTAAGCATTATAAGATGCTTTTGAAGATGTCAAATTTAGCATGTATATGTACATGAGAAGATGGAGAATTTAGTAAGTATTATGGGATGCTTTTGTAGTTGCCAACTTAGACGTGTATTATGCACATAGAAAGATGGAGTGAAAAGTTTTGGTAAACCATACAGGTGCATTTGTGGGATGCTTTTGTATATGCATTTGTTGGATATGGTGTATCTGGTTATTTATATTTTACGAAACTAACGAATGTGTTAATAACCATATAATTTTATTATTATTATTATTATTATTATTATTATTATTATTATTATTATTATTATGTTTGTTGTGCCATTTTTTGAATAAAAGGAGTACCAAATGTTTGAATTTTATTTTTAACAAATTGTTGAGATGCTTAGATATTTTTAAGATTGTTACGCATTTTTTTATGACTTTTTTAGAATAATTTAGGATTTTAAGAGTTTATCTGACTCGCTACATCATTTTTTTAGATTAATTTCATTGAATTTATCCTAAACTTGTGCAATATTTTAGATTTTTTTAGAAATATTACAACACATGAGTTTATAGAGTTTTGAATATTTTTTGCAGAAATTCCAATTTTCATGAGCTTGTGCAATATTTCAGTATTTTAAAAAAATCTGAAATTTTAATTGTAATTATAGAATTTTTGTGATTTTTCATAAGAGTTATGTAGTATTATTATTTACTTAAGTTAAACAAACGTAATGATAGGGATAAATAGATTCAGCTAAGAAATAGGAAAATAATTAAAATGATAATAATAAAACTGAAACCAACGGCACATCTAATGAATAGCTAACAGGGTTAGCATGCCTAACAAATAATTAGCAGAGTTAATGAATAGGGTATGTAACTAAAACCAATTTGAAACGTACCTAAACTAATTTAAAATGTCATGACACCCGAATAAAATTATTGATAACAGACGTCCAAAACTTATTAAGCTAAATATCGAATCGCCCGAATGAAGTTTATCCTTATGTATATATACACGTTTAATTCTTTATAGGCAATAGCAAGCTGAAACCATTGAGAGAAACAGAAAAAATAAAAACTTCTGTACAATTTTATTTCATATTAAGCGCCGCAAAATTACATAAATCCAAAATGAAATCACATGACTCGGGGCCTTCCCCTCAAAATATTCACATATGACTCAACACTTCCCCAACCAAACCAATCTTCTGCTCGTCTCTCACTTAACTACACCTAATGGGGGAGACAGAAAGAGAGGGAGGGGGAACTAAAGTAGTAAATCTAATCCTTTATTCACCAACGCACCAAAAGGGTCGGAGTAGGCAATGGGGGATTGGGCGGGGGAGGGGGTCCTTAGATTACCATCTTCTCTCCTAGAAAAC
Organism: Tamarix austromongolica; assembly: GCA_039764185.1. Lineage (NCBI taxonomy): Eukaryota > Viridiplantae > Streptophyta > Magnoliopsida > Caryophyllales > Tamaricaceae > Tamarix > Tamarix austromongolica. The sequence goes on along the minus strand of CM077809.1, from coordinate 81,797,784 downwards.
CAAAAGTAATTCGATTTGATGCTACCAAACTCATCACGCTAGTTCTTCTATTTGTTGTAGTTCTAGCCATATGCTTAAGATGCTTTTGAGCTTTCAAACTATATATATACACACACACACATTTTAGAGTCGCTTCAAAAAATGGGCCCAAACTAGGCGAAGGCAGGGATGCTGCAGTTCCTGCTACGATCCCTGTCTAGACAATCAAACCCCTCGATCCTTACTGCCGGATTGTTGCCAAAATTAGAACGGACACATCCTCCTCCTTTCCTCGCAGCAGAGGTAGATGTCGGCGAGGACGATTGTCCCGACGGACTAATATTCACTCCGCCCATTGAGAAAGGACCCGGCAGTGGGGTAGCCGGAGAGAATGCTACATTCTCCTTGAATCGGGCATCCAGAATTAATGGGTTAGATACTCTACTCGGCGGTGACCCACAGAAAAATGGGGGTGACGAGGCTACTTGTATTGTACTGCTCTCTGTAGCAGATGATCTGTCAGCTGCTGCAACACGATAACTGCCCTGCAAATGGAGAACAGATAATCATCATCACAACAGGACGAGTTAACTAGATCCACGTGATAATAAAACCTAATCAGCTGGGTGGCATAACACCAATTTCAGCATAAATTTTCTAAAATATTCTTTTACTGTTGAAAGTATCATAAAGGAAAGTGCACCACCAAAGTAAAAATATAAGTAAAAGAATTAACTTTAAAATGTTTCATGTATACTACTACTACTTTATCAGGATACTTGTGTGCATCAGCATTGGAAGGTAGGATGAAACATAATAATACATCAATAGTAGAATATAAATTCTAGTTTTTCATATAATATGACTCTAAATTGACTATCGGAAAAAATCTTCAAATAATAAATATATACTTGATGAAAGAATTAAAAAAATAGTTTATATATTAATGAAATACCTGATACTATAGGTTAGAGTGTTATTTTATTTTACTTATATACTTTAGTTGTTGAAAATATAATTTAGTAATGACGTATTTAATGCCACTATATGAACATATAAATGGAATAGAGACAGGAAGAGACAAAAGAATTAAACTACGTCAACAAATGTAATAGTAGAATATATCATAATGTTTCATGTCATCATAACTTACTTAAGCTAATTTTTCATAAATCATAATATTAATTTGACATCATAGAACTCATAATTTTTATATATCGACTGATTTTGATGATAATTATTGCTCTAATATACTCTATTCCTATCAAAAAAAAGTCATTCCGTTAATTTACACTTTAATTAATAAAGTAATAAAAGTAGTTCAAACTATACCTATACCCTTCACTGAAAAATAACAAAATATATAATGCATATATAACAAAAAAAAAGTGAGCTAAAAATAGAAAATAGATTTTAATTTTTCTATAATGACTTTTTTATACAAAAATTTAATCATATAATGACTATATTTTTATACAAACGAGGTATATATCTAAGATACTTAGATATTATAACAAAAAATTAAACATAAAGGTGTATATGTATATCTAATTTTAAGTAAATATATGATAAAATCAGCTCAACTTATTTCAATCATATATTTGAGTTTACTATTTCTTCTCTTCAAAATTAAATAATCAATCAAATAGAAATGAAACTAATTATCTTTGTTAATTGATTATATATATCCTATATTTTGTAAGTATAAAAAAGTAGGATATATCCTATGAAGATATCAGTGCATTGTCGTAAACAAGTCGTAATTGTAAAGACAAATTCTACTTAAATATCATAACATTTGAGATAATTTAGTTATGTACCGCGTGTTTTAAGCAATTTTACTTGGTAGATACCATATGTGTCAATATTATTTGTATTTTACTACCACGCTATTACTGCAGTACCTAATAAGCAAAGTAGTAATAGTGTTACTATTTTTAGTTTAAGACTGAAAAATATTTAAAAATTATAACATAAATAATTTTTTGCACTATTTAAAAAAAATGAATACTATCTTATATTTTTAAAATTTTTCTCATTTAGCATAAAAATATAAATGAGTCATCCTAAGTAATTTAGTATTAAAAAAAATATTTATGAAGTTTTATTTATTTTATATATAATTTTTAATTACAAGAAAAAATATAATTATTTGAGTAATAAAAGTAAGAACAAGAATAAAGATTAATTAAATTAATTAAAATTTTCCTTTTAAATAAAAAAGTTACTTTTAACTTTTTTCCATTAACCTATGTAGGTATGGTGGTCAACCAGCTTAAAAGAACACAGTGACAGAGGCAATACATTAGAATAAAACAAAAGAGGATATTCTAAAAAATGAGTGGAAAAAATATTGATCTGCAATAATTTTAGGGAAGTTATATATGCCGTAATAAAATTGGCCAGATATCTGAAAGAGTCAATTTCATGATTATATGAAAGAACATGTCGGGCTGATTCTGTTAATTAAATTAAATAGGCAACGCAATGAACGCCGACCGTTCAATTTCAATACATCAATAAGAATTCATTTTAGATAGAATATAATCCAGAGAGAAGGGGACAAAATATTAATAATAATAAATAAATAAACTTTTGCCATGCTGAAGGGACGTGCTAACATTAATGGCTTCCAACCAAAAATTAACATAGAACATTAGTGGCCCACATAACATATGCTGCAATCTGTAAAGTAGGTTCTGACAACATTTCGCCTTCAAAGACCCACCTTCCGTCCTCCCACTCATTTTGTTAGTTGTACCCAACTTTATTTTCTTTTCTCACTACAAAAATTTTCACCCTAGCTTTAGGCTCCAGTATTATATTTTGAAAAAAGAGTCCATCAAAGTAATAAGTAGTAGCTGGAACGACGATGATATAAGCTAAACCGAAACTGTGTAAGCGACCAAAGGCCCCAAAATAAGCTTTTCACACATACAAATCGACTAGAAAACATGTTATTTTGCTCATCTTATAAATGACTTTGACGAAACTTCATATTTGACCCTTAAAAAAGGAAAAGAGATGAGTACCTTGGCGAATATGAGGTCCAACAACTCTGACCCGGCTTTTGACTCAGCAATTTCCGCTTGATGGCTGCCAAAATTCCAAACATGATGGATTAAAAAATTGGAGGAACAAAAGACGCCAACAAAATACTCTAACAAAATCCCAAACATGATGAATAAACAAAATTGATGGAGTACAGCAGTTTGTTAGACATTGAAGAATAGATCGACACCACCAAAATTACATAATTAATAGTACTTCAAAAAAACCTAGATTAGAAGAAAATTTAATCACCCCAAATGCCATCGAAGATGTCGGGAAGAGTCACTAATGGTGTTGTTTAAGAGACCAACACGGCGAGGCTTAGGACAAACGACCGAATCTCGCCGGTCGGACATGGAAACAGCGACGGAGCTCCTCATTTCTTCGTATGATGCAACGCCGTTTTGCTGAATCGCGCAGGATTGATTCATTTGTTTTTCTTGGTTCTCTCCTCCTGCAGATCTACTATGACCGTCTATATTTACACTAAAGGACAGCAGATAAACCTGTAACGGGCATGAAACCGATAGATGTCAGCTAAGTGAAAAAATTGTTAAAGATGTAGTAAATGAATGAAGCAGTAGTTTTCGGTTTTCAAAACCTGAAGTTTTGCCAAGTGGTTTAACGGGGAGAGAAATTCAAGATCAGAGATCTATCTACTACTGCTGAAGAGGCGAAATTAAATACAACTACGAAGCTGAGAAAGGTCTGGCATCGGGAAACGTGAAAAAGAAAATTTGATTGTTTTCAAAATTCAAAAGAAAAGAGGGTACCAATTCAAGACGTCTTGGGAAACCAAATCAAAGATTATTTCATCTTAAACTACGGACTAAAGTCTAATTAAAAACTCATTATTAGATCGAACAGATCAGATTCGATATTAACGGAGAGAAATTCGAATTCAAGGGTTCATGATAAAAAATGATTTTGCCTACGGTAATTCAATTCGATTCGGAAAAGGGAAAACAACAACTAAAAATATTCAAATCAAATGAATCTCGCACCATAATAATACAGAGGAGGGGGGAGGAGAGGGAGGGAGAGAGAGAAGGACGTATTACCTTAGCTTGCGCTATCGGTGAAGCAACGGTGAACTGTAAATCTGTGAAATTAAAGCTTGAAAACAGGTAGGACGGAGGTAGATAGGTGAAGAGAAGGGCGAAAGAAAATAATTAGGGTAACGGTTCACTTATATACTAGAAAGGAAGAAATGGTGTGGCGCCTACGATGCTGAAGAAGATATTGAAATCGTAGAATAAATAATTTATTGCTCCCTCCTAATTAAATTGAGAGCAGCAGAGAGACAAAGGAACCAGAAATGAAGGAAAGACGAGACCGAATTTGATGTCAATTCTCAATTGCACATTACAGAGGAGATAAGACGAGAGAGAGAGAGAGAAACGCGTGTGGGGGATTAGCCTGTTGGGAATCGACAGCGAGGAAAATAAGTCACGATGTAGGGAGGGAGGGAGGGAGGTGGAGGACGGAAAAGGAATGGACGGCGAGGGCGAGGAGACAAGACCTTTTCCGATTCCCAAAGCATGCAAAACTACACCACTCCTCTTCTCTCTCCAATTTATGCTCTTATTTTCTTTCGTTCGGCTTTGACGCGATATATAAATACGCTACTCTATTCTATTTTATTTTAAGAAGCATGCTAATCATTGTCATCATAGGGTACTCCCGTAAAATAAATATATTTTAATGAATTATAATATTACTTATTAAAGTTATTTTTTAATTTTTATTTACATTTTTTGTTAAAAAGAATGTACTCACTTGGGAATTGTAAATGTAGCAACAATAACCGAGTAGAAGAGAGGAATAAAGAAAAATATGAACACGTTCAAGATATATATAAAAGAACCCAGCATAATATTTTTTTAAGGAGTGCAAATTATAAATTAAGTAGGCGTAGCTATTTCAAATTATAAATAATTGGACATATATAATAAATATATATATAAATAGTGAAGAGCGAAAAGGAGATGTAATTATATATTATGGAACACTTTCTTGTCAATAATATTTATTGTTGAACTACTATTTATTCTATTTTCATCACAAATTAATATTTTTAATCCCTTTGGATTTGTGACTCGAAACACTTCAACATATAATTAACTATAAGTGAAAATAGACTTCATAAAAAAAAGACCAACATTTGATAATAATAATTGACCTTGACTATTGTTAATAGTCATTGCATATGAGTCAATAAGGGGGATTTGGCATTGGGTGAACTTGAAAGAAAATCTAAAATCAAATGGTATAGCTCGAATCATTACATCACTGCCAACATGGTTACCATCTAAAACCTTGCCTTGTAGGACATAATGGCCAAGTCCCATTTGAACCAATGTTGTCCCATTGCATAATCAAAGTGAGTAATCTATATTTCTCAATAATATTACAGGTGCACCAACTTTCAATTTAAGGACATGGTTGGGTAAACCGGAGCATCAAATTGCATTTAAAATTTTAGGCATGTGAACATTGAGGGGCAAATCATTGCAACATTCAACTCTACATGGAATATCAAAGCTTAGATATAAGTGTTCTTTAAAGTTATTCACAAAGGGCATATAATAGTTGACAGCATCAAAAACATCAAGTGTTGGAGCTAGGATAGATAGTCCCTGTAAGTAAAAAGGGTCAAGATAGTTATTGTTAAATGAAGGAAAAGTGTTATAAAAAATTGTTTGTACTGGATCATCATCTACTGTAAGTAAAAGACCATTAGGGATGTCTATTATGGTATGGTCATCATTTGTACACTAGGTTTACCATTTCCTATACTGGCGATCCATTATGTAAAATCATGTAGCTTGTATACTTCTTCAAGTGATGTAACTGTTTAAAAAAGATGAGTGAAAATGACATAATGTACATTTGTGATGACTGTCAAATATGTGGTTTTATGGGAAACCTAAGACGAAAGATTATTTATTTGTTATTTATTATCCAACATTACTGGTTTAGTGGCTAACCTCATCCTCTATGGTTTCTAGAACAGATCCAAGCTGCACATTAGAGTTTCAAATGGTACAAAAGATGCAACCTTCTTTTTATGGGATAGGGAATGTTGGTAGCTTATTGGAATAACAAATACCAATCAAAGGATGGTGGAACTAGTAAGACATTTATTTGGAAGACTCTATATGTAGCACTAAGGTCGAAAGAGGAGATTTTCCTTAATGGTTTAAGTGGTATAACATCCTTACTTCTACTCGATGATAGGACAACTCATTCACGATTCTACATCCAACTCCAACCAAATGAGCATTCAACATGTAATGTCAAACAAGGTACTCCTCTTGCTAATTTGATTGTTAAGTCCAAATTGATCATATGGGATTAAGCACCCATGCTTCATAAATACTTTTTAGAAGCTCTTGATCAGACTATGAGGGGCAAATTGAGATTTTTCACTCCAAAAATCTTGGATGAGCCATTTGGTGGCGACTTTCTCTAAATATTGCCTGTTATACCAAAGGGAGGTAACCAACACATTGTTCAAGTAATAATCAATTCATATTATCTTTGGAGTGATTATAAGGTGTTGCAGTTAACTATAAATATGAGATTGCAATATGTTACATCACTTGAAGAAGTATACAAGCTACATGACATGAATGACCATGATGACACCAATTACCTAAAAAATATCGGTCTATATAGATGCGAAAACATTAATAGATTATCATTAGTAACAATAGAGCATAACATATATTCAACACAAAAATATAAGATGAAATTTACCCTTTTATATATTACAACTCACCTCATTCTCGATTAGTTCTTTCACAGTCTTAAACTTATAACTACAAGTTTGCAACTCCTCATAAATAGTATAAGAAGTTGAGGTTGAAATATGGTTAATGGAGTTGCTATGTGAGTTCAGATCAATCACCATACTACCACAAAACAACAACTAAAAATTTAGATGTTGTCCACGGGGAAGGGGCCTGAGGTACACTATAACCAAACCAATTTTTTGCAATTACTTCTCACGAAAAGAATTAGTCTCTTGTATATCTTCATTAATGACAATTTTTGTCATATTGAATCATATCTTGCATGTAGAAATATTAGTAAATAATTTATAATAAACTATAAGATACGAAAATATATATGCCAAATATAGGATACCCAAAAAATTATGTATTTAAACAAAGTAAATTACATTCGAAAGAATTATCTAGTAACATAAAATTACACTATAATAATAACAACTTTTGTGTGCCATCAGATTTTGACCTCTCTTTCTCTAGATAAGACATCAATTGATCCATGTAATCAGTCAATAAAGTGCATGGTAATTCTTTGTTCCCGGACAGAGAAAGATTGACATCAAAATAATATTATATTTTTTTCTTTCATTGCATAATTCATATAGAAAAGTGAGAAGGTGGTTTACTATGGGTTTGTTAAAACAATGCCTATGGTCTTGGTTAAGCTCATCCTTTTTTATGTCTCTGTATCCTGAAGAATTCATCCCCACAACTCTCCCTATGATATCTATAACAACAATAAAAATGACTAATTAAATAATAATCATTTTCAAATATTACCCAAATAATTAAATAATAATCATCTACAAACATTGCCCAAACTTACCAACAACGATATTATTAAGGACATAATGACCACTTGTCAAATCAAATATATTCTTAAACTTGAAAATATCCTTAGGAAAATTATCTTCTAGGACTTTCGGTAATAATTGTCCTACTCAACCAAAAACTATTTATAGCATAACACCCCTAAAATTTTACCCATTTTTTTATTTAAAAAACAAGACTTATAAATTAAAACCGTAAAATCTAGGGATGCTACCGCCACACTTAGTACCAGACCAGTTCACTCCTACCATTCCAGTACCAAGTGCTAAGGCTAAGGAAAACTACACAAAACATTATTAAATAATTCAACTTCATGAATACGGAAATCAGAGTATGCATAAGTCTTTACATAATTCGAAATAGTAGCTATTGTTTTTTAGAGAATAAAAATAACAACAATAATAAAATTATTTCTACTGGCTCAAACATAATTAGAAGATAACACGAATATTAATCTCAAAGGAAAGACCGGCCACGCCAATCCTAAGACATTGAATCCAGCCCAATCATCACTCGGCCCCACCTGATGTCCCATAGACATCAATGGCATCGAAATAAGCATCTCCTCCCTACAACATGTCAGACGAGCATTCTGCTCATTGGAATGAATATCACCCATGAAACGGATGACGTACTGAGTAAGGTAACCGTACACTAAGGTCAGCATACAAATTTCACACAAATAATGCATAATAATAAAGGAGCATAGAATTCAATCATAATAGCACAAGATAAAATAAATGCTCAGGTGAAATACCATGATTCAATACAGATCAGATTATTTACTTCATCAAACCTTTATCGAATTTATTTTCACACCATGCTTTTTATCAATTCCATATGAGTATAGGAACCCCACTATTTTTTCCGGTGGATCTGTCTCCAGGTCACTTTAGCTCCTGGCCACTATTCTAGATGGTGGATCAGTCACTTAAGGTACATGCCCTACCACTATTATATGCCGGTGGATCGGTTTGGCCCTTTTTCTCGCACGGTATTCCATTGTAAGTAATTAGTTTCTTCCCAAATCTTAGCAAACTGTTAGGTTTGTTTTATTGAGCTCGGGATCCCCCACTATTTTAGCCGATGGATCGGTCAATAAGGTAACATACTGTACCACTATTATACGCTGGTGGATCGGTCTCTAGTATACTGTAGTACCTGGCCACTATTATGACAGTGGATCGGTCTGGACCAGACTCAACATTTTCCACTTTACGTAATTAATGTTTTAAGTATCTTATTCGGAAACCCATACCAATACATGCAAGTCAGACTCCTACCATGCTTACTCTCCAACTCGGGTTAACCACTCCAACCTTAGTTAAACACCCCCAACATAGTTAATCATGATATACCCTGACACCCATGCAAACCCTAGCTCCACGTAAACCCTACACTACCCCAAAAAGTAGTTTTAATAACGGTTATTTTACAATTTTAATAACGGTTTTCAACCGTTATTAAAACGCCCGTTATTAAATCTTTAATAACGGTTCATAACCGTTATTAAAAATATAAAAAAACCCGCTAATATGAGCATAAAATGCATGTTTAATAACGGTTTTTAAGAAAAACCGTTGTTAAACAAGATGGTTTTAATAACGGTTCTGATGAAAACCGTTATTAAAAGATAGGTTTTAATAATGGTTCAAGTATCAAACCGTTATTAAAAACTGGAGTTTTAATAACGGTTTTCATCAGAACCGTTATTAAAACGAGGTTTTAATAACGGTTTTCGTAAGAACCGTTATTAAAACTCCAGTTTTTTTTTTTTTGCAGTTTTGTTCCTGCCCACATACACAGTTGTATGTTCAAATAATTACCAAATCTGCATTGTAAAACATCATCAATTGATAACAAATCTGCAGTCACACCATAATTTCAATCAATCCCGGCCTTGTTAATACACCCGACATATATACTCAAGAATCAAAATTAGTAGGCATACCACAACTTGGTAGCTCTACACGCCAAAGCAAAATGTTTATAAATCTAGCTTAGAAGACTTAAAGACATAGCTAGACAAAATACAAACCTGAACATGCATGTAGAATATATAGATCTCTACCTAATACCGAATGAATGAGTGCACATGCTTGGCCCATTGCTCTCTCACTTCATCAATTTCTTCAACATTGTATTGCTGGCCTTGTGCATAATCATCGGTGAAAAACTACAAATCCCAAGTTTTGATTGATATACAGTTAGCACTTACGTCAAGTATCAAACATATATGTCATGATTCATTAATGGAAAAATATCGAAAAGAAAACATACATGGCTTGGATCTATGTTGACCGATCTATTTTGGACTATCAGATCCATTGCTCTACATACATAGTATCCACAATCTTTGTCGTTTTGCTGTTGTGGACACTGTCATATAAATTCAGTTAGCTCTCTAACTATTAGATATTAATTTTAATTAAAATAAAATACGAAATAGTTGCCTTCCTACTTACTATGACAGGCTCGTATTGAACATTCTTTGGGTCTGGGACACCATTCCGACCTCTCCTTTGATACGCTGTCCGTAGTGCCCTAATAAATAGAGTTGGATACACAATATTGTAAGTACGCATATATACCTCAAATAATGAAAGCTAGCTAAGCGAATATATGTATAAATAAGCTAATGAAGTAAGAAGTGAAAAGTATACTAACATGTCGATAAATTCCTTCCCATAACAACGAGCGACTTCAAAAGGCACGTCATAGGTTCGAAGGGAATCAAACACATAGACTTTATTAAGATCAGGTCGGACGGTGTACAAAACCCAATGTTCAGTTGCGAGGTGAGGAATGAGATAGAGCTTGTTGTGTCCTTCAATCAAAATGCGATCCGCTAAATAGTTTATGTGCCTACCCTCTCTTATTGTACTACCGCCAGCTATGTAGTATGGGCACACAAACACAATAGAGGACAACATTCCCTCCATCGCAACTCGAGTAGCTACCAACCTATGGACAACAAAAACAATGCATATTTGTTAATAAATAATAACTCATATAAGAGGTGATAAAAATTCCAATTGTATAAGTTAAGAGTACTAAAATCTCAAAATGAAATAATACTTACGTGACATAGACGGCGACACTTATGGTTGACATCCATTCTTGATTATAAATGTCGCTTATGTCAGCCATCGATACCATGTAAGTAGCATCGTCCCTCCCAACATACTCAGGACGACAATCAATGAAAGTATAATTGTCCCTGAGGTAGTTTTGGGTATAAAAATATAATATAGCTAATGCTGGTGGAGGTTGGCTTTGCTTATCTGAAGAAGGAATCTTTTGTGGGGCAACTGATTTTTCAGATTTAGCTCTCTTTCCTTTAGCAGCGCCCTGTTTTGTGTTGCTCGTTCTGCTAGTACCTCTCTTGGTTTTACTATTAGAAGCAGTCTTCTTTTTTGATTCCTTAATTGATAATATTAAACAAAATATATATTGAGCATATAAATATATATATATATATATGAAAAAGGTATATATAGTGTAACTACTAAACAAGGTCTAATGAAGATGTCAAATTAAATGTCAATACCTCTTTAGTAGTGAGACGTATTTGATCCGCAGGCCAAGCCACGAAGCTTCCATGAGCTTCTAGTACTGTGGTTGCCTCATCGTCCTCTTTATAACAAGGCAAGTGTGCACTGCCAATGCTTGGAGTGTCAATACTCACCGGCCTTGTATTGAGGGCTGAATTGTACCCGTGGATTGTCTGCGTTTCAATACTGTGACTGATGCGGGCCCTTCCTTTCGCCAAAATTGTTGAAAGGTCATTCGCTAATAAGTCACATTTATGCAAACCCTAAACAAAAATATTACACATTATTAATAATTTATAACACTGAATACATTTAATAACAATTCATAGTTTGTAATGCTTACCTCGGGAAGAGTAGAAAGAAATGCATCAGCTTCACAACTATCTCTGATGCTATTTACATTAGGTATGTGAAGCTGATCATGGTCTACTGAATCAGATGGCTTATACCCTTGAGATTTAATAAATGACAGCTCTTGCTCCATTGTTGCCATCCGTTCAAATGCCACGTTCAATTTTTGGGTGAGGATGGCCACTTGCTCATTAGTGCTATGAGAACCACGAGATCGACCACATATGCTCGTTCTCGTAACACCCAATCCAATGCCCCTGTGTCTTCCAGGGTGTTCTACAATTCCTGTAGCATGGGCCACAATGCTATATTGGTCCACCTCCTCACCTTCTGACGTTTCAAGTTCGTCCTGTAAATTTAACTTATAGGAATAAGCATAATATAATAGTTTTCTAAAAGAAAAGTAAGTAGGGTTCTAGATATCTACAAACTTACAATTTTTTTGGCTGCAACATCAATATATTCATTAATCTATCCATCTCTTGTTGCTCTAGCCTTCTTCCATAATGTACCAATATTGATGGACGAGGTACATGGGTCCAAGTCTTGGGCTAGAAGCTACAAATCAAAAAATATTCTTAATTAAGAATATTATTATAAAATTCAACATTTACATGTAAATAGATAATCACAAAATGCATACCAACTCATCTTCAAGGCCCGCATAGCCTTTGCGAGCCATATTATGCCGGTATTTATTTTGCTTGGCAATCTCTTTATTTTGGGTACTTTTTTCCTATGTGACAAGCCAAAACATAATGACATGGTTATTTCAATATTAAGCATAATACTGGGATTGATACAAAAAGTTTAATTGTTATCTAACAAGTACCTTAAAATCCACCGTAAGACGATAAGCAATGAATTGGTTCCAACTTTCTTGATCGATGAAACTTGGGTGGGTTCTGTCGTACAGAACCATCCTTCTTTCTATACATTTTTCTACGAGCTAAATATGACCTAAAGGTTCTTAGACGCTCCCCACAATGTCTAAGAAGCCATTTCTTCCTACTCTCTGGGACATTGAACACTCTCTGCAAAATAAGACATGTAGATGTATACCGATGTTAATGTAATAAAATTAATAACATTTGACATACAAAAATGATTACATAAAATAGCATATTTACCATGATTTCCTGCCAAATATGCTCCTTATGACCCTGTGGAACCTGCTTCCAATTATTATAGGAGATAGGAACACGGTTACGGGTCACAAGTGAAATGTAGGTCAAGAACATATCTGCGTAAGGGCCGATGGGAAGATTGTAAGTATTCCATCCCAACTCGACTACTTCTCCTCTATTCCTCATGTCTATGATAATTCTCATAATCGTAGGTCCTCTCTTCCCTTCTTCATCACTGCTATCCCTATCAATGTTTTTGTTGGCCATATCTCTACAAAAAATAAATAAATAAATTATGTTAGAATGTTATGTATTGAGCATAATAATGTACTATTATATTATCGATATGAATCATGCTTAGAAAGAATTAATCTCAAATGCATGTATCATGCTATTCTATATATATACGAATCATGCTAACACGTTTCCAAAAAGATATTAATACTAACCCTAACCCTAACCCTAACCCTAATTAACCATAATTAACCATAATAAACGATAAACCCTAACCCTAACCCTAGATAATTAACCATAATTTATTATAATAAAACCTAACCCTAAACCACAAAAAAAAACCTAATCCCTAAACCTAGCTAAATGTAATTAAAGAATAATATATAAATCATGTTATTAATTATTATTATTATATATTATTATTATCATACACAATTATTTCTCTCTATTTAATTATTCACTTTTATATATTCCTTATTCTCTATATCTATTTAATCCTCATCAAACAACAATCATTAACATATGCATATGTAAAATATATTTGCATTTCATTATATGACATTTCCTATATCTTATTGCTAGCTAGTCTCCTATACTTATTAATGAAAATGTGTGTGTGTGTGTGTGTATATATATATATATATATATATATATATATAGTTTTTATGAGTGAAAATGTATATAATTCTACACTCACGTTCATATTATATATATATATATATATATATATATATATATATATGTAAAGGTCTCGACCAACACATGCATTTGTTAATATATAACAATAACACAACAAATTCAACAACAAACAGCAAAATTTTCAGCCAATACATACAACAACGTACACATTTTCGAACGACAAACCACAATATTTCAATAACAAACAAACGAAACCCTATAGCAACATGCATGCATTTATATATATATACATATATAAGTAGCTAGATAAAAAGTTACGAGAGGAAGAACAAACACATACATAAAGTGAGCTAGCTACAAACACGATGGTGATCGAGAATGTTGAGAGAGGCAAGGGCTTCAAACACGTCGACAGAGGATGAAGGTGCAAGTGCTAGCTAGCTTCGGAACAATGACAGCACGCACATGCAGAGCCAGTAATGGTAGAGGCATGGTGGAGAGTTGGCAGTGCGAGGGTTTCCTTTACTTGAGAGGAGCCGGTGTAGTGGTGCGAGGGTTTGCAAGGAGAAGGAGCGCAAGAGAACGAAGGTGCAGAGAGTCTGAAAATTTTGGCACGAAACAGAACTGAACGAAATATAAGTTTGATTTTGGAGTTTTAATAACGGTTCCTAAGAGAACCGTTATTAAAAAGAGGATTTAATAACGGTTTCTGAGAGAACCGTTATTAAAACACCTTTTAATAACGGTTCTTTCAGGAACCGTTATTAAAAGCTTCTGACTTTTGACAACGGTTCTAATATGAACCGTTATTAAATCCTCTTTTAATAACGGTTTCCCTGAAACCGTTATTAAAACATTCGTGCAAATTTTAACGTTGCCCTTTTAATAACGGTTTTTAGCTAGAACCGTTATCAAAACTCTCCCGCGGCCCGCCCATTAATTTTCACGCGTTTGACAACGGTTGTTGAACTACCGTTATTATTTCCCGTTTTCCTAGTAGTGCTACTCCCACGCAAACCCTAGCTCCCATACAAAACCCTAGCTCCTATGCAAAACCCTAACTCCCATTCAAAACCCTAGCTCTACCATGCAACCATTAATACCACCATTCAAACCCTAATACTACCATGCAAATCCTAATAATACCATACAACCATTAATACTACCATGCAAACCCTAATACCACCATGCAACCATTAATACCACCATATAAACCCTAATACCACCATGCAACCATTAATACCACCATGTAACCCTAATACCTCCATGCAACCACGACCTACATGCATGTCTTATGGGCCGCATCAATTCACATTAAAAGCACAACTTATACATATCATATGCATGCTATAAATATCATAAGAACATACCTCAACTCCACGTCATATTACATATACAACAGATATAAAAATACACTTAGAAAATATTATATTGCATGTCACATGGCAAGTAAGACATGTAAAACACATTACACATAATGGCCTTAGATATACCCTTACCTAAAATGTCACCGGTCTTGGAGCATGCTCCTATACCACTTGAGGGCTTTGATTGGGCTCACCTATTATGGGAAAAATACTAGAATTAGGTTCCCTCCTAAAAAAACTATTATTTACTAACCTATCCTAAGACTTGGTTTTTAATTAAAATAATACTATACTAAAATTACTATACAAAATACTACTAAAAATACTAATAATAATATTAATGTAATTTAAAACAAATGGTGATATAAGAGTTTCTACCCTTCACCAAAATAATGTTAGCAAAGATAATAATAATAATAATAATAATAATAATAATAATAATAATAATAATAATAATAATAATAATAATAATAATAATAAATATTAGTAATAATAATAACAATACTACTACTACTACTACTACTACTACTACTAATAATAATAATAATAATAATAATAATAATGATGATGATGATGATGATGATGATGATGATGATAACAAGAACTCAAATAAAACAAGGTAGGGTTTTCGACCCTACCTCTAAATAATGAAAGTACTATTCAAGAATAGTAATAATAATATTAATAAAATATAATACTTATAATAATATTAAAAATAATAAAGATAATAATAATATTCATATTAATAATAACAAAAATAGTAATAATAATATTTTGAATAGGAGTATACGAACCCAAATTATAAATTAAGGCCTCAGCCCTCCTTAAATAATTAATAATAATAATAATAATAATAAAACCTATAATAATTCAGTTAATTCCTAAAATTCAAAACTAACAATCTAATTAACTCAATACTACTCTCGACCCTACCAAGAAAATTTAGCAATAATAATAATAATAATAATAATTGAATAAATGTTAAATATTGAAATAAAAATAGAATAATTTAAATAAATAAAGGAGAAGGGCTGAGAGTACACTTCCCGCTGCCCCTTTTTTCCTTGTGTGCATGGCTCACGCTACACATGTAGCGTGAGTTGTGTTTTGTTTATAAAATAATTTTGGTACCCATTTTAAATGTAAGGGTATATTGGTAAATTTTAAAAAATAAATATTTTATTATTATAATTATTATTTTACCTAATAGATATTAATTCAGCAATTGTGGTATTATTTTTAGGTATGAAAGGTTAATTAGTGGGATCCGATAACTTTAGTAGGATATCATTATTTTTGTGTTTTTGTTGGAATTCAGGTAATCGTTATACTCTACAAAAATGATAAATATTGTGTGATAGCATGTTAAGGTTTTTATATATAAAATGTGTTAAACATGATTTGCTACGATATAATTATTTATTATTAATTGTTATCATGAAAATTAGAAAAATGAACATGTTATTTGATATAAAATATATCGAGTACAAATGTGTGATCAAAATGATTATTATGTTTGAAAAATATTTCGTATAATAGGTATGTATAAAATAATAATTTGAGCATGCTTGAACATAATTCTAGAATAATTAATACAAATAAGTGCCCTAGGGGTAATTTGGTCATTTTGAGCGTGTTATAATTTTTATCCTGAAAAGCCTGTCTCATATGTATTATATGTTGTTAAGCATGTGAGCATGTATTTTGGATGGATTAAAGGTGCGAAAAAAGATTTTATGTACAAAATTATGTATAAGGGTAAAATGGTCATTAAGCATATCTGATAATTTAAATCGCATAAGAAATAATTTATTTATAGTGTTTTAGCCTTTTCATGATAAATGAATAAATGAAATGGAATTAGTATTTAAATAGATGATAATTTAGAAATTTTGGTCTTAGGGGTATTTTGGTCTTTTTCAACCTAAAGTGTCCAGATGTGAATAATTGAGCCTAGGATAACTTTAGTATATTTTTTAATGTTGGCCTTGATATTGACCTAGATGATGGTTTTCTTGGATGTTTGGAAATAAGCAAAAGTAGTTAAGTATGGAAATTAGATTTATCTATATTGTATGCGATTCCGTGGTCACCTTAATATAATACTAATGCTTAAAGTGAAAGACTTCGAGATTGGGAATGGTAGCTCCTCAAGGGTCGCTACCCTAAGGACGTGGTTTAGCCCATGGTTGATTTTATGGATTTTTGTTGGTGTACCTTAGTGTCCCAGTCAAACCCTACATCTTACTCTATTCTATTCTGCGGACTAATAGGGGATATGCATACTTATGGATTAGGTATCCTTGTCGCTAGGGTACTATGTTACCTTCATGTAACAATGTAACCAAGGTATCTTTGCATCCTTAGATTGATAGTTGATAGGATACCGTGTTGCCTTGTTGCATCGGTATGACTAGAGTACCTTTGTATCTTCAGGTTGATTGATTTCCCCTCAAGAAAGTAAATAAAAATGGAAATGATATGATTTGATTGAAATAATGATTATCAGATTATTGGATTGTTTGGTAGCAGCCTTTGTGCCTACCTGTGGTTTCAGTAGCAGCCTTTGTGCCTACCTGTGATTTTGGTAGCAACCTTTGTGTCTACCTGTAGCCTATGGTTTTGGTAGCAACCTTTGTGTCTACCTATGGTTTCAGTAGTAGCCTTCGTACCGCCTTGTGTTTGTATTATGTTTGTGAGAATACATGTGATGTCATAGATTTTAATATGATGTACATGTAAGTATAAATGTGATGTTATGGACCTTATTATGTTGTACCTGTAAGTATACTTCTGATATTATGGATTTTATTATGCTGTACCTATAAGTATACCTGGGATGATATGGATCTTAGTATATTATATCTGTGAACATACTTTTGATGTATGTAATTGGTTGGGATTTATGCTGAGACATGAATTATGGTGTGAAGGTTAAAATTATGGTGTAGAGTTGGGTTTTAATTATTGCTTCAGAGAGTATCTCTAGGATGTTCATTAGTAAGTTCAGTTGTTTCAGATGAATGAATACGAGTAGTACGTGACCTTAATGGAATTTGATTATCTAAATGATGATTGTATTGCAATCCTCGTATGTGTATGTATAGGTCTTATACCATGTTAGTTGCATGCCTTGCACGTATTCCATACTATTTTATCATATTAGTTTGGTATAAAGGGTTGCTCAGTACCGTAGTACTGAAGGGTTCATTCTCATGGGCCCCTGCCTATTCAATGGGCAGTGGACTTTGCAGGCCAGCCTCTAGTTTAGGCAAATACTGGTTGTTCGGATTTGAGAGTGTAGGACTATCAAGTGTCTCTATTGCTATATTATTTTAGGTTGTATTTGGACCCTTATGTCCTCCTGCAATTTCTCTCTTGAATTTTATAAATGGCTGGTGTTGTTTTTAAATTAGCACAGTACTTATCTAATGTTTTCTCTATTCTAATTTCTGTAATCATGTTATCAATTTAAGCAGAGTAATGATTTCAACCTTAGCACTTGGTATGAAAATGGTAGAGGAAACCTAACGTGTACCAAGTGTGGCGGTAACACCCTTCATTTTATTGTTTTAGCTTCTGCGCTTAACTCTGGAAACAAAATTTTTCAGTAGTAAATTTTGGGGTGTTACAGATATGAACTCAAAGTAAATACAAAGTGTTTTTTATAATTTTTATGCTTTCTTGATGTAACTTAGCTAAAACGTGTGCTTATTATGGCCAACAAATTATGAAAGTTATATGCATTTTGAGTAATGTTCCAACTCACATAGAAGTAATTGTGGTGGCTTCAAATAAATTAATGGTAATTATGGTACAAATAAGCATATGACATAGGTCCAAAGAGCTAAACTCTCAAAAGAGGAGTTATAACTATAACACCCCACATTTTACTACTAAAATGTTTTATCTAGTAGCAAAAGATTATAACCAAAATATTAGGTGTTGTCATTGCAATCAACATAAGTTTGTCTCATCTTACAATCCTTACATCAATCATAAAGCAAAAATGATTAAAAGTAAAACAAAGTAAATAAAAATGAGAGCAGCTTTATAACACATAAATATAAGTTTGGAGATTAACTCCAAGTACAATATCAAAATATAGATAAATTAGATACCATGAAGCTAAGAATCCAAAAAGGAATATGGGTAAAAACTATCCTCTGGATAACATGACTCTATGTCAAAATCTCTAATACATAACACTTAGCACAAAAGCCCTAGACTACGATGAGTATCCTTACTAAAAAAGGATTCAATATCTATGCATGGTTATCCTATCCTACTTTCTTCGAAACTTCTAGTAAATCACCTAAAAAACAATTAGAAAAACCACATTAGCATGTAAAGATATCGTTAAGTAAAATATAAGGTAAATGGTAGTGAAATATAGGAAAAAATGAACCAAGGCTTGAAGGAAGTCTCGACCAAACTTGTGTAACAAAGCGGAGGGCTTTAGTCGGGATTGCCAAAGAGGGGGTGGTTTTTGATTGTGTTGGTTGAGCTTGATTAGTTTTGCTACAACAAGGGTGTGGGTTGTGTTTCTTGTGCCCGAAGGTGGTGGGTGTGGTGGGGTGATTTTGGCATAATAATGGTTTTGGGTTGCAGTTGATTTTGCTGCAGCCGAGGGTGAAAATAAAATGGGGGGAACCTTGGTGTTTTTTTTCAAAAGAAGGGGTGAGTAGTGGCTGGTTTGGCTAGTGGTTATAGGGAAGTTTCGATGAAGTTTCCCAATGGTGGGTGTGGTGCTTCGGTAAAGGCTATCGAAGGTGGTTTTGAGGGCTACTTTTGTGATGATGAGGAGGGGAAAGGAAGGAAGAAGTTTGCGTTCGTGGTGGTTGGTTTTGATAGAAAAAATGAAGGGAGGAAGAGGTGGTAGCTTCAGTGCACAATTACATCTATATATATATAAGACATGTAGAGGAAGAGTTCAATGAAGACCTTGGTGCATATAAGGTGGAGGTGGGAGATGATGAGGGTAAGGATTAGCTTGGTAGGTGATGGGGCTAATACATGCATTATTTGAGGAAAATATTTCATGTAGAAAGAGGGGAAGAGAAAGGAAAAAAGGGGTTGGTCGAAGGAAGAAAAAGGAAAGAAAAAGAAAAGGGAAAAAAAGAAAAGAGGAAAAAGGGAAAGATAATAGGTTTGGTTTTATAATCAGATTTAGGTTAAAATAATTTAAGTTAGGGTATTAGGATAATTTAGTTATCAATCAATTGGGATTAGGATAAGATTTAGGTTTAGGGAGTTAGGATACGGTGGAAATATTAATTTTCTAAGATTAGAAATAGATTACAATGTTAATCACTTTAGATTAGGTTTAGATAAAATTTAGGGTATTACAATAATCCTTGAAATGAATGAAAAACTTACTATAATGAGCTAGCATGTCCATATAGATAGAATGCGTAAATAGATTCTTTTGGCGAATGAAATATCCATGAATTATCTTTACATAGTGGTAACGTGGTATAAGGTAGACATTAATGATGTCTTTACCCAAACATTTGCAACTAATATTGGATTAAAGAGAGAATTACTCTTGATTCATTATGGAATGTTATTGGAGTATTTAAATGTATCATCTTAATGAGAGTGATTTATATAGATGAGAAATCCAACATTTGAAGGTGTTAAACTAATTTAATATAAGTTGGTGTTCCTATAAAAATGATTTAAAAGTTAATTTGGTGACACATTTCTTTGTACAAAATCTAGGTGTTTGTCCCCGATAGAGTTTTTAGTGGTGAAGTTTCAAATTTAAGCACTATCGAAGTGTATTCATACATAGAAATAGAATCATACGTAACAGGACATATGATGGAGATATTCTGAGTTAACGAAAAATTGTATTATTTTCCTTACCCATGGTTTTATCCTATTGGGTTTTTCTAGCAAGGTTTTTAATGAGAAATTATTTCAAAGATGTACTATTAAGAGAGAGTGTTGTAAATATCCTATTTACATATTATTGATGTACACCATAAGAATGTGTATTGAATCCTAGGTTTAATACTCCCATTATTTGTAACGAAATTTTCCATTATAGTTGTAACCTCCCAAATTTACGTCTCATCCATCACCTTTAGTATTCCTTAAATCTCTCTCTCATAATGGATGTAATAAATATTGATACTATATATATGAGATATGGTAAATTGTGTATGTATAAAGAGTACTTATATGTATCAATAAGAATAAGAAGTTTCATTATATTTTCTTCTCTATCTAGTCTAATTATCTTTATTTGACTTTCTCAATATTATTACAACAGTGATATCATTTTTAGGTAAAAACATTAAGTCTTAGAAACTTCTATGAAGGTACTAGTTAGATAAATTATTTTATTACCAATACATCAATGCTTTAACTTTATATAACTAGAATATAAAGTTTTTAATATTATATTTTTTAAGCTAAAATAAGATAGTTTTAGTTATTTCATTAATTAAAAAAAACTATTTTTTCCTAAAATTTTACAAGGATTTAATTTTGTTTCTTTTTTTAAAATAAAGTTCCAAAAAAAAAGAGCCAATGTTGTTATTATTTTGTGAACCAAGGGTTCTTAAGAAATTTAAGTGGGATGTTAAATAATTAAGGAGTGTCAAGAGGAAATTTTAGAGGAGAGAGGAGAGAGAATAAGTGAATAATTATATTAATGATTTCAGATCCTCTAAAATGAGTACAATACCCCATATATATATAGGTAAAATCAGGGGGAGGAGTGATGCATGAGCATCTATAGATGATCCACAAGATGATAATGATTTAACATACTTGATTAGAATTAAGGGTAGCCAACCAAGAGACTCTTCAACACATGCATAATACAATGGAGGTTACAAATGATAGAGTAGAGAGCATGTTTAGGAGGAAAATGCAATCTCGAGGTGGTCATATTAATGCTAGAATAGAGTATGAAGAGAGATCACAAGAGAATGGATCAAATGACTTTAGCCACAATCGAACAGGCTATCCAAACCATCAACCAAGGTATAACCATTTTGAAGATAAAGGTATAAAGCTTGACCTTCCTAATTTTTATGATGAATTAGATGTTGAGTTATTTTTTGAATGACTGTATGAAATTGAAGCAATATTTGAGTTTAGGGAGTATGATGATGAGCATAAGTATAAGTTAGCAACTCTCAAATTCAAAATGTTTTCTAGAGTTTGGTATGAAAATCTTAAGATAACATATGATAATAAAGATAAAAGTAAAATTAAGTCTTGGGAAAAGTTAAAGAAACATCTAATAAAACAATTTGTATCTAAAGAGTTTGAGCAAGAGATGTATATCAAATTGACTACTCTTAGACAAGGGCTTCTTCGTGTAGAGGAATACACTAGGGGATTTGAAATACTAGCACTCTTATGTGATATGTGAGGGAGAAAAGAAGAAAAGTGTGACAAATACTTAGGTGTCCTTAACAACTTGATTAGTTAAAACTCTGAAATGTTTGTCTATGATTCTCTTAAAGACTTGACTAAGTTGGCCTTAAAATGTGAAAGATAAACTAAGCCTACCAAAGCTTATCATAAGACAAGTGCTTCAACTTTTACATCCAACAATAATAATTATAATTCATCTATATCAAAGTTTTTGACACATAACTATTCAACTAATGATAAAAAAATAATCTTAAATGAGATGATAAAGGTAAAACTAAATTTAGTGAAATTTCCGCTAAGAAATGTTTCAAATGTAAAGGATATAGTCATTTTGCTAAGGAATGTCCTAATACAAGAGTTTTGACCTTGAGAGAAATTGAGAACATGGAACCATGTATCGATGATGATAACTTAGAAACTGAATCTAATGATGATGTCTTAAGTATGTATGAAGAGGATGTAAATCCTTGTTTTGTATTACAAATACAACTTAATGATTAGCCTACACAAAAGGATAATTTTTTTAAAACTAAGTGTAGAATTGGTGATAAAATTTGTAGGGTCATCATAGATAGTGGTTCATGTACTATTGTGGCTAGTGAAAATTGGTCAAAAAACTAGGACTTGCGACTACTGTCCACCCTAAATTATATTCATTACAATGGCTTAATAAGGACAAAGGAGAAAAAGTGACTAAACAAACACTCATTTTTTTTTCACATTAGTGATTATCATGATGAGGTGTTATGTGATGTTTTGCCTATGGATATTTGTGGTATTTTAATCGAAAGACCATAACAATATGATCAAAATGAAACTCATGATGGTGTAACTAATGAATATATGGTACTTAAAGATAAAAAAGAAATATAAGTTGAAACCATCCCAATGTGATTATGTACAATTATCTAAGGTTAAAAAGAGTTTATTTTTACATAAATGGGAATTGATGAATTGCATCGAGGAGGAGGGTGTTGATTATGCCTCAGTAGTTAAATTATCTCAGTGTGGGAGAAAAATATAACAATTCAAATCTTACTAGTTTGCTTGATGAATATAGTGATGTATTTCCAAATGATTTACCTCCTAGACTACTGCCTATTAGGGGTATAGAGTATGCTATTGATTTTATTCCTAGAATGCCTTTACCTAATAGAGTGACATATAGATATAATCCAGAGGGAACTAAGGAATTAGAAAGGAAAATTCAAGAACTAGTAAATAAGGTTTTGTGGGAAAGAGAGAGAGCATAAGTTCTTGTTGTGTACCTACCTTACTAGTTCCTAAAAAGGATGGTACCTGGATTATGTGCATAAATTTGAGACAAGGGAATAATATAACTATCAAATATCATTTTTCTATGCATAGGATGATACTAGCTAGAGAAGGGGTATATCAGGCCTAATATATATCCATGGGAAGCACTTATTTTATTCGTAAAGAATAAAGATGGAAGCTTAAGGTTGTGGATTGATTACCGAGGTTTAAGCCAAGTGACCATCAAGAACAAGTATCCTCTACCTTGATCTATGACCAAGGCATAACCATCAATTGAAGCTAGCAAAGAAGGATATCCACAAGTCAGTGTTTCAGACTATATATAGTCACTATCAATTCACGATGATGCCTTTTGGTCTCACCAATGCCTTGACCTTTTTTATGGCCTTTATGAACTAGATTTTCCTTCCCTACCTTAATGAGTTTTTAGTGGTATTTATTGATGATATATTGGTGTATTCGAAGGATCAAGACCAACATGCTCAGCATATGATGATGGTACTTGCACTTTTGACGGAGCATAAGCAATATGCTAAACTCTCCAAGTGTAAATTCTAGTTGGAGAATGTAGATTTTATAGGGCATTTGATATCCAAGGAAGGAGTGTGTGTGGATCCAACTAAGACCCAAGTAGTTTCTGAGTGGCTACCCCTTATGAATATTACACAATTACAAAGTTTCTTAAGGATGGCTGGATATTATAGACAATTTGTGCATAAATTATTGAAGATTTATAGGCCATTAAAAAAAATTTTGAGGATGAACCCACACTTCCAATGGGATGATAAGTGTGAGGAAGCTTTACAAGAGTTAAAGTAGAAATTAACTAATGATCCAATTTTAACTCTCCCATCAGGAACTAAAGGATTCAAAGTCTATAGTGATGCCTCAAAGAAGGGACTTAGTTGTGTGTTGATGCAGAACAAAAAGGTGATAGCTTATGCACCATGTCAGTTACAACCCTATGAGGAGAACTATCCCACTTGTGAGTTAGAGTTGGAAGTAGTCGTATTTGCATTAAATATTTGGTAACATTACCTATATGAGGTGTGGTGTAAGTTTTATATAGACCATAAAAGCCTCAAATACATATTCACACAGAAGAAGCGTAATATGAGACAAAGGAGGTAGTTGGAGTTAGTGAAAGATTACTATATGGAACTTACATACCATAAGGGTAAGACTAATGTGCTAGGATACATGCTTAGTAGAAAGTCATCACATTTTCATAATGCCCTGGTGATAATAGATAGATAGCATGAGGAGCTACGAGAGATGGAGATTGAGGATTATGGAGGAGGGGCACTATACTCTATATTCGGTGCACCTAGGTGGTGATAAGCTATATAAAGATCTAAAGAAGTTGTTTTGGTGGCTAAGGACGAAGAGGAAGGTACATGAATTTGTGGCCAAATGCTTGACTTATCAGAAGGTCAAAATTGAGCTTAAGAGGCTGACAAGCCATTAGAGGTACTAGCTTGGAAATGGGATTCCGTATCTATAAACTTCATTGTGGGTCTTCCTAAGACTAGGACTGGTATGGATATAATTTGGATTATTGTAGACAGGTTGCCTTATTCGGCTTTCTTCATTCCAATGAAGTTGACTTGGTTTATGGATCAATTGGCTAAAACATATGTAAAGTACATGGTGAAGTTGCATAGATTGAGGAAAGTTGCAAGAGGCATTTGGCACCAGGTTGGCAATGAGCATGGTGTTTCATCCAGCTACTCATGGTCAAACAAATAAGACCATATGAACATTAGATGATATGTTGTGAGCATGTGTGCTAGAGTTTTAAGGGAATTGACGATATGTGATAAGATCAATAGTAGTAATAAATAAGTATGCAATATAGGTATAGAATTTGGTTAGTATTAAAAATACACTCATGCTAGTTTAAGCTTAGCCAAGGCTCTTGTGTCTAATTTTAGATATTATTATCAAACTATACTACATTTTTTAAAGATGCTAATGTAATATCGAACAATTACTACTTTTTTTATGGGGATTAACAACCTAAGCAAACATAAGACACATGGACAACTATTGATTAATTGGTGGACTCAGCTTGGAAATATAGGAAGTGGAAATTTATTTATATTATATCCAGGCATCAAGGAAAGGAAATAAATGGGTGCATAACTTGATTGGGATTATAACAACGTAATGTATTATGTTAAGGAATTTCGGGATTATGCTTCCTTTAGGTAATTATATACTAGTTGTTTGTTTATTTATTTTGTAATTGAGATTTAGATGTTAATTAATTTCACCCCATTATTAAACTATATATCTAAGTAATCTAACAAATCAAAATTGAGATCCTTAGCTATGTTGTCAAATTATAAACTACTCTTGATATTAATCTATGATTTGGGATCATCTAAATATTACATGAGAAACCTTAGATAGTGAATTAAATTTCATATACAAAATACATGAATTACATCTTAATAGTATTTTTAATTTAATTAATATTAATAGCAGATTAATTTCATTTTAGGTTTACTCTGCTAATAAGTTGGTGTTGCATTATTTTCTTTTCAGGTAACATTACTTTCAGCCTATATATGTAGATATATATGTGTATATGCATTCTTACACCCCTTAATTACATACTTGTTTGGTATAAATGGTCTTGTTTGGCTATGTGACCTTACCTAGATATCTATTAATTTGTATATTTAGGCCCCATGAATAATATTTTATTTTTATTATGAATTTAATATAACTGTGGGTTCTCTATTCATTTAATGTAAATATTGTAATTTTATAAGTGTGTTATAAATATACATTTATTTTTATATAGAAATATAATATGGTTATAAACAGTTGATTTTATAAAAGTGTTTGATATATCATAAATATGTTACAAGGCTGATATTTTATACAATTAAGTTATGTTTTTATGAATATGTGTACTCATAATTAAATCTTAGGATATTTTAACTAGGTTAGAATTTGATCCCTTTTATTTTTAAGTGTTGGTTTGAATATTTTTTCTTATTCTATTGTTGTGAAAATAGAGTCATAACCCTAGTGGGGTATGTTTCTATTTAATTTGGGGAAATTACCCATATGAATAGTGAATGAAGTACATATAATGTGGTGGATTGTATGACCTTTTGTGGCTAAGGCTCCTCATCTACCTTATGGGCTTATCCAGACCCTATTTATAACACTATCATTTTTCACTACTGAAAAATTTTATTTTGAAAACCTAATAGAAGTGAAAAACTACTAAACACATAAGAACAATAGGAAATTACCGCCACATCTAACCTAGGATACACACCAGCCGCTCATCCTATGTTAGAAATAAGGCTGAGAACCAAACCAACTAATATCAAAATAGCGTGCACCAAAAATGCATTATATAAATATGGAAAGAAAGGATTTCAAGTATAAGACCTCAACGATCTACAAAATATTCAACTACATGACAAAAAATTAAGACAAAGTATAGGATTTCAAATTAGAGAAATAAAATTAGGGTATAACCCTAAAAGCTGGTCCATTCAGGACCACACAAAAGTCTTTAGATGTCCACACTCTCATAATCTATGCCCAACACAAGGTGGATTACTATTGACCATCCCAAAAAACTTGCACATAGCCCTATACTTGTTGGAATGAATAGATGATTGAGAAAACATGCACATCAGTATACTTTATACTGAGTAAGCCGAGTTACCTCCTCAATCGGAGTTACAAGTACATAAGTTTTTTGCATATTATGGATGTCATACTAGCATATTTCATGCTTATTTCATATAAACATAATTCAGGCATTATTGTGGTCATATCATGCACAAGAAACTCATACCATATATGACTCATCATACTTAGCAACATAACACAACATCATAGATGACAACATGTAATCTACTAAGCAGATTATCCAGCTATTATTAATGATTGATTTATCCATGCACATAATTCCACCATAAGTCATTCTTTTCATTTACCTAATCCATTAGGTCATTTAATTATAATCCATTATCTCTTTTACCGTTGTTTTTATTTTATATTTCTCTTTAGCTACATTCTTGTTCCAATTTCTTATCCAAATACTTATTCAAATTCTTACTAGTTGGTCAGTTTGGCTTAACTAATATACCGTTTTGCTCCCAAACAGCACAAAAAAGACACTTTTCATACAAATCACCCTAAAAAATCCTACCACATCCAAACCAACACATATCATTACATGCCTATATTTTATCAACTCAGAAACTGAAACATGCTTCATAATTAATCAAATCAATCCTATTTCCCTAAAAATAATGCATTTTTCTTAAGATTCACAATTTATCAATCTAAAACCAAATTCTTAAGCAAACCTATAAAATTATAACTTTAAAGAATGAACCACATCACATGCTTAAGTGGGTCACATTTCAGAAGTAAGAATGACTTACTTGGTGCAAGAAAAACTTTCCCACAAGTAGAAAACTCAACTTATAAGATTTTTCAACTTTCACACCTTAAAGACTAAAATTTTAAGTAGTATAAATCCAATGAATAATTTCATAAATTAGAATTCAATTTAGGAGAAAACAAACTTACCAAATCTAAGAGAAAAATAGAGGGAATTTATGCTAAAAGAGAGACTTAACTTCCTCTTAAATGTAGCCCTCCCTTACTTAAAAATAAACAAGAAGGAGTTAGAGAAAGGATCAAAAGAGTGGAAAGTAACCAAAATTAAGCTTGATTGGGGGGGGGGAAGAGCACAGGGGTACAGAGTTAGAATATTTCAGAGGTTGAAAGCAAGTAAGTAGAAGGAGTGATTAAGAGTATGTATAGCCAACGAGTCGGTACAAACATGAGCGTGGTTATGCTCAAATCAAAAAACCTAACTTCTACCGTTTGGATTTGATTTGAATGGGTAGATTTGATCAAATATAGGAAGACCTTATTTCCAGATGTAATATCCCGTATTTTTGAAACCTAATTTTATTAAGTCTAATCATTTTATTAGTGTAATTTGATGTAAATATTTAATTATTTTAATTTTGATTCGTTTCATGGATTTATTGAAGATTTCGAATTTATATTTGAATTTAATTAAGCGTTGTCGTTGCGAACCATTTTAGACAAATTTGTTCACGACCATGATTTTATTATATTCTTATGATTTTAATTTTCGGTTAAAAATATGTATTCCCATTCTTTCTCGTGTTTTGATTTTTAATATTTTAGATTAGTTTTCAATTATAACTTCGTCGTGTGATTACGACTTTATTTTGGAGTTATATTTCGTTAACGAAATATATTATTTAAATTATGAAATTTCTATTTAAATAGTTAAAATTATTTTAACAATTTTATCCATAGAAAATATTTCCGACTTTAAATTTATTCGTTTCCGAAAATTGTTAATATTTTTGGAAAGTTTTAAATTAAAAAGGATTTTCTGAGTTTATTTATGAATTTCTTTCCGGAATTAATTTTCTTCTGTTTTACACTTTTTGGTTTGCAGAAAATCGATTTCAAAAATTATTTAAATTAGTCTCAGTTTATTAGAATTTAACTTAAATATTTTATTATATGCTTTTAAAAAAAATTTTGAGGTCTTATAATATATGTCCGTAAATAATACAAATTTTTATGTTCGTTGGAAAATATTTCCGAAAATATTTCCGAAATTCTTTATATAGCCTTTTTATTAATTTTACGCTTTCGAAACCTTACGAAATAATTTTCGTTAAATAAATATTAGGTAAAATTTTCCAATAACAATTTTAAATATTTAGTATTTATTTTGTACTTGTATTTCTAAAAAAAAGAAAAAAAAAGAGCCTAACCCCGACCGGTTGACCCCCCTTCTTCTTTCTTTTTCTCTCTTCTCTCCCTTATCTTCTCTTCCCTGCTTCTCGTCAGTCCCCTGCTCCCAACCCTTGCTCCCTGTTTGCAGCCCCAACCTCCTTCTCCCCAGCTCCTCCTTGCTTCGCTCCGCCAGCCGACCACCGCTGCAGCAGCATCCGAAGCAGCGTAACAACCCACCGAAGCGCGCAGGAGCAGCAACGGCAGCAGACCGCAGCAGCGACGGGCCACGCTGGTTGTGCCGCCGTCCGGCTCTGGCGAGCCTCGTTGACCACCGGCGAGCCACCCCCGGTCCCGGATGAAGCTTCTCGGGCCTTCCTTTGCTCCAATTCGTTGATTTTCGTTGGTATAAATTCTGAAAAAACCCTAATATTAATTTAATTAATTGGGTATGATTTAGCTTGTGATAAGCTAAATTAGTTGTTTGATAATGTATATATGTGTTGTAAGATTGATTTGGATATATTAATTATATGGTCTGTGTTGGAAATTTAGGAAATTGAATTTTAGGCCGAGTTATGCCCGAATTTTTCGGATCCGTCCAATTTGGCGATTTTATATAAATTGATTATACAATATGTTTTTAAATGTTTCTAATTTTATGTAAGAACAGTCAATTTGAGAAATTTATGCATAATTTATCAGAATTTGATTACTAGGTCAAAACTCATGTGTAATAAAATTGGGCCGCATAATTGAGTTGTTTCACTTAATTGATTTTACAATATCGTTAGAAATGTATTTAATTTCATATCGGAAGTGTTGATTTGGGAAAAATTGTGCTTAATTAATCGTAATTGGATTTTTAGGTCAAAACTCTTGCGAGACTAAATTAGATTGTGTAATCGGGCTGTTTTATTCAATTGACTATACAATCTATATTAGAATATATTTAATTACATTTCTGAACCGTCAATTTATATATTTTAGCAAGAATTGATCGGATTTGCATTCCGGGCTCAAAAACCCTAATTGTGCTAAATTGGGTATTTCTTTTAGTGGTTTTGATCAATTGATTATTTGATATGTTATAAAATGTGTTTAATTTCATTTCTAAACATTCAATTTGATTAAATTAATAGAATTCAACCAAATTATATTTTCGGGCCTAAAACCCTAGATTTCAAGTGAACTTATGAAATTGATCATTTGTATATTTGTTTTTCTAAAATTAAATTTATAGAAATCCTTGAAATGATCCTAATTGTATTCTAATACCTTTAATTGGAATTAATTAATTTGAATTACCTGAGTTTGTGTCGTGGGCTTTAAAGCCCTAATTTTGAAAACGGATCGTCTTGAATTGGCTAATCAGAAGATTGTTTTGTTGAAATTGATTATCTAGATTTATCTAAAATTAGTTTAATTGTGTTTTAAAACTATCAATTTGAGGTAATTGAAGTAATTTGGTCGATTCGTAGTTTAGGCATTAAAAACCCTTATCTTCAGGGATGGTTTATAAAATTGATTGTGATGTGTGTCTTTTATCTAATTGCTTTTTGTATTTGGGTTTTAAATCATTTGATTTATATTTTAATATTAAATCTTAATAGAGCTATGCTCTTGAATTCTGAGTTTTGGATACGTTTTTCAAGAAAGATCGTTTGTATCCGTTTGCGTTTATTTAATTATAATATGTGAATTATTAATTGATAAGATGGTTTCTAACCTAGTGCCGATTTCTATTGGCGATCTAGGAAAACTTTCTCGCAGATTGTCGAGCTTTCGATAGCTCTCCCTCTTTCTCAATTTGCTTAGCTAGCTTCGGATTTAGGTAAGTCATTACTTACCTTTACTTATGATGGAACCTGGATGTATGTCTGCTTGAAGTGAAAGGTGATAAGTATGCCTATTGATTATTTAATCATGTCAAGTGTATATTGTGTTCTGTGCAGTAATTGCATATATGTACAAATTTATAGCCTCAATACAAATGTGTGTTAATATGACACTTGAATATGGTATGTATTTGAGTATGTGAATGGTTGAATATGGATTGAAATTATATGATATCCTATGCTGTATATTTATGTCATAGAATTATTCATGTGGGCCTGATTTATGGTCGGTTAAAATCCCTGAATAAGATACTAATTATTTAAAGTGGAAGATCACGTGAGTTGGGCCGAGGTGTAGGGTGCGTTCCATCGGACGATAATAGTAGCTCAGGTGTCCTGTCCCTGAGAGGTGCTTCAAGCCGTTCCACCGGTTAAGAATAGTGGCTCAGGAGCATTTTGCCCTGAGAGGTGTAGAGTTCGTTCCCCCGGACGATAATAGTGGCTCAGGTGACTTGTCCCTGAGAGGTGCTTCAGTCCGTTCCACCGGATTAAGAATAGTGGGGCCCTATACTCAACGTGAATAAGAATATGATATGAATTAAGTAATGAATAACACACTAATTATTTAAAGTGGAAGATTACGTGAGTCAGGACCAACTAAACGTGGCCAAGCGAGGTTGGGTGGACGAGCTCCTAGGATATTATGGACAATTAGGACAATTGTCAAAAGCCCAATGGGCGAAACATCCTTCAACTTAGCTTTTGGAGCCAAGGTAGTGGTGCTGAGTGAGATTGAGACAAGATCTTATAGAACCAACCACTATAACTTGAGTATCAATTAGGAGACTTTGAAAATAGGCAGATCTATTGGAAAAGCGGAGATATGTGGTCCTGATGTGGCTCACCAAGTTTGGCATTAAATAGCCAAATACTACAATGAAATCCTGAAACCCATACGCTTGAAATTGGGTTTTGAGGAAGATTTGAGTTCAAAAGTAGTGGAGGCAGAGGCAAATTGGTCATGAGGTAGGAAGGACCATACCAGGTTGTTAAGCAGGTTGAGCTAACCATAGTTATATTGGCTAGTGAAGATAAAAGATGCCAGATAAATGCTTGGAACATAAAGTATTTATGTAAATACTACTTGTAAAACAATATTGGATGATTGTATTGGTACCAGTACGGTTGGGTTCTAATGTATTGATTAAGAATGATTCTTTTTGCAAATAAATGACGAAGCACTTTAGTTGTTATTGATGTTGTGTAGCATTTAATAAAACAATTACTAATGTGTAGGATCCGTTCCACTGGATGATAATAGTGGCTTGGGTGTATTGTCCCTGAGAGGTGCTTCAAGCTGTTCCACCGGTTCAGAATAGTGGCTCAGGAGCGTTTTTTCCTGAGAGGTGTAGGATCCGTTCCATCGGATGATAATAGTGGCTCGGGTATGTTGTCCCCGAGAGGTGCTTCAGACCGTTCCACCGGTTTAAGAATAGTGGGGTCCTTGAACTCATCGTAAATAAATAAAATCGGATGTAGTAATGATTATTATTGGATTGTTGGATTGGTGTTACTTAGCATATGATCATGATTTCTTGTATGCTTGTATCTTATGTGCCGTCATGTCTAATAATGTACTCATGAGTATGAATCTGTGATCCTATGTTTTATTGTATGTAATACGTGAATAATTGAGCATAAGAATTATAAGCTATAGTCTTTCATATCTTATGTGTTTCATGTTTCCTTCTATGAGTTGGGTGGTCTTGACTTATTCAGTACCGGACCCGTACTGATACTACCTTGGTTGAATGGGTCATGTGATGATCCACTGATGGTGGGGAGCAGACCTCTTGTACAGGTTTGAGTTCAGATATTGTATTTGGGTGGAAGACTTGGCTTAAGAGAGTAGGCAATCTGGAATTTGATCTATCAGGATTTGTCTTGTTTAACTGTATTTATGTTTGGAAGTTTCAAGTGTTGTATTTAAAATATCAAGGGTATTGTAATTAACTTTTAATTTCTCGTACTCTGATAAGCTTTTAAAATTTGGATATATTTCACAGGTTCCGCTGATCAATTCAGCGATGATTTTATTTTGTGAATTTATTCACTTGCCATCTGCCTATGGATATCTACTTGTGGGAGTTTATCCTTATGGCATAGATGTTTGAAATTTTGTTTGACAGGTTTTAGCCTTGCATCTAGCATGAGATAGAGATGGACATCTATCTTGTGTTAGATGTGGCGGTAACATTCCCCAAATTCTCTTCTAGCTTCCGCTTTATTCTTTCAAAAAAAAATTTTAGGAGTAAATTTTGGGGGTGTTACACCAGAGTTGCGATGGTGATTTTTTGAAAATATAGGTTGAATTTACTTAGAAAAATGTTAAACACAAGAGATGGAATGAATGATCAATGTGGGAAGGAATCTCCCAACCGAGTAGAGATAATCTGGGAATCGAAGCAATGATTCTAGAAGTGTGTAGAGGAGAGAGGTGAAGGAAGAAAAACCTAGGTCCATCCTCCCCTTAATTGTACAAATTGAACCCTCGAATCAATTTGAGATAGAAATTTAGGGCGAATACATGATAAGAAGGGTTAAAAATCTCAAAAGTACATATTAGAATGGGATTATCAAGGTTCCATTTTTGTATAAAAAGTTTTTCTAGAAACATTGAGTTTTGAAAATGTGCTCAGCTCAAAAAACTAATCGATCAGTTTGACCTACCAATCGATTGTTCTGCCAACCAGTCAATCACTTCCCCAGACAAGTTAATTGGTTGGGTCAAGCAAAACCCTTTAGCTGGAATGACAAACCAGTTGATTGCTTCATGTAACTTTTCCTCAAACTCAATTGTAGGTCCAAATCAAAATCAAAAATTATCAAATTTTAATAAACACTACAACTTCCCATGCAACAAAAATTACAAAAAGATGGGCTATTACACTATTAGGTGGTGTGCACACTTAAAGACAGGATGAACAAGGTGGTAGGCATTCGAAATTTTGTTATCCCCTTTGGATAGGGATGTAAACAGGGCAGATTTTATCCGAAACTCGACAGATTTTATCCGACATATATTTAAACGGATATGGATGATAGAAAAAAATACCCGTCGGGTTCGGGTACGGAGACAAGTATGAGATATCCATACCCATACCCATAACCATACCCGTATCCATATCCATACCTGTTTACTCGATATATAATTACCCTTTTACCCTTAATTTTAAAATAAATATATTATAAATTAAGGTTAAATTTGTCATTTGGCTTAATTCTAGATGGGTTTATCCATCGGGTAATGGATTTATCCGCTGGATAATATTCATTAACGGGTAAACAGATAATCCGTCGGGTAATGGATATCCAACGGATACGGATATGGATGTGTTAATGGATATAGATTCGGGTATGAGTACAGATTCGGGTACGGATTTTCTTAATAGGCACGGATACAGGTATGGATATACCCGCCCCAAACCCTTCCCGTTTACATCCCTACCTTTGGATTATGTCCACTGGGATGGCTTAGGTGTGACTTATATTTCTTTTGTAGTTGGTAATAAATCTTCGGACTTAGATTTGCTAGGTGACCCCCTGGTTCGTTATCCCACTTAAAAGTTAGATGTCATGATCACCTAAATAAGGATTAATAATCGGGTGGTTTCCTAATGTGATTTGGGTGTATATATGTGATATGTATATATATATATATATATATATATATATTATTCCTTTGTACTTACATGTTACTTACATGTTCCCCTTACAACTTGTTACATGTTTTAAATGGGGTTGTTATGGTCTAGTGTAGGTTGTGTATGAATCTACTCAAGGCATTGATGGAATGCATGGAGCGAAATAGTGAGAGTAGTGGTGACTTTCAGAGTTTTATTTATCGTACTAATTTTACTAGACTCTTTTCACAGTTTCAGTTATAGTAACATTTTCGATTTGAGTTAATAAATATGTTTTGTGTGTTTTCTTATTACTTAGCCTTAGAATTTAGTGTGAGTGGGGCTATTATGTCTATTTACACTATATGTGGTGGTGATTCCCTCATTGTATTTAGCTTCCACACATACTTTTCAATGAGTTTTTGGTTTTGTAAATGGGGGTGGTACATTAATGACCACAAACTTGCACCATAAATATATTTTTGTAGCCAACTCACCTTGAATTTACAACAGAAAGTTATTTATGTGGCTAAAATCGATATCTATTTAGCTATAGATCAAAAAAGTTTACAACCATATTATAAATTAATTAGGTCATGTTTTTTTATATGTATAGTGTATTATATTTTCATCCTTGCATTTTGATTATTTTGAACAAATAATAAAATTAATCAATTATTAATTTGAGTCATAATTTAAATGTATATAAAATTTATTGACTAATATATATAATTTAAATGTTAATGTGACAAAGTGTTTATTATATTAAGAATTAACTAGGTCATTTTTTTAATAAATTAATAGAATAGTAGATTACTAGTACATTTACTATCTCTCATTTTTTGTTTACTACTTTTATTAAACTAATAAAATTAACTAATTATTAATTTATGTCCTAAATTAAATGTGTGTATCAAATATCAAATAATAAATAATACATTATTTTAGGTATAGATTAAATGTGTGATCATATAACTAGATTTATGACTATATGAAAACCTTATGTGTGTGTGTGTGTGTATTATTTAAGGAAGTAGAAATACAAAAACACTCTTAAGAAAAATAGGGTGTTACCACTACACCTAAAATTGGATAGATAACCCCATCATCCATCACATTCTAGATATAGGGATAAGTATCCAACTGACCAAGTATAAGGATTAGAGTGTGTAAAATAGATGATAAAAGTTAAGGTTTACAAAACTAAGACCATATGAGGTACAAAATAATAGAAATACATAAATAGAATGTTCACTGAAATAGGATAAAATAGAGAAATGTCTATGTCTCTCATGAACCAACAAAAAAAAGACATCCACCAAAACGTCTACGTTCGTATGCCTTAAGCTGAACACATAAATTAGCGAGCTATTGGCCACCCTCACTAACTGCACAAATTCCTCTGTTTGTGTAACACTCCAAGTTGATATGACCATGCGGGAGCTACCTTAGAGCACTTTCAGATTGATCGGCTGGCCCCACAAATCAACACGAGTCCTTTCAGCACTCTTTGTCCTCACTCACACACTTCTCGAGAAATTTTCACAAATTTTTTTTAACTTTCTAGGAGAGCTACCCATCTTAAAAATTTCTCCATGGCTAGCACACTTAATAGTGGATTTCTTAGGATGGAATCACCAAAAAAATGGTATACCATGTTAATATAAGTAGCTAGATCAATCCTTATAACACTTTGAGGGTATTACAACTTATAGGATTGAACATGTGACAAATTAAACAGGCACGTTAGTATGATATGTACTGAGTAAGTTAAATTACCTTTTCATGGGAGTTTGTGATGCATTTATAGTCATAATAGGCATATAAGCTATGATTTCACACATCAACATGCTTATGTAGTAACATACCAACTCACATGCTTTACTAGCATGGCATTCTCAACATGGTATCCTATATATGTATATGAAAGTAGATGAAATCATTCTCAATGATATACATATAAATTCATGGAAATATCATGCCTCACATTAAGTATAGGGAATTCATGATTCATCATACTTACCCAAAAATTTAAGAATTATGGATATTAACATATAAACATGTGAAGTGACATACCAAGTATGCAAGCTGCTCAAATAAATTCTAAGTTTCATTCCATTTAATCATTTATGCGATTATTATCACAATGTTATATAACCATTTATTTATATTTATTTCTATGAGCAATGGGCTGGATCATGCAAGCATTCATAACTTAATCATGCGTTAGCTTTTAAATACTCATAAGTTAATCTAGGTATCATATTAATGAAATAACCATATCAAGATCAAATATATAATTAATATAAGCTAAGTTAATACACCTCTAAGACTCATTCCAATTATTATCTCTTTAGAGTAATGATCACATATTTGCATTCATGTAAGAATCTCGAGTCACTTATTCTCCATCATAGAACTGGCCCATGAAAGCACCCCAAATATTAGTTAATGAGTAACCATACAAATATAAATGCCTCTTACTCTTGGTCATAGGCTAAGGTAGTGAGCAACTCATCGTATGGGCAGGTATCCAAACCCTTAAATGTTGACACCCTATAAGTACCCTATAGGTGTAACATAGAGTAGGAGAGATACCAAAACCAATGAGAGTTCCCCTATCCATAGGTGCATACCTGACAATGAATGTAATACTATCTACCAAGATGAATATAGGCTTAAATCATTTCTTTCTCTTCAAGTAATTAATATTCCATATTATAGAACACATCAATGGTCACCACCAAAATATCTAAATACCATCACATAACCATCTTATAATACTCGATATTTCCCATTAAGGGCATTAGAAGTGATATCATGATTACCTAGCCAATTTAATCTATCATTTGAGTTCATTAATTCATGCAAATAAGTAGATTTACAACATCCAAAAATTATTTCATGACATAATATCATGTCTCAAACTCTTACAAGGTCAAAAAGTATCAAAGAAAACACGATGGCTAAAATTAACTGATTAATTCTATAGACTAGTAGCACCCCTTCTGAAACCAATCGATGGGTTAGCCTAATTGACTGACTTTTCTAGAGATAATTCAATTGGTCAGGCCAAACTAATCGATGGGTTCATACCAATACCATATAATTTAATTATAAAGATAAAGTAATTGTTGGGATAGCTTAACTGTTCAATTATTTTAAAGACCGGTTGATTGGTCTGACTAAACAAGTTGATCGGCTTAGGCCGAGACCAAACAATTTAATTACATAGACAAACTAGTTGACATGTTGTCCTAATCGTTCAACTATTCTAGAAAGTAGTAGATTGTTTCAGCAAAATCAGTTGATCAATCTTTGTAAAATAGTCTATATATGCATATTTAGGTCTCCAATATCAGCCAACCACTTCGTCATATTGCATTTCTAGTTAATCATCAAGATACATGTATACAAATCACATTTTCCCCAACATTACAAAACTCAAGGCATGATTTGCAACAAGCACTACTACTATGATACATGCTCACATCTAAAAACCAAAATTCCAAAACCTACACCAACCCACATGCTCTGTCACACCACATCATAAGGTAAGAATGACTTACTTCAAGTGAAGCTTAGCAAAAATCACTAAAAGTAGAGAAATCCCTTAACTGAAATATCTAGAACTTGAATGCCTTAAAAAAGTTGAGATTAAAACTTCGTCCTCAAAATCTTGTAAAATAGAACAAAATAAGAGGTTATAAAAATTAAAAAACCCAACATCTACCAAATGAGAACACCAAGGAAAGGATTCAAATACTCAGTATTCTACTAGACCTAACTCTATATTGCTTAAGAGTAAAACAAAAAAGAGTTAGAGGAAGGATTAGAAGAGGTGTAGAAAATTAGAAGTAGAGAGTAAGAAGAGATCATAGAGTAAGTAGATATGGTAGGAAGGGAAATATGGTGTTTCACTGGTTAAGAGAAAGCAAGGGAAATAGGGTTATGAATCAATAACGAAGTCTAAAATCTCATGGGAAATTGAGGGTAATGGGTTATATTACTCCAAACCCTAATTCTCCCATTCAAATTCAGGTAAATTTAGATAAATTTTAGAAGGAAACATAGTTGACTTTTCCTATGGCCAAAATGATGATAGCTAAGGATTTCTTAGGTAACACACCATAGAATTTTAAAAAACACAAGAAGGGAAAAATGAAAAAAAGGAGAGGAAGGAAATATCATATTATTTGCTAAGAATACAAAAGATGAAATTATCTGAATTGAAACACATATAAGAGAGAGAAAAAAATGAAGAAGAGCCAAGAATTACTTAGGTCATCACTCACCTTTTGACAAATTTGGTCCCTCAAATCCATTCAAGGTTTTGAAATGCTTGGGTTAACAGCCACAAACTATTAAAGATGATTTAGAAAATATTATGGAGCTTGAATACCAAGACTCAAGATTATTGGAATAATTTTTCATCTGAAATTGAACTTGAAAATCACTAAGTCATGTGAATTGGTCGATTGGTATAGTGTACCCATTGTCTAGTTCAACTACTCGATTGGTTTCTCATAACCAGTTGGTTTTTTGCCCTAACCCAAAAACCAAACTCTTCTTTCTTTTTTTTCTTTCTTTTTTTTAAAATTTCAAAATCCTTTGCAAATCAAATGTAAGATACATTTCCAAAATAAGATCAAATACCAACAAATCATCATCAATAACATGAATATTCACACATTATAGGGCTAATAGGAAGGGTGCTATGTATATATAAAATTGGAAAAGTATGTAGTATCTAATATAAGTGATGTATAATTGATATGGATTAAAAGGTTTGATATAACTATTTATAGAAACAAAGTCAACTTCATTAATGAAATTTTATCATCAAGGAACTTCATGGTTAAGTGTGTATGGTTTGGAGTAGTTTAATGATATGTGATATTACAGGAAGTTTATTAGGAATCATGCTATAACTACCCACGATTGATATCAGGATTAGGTCTACGCATCAGCAATGTTGGGATGGGGTGTTGTAATTACTACTAATAGTGTGCCACGAGACTATTCATGGCCATTGAGATGGGATGATTTGTGGCTATTGAGATGTGCGCTATAGGACTACTTGTGGTTATCGAGACATGTGCCATGTGATTACTCATGGCTATCAAGACATATGCCACATGACTATTTGTGGCTATCATAACTTTTTCCAGGTACATCTTGCCACTATCATGACTTAGGCCATAAAACTACTCATGACTATTGAGATATGGATCACCAATTACTTGTGGTTAATTTCACAAATTATAGCCACCAAATAACTTTTCTTGTAGCTATTTTTTTTCTTCACGAGCTTATAGGCCACAGAAGGTGACTCTCAAAATTTTCGTGGCAAAATATATTGGCGAATGCATTTTTACTTAATAGCCACAAATTTTCCAATGTCGTATATGATGATTTATTGTATTAAAATCTTCTTCCCTATACTAATGTTGCATAGCCTTATAGTATCCTAGTGCGGCAATATAACTACCATGCTTAGTGAAGAGCCAAATAATGTTGTCCTATATATATCAAAAACTTGTTGGTATGGATAAGATTACCTTGGTTTTTTTTTTGGGTTGGCCCAAATTTGGAGTCTCTCATTGGTAATAGACACCTCCCACCCAGTTTGGTCAGTTTTTAGGTTTGGATAACTTGATCCAATTAAATCTCTATTTTAGGGCATGCTTGGTTTGGTACTATAAATTTTAAAACATTAACATTTAGTGGGTTTTTAATGCTTCTATTTATGTTTATGAACAAACTTTTACTCTATCATGATTCACCAAAGGTCCTACCATTTTATCACCATGTAACGAGTAGATAATTTATCACCAAATGTTTTAATTACCCAATAATCTTCTCTTTAATTACTACCATTATTCTCTTACCGTTCAATATTATGACCTACCATTGTAACCTATGCCAATTTATTGATTCTTTAATGGTTTGACTAGCAAAAATACAATTTAGCACAACTAAATTATCAATAGTGTTATCCATGTGAGAATTGTGGTATAAACTTCAAGTTTGAGCATATTAGAAATTATCCAAAACAACAACACTAGCATTTATATTCTCACCCTCAACCTACTTCATTCTCTTTTAATTTCATTGAGTGTTTTTTGTATTTCTTTTTCTTTTAATGAAGTAGCTCCTACTCTACTAATTAGAGAGCACTAATATGGTGGAGAAAGACATCAACCCTAGAAATCAAAGACCTACACTCCTTTTTACATTATAGAGGGGGTATTTCCGACTTAGGGCAATAGAATCCATGATATCTCTATTTTGGTTCTATATCCTAACTCATTAGTTTGCTTATCCTATTAAGTTTGTAATACTTACTTTGGTTTGATACTACAAAACTAATAGTCTAAGTTAGAATTTTTATGTTTTCACAATATCTCTACATTGCATTTTATCTATAAAATAGTTTATGTATTGAATTTATTTATTTATTTTATTTTATTATCCTATTTATTTTATGTATCATTTCAGAAAAATAGTTATTCTATGCTTGCTTTAGTTTGATATCACCCTTCGTAATAAGGTTGGATGGATGTTGATATTTGTCCTTGTCAATTTTGGAGTTATGATTGTGCATCAACAGTGATAAATATGTTAATTTGAT
Source organism: Tamarix austromongolica (assembly GCA_039764185.1). Classification (NCBI taxonomy): domain Eukaryota; kingdom Viridiplantae; phylum Streptophyta; class Magnoliopsida; order Caryophyllales; family Tamaricaceae; genus Tamarix; species Tamarix austromongolica. Next base: position 81,756,257 of record CM077809.1, on the reverse strand, counting down.
CAAGATTGTGAGAATATCATCCTTTGTGATTGAGATTATCAAGTGTATCTCAATTAACTAGCTAGAACCTGCTTGAAGTTGAACGATTATTAATGCTTCAATGATTACTTGATTGTAGACCATCACCATATCTAAATTTTATAGTGTGACGTATACCATCATATGTGTGTTATTTTACAAGTGATCAGATAGTTTACCACTGTATACGCCTACTAGTTTTGTACCATAAGTTGTATAAGTTGGATAATATGATTGACTTCATGACATAAAACTTATTACCAATAATGATTAATAATATTCTAAAAATAATTATTGATATTTTACATGGGGTATAGATTGAAAATAAGAGGCATTAGTGTAGAGGTCAAAATTGATGGTTCCCAAATGAGTTATTATTTATTTATTTGTAAGAAAAAAATGAGATGAAACCCAATATTTGAAACCATAGACTTAAATATTGAGTAGGCTCATCTTTATTAGTTATCTTACTCTTTAATGTTGGAACTCCCATTGATAGGCTCCTCTACACTATTTATTTGTTGTAAATAATTAAATATTGGAGTTAAATGTTATATCTACCAATTGACTTCTTATGTATGTCTAGGGATAGCAATAGGGCTGATCGGGGATGCAAACCCCATCTATCCTCGAATTTGAAAAGAAAAATAATTCTCGAACATGTCCCAATCTCTGATTTTTTTTATTAGGGAATCCCCTACTTAATCCCTGTGAGGATCAAATTTTTATACCCGACTTAATTTTTGATCTATTCCCCATCTTCGATCTATTCTCCAACTTAGAAACTTGACCTGATCCCCAAAATGCGACCTTATACCCAATCCCCAAACCCATCCCCTATACCCTATCCTATTTTTACGATATACTTTTAATTTATATTATATACAAAAAAAATTATATATAGATATACACACACAAACAATATATATATATATATATATATATATATATATATATATATATATATATATATATATATATATATATATATATATATATTTAAATTATATGGGGTTGATTTGGGGGTAGAGACGCCAAACCCATCCCTACCTCATCCCCGAAAAATTTTCTAAACAAGTAGAAAAATTATTCAACCTTACATATGTCTCCCTCATGTTCATTAGTGATAAGCATAAAAGGTGAAGTTGTAAAATTTTAATTGCTCATTTGTGATGTTCTACATAATTACTTTTAGTATTTGAGGAACTTTGATACTACTAGTAGTTGGTAGTTTGAGAAATATGTAGTTGATGAGAGATTCCCAAATTGGTTAGGGAAAACCTTATCTCGTGCATGGATCATTCTATTGAGCTTTAGCCTTATGATACGGTGTCATAACTTAAGGCCTGTTTATGAATAATTTTGTATTTAGCCATGTTGGGAATTTGGTCCCTTCTATCCACTTCATTATCCTCATCTCTCATTTCTTTTAGAATTATAAGGGCTCATGTCTGTGTTCTAACGCAACATGGTTTTACTATTTCTCATTGGCAACTTGCTTTATTCCAAGATCTAAGAAATTCCCTTTTCTCCGTTTCTAATTTCCTCAATAGGACAATATATCACCTATTAATTGCCTTAGACATAACCCTTGGACTATTTTTTTTGGATGTTATATTATGTTATCTTATGACTTATTAGTTATAAAGTTCATGCATATGGTGTGTTTATGTTATACATTTGATGTGGGATGAAAATTTGGAAAGTTATCGTTTGGTTTAGGTTATTTTTAGAAACATTTTATTGTGTAAATTGATACTAAAAATGTCCCCAAACTAAAACCCATGAAAATCAAAAGCATTGATTGAACCATTCTTACTCAATATGAATAAAAATGTAAGGAATAATTTCTTTTCCATTTTCAATTAAATCCTAAGCTTGAACCAACTAAAATTTTTAACTAATTATCGAGATAATACCAAATCAATTAATAGGTTAAATATATTTTTTATCCAATTGCGATTAGACTAGTTGAATTAAGTAGCAACCACGACATTGAGTCGAATATTAGGTCAATATTTAAAACATTAGTTTAAATATTTATCCATATGCATCACATGATAGTTACAAGGTACCTAGTTAATTATTAACTTAAATCTCAACAAGGATTGCACTCCACATTGTGCTCATGCGAGTTGGGTACATATATGTTTTATGTGCCAATGATCAATATATAGAATTATTATAAATTTTATTGATGTAATATGTATGATGTGTAGATACTATATATGATAATGATGCTATGTTTATTAATTTGGTGTACATATGGATAAGGTAGTCCTAAGAGTTTGTTTTGTTTTCATAAAGATACCTCATATGAATTTGGATAATATGTCCTATGAGATGTGGGAATTGTTATCTTGGATTTATTAAAATGTGAGGGTGGTTAATAAAATTGTGTGTGATAAATTTATAAGAATGATATTGGCTCTAAGGTTATTGATGTTATTTTCATTAGGCATGTTTAACGTAGTATTGCGACACAAATATAGATGTCATGTTCATTAATATGATATGGATAACATTGCTTATATATTTATAATTAAGAATGACACTTACGATAATCATGGTACCTTTACGAAGAAATTTATATGGAATAACCTAATGGTTTTATAGTGCTTAGAGAACACAAAGTGTGAAGACTTGTAAATATTTATATGACCTCAAGTATGCACCTAAGTAGGGGCATGCCAATTTCAATAGCAAGATATTGTCTAATGACTTTAATGCATGTGATTTAGATTCATGCATATATATGGTGTTTGTTTCTAATGGATGTGCTATCATTTCACTACATATGAATGACATGCTTATTTTCGACACTAGTATGTTAGTTTTTGATATGGCTAAGGGCATACCTAAGTTTGAATTTGATACAAAAGACTTCTGTTAGCTTATCCTAGAAGTGGAAAATATAAATTTTGACTTTAGACTTAGCTAATCACACTTTGTTAGAAAAATCTTGAAAAGGTAAACACATTGATAAAGAGTTGGTAAGGATATTGTATGATCCAAGGGTGTCCTTAAAGACAAGCGGCTCTAAGAGAGTTAATTAGCCAACACATGTTGATTTCTTTATAACTATTATGTATCTAATGAACTACTCAAGGTCAAACATTACTTTCCCTTTATGCTAACTTAGGAGGTAAATGCATAGTCCAAACCAATAACATTGGAATGCCCTTACATGACTATTGAAGTACCTTCAGGTTACCATGCTTTGTAGATTATTTTATTGTGGGATCCTCCAATTTTGGAAGGCTACTATGATGCTAATTAGATTTCAAAAAGTGATAATATACACTCTACTAATGGATATGTTTTCACCTTGGCAGATGTAAGAGTGTCTTGAAAATCTTCCAAGTAGAAGTGAACAATGGAGTTATAATTTGTTACACTAAAGCTAGCTAGACAAGCAGCTTTGTGGTTGAGGAATGTGCTTGCTAAATTTCCTCTATGGTTGAAATTTGTGGCCAGGCCTAACCCAAAGCTTAGGCCAACTAGGCTTGGGCCTAGGGCCCCAAAAATATTAGGGCCTTATAATATTGTAGATATTAAAAATATTATATGTATAGTTAAGAACAAAATCTATAAGATGGTTTGGTGGTTTGTCTATGAAAAATTATTTTAAACAACCTGAGATTGAAAGTTGATGCCATCTATTTTTTTGCCTTTCCAAGTGCGCCCCCCAAAAAAATATTTTATATTGTAAACATATATACTCGATGGCATTAGTCATTTTTTTTTGGGTTTTTCTTTCTTAGAGCCCCACGTCACCTAAGACCGACCCTGCTTTTGGCTCAGTTATCTCTTCATTGTGACTTATGATCAACTCTCCATAGAACAAATAATAGAGTTATTTGTTTGGGACATATCAATGTCTATTTTCTGCTCAAGTGGTGTTATTTCACTTGATGATGTTCGGTCAAGGAGAAATTTTATAGTTTCGATGACAGAAATGCTTAACAAGAAACTAGTTTATGAAACTGCTAGTGAAATGGGGCTATGTCAATATGTGTATAGGCTTATGATGGATACCCAAATTGATTTGGTTCAATGGGATCACACCCAATCTAGTATAATAGATTCAATGAGTCAAATAAAGTCATATGCTTACTCCCTCTTATATTTTTGTTCATGAATAGAGGTCATGAGTTTTGCATTTTCTAGTAGTTATACTATGGTTGTTGAGTTTGGACGCAATTTTCTTAATGAGTTTCATGGCCCAAGTTTGGGTGATGTGAACAATACAAATTTAATGAACTCACCTATGTAATTGTAGTGACTAGCTATCTTCTATGATAAATATTATAGACATACTTTATAGAATGGTCATGAAACTAGTTTATGATGGGCTATCATTTGTTCGCATGACCGATATTTATTTTGTTTTCTCTTATTTTTAGAAAGTTTTTTTTATATGTATATTTTTAGAAGAAAAAAAATTCATGTTTGGATCAAATAGGAATTTTTTTTTTGGGTTCCTCCAAGAAAAATACATGCGACCTAAATTCACATGGGTAAATCTAGGGATATATCCGCCATAGGCGGCGACAGAAAAATTCACACTGCGATGAAATTTGACGTGTTGACCTCCTACCGTGTAAGATATTCTTTACAACATTTTACTTGCAAAAAATGTAACTGATAATGTTAAACTTACTTCGTACCAAGACGGGGCCTTGATATTTTGTCACAAAAACTTTTCCCTTGATTCACGACGGGAAAATGCTGGTGCATGTGGAAATTATGGCCTACCCACCAAACAAAAAGTGCCCATACAAAGGAGCGGGCACCACCGTCCGTGAGTCAACGAACTTTCTTCTGCAGCGGAGGGCCATGAATTTTGTTTCTCGGCAGTTTCTCAAAATTATTGCAACGAGTAGTTGGCAAAATCATTGCAACAAGTAGTTGGCATTTTAAAAAAGTTAACATAAAATTTAAAATATTTGATCTAATTATTTAAAAAATAATATTCGATCTTCATAATATTTAATTTTTGACTTTAATTATTCAATTAATTTTTTTGATATTTTATTAATTATGTTAATAATATATTATAATATATAAATTCTATATTGATAAAATTTTAAGATTTGTTTTTTAATTTTAACATTAATTATAATATTTTAATAATATTTTTAACTAAAATAAAATACTCACATGAATATAAATATAAATATTAATAAATATAATTTTTTTATTTAAAAAACTCTTATAAAAACTATTAAAATAATATTTTTATTTAAAATATTAGATATATTTAATATTTAATTTATATCTAATCATTATTTTTAGATATTTAAAATCTTGAACATCCGATCTAAAAAATTTGTTGAAAATATTTAATTTAATGAATACGGATATTTAATTATAAACCTTTCGCGGTACTTGCGGTGGCTTGTTATGATGCACAAAAATATTATTTTAGTGTTCTTTTCGTTTCAAAAATATTTTTTTTTATAAATATTTTAGTATCATAATTTATATTAAAATTATTTAATTATTTTTATTAAAAATTTTTATTAACGAGTAAAATTTATTAATATAGATAATAATCTTAAAATTTTTTATTTTTCTCTTTTAATTTTAATAAATTTGACCTATTATTCTTTTAAATAAATATATATATATATATATATATAATTTTTTTATATTTTTTGTCTTTCTTATTTTTAAAGTTTTTAAAAAATAATATTTTTGCGTTTATTTTCGAGTCCGTTTCTCCGTCTCCATCCGATGTCCGTACAATGCTGGTGGCCAGTGAGATAAAAAAAAAAAGGGAAAAAAGGAACGGTACATGTCGTTTTCGTTGCAGTCGATTACATAGGCGTGGCGTGGCCTACATTTCTAGTTATGAACTTACAGTTAGAAAAGACTGAGCAAGCAATATAGCATGTCCAATGGAAACATTTCACTTCACACTGATCAACGACAATTTTCAAAATTCACTGTGCATGAACAGAAGTCTGGATCACGCAAAAAATAAGGTTATTACCAAAATATATACATATCTCAAAAACAAGGTTATCTCCCAAGCTGCGTCTGGGCAGAGAAACAACATAGAAAATTGTACATTTTTTTTAGACCATTAATAAAATTTCCTAGCATCTCTTCGCCCTTGTTTCTTTAGTGCTTATTTGGTTAGAAAATAATAAAGCTAAAAAAATTATTTTTATATTTTATATAATTTAATTAAAATTAAATGTTTTTATTTTAATGAATATCTATTTTAGATCTTAATTTGATTTAAAATAGATATTTTATTAAAAGCATATTTATTATTATTAAATACTTAATATAAAAAATATAAAATAGGGAAAAAATTTTCCATCCCTATTACTCCCAAACCAAACAAGCCCTTAGCTGCATAATTTCCCGAGCCTTTAAATTATATTATTCTAGACTTGATTTCGCTTTTGTTGATTGATTCAATTCCGATTTAGTTGCTGTGTGAACATTTTGAAGAATAATACCTTTACCGAAATATTCATCATCTAACTCTATTTTATGGGTGATTTTTTTCTTCTAAAATGTTAATATTTTGTGGCTATTAATTTGTTACAATCAACTACTGATTTATGTTTTTTTATGGGAAGTAAATATAGTATTTTTAGGTGTTATTATAAGATTTGAAATGGATATATTATTTAGGGAGAAAATAAAATGTACGGATGTTATAGTAGCAGAACAAGGTCGTGTCCTTGAGGACTTCAATGTTAGTTACTGATTTCCATTGTTTTCTATTATCTAAACTAATTAATTAAAAAGAGAGACATATAAAATTACAAAAACGATGGAGACTATTGATTATGAATTCAACCAATTAGAAATAAGTATAAAATCAAACTTTAGTTACAACTCCATTATAAATTGATAAATCAATCAATTGCGTATCGAATTGCTCAATAAGTTAGAAATAATTAGCCAAATTTAACCATTTATCTCTTTCGATGGCTAAAAGTCATGCTTAACTAAATCTAATTAACAACTTATTTTCATGGCTATAGACCTAATTAAAATCATTAAGAACAAGCTAATTCTATCCATTTATGAGAATCACTAATATACTTTTATGAGTCGTTGATTCTGATTCAATCGCTGACTTATGATGTTAATTACAACCTTTCAACTATAATTAACATCATAACTAGATTAAAACAATGATCAAATGTTCTAAACCTAATTAATTAAATGGTAGCAATTGAATAATGCAATTCGAATAATTCCAACAATAATTTAATTAATTCATAAAATCAATAATGGAATCAAACTTAATTCGATCCTAGAACAAATGATTATTTGTGCATAATTGAAATCATAAAGCACAATAATGAAATAAATTACATAATAGTAGAAGAGAAAAAGAGGAGTTAGATAAAACCATAGGGTCAGAGTTCAATGCGGTGTTTCAAGTCTCCAAAATTGATGCTTATAAATTAAAAGCAAAGATTTAACCTAAGATTTTTATTCCATAAAAGAGAGAAGAATACAAAGAAAAAGAGAGCAAATAGGATGAATGAGAACTGCTTCTAAATGCCCCAGATCAAGTTAATTTAAGTTTGGAAAATAATACCATGGTGTAACCGCCAAAATGCTCAAAATGCAAAAAATGACTTCAAACATGACTATGTAGATCAACACGACTAGGCCATGTTAGAGTCATAAGCCACATTCTATGCTTTAGGCCTACACGACCATGTTGGAGAAACATTGGTAGGTCGTGTTAGGTCCAAAAACTTCATCTTCACCGTGTTTTCTTCCACACTTCAACACTCCTATGTTGTTGGATACTAGAAGGCCATGTAGCTTCTTTCTATGCTTTTATTGACTCTTTCTTTATTCCAATTCTTTGCTTAGCTCCAACATTCCCTCCACAAAAAATCAAGAGAAAAACAACACGAACCAAGGAGCTAAACTAGGCTAAAACGTGAGGAAATCCCTCCAAACATCAAGCAAATAAAGGTAAGATATGATTAAAAAAATAAACTATTTGAGTTTGTCAACTCTCCCATAGTTGAATTTTTGCTTGTCCTCAAGAAAAATTAACGGAGTACATAATTCAAAATGGAGGACTTAGATAGAGAAAATGATAGGAAATATAACAGATACATGCATAAGCATCCAATTCCACCTAAAATCACATGCGCAAGTTATTCACTCAATCCAAAGTCAAATAGAAAATTTGCCTCATGCCTTAAATTGGAGATGATGTATCTATAAATGTTTCATGCATAAGTTTAAGTAATTCAACTCATCCACATCAAAATAAAAGGATTGGCAAAAAATTTCTTTCACTAGAACTCCCTCATGCTTAAATCTTTTCTTATCCTTTTTACACTCAAGGTCTCAAATTAGTATTCATTTTTCTTGCATTTTTTTCATGAGTCCTATCATAAGTAATACCTACCGATGTGACAACTATACTTATGAGAGTGCAGTACCTAGTACTTAGTATGATAGACTTTAGGATTTTTTTAGAAGATTAAGTATTTCTGTAGTAACCAAAGAGTAGTCTAAGTCACCAGAGAAGCCTAGGTACTAATAATGTAAATTAGGATGAAATCCATTCATATATCTCAATGGTTTAGAGTCAAAGTGAAAGAAAACAAAAACTCTCACAGATAACATCTTAACCAACTAGATGTAAAATAGAGATTCCTGATTCAGCCATAAGGCAAGTGAGCTCAGATATACATATGGTTGTATATGGTTTTTTAATTCCCTCTCTCTCTCTCATCATAAGATTTTTTTAATTAAAAAATAAGCTTAGAGAAAAGGCATGAAAAAGTTAAGATAGAACTTAAAAAAGAAATAATAGAAGTGGCAAATAACATAAGCATAAAAGAAAAAAAACACAAATAAACTAAAAATCATACAAATAACGAAAGAAAAAACACACAAAGAACAACAACAAAAATGAATACATGACGCATCATGTGACATGTGACTCATCCCATCATTCCTTCCCCCACGCTAGAGTTACATATTATTCTCAATATGTGTAAATAATTGAAATAAGGGTTCTCAATATGTGTAAATAATTGAAATAAGGGCAGGGAGGAGGACTTTTTACTCATTTGGGTGGTGGAGGTGGTGGATAGCCATGGGTAAGATGTAAATCTTGCATATGATACATCATGGAATGCATCTCACCAAAAGTATTGCCAAACCCATCCAAGCCTGAATATATGCCACTAAAACGTGAATTAAATTCACTACACAAAGTGCATATGGATTCATATAATTGTTTTTACCCTTTCTCTAGGTTATCAAACCGATTGGTTCAATCATGTAAGGCATTGGAGGAAGAGTCACCTGTAGAAAAATGTGGTTGGACAAGTGGTGGGTGAGGGTTATATGGTGGTGGTTGCATGAGGCAAGTCACCGATTGATGGTTGCCAATTAACTAGCTTGATAGTGGTGGTGTGGTTTGGGTTAGGAAGGGAAATGATGGGACACTCTCTAAAGTTCAAACAATAAACATTATTAATCTTAGTGATAAGATTGATAACCATAAAATATGCAATGCCAATTTGAGCAATAAGCCATTGAATGGGTAGATTAGCAATGTCACCCTTGTAGTCAGCGAGGATTGTGATGAGTTCTCCCATGACAATATCTCCCACTCTAGCCTTTCCCACTTTCTCTAATTTTTTAGATAAGAAAAATCCAACACCCACCAAAACACGATCAACCATACAATGTAGGATGAATACCTTTGTATTACAACAAACACCTGAGCTTTCTCCCCAAACAAAGATGCTGTTAGCCATGTGCCTTCGCAAATAGCGGAATACTAGATTATAAATTTTAGAGGATTTATTTTTAGAGGACTAGTAAAAGGTAGAGGCACTACCCACATTGTAGTTTTATCTTCAAAATGTTGTAGGATTCCAATTTGGGGGGGGGTTTCCAAACCCCTATCTCAGGTATGCTAAAGTAAACATTGAATTCAGGAAGAGTTGACACATAAATATTATTAAAACATTGAAGGTAAATTTTGCCACCCATCCTCCTGTCATCAGCTATAATTGTAATAGAACTAAATAAATCCAATGTCAACTGTCTACAGGTGAGCCTACTCAACCACATAATATCACTCCACCCAATGTCGTTTAAGAAAGTAGGTACATTATCTCTTAAACCCAATTGTTATAGTGAAGTATCATCAACTTATTTTTTGGTTACCATATGCCTAACAACCAAGGTATTATATCTAGTTTCTTGATCAGAATTGGGTTGAAAAAGATTACCATAGAGATTGTTGGGAGGAGGAGGTGAAAGATTATTACATGTAGCACAGGAATGGGCTTGTTGTGTCAGATTAGTAGAGGATGCATTATTTGCCTTCTAATGTCTAGAAGCCATGAATCTTGGTTCAAATAAATGACTTGAATATGTACAAAATATAAATAGAGTAATAAGAATCCAAGACAACATAACTATACTCAATTTTAAGAACTAACAATTGATCACGTAATTTCAAAAATTAAACAAGTATAGAATGAGAGAGTATAATGTAATGTAGTGCATGAGACTTAAAAATCATATGCGAAAGTAATTTCATAATTTGAAAAGGAATAATGTAATTGATAAATAGACATTAAAATTAAGAGTAGAGAAGGTAGATATGTAGATTTAGAGAACCAAAATCAGATTTGAGTGGAATAGAGTATGCTTTCTATATGTGTTTTGATCAATAGATGGAAGGATTCTAGTAACAATGAGGTAATGGAATGAAAACATGGTGGTGGGTGGATTTGGGTGCTATGGTGTTGGTGGCTGGTGATGGAAATCGGGAAGTAGATGTGAAGATAGTGGTGGTCTAACAAATGGGAGGTTGTGGTAGTGGATGGTGGAGTTGGGTGTTGTGATGTTGGAGGTCGATGATGCGACAAATTGGGATGGCGACCGATAAATTAGGATTTATGAGAGGTGTGGAAGTGGGTGGCTAGAGTTGGGAAGTGGTTAGGGTAGTGGATGTTGAATGGTAAGAAAGGCTTAGGTATAATAGAGGGAGGTCATGTAGAATATGAGAGGGATGGTTATGAGCACGATCGTCTTCCATATTTTTTTAAATATTTGCAATCCAACATGGTTTAGTGGTGTTGTATCCAGCATGTATGATTTCTGAAAGTTTCTTTACTTGGTCGTGTAGTACAACACTACTATACCGTATTGGAAACAGAGAGATCCATTTTTATTTTATTAATTTTCCAACATGGTTGTGTGCCGTATTGGAAATAGAGAGCTCTGTTTTTATTTTATTAATTTTCCAACATGGTTGTGTGCAATGGCACATCATAGTCGTGTTTAACCTAAAACTGCACCATTTGTTCTAGTTTTGAGATCCTATGGCCTCAAACACCTTTCCACTTATTTTATATTATATATTTCCCTACACATCAATGCACAACCATGTTATCACATGTCTAGAAAATAAAAAATAAAAAATCAAATACTCAAAAAGAAAAAAACTAATAAAAAGAAAGAAATACCAAAAAGAAAGAAGTGCTTGCTTAATGGCCATGAGCTCAACCCCTTTAATGCTCAAGATGATGAACGATTGAGAAGGGTAATAATACCAATCTTGTCAATTGAATAACCCACAACGTAATGTCTCAACCTTTGCCCATTTACTTTGAAGGTTTTCATGGCTTTACTTCACACATCTAAAAACTGAAAATAGATATACCTTGTGCACTTGAAATTGTATCGACCATCTAAACCAAAATTTACCCATAATGATCTTGAGTCAAAACTTGAATAAAAGCACAGGGTACTCTTATTTAAGCTCTCTAAGGATAATATGTTTATCAGTCCAACTCTTTATTCTTTCCTTATAAATCTTAGCATTTTCATGCACATCTAACCTTATTTCATCCAATTCATTTAGCTGGAGCTTTCTCTACTCTTTTGCTTCCTTCAAATCAAGATAGATGTTCTTAATTTACCAATGTGATATGTGCTCTACTTCCATTAGCAAATGACTGGCTTTTCCATATATCGGTTTGAACGATGTCATGTTAATAGGACTCTTATAAGTTGTTCGAGCCTAAAGATCATCATTAAGTTTCATAGACCTATCTTTACTCGATACCATTTCTCCAAAATTCCCTTTATTTTCGTATTAGTGATCTCCACTTGAAAACTTGTTTGAGGGTGGGTCTAGCCATTTTGTGAGTTACACTATATTTCCTCAAAAGTTTGCTTAGAACCCAATTTGTAAAATGAGATCCCCCATCACTAATTACCACTCTTAGGACACCAAATCGAGGGAAGGTTATCTTTCGAAACAACTAGACCACTACCTTCATATCATTTGTCAGAGATGTCAGTGCACCATCCTATTTCGATATGTAATCCACTGCTACTAAAATATACTTGTTGTTGCATGATGATGGAAGCAATCCCATGAAGTCAATCCCCCAAGCGTCAAAGAGTTAAACTTCAAAAATGTTATTTAGTGGAATCTCATTTCTTCTTGAGATGTTTCCCATTCTATGACACCGATCGTATACAAGCACAAAATTCCTTACACTCTTGAATATTAAAGGCTAATATAATCCCACTTGTAACACCTTAGAATCTACTTTAGAGGTACTCATATGAACCTCATATGGTGAAGAGTGGCATTTGGCTATGGCCTGTTGTAATTCCTCTTTAGGCAAGTAACTTCTAAAAATGTCATCTATACATCTCTTGTAGAGACAAGGACCATACCAATAGTAGTTCTTGACATCTAAAAGGAATTTATTGCACTGTTGGTAGGAAATATCTCATAGAAACACCTCACATTCAATTTAGTTCACAAAATATGCAAACTAGGGAGCTTGAAGACTTGTAACAACAAATATATTGTCATCCAAGAACGGATCATCAAATGGCATCTCATTTAATCTGTATTCATATCTTACCTAAGCCTAAAGATGTGATCCACTCCCACATTCTCATTAGCTCTTTTTTCCTTTATCTCTAAATTAAACTCTTACAACAAGATGATCCACCTAATCAACCTTGTCTTCTCATCCTTCTTGGCTAAGAGGTACTTGAGGGCTGCATGATTTGTAAAAACAATAACATTTGATCCATAAAGGTAGGACTAGAACTTGTCTAAGGTAAACACAATATCTAGGAGCTCCTTCTTGGTTTTGTCATAATTCATTTGAGTATCATCCATTGTTCTACTACCAGATTATATCTTATATAATTTTCCTTATTTCCTTTACCTAAGTACAACTCTAATAGCATAATTTCTTGCATCACACATTACCTCAAATGGAAGTTTCTAATCAAGTGGTCTCATTACCATAGTAGTTTTCAAAGCTTCCATCAACTTGCCAAAGGATCTAGACAACACCAATCATATGTAAAAGGAACATATTTGACAAGTAAATGGGTTAAAGGTTTAATAATTTTGGAAAATTCTTTAATGAAATGCCTATAGAATCTAGCATAACCTAAGAAAATCCAAACTCCCCTAATGTTATTTGGGGGTGGCATCTTAGTAATGAAATCAAATTTTCTCCCTATAAATAGACTGAGAGACCTAAAGCTATCCTCTATTGCACCATAAAATGACACTTCTCTCACTTCTTTGAAAAAAATTATCAAAAGAAGTCACATAGAAAAAAATTAATCCATAAACACCTCTATTATGGTCTCAATAAATTCATAAAATATGGCCATCATGCATCGTTGAAATGTGGCTAAGGCATTGTACAAGCCAAATGACATCCTCTGGTATGCAAAGGTGTTGTACGGATATATGAATGTTGTTTTCTCTTGATCACTAGGGTGAGTTGGGATCTAAAAGAATCTATAATACCCATATAAAAAAAAATAGTGCCTAGCCGACCTCTCCAACATTTGGTTAATAAATGGAAGGGGAAAATGATCCTTATAAGTGACTCTATTAAGTTTCCTATAATCAACACCCATACGCCACCTAATGACCATTCTAGTATGGATTAGTTCATTTTTTTTTCATTTGTCACAATGGCCATGCCTCCCTTCTTATGTACTACATGTATTGGGATCACCCAATCACTATATAGGATAGAGTAGATGATATCTAATTCAAGCAGTGTTAATACCTCTATTTTTACAATCTCTTACATATTTGAGTTCAAACTCCTTTGATGATCAATATAGGATTTGTTCTCTTCTTCTAATAGTATCTGATGCATGAAAATGGAGGGGTTAATTCCCTTAATTTTATCAATGGAATAACCTATAACATCTTTATGCAACCTAAGAACCTCAAGAAAATTTTCAAATTCCTCTTTACTCAAGTTAGCATTCACAATGATAGAATATTCACCGTTAGAGTCTAAGAACTCATAACTAAGTAAGGAAGGAAGTGGTTTCAATTATACCTTAGGAACAAAATTCTCTTCATAAATTGGGTCATTTGTATCGTTATCAACTTTAGAGACTACTTCAAGTTCCTTGGTATAGGGAAAAGTTTTCATCTAGCATGGTAGCATATGCAACTACTTGTCATTATCATCATATGATTCATTTCTCACTTTACTTCTCAAGTGGATCATCTGAGGTGTATCTAGTAAAGTCCTCTTTGACCACCATATCAACCGTGTTGATTATGTAATAAGTATCATCAATTAAAGAAAGTTTCATAGCATAATATACGTTAAGATCCACCTTCTCATCCCCTATATTGAAAGAGAGATTTTCATTTTTACATCAATTATTGCTCTGGTGGTATCCAAGAAACATTTTCTTAATATAATGGGGATATAAGAATCCTCCTCAATTTCAAGAACGATAAAATCAACCAAAACATAGCTTTTACCAACCTAGATAGGCAAATCCTATAATTTACCTACTACCATGTATTTCGTTTATGAATCCATCAATTGGAGGTAGATGGTGGCAAGCTTCAAGTATTCTATCTACAACTTGGTGCAAATTGACAATGGCATAAGACTGAGACTAGCACCAAGATCACAAAGAGCATGGTCAATTAACATATCACCTATAGTGCAACAAATATAAAATGAGCCAGGATCCTTAAGCTTAGATGGAATCTTGTTTTGTATAATATCACTACAATACTAGGTTAAGTCTATGATCTAATAATCTTATAACAATCTCTTATTTGATAATATCTTTTTCAAGAATTTAGCATAAAAAGGCATTTGTAAGATGGCATCAACAATTGGGATATTGATGTTCAACTTTTTCATAATTTCCACAAATTTTACAAATTGTTTCTCTAAATTTTCCTTAGCTTTCCTTTAAGGAAAAGGTAGGGGGTTTATAAGTCACATGCACAACATACTTTTCAATATTCACCATTGTCTCACAAACATGTTATTTACCTTTTATCACCAAAATCTCACCCCTATCATTTAAATTTTCATCATCACTTTTCATTGTCTTCCCTTCTAACTATTTTATACTCCTAAGTTTGACAATGTTAACGGATCCTTTAGGGTTTGTCTTGGGTTATCCAAGTAACATCCTCGAAGATCTAGAAGAAGAGATAGCTTGTTGGACAACTTGATTGCTATGATTCTCTAGTATTTTATTGCGAGCGGCTAGAGAATCAACCTTAAAGACTAGGTACTTGATACCATCACTCATGATCCTATTTTTATTCCTAAACTCTTCTCTCTTATTGTTTTGGGATTACAAAATTCTCCACCATGGTCTAGAAATTAGACTTTTCGGGACTAGGGTAGGGAAGTCTAAGGGCTTGAAAATTGGGAGGTCTGAAATTAGATTAAGGCACAAAAGTTTGGGGTGGATTATTGTAGGATAAATTAGGATGATTTCCCTACCTTGGGTTTTAAGTATTAGAAAATGGGTCCCTTTTTTTTAATTAAAACTATTCACATAGTTTATATGTTAAGACATCAATGCATTAGGGGATGGGGGTTTCTAATCTAGCATTCCACAACAGAATGCCCTATAACACTCCATAATTGACAACTAGAAGAATTTAATGTTATTGGATTCATGTTCAACTTATCAAATTTATGAAATATGATATCAACCTTGGAAGTAATGTGGTCCAACACATTTGAATCATGCCTACCATTCTTTTTAGGTAAAGAGTGTCCACTTGACCACTAGAAGTGATTTTGTGTCATATCTTTGATTAGTTGTCTACCTTCTCATACACTATTATTTGTCAATGCCCCACCAAATGCATCATCCATGATCATACTAGTGATGTAGAGAAGATCGTTGTATAAATTGAGGGTAATTTACTAGACTTCTTATCTATGATGTGGACACATCCTCGAGAGATCTTTGTACCTCTCCCAAACATCATATAATAATTCCCGTTCCTTCTAATTGAAAGTTGTTATCTGATACCTTAATTTATTTATCTTGATTGGAGATAATTGCTTAGCAAGAAACACCTCTAAGATTTGGTCTCATGTAGTGATAGAGCCCATGAAAATGATAGCAACCAAGCTTTTACTTTATCCCATAATGAAAAAGGGAATAACCATAGCTTGATGGTGTCATATGATAATCCATTTATCTTCAAAGTATCGCAATACTTTAGGAATATTGATATGTGTAAATTATGATATTTCGTTGGAGTACCATCAAATTAATTTCATTGGACCATATAAAGAAATGAAGGCTTGAGCTCAAAGTTGTTGGTAGCTACTGTAATACCCTAAAATTTTATCTAAATTTAATCTCAACTAATTAATATTTTAACCTAATCTAAATTATTATTATATGGTCATTATATTTTTTAGCCTAACCCTAACCTCAGATAATTTATTGATAAAATTTTAAAATAATTTTCTAAATTTTAAACCTAAACCTAATCATAACCCTAAATTTTTTTTCCCATTTTTTGTCTTATTTTCCTTTTTTCACTTTTCCCTTTTTTCATTTCCTTTCTTTATTTCTTCTTATTTCCCCCTTTCCCCTTAATCTTCACACATAATCCCCTTTCACCCATATCCATTCCTTTTCCTCTTTCCTATTTCGGCTAAAAAGGTCCTTACCCCTACACCCCATCATCCTCCCCTTCCCTTTTTCAGTCATGCACCCCTTTGCACCAACCACCCCTATAATTCCCTTGCCCTACGCAACCCTTTCCTGGCCCCTACTTGCCTGCACCTCTATACCACAACCCCGCCTACCTCATACCATGCCTAACTAACCCCTTCCCGATCGCCTTCTTCCTCTCCCCTCACCAACCGATGCACATATATACATACACATATGCACATCCCTCCTCTACCTTCCCCCATCTCCTATTTCATTTCATTTTCTTTAGATGAGAACCCACTACCGAGCCACTCATTCCCCTAATCTTGCTCCCCTCCTCTATTTTGTCACAGCCCATCGCCATCCTGCATGTTACACCCCAAACATTAGAACTGAAATTTTTTGTTATGCATAATTGTATACCAACATAAAAGGGTTTTACTACCATAATTAACATAATTCTGGCTTACATGCTATTCTCATATCAATTACAAGGCAAAAAAATTTAGAATGTGAAACATAATAAATATAAAGTGAGGAAACTTCCATAACCATAAGTATGAGTTTTAGACGCTAACCCCAAGTACAATATTCAAATACATAAAGGAAGTATTTCTAGAAAAATAACAAAAGGGGTCTGAGTCAAAACAAGAACCAGATAACATAGCTCTTTGATTCCCAAACCCCATACATGAGATATATCACTCCGCCCGAATTAGAGCATCATAAGCAACATAATCGTCAAGTGGGTCCTCAAAGACCTACATAAACTCAACGGGCCCCATTGCTCATGGAAATGAGCAGCACCCATAAAAGGGGTCATCAGTATGCTACGTACGGAATAAGGTAACACGACAGTCATAACTAGATACATATAACATAAAACATATAGGTTCATAAGAAACGTGTTATATAAGGTAGGATAATACTAATTCTAGATATCCATTACTAATTGGAATTGTAAAGCCATATTTTTAATGTGTTGAGTTTAAGGAACCCATATGTTTAAACCAGTAGGACAATCTAAAATACCTCTCAAGAATAAGACACCTAGGCCACTATTATCGCCTAATGGAACAGACCCAACACCTTTTAAGGCAAAATACACTAACCAATATTCTTAATCCAGTGAAATGGTTTGAAACAACTCTCAGGAAAAATATACACCTAAGCCACTATTATCGTCCGGTGGAAGCGACCTAGGTCTTGACTCAAGTAATCTTTGACTTTAAATTATTAGGATCTTATTCAAGATGGTATTTCTCAAGGTCTTTATACATATGTATAGGTAGACATGAAAGTTACATAATATATCTTAACATAATCATTTAAAACACGTAAATTATAACCAAAGGAATGTCGGTACTCCTCTCTAAGGAAAATGCCACACTCCTCCTAAGAAACCCTAATTTTCATAAAGTCTACCATAACTTCCTCCATAGTATTTATTTTATCACTATTTTCCACTCACATCCTTAATATATTATTATTAACAACATATCCAAAAATCAAGGTTTAAATCCAACATCATACTTAATGATCATAGCCTACCTTTAGGATTACTATACACATTTTCCCACAAAACCCTAATTTTACAAATTAATCATAACTCTTCCCATAAAATCCATATAACTACCAAAATTAATATATATTCCCAAAATATTATTATTGACATCATATAAAAAAATCAACTTCCAAATCCAACGTCTTAAACATGCGATAATAGCCTATATTTAGGGTTACTATTTATGTTCCCTACAAAACTCTAATTTTACAACTCAATCATAACTCTTTCTTGAGACTCATAGAACTCCAAAATTCTATATTTATGCCTAGGATGCTATTATCCACATCATACTTATATTTTATTGTCAAATTATAACATTATATATATATATATATATATATATGATAATGATTCCAACCCTTGAGTTTACTATTCATACATAAATCTATTTTCCGCATTTATTAGAATTAAACCATTCATTTTCACTCTAAAAATTCCATATAATACACTTAATCTATTTTGAAACATTTAACACATTGAATACTCAATATTTTACTTTTAAACCATATTGAGAAAAATGCCCATAGGACAACCAAAATACCCATTTTTCTAGCAAAATCTCATGATTTCCAACATAAATGATCTTTCAACCTCCCATGCATACTATCATAATAAAAATTCATAACTACATTTATATTGAGATATTTCATATCCAAAGTTAATCTAAACCAACAAGATACAAAAACTGATCCTTTCATAACTCTACATATCATGTAGTACTATTATCATAATAATAATTTGCATCCAATAGTTCTAAGTATGATACAAAAACAAAAATACACATTTTGCACATAAAAATCCCTAACTATGACATGCATCCTTACCAAAGTGACTCTAGTCTCTAAGCACATAAAACCTATGCTTCTTCCTCTACTACCACCTGGGTATCACCTAAAAGTGGAAAACACACAAATTAGACTTAAGAATTTAATCCAAAAAAACTAAGGTAAGGCGGAGAGAGAAGACAAATAGAGATAACCAGAAGTGGGAGGCTCAAGCAAGATTGTGTATAACAGTAGTGAGGTGGTGGCCATGGAAGAGACATAGTGGCAAAGGTGGTGGTGATGGTAGCAGTTAAAGATAGAGTGATGGTTGGTATCAAAGGTTGAGGTGATGGTGGTGTTGGGAATGGTGGGAGTTAGCAGTAGGGATTGGTGGTGGTGATGGTAGCTGGCAGTAGGGAAAGAGGAGAAGGGAAGGAAGGAGAGGTAGAGATGGAATGTGTGGTTGACAGTGGTGGTGGCATTAGAGGTGAAGGGTGGCAATGAGATAAGGGCGTTGGTTGGGGATGCAAGGCACAAAGGCAGTGGGAAAAATGTGGCATAGTGTGTTGTGGTGGTCAAGCAAGGAGGCATGGAAAGAAGGGAGGAAAGGAGCTCGACTAAAGGCTAAGGCGAGGGTGGTTTTTCTGGTGGCAGAGCGACATTATAAGGAAAAATAAAAATAGGATTGGCTAGACATAATGTGTAATGATAAGAGGAAAAAAGAAGGAAGAGAGGAAGGGAGTTTAGAGAGGTGAGGAGTGTAAGTGTGTATGTGTGGTTATGTGTGTATATGTGTATACATGTATATGGATGATTAGGAGGGGGAAGAAGCTGATAAGGGGATGGCCATGGCTTTCTGTGTGTGGGGAAGGTAAGGAGGGTGTTGGGGTTGCAAGGTGTTGAGGCATGTATACATGGGTGGCTGGTGGTGTAGAGGGTAAGCAATGAAGGGATGTGTAGGGTAGGTGAGGGAGTGGTAGGGCAATGGGGGAGCAAGTTGCATGGGGGAGAGGAAAGAAGAAGGGTGATAGGGGAAAAGGGTATGCAAGGGCCTATTTGGTCAAAAGATGAAAGGAGTAAAAGGAAAGGAAGAGGGAGGCAGGGAGGCAAGGGCTAGAAAAAAAGAAAAGAGAAAAGAAAAAAATAAGGGTGTTTGGGTTGGACCTATATAGCCTAGGAAAGGGAGTGGAAGGAAGAAAAAGAAAAAAAAAGGAATTATGTTGGGCTAGGCGTAGCCCAAGGAAGGAAGATAGGAAAAAAGAAGAAGAAAAAAGGGAAAAAAATAAATGGAGATAAAAGAAAAAGAAAAAAAGGAAAGGAAAAAACGGAAAAATTTAGGTTCACAATTTAGGTTTAGATTTAAGTTTAACTATTTGAAAAATAAATAAGAAATTTTATATATAATTTTTTTGATGTTGGAATTAGGCTAACATGAAATAAAGAGACCTGAAAATCTATAATTTAGAATAGGTTAAAATTGTGGATAAAGCGAGATTATAATTTTATAAAATTTTAGGGTATTACATCACTATTCTCTTAAAAGAAAATTTATCCCTGAATTCAAAAGTCAAGATTGGGCATGGAAAGAAAAAGGATGTGAGGAAAGGTGATCTCAATGATTATACCTAAAGGATTTGGTACTATGTTACTAGGTAATACCTCCTTAAAAGGAAGAGAACCCTAAAATCTAACACACATGTGTTGAAGAGATCGAGATGCATCTTACACATATCCTTCTCTTTCTCCTAGATTGCCTCTTATTCTCCATAGAGGCTCCAAAGAATCTTCACAAGTGGAACTAAACTATGTTACTAGGTAATACCTCCTTAAAAGGAATAGAACCCTAAAATCTAACACACATGGGTTGAAGACATCGGGATGCATCTTACGCATATCCTTCTCTTTCTCCTAGGTTGCCTCTTATTCTCCATAGAGGCTCCAAAGAATCTTCACAAGTGGAACTAAACTCATCTAGGTTCAATGTATCTTGGTGTTGAGATATCATAAGGGGCATTCCTCATAGGACAACTAATCGTCAAGCTCAACCTTATCAGATCTGATCATGTGAGAAGGATATGCAATGTGCTTCCTTATTTGTGAGATGTGGAGGAAGTTATGAACTTGAGCTGACTTTAGTGGATGTGCCAAGCGGTAAGCAACCTCTCCAACTTGGTCGAGAATCTAATAGGGATCAACATACCTTGGGTTCAACTTGCCCTTTCTACCAAATCTCTACACCCCTTTAGTGGGTGAGACCATCAACAAAAATATATCTTCTACCCTAAAACCATCACTAAGAATCCTCTTATCCGTATAGCTCTTCTACTTACTCTGATTCGCCAACATCCTATCCTAAAACAAACAAATCTACTAAGCTTTCTCCTCAATCATCTATGGTCCAAGTACAACAGTCTCACTAATTTCCCTATAATATAAAGGTGTTTGACACTTTTGTCCATATAGTGCCTCAAAGGGTTTCATCCATATGCTATCATGATAACTATTGTTGACCTAGAACTCCACTAGATGTAGAAAATTATCCCAACTATCTCGGAAGTATATAACACAAGAGTGTAGTATGTCCATGAGGTTCTAGATCATCCTCTTAGTTTACCCATCTATAGCTGGGTGAAAGGTGGCACTCATCCTCAACTTCATGCCCATAGCTTCGAGAAAATATCAACAAAAGAGCAAAAAGAATCTCAAATCCCTATATGAGACTATGTGGGTAGTTGTACCATGCCTACTCACCACAAAACTCATGTAAGCATCGACAAACTAATGCATGCTCCAAGTCAACTCCATCCATAGAAATACTACTAATTTAGTTAACCTATCCACGATGAACTAGATTATGTCACACCCACTATGAGTCCTCAATATCCCACTCATAAAATCCATGTAGATGAAGTCCCACTTCCATCCTAGCACATCCAATGGCTGGATTAACCTTGTAAGCTATAGTGCTCTATCTTGACCTTATGATAGGTTAGACATTTTAACACGGATTGTGCTACCTCTTGCTTCATGTGAGGCTACTAATAAATCTACTTAAGGTCCTTGTACAACTTATTCTCTCGTGGGTGAAGAAAATAGGGAGTATAATGACCTTCTTCTAAAATATGGTGCTTTAAATCAACATAACTCTGAGGTACAAACTAATGATCCTTGTACCAAATGCTACCATCCTCATGAATTTGAAACCCCTTAGCTCAACCATCCTGTATCTTTTGCTTAATCCTCTTAAGATTAAGGTTCCCAAGCTATCATGCTCAAATCTCATAAAAAAAAAATCGGAGTAATTGTCAAAGTACCCAACCTGATCTCCAAAACACCTTACTGCATCGGCTCTATCCCCATCTCATCGAGCTCCTCAATTAACCGATTGGCCACCACACAAGAGTTTAAAGAGTGTCATGTCTTTCTACCTAATGCATCTATAATAATGGTGGATTTACCCTCGTGGTAGTACAAGTCAATATCATAGTCGCTCACCAACTCTAATGATCTCCTCTGCCTCATATTCAACTATTTTTTAGTGAATATATATTTGTGGATCTTATAGTCAGTGAAAAATCTGCACTAGGTCTCATATAGATAATGCCTCCAAATCTTCAATTTGAAGACAACCGTGGCCAACTCAAAATCATGCATCATTTAGTTCTGCTCGTGTTATCTCAATTGACGGGAAGCATAAGAAACTACCTTACCATGATGCATAACCACACAACCCAATATGTGTTTTGACACAACACTATAGAACTCAAACCCGTCTAATCCTGTGTCATGGTTATACACTTCTTCAACTCCTAAAATGCACCCTCATAGGCATCATCCCACCAAAACCTAGTAGTCTTCTTCAAAAGGTTTGTTAAGGGATGAGATACCTTAGAAAAGTCTTAGATAAAGTGTCGGTAGTACATGGCCAAACCTAATAAACTTTGAACCTCAAAAACATTAGTGGGTGCCTTCCACTCGATAACTACCATAATATTTGCTGAATCCACAATGACCCCTCTTGTTGACACCATATGTCCTAAAAAGGCCTCCTCCTAAAGCCATGATTCACACTTGGAGACTTCGGCATATATCCTGTGCTCTCTAGGGAGTAACAAAATGGTGCGCAGGTGTTGCTCATTTCCATCTATACTCTGAGAGCACACCAGGATATCGTTGATGAATATAACCATGAATTGATCGTTGATCAGCTATATAAAGATAGCAGGTACATTAGTGAGCCCAAAAGACATCATTATGAAATCATAATTCTCATACCATGCCCTAAAAGTAGTCTTCATGATATCTGCATCTACAATACACAATTAATGATAACCTGTCCTCAAATTGATCTTTGAGAAGATTATAACACCCTAAAGCTGGTCGAACAAATTATCTATCCTCAAAAGTGGATATCGTTTCTTCACAGTCAGCTATTCACACCCTGATAGTGGTACAGAACTGAAGGCTCTTATCCTTCTTCCTTACTAATAGAACTAATGCTCTCCATGGAGATACACTCAGGTAGATTTACCCATGAGCCATCAAATCCTTCAACTGATTTTTCAATTCTTGTAACTCTATCGGTGCCATCTAGTAAGGTCTCTTTGACACGGGCCCTACCACTGGTACATGCTTAATGGTGAAGTCAATCTTGTGTATTAGTAGCATACTAGGTATCTTCCCTTGGAATACATCTGGGAATTCTTGAGCAACTAAAATGCCTTCTAAGGGTGCCGCTTCCTTTTTCCACTCTTAAGAACTACATAGGCACATGGGGTAAACTCTCTACAACAAATAGTATAATATATGGGAAGGTACAACCTTCATCATGGGCCTAGGCTTGCATATCTTATAAGAAACCCTAACATCCTGAGGTCCCCGCAACACTACATGCTTCTTTGCACAGTCTATCACCGCTTAGTATCTCCCTAACATATCAATCCTTAGTATGAAATCAATGTCCCAAAGGTCTATATCAACCAAGTGCATTAGGAAGTCTACCTCGCCTATTTCTAATGACACATTAGAGTAGAGCTTAGTGCAATCTTATCTATCCCTAGAAGGCAATGCCACAAAGATAGTTACTCTAGTATATTGAGATAATGCAGCTCTAGCAATAAAGGAAGTAGTTACAAATGACAAGGAAACACCCAAATCAAATAGTATATTCATTGGTAATGAAAGGATGGTGAACATACTAGTGACTACATCCATTTGTCGATCAACCTCTGCTTGGCTGATTATATTTAGGAGGCTGCTTGACTGTACCCCATGGTATCCTCCTCGATACCCTCTGGTACCCTAAGCCTATCATCCTCTTTAAGAGAATGGGTGAGGCCCCTATGGTCTTCCTTTAGCCTCTACACACTGGCTGGGGCAAGTTCCCTTTGTTGAAATTATTGTGGTGGTGGTTGGTAGGTCTACTGCTGATAAGTCTATTATTGTGGTATCAATGGTCCCCTCTACTAGAACTCGCCACCTTGTGGTTGAAACCGACCCCTTTGGTGATTAAACTTGAAGGATTGACAGCCCAACTAACCGCAAGCTTGAAACTGAATAGCTATACCCCAGTAGTTGTGAATAAGATGATCTCTACCTCAAAAATGATAAGCAAACTACCTCGACGACTCCTGATATCTAATAGGACCACCCAAAGGACTCCTATTCTAGAACCCTAAAGATCCACCTCCCTAATATTGGATCTTACCTCTATAACCTTATGTCTCTAGCTTTATCTTACATAGGTTGAAAACCTACACTTGGACCATCATAGAAGTGAAAAATGCCACATCATATAAGGCGGCCAAGTCTTGGAAGGCCACAATACCCATCATTCTATGGAAGCTAAAATGGATCCTCAGCTCAAAATCATAGACTACTATCAATTCAGAGGTCACTATGCCTAGTGTGAACATCAACAACTCTATGAACCGAGCATGATACTACCTCAAGGTCATGCGTCAATGAGTAAATTGCATGAACTTCTTTATCTTGTCCCTCTTGAGGCTCTCCAAGTAATACTTGGTACACATAGTTGACTTAAATTCCTCCTAAGACATTAGGAGTCCTCGCCGCACATAACGGCCTACCCACTAGGCATCTACGACTTCACTAAAAAAGAATGCCTCACCTTCCGAGAAGGTGGACAATCGACCACCTTGTAGGTTCTATCCATGTCCTAGATCCATCCCTCTAGAATGATTAGATACTCCTCATTGGCTTAGATCAAAGGGTGGTAAACAGTAACCCTCTGCAGCTATTCTTTTCTCATACACTCGTGTGGGTAATGCAGAGGTGGTGGCGGTAGTTGAGGCTAAGGATGATGCTTTACAAACTCCATGAAGGCCTCAAATGCATCCTCCAAGCATCAAACTCGACCGTTCATTATTATGGTGAGCTTGCTGCAAGACAAAAAATGTGTTAGGAAATCCTAGCTTACAAATATATATGACACACAACATATTTACTAATAACCAAGGCTACTTGTTTTCAATTCCTCAAAAATTAATCCAAGTTTTTAAAGAATTGATATTTTTAAAATATGAAATAGACTAAGAAATTCATATAAGAGGTTGTTCAAAAACCAACATTTGAAAACCAAACATGTTAATCAAAACTGAACCTCTGATACCAACATGTAACACCTCAAATTATAGAACTGAAAAAATTTGTTAAGCGAAAATGTAAAACAATATAAACGGTTGTTACCACCGTAATTGATATAAGTCTAGATTACATATTATTCTCACATCAATTACTAGGAAAAATAATTTAGAAAGTGAGTATAAAATTTTTAGTAAGAATTTTGGAGTCTAACTCCGAGTATAACATTCAAATACATAAAGGAAGTATTTCAAGAAAAATACCAAAAAGAGTCAAGGTTAATACAAGAACTGAATAACATAACTCTCCAATTCCCAAAGCCCATACATAAGATATGTCACTCTACCCCAATTAGAGCATCATAAGTAGCATAATGGTCTAGTGGATTCTCAAAGACCTGCACAAACTCAATGGGGTCCTTTGCTCGTGAAAATGAAAAACGCCCATGAAAAGGGTGATTAGTATGTTATGTACTGAGTAAGGTAACAATACAGTCATAACTAAGTACATATAACATAAAACATATAGGTGGATGAGCAACGTGGTATATAAGGTAATATAATAATAATAATAATTCCAGAGATCCATTATTAATTACAATCATAAAGACATGTTTGTAATACATTGAGTTTGAGGAGCCCACTATTCTTAAACCGGTGGGATGGTTTGAAACACCTCTCAAGGACAATACACCTAAGCCACTATTACTATCCGGAGGAACGAATCTAAAACCTCTCAGATAAAAATGCACCCAACCACTATTCTTATATTGGTGGAATAGTTTGAAAAAACTCTAAAAAATAAAATAAAATAAAATTGAGCCCTTATTATTGTCCGATGGAATAGACCCAGGTCTTGAATCACAAAATCTTTTATTTTAAATGATTAGTATCTTATTCAAAGTGGTATTTCTCAAGGTCCTAATATATACACATAGGTATACATGCAAGTTACATAATAAATTTTAACACAATCATTTGAACCATGTAAAGCATAACCATAAAAATATCAGTACTCTTCTCTAAAGAAAATGCCACACTCCTCCTAAACAACCTTAATTTTCATAAGTCCACCATAAAATCCTCCCTATTTTTCATTTTATCACCATTTCCCATACCCATATTTAATATATTATTATTAAAAACATACCAAAAATCAAGGTTTAACTCCAATATCTTACACATGCAAACATAACCTGCGTTTAGGGTTACTATATACATTTTCCCACAAAACCCTAATTTCACAAGTTAATTATAACTCTTTTCATAAAATCCATATAAGCACAAAATTTAATATACATTCCCAAATTATTATTATTGAAATCGTATACAAAAATCAAAGTTCAAATCCAACATCTTACACATGCGATAATAGCATATATTTAGGATTACTATTTATATTCCCTACAAAACCCTACTGTTACAACTCAATCATAACTGTTCCCTTGAGACTCATATGACTCCCATATTTTATACGTATGCCTAGGATGCTAAAATCTACCTCATACCCACATTTTATGGTCATATTCCAACATTTAGTATATAAGATAATGATTTTTCTTCTATGGTTTATTATTCATAGGTCAAATTTTCTGATTTACTAAAGTTAAACCATTCATTTTCACTCCAAAAATTCCATATAATATACTTAATATATTTTGAAACATATAGCAATTAAAATAAACAATATTTCTATTTTAAACTATATTGACCAAAATATCCCTAAGACAATCAGAATACCCGTTTTCTACCAAAATCTCATGATTCCCAACATGAATGATCTTTCAACCTCCAATGCATACTATCATCGTAAAAATGAATAACTACATTTATCTATAGATATTTCATATCCAAATTTCATCTCAACCAACAAGTTACACAAACTCATCCTTTCATAACACCACATATCATGTAGTAATATTATCATAATAATAATTTTCATCCCATAATTCCAATTATGATACACAAACAAAAATACACATTTTTCACATAAAAAGCCCTAACTATGATGTGTATCTTTGCTGAAGAGGCTCCAGCCTCGAAGCACATAAGACCTACGCTTCATCCTCTACTACAATTAGGATATCACCTAGAAGTTAAAATATACACAAATTAGACTTAAGAATTTAATCTAAGAAAACTAAGGCAAGGGAAGAGAGAAGGAAACTATAGATAACCAAAAGTAGGAGGCTCGGGTAGGGCAATGAGGTGGAATTGTAGCAAAGGTGGTGGTGATGGTGGCAATTAAGGATAGGGTGATGGTTGGTAGCAAAGGTTGAGGTGATGGTGGTGCTGGGAATAGCAAGATTTGGCAGCAAGGATTTGTGGAGGTGATGGTCCCCGATGAAAAAGGATGGTGTGGCTAGTTGTAGGGACACAAAGGAAGTTAAGGGAGGTGGGGGTTGAAACTTTGGTCTCTAACTAGGTAGGGTAGGAGAATAAGCGAATTAAGGAGGGTTGAAGCTGTGGTCTCTGATGGGGGTGGCCATCTCTTTCAACATGCTGAGTCGGTAAGTAGGGTGTAGGTGTTGTAGGATGTTGGGTTAGGTATATAGGGGTGGCTGGTGGTGTATAGAGTAGGCAATGAAGGGTCATGAAGGGTAGGTGAGGGAATAGCAAGGCAACGAGGGAGTAGGCTGCATGGTAGGGAGAGGAAATAAGGAGGGTGATAGAGGAATAGGTATGTGAGGGCCTGTTTGGCTGAAAGAGGAAAGGTGGAAAAGGAAAAGAAGAGGGAGATTGGGGCGAGAGAGAAAAGAAGAAGAAAGGGATTTGGGCTGGATCGGTGCAGCCCAAGAAAGAGAGGGGAAGGAAAGAAAAGAAAAGAAAAGAAAAGAAAAATAAATGGTTTGGGTTGGGTGTATCCCAGGGAAGGAAGAGAGTAAAGAAGAAGAAAAGGAAAAAAATAAAATGAGAGAAACGAAAAGGGAAATTTGTAAAACCTTTGGCTTTAGAATTTGCGTTTAGGTTTATATTTACATATTTGGAAAATAAATCTAAAATTTTATTTATAATTTTTTTCGGTTTGGGGTTAAGCTAAAATAAAATAAAGAGACCCATAAATTTAAAATTTGGAATAGATTAAAAATGTTAATAGAGTGAGATTATAATTTTATAAAATTTTGGGGTATTACACTAAATTATTGCCTGACCTGCCTTATTCCTTATCCCTATCATGCATCGTTGTCACCCTTTCTTTGCCTTCTCTTTCTTCTCTTTTGTTCCCTTCTCCCGTGGAGAAACCACCGTACACTCCCTTAATTAGTTTTTCCATCGCCCATCACTACCATCACTAATGAGCCCATTTTCCTCCCTTTTACTTTCTCCTCATGTATTTTCCCCTATCTTTGAACATAACCACAAACCACCCCTTTCATTTTCTATCTTTTATCTTCTCTCCCTACCAAAGCCACTAGCCACTCCTTGCCACTAATTGTTGCTGGTCCCAACACTACACTGCCACTATCCTTGCTGCTCATCAAGTCCATCATCACCACACCACCACCCTGTCACCATCACCTTAACCAATGGTCTCAACACCACCCTTACTACCATCCACCACCAACTACCGATGTGTCCTCCACGACACCAATTTAGTGCAACAACCTTACATGAGTCTCCCACTTTTCATTTATCTCTAATTTTCCTCCCACTACTCTGCCTTAAATTTCCTTAGTTAAATTTTATTAAGCCTAATTTCTATTATATTTTTGGTGTTTAGATGATATTCTAGTAGTATTGGAGGAGGATTCATAGGTCTTACATGCTTAGAGACTAGAGATGCTTTGGTAAGGATACATGGCATAGCTAGATATTTTATGTGCACTACATGTATTTTTATATGATATAATGTTTGCAATTGTTATATGGATAATGTTTTAATGATGAAGATCTATATATTTTATCATATGAAGAAAAAATAAGAAAACTGTGAAATCACATGTTTTTTGCATATTATCGGTTGGCATGAATCGGGATATATGAAATCTATATATAGTTGTGGTTATGTATTTTATGATGATATTATATATTGGAGGTTTAAAATAATTTATACTAAGGCTTATAGGGTTTTTATGAAAATATGTGCATCTTAGCTATCTCAAGGAAAATTTGATCAATATGAGTTAAAAATGGAATCTTGAGTATTTTAATGTGATAATTGGTTCAAAATAGTTTTTTGGAATTTTTGGAGTGCATATAAATGGTTTAAGTCCAATAAGTAAGAAAAGTAGCCTTAAGCGAGAATAGTAACCCTAAGAGACGGATGATTATCACATGTGTGAAATATTGGAGTTTGACCTTAATTTTTGAATATGTTGTTAATATTAGAATTTTAGGATTTTATATTAAATTTGGTGGTTATATGAATGTCATGGGGAGAGTTATGATTTATTTGTTAAATTAAGATTTTGTGGGGGAAAGGTAAATAGTAACAATAAAGGTAGGCTATTATTACATGTGTAAGACGTTGGTGTTAGACCTTTATTTTTGTTAAGGTTAATAATAATATTTTGAGGATGGATACTGAATGGTGATTAAATGAGTATAAGAAGAGGAGTTATAGTTAATTTATGAAAATTAGGGTTTCCTAGAATGGATATGGCCTTTTCCTTGGAAAATGTATCAGTATTCATGTATTTGTGCTTTATGTATTTCAAATAATTATTTTAAGATGTATTATGTGCCTTTCATGCCAACATATATGTATGTATGAGGATCTTGAGATATGCCACCATGAATAAGATATTAATTACTTAAAGAGAAAGAGTATGTGAGTCAGAGCTGAGGCATTGTGCATCCTTCCACCGAACAATAATAGTGGCTTAGGTGTGTTTTTCCCTGATAGATACTCCAAACAATTTCACAAGTTTAAGAATTATGTGTTTCCCAAGCTCAACTTAAATCAAAATTGATCTCGAGATAAGGAATAATGAATAAGATATTAATCACTTAAAGTGAAGGATTACATGAGTCAGAACCGAGATGTTTTAACCATTCCATCAAATAATAATAGCGGCTCAGGAGCATTTTCTATTAATAGGTGATTTAAACCATTCCACTAGTTTAATAAAATTAGACAATCCATCCAGTGTAGCATTGGCATAGTTATACAAGTTTGTGATTGTTTTGTCGATATCAAGTATATGCTCCTTTTACCAAGAGAAGCAAACTTGGCATGGCCATGATATGACACTTGATCTCATTTTAAAGTGTTTCTCTTTGTGTATTTTGGTGTGCCTTTTGGTTAGCTTCATTCTAAACTCATAGAGAGAGTTTGAGAAAGAAGTTTTATGGTTTTGAGAGATCCACTTGTACCATCAGTTATCGATTTGATTTGATTAATTTAGAGATTGAGAATATATTGTAATCATCTCTCATTTTACAATCATTTGATTGATTAATATACCAATCCATCTCTCATCTCCCATGGACATAGGTTGATTTGACCAAACCACATAAATATTTGTGTCTTTAATTTTCTTTATACTTTCATATTTGATTTAATTTTGATTTTGGATATTAATTATTTTCTAATCATGTGATGATTCAAATCCAATCATTGTTCGACCCATTCCATAACAAGTGGTAACAAAGCGGGTTAATTAGTATATGTTTCCATTGCGATTTTACAATAATAACCACATGTGATATTGAGAAATTTGATGAGTTAGTTAATTTTGGTTTGTGAAGAAGCCGATGATTATTTTGGATGAACAAAGGGATGAACTTGATTTGAAGGCTATGTTAGCAATCCATTTATGCTTATCAAAGTAAGTTCTCCATGAAGTTGCTAATGGGAAGACCACTACAGGTCTTTAGATAAAATTAGAGTCACTATACATATTAAAAAGTAGATTACACGATATTTGCCTTCAAGAAGGTAATCCTTTAAATCCTCATTTGGATGAACATTTATAAATTCTCATGGATTTATAGAGTGTTGATGATGATCTTGCCACTATTCTACTATGTTTTTTACCGCCATCGTATAAGCACTTTTTTGAAACCATTTTATATGTCTATGATGATTTGACTCTTGATAATGTCAGAGATGCCTTAGTAAAAAAAGACTTAATTGATATGCAATTGACATCAAAGTCTATTTATTATCCTAGTGACGTTTTATTTATGTGTGGTAGAACCATGGAAAGAGGTTTTGGTTCTATTTCAAGTGGTGGTAAGCATAAGGGTATATCTTAGTCTAGATTGAGCAAAATTAAGATTTGTAATTATTGTCATAAGATGGGCTACATAAAATCTAAATGTTGTAATATTAAGAAGAAAAACCAACATAATTCAGATCATGATAATAGCAAAAATCCAGCTGAAGCTAGTTTTGTGTTTGATAGTGGTGATCCTCATGTGTTGATTGGTACTATTGACAAGGATTGATGATGTGAATGATTAGAATATGGACTCAGGTTCCTTATACCATATGTGTCCTTACCATGATTTCTTTTCTACCTATGATTTCGTTAATGGTGGAAAAGTGTTGATGGAAAATAATGTTATATGTAAGGTTAGAATTAGTACTATTAGAATCAAGATGTATGATGGTGTGATCAGAACTTTATTGAATGTGCGGCATGTTCCTGATCTCAAGAAGAATCTTATCATTTTGGGCACTCTTGATACTAATGGGTGTTGTAATTTTTCCATTGCAGGTGGAGTTATGGCTATTAGTTGTGGCGCTTTGATCCTTATGAGGGGTAAGGAAGTTGGCAGTTTATATGTTTTGCGAGTTGTACAGTGAGTGGCTTTATAGCTATGTCATTATCTTCATCATTATTTAACTCAGATGTCACTAGATTGTGGCATATGATAATTGGTCATATGGGAGAGAAAAGTATGGTGTCTTTGAGTAAGAGATGACTCTTATATGGATAGAAGGCTGGAAAATTAGAATTTTGTGATCATTATGTTTACAGAAAACACAAGAGGGTCAGCTTCAACGCATCAACTCATAGTAGCAAAGGAATGCTTGACTATGTTCATTCTAACTTGTGGGTCCATCATTAATTACTTCTTATAGTGGTGCCATGTACTTGTTGGCATTTGCAGATGATTACTCCAAGTCTCGATGTATTTTCTCAAGTATAAAAAAGATATATTTAATGCATTTGTTGATTGGAAGACTATGAATGAGAAACAGAATAATCATTAGATTAAAGTTCTTCAAACTAACAATGGTTTAGAATTTGTTGAGAAGGTGTTCAGTGAGTTTTGTAAAAAGAATTATATTGTTTGTCATCACACTTGTGTTGGTAGGTCACAACAAAATGGTGTTACTGAGCGTATCAATAGAACCCTTGTTGAGAGAGCTCAGTGCATGCCATCAAATGCTGGTTTGAGGAAGATTTTTTTTGGGTAGAAGCTATTTCCATTCCATGTTTCTTAGCAGATGGATCTCCTCATTCATCCCTTAATTTGAAGAATATTGAAGAGTTATGGTATGGAAAAATTTATGACTATTCCATTTTGAGAGTTTTTTGTTGTTCTGCCTATATTTATGTGAATAAAAGGAAATTGGATCATAGGGCCAAAAAGTATGTTTTCTTGGGATATGGCTTGGGTGTTAAGGGATATTAACTTTGGGATCCTAAATCTGGGAAAGTTGTTATATTGTGAAATGTAACATTTAATAAATCTACTATGTTAACTCCTAAAAGGGAGGTTGTTGTTCAAAATGATTCAGGTTCATTGTAGGGTGTTGAGAAAGAGGTGGATCATTTTTCAATTGATCTAGTTGTTCCTGGTTCACCATCTGTAGTAAAGAGTTATGGTATTCCACATGCTCAATCTCATCTAGTTCCACATTATATTGGTAGACAGACTAAGAAGACATATCAAACCACCTTAGAGATTTGATGATATTGAATGTGTCTTATGCTCTGTATGTTTCTATTCATGTGCAGGGTGTTGATGATCTTGTTTTGTATAATGAAGCTATTTCATCTCTAGATTTTGATAAGTGGATGGTTGTAATGTACAAGAGATGTAGTCCTTACACCACAATAAGACTTGTTTTTGGTTGATGCACCTCCAAGAAAGATGATTGTCAGGTGCAACTGGGTGTTTATGAAGAAAGACGACTCTTAAGGCTTCATTAATCCTTGTTATAAGGCTAGAGTTGTTGCTTGGGGTTTTAGTCAGGTTGAAGTTATTGATTTTCATGATGTATTTTTTCTTATTGTGAAGTACAGTTCTATTCATGTTCTGCTAGCTATGGTGGCTCATGATGATTTGGAGCTAGAATAGCTTGATGTTAAGACAATGTTCTTTCATGGGGAACTTGAAGAAGAGATTTATATGCAGCAACCCAAGGGGTTTGTAGTTGAATCGAATGAAGACAAGGTGTGTTTGTTGAAGAAGTCCTTATATAAGTTAAAATAGTCTCCTCAACAGTGGTATAAATGCTTTGATTCATTTATGGTTACTCATGGATATATTCGTAGTAACCATGATAGTTTTGTTTATTTCCAAAGACACTATTGAACAGTGAGTTTGAAATGAAGGATCTTAATGTTGCAAATAAGATCCTTGGTATGGAGATACATAGAGATGTACCTTTTGGGAAGTTGTATCTTAGTTAGAAATGGTACATTGAAAAGGTCCTGGTGTGTTTTTCTATGCAAGATGCAAAGCCTGTGCATACTCCTTTGGCTACTCATTTCAAACATTCAACTGACTTGTCACCGAATACTACTAAGGAGGAACACTACATGGTGAGAGTTCCTTATACAAGTGTAGTAGGTAACATCATGTATGATTTGGTTTGTACTCATTTGGATATTGCTCAAGCAATCAATATTGTCAGCAAATATATGTCTTGTCCAGGAAAGAGACATTGGGATGATGTGATGTGGATACTTATATATCTACAAGGTACATCTAATGTTTGCATAGAGTTTGGGAGGATAGATGTTGGGCTTATTGGTTGTTGTAATTCTGATTTTGCTGGAGACCTCGATAACAAGAAGTCAACTTCAGGTTATATCTTCTATTTTGATGGAACAATTATTAGTTGGAAGCTTATTTACAAGATTTGGTAGCATTGTCAACCAAAGAAGTGGAATATATAACTCTTACAGAGGCTTTCAAGGAAGCTAAGTGGCTTAGTGAGTTAGTTCTTGAACTTGCATCTATTAATAATTTAGAAAAATTTGTTGTGTATTATGGTAATCAGAGTGCAATTCATTTAGCACATAAGTATAATGTTTATCATACAAGAACTAAGCACATTGATGTGAAGTTTCTTTTAATTCGTGGTGTAGTATCTAAGGATGAAGTGTTATTAAAGAAGATTGATACTGTTAAGAATGGGGTTGATATGTTAACAAAGTCATTTTTTTAGCTAAGTTTGCATTTTGTGCAAACTTGGTGGGTCTTGTTGGAAGATGTGCTTTGTACTTTTATTGAAGAGAAGAGATGTTGGTATTATGTATTTGGTTTTGGGGGATTTTGATTCATGTCAAAGGTGGATATTGTTATATATATTACCTAGGATCAATTGCATTTGATGTGTAGAGTGTACATATCAAATTTGATGGAAAAATATGCTTGGGATGGGCATGCATGGCTAGCCAATGCAATACTAGCACAACCATGCAAGTATATGCTCCTTTTATTGAGAGAAGGAAAGTTGCATGGCTAACCAGTGCAACATTGGCATAGCCATGCAAGTTTGTGATTGTTTTGCCAAGAGGAAGAAAGTAACAAGGCTGTGACACCTGATTTCG
Organism: Tamarix austromongolica; assembly: GCA_039764185.1. NCBI lineage: Eukaryota > Viridiplantae > Streptophyta > Magnoliopsida > Caryophyllales > Tamaricaceae > Tamarix > Tamarix austromongolica. Next base: position 81,720,577 of record CM077809.1, on the reverse strand, counting down.
TTTTAACTTGTTTTTGTTTGTGTCTTTTGGTGTGCCTTTTTGTTATCTTTATTCTAAACTTATAGAGAGATTTTGAGAGAGAAGTCTTAAGGTTTTGAGAGAACCACTCACACCATCAATTATCCATTTGATTTAATTAATTTAGAAATTGAGAATCCATTGTGATCATCTCTAACTTTTATAATCCTTGATTGATTTATATATCAATCCGTCTCTCCTTCCTTGTGGACATAAGTCGATTTGACCGAACCACATAAATCTGTGTCATTGATTTATTTTATACTTTTTTGATTGAAATAATTTTGATTTTGACTATCAATTACTCTTTAATTGTGTGGTGATTCAGATCCAATCTTTGTTCGATCCGTTCCATGACAGGGCAAACTCAATGAAAGCACTAAATGATGCAGACTAATGGGAATGGAAATAATTGGGAGGGAGGAAGAGATTCCAGATTCAAACTCAAGGGATTTGTTACCCTCCTCGCCTTCTCTGCTCATTCACATATATATAATATTCTCAATACAGAGAAGGCAGTCGGTCACAAGACCATAACAGAATGGTGATTCAGCTAGGCGAGTCATTCCCATCCGTAACAAACAGCTGTTGGAACATTCCATAGATGGTAACAGACTGGGCTTCTTCTGCGTCAGTTTTTGCCTACTAATGGTTTCACCCACCTCTTTCTACCAGGCATTACTGTTAAGGAACAACCAGCAGCCTCAATCCTTTCTTTTGTAGATGCTGAAAAGGCACAATCCCTTATATTTAGCTCCTTTGTTGAGTTCTCCATCACCAAGGATCTGAAACATATAAGATCCGTCAAGAGAATCACAACGGTCAGTAGTTCGTACGTATGAATTTATGATTAAGCAATTCCAAATCGTACCGTCATTCATCAACTGATGGGCCATATTAAATTTCTTGTCATTACCAATATGAATACATGATAAAGGCAAGGCATTGAAGGCAGTTGACAATGCGGGACACTATCAACAAAACACTATCAAAACCACACCCTAAACATGATTAATGCGGGACACTCGTTAAACTCGGAAGAAAAACATAATTATAATAAAATTAATTCTAATAATAAATAATATTATTAAATTAATTATCATAATAAATAAATATTATTCGTTCTAGTAATAATCTTCTTACCATTATTTTTATATTACTAAATTAAAAATATAAATTATTATGTTAATCTAGTATAGTTCTATTGTTGCTGATTTGATATAATAAGTAAACCGTAAAAATAATCTAGAAAGAAGGGAGCGTTAGAGCCGAAGAGCGCCTAATAGGTTAACTACTTAACTAGCATTCTTTCTAGGCTGTGGTTCGGCAGCAGCCCAGCGTCACAATAAAATCTTATATACAGAATGCAGCTGCCCTTAAATTAGGGTTGTCCAAAATCGAATATTTTTTTCGAATCTGTTCTGTATTTTTTAGACCGATTATTCGGGATGCGGATATTCGAAAAATATTGACTAGATATGGACCGAATTCGGATATATCCAATATCCGTATGAAAATACTATTTTATCAATTTTAATAACTTTTGCTAGAATATTTTTAAAATTAAAGATCGTATATCAATTAATATTTATATCTATATTCATATAAACACCTTATTTTATCTAAAAGAAGTATTAAAATAGTATTATAAATATTTAAAATATAAAAATAAATAAAATTTTAAAACTTAAAACTATAAAAACACGATAATATGATGTATTGTTAAAATAATCAACAAAATATCGTATATTTTTTCGGATCGGATAATCTAGAAAAAAAATCGGATCCTTTTGGACTAAAATCGGTTCGAATATTTAAAATATCGGATCGGATTTTTTGCATGCCCTACCTTAAACAGATTTGAACAGGCACCACTTCATCTGTTTTCAACCATTACATGTTAGTTAGCCAAGCAGGTACAGTATGGACGTATCAGGTTCCGTTTTGAGGTCAACTGCAGGGATCCTAATAATAGTTAACATAGATAGCTCATGATGATTTTGAAAGAGAGAGAAACTCATCCACGAGGGCCACAACAGTGAGGCAATGCCTCATAATTCAGGTAAGAGGCGTATGCAGCCGAGCACTTGCCAATTGGTATGGCTCGGACACTCTCTGCACTTAAAGAGAGAAACATTGGGCGTGCATTTGGATTTTGGAAGGCAGCAGCATGTCACCAATAGCGCCGTATGCCCTTAATGCATCCCAAAGTCTAAATCGAGTCACTTACTGCTAGGAAAATCAAGGCATCGCAAACAGGAGTCGGCAAAACGTAATACAGACGTGGTAAAGCTGTTCATTCAAGGGATTCAAGCACGGCAGGTTGCCTAGTCACCAATGCCTCTTGAATCATGCGTGCCTTACGTTGAGGTATTAATTAAGACTAGGGCCGTAAACAAGCCGAGCCGAATACTCCCAGGTTTGGGTTCGGCTCCTTTAACTAAACGAGTCTAAAGATGCTATTTGGGCTCGGCTCGTTTAATTAAACGAACGAGCCGAACCGAGCTTTTAACGAGCCGAACCGAGCCGAGCTCACGAGCCAAAGCCAAAAAATGAACCGAGCCGAGCTTTTTCCTGTTTGAGCTCGGCTCGTTTATTAAACGAGCCGAGCCCGAGCCTCATTTTGAGGCTCGTTTAATTAAACGAACGAGCCGAACCGAGCTTTTAACGAGCCGAGCCGAGCCGAATACCAAACTGGCTCAGCTCATTTACAGTCCTAAGACTGACAGTATGATAAACTAGACATGCACAAGGCATTTATGTTCTCTAATCAAGAAACTGAAAAGTCTGACATCCGCCATGTATAATCTGAGTTTTAGAGCCTCCATAGCGGTGAGACAAAAATTTTGTTGCGCCCGTTGCTTCGGCGCAACAAGCTACAACAACGACGCGATATGATCAATATATTACGTCGGGCGCTATTTTCTGCGCCGACGCAATATGTAGATAATACTGCATATTCTTAATATTTTAACAACAAATAATAAAAACTTTACAATAATTTCTTCATTATTTGATCAATTAAAAAAAAAGTTATCAATATTTTTTGCCAAGTGTCAATATTTTATTTGTTAGTTAGATTTTTTTGGATAATTTATTATCCTTATATTATCTTCATATATTTTTTTAAGTAATAGATTTTAGAATCTATAAATAGATTGCCTCCATATCATATTTTTTCACAGCATCTTCCATCTTTTATTATTATTGTTGTCATTATTGTTATTGTTATTATTATTAATTAGCTATAAATCTATTGTAATGCCTCTTTTTTTTTTAAAAAAAGAGACTAAATTACTCTTATTTAGTTACTATTACTGTTATTATTAATGTTATTAGTTATAATTTTATTTATGTTACTCTTATTTGGTTATTTTTATTATTGTTGTTGTTATTATCTACTAAAAATTTATTTAGTTACTCATATCTAGTTATTATTATTATTATTATTAGTCTTATTAATTAATATTTATTAATAATAATAACTATCTAGTTAAAAATTTATTTAGTTACTCTTATCTAGTTATTTTTATTGTTATTATTAGTCTTATTAATTAATATTTATGTTAGTATATTTAATTTCTATTGTCATTGTCTTTATTATGGTTGTTAATGTTATTATTAATTACTATTAGAAATTGTTGATCTTCTTTATTTTTACTACTACTACTATAAACTCTATTAATTTTTTATTTAACACTAATATTGTAATTATTGTAATAGTTACCTTCAAAATGGATTCAAATCGTACCATCAACAAAGGCAAAGGTAGAGTTAGAAAGCAACTAATTCCACAAGCTCATCCACCCAGTCAACAACCACAAAGTAGCCAACTTCGTCAAGGTACACAACATATTCAAAATATGCAAAATTATGGAGTCCACGTACCTAATATGGAATATTGGGAAAATTCTCAAATAAATTCCAATACCCCAAACCTTTCACAACGATTCCAACAATTTGATTGTTACACACCAACTCTAGATCAATCACAAGCTCGAATTTTTCCACCCACTCAATACAGTCAGAACTCACCACCATTTTCTCAACATCAACCTCAACATCCATCATCTAGACAATTCGATTCGTACTCACTAAACCACTCTTATCCACAAGCTCAAACTTTTCTACCCACTCAACCTAAAAGATGGAATTTTAATCAAGGAGGTTATTCACCGGAACCTTCGATAGATCAACACCCTATGACCCCTGGTTCTAGTAGAGGTTCACAGATGTCACCAATGCTTTTTTATACTTTCTCGACACAACTTGGTATGAACGATGTCAGTGAAGAAATTGGTGGAAATGTTGACAGTGGTGGCAATGATGATGATGATGAGGAGGAGGAGGAGGAGGAGGAGGAGCGGGAGGGGAAGAGGAAAGCCCTGTTGCTGACATACACTCAAGGAAAAAAAAGCATCCAAAGTTTACTTGGTCTAGAGAAGATAGCAAGACATTAGTCCATACGTACATTAATGTGATGAATAATATCTTTGTATGAACTAATCAATCGTTTGATACTTTTTGGGGTAAAATCGCTGAAGGCTATAATAAATTTAGAGGTTCTAGTCGTGAACGAACCCCTAATCAATGCAAGAATCACTATAGGATGAGTTCGAAAGAAAGCGCAAAGTTTAGTGCTGCATACAATCAAGCGCTTAGAAAGCAAAAAAGCGGAGAATTAGAAATTGATGTTCTTGATAAAGCACACCAATTCTATATAACTACTAATGGTAGGAAATTTAACCGAATGCATGTTTGGGAAATATTGAGGCATGAGCCAAAGTGGAAAGCCAAATATCATGACTCACCATCTGAAACTACAAGCAGTGGAGCTAAGAGGAGTAAGGTGAATGAAAGCGGTGCATACTCAAATACATCCTCAAATCCCAGTACTCCAACTAGTGTTGCCCCCCTAATAGAAGAATTTCTGCCTCGTCCTCTAGGCAAGCAACAAATAGGAAAATGTGCTATTGTCAATGAGGCAATTAATTCAGTAAATGCAGCCAATCAATTAATAAATGAGGCATCTCACACAATTCAAAATTATGCCAAAATTGTAGAAGAAAAGATGAAGTTGGAATCTCGTAGGGAAAAAATTGATGAGGATAAGATCAAGATGAAGAAGTGGAGATGATATGAGAAATTATCATTACTACAAAATAGAACACCTCAACAAGATAGGTGGTTTGCACAATTGAAAGCTGATTTGTGCCCTGAAGATGATGAATGAGGAAGACTTCTAATTAATGCTCCTATCTATTTTTATTATGTTGTTGTATGTTTTATGCATTTATGTTGTATTCCAAAGTAATGTTATAGTTATCCGCATTTTAACTTTTTGTACTAGCTTTTGTTTAATTTTTACGCTTTTGATGTATTCCAAAATAATTTTTAACTTGATTGTTATGTTCCAAATTAATGTGTTGTATTCCAAAGAATCATTAATGTTTTAGTTGTTAGAACACCAATAATGCATGCACATGGGTATCTTTGTCTTTACGTAGCTCATTATTTGTGTTATGCTTTTTAGGTAAGAATATACATTATTGTAGGCATATTGGATGCTTTTGTTTTTATCCAATGCATCAGAATACCATTATTATATGCACATGGGTTGCCTTTGTCTTTACGTAGCTTGTTATTTGTGTTATGCTTTTTAGGTAAGAATATACATTATTGTAGACACATTAGATGCCTTTGTTTTTATCAAATGCATCAGAATACCATTATTATATGCACATGGGTTGCCTTTGTCTTCACCCAATATATTATTTGTGATCTACATTATTACAAAATCCACAAGCTCTATATATTTGACATGAAGTTAGGCCAACAACGTAAACCATCTACCACTATATATTCTTACCAACCATCAAGTTTCACAAAGAATTCAGCAAAACATGTCTTCTAGCTCATCCACACATTCTTCATCGAAGTCTTCATCAGATGATGAAGAGTACAATACATCCAACGATATATAAAATGAAATAGAGAAAAAGGTCGATGATTGCATATTCAACCTTCAAAATCAACTACGCCATCAACATAAGTTAATACAATAGCTTTCATCATATGCGCAACCACGAAGAAGAGTCAAGAAACATAATTACATAAATAGGGATCGTCAAGGTGGCCATAATCGCTTGTATGCTGACTACTTTTCTAATAATCCAACTTACACGGATGCATAATTTCGTTGTAGATTTCGAATGAGGAGACCTGTTTTCCTTCGTATAGTGGAAGCTTTTGGTAACCACACTCCATACTTTACTCAAAGATTTGAAGCATCAGGGAGGCGTGGTTTATCACCATTGCAAAAATGCACAGCCACTTTGTGTATGTTGGCATATGGAATGTCAGCTGATAGTTGTGATGAATATGTGCGTCTTGGAGAAACCACAACAAGAGAATGCATTGTAAAGTTCGCTGAAGGTGTGATAAATGTTTTCGGAGGAGAGTACTTGAGGAGGCCGAACCAATCAAACCTCCAACGGTTACTTTATGTGAATGAGTAGTGTGAGTTTCTAGGTATGATTGGTAGCATCAATTGCATGCATTGGAAGTGGAAGAATTGTCCAGTTGGTTGGCAAGGTCAGTATGCTCGAGGACATGGGAAGCCGACGATCGTTCTTAAAGCTATCACTTCATATGATCTATGGATTTGGCATGCATATTTTGGTACTCCTGGTTCGTGTAATGATATTAATGTCCTCGATCGATCTCCTGTATTTGATGATATCTACAATGGCAATGCTCCACATGTAGCATTTACAGTTAATGGTAACCAATATAATTTAGGCTACTATCTCACATATGGTATCTATCCACCATGGGCTACATTCATCCAATCTATACGTCATCCACAAGGTGAGAAAAAATAAACTATTTACTCAAGTACAAGAGTCGGTTAGGAAGGATGTTGAGCGTGCATTTAGAGTTTTGCAAGCACGATTTGCCATTATACGAGATCCAACACGATTTTGGGAAGTACAAACATCGAGCAACATTATGAATGCCTGCATCATATTACATAACATGATTGTTGAAGATGAACGTGACACGTATTTACTTGCGGCAGATATGTCTCAGTTTGATCAAAATGACATAGATGAGCCATATTTTTGTGAGCGCACAGTAGAGCATGGACAATATATTCGAAATATTATCCAAGTTCGAGATAGAGATTCTCATCATCGATTATTACTGGATTTGATCGAGTATATCTGACAACGTTTTGGTCCCGGTAGAAACTAAAATATTTTTTTGTTATTGTATTTTTAGTTGTATTCTTGCACTATCTTTAAATTATTGATGTTTTTCGATTATGTAATTTCAATTTTTAGAGAATCATTGCTCTACTTTGATTATGTAATTTCATACTTTGGTGTACTCATTGTTGTTGTACCAGTAAAATATTTTTAATGTACTCTTTTAATTAAAAATATAACTTTTTATTAAAATAAAAACTTATATATATAAAGGTCCATTGGAGAAAAAATAGTTGTTGACGGTATTTTAGGAATTATTTAAATATTTAAAATGTAAAATAAAATTTAATTACACCAAAACAACAATAATTAAAACGCCTTAAAATATTAATTTTTATTTTAATATTTAATATTAATATTATCGAGAAGATAATTAATTTTGTAATTAATTAAAATGATAAAAATATGTTAATATGTGTAAAAAAATTATATCATTTTATTAAATTAAAAAAATTATTTTTTTAATAATAGAAATTAGCATTTAATTAATAATATAATTAATTAAATAAATATTTTAGTTGTTTATATTGAAATATAGATTGATAAAATAGTATATTTTAATATTATATGATTGAGCCTTTGATGTGTAGTTAAAATTTAAAAAATACAAAAATATTATTTTTTAATTTTAAAAAATATATATATATATATTTTTTTTTGCTCCTTTGCCGTGGATGCTCTTAGTGAATTCAATCCAAGCAATCACATGCCTTCAGTGGCAGCCTCCTTTCACGTCCTGATGGATTTATTAGACACTTTTCCTTCAAAGATTCTAGTGATAACCCTTCACCTTACTAAAATCGAGCAGATTAATTCTCTGTCTTTTAAGTTCACGGCAACATTCCTGCATATAGGCAAGCCAGAATCCATATCTATGAGAGAACCCGATTGAGTTACACACGGGTCATATTCATATTTTGTGCTAGTCTGACCATCCCTTACATCTGTTTTCTGGGTTTATGATGGTCGATGAAACACTGCGCGCGTCAAAAACTGGAATGAGTATATGAGTATTAATTATCTTGTGATCCAAAAAAAGGGCAAAAGGCATCAACGTTGTGGGTTTATTTTCACAGATTAAAAAACATAAACGTTTTCTAATTTCACGTAAAAACATTAGCAAATTTTAATTTTATGTAAAAATATAAATGCTTGGAATTTATTTTCATAAACTTTATAAACTGCAAATTTTATCATAAAAAATATTAAAAGTTAATAATGACCGCTCATTATTAGTATAACCTAAATGGAAAATGGAGACCAATATTGCGCAAGGCGTCAACATGATTAAAAAAAAAACCGTAATAACTAAATGAAAAAGGCGTCAACATGAACGCATGCCTCCATTTTATGTTGTTTCCTACACCCATCATCGACTTTTTGGCTGTTCAAATTAGTATTAATGAGGCAGTTCATATTGTGAGGGACAATAACAGGTGGAGTATTAGTTGATATGATTTTGACATTAATGCTCCATTTGGCTCAAGAAAAGTTTTAAAAAAATAAAGAAAATGATAAGAAAATTAATTTTTTATGTTTGGTTTATATGAGATAATAAAATAGAAAAAGAATATGGTATAAAATTGCTAAAGGTTAACTATAAATTTTTTTTTTGAGGAAAATTTAAAAAAAAAGTATTTTAATTTTAAATTTTTTTCCCTTAAACTTTCTTAGAATCAAATAGTACCTAAATGAAACGCTAATGGAGAATTGGAAAAGCTAGCTAGCAACCTGTCATATAGAAAGGGGGGCTCCTAGGGTTTTTTATGTTGTCTAATATCCAATGTTCTGACCTCATATCCGAATCGATTTGATTTGAAAATTTTATATAAATATATGTGTGTATGTATACACTAAACACTATTTATTTTTCATAAAATTTTATTTTATATACCCATATATGTGTATGTGTGTATAATCTGAAATGATTACTAAACATATTGTGAGTAAATTTATGTACTCTAAACATATTGTAAGTAAATTTTGTACTTTTTAATTATTATTTTGACTAAATATTATCCAAAATTTGGAATTATTAATTGAATATAATGTAATCTAATATTCAAATCAAATAATTAGACCATATATGTTCAAATTGAAGTAATTTTTTATCCGATATTTTTTATTTGTAATTTGCTTAAAAGTTTCGGATATTCGACGGATTATTTTTCATCCGATCTGAAACTCCTGATATCCAAAGCGTCAAATATCCAAAGTATTTTTTGGATATTTGATCTTTCAAATATCCGAACTATGTTACTGGATATTCGATTCGTGAACACCCTATAGAGCATCGAAGAAATAAATCATTTCAATCCCGGAAGATCCTCCAACTAACATCAAACCTGGTAATGAATCGTCACATTTGAACTCGCCGTTGTTGACTGGTTAATAGTAGCAGGTGGAGAAGTTTATTCTGATGATAATTAAACTATGGGTTATAAATGGGGTTGGGACTAAAAGTAAAGAGAAAATAGGTTAGAGTGGGGAAGAAATAGATTACGGTGGAGGGAGAAGGAATGATAACAACGCCATGGTTGATGTCGTTGGTATAGTTATCACCACTAGTTTGGCGGATACATAGCAGTTAGGTAGACACCGCATTTGGAGAAGAAAATTTTCTCGGAAGTGGTTGTTTGAAGGCAGCCTTGTATACGAATGAGGAAGCTATATGTCCCCCGTTAAAGTTGTTTCTCATTCTCGCTCACCTTTTGAGCTTATGTCAAATCCACGGGTTTTATTCGATAAATATGAATAAACGAATAAGTATCTAAATGAAAAAAAAAAATCCGTCGGTCAAACCTATATGTGCCTTATATTTGTATCTGTAGCCACATTTATTTAGCCGACATAAAATTCTTTTTATATCCTTTATTTATATAAACTTTAATATATTTTGTAAATAAAAAAATAAAATATAATTAAACTCTAATAATTTAAGTATCTAATTCTAATATTAGATACTTTTTATTCTAAACCCAATAAATTTTATCTACTAAATATAAAAATACAAATATGAATATGGATATGAAAGAGAAAAAAATAATCTTTGATTTTACATACAAATATAAATATAAGTTTTAAATAACAGAGAAAAAATACTCGATTCGTATCCAATCCGTTGACATCCATATGCTTGGATTTGTTCATCCTCCCTTGAAATTGACGCTTAATCGAAACAAAACAAATCACTAAATGCTCCAATCATGTAGAGGCAAATAAAAAACAATCCATTAATTAGCAACATAAGTCATTGATGATGGCCAGTCCGCCTTGATAATTGAGTAGTAACTTGCTATTAGATCTAGAATAATAATAACTAATTACTACTTAATTGTTGATATAAGCGTTATTAGGAAGTACTGGATTCAGAGATAAAGCCTCCTGGAAGCAAGTCAGGGAGGGAGGAAATATGAGAATAGGCAGCAAGCATAACAGGCGAAAATCCAGCCGTAAACACAATATTTAATGGCATATGATGCCGGTGCTAACATACCAACAACCACTCAGGTAACCGGGTAACTCGATGAAGATCATCATCGAATTCTCTATGGAATCGTTCAAAATGTCAACTGTCACGATTTTGAATCGTCTAAGTTCAAGGCCTCATATCAGGCCTGGTATGTTTGTGCAGAATCATTTCTTTCCCCTTTTTTTTCCCTTCAAAACTTATCTACTATTTATTCTTAAAATTATTGTCCATCTATCCCTAGGCAAATAAAAGGATGACAGAGATGGTCATCTTTCTAGCTATCTGTTGGTTCTACACAATGGAGTTTAGATTCAGATTATTTTTCTTTATGGTTTACGTGTTTACATTCAAATTGTTCATAGTATCATCAATCAATATTTAGTTATGATTATGAACAGAGAAATCCTTTTAAATTGGTTTAGTTGATGGATTATAACTATGTTTACGAACCCAATTAGTAGATTTCTCTATATACTACTCTTACATGGTGTTTTCAGTGAAGCAAATTATAAGACAATTGGTCTCAGACTTCTCACATTTCCTTGAAAACAATCAAACAAATGATATGACAATTGATGGATAGGGGTTAGTGGTAAGTTTAGGGGGCTTAGAACTTTTGGGTTTGCTACTCTTGGATGAGAGAATGTTGTCACCTTGAGAATGAGGCAAACCTTTCATTAAATTGGGTTAGGTGAAAATAGATAAATATTTAAAAATATTATTTAAGTATTTATTAGGTTAATCTAGGTTAATAATTCATAATATTATTTATTTTGAGGTGAATAACCACCAATTTGGTCGTTGATATTTGAAGGGTGAACCTGGGTCAAAGGAGAGGCTAATATTTAAACTACCTTAACCTATATTAACCTAAAAAATGAATTGAACAAATAATATGAATAAAAATTTAAAAAGGGTTGTGGAAAGGGTTCTGGATATTATGGGTTTTGGCCCCAGATTCAGAGGATAAGTGAAGGAGTGCATATCTACGGCGAGAGTCTCGATCCTTGTAAATGGGGTTCCCTCAACTCCATTTAAAATAGGTAGGGGATTGCGACAAGGTAACCCCATCTCACCGTTCCTCTTTGTTTTAGCAGTAGAGGCGTTCAATCAACTCATAAAGAGAGGAGTCAAAGAAGGGCTTTTGCAAGAGATCAAGGTGGGAAGAGATAATGTGGAAGTCACACACCTCCAGTTCGCAGATGACACGATGATATTCTGTGGAGTATCGGCAGAAAACATCAGAAATTAGAAACGTATGATTGATTGTTTCTACTTATTATCTGGTCTTCAAGTTAATTTTAACAAGTCAGTGCTTATTGGTTTGGGGGTCGGTAAAGATGTTGAGCAGGAGGCGGCATATATCATGGGATGCAAAGTCAGGGCTCTCCCTCTTAGCTATCTCGGCTTTCCATTAGGAGTTAACATAAAAAGCAAGAAGCTTGGAAACCAGTGATTGAAAGGATAAGGCAGAAGTTAGCTGGGTGGAAGGCAAAAGTTCTCTCAAGAGCCGGAAGACTAGTACTCATCAGAAGCGTGCTAAACAGTTTACCAATGTACTATATGAGCCTTTTCAGAGTACCAAAGGAGTCGTGAAGGAGATCATAGGCATTCAGAGAAGGTTGTTTTGGAGTGGGCAAGGGGACAGGAAGGGGATACCGCTAGTCAAATGGAGTGTGATCCGGAAACCTAAAAATAGTGGAGGATTAGGGGTGGGAGATATAGTGCTAAGAAATAATGCTCTCCTGTTTAAATGGTGGTGGAGGTTCTACACAGTGGAAGGTGCGTCATGGAAGAGAGTTATCTCCTCTATTCACTCCGGGGCAAACGCAGGGTACTTCGAGATTGACTCTTCAAGTAGAAGGTGGTCTCCTTGAGTTGATATTGTTGCAACAAGGAAGAGAAGTCTGATATTGAGCTCAGGTTTGAGGATCATCATTGGGAACGGCGGTAGAGTTAGGTTCTGGCAGGATGATTGGACGAGGAAAGGCCCCTTGCAGAGAATCTTCCCTAGACTATTCTCGATTTCAGAGCAACAACAGAACAAGGTGGCAGAGATGGGAAAGTGGGAGGGATCGACATGGGTCTGGCACTTGAGGTGGCAGAGAAAGTTCTTTGGATGGGAAGAAGATCGGGTAAGACAAATGTAGGAGATGATCCATCAGAATGCCATACAGAAGGGAGAGAATGATTCAGTGATCTAGGAGCATGAGGTCTCTGGATTGTTTTCAGTGAGATCGGTCTGTCAGACACACTATCAGAGATATACAGGAAATGAGAGGCTCACGGAAGTGGAGAACATCATGTGGAGAAGTCTAGCACCGTAGAGATTTAAACTAATAGCGTGGTTCATGATCCAACAGAAACTCAACACGAAGGAAAGACTTGCCAGATTGAACATCATGAATTCTGAAGATTCCCTATGCCCTATGTGTAACACTGAGCAGGAGACGATTAATCGTCTTTTCCTACGTTGTGCTGTGACAGGCAAGGTATAGTATGAGATTTGTGAGTGGATAGGGTATTATTGGGTGACACCCAAGTCTGTGGAAGATAACGCTAAAGCTTGGTTCAGAGTGGCCAAAAAAGGATTGAGAGGGGAGATTTGGCAAGCGGCTTTCTTTGCAATCTTGGGTACGATTTGGGATTCCAGGAACAGGAAAGTCTTTGAAAAGGTTGAAGTTTGCAGAAGATGGATGATCATGCTCATTAAGATGCGTATCGGGTTTTGGATCAGAAACGAAAGGAAAGATTTTCCTTATCGGGCGGAGGATGTGGTCCATAATATCCATGCGCTGATAGATTAAGAAGTTTTTTCCTTATGTTTTCATCTGTAACATCAATCATCAAAAAAAAATATGAATAAAAATTTAACCTCCATTCAAACAACCCATAAAAGAATAAGACGAGTAGTAAATTGGCGGTAGGGTAATTATGTAAAGAAGGGAGGATCGGAAGTAGGGAAGAAAGTTTGTGAGTGACTAGAGAATGGAATATTAGCCGGTACACCCTAAGAATAGTTTTAATAGATAGGATAGGAATCTGCAAATTTTTAATAGTTTTAATAGATAGGATGAGAATATGTAAATTTCTTTAAAATGCAGCAGTAATTTTATAATTAAAAGAAAAGAAATATTGCGCCGTATATTCCCATATTTTAATAAAATTATACCACATACTCTTGTCCTCTTTTATTATAGTACATTCATATGTTTTGTATCTACTAACATTTGCATGTGGCGTCCTAATAAAAATGGTCAAAGGTATCTAATAAGTTTCATTGAAATATGGAGATGTACGGTGGTGCAATATCCCGGGAAACTTTTATATTCATCCATTTGGTTTCTATATTCTTTCGTGTTTTTCCTCCGGATACCAAAAATAAAAGTTCTAGTTAGTTTAATTACAAATGAATTTATTTTTAATCTTCGCTACTAAAAATGAATATATATATCTAAAAATTACACTCCAAACATACACCTATAGTAATATATTTTTGATGTATAAAAACTAACATTCATCAATTTAAATGATAATACACTGCAACTTAAAATGTCAATAACAACGATTCTATGTATAATCTACAACATGTAACATTAAAAAAAACTTTTACAATATGTGTTTAACCATTGTCAATATTATACTTACCCACTGTCTTTTACTTTCGACAAAGAATATTTAACCATTATAGGGAACTAAGGTGAGCATTTCAGCCGACGGGTTCCAGAGGCTATCAAGTGAGCAGAGTCAGAGGATGGACAGAGTACCCAGTAGGGAAGAAGTACAGAAGGCGGTATGGGCGTGTGACCCAGACAAAGCTCCGGGTTATGACGGGTACCACATGGGTTTTATCAGAAAAATGTGGGATGTTGTTGGGGGAGAGTTTACCAATTCGGTGCTGGAGTTCTTCAGGACAAGTAGGCTACCCAGGGCTCTCAACACTACTCTGATTACGTTGATACCCAAGATAGAGGAAGCGGAAGAGGTTCACCAGCTCAGACCCATCATCTTAGTTGGGTGTATCTATAAGGTGATTTCAAAACTTATGGCTCAAAAACTGAAACAGGTAGTCAGCGGTTTGGTCAGTGATTCTCAAGCGGCCTTTATTGAAGGGAGAAGCATTCTGGATGGGGCATTGATAGCCAACGAAATAGTACAATGGACTAAGAAGAGAAGAGGAGCGAGAGGTGTATTGATTAAGCTGGATTTTCAAAAGGCGTTCGACAGCATTAGGTGGGATTTCGTGGACAGTATACTCAGCATTATGGGGTTTGGGAAGGTTTTTAGAGGATGGATTCAGGAGAGCATCACAACAGCAAACATATAGATCCTCATTAACGGAGTACCCTCTGAACCTTTCGAGATGGGAAAGGGTCTAAGATAGGGGGATCCTATATCTCCTTTCCTGTTTGTTATGGTTGTGGAGGCGTTTACCCAACTCATAAGAAGAGGTGTGGAGAAAGGCCTACTGCAGGGTATTATGGTGGGAAGGGATGAATGCATGGTCACTCATCTACAGTTTGCCGACGATACAATGGTATTTTGTGGGGATTCGTTAGAAAAGGTCAGAAATTGGCGAAGACTTATGGATTGCTTCTTTTTATTATCAGGCCTGAGGGTTAATTTTGAGAAGTCGGAGATTATTGGGCTCGGCGTGGGAGAAAGTTTCCTATCAGAGGCGGCAGGTATTATGGGGTGTACAGTTGGAAAGTTACCTATGAGCTATCTTGGCATTCCGTTGGGAGCAAAAGTAACCAGAAAGGAAGCGTGGAAACCAGTAGTGGACAAGATAAAAAAGAGACTAGCTGGATGGAAGTCTAAAGTTCTTTCACGTGCAGGGAGATTAATCCTCATCAAAAGTGTGTTAAATAGTTTACCGCTTTATTTCATGAGTTTTTTTTAGAATCCCTAAGGGTGTGGCGAAAGAGATCATCAGTATTCAGAGAAACTTCTTCTGGGGTAGTAGTGGAGAAAGGAGAAGCCTGCCGTTGATCAAATGGGATGTGCTTCAGAGACCTAAAGCTTTAGGGGGGTTGGGTGTAGGGAACCTGGTGATGAGGAACAACGCTTTACTTTTCAAATGGTGGTGGAGGTACTATACGGTGGAGGGAGCGTCATGGAAACGTATTATAGCATCGATCTACTCCAGTGATCACTTTGGTTTTCTACATATACCACAGGAGCACAGAGGATGGACACCTTGGAGGGACATTGTCCGGACGGGCAGCGTGATTCAGACCACAGACTCAGGCCTAAAGGTTGAGATTGGCGACGGGAAGAGGGTCAGATTCTGGAGTGATGATTGGACAGGGCAGGGAATACTAAGGAACCGATTCCCTAGACTATTCTCGGTTTCAGCTCAGAAAGAAGATAAAGTAGCGGATATGGGAGATTGGGAAGGTGGAAGGTGGGCTTGGAACCTTAGGTGGAGAAGAGCCCTGTTTGCATGGGAAGAGGACCAAACAGAGCACCTGAGAACAGCCATTCAGAGGGTGCAAATGAGCAATAGTAGGCAGGATACGATTAGGTGGGAGGGCGACACTTCCGGTATTTTCTCTGTGAGATCTCTATGTCAGGCTGAGTACCAGAGGATAGCTGAGGTGAGCCAGTCTACACCGAGCTCGACTTTGATGTGGAGCAGTGTTTCTCCTCCAAGGATGGCGCTCTTGTCGTGGTTCGCAGTTCAAAACAGGCTATCTACCAGAGATAGATTGGTTAAGATGCGAATTTTAGAAGAAACCGAGGCAAGTTGTCCGTTTTGTCTGGTAGAGAAGGAATCTAGTGCCCATATCTTCCTGCACTGTACAATGACTGGGAGAATATGGTATGATCTTTGTGAATGGATCGGGTGCGAATGGGTGATGCCAGACACATTGGATAAGAATGCTCTAGCCTGGTTAGGAGCTCGAAGCAAAGGTTGGGGTAAAGCTATTTGGCAGGCTGCATTCTTCGCAATCATAGGGTCTATTTGGGAGGCAAGGAATAAGGTGGTTTTTGAAAATCAAAAGTTCTACACCAAGTGGATGTTAATGACTATCAAAATGCGAGTTGGCTTCTGGATAAAATTCAGTAGTAAGGAGTTCCCATACAGAATCGATGAGTTAGTGCATAATGTGCAAGCTCTCCTTTAGCTCGTGTTTTCCTGTCAGTGGTGTCTGTTCTAGCTGCGGTTTTTCTGTACCAATGGGGTCGTTTGTTTTCTCTGTTCTTTCTGAATAAAACTATCAAAAAAAAATATTTAACCATTGTACATTTTACACCTACCCATTGTATTTTATCTTCGACAACAGGTATTTAACTGTTATTAATATTGCACATACCCGTTGTTTGTTATCTTTGACAATGAGTATTTAACCGTTGTCAATATTCTACTTACCCACTATCTCTTAGATTTAACAACGCGTAATCATCTGTTGTCAATTTAAAATGTACCCGGTGTGAAATGTCTATTAAAACAGTTAAAGAACTGTTGTTAATGATAAAGGAAACCAATGTCAAATATATAACTAATGTATATACCCGTTGTTTTACAACGGTTGTTTAATCATTGTGAATTAAGCAACTAACTGTTGTCTAAAAATATTTACAACAATGAAATACCCATTGCAGATATATACTATTTACCCATTGTCTAAATATTACATATAAAACGCAAGTTCAACAATTGTCGTTGTGAAAATTTTATGAATTCACCTTACATCGTGCTATATACACAATCCATACTATATACAAAATTGGTTATTTACAACCTAAACCTACTACTACACAATCAGTTATATATACAATCTGAACCTATTATATACACAATTGGTTATATATACAACCTAAACCTGTTATATACATAATCAATCATATATACAACCTGATCCTGCTATATATACAATCGGTTATATATACAACCCGAACCTACTATATACACAATCGGTTATATATACAACCCAAACCCGCTTTATACAAACAAATTTAACAAGATAGTTTACTTTTTTTTCTTATAATATTAACATAAAAAATCACTACACTAAATGAAATCTAAAAAGCTGTTACATAAGCCTACGACAAAAATAACCACCATTAACCTTCTTCTTACGCATAACAAAATGCTTGAACAATAGTTGTCTATAGTTTCTCCTCCTAGCGATGTGTTAGGACAACTACACATAAATCAAAAGAAATTAACATGAGCAATACTATTATTTCGTTAGAGATAAGGTAGACACAACCAAACAACTAACACCTCAAAGTATTAATCACAATAAAAATGATAGTAAATAATGGATCAAAATAACAAGATTCTAATATCTCACTACAAATAAGAGCTCACAAAACTCTAAAATAACAAGATACCACACTTCCACATGATATAAAAGTAGGACTTAAAAAACAATAAAAAAATAAAGAAAGCCAAATGACTAATCACAATCAAATAAGGGTATAAAAAACGATCATGACTCAACACCAAATCAATATTCTACTCAATACATCATCTAGACAACAATATCAACATGAATTTTTTTTTTATAAAAAAAAAAGACAAGTGTAATAGATATAGAAAAAAAAATATGATTTCAATTTATAACTATTAATTAATATAATTATAATACTAAGAAGATGAAAAGATAATTATGTATAATAATAATTATAATATATTGTATCACACCATCAAAGCTGAATTTCGTCAAGATTCAAGGTTCTAGCCATATTTTTACATGTTAAGTATTCCAATAAGCAATAACCATGGAGGCTTATACCTCTCAAACTTCATCAATTTCTTCATTGGTGTAACATCGACCACTATATAACATATAGTAATTTTGTTAGTTATTATCCATGAGCAAGAAATCTTTAAAGGTTAAAAATGTAAACTTACTTTCTTTGGAATTTGAGGTTGGGTTTTCATCTCTGATACAATCTCTTTCATAAACCTTAGGACATAATATCCACAATCTATCCCATTTGGCTGGTTAGGACACTATCAGAAAAAATTAAATATATTAGAGTATAAGAAACTTACATAATATGATACAATTTTTATAATAGGAATAATATATTACTTTAAACTCTAATTAGTTTATACCTCATAAACTATCTCCCACTTAATTACACTTGTTACCCTAAACCCTTTATTAGCTTGATACATTCTCATAACCTTTCTCCAACATGAAAGAATAGTATATTATATGAAATGTGATTTATATAAAACATAAATGCACGCGCGCGCGCATACACACACACACATATATATACATGAATAAACACTTGGAAGTTTGAACATCTTACATATTCACAATTTGTATGACTTTATCATATACAGGACCGTGCATAGAGTCGAGCCAATAACACATTTAGCATGTGGGATAGACTATAAAAAGTATTCAATGATTCCTACAATTCAAGCGATCACATGTTCAGTTATACAATCTTTTTTACTAATATGATACATAAATTTAAATTCTTACTTTTGAATGTATGGAGCAAAAAAATAATTTCTTTTATGGATGTACACAAAAAACATTTGCTAAATATTGTGCTTGACCTTGTAGTTTGTCATTATAACTCAAAATTATATTTGGACACAATAGCCCATCAGTAAATATACTATCATGCTCACACCTTTCAAACATTATCCTATATAAAAATATATTAACTTGTGACAATACATACATAATTAAACTTATTGAATTATATACAATTAATTGATGATACTCACTTGTTATATACTACCATAATTGAGTTCTCAACTTTGCCTCTATTATAAACTATATTGATACATTCATGATCAATCAAAATATCATATTCATGGACCATAACAGCTTTAGGATAGGAATCAAGATCAAATCTACAAATTCCATTCCATCGGCATAACCTTTCAACATCCTCAAGTTGATGCACTTTTTCCCCAAAGTGTTACAACTTGAGGATTGTGGCTTAGACTGTCACGTTGCTATCTTAGAAATGGGTTTCACGGCATTTATCATTTTTTTCTTAGTTGATACAGGTTGTTTTTTTTTATGTTGTTGAGGTTTTGGTTTGATTAGGGTGTGGTGTATCCTGATTAGGTCGTGATGTACGCTTTATGATAAAACCATCACAAAAAAGTATACTTTAGAAGCTATATTAGCATGATCCAATAATAATTTATTTGAAAATTAAATAATACTTACATCATTATTAAGATCCACTAGAGTTTAGGCCATGCAACATAAGAGGAGAGCACATGTTGAACCTTATACATACCAACTTCATCATTTGGTATAGGCAATGGAGCATCAACATCCAAATGAATATCAACGACAACTTTCATGTACTTGTCATCCAATGGTTTATTGTGCAGCATGATGATTTCAATTCCATGGCATACAAATACTCTTCCTATTGCCACTGGTCGATCTAGATTACTTAACAATAACAAACATGGTATCTCCCCCTACAAAATTAGATGCAATGATCATTTATCTTATCCATGTAATGACCATGAGAAATTAATTTGGCTTATTTATCTATTTTACTAGTAAAAATAATATAAATCAAGGTGTATAAAAAGCAACAAGTTTTTTTTTGTGTATGGTATCTAATAAAATAGTATTGTAGAAATTTCAATATAGAGGTAGACATATACCTCTCGTAGATCGATAAAATGTGTATATGAAAAACTACCTTTGACATTAGGAATAGAGGCCATCTTTGGTGTATCAATAACTTCCTTGTCCTTGTTGGATAAGAGAACATTAATGTTAAGCCACCACTCCTCCAACTTCTTTTCCATATTTTGTTGTGTCTCTTTCATTATTTATTCCTTCATCCCCTCCTTTATTTGAGCAATTATATTCTCATACATAGAAGTCATTTGGGAGGTATTTTGTGAGCATAAATAATCTCTCAATGTAACTTATGCTCCACCAGTCGTGACACAACCCAGATGTTCAATCATTGCCAGATCCTCAGTCAACAAATCATTAGCAGGTCATCTAAATGATACACTAGTCTTGAACGTTTCCAATGCATTCTATCAAATACCATAACCTAAGAGTTATATTTTAAAACATGTTCTAAGGCTAAATGAAACTTTTAAATGAACATAATAACAAAAACTTACAATTTTGTCAACCACTTCCTTAATAGCTTCATTTGTAATAGTATCATCTTTAGAGACCCTTGAATCCTTCCATAAGACATGTCTATCTATTATAGTGGTCTTAGGATCCAAAACACTCTTTACAATCTTCATTTATTGAAAGGGTGAAAATATCATAAATTTTTAGTATATATACAATAATATGTATTAGAAAAAGTTTGTTTATTTCACTTATAATTTCTTGCTCAAGACCAACATATCCCTTGTGAGACAAGTTGTGATTGTATAAATTCTTCAAAGCTAGCTCTCGCATTGTTGCACTTTTTCCTATGATAATAATTCAAATTATAGTGATGTATGAACAAGATAGATATGAAAAGATACATGTTTTATATAATTATACCTTATATTCATCAATAAACTTTTTTCCTTAGAAAAATATCCCAATCTGATTGTAGAATTTGATAATTTTCTGGTGGCTCTTTTCAGATAGATCCATCATTTTTATAAATGAAATTTCTTCCCAAAGTGGACTTAAATTACCTTGATGCTTTTGTAACTCGAACAAGAACTGCCTTCTTTCAATAAACATAAATGTTGAAAAAAGCCTACCAAATTACACAAAATCATATTCATAGTATAATTATCATACAAAACCTTAATCAGTAATGTAGGTATTATTTAAAGTGTAAGAATCAAATTACCAATATTTATTCCCATGTAATTTTTTTCTTCTATTGGCACTTCATCCAACATTTCATAGCTAACAAGCACATGATTGTGTGCACATAAACTAATTTAACCTAAAATAAGAACACAAATGATGACAATGATCAGGGAATCAATAAATGTCTAAGTAGCTTTTTATTTAAAGAATTCGATAATTTTATGCATCCTATATAATATAATTTAGTGCATAAAATTATACAAATAATGTTAAAAGACTTACCAAATACCAAAACAAGTATCAAGGCCTCTATTGGAAAATATCTCAACTTGTGCTTCTATCTCCTCCTTGCTCTACAAAGAGAAATATTTTGTCATCATATAATGCATTTAGGTGAATCAAATTATAAACAACATTCTACAATGATAGAAAAGGAGGAAATTTAAAATTATAGGGGGAAAATAATATAAGACACCATTATATTTAAATATAAAAAAAGTTCGTACTTAGAGTTATGAGATTTTCTCTTTTGTAATTTTTCACTCGGATTTTCATCAATGATCCATACTCCTTCGGAGTGATCATCTTGCATGTAGGTATCATATTTATTGGGATCAATGTCATCACCTGAGAAAAATGATGGTCTTATCATGGAGAAGATTGCCTCTTCTTGAAAAGAGAATCATTGAAATCATCACCTTCATGCACATTCCTATTCTTTGTGGTTAAAACCACATACCTCTTCTTATCAAGAGGATCGGTGACATAAAATACATGTCTTGCTTGTGATGCAGATATAAATAGATCATGTTTGTGGCCCACCTTATTAAGATACACAATTGTGAACCCTAACTCATCAACTTTGATCCCATTATTGTTGTCAACCCAAATGAAACTAAAAAAAAACGTGAAGAATTATAATTCAATTCCCATATTTGTTGGATTACACTATAATATGACATATTCACATATATAGGATTTTTATCTTTTGCACTAGAAATATGTAGTGCTTCGGCAACCAAAGTTACCCAACTATTTTTCATGGTACTCTTATCATCTTGGGACTTAGTGTAGAAAGTATACCAATTGATCAAGTAGCTCATGAAAGATGATACTTCCATATGAGGCCCTTGAGATAACCATTTCAATGTATCAGAAATAGAACTTAATGAGTGTGTCATTCGATGAGGGATGTGATCATGGAACCATTCTATGAAATATATATTATGTTGCTCTAGTATCCACTTCTCACTCCTAGATGGTTTTTTAGTATGCAATATTCACATATGGTTAGACTTATTCTATATTATGAAGAACATAAAAGTGTACCTTTTTCCATATCTGTAACCAAGTGCACCGTCAAATGAACTATGCAATCAAAGAAAGGAGGAAAATACATCTCGAGTTGACATATGGTGATGACATTATCATTTTGCGGCACATCTAACTTTTGAGGTTCAATCACCTTAGAGCACAATGCCTTGACGAACAAACAAAGCTTAGTAATTTCATTTCTAACACATTTTGAAACTATGGAACGAATAGGAATTAGCAATAACAGCTGCATCAAAACATGACAATGATGGGATTTCTTACCCATTAATTTCTAATCTATCATTGAAATAAGGTTACTAATATTTCAGGAAAACCCCTCTGGAGCTATAACTCCTTTCAAGCACTCAAAAACCTAAAGCTTCTCCTTTGTTGAAAGGGTATAACACGCTGGAGGTAAATAAGTACGGTACCCATTCTTTTGTGATGCTAATTCCCCTTGATTTCCCATATCAACCATGTCTCGTCTTGTGTTGATTCCATCTTTCATCTTCCATGGCACATTAAGTAATGTAACAATCATATTATCATATATATTCTTTTCAATATGTATCACATCAAGATAATGCCTTAAATTTAAATGTTCCCAATATGGAAGATCAAAGAATATTGATTGTTTCTTCCACCCACTAGTAGGAATTGAGGATTTATTCATCTTCCCAAACTTAACATTCAAACCATTTATTTTATCAAGTATCTATCAGCCAGTAAATGGTTCTAGAGATCCTATGAATTTGGGTTTTCCATTAAAATATTTTCTTTGTCTACGATAAGAATGGTTTGTTGGTATAAATCTTCTGTGCCTGAGAAAAAAGGTCTTCTTCCTATGCTTCAACTGATAGAAGGATGCATATTCTCCATATATGGGACATGCATAATGTCCTTTCACACCTTATATAGAAAGATTCCCATATGCAGGAAAATCATTAAAAGTACAGAACAACATTGCCCTTAACTTGAAACTCTCTTGATGATGTGAATAAAATAATTCAACACCCTCATCCTAAAACAACCTCAAATACTCAACAAGAGGTGCCAAATATACATCAATGTCATTTCCCGATTGTTTTGATCCCGATATTAATATAGATAATAACATATATTTTTTTTCATGCATAGCCATGGTGGCAAGTAATAGATTACCGAAATCAAAGGCCATGTACTATGGGTTCCAGAATTATATGGATTCATTCCATCGGCAGAAAGAGCTAAGCATAGGTTTCTTGGTTTCTCTCCAAAGTTGGGGAACTGACAATTAATCATTTTCCATTGTGCAAAGTCTGCAGGATGTCTTAGTAAGCCATCAGTTAATCTCCCATCAGTGTGCCATGTTAAGTTCTTAGCATATTTGGGATTATTGAATATGCACCTAAATCTCGGTATTATTGGAAAATGCCACATAACCTTTGTTGGAACCCCTGCTTTTTTATATCGTGATGTGTTGCATTCAGGGCAACTATCAAGATATGTATATTCATTTCGATATAAGACAATCTTGAGGGTAAGCATGTATTTTCTCATAATCCATATCCATAGTAGAAATGACCTTTTTAGCCTCGTAAGTACGACTTAGGAGCACATTATCATTTGCAAACATATTTATTACAAGTTCTAATAAGGTTGTGAAACTCTTATCGGTCCAATCATTACATTTTTTCAAATTATACAACCTCAAAATAGCAGATAATCTGGTGAAATTTATACATCCGCTATATAGGGGTGTTTTAGAGTCACCTACCAACTTATCAAACATTTGAGGAAAATCCCGACTCTTTGCTCAATAGCAAGAATCATTTCTTCTAAATGATCACTGTAATGCCCCAAAAATTTCAAAAACCTATATTTTAATAAATAACTTTATTTGAAATAAAATTAGCTTGTAAAACTATTTATTTTAATTATTTTATGGATTTTAGAGTATGTAAATTTGGATAAAAGTATTTAATAAATTAAAAATAAATATTTTTCTATTTATCATATTATTTTATTTGAATAATTTTCCAAACTTTATCCTTTTTAAACTTATATATTAGATTATAATAAATTAAATTATTAAATTAAATAATTTATCAAGAATATTACATTTTATGATTTTATAAATCGATTTAATTTATTTCCCCTATTTTCCCAATTTTCCTTTTTCTTTTCCTTCTCCTTTTCTCCTTTTCTTCTTTCTTCTCTTTTCCTTTTTCTCCCCCTTGGGCCGCCCGCCCGGCCTACTCTCCCCTCTCCCCCGCGGGTTGGGCCTTCGGCCCGCCTCACCCCTTCTCTCCCTCGTGCACCATCCAACCCGTCCCTCCAGCCCGCCTCTCCTTTTTCCCCCTGGACCGACCGGCTGCCTATTTTCTTTTCCAGCGCCGGTCCGGCCGCCCGTCCCTTTCTTCTTCTCCTTTCTTCCTCCTCCCATGCCCGACTCTTCTGCCATTATCGAGCGTCGACTGCCACCTGCAACCTGGCCACCACCTACCTCCCTCTCCCTCTCTCTCTTCCCCCGTCATTTTCTTTCTTTTTTTAGCCAAACCGGCCCTAGACTAGCCCCGCATGCCTCTCCCCCTTTCCTTCTCCTTCCCCTCCTTTCTCCCTACCAACCGACAGCCCTGCCACCACTACAGCACCGCCGGCCAGCCCTGCCCCCTCTCTTCTCCCTCTTATTTTTCTTCATCTCCCCAGCCCTTCATTCCCCATATTTTTCGAGTCCTACTCTTTCCCCCGAGCTCTCCCTTCTCTCCTTCCTTCTTTTTTTGTTTTCTCTCTACACCGCCGCCCGCCGCCGCTTGAACCACCAAGCCCAGCCTTGCGCCGCCTTCTGCCACCGCCTACTACCACCCTGCACCACCACACAGCCCCTTCAAGCCCTGCACTTCCTCCCTTCTCCTCCCCTTCCTTTTTCTTCCCAGTTTTTCCCCTTACCGCTGAGCCACCTGCAACCGCCTCTACCGCCGCCGTCCGGCAACCTATGCCGCCACCCAACCCACCGTTCGACACCCTGTAACCCCCTCTACAACCGCCATCCATTAGTCGGCCGAAAACAACCCCTGAACCCCTCCATTTTCCCCTCTCCTTTTCCTTCCTTTACAACCCCTTTCCCTCGACCCATCTTGGCAGCCACCTTCGCCGCCTTTCCGCCGCCCTATGCCGCCCTTAAACCACCCTTAGCCTCCACCTACACCCCCTCTACACTTCTGCACCATTCCCCTGCCTTAGAACCTCCCCTAACCACCTTCTTTTCTAGGCTAAAGACCCTAACCCGAAAATGATAAATCTTACTTCCTTCACCCCTCTTTGAGCCTTTTCCCTTCTCTTTTCTGCATGAAACTCACGCTGCCCATGCAGCGTGAGCTCCCCTTCATGTTAAAAATTATTTAGCTAATTTTTAAGGTATAATGGTATTTTATATTAAGTGTTCTATTAATTGAATTTTTATAAAGTTTTATCCTTTTTAACTTCTTATTTCTAACAATAATGATGGATATTATTTTTAGGTGTTGAGTTACTAATTATGCTTGGTAAGGTTTGATATTTTTCGGGATTAAGGTAATCGTTAATCCTCCCTTAAATATATGGAAAAACGCATGCTAGCACATTTAGGGTTTAGTATGATTTTATGCATGTTTTGTATGCTTAGCATGATATGTTTATGGTTTCTTATATTGTTTGTTAAAAAGAAAAAGCATGATAACTTTTGTGCCATATGTAGGTGTGTTAAATAAATAAGGAGTTGGAATATGGATAGAAATGTTAAACACTTGTTTATGATGTACCATGTTGTTAATGCATGAATGATGTTATTGTTTAAGGGTATTTAAGTAATTATGCTTATGAGGTATATAAATCAATGTGTGTAGTTGCTAATGAGTATTATGTTGAAAAATGACAAGTTGGTGGACTTAGATGATAAAAATGAAGTATTAATATCATTATTTTATGTAGTGTTAGTAAATTCATAAAAATGGTGAATAAAGGGGTTGAGTGGAAATTTTATAAGTGGAAAGGGTATTTCGGTAATTTTTGAGATAAAAGAATAATATGGAAATTTTATGATTAAATGGTCAAATGATAATTTACAAGTAAAGGATAAAATTGTAAGTTGTGAGAAAGAAGGGTAAAATGGTAATTTTGGAAGTAGGGATAAAATAGTAATTTTGGATGAAGGAGGGCACTATGGTAATTTTGGAGGTAAAGGGGCAAAATCATAATTTCATAAGTAAAGGGTAATATGGTAAATTTTATAAGTGAATGGTGAAGTGGTAAATTATAAGTAAAGGGGTAATATGGTAATTTGGGAAAGAAGGGAAAAATGGTAATTATGTATGGAAAGATAAAGATGGTAATCTTGGATGTGAAAGGGTAAAATAGTAATTTGTAAAGTAAAAGATGTATGGTGGTAGTTTTCATAAATAAAAGGATATATTGGTAAAATTGGATGTAAGGGGTAAAATGGTAATTTTGTAAATAAAAGGATATTATGGTAAACTTGGGAGTAAGGGGTAACGTGGTAATTATGATAACGACAAAAGATAATTTAGAAATTAAAATTATGATTGTAGAAGGGCAATTGGATAAGTATGATGCTATAGAAGGGTAATTTGGTAAATTAACCAATTAAAGGGCATTATGGTAATTTTAAATATGGAGAAGGGTAAAATTGGTAATTGTAATTATGAAGAGGGGTAAATTAATTATGAGGAAGGTTAATTTGGAATTTATGATAATTGAAAAGGGTAAATGGCAATTAAAAATAATTGAGAGAGGTAAAATGGTAATTATGATAAAGGAGAAGGGCAATTTGGTAATTTGTTCAACTAAAGGGGCAATTTGGTAATTTAGCCGATAAAAGGGTAAAGTGATAATTTTTTAACCAACTAAAGGGGCAAAATAGTAATCATGATAATGAAGGAGGGTGATTTAGTAATTTATCCAACTCAAGGGCAATTTTGTAATTTTAATAAAGGAGAAGGGCGACTTGGTAATATATCCAACCAAATGGGAAATATGATAAGTGTAGTAATTATGAGGGGTGAATGGTGATCTAAAAAGTGTAGGGGATAATCTTGGTAATCTAAATTGGACAAGGGGTAATTTGGTAATTATGTAACCTAAAGGGTAATACGGTAATTTGGCGAGTAAGGAATGGATACTTAACAATTATATAAGAAAAGGGAAAATGAGTAGTTTGTACCTAACATGCCTTTGAGATTGTGGAATATTAATATGATTAAATAATGTTGATTAGCCAAGTAAGAGTATCTAATGATTAGTATGGCCTTGATGGTTTCTCTGTGACATCCTGGATAATCCTCTGAATAAGAAACGATTAATGATATCGAAACGATTGAAAGTGAATAAGTATCGGATTATCGTGCTTTTCGTGATCATCTTAATTAAGACACTATTACTTAAAGTGAAAGACCTCGAGATCAGGAATGGTGATTCCTTAGGGGTCGCTACCCTAAGGACGTGGTTTAGTCCACGATTATTCTGGTATTTGCTGGTGTGCCTTTGTGCCCCAGCCAAGCCCTATATCTTACTCTTCCTAGCTCTATGGACCTAGTTAGGGGGTATGCATACTTATGGATTAGGTGTCCTTGTCGGTAGGGTACTGAGTTAGCTTTATGCACCAGTACGACCAGGGTACCTTTGCGTCTTTGGGTTCATGGTTGAAGGGTACTGAGTCGCTGATATGCACCGGTACGACCGGTGTACCTTTGTGTCCCGGGTTATCGATCTCCCATTCGAGGCAAATAAATATGATTGATGTGCTGATTAAAGAAAGGAAAGATACTATTATTGAAAGTGAAATATTAATGAGCCGGGCCCAGATGATTATGATATTGAGTACCAGTCCACCGGTTATAATAGTGGCCAGGAGCGTTGTGCCTTGGATGATGAGTTATATGTATCCCGGTCCACCGGTTATAATAGTGGCCAGGAGCGTTGTGCCCTGGATGATGATTCTTTATATATCCCGGTCCATCGGTTATAATAGTGGCCAGGAGCGTTGTGCCCTGGATGATGAGTTATCTATATTCCGGTCCACCGGCAATAATAGTGGGGGTCCCGAGCTCAATAAAATCGGTTATGTATGTGAATAAGATTATGGAAAAATACTAATCACTTATAGTGGAACACCATGTGAGTCGGGGCCAGACCGGTCCACCGGCAAATAATAGTGGTCAGGTGCGTTCTGCCCTGTGTGTTTATCTTCCGGTCCACCGGCTATAATAGTGGGGTTCTCGTACTCACATGGATATAAAATATGATATTGATGGATTAATGGCTTAAGGCCCGAATGTATTGATCTCACACTATGACATGGCTTAAGGCCTAAAGTATCGACCGTGACTTATAAATTATTATGTATGTTATTGTTATGTATGCACCTCTCATTATTTTTGTGTGTAGCTTGCATTATGTGTCGTATGCGGGCCTGTCTTTAAATGTGGTATTAAAGGGTTACTCAGTACCGTAGTACTGAAGGGATTCCCTTTATGGGGCCCCTGCCTATTCAATGGGCAGTGCCTTGCAGGTTTTTCAGGTGCTACTCAAGTGGGCTACGGGAAAGAGAGTAAGGAGTTATCCGGTATCGTTAGGGTTTTCCCTCCCTCTTCGTTTAATTCCCGGGTTTTGATGTTATGTTGGTACTTTAACCACCATCGGTGGATTTTATTCCTGAAAATGATTTGATGCGCTACTCTGTTTTAAATATGTTGAAGTTCTTGCAATTTACTCTGATTTATGCATGTTGAATGTCTTTCGAATTGTATTTCATTTTCTTAGCCTTAGCACTTGGTACTGGAACGGTATGAGTGAACCGGTCTGGTACTAAGTGTGGCGGTAATACTCCCAAAGTTCACGTTTTATTTATCTGCTTCCGCTAATCTTCCTTTTATTTAATGAAATTTTTCAGTAGTGAATTTTGGGGGTGTTACAATCATCCTCTTATATCTCAAAAATATTTTCCTAACTCTCCACATTAGGTCCCACATTTTCCGTTTCTCCATGCTATATCCATCTAATGTAATTTTTCTCAATCCCATACAAGTATAAATGATATCTAGTTTCAAATTCATTAACCTT
This sequence comes from Tamarix austromongolica, assembly GCA_039764185.1. Lineage (NCBI taxonomy): Eukaryota > Viridiplantae > Streptophyta > Magnoliopsida > Caryophyllales > Tamaricaceae > Tamarix > Tamarix austromongolica. The sequence continues at coordinate 81,690,668 of CM077809.1, read as the reverse complement.
GATTACAAAACTACACCTTAGGCATAGGCAAACAAATCTACTATAGTTTCCAACATGGGAAAACATAAGCCTAATAAATTCTTCAACTCCATTTTCATATTCCCGAAACAAATGATTATGGGACATTCCAAGAACAATCCATATTGCCAATAAAATCTACATGGACAATAATTACAATGTTAGATGATACACTTAAACAATAGAAAAGCAAAAAAGAAAAAAAAAACAATAAGCTAAATATCAATAATTTCTCTTTCTACTAACTGACTTTCTCATAATTTAAAACATTTAAAAGCATCCCCTTCTCATCGTTACATCTTCTTCTTCTTTTTCACTTCTTTTTTGACACACATATAAGTTTGCACTTTTCAACTTTGAGGTCCCTCGTCAATATTTATTACCTAACTTATTTGTAGCGTTCAACTAACTTTTAGTTACACCTTGTGATTTATTTAGTTTCATTGTTATTTATTTTTAACTCTTTACTGAAATTCTTAAAATAACATTGATAAATATCTCTAAATCTTAACTAATTTTATTTTAACTAACCATTGAAATTTTATTATTTTATTTATCTTATAATGTTTTAAAACTTTATTGTGTAATAGAATTTACTATATCAAATTTAATTTACCAAAATATATTATTATCACTCTAAAAAATCATGGAACTTTTTATAGTATTCATTGTCTGGGTTTAACTTTAACTATTTTTTTCATTTATGAAAGAAGCCAGTGACTTTTTTTTAAACTAAATTTAATGATTATTTTAGTGTTAGTCAGCGTCTTTGATTGTATGACATTAATTAGCAAATAAGAGTGTAGGGCATGAGAATTAGTTACTTGGTGAATTGCTTAAATGTAACTTTGGAGATTTTCTTTTTCATTTGAAATGTTAGAATTGAGAGCCAAAAGTTAAGTATTGTATATGGAATAATTGTTTTTTAATTTACATTTTGACTTTCTCCTAATACTAGTAAATAATTAAAATTCAAAAATATGGAGGACTATCTAACCTATTCTCAATAATAAAATGAGAGACAAGATATTCTTTTTTTATTTTAGAGAAAAATGTGGTATATTTGATTATTTTCCTAAAAACTCAAATTTAATAAATTAATTTTTTACAATATAAAATTAAAGGCTCATCTTATGAAATATTTATGCCACCAAAATTATGTTATAATGTTTTTAATAACTAGAGTAAACTATAATTGGACTTGTAGTTGTGCATTATAAAATTAAAGAAATAAAAAGCGGTAAATGATACATCTATAGTAGTAGTACTTTTTTTTAATCATCTATTTGATTTTAAAAACTTCATAGCAAGGAACATATTTTACAAAGTCAAACCTAATTTTCCAAAATATATCATAACTTAATAAGAGAGGAAATTAAAGGAAAAATAAAGAATGAATGCGCTTAAGGCTATTATGACAAAGAAATTAAAAAAAAAGTGTGTAGTCATGAGCGATTAAAATGTGTTGGTTTAAAAGTAGTAAAAATGTGAGATAGAAAAGGAAAATCAGTAGATTAGGGTGAGTGATTACATTACATAAAAGCTACCCCTTTTTTTATATCTTTGGTATAAAATTAATACAACTGTATTTAAGAGTAAATTGCTACAATTTAGGTTGTGAATGGAGATGATTAATACATCAATTTGGTGTTGTGATTGAATATGATGAAGGCTCCTTTGAAAAATCTAAATAAAGCTAAGGTTGGAAATATCACTGAGTGGGTAATGCAACTCAGAGAAAAGCTGCTCAACATACCAATGCCGACTTAATCCAAAGAGAGACTTATCTACAATAACTATTCAAATTCTATTCAACATGTGAGGATAATTTTTACAAGCAGAAAGCAAAAGTAAAGTGGATTACCTTGGGTGATTCAAACACTAGATATTTCCATGCAATGGCAAATGGTAGAAGAAAAGCCAATCACATTCATATGATCACAAATGAGAATGGCAAGGTACAAACAGATAGTAAAGAGATTTTTAAAGCACTTTCCCAATTCTATATTGACCTAATGGGCACTAGAGCTCGACAAAATCATGGCCTTGATAAGTTTATGATCACTAAAGTTCTTTCTAGATGCCCACTTGTCACTGCCTCTCAACAACAAAGTCTTCTATCACGAATCTCTTTTGAAGAGGTAAAGAATGTTGATTTTGCCATGAATGCGGATGAAGCCTCTGGACCTGATTGCTTTAATGCATTTTTATTCCAGAGATGATGAAATACATTGGAGAATGACATTTACACCACAATTAAGTATTTTTTTCATCTTCAGAGATCTCCCTAAAAGGTTAAATGTTACTAGACTTAACCTCATTCCTAGAATAAATATTATAAGGTAGTTTACCATGTATCTAGTTCCACGGAACAAAACCTAAGAAAATGTTTGGTCATAGAAAGCATGCTAGCCGCCTCCAATACATGACCTCCAAACATGTATCTCTTCTCACAACCAATCCCAATCACAAGCACAATCCCAAATCCCCTCCCTTAGTTGTAACAATGTTTTTATTGGGTACCTCCTCTACCCTTCCTTCAATTTCCATGACCCTAGAGTTAAACTATCAACAACATATTTCAACATTCCAGTAGCACAAAACAAATCAAACCCAACTATCAACTTAGATTAAACCCTAACTAATTAATCCTACAAAAATAAGTAAGGAATACAATGGAGTAAGAGACAATTACCTTTAAATAAGAAATAATTTCAACCAAAAATAACCAAGAACCAAAATCACTAGAGGACGACATAGCTCACTTGAGGATGATGGAGCGAGGGGAAGCGCAATGACAAAATCACTGAAATGGGATAGGTGGCCTAGGTTTGTAGTAGTGATGGTGATTAGGATGATGACAGGTGCTTTAGCAATGACGTCTTGGGTCAGATGTTGTGCACAATATAGAGGACTCCGATGACAGTTACAGTGCACGTGAGGAAAAGAAAAGAAAAGAAAATGGTGATCGATTTCTACTGCAGGAAAGATAGACGTGTGAGATTTTATATATTATTTGGATATATAATAACCAAAATGGATTCTACAGTGGTTAAAGAACTATTGTGTTTATTTCTTTTACCCGTCGTTGTTGAGCGTATTTTACAACGGGTATAAAATCGTTGTCATTATCTAATTTACCCATTGTTGTTTATATCAATTTACAACAGCTGTATACCTGTTATCTTTATACTCTTTACCCATGATTGTTTAATTTATTTACATTGGTACATATACCCATTGCCATTTCTCTACTTTACCATTATAAGATTGAGCCTGGTAACCATACTTCTAATTTTTAGATATTTCACAATGATAGTATAATATTAACCGTTGTTAGATATACTTTACAATAACACTAACTATGAACCATTACCTTTTATGCGTTATCTAAAACAACTTTTTTAGTAGTGATATTCATTGGTGAGTATCATATATAATACATCATACATTTATAATACAAATATGATACAACCATCACTATAAAGATCAAGATTCATCATTCCAAAAACTAACATTCATCAGTTTAAATGGTAACATTCATTATTGATTATTTGAGTATGATTTGTAATACATCATTTATTTGTAATAAAGACATGTTACTTTCATCATTATAAATACCAGCATTCATTGTTTTGAACCCTTAAATCATCATCTTGAATGTTAACATTCTTCAGTGAATATAGTATGCAATATACCATACATTTGAAATAAAGATATATTGCATTCATCATTGTAAATACCGGTGTTTAGTGTCTCGAACATTTACATTCACAATTTTGAATGACATTCATTAGTGAATATGATATGCAATACATCATACATTTGTAATAAAGACATTACACTTATTACTCTAAAGACAACATTCATTGTATAGAATACTTAGATTTACCAGTTTAAATGTTAAAATTCATCGATATATATGATAAGCAATACATCATACATTTGTAATAAAGGCATATAATAGTTATGTTTGTAAAGGCCAACATTAGTGTTTCAAACATTGTTCACCACTTGTATTGTTAACATTCATCAATGAATATGTTGTGCAATACATCATCCATATGTGATAAAGACGTATTACATTCATCATTTGTAACAAAGTTGGCACCTAAATTTATTGTCTTTATTTTTAGCACAAACATGCACCCATACCAAGCCAAAAGGGACGAAATCTACCAAGACACACAGTTTCTATGGCGGAGAGCCAATAATTTATGGAAGAAGAAGTATTGTTGTGGCATACCTTTTGTTCGTTGGCATTCTCTCAAGGACGTGTTCAACCAACAACTAATAGGGAAACACCACCACCAACATGAGGGTCTTCAAGTGTCTAGGTTGTTTGTCTTCAATAATTGCATTGTTTTTTTTTTTCAAAAGGAATAAGATGACGTCAAAATATTTTGGATAGAGCTTGAAGATGACCGAAGCTTTTGAAGAGAGATGATAAAATGAGTATCAGTTTGGTTTGAAAAGTCTAACATTACACTCTTAATCAACAAAGAAGTGGAGTGGTTCTTTTAGGGTTGGTTTAGGTATTGTGTATTAACATAGTGGGTAAAGAAAAGGAGGGAATAATATTAAATGGGGTTAAGGGTAAAAAGGTCATTTAGCATGGTATTTTTATAATTAATTTTTGAAATCTAACACTTAATCAATGGTTATCATTCTTACAAGCTTATATGGTGTGATACCTCTTGAAAACATGCTTATTTGGTGTGTTTTAAGGAACTCAGAATTATATTATATATTTTGTACAAATTCAAGGTTATATGGTGTAATTTTTCAATGTTAATATATGGCATGATATGATGTCAATCAAACAAGCCAACATTCTAATTAGTGGCGGTAGACCTAGGGTGTTACCAAAAGATTTGGGATTAATAAAATTCAATCCAAAAGTATATATGGTATTTTGTTGATTACTTCAACAATATGCCATAATGTTTTTTTTGTGTTAAGTTTTTGAAATTTATTTATTTTTGTACTGTAAACTTTAATAATAATATTTTTATCAAACATACTCTCGGTATAATCTAGGCGTAAACTATGTATAATGAACCCGGAACGAAGCAAATGGAAACGTCATTTTATACAGTTACTACTATTTATCCGCACAAATTAAATCTGGCATGAGATACATATATATGGACGTCAAACGTTACGAGGAGGGTTTACGGTAGAAGATAGAGAGACAACCGCTTCTCCGACAGTCAAGTAAAGGAAGCTGGGCTTTAACAATTCTTGAGCTTCATCGGCTCGCTGTAATTTATCCATCACTTCACCGAGTGGGTTAACAAGTACAACCTGCGACATATATGATGCACACAGTAATAGTAAATAATAGTTAAGGTAGCCGATTCTGAGGGTAGCAGTTGAGTGGCCTATGTATGTAAATGTACTACCATCCTTCCTATCTCGCTCGATCGCTTTCTTTCTTTATATGATTAGAAAGAAGCTAGAGTTAATTAATTACCTCAACGCCTTTCTTCTGCATGCTCCTTTTCAACTCGATCAAGAACGAGACTCCGCTAGTATCAATGGCGCTCACAGCTGAAAAATCAACCGTATCGACCACCATCATCCATCAATTAATTGGTTTTATCTATCTTTATGATCTATGCATGTATATGTATATAATTAAGCACGCAAATATATATATAGACACACGAACCAGATAGCTCAAGAATCAAGAATCCAATGCTCGGATGCTTGTTACTTTCCTCTTCCTGCACTTGATCATAGTCTTCAATCCAGCGTGAAATCCTTCAATTAAACCAAAACAGTGATTTAGTGCGTGGGATATGTATACATATGTATATATAGACACACACACACACACAAAAAAAAAAAATTAATCACAATCTATAGGATCCAGTACGTACGGAGGTGAAAAATTAGTACCTTTCATTCAGATATGTAGTATTGGTAAAGTTGATAGCAGCCTCAATACTGAGAATGAGGAACCCGGGCACCCTAACAGCATCCTTATACTGATGTGTGTTACGGTATATATCTGTGCCAGGTATGTTGCCCAACACCACTGTTTTTGGTCTAGTCATTTGCATCAGCACTTTAAAAATCGACAATCCAACCTGCCATAAGAACACACGCCAGTTAAAAAATTAAACCTTGTTTGTAACCAATAATATATATAATATATATAGGCTGAAACACCGGCAGTTCATTGTTGAAGATCCAACTCATAAATATCATAGTCCAGCGTTTTAGGCCGAGGGTACCGCAGACAGGAGACCTCCGATCCAGATCTCCCTATAATTTAAAATAAGAACATATATATCGGTGGACATACCGCGATGGCTAGGCCTTCTTGGACGGAGATGAAGATGACACCAAAGAAGGCACAGATAGTGACCAAGAAGTCGTACTTATCAACCTTCCATATTTGACAAGCAGCAGGGATGTCTATAAGGCCAACAACCGCAGTAACTATGATGGCACCTAAGACCACATTCGGCGTGTACCGGAAGAGCGGCATGAGAAAGAGTAAGGCGACCATCACCGTAACCGACATCACTATATTAGACAGCGCGGTCTTTGCTCCGGCATTATGATTCACAGCCGAACGGGAGAAGGCGCCGGTGGTAACGTAGCAGGAAGTGGAAGAGCCAACCATGTTCATCAAACCTATTGCTATCATCTCTTTGTTTCCGTCCACTTTGTAGTTGCGTAAGGCAGCAAATGTTCTTGCCACCGCGATCCCTTCCTGCAGTCGGCCGGTTCCGTTTATCAATCGATCATCATATACATATAGATGCAATGGAGCGAGATCATGCATGACCGCACCGGTAAGATATATATATATATATATAGTGGATGAAAATGATGGCCGGGCTTACGGTGAGGGAAATGATGCCGGTAACAAGTCCGGTCTTGATCACGAGACCGAGGTGGCTTCCATGAAAATGTAACATGTTCCATGAAGGGGGATTCAATCCTTCTTGCAGTTTTCCAATCTATAGTATAGATAGAAAGAGAGATGGGGGGGGGGGGGGAGGAGGAAGATTAGGTTAGGTGGCGAATGAACAAAATCATGGAGAGTACGACCGGGCATATGCATAGCTCACCACACTGATGCCATGGTGTTGGGCCTTAAACGCAAAAACAAAGAGCGTCGAGGCCGCTACTGACATAAGAGGAGCTCCGGCTGAAATCCAAAACAGCCTTGGTTTCTTGATACTCTGCATTCATAGTTTTCAATCAGTTGATGATCATAGGAGCTGAGCTACCTTTAAAGGCACGTACTTAACTCCAGTCATGTAATAATCGATCACAATTATTCATCCCATTTTATTTATTTATTTTCCTTTGCTTCTTTCCTGATAATGCATAATATATATATAACGCAGAGTCTTGGTGTACAAGTCCCCTCGCGGTCATCTTCCATAAAAGGCCAAAAAAAAGCGGGGCAAGTATCAAAAAAATACAAATGAAGCAGGGTATGTTGTCCGAAGCTAACAAATTTCTGTTATCCCGTTGCCTAGCTTCCCTGAAAATATGCTTCATCCTCAAATCACAGTTAATCATGATGGAAATAATAATAAGGCCCATAAATTGCTTCCACATTATGATCATCACTCTAGTGGACTAGTAGTTTTTTTTTTCAAGTGATTGATGATAGCCCATTTGCACTCACTAACGAAGGCCCATAAATTGTCTGTTCATCATGTTTTTTTTTATTGTTTGTTGTGTTACTGTGTGAAGCAACTAGCTGGGCAGATTTGCACACGAGGGCACGGGTGTCAAACTGGAAGACAGAACAGACAGTATAAAAGGCAGACGGAAAGCAGGAAGCATGGAGTATGTAATACGACGTACCACGTGCCTCGTTCCGAGTAGGAAAACAAGGAAGAAAACCCCCATCAGGATAGTTTGCCACGACCACTGCGATTTTTAATAAAACAATCATTCTATGATCATTATCATGATATATATATACATATATAATAAATGATATGTCAAGAAAAATCCAGAGAGGAGGAAGGCAGGGCAACGATGCTTATCCGAAAATAAAAAGAAATGAAAAAAAAAATGGCGAAAGATTGAAGTGACGTTGGGTGATTCGTAAAGTAAGAGCGTGGGGTGTGTGGGGGCTAAGTAGGAGTATATTGATAATTGATGTGAAAGAGAGCATTAACAAAGCCATCGACGATCCATATGTTTAGATAGATGTAGATCCAATTCCAAGTCAATCATTTGATGCCCACTACGAGATCACCAAAACAAAGATGGTTTGTGTAAACTTAGAGTGCCTATGGGTCTCTTAGTGACTTATCATTTTCATCAAATTACATACCATAAATAGTGCAAGTATCTATAAATAGTATAACAATAATGTTGGTTTCTGATAGGATTGACGGCGACGTCAAAGTCAAACTTATTTTATTATAAGATGAATAATATAACTATTTTAAAATGATATATATTTTGATTAAAAAGAAGTTGCTCTTTTTTGTTTGTTTGTTCTTAATAAATGGAGAGTCGACTATTTTTTTAAGGTCCAACTTAATTCTCCCTATCATAAACTTTATTTTAGATTAGGTCAAGCCGAAAAGCTATATATAGCCTACCGATGATAGGTTGGTATTTTTTAAATATATATATATATAGTGTTTGATATGATTTAAAATAACTAAAAAATATTTATATATAATGATAAGAAGAAGAAGAAAAAAAAAAGATGAAGATTATAAACAGTTGGCTTACACCATCATTTTATGCTTTTTAAAGACCGGTTCATATGGTAGTAACAAAGTTATTTATTTTATTCATAGTGGAAATTACTTCATTAGTATTACTTGATAACCTGTCACTTTTTTTCCACCCCTCTCTCGATCGATCGAAAAGTCAGGGAATCGATCACTAATTTGGCGACTCTTCATTTACTGTGTTATCGCACAAATTAATCAATCATTATTTACTGCATATATACGACATTTAATTTAAATTTGTTTTTAATTTCATAATCTCTCCTAATTAATATCCTCCCTGTAATGAAATACAGAAAGGGTCCTCCGATCGATGACCGGCGACGCATGAGAGCTAGTATTGCGTGGGTACGAGTCACTAAAGCTTCCAATCTTTCATCACTTTCATTCCCCATGGCCGTCTTTCCCTTGCCATGCAACGCCGTCAAGGACACAAATCTAAATTGTATGTAATAAAAAGATTATATGGATGCTAGAATTCGAGGGATTTTTATTTATTTATTTATTCTTAGTTGATGCTAAAAGCAGTGGAGACAAAACTCGGTCGTATTCGTATACATGAGCTGAAATGAGGAATTTAATTATGGGATAAGAAGAGAGGTGCTTTACTTTCATTTGCATGTCTAAATATCCAAATGGAATTTAAAAAAAGAGAGCGAAGACGGAGGTGAGCCTTATGATTTGGTCCACATATATATATATATATAATATATATAACCAAAAAAAAAAGGTGGAAAGGGGTGATCTTGAAATTTACCTCATTCGTCTTGTGGAAGACAGAGCTCAAGACGGGGACCAAACCCATCTGTTTAGTAAAATGTACGATCCCAAGGAGGGCCTTGAGTTGCTGGAGGGATACAATAATGGCAGCTCCAGCCATAAACCCAATTAAAGTAGCCCTGGATAGAAAATCAATTATGAACCCGAGCCTGCAAATGCAGAGTCATTAGCTATAATTAATGAACGAGTAACACTAGTATTGCTGGCTTATAATACGATCGATCATCGCATCCGTGTGAAGAATAAATTGCCTTAGAATGCCGAGAGAAGCTTGGAAAAGGCCGGCGAAGAAGGTAGAGGTGAAGGCGAGCTGAAGGAACAAGAGGGAGTCCTCGGTTGGGGACACCTGCTGCGAGAGCATTGATCCCATAAGAAGTGAGGCGATGGAGACGGGGCCTACCGCCAAGTCCTTGGAGCTCCCCAGTACGGCGTACACTAAGGGAGGAACGAAGCTTGAATCTGCAGCCATTGATTAGTGCTACTGTGAGGATTAGTTGATCACGGGCCAGGACAGGATCCATAAAAGAAATGAAATGAAAATCAATCCAGAGAATGGAGAAGTCGTAAACTCACAGAGACCCACAATGGGTGGCAGATTAGCAAGCTCAGCGTAGCTGATACCCTGTTTGTTTTGTAGTAATCAAACCCACGGAAAAATGATTCAAATCAAATGCTTTTATTATTATTATTATTACTGCTTTTCTTTTACAATAAAAAAAAAATAGTAGAAAGGAAAAAGGGGAGAAGAAAAAGGTACGAGCGTCTGTCCCAAATTATTACTATTTCATATTTTGGATGCAAAGAAGAAAACAGAGAGAGTGCAATGAACCTGAGGAATGGCTAAGCTGGCAATGGTGAGGCCAGCAACAACATCCGACTTAAAGAGCTTGAGGGTATAATTAGGACCCCAATGAAGTACGGGAAATATATACTGAGCTCCGAGGAGCCATTTCCTCTTCGTAGATTGTCCCCTGAACTGGCGTAGAGGGTCGTCCGGGAATAGAGTCTCTTTTACGCAGCTGCTTAGCTTCTGTACGGTGCTCCTCGGCGGCGGCGGCACAACTCTGTGAGCCTCCAAGCTTATTTCTATGCAATGATTGCTTGAAGCTCGGGGCATCATCATGTTGTCGCCGTCGTTGTGGCTGCTTGTAGTACTATTATTAGGTTCCATGGGAAGGGGAAAGGAAAGGAAAGGAGAATGGGGGGGGGGGCGCGGAAGTGAGGATAGTAACGGGATCGAATGAATGGGAAGTTTTCCCTATTTTGTTTTCTTCTGGTGGTTCAATGGATGGAGGGTGGGTGCAATATCAACCCGTGTGTATGTCCGGATATTAATATATATGTATATATAAATAACCGATTGGGCAAGTGATTTATTTATACTGAGATCAGCTGATCGGGGTACATTTGATCATAAGCTGGAATTCCTTTGTATATTATATGTTATATGTTGATAAGTATTAAAGGCTTAGTTTATAAATAAATCAATAAAAAAGTAAAATAAAATATGATGGTAATTAATGATGTAAAAAGTACCCTAGAATCTCATCTGGGAGTGGCCCCACAGTCAACTTGGGTCAATCAGTCTGTATGTGAGACAAAAAGGGACACTGTAGTTCGATTGATTAGAATAAGAGAGAGAGAGAGAGAGGCAGGTAGGTAACTAGGGAGCCAGGCAGGTTGGGAGGGAGAGAGAAATTCATGTCAGGCCGAAGCCCAATCTTATCGTCTACATGAGATGTACTACCGTGCTCTGCTTCTTCTTCTCCTTTTTGTATTTTTTTTTCTTTTTTCTTTTTACCTCGGCCGGAGGGAGTCGGTCGGTCCACCCCCTCATTTCTCTCTCTTCTTTTTTGTTCTCGTTATTTGTTTTGTTTTGGCAGAGAACATGATTTATGTCGTCAACTTTAGGATTTAAGACGGTGTTATTTATTTAGGTCGTGATTGGCATAATAAGTTTGGGGGGGGGCATACGGTTTTATTTATTCAACGGAAGTTGTAGATTAGATCAAGAAAATCTATAGGCCAGCAAGAAGAAGTTACATGATGATATTATCTATAAAAGGAACCGAAAGTAAATTTAAATTACCGTATAGATATATTATAATTACGGTAAAAATGTTGTAATAGTCCAAGTTAAAATCTTGGTCCCTCCGTCCGGTAAGTGATCCTATAATTAATGATTGTAATACGTTACCCGATCTAATGTACTTACTTTGTCAGCCGCATCTTGGTCAAATCCCCCCCTTCTTAAAGCTTTCGGAGGGAGGGCTTAGTATTTCATTAAAATCCATCAGCATTTTTCTCCGGAGGGATATCGGCGCCGGACGGTCGGTGAGGAAATTCGAGAAACTGTAGTCTCGGAAGGGGGCGTGAGGTTGCTATGAATGAATATTAAGCGACGGCGGGCGAACGAGCGGCTGCCGTGAGCCGGAAACGGTGTTTTCGAAGGTCGTTTGTTTGGGGGAAATGGTGCTTTTAAGCTGTCGGAGTCTATTAGTTAAATCAGAATGCAGGTGCGGATAGAATCTAGAGATAAATGATAGAAGAGCCAGTATGATTTTTTTTTATTTTTTTTATGATGATGATGATTCGCCGGTATGTTTTCTCTGTAAAGTTTTTTTGTCGTGTTTTGGCCGAAAATCCAGCTTTCCCCGTACTCTGACGCCGCGAGAAAAGCAGTAGAAAAAGACTGGTCCCGTAAAGAATTGAGTTTTTTTTTGTTGTGCGGTTGGTTTTGCTTGAAAAATTCAATTATGCTTTCGTGTTCTCCGTAGTCAAAATGATTTCAAACTTTGCGGACATTTGATTTATCCCTCCACTTATTGTCCGGCTTCCGAGGAATGACGGCACGGCACGCCCGCATGGGCACTCCGATTCGTCCGAAATCGATCGGGTATTTCTTAAATCCACAGAAAGTATGGATTGCTATTTTTACACGCTAATTATATGGACGAGGAAAGAATGAGAGAATCCTGGAACGATTTTGTACGTCTGAGAAATATTTTCTTTGCTCGGATTGGATAGGTTGATGATGATATTGGCAGACCCACCCCCCCCCCCCCCGGGGCCTTTTTTTTTTTCTTTAGGGGGGTGGGGAGGGGGCAGCACTACACCGGTAGTCGACTGATTTCGGCTGTCCAGCATTGAAGGACGGTGCCCGTGCCTTATTTATGGTATGCACATGGATGCGTGCAACCATGCACCCATTTGGCGTGAAAGTGACCCGTACCAAACGATTAGGATGCAACGTAATGAAACATGTTCCTAAAGCAGCACCCCAATTATGTTTAATCGAGTAACTCCATCTCGCATAGAGAGCGCGTTGTGTTATGCTCGATAGGTTATGGGTTCAAGCGCCACCGGGCTCATCATGTGAATTTTATTTTTTCCCATGTCGGTCCTCCTAAGACGCACGAGCCCTTGCAATGGATGTCTCTTCTCCAGAAATGAAATATAAACCCACGACCTCTGACATAAGGATAAGCTAAACCGGATGGCTATTGATAAGGTTATTGAAATCTTCACTTGAGGATGCATCGTTTTCCCAATCCAAATCTTATCCCCCTTCACCATACCACCCATCAAAACACTTTTCCTAAGAATACAAAACAACTTAACCCTAACTAGTTTAACCACTACCAAAAGACCCATATAGATCACCATAGAGGAGCAGAGAGGCGCATGCACAGGGACGAAGCCAGGATAAAAAAATCCATAGGGTCCTAATAAATAACTAAATATAAAATAATAACAATAATAATAATAATATATTTAATATTATCCATAATTATATATATATATTCGTTTATAATTGTACTCAATTTCATATGTGGCAATTCCGCCAAGATCTCTTCGTTAGTTGGGGAAGAATCCGCACGAATCGGATTTTTTGAGGAACTTATTGAGAGAGAATTGGATTTGGTTAGACAATGTGTGGTTGGTAAACAATGATCGGTTTTTTAGCAAGGTACGGAATGTATTGTCAAATATTCAATATGATTCTACAAGATCTAGTTTCGTTCAAGTAACGGATTCTAGCCAATTGAAAGGATCTTCTGATCAATCTAGAGATCATTTTGATTCCATTAGTAATGCGGATTTGGAATATCGCACATTGATAGGTTTCATATTTTAAAAGCAAGCTATAATAGTCTCATTACTAATGGTATCGAATATATCTTTTTCTATATATAACATTAAACAATTACACAATAATGAACTACTTCTTATAGCCAAACTAATTCATACCATACTAATTCGAAATTAACATAACCTAATTCAAAAATATACAATAATCAACTAATTAACATACAAACTATTCCAATTTCCAAATTCACGTATTCACAATAAAATCAAAAATAAAAATATAAACTAATTCAATTAACAAAAATACTCAATTAAATTAAAATTACACAATAATGAACTAATTCTTATAGCCAAACTAATTCATACTATACTAATTCAAAATTTACATAACCTAATTCAAAAATATACAATAATCAACTAATTAACATACAAACTATTCCAATTTCTAAATTCACATATTCACAATAAAATCAGAAACAAAAATACAAACTATTTCAATTAACAAAAATACTTAACTAAATCAAAATTACACAATAATGAACTAATTCTTATAGCCATACTAATTCAAAATTAACATAACCTAATTCAAAAATATACCATAATCAACTAATTAACATACAAAGTATTCCAATTTCCAAATTCACATATTCACAATAAAATCAGAAATAAAAACACAAAATAATTCAATTAACAAAAATTAAATTAGATTTCATCTTAAAAAAAAAAACTCACCCTCTCAATTTGTCTGGCTCTCGGTCTGCTAGCTTGCTAATGCTGGATGGTGCCTGTTGAGACAGACAGGGATGGTCGGCGGGCTGCGACTGGGGTGCACCGTGCAAGGCTTCGAGCAGGGCAGCGACGGAGGGGCCGAGAGGTGCGACCATGGCTGAACTGCTAAAGGCAGCACCGCAGCAACTAATAGGGTTATTCCGAGAAGCTGAGAAGCTGCGGTGGACGCCTGGGCCTGGCGGCCAGCAGTCCTAGGCATGGCGCGGTGGCGGCTGGTGGGTTAGGGTTATTCCGAATAGGAGCTGAAGACCGAGGCAAAGAGAAGCTGGAGCCTGGACCTGGAGCTGGAGGGCTGGGGTCGGGCAGGAGTGGGACAAAGTGCGAATCGAAGAAGCAGTGAAGCACGCCCTGCACAGTCGCACAGACACACTCTCACTGCTTCACACAAAAAAACAGAAGTTGAAAAATAAGAGGCAAAACCAAGGTTTGAACCCAGGACCCCAGGCTTCCCCTAATATTATTCATCCCTCTTTACCCACTACTCTAGAAACGTTTTCAGTCATATTTGTTGTATATAAAATATATAATTTTAAAAATCCATGGGGTCAAGCGACCCCATCTACTCTGAATTGGCTTCGTCCATGCGCATGCATGAAGCAAGATTGTCGGACACGCAAGTAGGTGGACATTCGTTCACTATTTTCATGGATAACCTGTCAAAAGACATCTCTGTGGGGGAAGTCCAAGATGTATTTGCAGTGGTCGGGAAGGTGGTAGATGTTTTCATTAGGAGGAAGGAGAGAAGAAACTCAAGTATGCGGTTTGGTTTCATTCGATATGCAAGAGAATGTGAGGCGAAAGAGGCGGTGAGGAAGATCCACAATATGCTACTACATAGACTTCGACTCTATGTGCACAAGGCTTTGTTTGGAAGGGAGCAAAGGGTGAAAAGACAGTCCCGAGAGCCAGCGAGAAAAAAAAATGGAAGGCTTGGAGTAGGAAGGGGGAACGAATGCAACAAAGGAATCTCGGACTTCTGCTATCATGGTTAGAGGATCTAGATATCCTACTCAGCATCAGCAACAATGTAAGATGAATCTACAACAAGACAAGGAGGCAGTGGAGTGGCTCGAACGAAGTGTTGTTGTGGAATCCTATCAACCGTTATTGCCGGAGATTGTTGTGCCAAAACTAATGCAGGATTGGATCCATGCTATAAAGGTACGAGATTTTGACCGATTTAAATTTATGATTACCAATGAATCAAAGGAAGATTGTTGTACAGCCATGGAGGAGGACAGTCTGTTGTTCGATCATTTCCCAGTGGTAAGGGGGATGGAGGAGGGAGGAAGCTTGCATGTTGCGTAGAATCTGGGTGGAGATAAGAGGTCTTCCTCTGGTGGTTTGGAGGGAGGATGTCTTGTGATCCTTGGTGGCTTCGGTGGGTGCGTTGGAAGGAGGAGGGGGATTATGGGATATCCTTGGAAGCAACAAGGGTGTTGTTAGATACTCACCACTTGGACAACGTCCATAAGAGAGTAGAGGTGAGGTTTAGAGATTCCATAGTGCTAGTGGTGATCAAAGAAGTTGGACATAATTATCTTCCTTAGCAAAATTCAAACAAAACTGCACCAAAAGAACTCCTAGAATGCTCGAAGGTCGGGGAGGAAAGCCGATGAAAGTCACCTCCGAGAAGTTTTGCGGGGAAGGACTTGAGTATCTCAAGCAGTGTAAGTGTGCAGGGATCACCGCACATGGTAAAGCAAGACACGAGATCTAAGAGTTTTTGGTGTGGGGAAGAGGAAGAGCCATGCATGCAAGGGACGGGTGACGATTGCATAGCAATGGCTCGATGGTTGAGGTGTAATAGCCTGGATTGGTATGATAGGCTAATAGGAGGGGAGATAGGGGAATTGAATACTGGACAGTTTATCAAAGGGGATAATTATGAGCAAGAGAAAAGGGTGGGAGTGCAGCGGTCAGGGGAATTATTGGCGGCCAAGCAAAATGGTTGGACAGGTGGCTGGTTGGCTGGAGATGTTAGGTTGTCGTGTGGGAAGATGAATGGGTAGCAGGTCGGTCGTAAAGGTGAGAAGAATATTGGCTGGGAGTCTCAACAAACAGGAGGGAGTTGCAGCTCGAGAAGTGTTTCAACAATCAAGGTGACTTTGGTGAACATGGGGCTACAGAGAAAAACAACATGAAGCCCTATGTTCTCAAGGGGATGGGGCGAAGAGGAGTTATTGGAACATATGGGGAATATGAAAAAAAAACCGGAAAAGATACGGTGATGGAAGTTTTAGTGAAGGGAGTGCATGATGCTCAACTAAGGGCATGTTTGGATATCATAGTTTCTCTGGGAGAAGGCAGTAAAAGGAATCAAATGTGTTGTTTGGCGAGTGGGGAAGAAGGAAAGGCGGGAATGATGGTTGAAAAGAAAACAAAGGAAGGGGAGAAAAATGGGGGTTGTGTGGAGTATGGGAAAAGGAGGAGTAGAGTGGAAGTATAGGGAAATGGGGGTGAAATGGATGAGGATATTGAGAGTAGAAGGACATGTTTGGGGAGTGGGAAGGGAGAGGAGTCTGGATCGGAACACACGTAGTTTGCAGGTGTGGCCCATGATTTCGAAGAAGAAAAGAGGTTGATTGGTAATCGGAGGAGGAAAGTGAGCTCCAAAAGGAGTTAGATCATATGGTAGGGGTTTTGTGGCTTAGGAAGGCAGATTGGTAGGGAAATCGAAGTATAGGAGTCTCAAGAATCCATAAAGGAGCCCCCTCTAGGTTTTGAGAGTAGAGGGGTGAATTTACATAGAATATACAAGAAAGAAGCTGGGGAAAAGGTGATAGAAGAAAAGGAGAGAAGTATGGAGGAAGAAGATTTGGTAAAAGCAAAGGAAACGTGGCATTTTGGAAAGGCACTCGAGCTAACCTCTAGGGGGGAAATAAAATGTGAAGAGAGGTTGTTTAAACTAAGAAGAAGTACGAGGAAGATCAGGAAAAGGATAACATAAGTGGATGATGATATTGTGGAGTAGGAGTAAGTTGGATACGTTTTTTTATGATCATCATTAGTTGGAACATAAGGGGGATTAGTGCTTGGGGTAAAATATCTAGTATTCATGGCTTGTTAGCGAAGGAACAACCTTGGATTTGCGGTCTGGTTGAAATAAAACATCACTTGTTGAAGGAATCTTGGAAGAATAAGGTATGGAGAGGTAGCTCAATTGAATGGAGAGAATCTGTTGCTCAGGGTAGGAGTGGAGGCTTGATTATCGGTTGAGACTCACAATTTTTTACTTTGAAAAATTTTAGAAATGGAAGTAGATGGATCTTGATTGAGGGAATTCTAGGGCTGAAGTTTTTTTAATGTGGTGTGATACTTGTTTATGGGTTCTCGGATAGAAGAGAAAGGAAGGCCCTCTGAGAGGAATTATGGGATGTGGGCAAACATTGTAATAGACCACTTTTAGTTATGGGGGATTTTAATGAGGCTAGATGCCAGGAGGAAAGAAAAGGGGGTTAGATGGACCCTCAAAGTGTAAAAGATTTCAACAAGTGGATCGATAAGATGGGCCTTCTTGACTTCAAACCAGCAAACTTGAAGTTCTCGTGGCGCAAAGCAGACCCAGCTAGTCTTTTGGACAGATTTATCATTAGTCCCTCTTGGTTGACAAAGTGTCCAAGGCTCTCATGCATAGGGTTAGGAAGATCCTTATTGGACCACAACCCTATATGTCTCATAGTGGAATCTAGCAGGAATGGGAAGAAACCTTTCCGAGCTTAGGATATATGGTTTTCCCATCCTCAGTTTCGTGGTTTTGTTGCGAAGTGTTGGACCAATCTAAAAAGGGGCTCTTGTTAGAGTAGATTAAAGGAAATGAAGGGTTTGCTGAGGAAGTAGAATAAAGAGGTGTTTGGGGATTTAGATTTGAGGATTAGTGCACTAGAGATGGAGCTGGCAAAGGTGGATAGTGGTCGACATGATGGAGTATTCAATGAAGTTGAGCTTGCTAGAAGGTCAGCCCTACAGATGCAGCTTTGGAAATGACATAAAATAAAGGAAGACTACTGGACACAGGCATCCAGAATTAGAGGTTTTAGGGATAGAGACAGAAATACAAGGTTCTTTCACACCGTAGCCGTTGTAAGGAAGAAGAAAGCCACCATCAGCAGACTCATAGTAGAGGGGCAAGAGGTCGTTGAACCAACAAGGATCAAGGATATAATCACGTATTTTTTCAGGGATTTGTATAAGCAACCGGATCTTTTAGGTATTAGCATTACTGCTGACGAGTTTCACAAGCTATCGGGAGAGCAAAGGTTGAGGCTGGATAGCATTCCTTGTAGAGAGGATGTCCAGAAGGTGGTTTAGTCGTGCGAGCCATTGAAAGCACCTGGGTATGATGGATATTATATGGGTTTCATTTGAAAGATGTGGAATGTAATTGGGGAAGAGTTCACTAAGGCTGTTCTAGAGTTTTTCAAGACAAGCAGATTACCGAGTGCTCTCAATGCCACTTGGATTACGTTGATTCCCAAAGTGGAAGGAGCGGAGGAAGTTAATAAATTTAGACCAATCAGTTTTGTAGGATGCATCTATAAGGTAATTTCTAAGATTATGGCTAGTAAATTGAAACAAGTGATTAGTGAGCTAGTGAGTGACTCTCAGTCGACCTTTATTGAAGGAATGAGCATTTTGGATGGGGTTTTGGTAGCTAATGAGATAGTTCAGTGGTCTAAAAAGAGGAGAGAGTCAAAAAGTGTAATGTTTAAATTAGACTTTTCAGAAATCCTATGATAGCATCATATAGGAGTTTGTGGATAACATCTTAAGTATTACGAGTTTTGGTAATGTTTTTAGAGCATGGATAAAGGAGAGCATCACGACTACGAGTATTTCGGTCCTTATTAATGTACCCCTACAGAACCTTTCAAGATGGAGAGGGGACTAAGGCAAGGGGACCCCATATCACCTTTTCTTTTCGTCTTAGCAGTGGAGTCCTTTAATTATCTCATCAGAAGAGTTATGGAAAAAGGATTGTTGCAGGGCATTACTGTAACACCCAAAAATTTACTGCTAAAAAATTTCATTTGCAGAGTTAAGCGCGGAAGCTAAAACAATAAAACCAAAGGGTGTTACTGCCACACTTGGTACAAGTCCGGTTTCCTCTACCATTCTCATACCAAATGCTAAGGCTAAAATCATTATTCCACTTAAATTAATATCATGACTACAGAAATCAGAATAGAGAGAACGTTAGATAAATATTATGCTAATTAAAAACGACATTAGCGATTTACAAAACTCAAGAGAGAAAATACAGGAGGACGTGAGGGTCCAAATACAATTGGAAATAAGATAGCAAAAGAAACACCGGATAGTCCTACGCTTCCAAATATGAACTATAAGCATTTGACTAAGCTCAGACGCTGACCTGCAAAGTCCACTGCCCATTGAATAGATAGAGCCCACGAAAATGAACCCTTTAGTACTACGGTACTCAACAACCCTTTATACCAAACTAATATGATAAATCAGCATGGAACACATGCAAGGCATACAATTAACATGGTATAATACATATACATATACATACGATGATTGAGATATACTAATAATTTAGATAATCAAATTCTATCAAGGTCACGTACTACTCATATTCATTCATCTAAAATAACTGAACTTATTAGCGATACTCTCTGAAGCAACAATTAAAACCCAACTTCAGCATAAATTCATGTCTCAACATAAATCCCAACCAATTACATACATTACAGGTATGCTCACAAGTACAACATAATAAAAATTCCACGACATCATAGGTATACTCACAAACATAATACCAACACAGGTAGGCATAAAGGCTACTACCAAATCTACAGGTAGGCACAAAAGCTGCTACCAAAACTATAGAAAACCTCAGGTAGGTACGAAGGCTACTACTGAAACCACAGGTAGGCACGAAGGCTACTACCGAAACCTCAGGTAGGCATGAAGGCTGCCACCAAAACCACAGATAGACACAAAGGCTGCTACCCAATAATATAATAATCTGATAATCATTATTTCTATCAAATCATATCATTTCCATTTTTATTTACTTTATCAAGGGGAGATCAATCAACCTAGAAACACAAAGGTACTCCAGTCATACCGGTGCACCAAGGTAACACAATATCCTACCAACTATCAACCTAAGGACGCAAAGGTACCTTGGTTGCACTGGTACACGAAGGTAACACATTACCCTACCGACAAGGGCACCTAATCTATAAGTATGTATACCCCCTATTAGTCCACAGAACATAATAGAGTAAGATGTAGGGCCTGACTGAGGCACTAAGGCACACCAGCAAAAATCCAATGTCAACCATGGGCTAAACCATGTCCTTAAGGTAGCGAACCCTAGGAGCCACCATTCTTGATCTCGAGGTCTTTCACTTTAAGTATTAGTATTTTATTAAGGTGACCATGAAATCGCATATAATACAGATAAATCAAGTTTCCATACTTAACCGTTTTTGTTTATTTCTAATCATCCAAGACAACCACAATCAAGGTCAATATCAAAGCCAATATTAATATATATTAAGGCCATCCTAGGCTCAATTATTCACATCTGGACACTTTAGGTCAAAAAAGACCAAAATACCCCTAAGGCTAGAAATTCCCAGATTATCATCTATTTAAAAACTAATTTCATTTTATTTATTCATTTGCCATAAAAAGGCTAAAACACCATAATTAAATAATTCATTACATAATTTAAATTATCAAATATGTCAAATAACCATTTTGCCCTTATACATAATTTTGCACATAAAATCCTTTTCCACACCTTTAATCCATCCAAAACACATACTCATATACTCAACAACAACTAATACATATTATATATTATTTTCAAGATAAATATCATAATACATAAAAATGACTGAATTGCCCTTAGGGCACACATCTATAATAATTATTCCATAATTATATCTAAGCATGCTCAACCTATTATTTTATACATAATTATCATACAAATTATTTTTCTGACATAGTAATCATTTTGATCGCACATTCATACTCGATATATTTTATATCAGATAATATGCTTATTTTTCTAATTTTCATGATAACAATTAATAATACATAATTATATCGTAATAAATTATATTTAACATATTTCATACACCAAAAAATCCTAATGTACTATCATGAAATATTTATAATTTTAGTAGGGTATAACAGTTACCTCAATTCCAGCAAAAATACAAAAATAGCGGTATCCTACTAAAGTTATCGGATCCCGCTAATCAACCCTTTGTACCTAAAAATAATACCAAAATTACCAATTAATATCTATCAAGTAAAATATTAATTATAATAATAAAATATTTATTTTTTAAAAATTATTAAAATACCCTTACATTTAATATATATACCAAAATTTTATTAAAACACACACACTCACTTACGCTGCATGCACGCAGCGTGAGGAGGGAGAGCTGCAAGGGCTAGTCGGGTGGCTCGGTTAGAGTGCAGGGGGAGAAGGGAAGGGCTACGAATGGGGTGGTGCTGGTCAGCTACGGTGGTGGTGGTTTTGATAGGTTGCTCGGTGGTGGCTGGTTGGGAAGGAAGGTGCGAGCAGGGTGGCTAGGTGTCGTGCGGTTGGGGTGTAAAGCTGGGGATCGAAGGGGAAGAGAAAGGAAGGGGTAGGGGGCTACATGTAATGGGCGGGTAGGCGGACGAAACGGAGAGGAGATGGGATGGTGGGATGGCGGTTGTTTGGGTGTTGCATACGGTACAAGAGAGTGGGGAATGGTGGGATATGTTCGGTGGATGGTGATGGAAGTGTAAGGGGGCACTGGATGAAAAAAAGTAGAGGGAGGAGGCTAGTGCGATGGTGGTCGAAGGCTGGCTTGACGGTGAGTGTTGCAGGGGCTGCTAGAAGCTGGTGGCTGCGGGGAAGGTAGGGAAATGGTGGAGTTGGTGCGCCGGGGTGGAAGCAGGGAGATGGGTGCACGATTGACGATGAGATGAAGAGGGTAGAGTGTGCATGTGTGGTTGCTAGTTCGGGGGTTGTTTGGCGATGGTGGGCGGTTGCTGGGAGGCTACGCTGGAAGGTGGTGGTTCTGCGGGGAGTAGAAGAAGGAAATCAAACAAGAGAAAG
This sequence comes from Tamarix austromongolica, assembly GCA_039764185.1. Classification (NCBI taxonomy): domain Eukaryota; kingdom Viridiplantae; phylum Streptophyta; class Magnoliopsida; order Caryophyllales; family Tamaricaceae; genus Tamarix; species Tamarix austromongolica. The sequence continues at coordinate 81,668,165 of CM077809.1, read as the reverse complement.
GGGAGGAGAATGGGAGGTGGAGGCTGTGCGGGAATGCGCAGTGTATGTTTGCGTTGCTCGAGGAGAATTAGGAGGGGGTTGCTGGTAGGAATAGTGGGTTGGGGGCTACCGAAAAGAACGGAGGAGGGAAAGGGTTGTTTGGTTGGTGGAGTGTATGCGTGTGTGTGCAGAGTGTGTAAGTGTAGTGTGTATATGTCTGTATAAATGCAGAGATGAGGCATGCATATGTATATAAGGCTGAGGATGGGTTAGTCTAAAAATAAGGGAGACAGAAAAATATTCCGGGAAGATATTTGGGGTGAGGTAGAGGGTATAGTAGGGGATAAATTAATAGGATAGGAATTTATTTGTTTAATTTTAGCTTTAATTTGGTAGAAAAATAATTTGGAATAATTTATTTGAATTAGAATAAGTTTTAAAAATAATCGGAAAGAGTAAAATAATTGAAAATAATTCTTAGGAAATTATTTTTGGATTATGGATTAAAATATTATAAATAAAATAATTTAAAATAAGATTTACAGGTAAAAACTAGGATTAATTTAAATAACCTAATTTCTATCAAAATTTTAACCTAATTAAATTTATATTTAAACCTTCGGAATAATGCAAAAAATAATAACACTTTTAAAATTAAATCTCCTAAAATAATAACTTTTAATTAATTATACGATTATTAATTTATAAATAAGATTTTAAAAAATGGGGTATTACAATTACAATGGGAAGAAACAATTGTGAAGTCACGCACTTTCAGTTTGCGGACGGCATGATAATTTTTTGTGGGGCATCTTTAGACAATATCAGGAACTAGAGAAGACTTTTGGATTGTTTCTTTTTATTATCAAGGCTTTGGGTTAATTTTGATAAATCTGAAAGCATTGGTCTGGGTGTGGACGTAAATTTTCAAGTGGAGGCGGCAAATGTTATGAATTGTAAGATTGGAATATTACCTATCAGCTACCTCGGTCTTTCGTTGGGAGCAAATGCTAGAAGAAAAGAAGTATGGAAGCTAGTGATTGAGAAGTTAAAGCAAAGACCGGCGGGTTGGAAGTCGAAGGTCCTATCTAGAGCTAGAAGACTTGTCTTGATCAAAAGTGTCCTAAATAGCTTATTATTGTATTACATGAATCTATTTAAAATCCCCAAGGGGGTGGTGAAGGATATCATTAGCATTCAGAGGAATTTATTATAGAGTAGCAGGGGTGGTAGGCATAGCTTGCCTTTGGTTAAGTGGGACGTGATTCAGAAGCCTAAAGCCTTGGGGGGTTTGGGTTTGGGGGACTTGATTATGAGAAATAATGTTTTGCTTTTCAAATGGTGGTGGAGGTTTTATACTGTAGAGGGAGCATCGTGGAAAATAATTATCTCCTCTATGTACTCGGGAAAGCATTGGGGCTCTCTTGATTTTCTGGATACTCACAGAGGGTGGACACCATGGGGGGATATTGTTCAATCTGGACGAGGGAATCCTATTTCATGTCAGGTATAAAAGTCGAGATTGGTGATGGACAGAGCATCAAATTCTGGTTCGATAACTGGTCAGGGCAAGGAGCATTGAGAGTTTTTTTTTTGCGGCTATTTATGGTGTCAGGACAAAAGGACGAAAAGTTGGTGGATATGGGTGTATGGGAAGGGACACAGTGGATATGGGACTTCAGATGGCGGTGACGTCCTTTTGTCTGGGAGGTGACTCAAGCGGAGCAATTGCATAATATCATTCAATAGTTTCACCTGAGCAAGGATAGACAGCATTCGGTCAGATGGCTTTATGATGCTACGGGAGTTTTCTCTATGATATTGTTTTGTCAAGTGCATTATCAGATAACGACAGAGGCAGATCAGAACCATAGTTTATCAAGTTTATTGTGGAATAGTGTAGCACCTCCGAGGATGACGCTTATGTCATAGTTTGCGGTATAGCATAGGCTCAACACTAGAGACGGACTAGTTAGAATGCGAATTAATGAAGTAAGTGAAGCAAGGTGTCCTTTTTGTGAGCTAGAGGATGAAACGATCAATTATATTTTTCTGCAATGTACTGTGACAGGAAGGATATGGTACGAGGTGTGTGATTGGATCAGCTTCGACTGGGTGATATCACACTCTGTTGATAAGAATGCTCTGGCTTGGCTAGGAGATAGGAGAAAAGGGTTGAGATATAAAATTTGGCAAGCAGCTTTCTTCACAATTATGGGGACCATCTGCGAGTTCAGGAATAAAGCTGTGTTTGATAATCAGAAATTTTGCATTAGATGGATGCTGATGACAATCAAGATGAGAATTGGATTCTGGATTAAGTACAATAAAAAGGAGTTTCCATACAGAATCGAGAAGATAGCTCATAATGTGCAAGCTCTTTTGGGAGTAGGTGCGATTTAGTCTCTCTACTTTCAATGCGCACCTATTGTTGATTAGTTTTGTTTCTCTTTGTTTTCTATCAACTATGAAAAAAAAACATAAGGATAAGCTGTTGGGGGACATTACGCTTTAGCTATGAGTATATTATGTCGATGGCTTATACCCATAGTTTTAAAAATTAGTTTGATAATGAAATTCGTATCATAATTAAGTTAAAAAATATAAAAAATTAAATTATGTATAAATTTAATTAGTTCGGCCGACTGATTTTTAATTAGTTTATCGATTTTTATTGGTTCTCAAATTCTAAAAATTAATACATACAATATAATTAATGACTTGACCGATTCGTGGGTTCATCAGTCTGACCAACCGGACCAATCTGGTTTAAAACTATACTTATACCTCCACGGCTTGCATCAGCACGGTGAACCCTAGGTGCACAATTTGCATATTTCGGGTGCCCATGGATGGAATGCTCGTATTAGACGATGAATGAAGTGGAATACCGATGTCTTCGGCTATTCATTATTTCGTGTGGTCCGCGCATGATTTGGTGCATCTGTCAAACCTTTTTTTTTTTTTTTTTTCTGAAAAATGGACCCAGTGTTTTACGACGATACTTTGTGATAGATTACACTTGAGACGACGTTTATTTCTTGACTAGGAAAGTCGACGAGTCTTATATTCGAGACAAGGAAAGTCTCATCCTGCCAATCTAAAGCGGATGTGGGTTTGAGTTTTTTCTTTTCTTTTCTTTTTTTAATCCGACGGGGTTGGGTCTCTAAATCTAACAACTTCATAACCAAACTTGACCCGCAAAACCAATTTAGATATACATATACATTTATAAACTAGCCAATTATATTATTTTTACGACCCAAAAAGTCGATGTTTGTTGTATTTACCAAAAGTTCCATAGGCAAAATACAACAGCCTGAAGGCAGATACGACATTTTAGGCCAAAATGAGTCTTATTAAATGACAAACGTCTTGTTAAAATGATTTTTTGTTGTTTACAAGAGCATGTGACTAGTGTTATACAAGTATGGAAATGGAAATGAAAAAATGTGGATGAAAACAAATAGAAAAACGATAATCTTTTGAATTATATATTATATTTGTATACATTTTGAAGAAATGGCGGCGCATAAATAAAAATAGAAAATTATTTTTGGAATCGATACAATGGATCAAACAGAGTTTTAGTGCATTAGTGTCAATAACCCATGTCTTATTTAAATTTTATATGTATGTTTTCTTTCAACAAAGTTTGCAAGACAATTTATCAAACGCCCGATTATTAAAAAATTTAGATATCAAAGATTATACAACTTAATAGCCATTTTTATAACACTTTTTCTATCAAGTTGTTTGCCAAAATGTTGGGAGGGGGTTTATGATGCATATGGAAGCATCTCCTCCGATTCATATACTCTCTCCTCATTCCTTTCATCTTTTGGAAAATTTAGAGTAAATATATAAGTTTGATTTGCATATGTGATTCAATTAATTGGTACATAGTTAGGAACTGTGGAGGATCAAACTATGCGTATTTGAATTATATGAGAAATAGTTGACTATTATAAAATTTAAATTTTATAATTTGACATTAAATTAATTTAAGATTAAATTTTAGAGTTTATTTTGGGATTCAATAATTATTAAATTTAAATTCAAAATTTACCATATATATGTTGTCGGTATCTATGAAAGTTTGAATTTAAATATAAACCCTAACCATTAATCATTATCTCATGTGTCTGTAAATAGAGGCATGTGTGGTAGAAAGATGGAGATTTTCCTTCAATCCCATATTCCTTATCTTTATGTCAAAAGTTCCTACATAACTTTTGTAGACATGTAAACCACGGATATCTTTCCTAAACACAATAGTGAATTATTTTAGAAAGACACTAAAATAAAGAAACATCTTCTTTGTATCACAGAAGTTATTTTGTTTAACCCTTAGGTGTTATGTGGTCTAAACTAAAAGAATTATCCAGAACCTTATGCTAGTTCTTACATAATATATCCAATTTCCAAAATTATAACATCACCACCTCTTGTCTTTCCCTCCTTCTTGTGTGTAACAACCACTTATTTTTCTTAACTTGAAATTTTCATTTTGAAAGAACGATAAGAAAGCAGAAGTTGTAAATTGGAGGGGGTTGCTACTTCAGATTTATCATGAGAATAGGTGCCTACATTTACCTGACCCATGACAGATATAAGACCGAGTATGAAAACTAATGATAAATAAGAAGATAACCCACAAACAACCTATAAAATCTCAATACAAGGTTACAAAATCGAATTAAACCGAATAGAACCAAACGCTATAAATCTCAACACGGGACAAAACACCAGAAGCTCCACTCTTTAGTACAAAAGTACTAAATAAACACACCTAACTCAGAGCAAATAACATGCTCATACAGTCATACAACATACAAAGATGTAAAATCATGTATAAGTGGCATTTCACATGCAAGAGCATCGAGCCATGCATAAACTCAAGATAATACATGTATCAGCATGCAATGCCATCAACCATCAGAAATAATCATTACCAGCCAACTAACATATCACATAACAAAGGTGGTACAAAATGGTAGCTACCAACATCTCAACCAACCATAAAATAACCCAAAATAATGCACATAATGCAACTATCAACCAAAATCTCAACCAACATATAATAACCAAATATAGTGCACATAATGCAACTATTGACCAAACAGTGACAATTGGTAGTACATAGCGGCAACCATCAACATCTCCATAATAGGAATAGTGCACATATTGCGACTACCAAAATAATTACATGCATTCATTTCCTTTCTTTATTACTCAGGGAACACAAAGACAAACTCGACGGATACACAAAATGTGCCTCTGCCATACCGATGCATAAGGCAACACAATATCCTCTCAACCATGTAACTCAATGATACTAACACACCCCAATTATACTAACGCTTACCGGATAACACAATATCTTTCCAAACTCTAGGTCATATAATCCTTAAGTACATGTATCCCCTAAGAAGTCCAAAGAACCATGATGAGTATATTAAGGCCTTAGTTGAAATGTCAAGGCACTCGACAAACCACCAAACCAATCAAAGGCTCCCACCTCATCTCTATGATAGATTAATTTTAAAAAGAAACCATTTCCAACTCAAGACCTTCCACTTTGAATAATTAGTGTTTTATTCAAAATCAACACATTACTCACTAAAGAATACAAAGGTCCACACATAACAACCAAGCAAGTCCTCAAGTCCACAATCAATACTGGAGTACCAATACAACAAGTAATACTTACTTCCAAGCTCTCTCAAAAAGGAGTAATTCACAACAATAACTAGCCATGAAAGGCTAAGGTTCGACGACAAACCATAACCTCCATTACACATGAATATTTTATTTCTAACTTAGTATGTTAATTCAAATAATTAAAAGTCAACATAAAGTCAATTAAAAGTTCTCTAGTTAGACTATATATGACATGAATTATTAATATAATACAATCAATTTCATGAATTCATGCAAAATTATATCAATATAATACATATGAAATTGAATATTAATGCAGAATAGGATCTTCAATAATCATTACAGCAAATGTAATTTGCTTACCTCTAGCCATTGATAAGATTAATTCACACTGAAATCGCAATTTGTAAGTACTGAAATACAATTTTACCGTTCTACTTCCTGAACTTAGACCTGATGGTGTGTGTCATATAACATGAATGAAAATAGAGACGTCTTAATAATCTTCTCTTTGAATTCAATAAATTTGATGGAAGAATCACACCTATATCATACTCTTGTTGCTTCACGTATATGTGTGTATTGAGATGTGAAGAAGAAAAAAAAGAGAGAACTTCTGATACGCATAAATAATAAACTGGCGAGGTTTTGAATTTTAGGTAAAGAATCATGGGCCTTGGCCCTTTTCCCTCCTTATTCATGTCTAATTTCAAAATGACCTTTTATATTTTCCTTTTCTTTCTTTTCCAACACATATGCTAGACACATGCCACTTTAATACAATACATTTTAGTATAATACAACTATTTCTACCATCAAATAATAGATAAAGAGTTAATTAGGCTAATATACTAACTTGAAACCTTATTATATAAATAACTTTATGGCCAAATTTTATATCTAATTTTAATATAAACCATATTTAAGAGTTAATATATACATAAAATATAAAATACTTTATTTATAAAATAATAATTTTATAAAACAAATATATATATATATATATTAACACAAAATATCGTACATGTGGCAACACTATAAAAATGTTATAGTATTGAAAAAGGGAGAAGATGGATTCGAACATGAGACCTATGGTACCAAAGTATATGATATTTACTACTAAGTTAAACATTATCTAGTACAAGTTTTGTCTCTCTTAGAGTTTCAATAACACACAAGATAAATAGAAAAAAACTCATTTGAAATCATCATAGCAAGTGTATATACATACAATACCGAGTACAGTTGAAAAACACTTGCGCCATGGCTGTGACAAGCAACCCGACATGGCTATGCCTAGAAATTGTGGAACACAACCTGGTCATGGTTGAGGCGTAATCCACAATTTTGCACCGGCCTTCGGGGAAATGTGACACGTACGTGCATGTTGTCAAATACGGCGGTTTGCCTCAAGGACACTCTGTTCAACCCCATTTTTCTTGCAAATACATCATCACACCAGGTACGTAAATGCAAGTAGTGAGTCATGTTGTTCCACATTGATAGTTTGAAGTGAACATGTCTTGTACACACATTTAGTAAACGTGAGTTACTTCGCCCCTTACCGATTAATATTGGGATATAACTTTACCTGATGGGATATTTTTTGGCATATAATTGGACTCGTACTCCTTAATTATCTCCCCAAACACCAGCTGCACGACAATCACTCATCTATAGTATATTGCTCGTTCTACACAATAATATCTGATATATCGCTCTTTCGTGTACTTCCGGCTAACGGAATTCAGTCGTCAACTTCCAACTAATATAAGAAATGATAAATAGGAAGGTTATCGATGGGATCTTTTCTTTTTCCTTTTTTTTTGGCAGTTTATCGATGGGATATTGATATGGCTGTCGATCAATGCTTTTAAATTTCTGTAACGGAAACAAGTATGAGGTGAGTATGGTAGTGCGATTAGATTCCACTTTGTGGGCAATAGGGCAATTGATGACCTTTTGAGTGCACCGCCCTTGGTCGATTCATGGGTGGTATTGACTATTGAGCGTCAGGCTTCTGTCACGTACTCCTCGACTTTATGATCCAAAAAGAGATGCTCTTAACATGGTGGAGAGAGGAATATTCAGCAATAGAAACATGCTTTTGTTTGTGGTACTACGAATATCCAAATTATATTATTTTAAGTACTTAAAGGATATGGAGGTCTAAGATCTATCAAATGGTACGTGCATGCCGAGCCGTAGCCTGGCTATCGTGAGGCCGAAGTTAGGATTCATGGACCAGCAATTAAATCGGAGTCCTAGTTACAATCAATTTTAAAAGATAAATTATGTATCACGGTCGTCAATATATAATTTTTTTTATTTTATTATATAATTTAATTATTATTTATTGATCATTTAAATATAAATTATTAATAAATTAATATTTATATTATATTAAAAGTATTTAAGTAAGTTATTATATATTAAATTATTCTAATAATCCTAAATTTTTGTCAATGTTAAATAATGATTTCCATTGGTTTTGACTATCTAAACGATTAGTTAGAAAGGCATGAATGATAAACATAGGTTAACTAAATAACCAAAATGATGGAGAATTCGATCAATTAGAAATAAGCCTAAGATGAAATTTTAGTAACAATTCCGATGTAATTTAATAAATCAATCCATCTGGTATTGTATTTGTTTAATACGTTAAGAAAAAATAGTCAAAATTAACTATTAATCTCTTTCGACAACTAAAAATCATGCTCAATTAATAGCCTATTTGAATTTATTTATAAAATATAATTATCCAAGATAATTACTTATTTTGAAAAATTCTTAATTTAAAAAAATTATAAAATAAGTAATTATCTTAGATAACTACTTTTGATAAGTAACTCCAAATAAACTATAAATCTAATAACCTATTTTTATGGCTATAGATCTAATTAAACTCATTAAGAATAAGCTATTTCAATCAATTCAAGAGAATTGCTAATCTACTTTCGTGAGTCATCAATTCCTATTTAATTGCTAAGTTTCGGTGTTAATTATAATCTTTCAATTCTAATCAATAGCTTAATTAGATTAAAATAGTAATCAATTGTTATAACCCTAATAAATTAAATATTAGTAATTAAATAAAACAATTTCAACAATGATTCAATCAATTAATCAATGGAATCAAATAAAAAATTGCTCATGCATAATTGAAGTCATAAAACACAATAATGAATTAAGATAAATAATAGTAGAAGAGAAAGAGAAGAGGTTAATAGATAAAACCATAGAGATGGAGTTCAATGTGGTGTGGTGCTTCATTTCTCCGTAATTGACACTACCTCTGAAAGGGGTTTTTAATAACGGTTATTTTTTAGTGTTAATAACGGTTTTCAACCATTGTTGAACCACCCGTTATTAAATCTTTAATAATGATTCATAACTGTCATAAAAAAATATACAAAAACCCGCGAGTATGTGCGTAAACTTCATATTTAATTAACGGTTTTGAAGTAAAAACCGTTATTAAAAAAAGATTTTAATAACGGTTTTTCAGTAAACCATTGTTAAAAATAAGGTTTCAGTAACGGTTTATAAGTAAAAACCGTTGTGGAAAATCAGGTATTAATAACGGTTATTACAAAAACCGTTGTTAAAACATAATCGAATTAGGGTTTCAGTCATCGATTATGCATTTATTAAACCCTAATACCTATTAAATGAGCATAAATTTGGCATTAAACGGACAGTTTTAATAACGGTTCTTAATAAAAAAACAGTTGTTAAAACATATGTTTAAATAATGGTTCTTATTAAGAACCGTTATTAAAAGTCTATCATCCCATTAGGGTTTCAATGATTGATCATGCATTTATTAAACCCTAATACGTATTAATTGAGCATAAATTTGAGATTCAATACGTAGTTTTAATAACGGTTCTTAATAAGACCCATTATTAAAACTATAGGTTTTTTTAATGATTTTTCTATTTTGTTCCTGCCCACATACACAGTTGTATGTTTAAAGAATTACCAAATCTGCAATGTAAAACAACATCAATTCATACCAAATCTGCAATCACACCATAATTTCAATCAATCTATAATTGGTATGCATGTCTCAATACACCGACCATACTTAGGAATCAAAATTAGTAGGCATACCACAACTTGGTAGCTCAACATCCCAAAGCAAAAAGTTCAGAGATCTAGGCTAGAAGACCGAAAGATGTAGACGAAATACAAACCTAAAAATGTATGTAGAATATATAGATCGCTACCTAATACCAAATGAATGAGTGCACGTGCTTGACCCATTGGTCTCTAACTTCATCAAATTCATCAACATTGTATTGATGTCCTCGTGCATAGTCATCGGTGAAAAATTACAATGCTCATATTTCAATTAATATACAGTTAGCCATTAGGTCAAAAATATATATGTCATTATTCATTAATAGAAAAATATGGAAAAGAAAACATACATGGCTTGGATCTATGTTGACTGATCTATTATTGACTATAAGATCCATTGCTCTACATATATAGTATGCACAATCATCGCCGTTTTGCTATTGTGGACACTGTCAAATGAATTCAGTTAGCTCTCTAACTATTATATATTAATTTAAATTAAAACAAAATATAAAATAGTTGTCTTCCTACTTAAAATGATAGGCTCATATTGAAGATTCTTTGGGTCTGGCACCTCTCCTTTGATATGTTGTCTGTAGTGCCCTAATAAATAGAGTTGGATACATAATATTGTAAGTATATATACCTCAAATAATGAAAGTAGAATATATATATATATATATATATATATATATATATGTATGTATAAATAAGCTAATGAAGTAAGAACTGAAAAGTATACTAACATGTCGATAAATTCCTTCCCACCACGATGAGTGACCTTAAAAGGCATGTCATAGGTTCAAAGGGAATCAAATACATAGACTTTATTAAGATCATGTCGGACAGTGTACAAAACCCAATGTTCATTTGTGAGGTGAGGAATAAGATAGAGCTTATTGTGTCCCTCAATCAAAATGCGATCCTCTAAATAGTTTATGTGCCTACCCTATGTTATTGTACTACCGTCAGCTATATAGTATGGGCACACAAAAATAATAGAGGATAACATTCCCTCCATCGCAGCACGACTAGCTACCAACCTATGGATGACAATAACAATGCATATTTGTTAATAACTAATAACTCATATAAGAGGTCATAAAAATTCCAATTGTACAAGAGTACTAAAATCTGAAATATGAAATAATACTTACATGACATAAACGGCAACACTCGGGGTTGACATCCATTCCTGATTATATATGTCGCTTATGTCAACCGTCGATACCATGTAAGTAGCATCGTCCCTCCTAACATACTCAAGATGACAATCAATGAAAATATAATTATCCTCGAGGTAGTTTTGGGCATAGAAATACAATAAAGCTAATGCTGGTGGAGGTTGGCGTATTGTTGAAGAAGGAATCTTTTATGGGGCAACTGATTTTTCAGATTTAGCTCTCTTTCCTTTAGCAGCGCCCTCTTTTGTATTGCTCGTTCTACTAGTACCTCTCTTGGTTTTACTAGAAGGAACAGTCTTCTTCTTTGATTCCTTAATTGATAATAATAAACAAAATATGTATTGAGCATATATATATGAAAAAGGTATAAATAGTGTAACTACTAAACAAGGTCTAATGAAGATGCCGAATGTCAATACCTCTTCAGTAGTGAGACGTATCTGATCCGCAGGCCAAGGCACAAGGCTTCCATAAACTTCTAGCACTGTTGCTGCCTCATCACCCTTTTTATAACAAGGCAAGGGTGCACTGCCAATGATTGGAGTGTCAATACTCACCGGCCTTGTATTTAGGGCTAATTTGTACCCGTGGACAGTTTGTGTTTGGGTATTATGACTGATGCAGACCCTTCCTTTCGCCAAAAGAGTTGAAATGTCATTTGCTAACAAGTCACATTTATGCAAACCCTAAACGAAAATATTACACATTATTAATTATTTATGACACCGAATACATTTAATAACAATTCATAGTTATGTAATGCTTACGTCGGGAAGAGAAGAAAGGTGTGCATCAGCTTCACAACTGTCTTTGACGTTATTTACATTAGGCATGCGAAGCTAATTATGATCGACTAAGTCAGATGGTTTATACCCTTGAGATTTAATAAATGACAACTCTTGCTCCATTGTTGCCATCCGCTCAAATGCCACGTTCAATTTCTGGGTGAGGATGGCGACTTGCTCATTAGTGCTACGAGAACCATGAGATCGACCACGTACGCTCGTTCTCGTAACACCTAATCCAAGACCCCTGTGTCTTCCAGGGTGTTCTACAATTCCTGCAGACTGGGACACAATGTTATATTAGTCGAGCCCCTCTTCACCATCTGACGTTTAAAGTTCATCCTATAATGTATATAATATATGTAAATTTAGGTTATAGGAATAAGCATAATATAATAGTTTTCTAAAAGAAAACTAAGCAGGATTCTAGATATATACAAATTTACAATTTTTGCGACTGCAACATCTACATCTTCATTAATATATCCATCTCTTGTTGCTCTAGCCTTCATCCATAATGTACCAATATCAATGGACGAGGTACATGGGTCTAAGTCTTGGACTATGAGTTATTAATCAAAAAATATTCTTATAATGTACCAATATTATAAAATTTGTCAATACATGTAAATAGATAAATCACAAAATGCATACCAACTCCTCTTCAAGGCCTACATACCCTTTGCGAGTCATATTATGCCAGTATTTATTCTGCTTTGCTATCTCTTTATTTTTGGCACTTTTTTCCTATGTGACAAGCCAAAACATAGTGATATGGTTATTTCAATATTATGCACAATACTAGGATCGATACAAAAAGTTTAATTTTTATCTAACAAATACCTTAAAATCACCCGTAAGATGATATGCAATGAATTGGTTCCAACTTTCTTTGTCGATGAAACCTTATTGTTTGGGTGGATTCTGCCGTAGAGAACCATCTCTCTTTCTGTACATTTTCCTACGAGCTAGATATGACCTAAATGTTCTTAGACGCTCCCCACAATGTCTAAGAAGTCATTTCTTCCTACTCTCTGGCACATTAAACACTCTCTACAAAATAAGACATATAAATGAGTACCGATGTTAATGTATTAAAATTAATAACATTTGACATACAAAAATGATTACATAAAATAGTATATTTACTATGATTTCCTGCTAAATATGCTCCTTATGACCCTTTGGAACCTGCTTCCAATTATTATAGGAGATAGGAACATGGTTACGGGTAATAAGTGAAATATAAGTCAAGAACATGTATGTATAAGGGCCAATGGAAAGATTGTAAGTATTTAATCCCAACTCGACCAGTTTTCCTTTATTCCTCATATCTGTGATGATTCTCATAATCATAGGTTCTCTTTTCCCTTCTTCATCATTGTTGTCCCTATCAATATTTTTATTGGCCATATCTCTAAAAAAAACAAACAATAAATTATGTTAGAATGTTATGTATTGAACATAATGTACCATTATATTATCGATACAATGAATATCCTATCATAAAGGTTGAAAAATGCATTTAAAAAAACCAACATGGATATTATATATTACAATATTATTACCCTTATTACCTTCTTTTCCTTCTTTTTTTCCTTTATTTTCGGATTAGATTCAGGATCTGATACATATATTACTTTACGATGATCATCCCTGACATATATTACCTCCTAATTAATTTTATTGTTATCATCATTCAATAATTGAGTTGCTTGCATAACTAAGACACACTATTTATTCCAATTGGCATCATTTTCATCATCACATTCATTGTTATTTCTTTTTTTCGTAGATAGTACCATAGACCATCTGTTATCAGCAGGGTCAGTGACATAGAATACTTGTGTCGCTTGTGATGCTAAGATGAATGGGTCTTGTTTATGCCCTGCTTTATTAAGATCTACTAATGTGAATCCATCTTCATATCTAACCCCACAACCATTATCAACCCATCTGCAGCCGAATATAGGGATTTTAAATACAGTGTAATCTAACTCCCATATATGTTCGATCACACCATAATAATTCATATCTGCATAAGTTGGATTCTTGTCTTTCACACTAGCAACATGCATTGCCTCAGCCTCTAAAGTCACCCCATTGTTCTGCATTGTACTCTTCTTATCTTGTTCTTTTGTATAAAAAGTGCAACCGTTGATCACATAACTGGTATATTGAAAAACTTCATAACAAAGTTTCTGAGACAACTAATGCAGGGTTTCAGAAATTAAAGTTGGGGAATGTCCGATGAGTGGAATGATGCGATCTCTTATCCAATCAATAAAGGAAAGATTATGTTTATCAATAATCCATTTCTCAGTATTTGATGGATTTTCAATCCGTAAAGAAGTTATATGCTCTTCAATGTACGATTGAACATCATTATTGTTGTGTAATACATATAGATGTGCTGCACGGAACATGTTAGGGTCTACACACTCAAACTGTTTGCCTCTAATACCCTGTCCTTCAAATTTGCCTGCATGTCGAGACTTAGGAATACCAAGTCATTTGACAAGTAATTTGTGCAAAACTCAATTGCCTCTTCCACAAGGTAACTCTCAACAATACATCCTTCTGGCCGATATCGATTCTTCACATAACCTTTTATCAACTTCATAAACCGTTCAAAGGGGTACATCCAATGCCCATGAACAGGTCCTAACATCTTTATCTCATAAACTAAATGAACAATTAGATATACCATAATGTCAAAGAATGATGGTAAAAAATACATTTCAAGCTAGCACAAAGTAATCACAATCCCTCTTTGCAAGGAGTCCAAACTATCAGGATGTATAAATTTAGAGTAGATGACTTTAAAAAACCAACAAAGCCTCGTAATAGTAATTCGAATACGTTTTGGAAAAATTCCACGTATAACTATCGGCAACAAGTGCTGCATAAAAATATGACAATCATGAGACTTCATGTTAATTAATTTCAACTCTTTTATCGACACGAACCTTCTGACATTTAAAGAATACCCTTCTGGAACCTTGACACTGTGAAAGAATTCACAAAATGAAATTTTCTCTTTTTTGGAAAGAGTATGACACGCCAGTGGTAAATATGTTCTTCTTCCGTTGTCTCACGGTGTCAGTTCCCATCTACTACCCATTTCTTCCATATCCATTCGAGCATTTATGCCATCTTTAGTCTTGCATGAAATATTAATTAATGTACCAACAAGACTGTCACATATATTTTTCTCAATATGCATCACATCAAGGGCATGTCTCACGTAGAAAGATTCCCAATAAGGAAGGTGGAAGAATATTGACATCTTCTTCCACCCAACTGATGGAGGCTTATCTTTATTCTTCTTTCCAAACTTGACACTCAAATGTTTCATCTTCAGCCACACTTGTCGACCGTCAACCAGATTGGTGCCTGCCCTTCTTCTCGGAATCCATTGAAGGCTTTTCTTTGCCTACGATAATGATGATTCTTGGGTAAAAACCTATGATGCCCAAGGAACACAATCTTTGGTCATGTGTTAGCTGAACAAATGAAGTATTATCCTCATATATGAGACATTCATAATGGCCTTTCACACTATAACCTGACAAGTTTCCATACACCGGAAAATCATTTATAGTACAGAATAACATTACTCTCAAAGTGAAATTTTCTTCACTATATGCATCAAATACTTCAACACCCATATCCTATAAGAACTTCAAATCATCAATCAAAGGTGCCAAATAAACATCAATATCATTCCCAGGTTGGTTTGGCCCAGAAATGAGTAAAGACAATATCATATACTTGTATTTCATATAGAGCCATGGAGGTAGATTGTATATCACCAAAATCACCGGCCATGAGCTATAGGTGCCTTGATTGTGCGGATTCATTCCATCTGTAGAAAGCGTAAGGCACACATTTCTTGCTTCTTTATTGAATTCAGGAAACAAGCCATCAATCGTCATCCATTGTGGAGAGTTAGAGGGATATCTAAGAAGCCTGTCATCTATCTTGTCATCAGCATGCCATCTTAGGTTCTTGGCATCTTCAACATCATTAAACATTTGTCTTAATCTTGGTATTATAGGAAAATACCATAACACCTTAGCAGACACCTTGTTCTTCTTGTATCGTGGTGCTTTGTATTTAGGATTAGGATAACTATCCAAAGATGCATTGTTATTGCGATATAAAATACAATCATTAGGACATGCATGTATCTTCTCATAATTCATGCCCATAGATGATAGAATCTTCTTCGCTTCATAGGTACGATCGGGTAGAACATTGTCATTAGGAAGCATATCCTTCACAAGTGACAATGATTCTATGAAACTCTTATTACTCCATCTGTTACATGCTTTTAAGTTGTACAACCTTAAAGTAGCGGATAATCGTGTAAACGTCTTACAATCACTGTACAAAGGTTTCTCCGAGTCATTCAATAACCTCTCAAACATTTTTGAACAATCTCAAACACTTTCCTCAACCTTTTGAGTCATCTCCTCTAATGAATGTCCCTCATAGTTATCAAATGATGATCCACTACTATCCCTCCTAACATTGTCATTATCATATTTAGACTCTATTTTCCCATGCCATATCCAACAAGTGTAACTTGTATTAATTCCATACACAAACAAATGATCTCTCAAATCATTAAAGTTGACACGCTGAATATAAGCATACTTCAAACAAGGACAGACTATTCTACTAGAGTCCCGAGCATGTTCAACTACAAACTTAATGAAAAACTCCACTCCTTCGTTATATTCTCTAGACAGATGATTTGCAGACAACCATTTCCGATCCATAGTTTTTGAATCTAGATATATCCCACATGAAAGTAATTATTAAAAATCAATTGAATTATAAGTTTAATAATTCGCAAATCGCTCATGCTTAGAAAGAATTAATCTCAAATATATCATGCTATTCTGTATATATATATATACGAATCATGCTAACATGTTTCTAAAAAGATATTAATGCTGATCAATGAAACTGCTCATACTTACAAAGAGTTCATATATATATATATATATATATATATATATATATATATATATATATATACATACATACATATGTAGAAAAACATTGTACAATAGTTCAAATTACAAAAGATATACATACTACAGGATTTAAGCAATAGCAGCACTATATACATCAAAATGTTGCTACAACCCAAATACCTAAAAAAAAACTCATATCCCTAAAACTAAATCCTTCTATAGCCTCGTCGAGCCCAAATAAAAACTATAACTCTGAAAGTCCACTCATCACGATATATTATATGATCCCTGACATCATCGTAAGAGAGTATACTCACGGATACTCTAGGGTAACCGGGGTGGATACTGAAATACCCCAAAATTCTAATTATGGAAATTATGGCTAAATAAGGATTTACTAGGAAGATTAATTAAATTAATTATTTTATTAAAATATAGGGAGATATTTAGAGACAATCAAGGAAATAAATGATAAATAGGTTAATTTGGAAGAATTAGGGAGTATTGCTAATTTATATGGGATTAAGAGAAAACGTATCCATTGTTACTAACATTATTACTATGGTATCATTATTAGTCATTACTAGTACTATTGTTATTATTTTGTTAATATTATTATGATAAAAACATTTGAACCCTTATATTATTATTATTCCAAATATAACTAATATCATTATTATCTTTAATAATATTAGTACCTTGTTAGCAATACTAATATTATAATATTATCTTATCCCTAAAACCATTATTAGCCATAGCCTTAAAAATAATAGGGCTTCTATTTCTAGGAACATTGGTATTACTATTATTATTATTAGTACTATTTTATTTTAACAAGTATTAGTACTATCATTAGAAGAAATAAAGCTATTAGGTTTGATAATATAAATATAGGTATGAATAATAACATAAGTATATTTTGACTAGTAATAACTAGTAGGCTAACTTGATGGTAAAAACCCTAGTTTTCAGTTATAAAATTCCGTGTAATAATAACAACCCTAATCTTAGACTAAAATAAGAAATAATAGTATTTTTGGGTAGAAGGGAAACTAATCATTAGTCTTACCCTCTTATAGGTGAATCGAGCCAAAGCCCTAAAGAGTCGTAGGAGCGTGTTCCAAGCCCGGCGTCGCTTTAGGTAAGGATGTAGCTAAGGCCCATGTGTGTTATGTGACTTGTATGCCTTGGATGCTATATATATATCATGCTATGTTGTGTATCATATGATTGTAATTAACCTGTCTTATGTGTAGCGCAACTTGGAGTTGAGGTATGTTGTATGTGTTTCTTATGATATGAGTATGATATGAATATATGGTGTTTATGGTGTGATATGAAATGGCCCTCTAGGACATACATGCTAGGACAATTGATAATATAATATGGGAATGAAAGGACAAAAAGAAAGAAATGGGAAGTGAGTTCATTAAGGGGGATATGAGGTTGACCAAAATACCTCATGATCCATGAGAAGAAATTAAAGAGGAAGGAATGACCAAAATGAATGAGAGATGGGAACCATGCATGTGAATCTGAAAATTTTTATGGGGACTTTGGGTGTTTGCATGGGATGGATAAATCTTGCATGGGGGTGATCCTTACGTGAGAAAAGTTGATTTAGGGTGTAAACAAGCTAATGGGAGAGTTGTGGAGTGATTAGAGACTTGGGATGAAAAATAGTACGTAGGTTGGTGTAAGGGTGTATAAGGGATCCGATTAGGGTTTTGGGAGGAAGTAGTAATCAGGAAAGTGCAAGATAAAAATGATTCAGGGAGAGTGGAGTACGGGTTAAGAGTGATAATTTACTTTATAAGGGATGAGTATGGGTTCCATGGGAGAGAAGGGATTTTGGATGAAAAGAGAGATGTTACTTGTGGGAGAAGAAATGTACTAGGGTTTGAAGTGTCCAACTAGGGTTTTTCAGGTCACATGCGAAATCGAGAGGTAAAGTGATACGTTTTGGGATTGGACGTAATTGAGATAAGATGTGGGGTGGTGAATGAAGTAAAGGTAGTGTAAGTGAGAGAAAGTTGGGCCATATAGGCCCAATTAGGGTTTTCAAGGGAAAACCCTAGAGGGTGATAGTAGGTGGAGTTGATGTCATAAGGTATTGGGCCTTAACCCACACCCTTAGGAGTTGGTTTTTCATTATGTGTAAGCGTAAGGAGGTATGGATGTTAGGGTGTGATAAGGGGCACAAGAGTCTCAAGATATGGGACAGGCCCCCTTAAGAGGATAGAAATAGCACGTTGAGGACAAGTATGTCAAGGGTGTAATGTTTATCGAATAAGACACGAATAAGATACTAATCACTTAAAGAGAAAGATTGGTGAGTCGGGCCTAGACCGGTCTACCAGCGAATAATAGTGGCTAGGAGCCGGGTGCCCTAGAGACCGTTCCACCGGCGAATAATAGTGGCTAGGAGCGTTTTGCCCTGCATGATATCCGGTCCACCGGTTATAATAGTGGGGGATTCCGTGCTCAACAAACCAAACGTAATGAAGCTAAGCCATGGAAAATACACTAAGCACTTACAATGAAACACCATGTGAGTCGGGGCCAGACCGGTCTATCGGCTAATAATAGTGGCTAGGAGCGTTCTGCCCTGAAGGCTGGTCCACCGGCGAATAATAGTGGTCAGGAGTGTTTTGCCCTGTATGTATTCCGGTCCATCGGCTATAATAGTGGGGTTTCCGCACTCACATGGACTATTAAAGGGTATGTGTGGAATGAACATATTAGTAAGAGGAATAAAGAATAAGTTATCTGAAAAGTAACTATAACATGTATCATTGTATGTTGACTACATGCTCATTCCTATGTTATATGCTCTATGTGTTGGCCTTAGCGCATCTGTTACCTTACTCAGTACGTAGCGTACTGACCACCCGTCTCATGGGCGATGCTCATTCCCATGAGCAGAAGACCCGTCTGAGTTTGTGCAAGTAGGGGACGACATCTTTGATGCCTATGACACCTACGAGGCATCAGGCGAGGCCAAGAGTTGAACCTAAACTTGGCTTGGGGGTCGAGAGTGATTGGCCGGACTCTATCTTACTTTTGCGATGTATCATTTTACTCTGTCGTACTATGTTGATGTATTCAAAAAACTTATTTAACTACTCTTTTGGTTGTAATCCTAACCGCACTCTAATTTCTGTATGACTTGTGTTTTTATTAATGACTTGCGGTTGATGTTGACCTAGTTTAACCTTAACACTTAGTACTGGGACAGTAGGAGTGAACCGATCTGGTACTAAGTGTGCCGGTAATGCCCCCGAGTTTACGATTTTGTCATTTCACATTCGTAAAACCTTTCATTAAAATGAAATTTTTCAGTAGTAAAATTGGGGGTGTTACAATACTCCAAGGGAAGCTATGACGATACCTCCACTCATCATCGATGACCATCAGTTCTCTCGATATCCTATCATACTCTCTAGAAAACACCTCACCCTCAATAAATCTCGGGTGTGGTGCATCAGTGTGGTAGACAAACCATTGCAAAAAAGTAGATGTAGCCGACGCCCATGGCTCTATCTGAGGCAGGGTCAATAGAAGGTGATACGATCTAAAATGGAAGGGGTGATAGGATAAGCCACTCACGTACAAATGACATAGCTCGTCATATAACCATATCACATGAGTCTGTACATCTGTATGTGGTTCCATATGAAAATACGGTGGAGGGTATGTCATCTCACTACCTACACATGAGAACCACTAAATCTTATGATCAAGGTTGTTCTCAAAAGGATCTAAATTACAGAATATGTAAACTGATCTTCAACTAGCTAGACAAATCATAAATATATTCTACCAAATCTTAACCAACTATGTAAAGTTAACAACATCAAACTATTAAAAATAAGGACATAATCTTTAGTTATATATTTAACAAACTGGCTAAACATCAAACTATCATCGAATTGTTCAAGCTATGCATAGTAAAATCAAGTAGATATTAATAAGATAATATATATATATAGTACAACCTAATAAATCCTATATTATTATTATTATTATTATACACAATTATTCATCTCTATTTAAATTTTACTTTTATATTTAGTATAATAAACAATAAACCCTAACCCTAACCCTCCCTCTAACCCTAACCCTAACCCTAACTTTAATACCCCAAAATTTACAACTGAAAAATTTCATTTAATAAAAAGGTTTAGCCGAAGTGGAATCACAAAAATGTAAATTATGAGGATATTACCACCACACTTAGTACCAGACTGGTTCACTTCTACCGTTCCAGTACCAAGTGCTAAGGCTAATTGTGATAGACATCAAACATGAGTTGATAGTTAAAAAAAGCATTCATAAAAGAAATGAGTTGTTAACCGTACAAAAAATCAGAGTGTGGTAATCAAAAGGTACAGTCCAGAAGTACAGTTTTAAAGTTCCAAACGTCTGAAACATCATACACCAGAAATAAACTAAATATAAAGACATAGGAAAGATAAGGCAGATGGTAGACTCTGACCACATCACTCTCGACCCCCAAGCTAGGTTCAGGCTCAACTCTCAGCCTTGTCCGATGCCTCGTAAGCGTTGTAGGCATCAAAGATAAAATCACCAACCTGCACTAAGTCAGAAGGGCCTTCTACTCATGGGAATGAGCAGCACCCATGAAACGGGTGGTCAGTACGCTACGTACTGAGCAAGGTAACCGTGTAACTAAGGCCAATACATAAGAGCACATAACATAATCACAATCACATGATAACACATAGTTTCTCAGGTAAATAAAGGCCCACACTATTTATTTATTCTCTGGATAGTACTTGTTTCACACCATAATTCTTATCAATCCATGCAAGTACGGGAACCCCACTATTATAGCCGGTGGATCGGTCACTTACAGGGAAAAACGCACCTGACCACTATTATACGTCGGTGGATCGGTCTACAGGGCAAACTCTCCTGGCCACTATTATGCCGATGGATCGGTCTGGCCCTGACTCTCATGGTATTCCATTGTAAGTACTTAGTATCTTTTACGTGTATTAACAAATCGGAGTTTGGTTTACTGAGCTCGGGATCCACTACTATTATTGTTGGTGGGCCGGTCACTTGCAGGATGATGTCCACACCACTATTATTCGTCAGTGGATAGGTCACTTATAGGGTAAAAACCCTAACCACTATTCCTAACCGGTGGATCGGCTGGACCCGGCTCAATAATCTTCCACTTTACATGATTAGTATTTTACCATATCTTATTCAACAGATTCCGCCCTAGATATGCATGGCTGGAGTTATCCTCCTAAGAGGGTCCGTCCCATATCTTAAGACCTATGTGCCTCCAAACTCGCCCCGACATTCTCCCCTTAATCCGCTTACTTATACCGGGAACCTAACACCTGAGTGTGTGGATCAAGTCCCACCACCTTATACCCTAAAGTCCACTCACCGCCTTCCCCTGGGGTTTTCTCTAGAAATCCTAACTTGGGCCTATGTGGCCCATCCTTTTCTGCCTCACACAACCCAGACTATTTTATCACCCCTACACATCACAATCCTTAGGTTCAACCCTCACTTCATGCCCCACTCATTCTCATTTATTTTTATTATTTTCTTTTTCTTCTTCCCCTACTCAAATTAGGGTTTCCCCTTAAACTCTAGCCTAGTCTCCTATGCACCCTTATACTGTCCCACGTACTATTTTTCACCCGATGCCCCCAGACACTCAAATGACACTTCTATTACCTTCCTCACACCCTGAGGCAACTGTCCATACGGAAAGTTTTCCCCCATGCGGACTCTAACCACCCCATGAAAAACCCTCGATAATCATCATGCCAAACCCTAAAATTTCCATGCAAACCCTAGTTCCTCCCATACCTACATTAGCCAACTTACTTCCCCTTGGTTATCATATTTTCCCATTTTTCTTTTTCATGCCTCCATCCCACAACACCACATCAAATACTCTAGCATGCATGTCCTAAGGGCCACATCATATCACATGATAACGTGCAGCATATCCATATTAATACATAACAGAAGAGAGCACATGAACATACCTCTGTTCCAAGCCGCGCTACACATAAATAGTTAAGATAATAGCATATAGAACACGACATATAATTATACAAGACATCCAAGGCAATTAAGACACGTAACACACAGGCAGCCTTAGCTACACCCTTACCTAGACGTCACCAAGCTTGGAGCACGCTCCTACGCCTCTTGGGGGTTTTGACTTGGTTCACCTATAAGAGGAAAATATGTGGGTTAATCTCCCTCTACCAGAATTACCATAATTTCCTATATTACCCCTATCATGGCCTAATACTAAGGCTAATAATGATAATATTAGTTTATAATTAAAATTAGGGTTATTATTCTCAAAATAATTAATCATGCCACTATTAACCAAAGTAAGTCTTAGTAATATTCATAGTATTAAAGTAAGGGTTTCAATATTACTAATAATAATATTATTATTAGTTTTATAACATATCGCCCCCAAATCTAATAATAATAATAATAATAATAATAATAATAATAATAATGGAAATAAAATAAAAGTAATGGCCATAAGGATATTTATATTAATAATGCTAGTGGTAGTAGTGGTAGTAATAGTGATGAAAATAAAAATAATCATAACAATAATAATACTAATAGTAATAGTGATAACAATGCTAGAGATGATAATAGTAATAGTGGTAATAATAATGATGATACTAATAATAAGAATAATAATAATATTACTAATAATAGTAATAGTAATAATACTAATAATAATAATAATAGTAATAAGGATAATAATGATGATAATAATACTCAGAATAATAATAATAATAATAATAATAATAATAATAATAATAATAATAGTAATAATAGTAGTAGCAGTAATATTAATAATAATAATAATAATATTATTATTATTATTAACAATAATAATAATATTAATAACAATAATAATACTATTAGTATTAATAATATTAATATTAGTAATAGTTAATAATAATACTATTAATATTAAAAATCATTAACACTTCTATAAAAGGGTTTAAGGGTTAAGGAATGGGAATACCACCTGGGCTTGGTGGTGGAGCCGGTGGCGGCGCGGCGATGGAGGAAGGAGGGCGGTGGAGAGATGGAAGTGGAGGCTAAGGGAGAGGGAAGTAGGGGAAAATGGAGGTGTGGGGAGGTAAAGTAAGGTCCCCTGGTTGTTTTGGGGGGTAGAGGTGGTGCTACAGGCGGCCGAACCTGCGGCAAACAGTGGCACGAGGGGCGGCGTAGGGTCGAGAGGGGTTGTTAGGGAGGGTGACTTTGCATGACCGGGGTGCCTCATGTAGGGAAAGGCAAGGAAGGAGGGTGGCTTAGTTGTGTAGAGGGCGGTGCAGGGAAAGTTTTGGTGATCGGAGTGGGTGGTGACGACGGCCAACGGCGGAGAAAAGAGGGGCTGAACAAGTGGTGGCGCGCAAGTCTATTTTCTGGGCTACCAAAATCAAAACCCGATTATGACAGCCTTTGGGGCTATTTATAGCTCGATTGGAAGGGAAAACGACAAAGGGGAGTGGGAGAGTAGGGGGCAAGGGTTATGGGTCTCCGGCCGGCAAGGATAGGCCAGCGTAGGTCTACATTCGTAGGCCATTTCTTGTCGGGGAAGAAGGAACGGCAAGCAGGAGAGGGGAGGAATGACTCGGTTGAAATGGTGGGTAAGTCAATGGGGAAGAGAGGGGAGGAATGGCCGGAGTGGGCGGTGTGGTTGGTGGCAGAATTCCCAGCGCCGATTGAGGGAGTTGCAGGCGCGGGAGGTTGAAGAGGATGCGGGGCGGGCTGGACTAGTGGTCCAGGGAAAAAAAGAAGGAAAGGGGGAGGTCGAACTGGCCGGGAGAGGGGAAAAAATGACGCGGGGGCCTGGGCAGCGCAGGGGGAGGGGGAGCAGTTGGGCCAGCGGGCCGACCCAAGTTGGAGAAAAAAAGGAGAAAAAGGAAGAGAAGGAAGGGAAAGAAAAGGAAAAAGAGGGGGAAAAGGGAAAAGAAAAAGGAAAAAGAAAGGAAAAAAGGTAGGTTGGCTTAATTAATATATTTTGGGTATTTTGGGATATTTAATAAAATATTAATATTAAAATAATAATTCAATTATGTTTTTAGGTTAATTTAGGGATTTTGAAAGATTTTTCTTAAATTCCATTTTAATTAGCAAAATAATCAAATTTTTGTATTTAAATTATTTATTAATTTCTCCTAGATTTACCTTAATTAATTCCCTCTTATTTTAATAAAAATAGTTTATTTAATTAATTTTTCTAATAATTTCTTATTTGATCATGATTCCCTAAATTAGGGTTTTGAGGTATTTCACTAACCCTCCCCCTAACCCTACCCCTACCCCTAACCATAATTAACTATAATAAATTATAATGAAAACTAACACTAAACATCATAAGATAATCATCCTAAACCTAGCTAACCCTCCCCTAACCCTAACCCTAACACTAACACTAACCCTCCCCCTAACCCTAACCCTAACCCTCCCCTTAACCCTAACCCTAACCTTAACCATAATTATTTTAGATTATAAATACACATCTTATATATAAATATATTATAAATATACATACAATAGATCACATATAAACACACATTTTACGGAATATAAATAGACATCTTACAAAATATATATTAAAAATAGCATATAAATACACATCTGCATAATAATGTGATTGCTAAAAAGAATATACACCTTTTATAATTAGAACGCACATATCTTATGATAATATTATATATTTTAGGCTTGTGGAATCTCTTAAAATAATAATACATATTTTTTATAAAATAGATTATAAACACATTTATAATATATATATATATATGTAAAGGTCTTAGCCAAAATCTGCATTTGTTAATATATAATAGTAACGCAACAAATTAAAAAAAGGACAGAAAATTTTTTCACCAACACATTCAACAACAGATTTTCCAAGAACAAACCGCAATTTTGCAATAACAAACAAATGCAACCTTGTAGCAACATGCATGCATTTATATATATATCAGTAGAGACAAAGCTACAAGGAAAGAGCAAACACATACGTAAAGGGAGCGGCGACGTGCAAGAAACCAGCGGTGAGCAAGTTGAGAGTGGCAACGACACGGTGGACGATGAAGGTACAAGTGCTGGCTAGGTTTGCAAGTATGATAGCACGCACATGGAAAGCCAACAATGGTAGAGGGGTGGTGGAGAGATGGCGGTGCGAGGGTTTCCCTTACTTCATAGGAGCCGGAGTGGTGGTGCAAGGGTTTGTAAGAGAAGGAGAGTACGAGAGGGGAGCCGTAGAGTCTGAAATTATTGGCACGAAACATAACTGAACGAAATAAAAGGGGGGTTTTAATAACGGTTCTTACAAGAATTGTTATTAAAACATATTTTAATAATGGTTGTTATAAGAACCGTTATTAAAACTTTGAAACTTTTGACAATCATTCTTGTATGAACCATTATTAAAACCAGTTTTAATAACGGTTTTACATGAACCGTTATTAAAATGTCCGTGCAAATTTTAACATTTCACTTTTAATAATAGTTGTTAACTATAATCGTTATTAAAACTATCTCGCGCATTAATTTTCATGCATTTGATGACGGTTTTCAAACCACCGTTATTAATATCCCGTTATTATTTCCTATTTTCGTAGTAGTGTGATGTTTACAAATTGAAAGTAAAGGATTAATCTGATGCATTTTGCATAAAATGTAATACCCTAAAGTTTTAGCTAACTCTAATCCTAATCAATTAATATCATAACATAAGTCTAACCTCAAAAAAATTATTTATCTATCTTAAGCTAACTCCCTAATCAAAAATATTAAACTAACCCTAATCTTTTATTTTGGGTTATTAATATCTTCATAACCTAAGCCAAATCCTAAATGATCATTTAATTAAACAATTATAATATCCTAACCTAAATTATATTAATCTTTTCTAATAAAAAACTAAATATATTAACCTCCTATTTCTTTTTCTCTTTTTTCCCCTTTCGGCCGACTCCCTCTTCTTTTCCTTTCCCCCCTTCTCCCTGCATGAAACATTGTCCATAGACAATGCTTGCACACCTTATCACCCCTACCACATTCCAAACCATCACCTACTCCCATCAACTCCCAACTCCTATGAATATGGGTTGGGGTTGAAATTTTCCTTTGGCCATTGCACCTCACGCCCTCATCTCATCTCTACACCTGCATGTGCATGGATATATATATATATATGATGATGATCATTAAATGCCCCTTCCACCTCTCTTTTCTACCTTTTATTTTTACAACAATAGCACCATTGTCTCTCTGCTTCACCACCTTCTTATCGTCGTAAAAATAGCCCCAAAAGCCACCACCGGAAACTATTTTCATTTCTCCCTCGCCACTTTTCGCCATCCTTTCCAAACATCATGTAACACCCCCAAATTTACTATTGAAAAATTTCGTTAAATTTAAAAGAAGTTTAGCGGAAGCAAGCAAATAAACTTGTAAATCCGGGGGTATTACCGCCACACTTAGTACCAGATCGATTCATACCTACCGACCCGATACTAAGTGCTAAGGCTAGAAAGAATAGAACCAGAACAAATCATTCATAAAGCATAAGTTTTTCGGAATCATAGTACGAAAGTCACAAGTTACATTCCGAAATACAATCTAAAAAGTCCATATATCAGAGTACTTAAAATAACGGAATCACAAAGTACGATAAAAACCTTGAAAATTTAAATACAACACTTGTAACCTCCAAAGACAAGTATGATTAAACAACACAATTTCCGAAGGGTGATTATCCGGACCGCTTACTCACTCAGGTCAAGCCTTCCCCCCCCCCCCAATTTAGTAGCCGATCAACCTGCATCAAAGGTCTGCTCCCCACCATTGGTGGATCATCACAGGACCCATTCAACCAGTGTAGTATCAGTACGGGTCCAGTACTGAGTAAAGGCGTAGGTGCTAGGGCCAAGCATACAATCATACCACGTAGTCTACATAACACAATCATATAAGTAACATGCAATGACACACAAGATAAGGCCTGAGTACTTTCCGGTGACTTATTCTTTATTCTCGTTAATAATAATATGTCCATTTCATACACAGTATTTATTAACCCATGCGAGTGCGGGAGCCCCACTATTATAGCCGGTGGAACGATCACGAGGGCTATGCCCTGCCACTATTATAGCCGATGGAACGGTCGCGAGGGTAATATACCCTGCCACTATTATTTGCCGGTGGACCGGTCTGGCCCCGACTCACAAGGTATTCCACTGTAAATATTAGTATCTTTCCATGACTTATCACTTTTATGTTTGATTTGTTGAGCACGAAATCCCCCACTATTATAGCCGGTGGAACGGTCGCGAGGGCTATGCCCTGCCACTATTATAGCCAGTGGAACGGTCGCGAGGGTAATATACCCTGCCACTATTATTTGCCGGTGGACCGGTCTGGGTTCGGCTCAATATTTTTCTCTGTAAGTCGTTAGTGTCTTAATGTATCTTATTCGAGGGCATATCTTTTGTCATGCATGGCCAGAGATCTCAACACATCACATCAAACTGAAGGTATATGCGTACTATCACATACAAATGAGGGCACAAGCACACGTCCTAATTCCAAGCCACGTTACACATGGAACAGATAAGATAATGACGTTTCAAAACACAACACGTAAATCATATAGAACATCCACAGCCCATAGGATACATGTCACACATTCAGCCTTAGCTATATCCTTACTCGGTTCAGGTTACCGAGCTATCCCCCACACTCATCTTAGGCCACTAAATACCCTTTGCGATTTATCAGACTTAACATATTTCTCGCATTGGAAACCAGATCATGACCCTTAGACTCAACTCTCCCTCATACCTCACTCCTCCTCATTTATTCTTACCATTTTCCTTTTTTTTTCTTTTTCCACTCTCTCAAATTAGGGTTTCTTTCCCAAACCCTAGGTACCCTTATATGACCATACGTACTATTTTCACCTCGAGCCTCTAGTCTCCCAAACAGACCTTTCATTAGTCTCCCCACGTCCCAAAGTAACTTTTCATACATAAGGTTCGCCCCCATGCGGACCTTAATCTCCCCATGCAAACCCTATCATTTCCACCATGCCAACTCTATCATTCCCATGCAAACCCTAGTTTTCCCATGCAACCTTAGTTTCTCCCACTCTTCCATTTTATTCAATCCCCCCCTTTTTCCTCATCATCTCACAATTATGAATTCCTTAGGTCGTCCATACCTATGTTAACCAGCGTACTTCCCTTTGGTTATCTTAGTTGCTTATTTTTTCTCTTTCAAGCCCCCACTCCACAACTCCTCATCAAAACACCTAGCATGCATGTCATATCACACTCCCTCATCTTTGTACCATACCATATTAGTACATATAGACAAGAGCACGGGAACGTACCTCGGTTCCATGTTGCTCTACACGGTAGAACAGATAACATACACATAATACAGCATATAAACCATACGAGGCATCCAAGGCAAATGAAACATGTAATACACACAGGCGGCCTTAGTTACGTCCTTACCTAAATCGGCGTCGGGCTTGGAGCACGCTCCTACACCTCCTGGGGTTTGACCCGGTTCACCTATAAGAGGGAAATACTTAGGGTTAATCTCCCTCTACCGGAATTATCAAAATTCCTATCTTTCCCCTATCATGGCCTAATACCAAGGCTAATATTAATGATGGGGTTTATAAATAAAGGGGTAGGTTATTACTACTCTTACGATAGCTTAAACGGATTATCACTAATTAAAGTAGGTTTTAGCAAATCTAGAATATTAAGGTGAGGGTTTCAATATTATTAATAATAATTACCAATAATACCAACAATAATAAGAATACTACTTATAATAGTGCTCATAATAAGAATAATAAAGGCTATAATGATAATAACGATGATAATAATAATTGAAGTCATAGTGGCATTAGTGATAGTAATATTATCGATAATAATAAAATACTAACACAACCATAACCTTTTAGATGACAATATCGATAATGATGATAATAATAATAATAATAATAATAATAATAATAATAATAATAATAATAATAATAATAGAAGGAGTAGTAGTAATGAAAATAATAATAATAATAATAGCAATAATAATAATAATGATAGGAGTAATGACAATAATAATAATAATAATAAATACAATAATAATATTAATAAGAACAACAACAACAACAACAATAATAATAATAGTAATAACACAAGGGATGGTAAGAGTACTAGAAATAATATTAATAGGAATAATAGCGATAATAATAATAGTGAGAAAAATAAACATAATAACACTAGTATTAATCATAGTAAAAATAATAGTGATGATAGCAATAATGATAGTAACAATAATAACAATAATAAAAATAACAATAATAAAAATGACAATAATAATAATCACAATAATAATAATAATACAATAGTTGTGGCAATACTAAGCATAACGAAAATACTAAGGTAATAATATTAAAGTATAACGTTAAGGATAATAACGATGGTAATAATCGATAAAATAATAAATGCGTTAAATACAACAACACCAACAAAATAATAACAAGGATAATAATGATATAATAATAATAATAAGGATAATAATGATAATGATAATAATAATAATAATAATAATAGCAATAAAAATAATAATAGCAATAACAATAACAATAATAATAATAATAATAATGAAAATAATAGTACTAATGATAATAATATTAATAACAATAATAACACTAATAGTAAAATAATGACATTGATAGTAGCAATAGTAATAATAGTAATAATAATAGTAATAATAACCATAATAATAATAATAATAATAATAATAATAACATAACTATAAGGATAGTAACAGTAACGATAATGATAATAATAAAAAAAAAGATGATAATGGTAGTAATAATGATAGTAATGCTCATAGTAATAATATTAATAATACTAATAACACTAATAATAATAATAATAATAATAATAATAATAATCATAATAATGATAATAGTAATAATAATAACACTAATGGTAATAATAGTAATAATAATGCTAATAATAATAATAAGGATAATGATAATAATTATAATAATAATAATAATAATAATAGTAATAATAACTTAATAAGGCCCTAAAGTTAATTAACACCATTACTTAAAGGTCCTTAGGGTAATGTTGAGTCTTAGTAATAATAATAAGGGGGTTAGTATTAGTAATAATAACAATATTAGTAATAATAATGGTAATGTTAATATTAATCATAATACTAATAATAGTAGTTAATAAGATTAAATCATTAATCAATTATATTTATTTTTATTCATTTATTTATTTTTAAGCTTTAGGGTTCAGGGTGTTGGGCAACCTGACTAAGGTGGTGGCGGCGGCGGCGGCGCGGCGGTGGAGGAAGGGAGAGAGGGGAAAAATGGTGGTGGAGGCTAGGGGAGGGAAAACCAGGATAAAAGGGAGGTATAGGGTGGTAGAGCAGGAGCTGCCGGTCGTTTTAGGGGGTGATGGTGGCGCTGCAAGCGGCGGTGGAGGCGGCGCCGGCGGCACGAAAGTGGCGCCAGGGGGGTCGAAGGCTATTCGGGAGGGTAATTTCGCACGGCCAAGGCGGCGCGTGCGGGGCAAGGCAGGGAGGCTAAGGTGGTTGGTTGTGTAGAGGGCGGTGCAGGGAGGATTTTGGTGGTGCGGGCAGGCGGCAACGGTGGCCGAAGGCGGAGGAAAGGGCGGCTAAAGGTGGGACGGTGTGTGGCTCTGGTTTTCTGGGTTCCAAATTTCGAACCCGATTAAGGCGATCTTCGGGGCTATTTATAGGCCAAATGGGACGGGAAGACGACAAGGATGCGAGGGAGGGTCAGAGGTTAGGTGGATGCGTGTCTGACCGGTGAGGTGGTGGCGGTGCAGGTCTGTAGTTGCAGACCGAGACTCGCCGGGGAGAGAGAGGGAGGTTTCGTGCGGGGAAAGACCGGCTCGATTAGTCCAATCTATAGGGAGACAACGAGGATGAGCAGGACGAAAAGACGGGAGCTAATGGCGTGGCGTTGAAGCTTCCTTCTCCAACGAAAATCTCAGGTTATAGGCGGCTGAAGGTTGAAGACGAAGTACGGGTGGGGCGGACCGGCGGTTCAGCGGGGAAAGAAGGAAAGAAAGAAAGAAATGGGGCGGCCGAACCGGCCGGGAGAAAAGGAAAGGAGGGGCGCGGGAGAGGAACGGGCCGCGAGGGGGGGAAAGGTGCTGGGCCTGGCAGGCCGGCCCAGGCCGGGGAAAAATAAGGGAGAGAAGGGGAAGAAAGAAAAAGGAAAAAGGAGGGAGAAAGAAGGAAAAAGGGAAAAAGGAAAAAGAGGGAAAATTGGTGGTTGGCTTAATTAGTATAATTTGGGTAATTTGGGGTATTTAATAAAGTATAATTATCAAAACAATAATTAAATTCTATTTTTAGGTTAATTTTGGGATTTTTGGAAGAATTTTCTTAAATTCCATTTTAATTAACAAAACACTTTAATTTTCTCTAATTAAATTATTTATAAATTTTATATTAATTTGAAACTATTTTGTCCTTCCTATTTTAAATAAATTGATGTATTTAATAAATTTCTAAAATAAAAACCTTAATTAACTTAAAATACCACAATTCCTCCTATTTACACACTTATAAATTCATTCTTGATTTATCCTACTTAATTCCCCTTTTATCTCACTAAAAGTAGTTTATTTTAATTAATTTCCTAATAATTCCCTATTCGGCCATGATTTCCTAAATTAGGGTTTTTGGGGTATTTCACATCATCCCTAACCATTGGCCAAAACAGTTGCTGCCCCCTTCCTTCTTCGACAACCTCCACCGCAACCACCTTCTTCCTTTTTCCCTTCCTTGCCAAAGTAGCTCTCACCGTAGCCCAACAACACCCTTCGATAGCTTCAACCAAAGTTCACCCCCTCCTATTTGGGAGCCTTCATCGCACCCCACCTCCATCCTTCAGCAACCACAACCAAAGCCCACCATCCACCCTTCAGCATCTCCAACCACACAGTCCACACCACAGCACCACCCTTCAACTCCCACCACCAAACACTACTCCTTATTTCAACCTCCACCATCGTTTCACCTCCCATAGTAATGACAACTTGTTTCATTGCTCATCTACCATTCCCGTGGCAACCCACCATTTCTCCTTTTATTTGGTTACACATGTTTTTCTCAAAACAACCTTACATGGTTTGATTTTCTCCCTTCTTTCACCCTTCCATTTCCTTAAACATGTCCTTTCTTAGGTTGCTTAATGCTAATTGTATTTTGTTATGATTTTCTTAGTTGATTTCCACATGGTTCTAGAAGAGGCATAATAGGATTTTTTTGCTTAGAGACTAGAGTCGTTTCTATAAGGATACTTGTTGTAGTCTAGGATTTTTTATTGCTCAGTGCTATGCATGATTTTTTATTTTGCCATGTTATTGTTATTATATAAATTGGTATATGATTGTTGATACTATGATAAAAGGTTGATATTACATGATAAAAAGTGACCAAGTAAAGATCATGTGGTATTGTTATTTTATGTGGAAAAGCCCTCGGTGTGAAATATAGATGTATCATCGGTATATTAATGGTATGATTAATGTGAAATGAGTATGATAAGTTCTATGGAGAAAAATGTGCATTTGGAAATAATGTTACTAAATATATTAGATTCACATGAAATAAGGGTTTTATTAATGATAAAGAAATTTTTTTTAACGTGGAATAAATATGAGAATCATGGCATTTTAAGGTGTTATATAATCCAAATATGCTAATGAATTTATATAAAGTCTTTGGAGTACCTAGTAATGACCTATGTTTAGTAAAGTAGTAAAATGGTTTGATTTGGAAATAGTAACCCTAAAATGAGGAGGTTATTATCACATATATGAAATAGTAGAGTAAAACAATGAAATTTGAATATGTTGTTAATGCTAGTATTCTGGGAATGTTTATTGAATCCGGTATTTTTTGAGCCCTATGGGAAAAGATATGATCGATTTGTGAAGTTAGCGTTTATAAGCCCTAGGGATAGTAACTTTTGGGATAGGGTAATTATCGCATATGCAAGACCTTAGAGTTAAGCTTTGAAATTGAGTATATTGATAATAATAGTAATTTTTAAGGATGAGGTAATAAGTTTTGTGATTAAAAGAGTAACAAAATAAGAGTTATGATAAAAGTGTGAAATTAGGGTTTT
This sequence comes from Tamarix austromongolica, assembly GCA_039764185.1. Classification (NCBI taxonomy): domain Eukaryota; kingdom Viridiplantae; phylum Streptophyta; class Magnoliopsida; order Caryophyllales; family Tamaricaceae; genus Tamarix; species Tamarix austromongolica. The sequence goes on along the minus strand of CM077809.1, from coordinate 81,634,219 downwards.
GGAGAAATATAAAGGTCTAACTCTAGAGAATGACCTTATGATTTTTATGATGTACTTACATGCTTTAAATTTGTTATGTACCTTTGAACCAAATATGAATAAAAAATTAATCATTTAAAGTGAAAGATCATATGATTTGGGCCAAGGTATAATTAATCATTTAAAGTGAAATATCATATGAGTTGGGCTAAGGTGTTTTGGATCCATTCCACCAGATGATAATAGTACCTCAAGTGTGTTATCCTTGAAAGGTGTTTCAGACCATTCCACCAATTTAAGAATATTGACTTAGAAGTGTTTTGTCCTAAGAGGTGTTTCATGGGTTTGTACTGCGGGAAATTAATAGTGGCTTAGGTGTATTGTCTCTGAGAGGTGCTTTAGTCTGTTCCACTGGATTAAAAATAGTAGGGGTCTTATAATCATTGTGAATAAGAATATGGATTGAGATAAGTAACCTAATGGATAAGATATTAATGATTTAAAGTAGAAGAGTACATAAGTTAGGACCAAGGTGTTAGATCTGTTCTACTAGATGATAATAATGGCTTAGGTGTGTTGTCCTTGAGAGGTACTTCAGACCACTCCACTAGTTTAAGAATAGTAGCTCAAGAGCGTTTTGCCCTATCGAATGATAATAATGGTTCAACTGAGTTATCCCTAAGGGGTGATTTAGATTGTTTTACTGGTTTAAGAATAATGGGGTTCCTAAACTCAATGTAAATAAAAGAAAAAAATGGTTATATCTAATAAAGAGGCCTGGATCAGTAGTTACCTTGTGAGACTTTGTGTTTTATATGTGTACTTATCATCTACAATGAACATATGTATTTAACTGTATCTCTAACTCGATAGTATTATTACCTTACTTAATATGTAGTGTAGTGACCATCCTTTTTATGGGTACTCAGTAATTAGAATTAAAAGATTAAAACTTAATTAGATTAAAATTTGTGACCAATAGTGATATGAATCTTAAAAATTTATACTTAATTAATTTTGATAATTGCTGTGAATCATTTATTACTTATAATTATTTGTCTTATTTGTGTGAATAAATAGGAAATTGATGCAGCACATGGATTCGGGATGTAGCTGTTGGAGTGTTGCAGAATATGTATTTTTTTTGTTATTTGTATGTAATCCCATGTGATGCATTCGCCGGTCGAAATTGGCTAATGGAAATTAGGTCGGTTGTATAATCCGCCACCCGGTCCATAATAATGGATTAGTTGGATTGTGGATTAATCAATCCTTAATAGCCATGATTAGCTAGAATTAAATTAGCTGATGGGAATTAATGTCTAAATATTATCTTGTAATTTGGGGGAGATTTTTGATGTATTCTTGGGCTGGTCGAGTGTCCAGTATCGACCACCTATCTCGACCCATTTCCCTAATTATGTGTGTTGGGTTGTAATGTGAGATTGGGTTGGATGTATGGTGTATTTTATACGGTCTGTACACTTATATAAATAGGGGCATATACGTTGTAATACGGTAGTTTTTAGCTGATATACGACACACTCTCTTGATTTCTCTCGAGTCTTCTCTCGCGATCTCTCTCTCTCTCTCTCTCTCTCTCTCTCGGCGAACCTCTCACTCGCTTCTTCTCTGCTGCGTCTGTTCTCTGTCTTTGATCAACTCTTGATCGTTCTTTCTCTCGAATTCAGTTGCCGTTGTGAAACTATGCCTCTGAATCTTTGGATCTTCCTTTGGGAGTTTTCCTTAGGCTGAATCCGGCGAATCGAACCCCGCGCTCGATTATTTTCTTCGATCCTTTCGTGAAACCCTAATAGGTTTCCATCAAATAGCTTTAACCCTAATTAATTTAATGCTAGCAATTAAATGAAGCAATTAAAAAAATTCCAACAAAAATTCAATCAATTCATCAAATCAACAATGGAATTAAACCTTATTTGATCCTAGAAAAAATAATTACTCATGCTTAATTAAAATTATAAAGAGAAATAATGAAATAATATACATAATAGTATAAGAGAAAGATAAGAGGTTAACAGATAAAACCGTACTAATGGAGATGGAGTTTAATGTGGTACTTCACTTATCTAGAATTGATATTTACATATTGAAGTTAAATCATTAATCTAATGTACATTTCATAAAAGAGAGATGAAATCTGTAGAAAGTTAGAGAGCAGATAAAAGGAAGGAGATCCTCCAAATATGCTTTGAGTTGTGTTGAATTAGGTTTCAAAAAATTTTCTCTCGAATATAATTGTTTGATCCTTTAAAATTGGGTTGAGAAAACAAAATTTGACACCCTACATGGTCGTGTTGGGATCATAGACTAATTATTCATGCTAAAAACCTACACACACAACCATGTTGATCGATATTGGCATGTTGTGTTGGCTCATAACTCTTGGTCCGAAGTCAAAATGAGGTGATATTGGATGCATTTGAAAGCTGAGAAGAAGATCTATAACTTTTATTCTTTACTTTTCCAAGTTGAGATTTAATCAACGGAAAAATTCTTTAATTTTTAATCTAATGTAATTATCTTAGAAATTAATAAGGCCATACACATACTTGGTTCTTTACAATGTCTGCTGAAAGCCTTCATATTGCCTCATATTAGTCTTATTTACATCCATTAAGTACACCTAAGAAATAAAATGTCAAAGAATGAAGTATCCACTAATCTAACAGGTAATCTAACAATATGCATAAAGAATCCATCGAAATAAACATATATAAAGAGGTAAAATCATCCTAATATTAGCTCTTTTGCTAATTCATCAACATGTTAGAATTATACTTATAAATATGAGAAAACTTATCTATCTTTCCTCTAAGTAATAAATTAATAGATTTTGTAGATTATTTCAGTCTTTGATAATTACTTTTCAATTATAATATTTAAAACTTTATACAAAATTTAGTAAGTTTATTTTCTTAATCAATTAAAAAAGCCAACCATAATGGTCAAAAAGTAGCATTTACAACTTAGAGCTTGTTTGGAGTTACTAATGAAAAGTATTTATCATAGATAACCACTTATTTTATAAATTTTTTAGTCTAATTTTTTTTAAATAATTAGTTAACTTGGATAATTAATTTTGATAAGTAGCTCCAAATATGAGCTTAATCAATTGTACATTAGGAGCGTCATTTAATCAATTATTATCTTGTATCATCGGTTACGCCATGCATGGTGTAATCGATGGAATTTTGTGCAAATAAGTGAACATATTATTTAAAGATAGAGAATTATGTGGTGGCTTTTATACAGTGGCATTTCTGTCTATAATGTCAACTATTTTATTTGTTTTCTTTTTTTAAAATTTGATTATCTTTAATTAAGCTGTTAAAATTTCATAAAAAAATATCATGATGTTTTTAAGATTTCTCCCATATATTATTAGGCATCCATATTAGTATAATTCCTACTTAAAAAAGGACTAATATATAAAATGTTATCATATCTTTCACCATACCTCATGTTTAAACACTATTTTCTTATATTTCACCATTTGTTATGCTTATATTTGATCATTATTGTTTGTATTGTGCCATTAACCTTTTTTATGTCTTTCATCATATTTTATTTTTTTTATCATTTTTATTCATATGTTTCACAATTTTTAAACTGATTATTTTCATATTTATGTTTTGCCCTTATTGAATTTATATTTAAGCACTAATTAATTATGCTTCACTACTATTATTATTATGTTTCGCCATTATTGGTATGCCTCCCTATTTTTTTATGCATTATTATTGTTGGTAGTATATTTTATCATTGTTGTTCTTATACTTCACCATTTTTATGTTTATATTTCACCACAAGATTTTTTATATCTTTTACCAAATGTTATATTTCACCAATATTGTTTTATATGTCACAATTGTTGATCTTGTATTCAACATAGTTGTATATTTTGTCATAGCTGTACTTATGTTTCACTATTTTTATGTTCTCCATTGTTGTATTTATATTTTTATCATTGTTGTATTTATGTTTCTGAATTGTTGCGCTTTATTTCACAATATTATATATATATATATATATATACCATTGTTACATTGATATTATTTATACTTATATTTTTTCATTGTTATAATTGTGTTTCACCATTATTTTATTCAATTTTTCTTATATTTCACCATTGGTGAACTAATATTTCATTATTGTTGAATGAATGTCACTTGCTATGTCGAATTATTGTTTTACTTATATTTCAGGACCATTATCTTTGTATTTTTCTACTTATGTGTGAATACTGCATCACTTTTATATTGATCGTGTTTCACTAATTTTGTGTTGATGCTCACCATAACTATATTTCACCATTGTTATACGCATATTTTACCATGTTTTTTTTGTCAAAATTATATCAAAATCAATCTCCATTTATATAGAAAAATCTCAACAATATTATTATTTTTTCAATAGTCCAAATTAAAAATAAAATAGTTAAAAAATCTAAAAGAAGGATGACATAGCATGCAAATATACATGCACTGCATAATATTGTATGTTAAGAAAGGTTTCATCTATTTATAAATTTGCTACTGGTTACACCTATTGTTGCACCAAAATAGTAAAAAAATATTAATATATATATATATATAATTATTTACATAAGGTAGGTGTATAATTTATAAACGTGTATTGTATCAAATCATAGATTTAATACTCCCATTATTTTCATCAGTTATAACAAATTTTTTTATTATGGTTGTAATCTCTCAACTCTTTGTCTCCTCCACCACCTTCCATATTCCTTAACTTTAGCTTATAAAAGATTTATGTATGTATGTGTATGTATATATACATACACACATATATATATATGGTGACCTATGAATAGAAGAGAACCCATGCGTATGAATGAATAAGAGACTATCTCCTCTCTTTTCTCTATCTTGCATTATTATCTATATGTAAGTTTCTAAATATCATAACACATTATCAAAACAACTATTTTCTAGACAAAAAAAAAATTGTATGTTTCTCTCTTGATCTTGTTTAGTACATTAGGGATGCTCGAAAGTAAATGATCTTTCTCAACTCTTTACTCTAACTTGAACACTTAAGATAACCAATGGTCAACTTGAGAAACTTAAATTTAACACCCCTAAAATTACTATTAATTTGTTTCAAATTTTGCCAAAGTTAATACATAAAATATTAGGGTTTTACCATTATACTCAATATGTGTTTGGTTTATTATACTATTTTTCACACCAAGTGTAAGGAGAAATGATTGCAAATATAATGAGATAAAAAGAGAACGAGAAATATTTCATAAATCAAGACAAGAGTGAGCATAAAACTGTATAGCAAAATAAAAAAAATAGGAACCCTATGAAACTAATAGTCCATAAAGTATCCGGACATAAATGCTAACTACTAGATAACCCATATTCTATGCCCAAGCCCATATAATCTAAGGATCACTCTTCCATGGGCAAAATGTGCAAGGTAATCCAAACATTCATAATAAAAAAATCTATATATCATCAATTGAGTTGTTTACTTGTGAAAATGAGCAACACCCATGAAAAATATGGTTAGTATGAAACAAAATAAAAAGGCTACAATCACATCAATAGATTAAGGCATGTATAACATAAAATTTTACATGATAAGAGGAATATTATACATGCATATATTACTCATGACACGAGATAAGTCGAGAGAAAATAAAATTACGATTCATATTCAGGTGATCACAAAATTACAATATTTAATTTCTTCATTTAGAATATATGAAATCGAATGTAAATAAATAGAGAGAAAACTGATACTAAATAAAAAAAGGAAAATTAATATATTAAAAATGAAAGAAAATACCATAGTGAAAGATTACACACACATACAGATGAACCATACTAAATTAAAAAGTAATAATATTATATTGAATAAATATTATATAATAATATATCAAATTAAATTTTATGTGGTTATGTATTAGATAAATACTTAGGTACAATTGTAATGTATAAAGTATTACATTTATATAAACTTATTATTTCAATTTTGAAAGTCTATAATTTGAGAACTCTCCATATTTATGATAAATAGAAAATATTTTCTTTCTTTAGTGGAATAGGTTATGAGTCTTTTTTCAGTTAGTAAAATATTCAAACTAATATTTTATGGGTATTTTTTTTAAATAATATTACCTAGGCTTCTTTTGGTCATGGTATTTCTAGGAAGAAATTTACAAATTTAATAAGAAAATAAATCAACTTATGTTTTTTTTTTACATATTCTTCTATCAAAGTGAATCCCATTTTAGATCCATATTGTCCAAATGAAGTCTTAGGTGTCTTCATATCATAAGTTATTTTCATTTTTTATAAATAGTAAAAATAAAACATATAAATACAAATAAAACTATTAAATCCATAAAATACATGTGTTTATTATATCTCACTCTATTTACTCTCTCCATTTTATAATAAAAGGTGTTCAAGGTTTTAGTACATACATTAAGATGTATTTTTTCTAAAGCTTAGAGTCACTAAAAAATAAAAATAAAACTAATATTTAATAAAAATTATGTGTGTGTAATTAGTTCCCCAATAACACTAATTTAAGAAATTAATTTAAGTCTTAACATATGCTTTTTAATCACATGTTAAATGAACCATTAATGTAAAGATAATAATAGCCAATTTATGAAAATATAAAATGCTATATTTTCATTTTTATCCTTATATTATCTTTAATAATAAATAATTAAGTTAGAATACTAATTACATATCCTGTAAAGATTTAGTAGTGAATTTATGTTTTGATATTTCTAATTTTTTAAAACTTTGAGGATCTTAATGTAACCTTTAGTACTTTATTCCAACAGTATATAAAATAACGGTGTTTTCAAACTTTTTGCACTTTTTAAAAATAATATTAAATAAAACATAATATTCTAAAAGTTGTATTTACTAATATATCTCCAAGTAAGAGCATAATAACTTTAATAAAGTATGCATATAAGAGTAAATATAGAAATTAGTCTTTGAATTTTAAAAGTCATAATCATTTTTATATAAAAAAATTATATGTAAAGTGACATATTTTTTATACACAAAGAGGACAAGGATATATTTTTATGAAATAGATTTTAATGTTTTATAGTTTTATAAAATGACTAATACTAATACCTTTACCTATAACACCCCAAAATTCACTACTTTTTTTTAGCGGAAGTAATTAAAATAGAAATACTTAAAACCTGTGAAATTTGGGGATGTTACCGCCACACTCAGTACCAAACCGGTTCTCTCCAACCGTTTCAGTATCAAGTGCTAAGGCTAAAAGGATTAACATAAAACTTAAAACAAGATTTCATAAGATGAATTAAAGAGATAATAACATAGAAATCAGAGTACGCAATCAAAATTCCTCGAAGGGAATAATAAAAAGGAATTAATCAGATACAAAAGAAATAACAAAAGGAATTAAATCGCATAAAGAGATAATATGGCCATGTCACTCTCGAACCTTGAGCCAACCACAAGCTCAAGACTCAGCCCCGCCAGATGTCTTACACATCTGCACAAAGTCAGAAGGGCCGACTACTCGTGAGAATGAGCAGCACCCATAAAAAGGGTGATCAGTACGCTACGTACTGAGTAAGGTAACCGAGCATTAAGGCCAACACATAATAGCACATAAAGTATGCAGAATAATAATAAAGCATAAGACCAACATGATGACATAAATGCATATGACCATTCAGGTAAAAGTATAAAGGCCCAAATATAATCCAATTCACTTACTTAATTAATCTCTGATCAGAAGTCGATTCACACCATAATTTTTATCAAATCCATGTGAGTACGGAAGCCCCCACTATTATAGTCGGTGGATCGGAGGCACAAAGGGTATCATACCCAATCCACTATTATAGCCGGTGGATCAGAGAGACATAGGACTACGTGTCCTAACCACTATTCTTAACAGGTGGATCGATTGGCCCCGGCTCGCATGGTGTTCCGCTATAAGTAATTAGTATCTTTTAAGCATTTTAGCAAAACTCGGGTTTGTGTTTGTTGAGCTCGGGAACCCCCACTATTATAACCAGTGGATCGGTCACACATAGGACATCATGTCCTAACCACTATTATAACTGGTGGATCGGTCACATATAAGGTAAAAACCCTAACCACTATTCCGAACCGGTGGATCAGTTGGTCCCATCTCAACGATTTTCTACTTTAAATAATTAATATTTTAAGTATCTTATTCAGAAGTTTTTGTTCTGGACATGCACGAATTATTCTCTTTACACTTCACACATCACAAATAATAAATTTCATAATCATAATTACACTTTAATCACCCAATACACATGATAACACAAAAATCCTAAGCAGCCACAACAAACCCTAATTAACGACAACAAACCATAGTTAACCACTCCAAACCCTATTTAACCATAACAACCATAATTAGCCATTCCACACCTTAGTTAATCACAACAAACCACAATTATCCACTCCAACCCTAGTTAATCACAATAACCGATAGTTAATCACTCCGAACCCTAATTCAGTCTCCTCCATACCCTTATAATGTCCTACGTACTATTTTTCATCCCCAAGTGTCCAATCACCCAAATAACACTTACATTACCTTCCTTATATCCCAAATCAACTTTCCACACGTAAATTTCATACCCATGCAGACATTAACCTCCCCATGCAAACCTTTGAACTTTTTCATGCAAACCCTAAAATCCCACGTGAAACCCTAAATTCAACCATGAAACCCTAGATTCTTCCATATAATTAAAACCCTAGATTCCTCCATACAAAACCTTATATTCAATCCATACACAACCAAAGATTCATCCATACCAAACCCTATATTTAGACCATATAAAATTCAAGGAATCATCCATACCAAACACTAAATTGCAACCATATAAAACCAAATAGTCATCCATACAAAACCCTGTATTAGATCCCCCCATACAAAACCATAAATTAGATTCTCCCATATAATGTCATAAATTACATTCTTCCATACAACATCATAAATTAGATTCTCCCATATAACATCATAAATTAAGTTCTCTCACATAAAACCATGCAAAATCATATATCAGATTCTCCCACACAAAACCATAAATTAGGTTCTCCCATATAAAACCATAAATCAAATTCTCCCCTATAACATCATAAATTACATTCTCCCCATAGCACATCATAAAGTAGATTCTCCCATACAAAATCATAAATTACATTCTCCCATACAAACCATAAATTAGATTCTCTCTCACGAAACCCTACATTTCCCATTTTATTCTTCCACTCATGAATCATTAAAATAATTAGGTCAACTCACCTCCCTTGGTCAACCTCTTTCCCCATCCTCCTTTTTCATCCTTTCTCTCACACAAACCACATCAACACCCTCACTTGCATGTCTTACAGGGTCACAAACAAATCACCACATATACATAATACACATGCCGTGCAAATACACAAAAACATACTTCAACTCCACATCATACCATATACGACATAACTAATAATGGTAAACATATGATACATAGCATGTGAAGCACATAATGCATATAAGCACACAAAAGGCCTTAGCACCCCTTACCTAAAATAAAATTGGTCTTAGAGTACGCTCATACGCCTCCTTAGGGCTTTGACTGGTTTTACCTATTATGAGGGAAAAGCTAAAATTAGACTCCCTCCTATAAAAAATACTATTAATCACTAACTTATATAAGAATAGGCTTTTGATACAATATTAAAATAATAGTAGCAAAATACCAAAATTAATATCAATATTAATATTAACAAGAATAATAAAAATAGTAATAATAATAATAAAAAGGACATTATTCAAAACAAAGTGAAATAAGGGCTTCAACCCCTTTACTAAAATAATACTAATAATAATAATATTAGTAAAATAAGTAACCAAATTTAGTAATAATAATAGTGATGAAATAATAATAATGATAATAATAATGACAAAAACCATAATAATATTGTAATAATAATAATAATCATAATGGTAATAATAGTAAGGATAATATTTGTAGATAAAAAGAAGTAGGGTTTCTACCCTACATTGAGTAATAATAACTTAAATAATAATAATAATAATAATAATAACATTAATAGGAATAAATACTACTAATAAAATACTAATAACCCTAATAATAATAAGACATGATATTTATAATACTACTACTAAAATGTAAAATAAGCACAATAGGGTTTCAGCCCAATAATAATACTAACACTTGAAAATAATAATAATGATAGTAATAATAGTAGTAGTAGTAGTACTAATAATAATAACAACAGCAACAACAACAATAATAACAATAATAACATTATTAACAACACTAATGGTAAAATAGTTGTATTAATAATAATGAAATAAGAATAATAGAAATTTGAGATAGGAAATAATAATAATAATAATAATAATAATACTTATAACATATTAATATTAATAATAGTAATAATAGAAATAATAAGGGTAATAGTTCAAAAATCGAATTAAAAGTTACAATAGGGCTTCAGCCCTCAACAGAAATAAAAATAAAAACATTAATACCAATAATAATATTAATAATACATATTAATAAAGGAAATAATAATAATAATAATAATAATAATAGGATTTATATTAGAATATATAAAATAAAATAATTTAAGGCTTGTAAAAATAGGAAAAAGGGTTGAGAGGGTCTAGGGTTCAACCTTATGTTGGTGGGGATAGGCGACACCGGCGGTGGTGCATGGCAGCACCGGCAGCCGGAAAAAGAGAAGAAAAAAGGAAAAGTTACATGTTGGGAAAAAGATAGGGAGAATGGAGGTGGAAGTTGGGTTGTTAAAGAATGCCCAGAGGGAGAGGAGCAGAATGGAGGTGGTAGCGCAGCCAAAGGGGGTGGCGCACAGCGACAGCGGCGGCGGCGGTGGCCGAATGGAGAAGAAGAAGAGAAAGAGAGGAGAAGAGGGAGAGAGAGGAAAAGAAAGGTAGGGGAAGGCAGAGGAGGGTCTGTAGAAGAGAATGGGAGGTAAAAGAAGCGACGACAGCAGCGGAAGAGGTGGCTAAGGGTGGCGCAAAGGGTGGTGGAGGCAGAAAATAGGGTTGATCGGGAAGGCTAATTCGCACGGCCGAGGTGGCTTGTGCAGGAAGAATTGAGGGGAATGGATGATTTGGTTAGCTAGAGGGAGGAGCAAGAAAGATTTTGGTGGCCAGATATGGCAGCGAAGTTGGCCGGAGGCAGCAGACGAGGCGTCTAAAGGGGCGGTGGCGTGAAGGAAGGCATTTTATGAACTCGAGCCAAAAACTCAACTCAACAATGCTATGGGGTGTATTTATAGGCTTGAAAAGAAGTTAGGCTCGAAGGGAAAGTGGGGGAGTGGTAGGCAGGAGTGGGCACAGACTGACGAGGACAGCTGGCGCACTCCCGATCGTGGTGCCCCCTTATCCACTACGTCGATCTGGAATTGAACTATCCCTAAAAAAAGGCTTTGCTACTGCTAGCTCAGCCACTGGGCCGACTTTCACTACTGCCATATGTAATACCCCGTATTTTTAAAACCCAAATTTATTAAGTTTAATGATTTTATTAGCGTAATTTGATGTAAATATTTAATTATTTTAATTTTGATTTGTTTTATGGATTTATCGACGATTTCGAATTCATAATTGAATGTAATTAATCATTGTCGTTGCGAACCATTCTAGACAAATTCGTTCACGACAATAATTTTATTATATTCTTATGATTTCGATCTTCGGTTAAAAATATATATTCCCGTTCTTTCTCGTATTTTGGTTTTTAGTATTTTTAATTCGTTTTCGATTATATCTTCGTCATGTGATTAAGACTTTGTTTTGAAGTTATATTTCGTTAACGAAATATATTATTTAAATTATAGAATCTCTATTTAAATAGTTAAATTTATTTTAATAATTTTATCCGTAGAAAATATTTCCGACTTTAAATTTATTCGTTTTCGGTAATCGTTAATATTTTTGGGAAGTTTTAAATTAAAAAAAAATTTCGGAGTTTATTTATGAAATTCTTTCTAGAATTAATTCTCTTTCGTTTTATGCTTTTTGGTTTACGAAAAACTGATTTCGGAAATTATTTAAATTAGCTTTGGTTTATCCGAATTTGACTTAAATATTTTAGTATATGTTTTAAATAATTTTTCGGGGTCTTATAATGTATTTCCGTAAATAATATAAGTTTTTTTCGTTTGTTGGTAAATTCTTCCGAAAATGTTTCCGAAATTCTTTATATAGCTTTTTATTAATTTTAAGCCTTCGGATCCGTTCGAAATAAATTTTCGTTAAATAAATTTTATATAAAATCTTCCAATAATATTTTTGTATTTTTAGTATTTTATTTTATGTGTTTTTGTAAAAAAAAAAAAAAAAAAAACCGCACCCAGCCCCGACCGGCGCCCCTCCCTTCTTTTTCTTTCCCTCTTCCCTTTCCCAGACCCCCTGTCCCGCAACCCTAACCCTAACCCTAGCCGACCTCCCTCGCCCCTCTCCATCTCCCCAGCTCCTCCTCTCTGCCCCTCCGACGTCGATCATCGACCTCCAACCGCCGGCCACCACCGTCAGCCGCTATAGCAGCAACAACCACTAGCAGCAACGCGTGGACAACAGCAGCGGCGGCAGAGCGCAGCAGCAACGAGCCGCCCAGCTCGCGCTACCGCCCGGTCACCGGCGAGCTCGGGCGATCACCGGCGAGCAGTCCTTGGCCCCCGACGAAGCTTTCCTGGCCTCCCCTTGCCCCGATTCGTTGATTTTCGTTTGGTATAATTTCCGAAAAACCCTAACCTTGTTTTGATTAATTGGGTATGAATTAGCTTATAAAAAGCTAAATTGATTGTTTGATTGTGTATATATGTGCTGTAAGATTGATTTGGATAGGTTAATTGTGTGGTTGTGTTGGAATTTTGGAAAAATTGGATTTTTAGCCGGGTTATGCCCAAATTTTTTGGATCCGCCCGTTTTTGCGATTTCGGACAAATTGATTATACAATATTTTTTAAAATGTATCCAATTTCATTTTGGAACCGTCAATTTGAGAAATTTATGCAGGTTTTATCGGAATTTGATTCCTAGGTCAAATTTCGGGTGTAATGAAATTGGGTCGTATAATTGAGCCGTTCTGCTCAATTGATTTTATAGTATCATTTAAAATGTATTTAATTTCATATTGGAAGTGTTGATTTAGGAAAATTGTGCGTAATTGATCGGAATTGGATTTTTAGGTCAAAACTCCCGCGGGTTTAAATTGGTTTGGGTAATCGGGTTATTTTATTCAATTGACTATATAAATTACATTATAATATGTTTAATTACATTTTCGAACCGTCAATTGATATGTTTTGGCAAGGATTGATCGGATTTGCGTTTCGGGCTCAAAAACCCTAATTGTGCTAAATTGCGTACTTCTTTTATTGGTTTTGAGCAATTGATTATTTGATATGTTATAAGATGTGTTTAATTACATTTCTAAACATTCAATTTGATTTAATTTATAGAATTTTAACGAATTGTATTTTCGGGCCTAAAACCCTAAAATTCAAGTGAAATTATGAAATCGATTACTTGTATTGTTGTTTTTCTAAAATTGAATCTATAGAAATAGTTGAAATGGTATTAATTGCTTCTAAATACCTTTAATTTGAATTGATTAAATTGAATTACTTGAGTTTGTGTCGTGGGCTTTAAAACCCTAATTTTTGGGGATGATTTTATAAAATTGATTTTGCTATGTGTATTTTATCTAATCGAATTCTATCTTTGGGTTTTAAATCATTTAAATTCTGTTTTAACCTAATCGGTTTGGATTTGGTTCTATGTAAATGGTTAGGTTACCTATTTAGTTGTAAAACCTAATAAATAAGTTATTTTCGATAAATTAACTTATGATCGATTATTCTTTCTCGGGCTTTCCAAATTAAGTTGAAATGTCCCAAGTGATATTTGTATTAATCCGTTTTGATTTAGTTTTAACCTTAAATCTTAATAAAGCTATGCTTTTAAGTTTTAAGTTTTGGACACGTTTTCTAAGAAAAATCATTTGTGTTGTTTGTGTTTATTTAATTTGAATATGTGAATTATTGATTGATAGAATAGTTTCTAATTTAGTTTTCGATTTCTATCGGATCTAGGAAAGCTTTCTCGTGGATCCACGAGCTAGGGATCTCTCTCTCTCTTATCTCGCTTAGCTAGCTTCGGATCCAGGTAAGTCTCTACTTACCTCTACTTATGGGCGTTTAGTAAGGACAAGCTAATGGCCTTGTGTTATGTGTGACGTGGATGTGTTGAATGTTGTGTATGCCATGCTATGCCATGTATTATATGATTTGTGCATAGCTTGTCACATGTGTAGCGCAGCTTGGAGATTGAGGTATGTTGTATGTGCTCCCATGATATGAGTATGACATGTATATGTATGATGTTTATGATGTATTATGTTATGGCCCTCTAGGACCTGCATATTAGGATAAACGGTAATGTGAGTTGGGAACCATCATGGGAGTCTTGAAGTTTGTATGATGGTATTAATGTTCTATGGCGGTCCTAATGGTTTGTATGGTGGTATTTGTGATTTTATGGAGGTATTAATGTCGTATGGTGGTATTAGGGTTGTATGGTGGTATTAGCGATTTTATGGAGGTATTAATATTGTATGGTGGTATTAGTGATTTTATGGAGGTATTAATATTGTATGGTGGTATTAGTGATTTTATGGAGGTATTAAAATTGTATGGTGGTATTTGTGATTTTATGGAGGTATTAATGTTGTATAGTGGTATTAGGGTTTGTATGGTGGTAATAGTGATTTTATGGAGGTATTAATATTGTATGGTGGTATTTGTGATTTTATGGAGGTATTAATATTGTATGGTGGTATTAGGGTTTGTATGGTGGTATTAGTGATTACATGGTGGTATTAATGGCTTATGGTGGTATTAGGGTTTGCATGGTGGTGTTATGGTTTGCATGATGGTATTAATGTTGGTATGGTGGCATTAGGGTTTGCATGGTGGAGTTAGGGTTTTGCATGGGAGTTAATGATTGTACGGTATTAGGATTTGGAGTAATTAACTCTGGGACGTTGTGATTAAGTAGGGTTGGAGTAACTAATCGTGATTGTTGAGGATAATTAAGGTTTGGGATGGCTAAGTATGGGGGTTATGGTGAAATAGGGATAAGAGTGGCTAACCACGGTTTGGTGTGGACAATTAGGGTTGGTATGGCTGCTTAGAGTTGCTTGGCGTTATCATGTGTTTTTATTGATTAAAGTGTGGTTATGAATGTGGGTTTTTATTAGTTGTGATGAGTATAGTATAAAGAGAATGATTTATGCATGTCAAGGGTGTGATGTGATTCGATAAGACACGAATAAGACATTAATTACGTAAAGCGAAAGACTGATGAGCCCGACCCAGTCCGGTCCACCGGTTAGAATAGTGACCAGAGGCGTTTTGCCCTGGGTGTTTATTTCCGGTCCACCGGCTATAATAGTGGTCAGAGGCATCTGCCCTGAGTGCTTATTCCGGTCCACCGGCTATAATAGTGGGGGATTCGGGCTCGACAGACCCAAACGAATAAGTTAATCCACAGAAAAGATACTAAGTACTTACAGCGAAACACCATGTGAGTCGGGGCCATGATCCGGTCCACCGGCTATAATAGTGGATTAGAGGCGTTTTGCCCTGTGCGTTTATTTTCTGGTCCACCGGCTATAATAGTGGATTAGAGGCGTTCTGCCCTGTGCGTATATCTTCCGGTCCACCGGCTATAATAGTGGGGCTCCCGCGCTCACATGGATTAATGAAGAATGCTTTGAATGAAAATGAATGAAGTAATCCATGGGAAAATACTAAGTACTTACAGTGAAACACCATGTGAGTCGGGGCCATGATCCGGTCCACCGGCTATAATAGTGGATCAGAGGCGTTTTGCCCTGTGCGTTTATTTTCCGGTCCACCGGCTATAATAGTGGATCAGAGGCATTCTGCCCTGTGCGTATATCTTCCGGTCTACCGGCTATAATAGTGGGGCTCCCGCGCTCACATGGGTTATTGAAGAATATGTGTGGAATGAACCTATTATTATTGAGAATAAAGAATAAGTCTAATTGGACCATGACCAGCTTTTATTATCTGTATTGCTACATGCTGCTTACGTGAGTATGCCACGTATTGAGTTTTAATAATATGGATTGTTCCTACCTGAGGCGTATGAGCCACTTTACATCTCGGTTATACCACGCTTATATGTTAAATAGAATGTTACGTATGTTTTATATGTTACTCTAGGTGTATGGTAAGATTTATGTTGTGGGTTGTGAATATGCATAATATTGTATCAACGTGTTGTACCCGGATTTAATATGCACTTGATGTATAGTTATATCCCTCCTATATGATAGGGTAGCGAGACTTACTCAGTATTGGACCCGTACTGATACTATCTTGGTTGAATGGGTCCTGTGATGATCCACCAATGGTGGGGGGCAGACCTCTTGTGCAGGTTGATACTGTGTTGGGGTGGAAGGCCTGACTTGAGTGAGTAGGCAATCCGGATATTGCTCCCTTGGGATCTGTTTCATTTAGCTATATTTTGTACTACGCTTCTTGTTTTGAAACCATACTCTTAAGTTGTAATCTTAATGATATTTTAACTGTTGTTGACTCGTGGTTTTCGTGAATGGTCTATGTTAACTATGGACCTGTGTTTTGATGACTCTTACTTAACGATTGTTTAGTTTAGCCTTAGCACTTAGTATCGGAACGGTAGGAGTGAACCGGTCTGGTACTAAGTGTGGCGGTAATACCCCCAGGTTTATGGTTTTAATTCTTTCGCTTCCGCTAAACCTTCTGATTTAAACGAAATTTTTCAGGAGTGAAATTTGGGGGTGTTACACCATAGGTCTCTCTCTATCCGTGTCCTCACCCTCCGCCGGAACTCCTGCGGGCTAGAGAGATGGAACTACTGAAGCTGCTCCCTCTGCTTCTGGAACTGTTAAAGGGTTGGGGGTATAAGGGGGATATACTAAGAATTCTTTCTCTTGGGAGGTTCAATCTTTCCCCTTAAGGAGCTCACCTTTCTAAGGAACTAATATGACTAAGAATCCTATTCTTAGCTAATAGTAGAAGTAGAGATTTTGCTTGAATACCTCTGAGAGTCTCCAAGCGAGCCATTTCTATATTCTAGAACATATTTTCTTTCTAGTGCAGTAGCATATTTCCTTCTGGACAAGGATATTTCCCTTTCCTATTCTTTCTTAACAAACTACCGGGCGTACCTTGCTACTAAAGTCTATTCATATCCAGCTTCACCAGCTGATTGATTCGGAGCTTACTATATAGCATTCTTTTCCTTGGGATGGGAGTTTGCTTCACCCCGTGTCCCTACCAGTCCTTCTTTTCTCATTGGTTTGAGTGAAAGTAGAAGTTCAATAAGGGTTGAGCTTCATCTGATACTTAACGAGTGGGAGTTGCTTTGATTGACTTTAGAATCTTTCTCTGGGAGAGCGGATCAAAAAGAGGGTCTTTCGATCGAAATTATAAGAGCTAAGCTTAGAGTTCATATTGAATCTTTTTTACCGGGTAAGGTACATTTCTTTACATCATAAAGATATAGCATTCTCGCTTATCTTAAATATGTTTTTGAATATATATAGCTATCAACCTAATAGATAGCTGTTTCCATTTAATATGTATCAGTCTTGGCCCCTTCATCCATTGCGGAGCCTGTGGGAGTCTTAGAGGAATCCATGTGTTCAGGGTCTTATATGGGGCAATCCATACAAGGAAGAAGGAGCCCACTCAAACAAGCAACGGAGTGAGTGAAAGAACTTGATTGATAAAGGGGTGCTAACGCTTACCAATTGAATTAAAAAAAAAGGAATGTGAGCTTACTACCACCTGCTACAGATGCTTTACCGATGCCCCTTTTCTTTATAAAGTAGGAAAAAAAGACGATATTGATACCTATGGTCATTATAGCGATTCCTTCTGATCCTAGAAAACGTCCTCAAAATGCTGCTACTATGAGAAAATTCGAATAAGAAAATGAAGAAAGAATGATTTTCATTCTGACTCGAAATGTGCATTTTTTCGTTAATAGGCTACAGGACTGTGCACTTCAGCCCATCACATCAAGGTGACAGGATTTGAACATATGGCCCTCTGTACCCAAAACAGATGCGCTGACCAGACTGCGCTACACCTCGTCTCACCCTCTGAAGCATATAGATCTACCCGATCGATGAAGACTCGAACCGAACTCACTCGTCCTTTTTGTTTGGCACAAGGATGCGAGAACCAATCTGAGGCCGCTTTTTTCTCCAATCTGCCTCCAGAAAGAGAGGGCGACGCCACCGTATAGTGCAGGAGCGCTCACATTTTTGTGCTTCCTCTTTGACTTGCTTTCATTTCCAAATCCGGCTCGCTCCCGGGTTTGGACCCCTCGCCTACTTAGAAGTGGATTCGAACCACTGACACAAGGATTTTCAGTCCTTTGCTCTAACCAGCTAAGCTACCTGAACCACTTTCCTCATGTCTTTTTTCTTCATCGAATAGCGCCTTCTTACTAGTAAGAAGAAAGGGAAAAGCCCTTTCTAAAATCTAAAAGGGCTCGCTTCTTCGTCATGGTAAAGGATCTTGAAACTTCCGCCTAATCTCCCAACATGATGCTAACCGAGAGTCGTCCAGCCCCTAGACGACCAGAGGGAGCTTGATTATAGAAAGGTAAAAAAAACAACGCGCAACGGGCTCTCTGCTCCTAGTCACTAAGTAGTGCTATTTTGTCCTCCGGGGGACTGGACTCCACCAAGAGGTTCTTTCTCTCACGTAATTTCGCCCGCTCCTTCCATTTTCGTGCCGGAGGAAATGGGATTCGAACCCATGATACAATCTTCTTATATGTCAATTTAGCAAACCAATGCCTTAAGCCACTCAGCCATACCTCCTTGATCGGAATTGGATGTGCCGGGTTTTTTTGGTTGCCGGCTATCTGATCCGAAAAACTGCCCGTAGCGCGCTAGCGCACGTACTCTTCCTCCATGAGCAAGATTATATCCAATTCAACTGAACTGCCTAAGCATCCAAGTCCATCCAACACTCGTTGGGCGACGCCTTCTTGTCTATGAACACTCTACCACTAAGAAATTTGCTAGTCTTCGCCTCCAACCCGATTAGGAGAGAACACACGGTAAAGCCAAGCCCTTACCCACTTGAATTCATATCTCCTTCGTCTGGTCGAGAAGGGAGAAAGCTCGGGGAACTGGACTTTTACTCTTCTATTTAATTACGGAGAAGTCCATTCTCGTCATGATCAATCCACGTCCTACCGTAGTTCCCGGAGAACTAGGCTTGCTTAGCTTAGAAAGCTAGCTTACTAAGGTAGTTGACTTGCTTACTTGTTAGAGTAAGGCGAAGGAATTCTTCGTTGATTGCACGAGCTACCCAGCCTG
This sequence comes from Tamarix austromongolica, assembly GCA_039764185.1. Taxonomy (NCBI): domain Eukaryota; kingdom Viridiplantae; phylum Streptophyta; class Magnoliopsida; order Caryophyllales; family Tamaricaceae; genus Tamarix; species Tamarix austromongolica. Next base: position 81,614,745 of record CM077809.1, on the reverse strand, counting down.
CCCTGTCTGTTATAAAATCGGCTGTTATCGAATAAGTTCTTCTCTTTGCAAGTTCATCTTACTGTCTAGGCTTCCATCAAGGAATAATTCCTTTTCCTGAGAGAGAATCCAGTAGTTGTCCAATGGTTGCAAGCAAGCCAGTCGGAAGCAAAGGAGCCAAGAAAGGCAAACCAGTCTTCTTTCTAAGCTAAGACTCTCCCCCCTACCACGACATGAATGGTAGCTGCGCTACAACAATTCTCTTCTATCATATAGTGGATAGATCTCTGATTCGTGTTCGTAGATAAGATAAGGAACGCAAAGATTGAATCTTTCTATCCTGGAATCCCCTAGGGGGACTAGTCTCTTTCTCTTAGCATTCCATTCTTGCCTGTCTATTGTCTCTTAGGTTCTATTTTCCTGTGCATTATTACTCTTCCTTTATGGATCATCTTGGTCAGTTAGTCATTGCTAGTCTCGGTCAATTGAATCAAGTGTTGAAAGACTACGTATGAAACTAGCTCTAAGACGAGTGAAGAAAAAGGGGGAGACTTTTGAACCTACCCAATAATCTATCTCTAATAGCTCTATCTTAGTTCGTTCTTTAAAGTAGGAAGCACAACAACTAATACGGGTTATCCAACCCATGCATTATTTGAGAACTACTTCATTTTGGTAACTACATCAACTACTGTACTCCCTTCGGCCTTGCTTTTCATAGCCCTAGTTTGGCGCGCTAGGATTCTAAACCCGTTGATTTCATGTCTATCACCATGTTGAACATCCCTTTGAGTTTCCTCTTTCAGTTTCTCTTTCGCTCTTTTAGTAGGGAAAGCAAGTGCTGTGATGAGATCTGTCTTTCAGCTTGGTCGATAAAAGAGCTCGAGAAATCGATCCTCTGTCTTAACAAAGAAAGATTTGCCAATCCTGTTAGGAATCGATCTAGACTAGCTGCCATAAAGAGCTCAAGAGACTCGGATTAGTTCAAACGCTCGGGGCCAAGGATCGGCCGCTGCTATTTCACCGGGAGTTCATCTAGCTAGGGCTATTTTCCACTAAGAAGAATCTCTTGAACCAAACAGAAAACGTACAAGAAAAGCACGGAAGCACCCCTTTCTCTTTCACTCATCTATTGCTTGTTCCTTCCCTCACTGGCTAGCATTTGACTTGAAGGCTTGAAGCTACAGACGTTAGGCTACCCGAAGTGCAAAGATTTCCCTTGCTTTCAATTGAAATAACTAGATGCAACGAATGATTACTAGCGCTCGGGACAGAATCTAAATATAGGGCATAGGAACGAAGTAGCTCTCCCAACGTACGCCCTTGTCCCTTATTTTTATTTCCTCCTTGTCCTTACCAGTCCAGTCCTAATGTAACACCCCAAAATTCACTAATTTTTTTTTTCTTAAAGCGGAAGCAATTAAATTAGAAATACTTAAAACCCGTGAATTCTGGAAATGTTACCGCCACACTTAGTACCAAACCGATTCTCTCTGACCGTTTCAGTACCAAGTGCTAAGGCTAAAGGAAATAGTAATCCATCAATTATAAATCAAGACAACTAAACTCCAAAAGCATTAAACGGTTGTAAAACAAAAGTCAGAGTACGCATCAATAAATGTAATTTATTTCCAAAAGAGAATTAAACTTACAACCGATAAAAGGTTCATTAAAATACTCAATTGAGTAATGAATCAGAAATGGTAAATACTATACCAAAGAAATAACAAAATGATATAAAATCACATGAAGAGGAAATACGGCCACAACTCTCTCGAACTTGAGCCAAACATGCTCAACACTCAACCCTGACTGATGTCTCGCCCACCTGCACAAACCAGAAGGGCGTACTACTCGTGGGAATGAGCAGCACCCATGTTAAGGGTGATCAGTACGCTACGTACTGAGTAAGGTAACCGAGCACTAAGGCCAACACACAAGTACATAATCCATGCAGATTAATAACAGGGCATAATGCAACATAACAATATAAAGGTATATGAACAATGTAGGTAAAAGTACAAAGGCCCATATAATCCAGATTAATCATTTACTTAATCTTTTATCGGAAGTCGATACATACCAAGCTTTATATCAAATCCATGCGAGTACAGAAGCCCCCACTATTATAGCCGGTGGATCGGAGGCACATAGGGTATCATACCCTAACCACTATTATAGCTGGTGGATCGGAAACACATAGGACTACGCGTCCTAACCACTATTCCTAACCGGTGGATCGGTTGGCCCTGGCTTGCATGGTGTTCCACTGTAAGTAATTAGTATCTTTTAGGCATTTTAGCAAAACTCTGGTTTGCGGTTGTTGAGCTCGGGAACCCCCACTATTATAACTGGTGGATCGGTTACGCATAGGACATCATGCCCTAACCACTATTATAGCCGGTGGATCGGTCACACATAGGGTAAACACCCTAACCACTATTATTACCGATGGATCGGTTGCACATAGGGTAAGAACCCTAACCACTATTTCGAACCGGTGGATCGGTTGGTCCCGTCTCAACGATCTTCCACTTTAAATAATTAGTGTCTTAAGTATCTTATTCAACGGCTTTCACCCTAGACATGCATGAATCACTCCTTTAACACTTCACACATTGTAACTCATAAATTCCATCCTCATGACTCCACTTTAATCACCAAAAACACCTGATACCGCAAAAACCCTAAGCAGTTGCACCAAACCCTAATTATCCACACGAACCCTAGCTCGGTTTCCTACATACCCATATAATGCTCCACGCACTATTTTCCCTTCAAATGTTCAATCACCCAAACAACACTTACATTACTTTCTTCAAATCCCAAATCAGCATTCCATACGTAAACTTCACTCTCATACAAACTTTACACATCCCATGCAATTATTAACTTCCATGCAAACCCTAATACCACCATACAACCATTAACCATTATGCAAAACCCAAAATCTCATCATACAAGACCCTAAATTCAATCCACATAACCCAAAGATTCATTCATACCAAACCCTAGATTCAAACCATATAAAACCCAAAGATTCATCCATACCAAACTAAGCATCCATCCTTACCAAACCCTAAGTTCAAACCATATACAACCCAAAGATTCATTCACACAAAACCCTAAATTCAATCCATACCAACACAAAGATTCAAATCATATAAAACCCAAAGATTTTTCCACATAATACAATTGATTAGATTCTCCCCTTTCATAACCACAAATTAGATTCTCCCATACAAGACCATAAGTTAGATTCTTCCCCATAAAATCATAAATTAGAATCTCCCAAGCAAAACCATAAATTGGATTCTCCCAAACAAATCATAAATTATATTCTCCCAATCAAATCATAAATTAGGTTCTCCCATATAATGTCATAAATTACATTCTCCCCAAATAACGTCTTAAATTAGATTCTCCCTAACAAACCATAAATTCAATTCTCCCATATAACATCATAAATTATATTGTCTCCCACAAAACCATACAAACCATAAATTAAACTTCCCCATATAAAACCATAAATTATATTCTCCATACAAAACCTCAAAAATCATAAATCAGATTCTCACACATGAAACCCTAAAATTCTCCATTTTATTCCTTTACTCATGAATCAATGGAATACTTAGGTCAACTCACATCCCTTAATCAACTTCTTTCTCCATCCTCCTTTTTCATCCTTTCTCCCACATAAAATCATATCAACATCCTCACATGCATGTCTTACAGGGTCATACACAAATATTACACATGCCATACGAAAACATACTTCAACTCCACGTCATATCATATACGGCATAATTAATAATCATAAACATAGAATGCATAGCATATGAATCACACAATGCACATTAGCACATAAAAGGCCTTAGCACCCCTTACCTAAAACGACACCGGTCTTGGAGCACGCTCCTACGCCTCCTTAGAGCTTTGACCAAATAAAATCATTCTAATAAAATAACTTTAACAAAGTTCTAACTTTTCTAAAGACATAAAAATAATAGAGATATTATAAACCTTGATAATATAGGGTTAAAGACTTTACCCTAATAATAATAATGATACTAATATAATAATATCAAGGATAATAAAACTAATATCAATGAGAATATAAATAATAATAATAATAATAATAATAATAATAATAATAATAATAATAATAATAAGCTTTAAAATAACTAAAGATTAACCATTTATTTAATATTAATAATAAAATTAATAACATATATAATAATATTAAAATAATAAAGATAATGATACTATTATTATTAATGGTTATAAGAACAGTAGAAATAATAATACTCAAATAAATAAGTGCAAATGTTAATACAAAGTTAGGGCCTAAGATTTTCCAGAATAAATAATAAAACGTTAATAATAATTATTCTAATAATTATAATATTAATAATAATAATAAGAAGAAGAATGATAATAATCCTATAATAATTCAATTAATAACTTAAAATTCGAAACTAACAATAAAATTATTTTATTACCACTCTCCACCCTACAAGTACAATTCAGCATAAATTTTACATCAAATAATAATAAAACATATTAAGAATATAAATATTAAGAATAATAATAATAGTATTTATATGCAAATAATTGAAATAAATTAAATAAAGGCTTATAATAATATGGAAAATGGTTGAGAGGGTCTAGGGTTCAACCTTAAGCTGGTAGAGATAGGTGGCACCGGCGGTGGCCGGAAAATTAGAAGAAAAGAGGGAAAGATGGATGTTGGGAAAAAGATAGGGAGAATTGAGGTGATATAAGAGGTGTTTATTGTTGCCCAGGAGTAGAGGGACAAAATGATGGTGGTGGTGCAGCCAAAGGTTGCGGAGAACGGCGGAGGACGTTGGTTTAAGATTTCGGGGTCAAAATTCTGGCGAAACGAGCATCCAACTTTGCATGATTATTGAGGCTCGTACAAGAAGAATCGAGAGGTGAAAATAGTTTGGTTAACTAGAGGAAATTTCAGGGAATATAATGGAATGTTTCGGTGGCGCTGAGGTTGGCCGACGGCGGCGGAAGAGGTGTCTGAAGTTGGGGTGGCGGCAGCTCGGGCTGAGGGTTTCGGGGAAGAAAAGTATTCCAAAACTCCTACAACAAGGCTATTTATAGATGTTGGAATGGATAATGGGGAGCTGGAGGTCGACATGGAAGTGTTAAATGCAAGAATTTGGGTGGCCGGTGGCAGAAAACGGTCGGGCCATCGTTTGGTTTGCTCGAAATTTCGAGAGGTTGGGGAGGAGAAACGGGCGAGAGTTAACGTCAAATAATTATTCCAATTTATTCCTGGAGTTAAGAGGAAGGCAATGAGACAAGAAACGGCCGGTATTATTCATCGTAACCGGAGATGCCATTGACGGGGTCGAAGCTTGCGTCGCAGTGACGGAGGAGGAAGGAGGAAGAAGGAAGAAGGAAGGGAGGCAGACCGGTCGGCCGGGGAAAAGAAAATAAAAAGGGAGAACCGGGCGGTCGGGCGCGGGTCAAAGGGGTCATTGAATGAAACGGTGAGTTTCGGTGGTAAAGAAGGCAAAACGCGGCGCGGCATAGGGCGAAAGGAGGACGCGCGGGCGCGGGCTGGGCCGAGGGAAAGAAAGAAGGGGAAAAAGATTGGGCTGCGGGAGAGGACAGCCCAACCGGGGAAAAAGAAGAGGAAAAAGAAAAAGAAGAAAAAGAAAGAAAAAGAAAAGGAAAAAGGAAGAAAGAAAAAGGGAAAAAGGAAAGGAGAAAAAAAATAGATTAGGGCCAATTAAATTAATCTGAATATTTAGGATATTGAAAATAATAATATTTAAATAAAATAATATTTAAATCCCTTTTTAGGCTAAATTAGGATATTTAAAATATTTTCCATAAATTCCCTTTTAATTATCAAAATACCCTAAATTCCTCCAATTAAATTATTTATAAAATTATTATTAAATTAAAACTATTTTCTCATTCTTATTTTAAATAAAATAATTTATTTAATTAATTTCCAAATTAAAATCCTTGATTAGCTAAAATACCCCAAATTTCTCCAAATTAAAATACTTATAAATTTATTCTTGATTTGCCCTAATTAATTTCCTTTTATTTTAATTAAAATAATTTATTTAATTAATCTTTATGATAAAAAATCATTCAAATATAATATTTAGAATTAGAAATTTTTGGGGCATTTCACCTAATCCCAAGAGTACGCAAGCAATCCAGTAGGAAATTTCTAAGTGTTTCCCTTGGTGCCCCTATCCGTGTATAGATTGTGCATGTAGGTTTTGGCCTTCTTCCTTATTGAGTACTACTACAATATGCCCTGCTCTTCCCCTATCTTCTCTCCGTGGTCAAGACAGCTATTGAGTATGGGTAAAGGTTATCCGATGCCTGCTCCACTATCAATATACTATTGATTATCTAGCTGTTGTACTGCTCGCTAAGTTGGAAAGATGGGTAAACTCTTTTCTTTATTCTTTATTTCAGGCTAAAAAGGCATATCTTCCAACAAGCCAATTCAATCAAGTTCTTTTACCTGCTATCTTTCCAGTGTATACTCTATTTCCTCTTTTTTATATGCTAGACTATCCGGCTATGTTATAGTATATGAAAGTCTCAGTTCCCTTTACATTAGATAAGATTGAGTGCCAGTTCCAAGCCATCCTGTTTAGGAAAATCAAAAGAGATATGGAAAAGATTAATCAATCTTTTCGTGGTATGGATGTCCAACTGCCCTACGTGCTTGCTTGATCGGGGCATGTCCCCCCTTTGCGATAGGTTTTGCTTTGGTGGAAGACTTCAATATGTTTTCTTCCCTTGGAGTGCTTTGGATTATGATAGCACTAAAAGGATCCCAGTTTTCTAGAATCCCTATCAACGAGTTCGTTTGTTTTAAAGAAGTCTTCTTTTTCCAGGTGGGAAGGAGTCTTTCTTTCCTAGGAAGTTGGGGATAAAGCTAAGTCTAGACAAGCAAGCTCAGGTTCAGTATACATAGGAGATGTTATTTCCTATATCTGCTCTTTATAGGATATGGTCTTTTTTTCTTTTTAGGAGACAGTTTCACTCAGCTGCTACTTATCAATAAAGCCAGGAGTGAAAGGCCTACCAGTTCTAAAAGGTATATATAATAGTGAAGGTGAAGTTAATAGGTATACCAGAAAGATACCTTACTGTAATACCCCGTATTTTTAAAATCCAGATTTATTAAGTTTAATGATTTTATTAGCGTAATTTGAGGTCAACAATTAATTATTTTAATTTCGATTCTTTTTATAGATTTATCGACGATTTCGAACCCATAATTGAATGTAATTAATCATTGTCGTTGCGAACCATTCTAGACAAATTCGTTCACGACAATGATTTTATTATATTCTTATGGATTTGATTCTCGGTTAAAAATATGTATTTTCGTTGTTTCTCATACTGTTATTTTTATTTTTAATATTTTAGATTTGTTTTCGATTATAACTTCGTCATGTGTTAACGGTGTATTTTGAGGTTATATTTCGTTGACAAAATATATTATTTAAATTATAGAATTTCATTTTAAATAGTTAAATTTATTTTAATAATTTTATCCGTAGAAAATATTTCCGACTTTAAATTTATTCGTTTCGGTAATCGTTAATATTTTTGAAAAGTTTAAATTAAAAATATTTCGGAGTTTATTTATGAAATTCTTTCTGGAATTAATTCCCTTTCGTTTAATGCTTTTTGGTTTACGGAAAACCGATTTCGGAAATTATTTAAATTAGTCTTGGTTTATTCGAATTTGACTTAAATATTTTAGTATATGTTTTTAAATAATTTTTCGGGGTCTTATAATGTACTTTCCTAAATAATATAAATTTTTATGTTCGTTGGTTAATTCTTTCGAAAATGTTTCTGAAATTCTGTATATGGTCCTTTTATTTATTTTAAGCTTTCGGATCCGTTCGAAATAAATTCTCGTTAAATAAATTTTAGATAAAATTCTTCCAATAATAAATTTTAAATAATTATTATTTTATATTGTGCTTGTGTTTGTAAATAAAAAAAAAAAACCCAACGGCACCCGAACCGGCCGGCCCCCCCGCACTTCTTTCCTTTTCTCTCTTCTCTCCTTTATCTTCTCTTCCCTGCTTCTCGTGGCTCCCTGTTCCCCGACACCCTGTCCCGCAACCCTAACCCTAGCTGCCTCCTCCTCTCCGCTCCGGCCAACCTCGCCAGCCACTACGGGCGACACGACCGCCGGCGACGCAGTAGCAACGGTCGAAGCCGCACACCAGCAACCGCAGCAACAACTGCTGCAATAGCGGCCGAAGCAGCAAATCCCAGCAACCACGTACAGCAGCAGCACCGGCCGTGCCGCCGTCCGGCCACGGCGAGCTCGGGTGACGACCGGCGAGCCACCCCCGGGCCCCGACGAAGCTTCTCCGGCCTTCCCGTGCTCCGATTTGTTGAGTTTCGTTGGGTATAAATTTCCGGAAACCCTAACCCTTGATTTGATTAATTGAGTGTGAATTAGCTTATAAAAAGCTAAATTGATTGTTTGTTTATGTATGTATATGCTGTAAGATTGATTTGGATAGGTTAATTGTATGGTTATGTTGAGATTTTGGAAAATTTGGATTTTTAGCCGGGTTATGCCCAAATTTTTCGGATTCATTCATTTTTGCGGTTTTGGACAAATTAATCATACAATATGTTTTAAAATGTATCCAATTTTATTTTGGAACCGTCAATTTGAGAAATTTATGCGTAATTTACCGGAATTGGATTTTTAGGTCAAAACTCCCGCAGGTTTAAATTGGTTTGGGTAATCGGGTTATTTTATTCAATTGAATATATAAATTACATTAGAATATGTTTAATTACATTTCCGAACCGTCAATTGATATGTTTTGGCAAGAATTAATCGGATTTGCGTTTCGGGCTCAAAAACCCTAATTGGGCTAAATTGTGTATTTCTTTTACTAGTTTGGAGCAATTGATTATTTGATATGTTAGAAAATGTGTTTAATTGCATTTCTAAACACTCAATTTGATTAAATTTATAGAATTTTAACGAGTTGTATTTTCGGGCCTAAAACCCTAAATTTCAAGTGAAATTATAAAGTCGATTGCTTGTATTGTTGTTTTTTCTAAAATTGAATGTATAGAAATAGTTGAAATGGCATTAATTGCTTTCTAATACCTTTAATTTGAATTAACTAAATGGAATTACTTGAGTTTGTGTTATGGGCTTTGAAACCCTAATTTTCGGGGATGATTTTATAAAATTGATTTTTGCTACGTATATTTATCTAATCGAATTATATCTTTGGGTTTTAAACCATTTAAATTCTGTTTTAACCTAATCGGTATGGATTTGGTTCTATGTAAACGGTTGGGTTACCTATTTAGTTATAAAACCTAATAAATAAGTTATTTTCGGTAAATTAACTTATGATCGATGATTCTTTTCGGGCTTTCCAAATTAAGTTGAAATGTCCCAAGGGATATTTGTATTAATCCATTTTTATTCAGTTTTAACCTTAAATCTTAATAAAGCTATACTTTTAAGTTCTAAGTTTTATACACGTTTTCTAAGAAAGATCATTTGTGTAGTTTGGGTTTATTTAATTAGGATATGTGAATTATTGATTGATAGAATAGTTTCTAATTTAGTTTTCGATTTCTATAGGGTCTAGGAAAGCTTTCTCGTGGACCCACGAACTAGGGATCCCTCTCCCTCTCATTTCGCTTAGCTAGCTTCGGATCCAGGTAAGTTCTCTACTTACCTCTACTTATGGGTATTTCGTAAGGACGTAACTAAGGCCACTTGGGTGCATCGCATGATTTACCTGTCTTGTATGCTTTGTGCGGTTGTATGCTATAATCCTGTGTATTATCTGTGTATTTGTGTAGCGCAGCATGGAACCGAGGTACGTCCCCGTGTTCTCATCTTTGTGTACTAATATGTTGTGGTACAAGAATGATGTGATGTGATGTGATGTGACCCTACGACATGCATGCTGGGTTATGTGAGGAAGTGTGGTGAAGTGGGGACTTGAAAAAGAAAAATAAGCGGTTAAAATAACCAAAGGGAAGTACGTCGGCTAACATAGGTGTGGATGACCTAAGGAGTTCACCATTTGTGAGACGATGAGGAGAAGGTGGAATTAAGTAAACAAAAGAGTGGGAATAAATTAAGGTTGCATGGGGGAAATTAGGGTTTGCATGGTGGTATTATGGTTGGTATGGTGGTATTAGGGTTTACATGGTGGTATTAGGATGTGTATGGTGGTATTGATGATTGCATGGTGGTATTAATGGCTTATGGTGGTATTAGGGTTTGCATGGTGGTGTTATGGTTGTATGGTGGTATTAATGTTTGTATGATGGTATTAGGGTCTGCATGGTGGAATTAGGGTTTTGCATGGGAGTTAACGATTGTAGGGGATTTAGGGTTGTATGAAAAGTTCGAGAGGTTGTGTGGGATGTGTAACGTTTGCGTGGGAGCAAAATTTAATATGATAGGTTGATTGGGATGTAAGGAAGGTAATGCAAGTATGATTTGGGTGTTTAACAATTTTGGACGGAGAGTAGTACGTGGAGTATCATAAGGGTATGGAGGAGACAGAATTAGGGTTTGGAGTGATTAACTCTGGGTCGTTGTGATTAAGTAGGGTTGGAGTAGCTAATTGTAATTTGTCGAGGATAATTAAGGTTTGGGATGGCTAAGTATGGTTGTTATGGTAAAATAGGGTTAAGAGTGGTTAACCACGGTTTGGTGTGGACAATTAGGGTTGGTTATGGTTGCTTAGAGTTGTTTGGTGTTATCATGTGTATTTATTGACTAAAGTGTTGTTATGAATGTGGAATTTCATTGTTTGTGATGTGTAAGTATGAAGTGAATGATTTATGCATGTCAAGGGCGTGATGTGAATTCAATAAGACACTGATAAGACATTAATCACGTAAAGCGAAAGATGTCGAGCCGAGCCTGTGATCCGGTCCACCGGCTATAATAGTGGATCAGAGGCGTTTTGCCCTGTGCGTTTATTTTCCGGTCCACCGGCTATAATAGTGGATCAGAGGCGTTCTGCCCTGTGCGTTATCTTCCGGTCCACCGGCTATAATAGTGGGGGATCTCGTGCTCGACAAACCAAACGTATAAGTTAATCCATCGGAAAGATACTAAGTACTTAAAGCGAAACACCATGTGAGTCGGGGCTGTGATCCGGTCCACCGGCTATAATAGTGGATCAGAGGCGTTTTGCCCTATGCGTTTATTTTTCGGTCCACCGGCTATAATAGTGGATCAGAGGCGTTCTGCCCTGTGCGTATATCTTCCGGTCCACCGGCTATAATAGTGGGGCTCCCGTGCTCACATGGACTAATAAAGAATGCGTTGAATGAATCTGAATGAAGTAATCCACAGGGAAAATACTAAGTACTTACAGCGAAACACCATGTAAGTCGGGGCTGTGATCCGGTCCACCGGCTATAATAGTGGATCAGAGGCGTTTTGCCCTGTGCGTTTATTTTCCGGTCCACCGGCTATAATAGTGGATCAGAGGCGTTCTGCCCTGTGCGTTTACTTTCCGGTCCACCGGCTATAATAGTGGGGCTCCCGTACTTACATGGATTATTAAAGAATATGTGTGGAATGAATATACTATTAATGAGAATAAAGAATAAGTCTAGTTGGACCTTGGCCAGCTTTTATTATATGTATCACCACATGCTGTTTATGTGCATAATGAGTCACGTATTATTTCGGTTATACCACGCGTATATGTTAACTGGGATGTTGCATATGTTTTAAATGTTACTATGAATGTATGGCAAGATTCATGCTGTGGGTGGTGAGTATGTATGATATTGTATTAACGTATTGTACTACAATTTAATATGCACTTGATAATATCTCTCCTATAAGGTAGGGTAGTGAGACTTACTCAGTATTGGACCCGTACTGATACTACACTGGTTGAATGGGTCCTGTGATGATCCACCGATGGTGGGGAGCAGACCTCTTGTGCAGGTTAAGATCGGATACTGTTTTGGGGTGGAAGGCTTGACCTGAGTGAGTAGGCGATCCGGATATTTATCCTTCGGGATTTATTTTGTTTAATTGTATTCACCTTTGGAAGTTGCAAGTATTGTTCTCAGATTTCTAAGGGTTTTGTAATTGACTTTAAATTTCTCGTATTCTGATAAGTGTTTACTATTCGGATTTAATTGTTTGATGGAATTTGAAATTCAGATTTAATTGTTTGACAGGTTTTAGCCTTGCATCTAACATGAGATAGATGGTTGACATTATCTTGTGTTAGATGTGGCGGTAACATTTCCCAAATTCGCTCCTAGCTTCCGCTTTAATCTTTCAAAAAAAAATTTTTTCAGGAGTGAAATTTGGGGGTGTTACACTTACTATAAGGAACCAACCTATTGAATATCCTTACATCCTGCCCAGTCTCCGGATAGTAGAAGTCCCCTTCCAGCATAAAAGCAAGATCTTATTCATTTGCAATCCTTCTGTGATCAGTGATGAAATCAATAAGACTTTTTCAATTCATTTTTGCAGGTGAGCCAAATGGCGAGTCTACCTCTGCCAAGTTCCTCTTTCTAGGAGGATTTTTTCCACAAATGTAAGCTGGATTGGTAAGTTGCTTTTGATTTCGATTTTTATTACTCCGAATCTTTTCGATTCTGCTTCTGCTTCCTTGCTCACAGAATCCCAACCAAAAAATTCTCATTGCCTTGCTTCCCGCTACGACACCGATTCTATTCAAACTGCTAACTATGATTCAGATTTTCTGCCAGACTTCAGGTTCCCTCTCTGTTCTAAAAGAAAAAAAAAGGCAAGTCGAATCCTTGGGTAAGACCTAAACCACTAATTCCGTCTAATCGGCTAGGCCTATCTCCAGGTATTCCCTTCACTTAAAAAGAATGTCATCCAACTCCTTCTCTCTTTCACTCCTTATGGCAACTGGTTTCAGTCTAAGTAGGATTCCCACAAAAAAGGGCAGCAGTAATAACAAAAGGGCGAATGGTGACTCCAAGCCTGGTGAAATCTTGAACGCAGCCCTGCTTCCTTAAAAGCAAAGAGCGAATTCGATAACAGGATTCTTCGCAACCGCTTCGCCCCTTTCCTCGCTTGAGAGCTAAGAAGAGCTCCTATTTGTTTGAACTAAGACCTGAAAACAACCTATTCTTTTTCACCGAAAAGAATTCGTTCCGACACGGCTAAGAGGTGAAATAGCACCCCTTGGCTTGGGAAAGGGGAGAAGACGACTTTGAAGAAGGATTTTATACCAGGACCCTTGGAGTTTGAGCTTTACGGTACCTCTCTTTTTGGTGGGTTCTAGTTAGTATAGTTAGCATGCTAGCCGGGTTGACCCTCTCTTCTAGTAACTTAGCCGATGCTACAAAAATTCCTAAGATTGTTGACCTCTTGTGGTTCTTCCCTAAAATAGTTATTATAGAAATTAGCTTTCTAATGCACTGGATGGTATAGGTGTAGGAATCTATTCCCTTATTCACTACTATGTTGACATTAAGGGAGACATAGGAATTCCAGAAGGTATCCGATTATGACACCATCGTTCAAATGGCATCATTCAGGTCCCTTTATTAATGCAATCTATGTTTGATAGGGAGTCAGGAGATAAGCCACCTTATGAAGGGTGTAGCCTTGTGGTTTGCGTCCTGGTAGAGGGGAGCTCATTCCACACATCTCTTTTTTCCCCTGTAGAAGAAGGAACAACATCAGGATGAGTCATGATTTGCCAGCCTTGCCTAGCTAAGAGAGCCATCTTGAGAAAGATCACGAAATCCCATTCCCCCCTTTGCCAAAGACATCATAGGAGGCCGCTCCGTAGATAGAAAAGGAATGACTAGCCCGGGCATCATCTATGTATAATTCTAACATTCTGAAGAGAAAATTTCCTTTTTGAAAACCTCCTAGGGACCATGGAAAGAGGGCGTCCCATTTGATCCATACCTCCGCTTATTAATGGTTGCAACTCCAAAGAAAAGAAAGAAGCCAAAGCGACGTACGAATTCCACGACTTCGCCAGCCAAGCATTATGTTCCAACACCGGCAACTCCCACTAGAACTGGAAGAGGAACCGCAACAGACCAGGATTCACTCCAAAAGAAGGACTTATCGCAATCTTAGGTACAATGGCTAGTTGTCTCAAGCCAATATATTGATTCACATTCATGTGAAAACGATCCTGCATACCAATCATCCGCCGCTTACAGTAATGGCATGGCACTAAGCCAAGGTTTCTATGGATTAAGTCCTGTGGAATAATACATAGATTAGGGCAATTCAGTGAGTAGTGTCACCGGTCAATCTCTGGGACACTAGCGAGCCTTATAAGTGGGCCTTAAAAGGGGAGAATGAACAGTATCAATAAACATATAGATATAAAGGATAGGGCATAAGGATGAGACTAGCTTGTAGCGTTCACGTGGGTTGAACTTGGGGCTTGGCTTCGGTTCCACAGATGGTGGCGAACTCGAGTTGAATAAGCTCTTCTTCCTCAAGCTTTTAGCTTGGAACAAGAATGGATAGAGTTGACTCAGCAGCATTTCAACTTGCAGTCAATTAGGCTATATGATCTTTGCTTGCGGCATTTCTAACTATTCGGTTAGCGTCTTTCATTTAATGAATCACGCATTTTTCAAAGCATTACTATTCCTGAGTGTAGGTTTGGTGATTCATGCCATGTCGGATGAGCAAGATATGCGGAAGATGGGGGGGCTTGCCTCCTCGTTCCCCTTTACCTATGCCATGATGCTCATGGGCAGCTTATCTCTAATAGGATTTCCTTTTCTAACTGGATTTTATTCCAAAGATGTGATCTTAGAGCTCGCTTACACTAAGTATACCATCAGCGGGAACTTTGCTTTCTGGTTGGGAAGTGTCTCTGTCCTTTTCACTTCTTATTACTCTTTTCGTTTACTTTTTCTAGCATTTCTAGTACCAACTAATTCATTCGGGCGAGACATCTTACGATGTCATGATGCGCCCATTCCTATGGCCATTCCTTTAATACTTCTGGCTTTCGGGAGTCTCTTTGTAGGATACTTGGCCAAAGTGTGACCCGTTAGCCCATAAGTCAGTATTGTGACGAAGCGGTTGTTGCTCACCCAACACGATCGTACGAGGTCATAATGAACTTAACACGATCATCCGGGGTGACCAAGAATTGGGGGATTAATTGATTAGATACCCGATAACCATAATCTTTCCTAGAAACAACTTCTACGATGATAGATAGGGGTCAGGTGGCATCTATGCCTCTTGACCTCAAAACAGTATGGGATCCTTTCAGCTCGTACTGCTCACACTCCTAGATCTTCGCAGCACGAAGAATAAGCTGGAATAACTCAGAAAGAGAGTGGCGCCTAGCCGTTGAGAGCATCTGTTGTCTTTGTAGAGGAACAATACGATCTTGGACTGGCCCCCTTCGCATGATCTAAAAAGAAAAAGAAGTTCGTGCTACTATAAGGCCTCTAAACTTCTCCCTCAGGATACGGTTGCCCATGGGGACAGGGTAGCCCCGACTTCCATAGGTCCTTGGTTCGATTTCCTAATGAGAATTGAGGTCCTTGCGTGGGCGTCTCATTCCTAAGACTTACTTGCTCTGTATGGAATGCCCCGTGGTTTCTCAAGTGCCAACCGCAGAGAGTAATGCCATCAACTAGGGCACTATTGGCCACTAACCACTCGCTCGCCAGCTGCTCAGGCTCCACGTTTCAAGTTCGTTATCCTAACCGTCTTCTTTGCTCCACCGGGAGCCTGGCCCCTTTTTCTATATTATAGACTGCCTAGCATTTGGGGTTATGGATGCTGACTTGATTTTATAGCGGGTAGTGTGGCATCTGTAGTCGGGGAGAAAATCACCCCCTTTGATTTAGTACACTAACAATCAATTTGGACCTCTTATTCTAAGAGTGAATAAAATAGGACTGAATAGGGCTTATGGAACACCAACGGCTTTCAATGATTTGACCCGCAAAAACTATTCAGCTTTTTCTGGTCTTCCAACTCGGCTAATCGCCAGGAATGGAAATACCTTAGCGGGCATCCTACGCATTTTCCTTGATATTTGTATCTTTAGAAGCAGATGAACCTTGTGATCTAGCTTCATTTTAGTAACCACTAGGATGGTCATACCTTCACATTAGGATGAGTTAAGCATGAGATGTTTGCTATGGATCTGGGAATTTACCAGCCTTAAATCAAGAAGAATCAATTACCAATTCAAGTCTCTAATTAGGATGGGTTAAGGCATGGCGATAGGTAGACAATCGAGAAAAATCGAGGGGAATGGATGATTTGGTTAGCTAGAGGGAGGAGCAAGAAAGATTTTGGTGGCCAGATATGGCAGCGAAGTTGGCCGGAGGCAGCGGACGAGGCGTCTAAAGGGGCGGTGGCACGAAGGAAGGCATTTTCTGAAATCGAGCCAAAAACTCAACTCAACGCTGCTATGGGGTGTATTTATAGGCTTGAAAGGAAGTTAGGCTCGAAGGGAAAGTGGGGGAGTGGTAGGCAGGAGTGGGCACAGACTGACGAGGACAGCTGGCGCACTCCCGATCGTGGTCTGCAAGTGGCCAGGGGAGAGGGAGATCGTGCGAGGAATGGGGGAGTGGTTTGGGCCAAAAGGGTCGGCGAGTCAAGGGGAAGAGAGAGGAAGGAGAACAGCTGGTCAAAATGGCCGTAACTGGCGGCAAAAGTTTTGGAGGTGGCAGTGATGTTGCAGGTTGAAGGTCGGTGGGGCTGGGGGAAGAAGAAGGGGGGCTGGACAGGCAGTCCAGGGAAGAAAGAAGAGAAAGAAAAAGAAGGAGACCGGGTGGTCGGGCGCGAGTAGGGTATGTTTTAAATAAAACTCTGCGTTACAACGGGAAAAGAGGGAAAACGCCGCGCAGCGAGGGAGAAGGAAGGAGCCGCGTGGGCTGGGCTGGCCGAAGGAAAGGAAGAAAAAGAGGAGGACTGGGCAGCAAGGACATGCCCAGTTCAGGGAGGAAAAGAAAAAGAAAAAGAAAGGAAGAAGAAAAAGAAAGAAAAGGAAGAAAGAAAAAGAAAAAGGAAAAATAATTAGATTGGATATTTAAATTAATTAAAATATTTGAGATATTTAATAATAATAATATTTAAATCCCTTTTTAGGCTAAATTAAGATTTTTAAAAGATTTTTCATAAATTCCATTTTAATTAGCAAAACACCCTAATTTTCTTCAATTAAATTATTTATAAAATTAATATTAATTTGAAACTATTTTATCCTTCTTACTTTAAATAAAATAATTTATTTTATTAATTTCCAAAATAAAATCCTTAATTAGCTAAAATATCCAAATTTCACCTTAATTAAAATATTTATAAGATTTCTCTTGATTTGCCCAAATAAATTTTATTTTACTTTAATAAAAATAATTTAATTAATTTTTCATAATAAAATCTTATTTAATAATAAAAAATAAAATTAGACTTTTTGGGGCATTTCATTACCTTTATAGAACACCCTTACATTTAATGCTTTATACATTTTATGAAAGGATGATGTCCATGCACTAGATATGTGCAAAAAATATAGGATCTAAAAATTCAAAATGCCTAATTTGATATTTAATATATCTGAGCTAATTTTTTTCAAAAGGATATCATATTTTTAACCAAATTATCCGATCCAAATTTTTTTTTAACATTTTGTTAATTATTTGATGTCAGTCAAATATACATATCGGCAAGTATACTAGTCACAAGTAATATAAGGCACAATAAGTATTGAATTTCAAATAAAATAAAATAACTCAAAAAAATATAATAAATTAAATCAGGCCTTAGTTAACGATATAAAATAAAATAAAATAAAGAATTATTAATCTAAACTAAGAATTTCAAAATATCCAAAAAAATAAAATAAAATAAAAATTAATTAATTAAAATTACTAGGGGTTCCAGATCCACCCTTATCTAATTATAAAATTTAGTTAACCCATTATTTGACTTTTTTAATTACTCCCTATGTGTCAGCTCGAATAAATAACTATGTACTCTTTTAAGGTATGCATTTCTATCGTCAATTATGAGTCTTTCTATCTCTAGTCAATAGATTAAAAAAATGATGCTTTAGGCTCAATTAATTAATCATCAGCTCCTATTGTTGTAGAAATTATGTAATTGTTTCCACAATCCATTATTTCTATTTATGTTATTTAATTAGCTCTTACTTTCAACTTAAATTGTTATAATCTAATTAAAGATAACTGATCTATTAATCATATACAATTAAGTACAATTGCATAAAACTCATATGACAATTTATAAATCAAGAAATTAATTAATTAATATAAAGAAGATGGCTTCCATGCATCTCTTGTAAAATAAAATTAGAATATACTATTAACTAAAATAAGCATATTCAAATCAAATAAAAAATCTAACTAATATGTAAAATATTGAACTTGAAAAATTTTAAATATAAAATTATAGAATTTTGGATCTAAAATCAAATCGAAAAATAATGATGCCTGGCTTTCTTCATCTCACGGTGATGTGTGATCATGATCTTTTCATTCATTCCAATAATACTATTAATCCAATTTCTTTGTATATGTCTTATATTATTTACTTCACTTAACACTTCTTCCTTCTTCTTCTTCTTATTTTCTTTAATTTGTTTTTTTTTTGTCTTATATATATATGCAAAGATGATCTTTTTATTCATGAAGCATGCCACAGGGCTTGTGTTTGCAACCAACTAAATGATTAGCAAATAAACTAAACTAATAAAATCTTACCCAATAACTCTTTCATTTAGAAAATAATCATAGCAATAACTTTAAACTAATTTATAATTATGATAAAATTAGATTTAGGAAAATTTACTAGAAATAAAAATTTTAGATCTCAATTTTATCTTTATACTATAATTTGAATCGCATATACAGAGTCCGAACATAAAAGTTATGGTCAAAATACCTCAAACTTAAAACTAAACAAAATATATTAAGTAAATAATTAAAAATAATAAAAGTAATCTCACATATTATTCAAATAAATAACCAAAAATTTAAATTAAAAGTGTATAAAATATATAAAAGTATGTGTTCATCAACATCCCTGCACTTAGTTTTTACTTGTCATCATGTAAGACGTGACTCTAAACAAATTCAAAATAAAACTAATGAGTCACTTTTGTAGATTTCACAAGTGCACTTAGCATGTGTAACAAGCTCTTTAAACCCCTAAGTCACCCTTAAAGGACGAGTAAGGTCTCATAGACGATATACCCACAAAATCATGCACAAATTACATAAAATGACAAACACATTTATAACACCTTTAACTAATGTTGTATCATAATCTACATAACACCAAAATTTGCACTCAACTAAGATTTAACACAAAAAAAATTTAAAGGGTTAATATGGTTCACACATAAATATAATAAATATGAATAGAATAAAACCTAACCACACCTTAGTCACATCAAGATTCATCCTCACAATTGTATACCTTCTTATTTTTACTTTTCTCTCATATTCATGGCTACATATGTATAAGCACACTCAAATATGTGAGATAATATGTTAAAAATAACAAGTAAATCACATATGTCAACAAGGAAGGCTCATATATTGTGGATAAAAAACTTATGAAGGATATCAAATACTTGCCAAATGAATTGAACTATATACTTGACTCATGTGACTAATCTCCAACAAATCAAGGTTGCCCATCTCAAGAATCAAATGAGACTTTATAAGAGTTGTAATAAGGTTAGGATCAAGGGTTTAATGAAGAATAGTGAAATAAGGATTCAACAAAATATCCTAACACCTAGAAGAGTCATATTAATATAGAGACTCTTCTTATAGATTCATACTTATTAGGGTATTTCTCATTACATAATATAACATCATATAGGCCAAATATTTTCATGTTGGGAATTCACATCATTTTCCCCACTTTAAAATAAAATAAAATAGGTAAACTAATTTTTTCTCCTTTTTTCATATCTCTCTTTTTTGTGTATCTTTTTTTTTACTTGTCCCATACTTAATATTTTTTATGCTCTTTAACACTTTCTTTGCGTGCAACCTTGAATCATAAAGCGTAAGTCTCATAATTTTCTACTGATTTTTAGAATAAGGGTAGAAATGTGTTTTAGCTTTGGTTAGAAAAAATTTGGGTGACGAAAAAAATAAATATCAATGTAAAATGCTTAAAGGGGTTAACTAAGGAGTCCGCAACTCATGTACAAAAAATAGGGGTAGAAGGCTATCTCACTATGTGGTGGTAAATCCTAAGTTACCTTTATCACTTCTCAATAAGGGGATGTTATGACTTAAAAGCTTCTATTAGCATATGAAAAAGTTCTAGTAATAGCTATAGTCCACTACAAGAGATATGATAAGTAATTTGATCAAAACAAATTAGTGCATATGAGATTTACAATGAAAAATAAAACTAATAAAATATATATTATTTTATGTGAAACATTCAAACAAGAAGGCTTATATGGCTCAAAAACTCACTATGGGTTGTGATGGATTTCAACATTCCATGTTGATGGTTAGAAAATCATACATGTTCTCACTCCATTTACATCCAATCATATAGATATGTGTTCCTTACATTGAAATTAATACAGAAATATCTTCACCTTATCTTAGTTTTATGATCCTCTTTTAGAATGATTTCAAATATATATTCATCATTGATTAGTTAAGGGTTCATAAGACTCAACAAAAAAGATAATAATAGTCAATTACAAACAAAACACTAAAAATAAATAAATTAATAAAAACATAGCAAAGCAATGGAGAAAAAAATGAACCAAAACTCCCCCACACTTATCATGAACATTGTCCTCAATGAGCAATCAATCCATACAAAGGAGGAAAAGGAAATTTAGTATAAATGAAAGCATACAGAAAGCACCTGAAAGGTGATGAAAATACTATAAAAATACCAAGACAGAAGTTTGTGTGTCTATGCCGACATGCCTCATGTCATGAAACATGTCCCCACTCTACGTTACCTCACAAGTGCTCCATTCATATTACCTTCCAACTTCAAAATTTGTATGTCCTCATGCCCTATAATTTCTTCATAACATGTTGAGTTTTTATGCATTTGTAAATATAAAAAAAATCCAAATGCTTAGTAAATCAAAATAAAATCCATAGAAAAAATATAAATAAATAAATAAAATCTCATAATAAACACACATATAGGTTACCTCAAAAAAATCACTTATTTATAGCTATTATCTTGACTACATTCCCATTCTCTCTGGATTCTTTAAGCATGTATGATGGTTTTGAGGCTCTTAATCTCTCCACCTTCATAGACTTTCAATCTGTGTTCATTTAACTTAAAGGTTACTTTTATTGAACTACATATCTTTATTACTCTTGAGGGAAAACTTATGTCACTATGAACAATCCAAACCAACGTGAACACAACTCACCATAAAATAATCACAAGTAAGAATTAAAAAGGAGTACTTGTTACCCCTTTTCAAACTCTCTTTCCACGAATCTTTAATCATGCATCTTCTTCGAGTGTTCCATGTAGATTCAAGCATTTTTCATATGAACCTAATTGAAATTCATCAAGCTCATTTAATTGTAGGATCCTCCTTTCACCTACAATATGCATATCCGTGTTAAGAAAATGAGTGGCCCAAAAATCTTTATGCTCAAGTTCTATAAGAAGGGGTAATATTTTCTGAAAATAATTGTATGGGGAGGCATTCTTATTAGGGTTTTAAAAGAGGTCCTATATGCCCAAGGTGTGTCATTTAACTTTAAAAAATAATATTTCCTAGAATCATTAACTTGTTTTTCTAATATGCTTTTAATTTCTTAATTTGAAACTTCTACTTATCTGCTAGTTTAGGGATGATATGGAGTTGTAACCTTATGCATAACTCCATACCTTCCTAAGAGAGCATCAACCACTTTATTACAGAAATGAGAACCCTACCACTTATAATAGTCATTAGAATTCCAAATCTAGTAAAGTTATTATTTTTCAATAATTTAGTGACAAATTTTGTATCCTTAGTGGGAGTTATGATAGCTTCTACCCACTTAGACATATAATTGACTACAATAATGATATATTTATTATTCATAGATTTATATAATGGTCCTATAAAGTCAATACCCCCACTCATTAAATAGTTCAAAAACTAAAATATTTGTAAAGGGTATTTCTTATTTTTGAGAAATATTGCCAACCCTTTGACATATATCACAAGCCTTAGCAAAAACATAAGCATCATTAAATAATGTAAGGTAGCAAAAGTTTCTTTGTAGAACTTTAATTGTAGTTTTAGAGGGTCAAAAATAACCATCACATTCATTACTATGACAATGAGATAAAATAGAATGGAAATCATGTTCACAGATGCATCTCCTTATTATTTGATAAAAACATATTTTATAGAGATAAGGATCATCCCAAAAATAATATCTTAAGCCACACATAAATTTCTTCTTTTGATGATAAGAAAAGTCATTAGGTAGGATTGCACTAACAAGATAATTTGTAATACTGGCATACCAAGGATGATCTGTCACTACATAAAGTGTCTCATCACAAAACATGCCACAAATAGGCTTACCCTCCATACTTACCTCATATATGATGACAATAAGCAGGAAAAATGATCTACTATGTTATTTTTTCTTCCTTTCTTATCCCTCATTTCCAAGCCAAATTCTTATAGTAGTAGGATCCATAAAATAATTCTGGGCTTAGCATATTGCTTAAGCAACAAATGAGGGTGAAACTTATTAACATAAATTACCTTGACTAGCAATTATTTTTCAGTAGTGGAATAATTCTTTTGTGTAGGATTCAAAATCATGTTAGTATAATAAATAGTATAGAAAAGTTTTTCCCCACATTATCCCAAAATTTCTCTTAAATCCACATTACTAGCATAACACATGATTTCAAAAGGAGGATTCCAATCCGAAGCAAAAATAATAGGAGCATTCACAAGTTTTTCTTTAAGAGTGTTAAAAGCCTTAAAGCACACATTAGAAATTTCAAAGGTCGAATCTTTAGCCAATAGGTCATATAAAGGTTTTGAAATTTTTAAAAAGTCCTTAATGAACCTTATACCAGAACTAACATGACCAAAAAAATTGTGAATGTCCTTAATATATTTTGGGGGAGGTAATTTTTCAATAATTTCTATTTTTACTTTATCTACCTCTATCCCCTTACATGAGATCATATGTCCTAACATGATCCCTTATTGAACCATTAGATCATATATACATATTTTTTCCAATTTTAAACAAGAATGGTATCCTCATAATGTTTTAGCACATTCTCAAGATTATCCAAACATACATCAAAATATAAGCAAAACACTAAAAAATCATCTATAAAAACTTATATAAATTTCTCAAACCATGTCATGAATATGACCATCATGCATCTTTGGAAAGTAGTAGGAACATTACAAAATCCAAAAGGTAACTACCTATATGCGAAAGTTCTATAAGGACAAGTAAAAGTGGTATTTTCTTAGTCCTCAAGAGAAATGAGGATTTGAATATAACAAAATAATCCATCTATAAAGCAATAAAATTCATGTCCTATTAAATGCTCAAGCCTTTGGTTAATAAAGGGAAGAGGAAAATGATATTTTCTCGTGGCATAATTTAATTTTCTAAAATAAATACAAGCACGCCATCCCATAACATTTTTAGTATGTATCAACTCATTATTATCATTCTTAACCATGATAATTCCACCTTTCTTAGGAACCACTTGTACAGGACTAACTTAAGAGCTATAAGAGATAGGATAGATCATGCCTGCATCTAATAGCTTAATTACCTTTTTCTTCACTACCTCTTACATTGTTGGGTTTAGTAACCTTTGAGGTTGGATTGCCTTCTTATATTATCTTCTATGAAGATCTTGTGCATGCATGTGGAAGGACTAATTCCATTGATATTAGTGATGGTCCATCCAAATGTCTTCTTTCAGTACCTAAGCACTCTCATCAAATTTTATTCCTAAAGCTAAGTTAATGATGAAAAATAATAATAGGGAGAGTATTATTATGACTAAGAAAAAAATACTTTAAGTGTTTAGGAAGTGACTTTAGTTCCAAAGTTGGTGGCTCCTCAATAGATGGTGTTTAACTTTGGGACTTAATCTCTCTAGATTTATCATTAAGGGACTAATTTGTGTCTCTCATAATGTGGATGAGCACTTAGGTATTGAATGACCTCTTCAAACCCTTCTCCATCTCCATTCTCTTGAGATTGTACTAAACATCTCTCTAAAGGATCATGTACAACACTTTCTTTAAAACAATCATTAATCACTTCATCCAATACATTAATGATATAGCAAGTGTCATCCTCATAAGAGTATTTCATGATTTTAAAAACATTGAACTTAACTTTGTCACCTTGAAATTGAAGAATCAACTTACCCTTGTGGACAATTAATCTTTCTTATAACTAGAAATGGTCTACCAAGAATGAGAGAAATTCTTTGATCCTCTTCCATATCAAGAACAACAAAATAAGCAGGAAATATAAATTTATCCACTTTACCAAAACATCCTCTAGTATGCATCTAGCATACTTAATAAATCTATCAACTAGCTACAAAAAGATATATTAGTGGGTCTTAGCTCTCATAAACCCAAACAATTAAAAATAGAGAAAGGCATCAAATTTATGCTAGTACCTAAGTCACATAGCACTTTGTCAAATTTTAAATTGCCAATCATACAAAGAATAGTAAAACTTCCTTGATCTTTTAGCTTAGGAGGTACTTTATATTATAAAATAGCTTAATACTACTCATTTAAGGTAGTGGTATCACAATCTTTCAATTTCTTTTATGAGTAAAAATGTCCTTAAGAAATTTGGCATATTTAGGCATCTACCTCACAATATCAATCAATGATAAATTAATATGCACCTTTTTCAAAAGATCTAGAGTTTTATAAAATGTGCATCTAACTTACTTTGGACTATCCTCCCCGAAAATAGAGGAGGAGAGGTATACGATTTTACCTCTTGAAATGGGGTCTTGGTTACCTCTTTTTGTAACTTAGACACTAGTTCTAAAGCTTTATCCTCTTCTTTCTTTGTCTCTTGAGGTTGTGGTTTGGGAAACATCTTTCCAATCCTTAATGATATAGCATTAATGTGCTCTTTTAGGTTCGTTAATGTGTTATTTGGCAACGTGTTGGGTGCCCTTCCAAAAATTGCATTACCTAATTGTCTAATCTGTACTTCCAAATCTTTTATTGGGGCTTCTTAATTTTGGAAATGTGTCTCTATATTTCTAATGAACTTAATCATCATTTCTTCTAAGGAAGGCTTATGTGGTTGCTGAGGCAGCATTGGAGCAAGTGACATAAGGCTTATGTGATTATCATTCCTCCAACATACATTTGGATGGTTTCTCCAACCCAGATTATACATGTTCGAGTAAGGATTTATTTTTTTTGTTGCCTACATTGTTAGCAAGATAATTAAATTGATCTAAATATGGTTGGAAATGACTGCTTACTTGACACTATGTACTAACATGTGGTCCACCACATAAGTCACAAATAGTTATGTTTGCTTGAAACTGCATACATAAAGCGCCACTCAAATTATCTAATTCCTTAGTGATTAAATCTATTTTAGCCTCTAATGACATAATGGCATCTATAGAATTAAGTCCTGCATTCCTTTGTACCAAATCACGTTTAGAATGCAATTGGTGAGAATTTGAGGCTAATTCATTAATAAAATATAAACTTCCTCAAGAGTCTTCTTCATAATTGTGCCACTTACAGCTACATCTAGCATAAAATGGTAAGTAGCAGAGGTACCATTATAAAACTTTTGCATTTGTAACTCAATAGACAAGCCATGATGTGGGCATTTCCTTAATGTTCCATTTGGATTGAGGTGAATTGAGTCGATGGTAAATATTAAAAATTAACCTAGGTGAAGGGAATGGAGATGAATAGAGGTGAATGTTTTAAAATATTTTTTGGATGATATTAACCTAACCTAGGTGAATGTTTTAAAATTTTTGTTTGGATTGAGGTGAATAAAGGTTAAAAAAATAAAACAAATGAAGGACGATACACATAACGGGAGAGAGTGGACGAGAAGAGGATGATGATTCAATTTATATAAATTAGGGGCATTTTTGTCCTGTCAATTCAAAATATTACTTCTATATTAACCTTCACATCTATTACCCCCCGGAATCGGGGGTTAACAAAATTGAGGATAATCGGGGTGAACGGAGGTTAAACTTTAACCCCAATTCATCTCGTTGAGGTTAATAAAATTAGTCCCCTAACGGGGTGAAACAATTAATTCACCTTCTTTTACCCCAAAATAAACAGGTCATAATGGTTT
This sequence comes from Tamarix austromongolica, assembly GCA_039764185.1. Classification (NCBI taxonomy): domain Eukaryota; kingdom Viridiplantae; phylum Streptophyta; class Magnoliopsida; order Caryophyllales; family Tamaricaceae; genus Tamarix; species Tamarix austromongolica. Next base: position 81,588,360 of record CM077809.1, on the reverse strand, counting down.
CTTAAATCATTTTCATGCATCATATAATGATACTAGATTGTTTAGCATAGAAGTGGTGATGTTATTTCTTAACTTAGTAGTTTTCATAGGTGGAAAAAATTTAGAAAAAAAAATAACTTGATTAATTCATCCCAAGTTAAAATAGAACCTGTTGCTATATTTAACCAATAACTTTAGCCTTGTTGCATAATGAGAATGGAAACAATCTATGAAATATGTCAAAACCTATTTTTAAGAGTTTTAGTTAAATAGGGATTTATTATAAAAATTAATGAAATAAATTATTTTTATTAAAATAAAAAGGAAATTGATTAGGTCAAATCAAGAAGAAAATAATAAATATTTTTATTAAATAAATTTGGTATTTTAGTTAATTAAGGATTTTATTTTTGAAATTAATTAAATAAATTATTTTTTTAAAATAAGAAGGATAAAGTAGGTCCAAATTAATAGGAATTTTATAAATAATTTGATCGAAGAAAATTAGGGTGTTTCGCTAATTAAAATGTAATTTATGAAAAACCTTTCAAAAATCCTAAATTAGCCTAAAAAGGAATTTAAATATTATTATTTTTAAATATCCTGATTAATTTAATTAACCTAACCCATTATTTTTCTTTTTTTCCTTTTCCCCTTTTCTTTTTTTCCTTTTCTTTTCCTTTTTTTTTCCCGACTGGGCTTGCCTTCTCGCAGCCCGTTTCTTTTCCTTCTTTTCTTTTTCTTCTTCGGCAAACTGGGGTTCCTGCAGCCCAATCTCCTTCTTCCTTTTCCCTTCTCCCATGGCCCATTCTTCCGTTTCTTTTTTTTCTCTTCTTCCTTTGGCAGCCAGAGGACTGCGCCTTGCTTCTTTTTCCCCATGGAATGCCGCATTTTATTTAATTTTTCCCCCTCACCGCACTGATCAGCCCGGTTCCTTCCTTTTTCTTTCTTTTCTTTCTTCCCCAGACCGCCGGTCCAACCCCCCTTTCTTCCTCCTTTTTTCTTCCTCCTTCCCGTCAATGACTTGCAACTCCACTGTCCACCTCCGAGATTAACGCTGCGAGTTACGCCCGTTTTGACAGACCGTTTTTATCCCTTTTCTCTGCCCCCTGATTCGGTGACCAAACTGACCCAAACCATTTTATCCCTCTTCTAGCATAGTTCCTCCTTTTCCTATGCATTCCCTTGCCACGAATTTAACTGCCACCGGCCAACCATCACCGCCGGCGACCGGAACCCTACCTGCATTACCCCCTAGCTGGCCCTCTCTTTTAAACTCTATAAATACCCATCATTAGTTGGATCGCAAAACTTTTCCCGAATTTTTGAAAACTCACCCCTTGTCACCGCCGCCTTTTCAGACACCAGCCCCGCCGTCGTCGGCCAACCATGTCACCCACTCCGCCCACCAAAGCCTTCCTTGCATCGCGCTCTACCCAAATAAACTTCCCTCATCACTCAATTTTTCCTGCACAAGACGCTCCGGTTGTGCAATGTTACCTCCTCAATCAACCCAGTCTTCCACCTCCGCCGTCCTTCGCACCACCATTAGCCTCCTCCTCTCTTTCTCTTCTTCTTCCCCATTCAGCCACCGCCGTCACTGCCGTGCACCACTACCCTCATTCTATTCCTCTCCTTCTAAACAACCATAACCACCCTTATTTCCACCCTCCTTTTCCCTATCTTTTTCCCAGCCCTCAACTTTTCCCCTTTTCTTCTCTTTTTCCAGCCACCTCTGCCACCACTGTGCACCATCGTCGGTACTACCTGTCACCACCAGCCTAAGGTTGAACCCTAGACCCTCTCAACCCTTTTTCCATATTTTTACAAGCTTTATTTTACTTTATTTTATTTATTTAAAATATATTACTATTATTATTATTATTAGTATTATTATTATTATTATTATTAGTAGTAGTAGTAGTAGTAGTAGTAGTAGTAGTAGTAGTAGTAGTAGTAGTATTTTCTTATTAGGGCTAACCATATTTGGCTGAGTAGATTATTAGTATTAGTATTATTAATATTATTAGTATTATTATGAGTTTTTATTTTATTTAATATTGTTACTATTATTATTATTACTATTTCAAAATTATTATTATTATTATTTCATTATTATTATTACAACTATTTTACTATTAGTATTGCTATTATTATTTTTTTTATGTGATTATTATTGTTGTTGTTGTTGTTGTTATTTTCAATGTTAGAATTATTATTGTATATAGGGCTAAAACCCTATTGTCCCTATTTTGAAGTATAGTAGTAGTAGTATTATAAATATCAAGTCATATTAGTATTAATATTATTAATATTTTTATCATTAGTGTTTATTATTATTATTATTATTATTATTATTATTATTATTATTATTATTATTATTATTATTTAATAAGTTTATTATTATTCAATGTAGGGTCAAAACCCTACTTAATTTTATCTTCGATTATTATCATTATTATTATTACCATTATGATTATTATTATTTTTGCAATATTATTATGGTTTTTATCATTATTATTATTACTATTTCATTATTATTATGATTACTAAATCTTATTATTAGTATTATTTTGGTGGAGGGTCGAAGCCCTTATTCCACCTTTTATTTCAAATCATATTATTATTATTATTGGTATTTTTAGAATTACTATTATCGTTATTATTATTATTATTACTATTATCATTATTATTATTATTTTGGTATCACTATTATTATTATTAGGATAAAGTTTTCAAACCTTATATTATCAATTTTTATAATATTGCTATTATTTCCTATATCTTTAACAAAGTTAGTAATTGGTTAATGATATTTTTATTAATATGTTATTATTTTATCAAAAACCTAGTTTTATAATAAATTAGGAATAATAGTATTTTTGGTAGGAGGGAATCTAATCTTTAGTTTTTTCCTCATATATAGGTGAGACCAGTCAAAGTCCTAAGGAGGCGTAGAAGCGTGCTCCAAGATTGGTATCGTTTTAGGTAAGGGTGTTACTAAGGTATGTGTGTTGATGTGCATTATATGCTTTGTATTTTATGCATCCTATGTTTATCATTGTAATTATTTCATGTGTGGCATGGCATGGAGTTAAAGTATGTTCATGTGTTATTATATGGCATGTGTATTATGTGTATGTGATGAAATATTGTGGTATATGATGTTATGTATTGTGACCCTATAAGACATGCATGTGAGGATGTATAAAGTGGTATTATGTGAGAAAAAGGTTGAAAATGGAAAATGGGAAATAAGTTGACTGAGGTGAGTAAGTTGACCAAAGGGGAATAAGTTGACCAAGGGATGTGAGTTGATCTGAATATTTTAATGATACATAAATGGAAGAATAAAAAGGGAGTTTTTAAATAAAATAAAAGAGTGGGAGAATCTATGGTGCTGCATATGAAAATCTAAACTAGGGTTTTGTATGGATGGGCTTGGGGTTTTGCATGGTAGATTTTATGGTGTTACATGGGAGAATCTAAACTAGGGATTGGTACGGATGGACTTAGGGTTTTGCATGGCAAATTCTATGGTGTTGTATAGGTTGAATCTGGGGTTTGGTGTTAATGAATCTAGGGTTTTGCATGGAGAAATCTAGGGTCTTGTATGGTGGAATCTAGGGTTTTGCATGGATGGATCTAGCATTTGCATGGTTAAATCTAGGGTTTCACGTAGGAGCTTAGGGTTTGCATGAAAAGTTCAAAAGGTTGCATGGGATGTGTAAAGTCTGCATGGAAGTGAAATTTACTTTAAAACATTGATTTGGGATATGAGGAAGGTAATGTAAGTGTTATTTGGGTGTTTGAACACTTTGGATGAAATTAGTACGTGGAGCAATATAAGGGTACGTAGGAGACTGAGCTAGGGTTTGGTGTGGACAATTAGGGTTTGGTGTGGTTATTAAGGTTTTTGTGGTAGCACGTATACTTGGTGATTAAAGTGCATTGATGAGGGTGGAATTTATGAGTTGTGATGTATGGAGTATTAAAAATTATTTGGATTGTGTGAGGTGGAGTAGGATGGGCCGCTTAGGCCTAAATTAGGGTTTCTGGGGAAAAACCTAGAGTAAGGAAATAAGTGGACTTGGAGGTGTGTAGTAGTGGGCTTTGACCCACATATTTCGGTGTTGGAATTCTAGTGTGAATTTGAGCATAGAGGAAAGGTTATTGGGCAAGATAGGAGGTATAGGGTTCTCATGATATGATACGGGTCAGTTGGAGGATAAGTGTAAAGGGAGTGATTCATGCATGTCTAGGGTAAAGCTTCTGAATAAGACACTGTAATACATTAATCATTTAAAGTGGAAGATTGTTGAGCTGGGCCTAGACCGATCCACTGGCAAATAATAGTAGTTAGGGCATGATGTCCTACATGTGATCGGTCCACTGGCGAACAATAGTGGTCAAGCATTGTACCTGTATGTTTTCGGTCCACTGGCTATAATAGTGGGGGATTCTGTGCTCAACAAAATCAAAAATATTTGTGCTAAGACATGGGAAAGATACTAAGTACTTACAGTGGAATACCATAAGAGTCGGAGCCAAACCGGTCCACCGACGAATAATAGTGGTCAGGAGCTTTATGCCTTGTGTGTTTTTGGTCCACCAACAATAATAGTGGTCAGGAGCTTTATCCCCTGTGTGTTTCCAGTCCACCGGCAATCATAGTGGTCAGAAGCTATGTGCCCTGTATGTATCCGGTCCACCGGCTATAATAGTGGGGTTCCCGTACTCGCATAGATTTGATAAAAAGTATGGTGTGAATCGATTTCCGATCAGATATTAATTAAGTAATTAATTCATATTATAAATGGGCATTTATGTATCTACTTGAATGATTGTAAGATATCATGTTATCATGCTAGATTATTCTCTTTTATTTCTTCTCCGTTATTTGTGTGATTTTGTGTGTTGACCTTAGTGCACGGTTACCTTACTCAGTACGAAGCATACTGATCACCCTTTTTATGGGTGTTGCTCATTCCCACGAGTAGTAGGCCCTTCTGAATTTGTGCAGGTGGGCGAGACATCAGGCCGGGCTAAGTATGAACTTGTGGTTGGCTCAAAGTTCAAGAGTGTCGTGCGCCGTAATTACTCTTTATGCGATTTATTCCTTCTGTATTTCTTTTGTATCGTATTTACCCTTTTATAATTTATTACCTTGTATTGAGTATTTGAATGAACCTTTTATCGGTTGTAAGCTAATTTTCTTTTGGATATGAATTACAACTCTTTACGTGTACTCTAATCTTTGGTGTTATGATCTTTCTAGTTCTTTCATAAACTCTTGGTTTAAGTTTAATGTTATTTTTTTCAGCCTTAGCACTTGGTATTGAAACAGTTGAAGAGAATCGATTTGGTACTAAGTGTGGCGATAACATCCCCAGAATTCATAGGTTTTAAATTTTAGATTCTTTCGCTTTAAAAAAAATTAGTGAATTTTGGGGTGTTACAATCTAAACCTAATAGCATCATTGAAAATACCATTTATTTTAAAAGTAGCATAACTTTCAATAAAAGTGGTAATATGAGCATGTGGATCAGCATTAGGTGTACTTCAAAATTAAATTAATACATGTATCACCTGAATGATCGCAGACTTAATAATATTATGCACCTCAACCGCTAGTCTTCTAATGTTTGATCCTTAATCCGCTATACTAGGGGTAGTATAGTCTTTTAATGCTCTCCTAACTTATTGTAACTGATTTTTCTCCCTATGAGCCATTTGTTGATTTTATCTTTTCATAGCAACAACAATTTTTAAATGTATCCTTAATATACGAAACTTTCTTTTTATATCTGGATCCAAAGTTACCAATTCACCAGGATTTCTTCAAGTCATGCACTAGTGACCTACACCAATATAAGAATACCAAAGACCAAGGAAATCAAGTAAATTCAAAAATTAAAATAAATAAAATTTTACCTAGATCAAGATTTAAATTATCAGGTATATGGCTACTAAATTAGTTACGGGCAATGGCGTCAAAAAACTTGATATTGAACAAATATACCTATCGACAAATATACTGATTATAAGTAATACATGGCACAATGATTACTAAATTATCATTCCCAAAGAGCCTAAATAATAACACAAAGACTCTAATTACTCTAATAAGACCTAAACGATCAAAATCAAACAAAAAAGTAACTAACTCTAAACTAATAATTTTAAATCAACTAAATTAAACTAAAATCAATTGATAAAAGCTACCAAGGAATCCAAACTTACCACTATCCAATTATAATGATTAATTAATCAATTATTTGATCTTTTCAATTACTACTTATGTGTTAACAAGAATATTTAAGTAACACACTCTCTTAAGCTACGCAGTCCTCTAGCCAATTATCAGTCTCGCTATCACTAGTCAAATAATTTTAATAAAGACAATGCTTTATATTCAATTAATTATTTATCATTTCCTACTGTTGTAAAAATCATGTAATTTCCCTCACAACCCATTCAATTCATATTTATACTATTTAATTAATCTAAAGTGGAGAATCATCTCTCTTATATTTTCTTGACTTATTAAATACTAATTAAAGGTGATCAGTCTATTAATTGGGAAAAATCTAGAATAATAGCATAAAACACATAGAGTAATCTATTAATCAAACAATCTATTAATAAAATAATAGAGTTTTACTATGCGCTTGGTGAAAGAAAATTAAAGCATGCTATTAATTAAAAATAGAATATAAATTATGCATAAAATATTGATTTGAGAATATTTAAATATAAAATTATACCACTTCATAATCAAAATAGGAACTGAGAAAATAATAACGTATAACATGGATGGTTAGCGGTATTGAATTTTTCTACTCGTCTTTGATTTTATCGAGTCCTTTAAGTCCTCTATCCTCATGTCTTTTTTTGTCTTCTATGTTGCCTTCTCCTTTTCTTTTCTTCATAGGTTTATATATAAACACACACCAAATGTCTCTTATTATTTTTTTTTTTTGCAAAATATTAAAAAACATTATAGTTGACAAGTTAAACACATATCTTTTTCTTCTTCTAGCTTGTGCTTATATGTATTGTTGTTGTGTGAATCATTCACCTATGGTCTTGCACAAGTGAGAGAAAAAAAAATTAGAAAGCTTAAAGTCCCATAAAAACTTTTCAAACAAGTTTTTCACATTTTAGGTGCAACTTTAAATTAATTTATGACCTAGATATAATCAGCTTTAGGAAATAACACAATGAAATGAAGTTGTAGATCTTGTTTTTATATTTTTACCAAAATTTGAATTACCTAAATATGAGTCCAAATATAGATGTTATGATTAAAATACCTTAGACTGTTACGAAAATCACTTTAAACTCAAAATAAAAAAATATATATGAGATTATTATAAATTGAACAAATAATTAAAAGTAATATAAATAACCTCATATATTATTTAAATAAATAACCAAAATTTTAAAGTAAAAGGTTATAAAATATATAAAAATATGTGACCATCATTATTTCAATAATATATGATAATATTGTGATTTTATAGCATTATGTTTTAAAATTTTATTTATTTTTGTAATTTAAACATTAATGATAATATTTTAATATTTTTTTAAAATAAAATAAGACACTCATATGAATATTAATGATATATAATCTTTATTTTTAAAAATTTCTTATAAAAGTTATTAAAATTGTTTAAATTATGTTTTCATACGAATATTGAATATACCTAATATCGAGTACATATTTAATCCACATTTTTATATATTCAAAATTTTGGATATCCGGTCTAAGATATATGGAGTTGATATCTAATTTAGGCTATAAAAACCCATACCATGCATAAACATGACATTCATATTGCGACCCATACCATAACACCTCTATTTTTCTTAATTTTTAAATTTTATTTAAAATATAGAATGTAGAAGAAAACATAAAAAAAATGAGGAATACTACCATCACATCTATCATGAGAAAAGTTGTGTACGTTCACCTAATGCATAGTAGATGCAAGGTTGGGTAAGAAAAAATTAAACAATAAGTCAGAAAAAAATACTTTAGGGTAAAACTCTTTACATTACAATTAACACACGGTTACAAAGTTGAATCATACCAAATAGAACCAAAATTATAAACTTCCAACATGGAACAAAACACCAGAAAACCCTACTCTTTTCAACTTCAACTCAAGCTCTAACATTATCCAGATCATCCACATCACAACTATTGAAACTGATATATTTAGTACAATAGTATTGAGTAAACATGCATAATGTTGAGCAAATAGTATGCTCATACAATCACACAACACATGAAGGTATAAAATCATGCATAATCAACAACTTACATACAATAGCAATATGTTAATAACTCCACATGGTGCATCACTATGGCATACAACCAACATAATAGATAATCATGCTCTCACAAGCAACACCATATACATAAACCTTAGCATACTCAGAGCACACCATGCTCACACATTACAAGATACTAATCTTATGTGTACAATCAAAATGATAAATGTACCAACATGCGATAACAAGGGTAGAGCACATAATGCCCCTACCAACCTAATAATAGTGGTAGCACACTGTGGTAATTATCGAAATCTCCACACATGTTTGTCTCATCAAATATTATCATAACCATACAAATCTCATTCTCAAATCTACAATTAGTTAATCCAATATAGGTAATCAACACAATCATAAACAACAAACATAGGTGGATCAAAACCATTAGTTACCTAATGTAAATAGTTAGCACATCTCAATAAACATAGGTCGAATAAAACCATCAGCATACCTAATATAAATAGCTAACACATCTTAACAAATATAGGTAGATTAAAACCATTAACTAACCCAATATAGATAGTACCACATCATGTAAACCAAACAACACACCCAAATTAACTTTATTTATTAATCGAGAGAGATCCAGACCTTATAACCCAAGTATAATAAGATACCAAAGTCATACTGGCATAATCTAAAAATGCTAAGATGCACTAGTCATAAAGCCACGTATTAGTAGCATCCTCCATTCATGTAGCCTAAGGATACTAAGATACCTCAGTCATACTAGCACGCAAAGACAACATAGTACCCTCTCATCCTCAATCACCTGATCCTTAAGTATTGTCGCTCCTATAGGGTCCAAAGGTCACCTATAGAGTATATTAGGGCTTTACTAGGGCATTAAGGCACACTAGTGAAACCAAACCAAATCAAGGATTCCTACCTCGTCATTAGGCTAACTAACCCTAGAGTGTAACCATTCCCAATTTGAGATCTTCCATTTCAATGATTAGTATTTTCTTCAAGAATATCTCATTATTTATCAAGGAACAAAAAGGTCCACACATAATAACCAAGCAAGCCATCCACCAAATTTGACCATTTAAGGTCACAAATAACTAGCCATGAAAGGCTAAGGTTAAACATCAAACCATAACTTCTACAACACAGCTATATAAGACGAGTCATATTTCATGGGATATAAAAAGCACTTAAAAAGAATCCCGAGGATCCAACATCATGAAGCCTTAAAATAAAGCAATAAAACCTAAGCATGAGAAATCATCACAATATTAAATTGAGCTATAAGCCAAACCAAAAAAAACCATTAACATGGCATACAATCTAAAACAATCCAAATAATACTTTGGGACACAAATAATCACAATAAAGGCTATAAAAAGACGAAAATACACTTTAAAGGCCTGAAAACTGATCCACAGGTTCAAATAACCCTAAATGAGGGCAAAAATGCTAAAATTTACTTTTTACCATTAGGACCAAAATTAGTAAAAATTGTAAATATCAATTTTGGAAAAAATTACTCTTTATAGAAATTGCTATTCATTAGTTGGCAGAATTTTTGTTTTATATCGAAAATCCCAAAAACAAAAACAAAAAATATTTTAATACCAAAAATTACTATTCATACTAATTTACTATTCACATGGTCAAAGTCAATAGTCAATGGTCAAATGTTGACCATTGGCCCATAATTATACTAAAAGTCATTTTTGGGTTAATTATTCATTTTACTTAAAATTACTTGTCATAACATGAACAATCTTAGATTAAAACCTACTTAGGGTAATTAGGACATCATTAACCAATAATACTTTGAATATCACAAAGAATACATAAAGAGTACGAATGACGTTCTAAAGCCTCCAAAAGTTTAACCAAAATTAAGACATTCAAAACTTGATTATCACTAAGCATAATATGGACCAAAATTGGTCTACAAATTACAAGGATGATTGTGGTATGATCATATCTTAAAAGTCATCAACATACCAACATCATAGCTAAAGTTTCTAAACCTTCTTTTAGCTAAAAATCATATCAAACAAGCTTGGATTTTAACAAGTTAAACATAAAATTTTATCTATATCAACCAATCTACAACAAGGTATAATCAACTTGACAAAACAAACATAGAATTAAAAACCCCTAAATCAACCTAAACTTTATATAAAAATAACTAATGTTTTGGATCATCAAATCATAACATATTATACACCAAAATTAATCTACTAATTATCAATTTTAACATAGTATCACCATTGTTTTTTTTTTAAAACAACCACAAAATCAAGAGGCCCCAAATCACCAATTATGGTCGAATCACCATAAACCACTAAAATCATGTTAACTTTGAATTACAGTATATAACACCTATCAATAATATATATTTAGGATTTTGAAGGTTTACCTTTATCCCAAGCTTTACCATTAAGTAATTGGTAAAATATACCTAGAACAATCATTAAAAAAAAGGGAAACAAGTTGATAAATTCATAATCAAAGAATAAAGAATTGAAGAGGAATGAGTGATGAATTTATCCTTAAAATTTGGAAGCTTAATCAAGCTTCAACAATGGTGTCATTTAACCAAGGAGACCAAAAAAAATTCGAGGGAGAAAGAAGGGGAAAAGGTGGTGGATGAAGGAGGATAAGGAAAAAAAATGACCAAGTAAGAAAAAATAGAAAACTCAAGAATTAAGTTTCCTTAGCCATTACGACTTCTTATGGGACATACACATGGGCATAAGGAGAACCACAACTTTTAGCTCAAAATGAGTGGTTCTCATGTGTTTTTATCAAAAATGAATTACTCATATTTACTGTTATAAAGTGTAGGTGTGAATGGAAGAAGATAAGTTGGTTTTTATAATGTATACACGTCTAATACTATGTATTTTGACCTAAAAATTATAAAATTGGTTGTACATCATTGTTCAGTTATTTAACACTCAAAAACACTAAAATAAAATGATTCCTTAAATTTTGTAAAATTTAGATAACCAGAAAGGAGTTACCGATGCTTAAAACAATAAAATAATGTTAATCAATGCATGAATAATATTTTTTTGCCAACAACTTGATTTAATATTTTAAAAAAAGGCTAAAAAAATGTAAGGATTTCAAATATCTATATAAGAAAAAAAAGAAAAAGAAATAGTTCAAGGGTTAAAACAGTTCAAAAGTCTTATAGAGCACAAAACTATAAAAAATGACAAGGATATTAGAATAAAAAATTATGAAAATATAATTAGGATTTTTAAACTCTACAAAAATATGATACTCACCAAGATAAGGAAATTTAACCTCAATTAATACCAATCTTGAATAAGTCAAAATTTTTAAAATATTAGGATATTACACATACCATTAGAGTTGACATCTTGTGATTAATAAAATCATTATAGGTATAGATATTTATTTATATAACTATTTAAAATAATTTAAAACTATTTTTTTTATTTTACCACTATTTTTTTTCTAACTAGTAATTTAAGAATGCTTTCATGGTTTGCAAAAAAATTATAAAATGACTTTCTGATAAGGAGGGAGTGCCCGTGGAGAAGGGAGAGCAGCGTCGCAGAGGACTAGAAAGTAAAAATGTTTATGAAAAAAATACAAAAATATTATTTTTTTAAAAAATTAAAAAAATAAAGATGGAAGTAAACGATAAAAAAAATTATATTTATATAGACACACATTATATATATTTTAATAAATTAAATTAAATTTATTAAAATTAAGAGAGAGAAATAAAAAATTATAAAATTAATCTTTATCTTAGTTGATATAAACTATTAACAATTTTTTTAAAAAAAATTAATTAAATATTTTTAATATCAATTTCGAAAAAAAAAATATTGGGACAGAAAAAGATGAGCGCCATTTTCGGACGGAAAACTTCACGTGCTTAACAGGGAGGAGTTGTTGCTAACTCATATCGAAGTCAGACGACTAGCCGACTTCAATGCAACAGGCAACAGCGACATAAGCAGCTCAAGTCTCCTCCTTTTTAATTTTTAGGCAAGCCCGGATTTAGGGCAGAGAAAGATGGGCGTCGTTGGAAATCTGAGCTCCGACCAGCTCGAATCTTTCAATTCTCAAGGTAAGAGAATCACTGCTATATTTCTTCCAATGTTTCTACGCTTTGGCGATGAGACAAACCGAATTGGTGTCCGCTGCAGGATTTTTGGTGCTAGATTCATTTGCAAGTCATGAAGAAATTGAATTGATGAGGAAGAGAATGGAGCAGTTGCTTGATGACTTTGATTGTTCTACCTCCGTTATCTTCTCTACAAAAGATCATGTTGGGTGTCGAATTCTTTCACGATTCTATTTGTTCTCTTTTCGGTCTTGATTTGCTTATCAAGCTTTAATCTTGGAAGGATTGCTCTCATACTTCTGCTCTCTCTCTCTCCCTCTTCCTCTCTCCCTCTCTTTTATTTATTTTCCTTATCATTGGTACAGAGTCATGCGAAGGACAAGTATTTCTTTGATAGTGCTGAAAACATTTCCTTCTTCTTCGAGGGTAATGATAGATTATTAACTTCAAATCTTAAGTCCTGCCTGAAGAAAAATACTTTGGAATTTTAATATTTTGATGTTATGATGTTGGTATAGAAAAAGCGTTTGACGATGATGGCAAGCTAAAGCAGCCAAAACAACTATCTATCAATAAAGTTGGCCATGGTATGTGAATGGGGTTATAAGTAGTCGAGTTTCCGTTTGTTCTTGTTTCCCGTTTTGTTTTCCCCAGCCACCCCCTTCTTTTGGACAGTAGGTTGCTGAATGTGTTGTGTAATTATGCAGCTTTACATGAGCTTGATCCAGTTTTCATGAAATTCTCGTCTTCAGAGAAATTCGCAAGTCTGCTAGCCTCTTTAGGCTATAAGAGACCAGTGGTTAAGCAGTCTATGTATATTTTCAAGGTATTATTCCACTTGTGTTGAAGAATTAGATTTTTTCCCTATATTATAAAGTTCTTGTGCACCCATAAAGTTTGATGAGTTGCTAGTTTGATTATCAAGTAATTCTTTGATATGCCAGCTCAATGGTTGAGTAGTTGACTTGACAGCGCAATGTGTCTATTCAGTTACTCAATAGAACTTGAAAGTGTCCTCTTCAAAGCTCAACAGATTGCATCATGTTTACTGTGTCGTTAGAATTTATGGCAGGAAAAGTGGCGTTGCTTTATTTTTGTGGAAAGTATAGATGCTACTAAAATACTAGATCAGTAGCCTAACAATGCCTTGATATGATTAGTGGTTGGCCTCGACTTTCATTCTGTACCTGTTGGGTATGCTTTTTGATTGTTGGAATGAGGAAACCTATGTCTTTCATCACTTTATTTCCTTTCAAATACAGATGGATGTACATATTCAATGGCAGAAGCTTTCCATTCTTTCTGAGTGTTTATTTATATCTGATTCTTCATTTGGTATCACTATTTGTTAATTGGTGTGCCCATTAAAACTTTCTGCATATAGCAACCTGGTATTGGAGGAGAGGTAGTGCCGCATCAAGATAATTCATTTCTTTATACTGAACCATCCACTTGCACCGGACTCTGGCTTGCCATAGAAGATGCTACAATTGTGAATGGTTGCATATGGGCCATCCCTGGGTCTCATAAAAGCAAGTCCTCTTCTCCCAATATAATGTTTCTTCTTCGATCAAGAATTGAGATGTTTTTCCAACTTTATCTTGATTTTATTTGTTAACAGATGGATTGGTGAGAAGGTTCATCAGAAACGAAGATGGCGTGCATTTTGACAGGCCATCGCCCTCTTATGATCAGAAATACTTTGTGCCTGTTGAAGTTAAAGCTGGTTCCCTCGTTGTCATTCATGGCGATCTTATTCATCAGAGGTCAGTCGGCATAATTTCTGATTTTGATTTAGGCATTTGACCGTTTTAAATGTTGCTTCTAATATTTTTTGATTGTATCACTATCATGTGCTGCAGTTTCGAGAATCAGTCACCGCAATCAAGGCATGCCTACAGCTTGCATGTGGTGGATACCGCTGGCTGCAAATGGGCAGAAGATAATTGGTGAGTGATTTAATCCTATTCTTGTGGTTCAAGATGATGCATTTCTTAGTGTACTGTCTTATTGTATTGCTCTTCTCCTTGACATTTTAAAATTTCCATGTAAGAAAGGCCTTAGGTTTTACTTTAGCACACTCGTTCTAGAAAAACAATAAGAAAGGTAGCTCTTAATGGGGAAACAGCGTTCTCCTTGTTTGGTCTAAATGGATCACAATATTATATGATTCATTTTGACTACCATTAACAAATCCATGTTCGTAGCTTATCAATGGTATATTATAGAAGCATGTAGGAGTTGGTGCTTGTAGATTTCATCAAAGAATGATCACCATCTTTTACCCCCCACGCCAGTGATTTCAAATTAGGGATCATTTCAATTGCTTACATAGGCTGCTCTTTAGCTTGTTCGCTTTGTGATATAACTCTGCTGAAATGCATCTTATATATCATTGGGGTAAGCAGCTTCCTGAACATGGACTTGCAGTCTTCATCTTATATTATCCTGTAGGCAAATATTAAAAATTTAGATAGGCTGGTCATGTTGTTATACAATGTTGAATTGCTTAGACGATGTCAATGTCATACTTGTATGAAATAGATTATGCAATTGCAATCTAATTACTTCTGCAATTGATGGCTCTTGTCTTTCTTTACCTGCTGCTTAGTGCTGCATGCATCCAATCCACTATTTCCCATGTTGGTCTGAATTATGATTTGTCCTATATATTCCAGGATTAGGCGGACTAAGGAACCAGAACCAGTTTATGCTTGATCTTGCTTTCATGCCTGTCAAACGCAATCTTGTTATCACAGCCGCAATTATGCAAAATGCTTACCTACAGGGCGTCGACTCAGATGATTGCAGATCATCCATAATCTTCTTTGGTTTCACAATGTTAATTTCGAATTTATCAACATCAGGTGTACTGTGTACATAGTTTCCTGTTATGCCATGATTTTTTTTAAAATAAAAAATAAATTTGACTGTCATCGTTCTTGTTTGCCCTGGAGATTGGCGCAAAATGATATTCGTTTTATTTTTTGTCATAATCAAATAGTGTTCGACGGCCCTTGTGGGATAAGTGATTGCAGAAGATGGTTCCATTACACTTTCTTGGTCACATACCTCGAAGGACATACATCGGGACATTGTCAAATAGATATCTGGTGTGCTAATGCCGTCACAGTGGCTAATCTGACTTTGTAAACTGGCCACTTAAAACGTATCCACAACAATACTGTGTTTCAATAGTTTTCACCCTTGAATAATGGTCATATAATTGTGAGATGGGCATCCAGCAAACTTCCCTACGTCATTTATGAATCTAAATGCTAATGTACATAAGGCTTGATATGATTGAGGTTTACATAAATAATGCCTCTGCTAATGAGATTTAGTAGCAGTAGTATATACTGCACATTCTAAGCCAATTTGACAACATTACTCAGAGAAGCCTGTTGCAAGTTCCAACACCAACAGCAGCAGCGAGATGCCAAGCAGCATGAATGTATGGAGTTTTTGGGAAGACATCATCAGCAACGAAAAGAGCACCTCCTATTAACGAAGATGCCTTGTGAACGTTGTGAGCTGCTCTTAACTGTGGATCTTCCAGAGCTCTCTTGGCAAAATCTACCTGAATTTGGCGGGCGCATGGGATCAGATTCATTCCTTTCTTTTGTAGCATTTTATACAACAACCAACTGCTGTAATTATCAAAAAATATTGAAAATAAAAGGTAGAAGCAGAGGTAGAACTATCAAGCAGCGTGCAACGCACTGGTGTTAGAGCCACGGTTAATAATTCAATGTAAGAAATCCCCATTAGCGTGGCTCAAGAACCCAGCTCTTTATATAAACCGGCCAAAACATGGGGTTACATTGATCTTTCATTGCAGTTCTAAATTAATCTGATTATTGGGCTCATGATCAATGAACTAGTTTTGGCAATTGAAGCAGCCGAGCACTGAAATATATTTATCCTTTATTACAGCTCTCTAAACTATGCTGACTATGTGGTTATGGTTGAAATACTTGGCGACACAGACTTGCAGGCCATCTAGCAAAAATTATGTCCCATGTATCTCAATAATTCTTCAGTTAATCCATGAAGAACATCCAAACCCCAATTATCCTCCCCCCCCCCCACCAAAAAAAAGGGAAGTAAAGCGAAAACAAGAGAAGCACAAAAAAAAAGGTGGGAATCCTTTTTAAGGGATCTCAGAACCTAAAATTGAACCCTTAAAGAAGATTTCAGAAGTGATAGCTGATACATTAGGTCGAGACAAATAAGAGGTCAATAGCGAATCCAGTGTGCCTGAATTCTGAAACACAGTGGGAGGGCAAGCTCTCCGATTTTAATGAAGTAGGGTGCTTGAGAATAGAAATTACCTCCATCATTCCAGCATGTACGGCTGAGACCATCAGAGGTTGAAAAGGAAGGCATAAAGCAGATGCTGCCATCAGCAACTTTTGGTTCTCATTCCTCACAGCCCTTGAAAGACACTGCCATTAAATTTTAATCTGTTAGGTCGATACACAGGATTAGCAATCTGTCATATCCACAACTGAGACACTAGGCATCATCACACATGGATCTTTGTCTGGCACTCGAGGTTTAGAAGGCCAATGTACGTAAGTAACAATCCTTTCTGTCCTATATTGCACGTAATGCATGGCATGCTATAAAAATAAAATAACGGAGGGTTAGTACAATAAACACAAATTTGGTATGATAGACAAACCATAGTGTTACTCATGCATCATGGTTTTCACATTACTCTGAACTTGATTGAAATTCAAAATTTCTAACCAAAAAATTGGATGTACCAGAACTTCAACAGATACGAAACAAGAGACAATGATGACATGTGTAATTATAACAAGGTATAATTGCAATTTCAGGAAATATCCATAGTTAATTCAAAGCAAAAAATTGCTACGGATAAAAAAGTAAAAGAAAGGATTTAAGGTAAATGACCACTTGAAATCTATCCAGTCTCTTAGCAAACCTCATTAACGTCTCTCTTCATCTTTCAGTAAGCAAATCCTTTCCCTTTTTTTTTCCTTCACAGAAACACGATAAAGAAAATTGCTGTCCCTCCAATCTTCATTCTTCAGAGGAATTTATACATATCCTAAACACTAGCCCCCCTCCCCCCTCCTGGAAGTTGTTGGTATGTTCTATGAGCGTAACTTACCCAAAGACTGCAGTACTAGTATAAAGGTAATAATATAAGAAAAATGAAACACATCTTACCACTGTCGCAGTTGCTATCATAGCGTAGTCTGCCCATCTCATGTACTGCCTTATTCTACCTCTTGAACAATGGTATAAGCTTGAAGTAACTCCAACTCCTATTAAGGAATTAGCATATAATTTGCAATTTAGATTTTTCCTGCACAAGTTCAGAAAAAAACTAAGTTATCAATGGAAGCACAAAGAAGTGACATTTAAGTTATAGAACAGGCAACAAAAGATCTTGCCTGGGTACATGGATTCCAAGAGCAATAAACGGAAGTGAAGTGATGACATTAGCAATTGTTTCTGCCAGGCTTTTATCAACTACAACACCAAGAGAAATAAACAAAAGGAAACATATAAGTTTCCAAAATACACGTACAGGGAAGAATTGTCATATGCAAGTAAACGAGCAAGGTTTCTACCGTACCATGCAGGCTACATCGGATGGATCCCATTCGACCAGGTCTTAGCTGCCATAATCTCCTAGAGAATCGAGAAAGGGGGATAAGAAAAGGTACTCCTCAGACTAAATCAGGTAGCAGTCATTTTATTAAAGCAAGGCTTTAAGTGCTCCAAGATATGATCCTTCATGTACTTAAACTGAAAAATCCTTGAGAAAAACAATGACAAATATTTTGAATCATAAACAAATAAAAAAAAAAATCTTTAGGGAAAATTCTATAAATGGATCTTCTTTCACTTACTGAGCCGATAGTTGTAGGGTAACTCTGCTTGCTGATATATGACTATTTTGTTGTGTATCGTCCCCATGTTGAGGGATCTCTTCCAAACAAAATGGTGCATGAGGCACGACATGCACTCCATGGACACCTTCCAGAGGTCTTCTGGAATTCAATGTACTACAGGAGCCCATGAACCCTTTTACTTATTTGCTGAACATCAACTGCTTACCTGCAACAGCATGCAGGTAAGCAAATATAGGGACCCTAATTGTAGGAAGCTTATAAGTTGCCAAATATAGCACAGAACTTAAACTCAATGATATGTGTGATGCATTGATCAGCAAAGAAAAAAATTGGCATATGTAACAACAGCATTGGCCCATTGCTCCCCAAAATACTTCAAAGAGCGTTTTCCTGTTTCACAATTTAAGATGATAGGTTAAGGTTACCAAAGGGTCACTAGTATTTCTCTACTTTTCTCTAGTTGTAATTCCTCTACAAGTAGCACGATCACAGTGACTGCAGCTTGAAACTTAGTCACAAGTGTTTAAGCAACTGAACTGAACAAGTACGATCATCTATCGAGGAAAACACTGTAAATTGAAAGAGCTAAAAGTATGACAACACAACACTCATAGTTTCATACAAACACCAGGGAAACTTAACCCCTGACAGCATTCATATAAGTGCTTCAGACCCAGCCCTGTTTAGCATTCCAAGAATCTGGGAGACGTTGAAATAGGCAGCCATTATCTGGTCAGTTAGCAATCTCAGGTTAGTTGTCATTCATAATTACACTTTTTTCTAAAATGGAAATTGCGGCTATGTCAGTAGCTTATTCAGATTCATATTAAAAAATTTCTTAGCTCTCCCGAAACTTTGCAAAAATTCTTATTGCCATAATCAGAATTGCTGCTTCACATTTACACCCCGATGATCAGTGATAGTCAAAAGTCAACTATTTCACCTAGTCCACCTACAAAAACTCTCAGCAACTACTTGCTCCCCTTTTTTGAATTTATTTAGTTTAAATTATATCCAACAAGATGTACCTATATTGTACATAACCCTCCGTACCTTATTAGTTTTACTGATGTAATTAGGAGATACTTAACAGCTATTTATATTTTGTAATCAACAGTGTAAATACACATACAATCAATACTTTAAACTGTGCTTTGTTATGGTATCAAAGACTCTATCTCCCACAATTTGATTCTACTCTTCTCAGATCTTTCTTCTCTCTTATACCTTCCATCCAACATCTCTTCTCTTTCACCGACAGACGACACTACATCCTCCGATCCCTCCTGGTCTCATCAGCATAAACAAAGCCGCACAAATCCCTCTCAAACTCTCCAAATTCAACTATTTCTCTTGGGAGGCACAGTTTAACACCTTATGCTTTGATATTGATCTTCTTGGATATCTCGATGGCACTTACTCATGTCCTCCTCCAACTGTAACTCAAAATGAACAGACCATATCCAACCCAACAAATTACCTTTGGTGCTGTCAAGATCAAGTTCTCCTTCATGCAATTTTTGCATCTGTGAGTGAAGAAATGATGCCTCAGGTGTCCTAAGCAACCTCTGGCCATAAAGCTTGGACCTGTCTCTCTCGTTTCTGTGCCAAATGTTCCACCACTCACATGATGCATCTCAAAGATAAACTCACCAGTATCACTCATGGCGATCCCTCTGTTACTGATTTTCTTCTCAATATTGAGTAATTTGCTGATGAACTTACTATTCTTGGTGCACCACCAAGCGATGCTGATCTCTTGTCTATGCTACTCATGGCTGTGGTCCAGCCTACAAGGAACTAATTACTGCCTCATGTACTAGAGACTTTGTGGCTCCCTTTGAGGAATTATTTGAGAAGATTATTGACCATGAAACTTTTCTCCTTCACCATGCCACCTACTGCCAATGTTGCCAAGCATTCCTCTTCTTGGCCTTCTAAATCAAGTTCTCTTTCTCAAGAACCTAGCATCCTACCCAACCCTTAAAATAAATCTCCTAAACACCTTACTTCTTCCTTTCACACCAATGCTGTCACCTGCCAATATTGCAACAAGCAGGGTCACGTTGCTGGTACATGTTTTAAATTATTTCCCTCACTCCACCCTTCACAACCCTTTGCCAGCCATGCTACCATTCCGTCTCCTTAATCTCCATGGCTACTTGATTTGAGCACTTCTCATCATGTGACCTCTCAACTGTAAAATCTCTCCCTTCATCAACCTTATAAAGGACCAAATGGTGTTCATATTGGTGATGTTTCAAGTTTGAAAACCACTTACACCGGCTTCGCCTCCTTATCTCCTTTTAACTTATCTAATGTTCTTTGTGTCCCCTCTATTTGCCAACATCTCAACTCCATCTCTAAGTTTTGTCGGTCTAACAATACATCTATTAAAAAATTCTTCTCACTTTGTCAAAGATATTCCTTCCAAGACTCCCCATTGGAAAGAATCATCATGATCTCTATGAGTGGCCTACGCCAAATCATGCTCATCATAATCCTATTTTAGCTCTCTCCACAAGCATGGCTGCAGCTTTGCGGCATCGTCATCTTGGCCATCCAAATTCTAAAATTCTTAATAAATTATGTGAATTTGGTGTCATCTCTATGTTGTTTGCATGTTCTGATTTTAGTTGTCACTATTGTCTTTGTAATAAAAGTTATTGGTTACCTTTTGGTGAGTAATCACTAGTGAGTTGTGGTCCTCTTGATTTAGTTTACACCGATGTTTGGGTCCCTCTCCTAGAGTCCTTCTCTAGTAACATCATTTTATGGTTATAGCGATTATGTGATTTTTGCAGATCATTATATCGAGTACACCTAGATTTATCCTTAGATATTTAAATAACATGTGTTGACTAGGTCGTCATTGATGAATATTTTAATCATCCCACTATTTTTATCTACTCAGATGATGGTGGCGAATATATTACACTAAAAGACCTCTTAAACACATCCAGCATACAACATCTAAAAACACCTCCTCATATCCTAACATATTGGTACACTGAAAGACGTCTAAGAACATATTGTTGAAACTAACCTAACTCTTCTTCATCAGGTTAAGTCTCCAATCAGTACCCATCCTATGCTTTTCAAATTGTCATTTACTTAGTTAATCAACTTCCCACCCCTCTACTCAATTTTTCATCCCTTCATCCCATATGAAAATCTTCTGATCATCCACCTAACTAAAATAAACTGTTGTATTTGGTTGCCTCTGTTTTCCTTGGCTGCAACAATATACCTCTCATAAGCTTCAACCTAAATCTACACCTTGTGTCTTTCTTAGGTACTCTCTCGATCAAAGTGCCTACTTCTGCATGGACCTAAACTCCCACAAAATCTACACCTCTCGTCATGTTCATTTTGTTGAAATGATTTTTCTTCTACCAATACATCTTCCGCTTCCAATTCCTCTTGGCATATTTCCTCTCATTCACATGAAAACTCTATGTCCCTATCTTATCAGTTGTACTCTCCTCCACCCTCCACTAGCTTTTCATCCTCCTCTACTATTTGAACCAATGCAATCCATGACCACCTCCAATACCTCAAGTCACTCCCCTCATTCCTCTTCTACTTCTCATCTACATTACATACCACATCTACCCCTTCCCCTTCACTAGTGCATTCCTCTCCACCCGAGTCCATGAAAACATCTCTACCTCCTCCCATGGACTCTTAGCCTACTCACCTTATGACTACTAGGTCCAAAAATAATATATTCAAACCTAAGAGACGCTACACTAGTACAACTCTTCACTCCGTCCCTGAATTTGTTGAACCAGCTGTGTCTCCCAAGCAATGAAAAATGTTGAATGGCACTAGGTCATGTCTAATGAGCTCACAACACTCCTTCGCAATGACACTTGGGCTCATACAATTAAATATTGGTCTCGATATGCAATATCGGCCGATATTTATCTAATTTTGAGTCGGCTGATATGCAAAATTGGCGATATACGATATTTTTAGAATTTTACGTAGTAAATAGCAATATATTGGTTATTAACCTATATTTGCTAATATCTATTGTGGAAAAAAAAATACTCCGACAACTGCAACATATACAATATCGTTCACGACACCTTGATACCGTCTAACCGCAACAATGGTTTTATTGCTTACTTAGGATTCCCTTCCTCCTAGTCCTCAAAATATTGTTGGTTGTAATGGGTGTTCTAAAATAAACGCCAGTCTAATGGATCCATATCCAAATAAAAAGCTCGCCAAGTTGCTGAGGGTTTTCATCAACGACCCAGTATTGATCTTCATGAAACCTTTAGCCCCGTACTCAAACCAATGACAATTCAACTTGTCCTCTCATTGGCCTTATCTCATGGGTGACCTCTACATTAGCTAGATGTAAATAATTATTTACTTCATGGGTTTCTTTATGAGGAAGTCCATATGAAACAACCACCTAGTTTTGTCGATAATTCTAAGCCCAACTTTGGTTGTAAATTAAAGAAGGTTATCTACGGCCTTAAATAGGCCCCACAAACATGGTACCATGAGCTTAAGCACTTAATCCTCTCCTCTGGTTTTTTAACTCTTGCAGTGATCCCTCTCTGTTTATCTATAACACATCTACAATTACTCTCTTTTTTAGTTTATGTAGATGACTTGATTGTCAGTGACAACAATACCATCTTTCTTACTTGATTTATTAATGCCTTGTCTTCTCGTTTTTCCATTAAGGATTTTAGTGATCTCTACTATTTTCGTGGCATTGAGGTTCTTCCAACCCCCTCAGGTCTGCTTTTGACTCAACATGAGTACATTCGTGATCTTCTCTCTAAAACTAACATGATTGGTGCTACGTGCTGTGCTACTCCATTTTCTTCTTCACAGGTCCTACATCTTAAGGATGGTTCCTCACCTACAAATGCTATGCATTATCAGCAGGTTGTTGCTGCCTTACAATACCTCTCCCTCACAAGACCTGATATATCATATACTGTTAATAGGCTTGCTCAGTTGATGTATGCTCCCAGATCTGCTGCCAAAAGGGTGCTTTGTTATCTCAAAGATACCATCTATCATGGTTTGTTCCTAAAATGCCATCATCCATTTACTGTCACTGCATTTACTGATGCTGATTGGGCTGGGAACCATGATGATTTGGCTTCAACTTCAGCTTATATTGTTTATCTTGGTAATGCCACCTCTTGGTGTTCCAAGAAATAATGGATAGTTGCTTGTTCATCCACCAAAGTGGAATACCACTCTCTTGCATCATGTTCTGCTGAAATTTTATGGATACAGAATCTGCTATGTGAGCTGCATGTTGGTTTCTCCACTGCAGCCATCATTTATTGTGACAATGTTGGACCAACCTACCTCTCGGTTAATCCTGCATTTCATTCATGCACGAATCATATTGCAATTGACTATCACTTCGTTCGTGATCATGTGGCTTGTGGATCCTTTCCTGTCTCCCATATTTTCTCTAAGGATCAATTAGCAGATGTCTTAACAAAGACACTGCCATTGGCTGATTGGCTCCTTTCAAAGCCTTCAGGCCCAACATCAGTATCTCCAATAGTCCAATGGAAGCACGGTCTTGCGAGGGGATGACAGTCAAAAGTCAACTAGTTCACCTGGTCCAACTACATAAGCTCCCAGCAACTCATCTTCTCCAACAACTTCGTCACTCTCTCCGCAATGAAGCTGACTATACTTATTAACTTTTTATAAAAATTTTATTTAATTCAAATTATCTCCAACAAGACGTACCTATATTGTAGATAACACTTGGTAACATGATAGTTTTACCCATGCAATTAGGAGCTTTACAGCTATTTATATTTTGTAATCAGCTGTGTGAAAACACATACAATCAATAATTAAACCGTGTTTTGTTAATCAGAACTACAATTGATAAAGAAATTGCCAAATATGATCGACTCGCTGTATATCAATTCAAGCAAATCAAAAAAGTACAAACGTCTTCTGCGCTCCCAGTGCTGACAATAGTGCATGAAACGACAAAATCAAAGGCATGCCAAGCGGGAAGAAGAAGAGAATCCAACTCAATTAGAAGCAGTTAAATCCAAAAGATTGTCCATCCAATTGACTTGAGAAAAAAAAAATTCTCATATGGCCAGCAGACGATTCAGCAGAATCACCGCATTAAACGAATTCCGAAAGTAAGGTCAGAGAAAAGTACGAACCTGGGACGGATTGCGCATCGACGTTGTTCAGACCAAATGTAGAAATTTTCAGATTTTAATTGGAAATAATAAAGAACTAGGGAGGGGAGAAGGGGAAGAAGACCCGATGTTGAGTCACCGAATCTTCTTTGAAGTTTTCGAGCTCATTCGCTGTTTAAACTTGCCATCACTCTTGTACCCAGCGAAACCATAAATCTAGCTCAGCTCAACGGGTATCCACCCACCTAATCCAGGTTGAGGAGAGTAACTAGTGATGCGGGACGCTTGGCTGTTTGCTATGGGCGGCAATTGTTATATGTATATATCATATGTATGTATATAAATTTTTTACGTAGAATAAAAATTAGAAGTATTTTATAAAAATTAAGATGAGATATCGGATATGAGGTCGGAAAATGAATAGAAAACATGAAATATATTATATAACACATCAAAAATGGAAATTTAATCTCCGTAAGGATCAAATTAGAAATTCTTTGATAAAAAAAAAATAAAGAAGATCGGAACGAATCAAGAATTACGTTTTTATCGGGATTGGGTATGGGGCTGGGGCACCTGTCCTCGATCCGTTCCATTGTCATCTCTAGTTGTTGTTCATTTGGGTTTGATTTCTATTCGTCCTGGGACATGCGGGTCTCTTGACGAAAAAATGGTTATAGTAATCGGAACAATGACAGTGTAAAAGTGTGATTATTGTCGTTGATTAAGGGTTGGCTTCTCGTAAGCATCCGATAAGAGATGGCAATAGGGCGGATCGGAGACGGAGACCCATCCCCATCCCCTAGCCCAATAAGAAAAAAAAATTCCGAACCCGACCCAATCCCCACGGGGATCAAATCCCCATACCCGACCCGATCTATTTTTCATTCCTAATTTATTTTCCAACTTTGAAATCGGATCCGGTCTCCGAAACATGACTTTATATCCAATCCTTGATCCTCAAACCTTTTTTTTATATTATACTTTTAATTTATATTTTATTAAAAAATTATATATATATATATATATATATATAATGATATAAAAAAATATTTGGGGCAGATTTGGGGATGGGGACCCCAAACCTGTCCCCAAAAAAATTTCCGTTAAGAATCCCTGAATCCAAACCTGATCCTCAAATTTTTTCCCTGAATCCGAACGCGAACGAAAATTTTCCAACGGAACTCCGAACTTGTGGAGAAAATTACTCACCCTACATTTGATGTCTCAAATACATAATCCCTACATTCTTAAGGTGCATTCCGCGTCCATAACATAGTTGATGGTAATACTTAATACAAATGTATTTACTTTTAATAATAATAAAGCATCGTGAAGATGAGTAAAGCAATGTCTCTATCCTGATTGGACTAGCCTTGTATCCATCACTCTATTATCTTGGTTTACTTTTAAATTTCCTGATCCAATCAAAATTAATCTAATTAATTAATTTGTTTTGGTCTAATTTTAATAAAAAATTATTTTTATTTTATTATTATTATTATAATTAATACTTTTTATTTGAAAACTATTTATATCATTATTGTCATAATAATAACAATTATTATTATTATTAATGCTGTGTTTCTTACATTTATATTAAAATTTTGTTGAACTAATATAATAAAAATAAGTTGAGGAGAGCGGATGCACCGGCTCTCTAATTGGTAAGTAATATTTTACTCCCTTGGTATCTAAAAAAAATTATTTTTGAAAAAATAAAATCTAATTTTTACTTTTACTTCCAATTTCTATATATGTATTAAATATTTTATTATTTTTTGATTAATGATATAAGTGAAATTTTAATGTTAGTTGTATTAGTTTTACTAATGACCCTTAGAATTATTGATAATCATTTAATTTCATTTTCAAAATAGTATTCATATAAAAATGTATGTCAAATACAGAACTTAGTATTTTTTTTTTACTAGTCGCTAAAAAAACATACAAATTACGAAAATAACCTCTTCACCTTTTTATACAAAGGAAATAATGTTTTTTTTTAAAAAAAAATACTGAAGTTCATTTAGAGGTATGTCAATTTTATTTTATTTTTTTATTAAAAATTATGATAGAAACAAAGATAGTATGACAATCATTTTTAAACAAAAAGACAAGTCAACTATAGAATTTAGAGTTGTCCATCCAGATGTAACCTTTTTGTTTATATTTTTTTGATAAGTAAAGTAATTTATTAATGCGTATTAAAGATTCGCTACCAAAGGCATCGTGCACTATTTTTTTTTCTTTTTCTTATCTTCTAGAATGGTTCTGAAAAGGCATAAAATCCTGGAGCAATACCATAACCAAGTACATGAGGAAACCAAGGGAACTACAAAACATCGCTTACTGCAAAGACACGATCCTTTAATACACTAGGACTCCAACTCCCAGGCCCTCCCTTCAATTAGCTGCACTGTCAGATCCCATACATAACATCAAGAAACTCTCAAGTTTATTTAGGTCCAACTGCAAAAACACGGGTCATTAATTCCATGGAGTGATCAACTACAAATATATTTTTTAGGTTCAACTCCATTTCAGTTTCAAATTAATTATAAAGTGTAATAATTTGCTTGATTTTTATATTTTGTAGGAATTCTTGAATAATTCAGAGTTAAAGTGGAGAAGACTAGTTTGCGACCTCGTCGATTTTTCCTGTAATTAAGAGGGGAGCCCTCTTATTTATGAGTACCTGAGACTGATGATGCTGATTATTTCAATTCTAAAATAGGTGAACTAGTATAATGATAATTAAAATATCCTATTTTTACACACCTTTCCACTAGTTTTTAACTTCGTGCCTCGTCGAAGTACGGAAGTCGTTCAATTTTTATGTATGAAAATAGGCTTGTTTATATTTTACAATAACTTAGCATATAATTAATCCATGTATTTTTTTTAATTTTTATTTTTATCTTGATGTGTAAAACATGTGCTCTTTTACTTGTTTAAGCTTGTTCGAATACATCTTCGTTACACTTTGGACCAACATCGTTCCTTGCAGAATATGCATCGGACATAAAAGCATAAGAAGCTAACGTATGAGCTGCAAGATAAACGTTGATTGCGGTTGACGAGATAAGGCGACACTATTGACTCCATTTTGTGACGTGCATATGGAAGCTGTTGAGCGCCTATTTATGCATCGTCGATACTCATGGATAAGGATTTTAATCGGTCAGTTTTGGGTCGATAGGATTCAAATCTACAATGAAATGTATTTAGCTTTTGAAGATTTATATCCGATTTAAATTTATTGGATCTTAAAATTTTAGACTCAAATCCAGTCTATCAAATCTGTCAACTAATTAAAATATTTAATGGATTCTTGAAGGGTATATTTATTTTATATTCTAAAAAGTTGTTAGTTCTTGTTATAAACAATATCTCTACTGTACACCCGTTAAAAACTCATATTTAAGTAAATAAAAAATATGTATTTAAGTATAATAATTTGCTACAACTACAAAATCAATAGCTAAAATTAAACACAACTACCTATTATGCTATTGTGCTACAACATCCATGTAAATCAATTCCGAGTTAATTTAAACAACCATCAACAAGTCACTACTTACAAATACAAACAGTATAATCACAAAATGCAATTATACGAACAACAACAAAATAAAAATCAAGTAAAAATTAGTTCATCAATTAATACAATAGCAGGGCATATCCTTTGGCTATTGATTCCTTGGCATCTATCATCCTCTTTATTATTGTCAATATCCTAAAAATTTATAAGATTATAAAATTAAAGTAATAATATTAAACTAAAATTAAATAATTATTTACATATCACAAAGGCCAATTACTTTTATTCCATCTTCAGTGTTCAAATTTCTATCATTATAGCACATGCATATAGTCTATCCAATATACCTTTAAACAACATTAAACAAATAAATAGTACATTACCTCATATGAAACAAAATATGTAATAAGTTATGATTGAAGAGAGATTAAAATTACCTTTAATGTCTTCAACCATCCAACTTTGTAAACACATCAATGTCCCCACAATTTTTGCATGAAGTCTTGAATGATGGGGACTTACAACCCGTCCTCCCTTATTTTGAAGCCACAATGGAAATAGGAATAGTAAGAATATCCCTAACAATCTTTTGTAAAGTTAGATACTTGAGGTCATTATTCAAACATTAAGGATATCAAAACAATCACTTTCAGACGGTGTACTATTTTCCAAGTAATGATCTAACTCACACCTCACACTTACGTTTCTTACTTTTAATTTTCTTAACTAAAGTATATTCATCCTCCTCATCGTCAATAGAAGTTTAAGGTGATGTCCACTTTAAAGAATTCCTCAATGAAGCTTTAGAAGAACCACCAAGCTCACTAAAACTATTAACAAATTTCTTCTGATATTCGACCAAGAGAGTATCAAACATGTTTCTAGCCCCATTTAATCCATTATGAGCCTCATCATCATATAATCCCCTAAAATAGTATTCAACACAATATATTTTGTTTCTAGAATCTAAGATAATAACAATAGCTAAAATCCAATCAAGTTCACGCCAATATTCGTCAAACTTTTCAATCATCTTTGATGCCATAAAGCTAATGACCTCAACATCACTTTATAGCCAACTTCTTAAAGCAATTCTGATCATGCATACTTTTTGAAAAAATAAATTTGTGGTAGGAAAATTTCTTCCAAGGAAACTACAATATTCTTGTAAAAAAGTTCCAACTTCTCACATACAATATGAGCCAACTACCAAGCATCATCACTAGGAACTACAAAATTAAGCCTACCATACCAACGTTTCAACCTTTTAAAGACATATTTATAAGGGAAAACACTTTAGAGCATTAAGTACAATTCCATCTAGTTTTACAATCAAGAACTAACATTTTCAAAGTATTAACCTTTGAAAATCAATATGAATCCTCAAACTTTTCAATCCTTTTAGGAGTTAACATAAAAAACGAGACACACTCCGGAATATTTTCAAACTCCATCTTGATCACATTTAATCCATCATTAACTATCAAGTTAAGAATGTGAGCACTACAGCTCATATGTAAGATCGCTCCACCAAGTATAATACTTTTTCTCAAATTTTCTCAATAAAATTCCCATCATTGAATCATTAGTACTACAATTGTCAACCACCATAGAATAAATTTTTCTTTTAAGGCCAAATTGAGACACACAATCTAATAAAAACGTAGAGATAATGTCTTTTGTATGTGGACATAGGACTTACAAAAACCTTAAAAGATAATAATGTAACAATAATCACAAAATTACACTTAATCAAGCTAAAAATATAATAAAATATAATGATAATAATTAACTAGTTACCTCAATGATCTACTTTGCAAATTCCAATCTTCATTAATAAAGTGTGATGTAAGGACCATATATCCCTTTTTTTGGTTGGATGAAGTCTACATGGCAGTGCTGATTGCAACTCGACTCTAATTATGATCCAAAAAATCCTTTAAATTATGTCTCTCACTTTGAAACAACTTCATCGCATCATTCGTCAAAGTATTCCTTGAAATCATCTTGAAGAAAGAATTAAGGCTTTGCACAAATCTCCTAAATCCAATATGGTCAACAATTAACAAAGGATAGTTGTGCATCACCATCATACTCACCAATTCCCTCATTGAAAGCTCTTGATCAAATGATGTATCATTATTTTTTTTTTATATCCAAAGTTGTTGAGCCATATAATTAAGTCTTTATACTTATTTTGTGTTGTTTGACCCCTCTTGACCCAAGCCTCAAATTTCTTCCTGGGTAATTCTTCCCTACATGATTTTTAATATGTAAGGCTCCACATCATACACAAGTTATAATAGCCTTATAATGACAGCATTTTGCCTTGGCCACACCCTTAACTTCAATTCTATCAAAGAAACTCCATACTGCTAAAGTGCATTGCCTAGTTTTTGCATACAAATAGCAAAATCAGGTTCTTGATCTACTTCTTTCACTTAGGTTTCCTTCATTGTTTTAATTTTAAATTTCCTCCATGTTTATATCCAAATCATCTATATGTGAAGTAACTAGGTGAAATGAACCAACAATAGTGCCCTTCGACTATGAAAACTTTGAAGGAGCACGGTTAGATTCATGTTCATGTCCTATAACCTATTAGAATAAAAAAAATACAATTTGAAGCAATCTCAAGGACAAAATATTATCAAATTTAACCCATGCAATGATTAGTAATAATAACCTACCTAAAATTAAAAATAAAAGTATACTAAAGTCTAAATTCTGAAACCTACTCGTTACTACACTTTAATACCTACCAGTAATTTTTGGTGCTTATGAATCATGATCTCATAAAAAAAATATCCCACATAATAGGTAGACAGATGAAATTTCGAAAGGAAATAAAACAAAAAAGCAAAAAGAAAAATAATAAATTAGCATATTTGTTTTTTTTTGTAAGCATTATATTATAAAACTTCTAAAAGGTGAAAAGTTGTACAACACCTAATTAGATCAACAAAGCATCTATACACCCTCTCCATTTATCATACTTCTTGATTCTACTCGAGGTGAAACATCTACTAGATATTACAAAATAGATATATTTAAGAAGCATATAACAAGACCGAGCACGATTACAAATTTGGCATATTTGTTAGTAAGGTGGACACTTTCTAGACTTATGCATGTTGATACCAATTTACAATATAGGTGGGCATATACATAGTTGCATGTAGCCTCTAATAAATTTTTATAGCAGTTGCCTCAAATATTAGTTCACTGCTAATATATAATACGGGGTGCATGCACGCAACATTTGGCATATTATCCTTGTTAATATATAACTTCTCCCTATAATTTGTCCATTAGAGAAACAAAATTACCAATTTCTAACAAGATATATAGATATTACTTAGGTCAGGTGCCTTTGAAATTAAGCACATGTGAAAAAAGCATACTAACAAAATCTTAGCTAGTTGTTGAGATTTATCCATTTCTAGTGGTCCCAAATTACCAATGGCTAAATACTAATTTTGGTAGAGTTACTTCAGTCAACTAGGAGCTAAATTTATTAAATTCAAACATAATTAGAATAAATATTAACTTATGTGACTTAACCCGTCGACCGAGACCAAATTAACAGAACTTGAAAATAGTAAAGCAAGATATGAAAAAAAAATCCAAAAAAAAGCTAAATTAATCAATCAAATTGATGGAATAGAGGTTAAGGAATGAAGCACAAATGTACATACTATAGAGACAGAGAGGGAGGAGTAAAGATGGGTACGGGGTATTGACTACAGATGAAGCAAACACTTGGGGTAGGGGATTGAAGATAGTGGAGAGGCTTGGAAGTTAGCGGTGACTATGTTGGCATTGTTCGGAGTAAGACGATAGTCATTGGAGAATGCATAGCTTTGGGCCTTGCCGCCTCTGCCTCACTTCACGTACTTAGAAGTGAGGGAATGAGGGGTAAGAGTTTGAGATTAAGAGTGCATCAGGGAGAGGGATTGAGGGCGGAGGTCGTCAGCGTAAACTGGACATAATGACCATGAACTCGGGGCCTCACTCCCTGGTGGCTTGGAGGCTAGGGCTCACCACTCGCGTGAACTGAGAAGTGAGGACTAAGGAAGTAGTCGAGACTTAAGACTCAAAGGAGGGACTGAAGGTGTGAGGGTAAAGGAGGGCTAACTTGATAGGAGTTTAGGGAATTAGGGTTTATATGTGTATATATATATATATATATGTATGCACATGTGTGTGTGTGTGTGTTGGGAATATCTAATAAGAACTAACTTTCTCAATGAGAACTAAGAACTAATACTTTGAGTTGAAGAAACTACTCACAATATGTAGTAGAAACTACTTATATTAGTTTCAAAAAAATATAGTAGTTGAGTGTTAAAAAAAAAGATTGTGGCATTTTTGTAAATATTGTGTATTTATATTTCGACTTTGGAAACTACTTATTGTATATTGTGAAAACTACTTTTAGTAGGTGGAATAAACTACTACAAGTCTCTTAAAAAATTATAGTATTTGAGCGTTAGAAAAAAAAAAGATAATATTTTTATAAATATTAGGTATTTATATTTTAGGTCAGGAAACGACCTCTATTGTGTGGAAGAAACTATTGTAAGTCTCTCAAGAAAATATAGTATTTGAGTAGTAGAAAAAATGCGGTGCCATTATTATATGTCACATCTCTTGGCTAGTAGGGAAAATTAGAAGTGTAGGGTGTTGGGCAACAAAATGCGTTAAAGAAAAGGAAATAATAAAAATGCTTGGTAAATTTACCCCCCTAACGCTTCTCTCCTCTAACTTGAATGTTGTTAGAACTTGCCTCTAGCCTAGTGTTTGTGTGGACACTTTTGCTAAAGGTTGTAAATGAGCCGAAACTAGGGGGTTGGACTCTGATTGTTTAATAAACAAACCTGAAAGAAGACTCGAGCTTAGATCGTTTGAGTAAATAAACAAACCAAGTCAAACTTTTAATAAGGTGAGCTGAGTTCATGAGCCTAAGATATAAATGAGTTAAGCCAAACTTTTTCAAACTCAAGCTCATCTCATTTAATAAACAAGTGTGAAAGTAAAACTCAGACCCGACTGATTTAACTAAACTAGTCGAGCCAAATAGAGCAAAAACGAAAAGTTCACAAGCCCATTTAACTCATTTACAGCTCTTTTGCTAGCTTTGTGTGTTTCTTGGATGCTTTAGCTTTATGTTGTGGTGTTTTGCTTTACCTGTGAGGTGTTTGTGCCTCGCAGGTGGGTGTCTTACACCATATGATGGTGGGTGTCTTACACCATACGATGGTGTATGTTTTATCGTGAGGGGCTGTACAGGTAAGTGCATATGCTTTGTGTCGCAAATGGCTTCTGTGTTCTTCTCGGCTTACCTCTATAGCAAAGGATTGGTGCCCACGTTCATAGAAGGCAAGGAATACAAAACACAATGATGCTTGAAGGCGAGCCCTCTTATTTTTAATAAACTAACAGAATTATCTTTAAAAAAGAAAGGAAAAAAGGACAACTAATTAAGCCTGTTATACAATATAGATGAATCTCTCGGATTAAGTTATACATCAAAATTAATTTGACACCGAAAGAGTTTCTATAAACTGTCAAGAAGCCTAATCAAAATCAAGGGATGAGTCATCTTGCCACCCCAGTCCTTTTATTCCCATACATATGTGTCTACAATGCCGCACATGGAGCCCTATAAGCCACCCGGCCACAACTATACAGATCAGGCCTCTAGCCGACTCCTATCCCAACCCTCACTTCTAAAACTTACAAATATCATATTAGCTATGGAGTATTACAAATATCATATTACTATGGAGTATAAAACTACAACGACCGTAAATCTACTTTAGTATTATTATTTTATTTATATAATGGCAAGCATTACTTCCTTATAATATCAGGTGCTGTTTTGGAGCTGACGACCACCGTAGAGAATCCATTTTGTCTATCAGCAGTTATCTGGGCGTCATCTTGCATACCACAGTCCTCATCATCTGGAGGATCATGGGCTCGCATAGAGCCGGATATTTGCACTGCTAAACTTCCAGCTGTGGGGGAACAAGAAACACATGTTGGCCAGTTCAGTATATTTCCAGAGGTAATAGGAAATGTCAAAAACCCTTGCAAATTACAGACATTGAAAATCATTGCCAACACGATCCCTATGCCTTTCACCAGGGCAGTTATAAGTTTTAGTAAAGGGAACTCCTGAAATCAATGTCATGACCAAGTGTCTGAACTTTCCAATCGGACATTCAAGAATACTTTAATGTTTCATGAGGAAAACATAGAGGCTACTTAACAAGATTGTGAACTTCCAGTTCCCACTTCCCCAGCCCCCACACAGAATTAATCCAATCCACACAACAGAAAAGGATTTGTTGGGAGTCATACTTCAAATAAACCATTGAATCATCAAACTGGAAGGAAGTCCATATACCTAGGACAAGTGCAGCGCCCATCCATCCAATAGCACCCCATCTTTCACCAAGAAGAAACCATGCAAAACCAGCACCCCACACGGGTTCTAGTGCATAAACTATTGCTGTTTCAGTTGCAGACACTTCACGCATTGCAGCCATCTGTAAAAGCAATCATACTAAGGGACAAATGATTAAGTATTCAATACATCTCTTTCTCTTATGGACCCTACCATTGAATTGGTTGTAATAAACTTCTAGCATTAACAAGTTGAGCAAGAACAAAGGTTCAAGCCACCATTAATTAATATTGGGTCCCGGAATGAATGGAAGAGACTACTATATGACTGCTAAATATCATAAAAAACACAGGAAAGGAATATAGCTACTATAATGTCCAATTCATACACAATATCATTAGATAAGCATAAACATTGGGACATGGGAGTATAAACTTTCAATTCAGTGGGGGTGGAAAAGAAGAGGATGAAGTCCACTGCCTGGTGCAAGCAGTTTTGATAGGCCTATGGTGCACTTAGACAATAGGGGTCTTAGAGCTTAGGTGAAAGGCAAAGGCCTAGGTGAAATGAACAACCAATATTACCATCTAATGTCGCTTTTGATCTTCCTAAAATATATAATCTTTTTTTCTTCAAAATCAAGTCTATTGGTCTTGTCACAACCCTTTTTTCTCTCCCTTTCCTTACCAACATGAGATTTAGTTATTATATTTATAAAAATAAAACCCAAAAATAGCTAATCAGAGTTTCCTTCTCTTCACTAAATGCATTTCTTTCCTTTTCCATTCAAACTTATGTCTATTGGTCTTTGCATGACCTTTTTTCCCACTTCCCTTTCCTTCCCAATTAATTGCAGACTTGTTGAATGAAATTAAAACCTAAAAGTAACTAATTTTGGTAATGTGAGTGCCTTAGCGCCTTGTCAACCACAACACCTTAAATGTGGCTTGCCAATGTTGCCTTGCCTAGGATGAAAAAAACCCCAAACCCTCGCACCTTAATGCCTTTTCAAACACTGGGTCCAAGTATATCTAAAATCAATGGCACAACCAATTAAAAGTTAGCTTTTTCCCTTTCACCAACTTGCATCAGTTCTAGAAATAATTATAACCATCTAGTCTTCCTCAAGACAATATCAGTTCTATTCTCTTTGCATCATTGTGTTCTATTCTTTACACCTACATGTAGACAAACATTTACAAAGTATAAAAAGAGACTAAAAAAGTTCAATCAATTTGGACTTCAGATGTCGAGGGAGGACAATTTGAATATGTGCAAATCTTGCGAGCCAAAAAAAGGAGGAACAAGAAGAACCTTCCTCCAATCAAAGGACCTTCAATCACCAAAATTCTCATTTAACTACTACCAGAAAGATGCAAAAGTTAAGAAAGTGATATCTCCCAAGTGTATTGGCAAAGAAAGGCCAAGATCAAAAGCTTCTAACGCACCTAGGAGAAGGCCACAAAAATAAACAGGTGGAGAGGTCTGTTCTTTGAAGGAAGGATAGCATTACCTCTACCCATAAGCATAGCCCAGTTGAGATAACACCAGTGTAAAGAGCCGGTACCCAAGGAAACGAAGTTAATGAATCCCGAAGCAATGGCCATGTCCAACAATGTGGATCCCAACCCCGAGTACCACTTATCCAACTTCCAATGAAATACCATGTAACTGACATCAGAGCAACTACACAGACCTGGATGAATATACAGGACAGTTCAGAACTCTTTTGTGGCCATAGTTTACAGAAACAATAAAATAGTGTGCCCATTTGTTAATGAAATAACCTCATATCCAAGTAGGGATAACAATTTTGCTTTATCGGTGATTCTTGAAACTTGTTCAGTTCTTAGCATATGAAGACCAAAGAAAAAAGCACTTAGAAAGTTCAATAAATCTCCAACCTGCAACAACCACACCAGAAGAAGATGAGTAAATCAGACCTATCACCCCTCACAAGTCACAGCTCGTCAATGTAATAAATAACATGAGGAACCACAATACAAAATTAGTGCAGGGTCCTGCAGTGCACATTCACATTCTCTCTCAGTGCTTCGAGCCATGAGCATCAGGATTAAAAACCAAAAACGCATACCACTTGAGCAAGGAGAAACGCAGCTGTCGCAAAGGTTCCTTGACAGGTAGAAATAATGAGAATAACAAGGGCCTTACACATGGGGGAGAACCGCTAGATTCAAGCATAGCAACTCCTACGAGACACATGAAAGCTCCAAACCATGTACGAGTAGGTACCACTGCCCCTAGCATACCATCAAGCAATGGGACCACAATAACCTAGACAAAAAATTCCAAGGCACTAATCAACCTCCCATGCCATCCTATGGAGAAATAACAAATTATGACCCTCATCAACAGATTATGCTTAATAAGCTTACAGTCAACATTGAAATAAATGACGCACGCCCGGCATCAGAGGTAAGCAATCCAAGTGC
Organism: Tamarix austromongolica; assembly: GCA_039764185.1. Classification (NCBI taxonomy): domain Eukaryota; kingdom Viridiplantae; phylum Streptophyta; class Magnoliopsida; order Caryophyllales; family Tamaricaceae; genus Tamarix; species Tamarix austromongolica. Next base: position 81,551,501 of record CM077809.1, on the reverse strand, counting down.
TTGCATATGATAGCCTAGACTGACCCACAAACCCAACTCTATGCCCGCCTTTTGTGTCTGAGCATCATGTCTTGCTTGATATACAAATGGAAGGAATGGAACGGCGGAGACCGCAAACCTCACAGCAGTAAAAGCTGCTGGGTCCATAACTGCTTCAATCTCCTTTACAACAGGAATGTTACTGGCTAAACAGGGAGGAAAACAATGTTAGCTACAGTCACCGTGCATTGCTTAAAGAGATGGAAGGAAATCTGACATGTTTTGTTGTGCATCGGGCTTAGCATAGTTGACTTAGATTTTCTCATGCATACCAAGGGCCATTATTCGAGTTTCTTTGCATGATCGAAAGAGGAATTGTTATATACCCATACTCCATTGAACAACATGGAAGTGATAGATGCCAGGGAATCTCACAGAGAAAACGATATGAACTAAACTCAACATCAAAACATCAAATTAAGGATAAACAGTCAAGCAAAACAGATAATGAAATCTTACAGCACTCTTTGATGAACCATAATTTCATTTATCAATACTAACATCATCCCCAAGTGTTCAGAAAGAGAAAAAAAAAAAAAAAGATTTACAACCCGACAAAACCAGATCGAAGAACAATTGCAAAAGCCCAGAGGAAAAACGAATAAGCATACCGTAAACAAGTGTGATCACATTTAGCGAAATGATACTCCGAACCTTGTTTGAAGCAAACCAAATCTTCCGCCACAACGACCGCTTCCCCAATAACGACTTCAAACTAACAGGACCTCGATCCTTATTAATCGGAACCCTAAAGCTCTTAGCCCTCGCAGTTGGTTCAAATCGAACAGATCTAGAGCTCGACAAAGGCTCCTCTTGGTAAAATGAATGTTGATTGTTCGACAACTTTTGAATTTCTTCCGGTTTCTTTGCATCTTCCTCCGAATTGATACAACAAAAACAGAATGAAGAGGAGGAAGAGCGGAAAGACAGTAGAGGTATGGTAATCAAATGCGAGTTTTTCCGGTGAAGCAAAATGGAATAAGCCGAGGGGTTACAGCAGCAGAAGGTATGGTGAGACGGCTTGATCGTTGAATTTGATTTGGTCATCCATGAAAAGTGGCTCGGTAATGGAGCAGCCATTTCAATTCCTCGCAATATGAGAAGATCAGAATAGCACAGTGTCTACTGCTCGGTTTCATTGAAAGACCATCTGTATACTCTATTCTGTCTCTCTCCCAGAAAATATCTTATTCACGCTTCATTTTACAGGTCGGCAAATTGAGGCAGACTTTCAATCAGCACGTTGTTGACTTGTCGAGTAGTATCTACCTACCTTACAGTCTGCTACGAACTCGTCGACGAACCGACATCATGTACGGTGACGAGAATTTGTAAATTAAAAAGGACCGCAATCTGAATGGAAACTAAGGAGTAGAAATTTATTTATTTATTTTTATTTTTATGTTTAATATGTATTATAAATAATTTGAGAATCAAAATATTTTATGTTAGGTATAGGAGAATAAGATTAGAAATAAAGTAATTACATTTTTTATTTTTTTTAAATTATAATATTTCTAGCTATGTATATATAAAACTTCAACTATAATTACGTTTTTTTCCTAATAATTCACCTATTAAATTTTTAAAGTTTGCACCTAATAAGCTATCTTATAATATTCTTAAAAAATTAACCTCAATAATTTATCATTATTAATTTATATCAAGAAAAATCAATAATATATATATTTTTTTAACAGAAAAATCATTGAGGCTCTATTTTATTACCATTAAGAAATGATTTGGTTTTACTTAACAAAAGTAATTTTTTATATAATTAATTATAAAAAATTATTTTAGATTAATTATTAGTATTTGACTTCACTTTATAAAAATTATTTTTAAAATTAATTTTTTATAAACTAAAATTAATAAATAAATTTAACCTACTTTTACTGCTTAACTAAAATTACTTTTTAGGAAGCACGGTACGGTATATGTTTAAGTAAAATTTTTGTTTAAAACAAATACACGCGGGAGAGAGAGAGAGAGAGGGCGACGTTTCATCATATATCCTTCAATCCCCTGTCTCCAGCGGCATAATATTATTCCATTGCACCGTGTGCTACCCATTCCCATGGCCTCCATCATTATGGATCTACTACAGCTTGACCGTTGTTTTTCTTTTCTAACCCAGGCAAGACGAACAAAGGAGCGACAATGCAAAGTACATCGACTCGCAACATCAGCCCAACCCTTTCCTTTATCTAATTTGTCGGCCGCACCACTGCTCCATATCATATCTAACTACATTAGTTATCAGATTACCATTTGATTCATATTCCATATCTAGAGATCTAGATCTTCTTCAATTTGGGGCACAAACCCACTTTAATTGGCGAAGTAAACTTCAATCCATGTTGGTGATGGCGAATGACTTCGATCGGCGGCTTCGATTGTTGAAGGGGCTTCAACTGGGGTTTGCTAGGATGGCGAGGAAGATAACCTAGCGGTGTAGACGTTGTTTCGTGGTGTTGATATTGGAGGGTTAAGGTAAACGACGGTGGCTCTAGAGGGCGACGCTTGCAAGGTTTTAAGAAACGAAGAAAAATAAAACCTCCGCTTGATTTCTTGTCAGGTCTACTCAATGGGGGGGGGGGGAATAACGAAGAATATCTTATTTTGTCTGGCTGTTTGAATATATATATATATATAATAAGACGAGAAATTGATAAAAGAAAGTTGGATTTCTTCTCAAAAATATATAAAAAGCGTATAAGTTATTTATAAATATTTATATTACATAATATATATAATAATTATTACCAAAAGATATATATAGGAAGATAAAAATTAAAGATGGAAAATAAAAAATAATTTTATAGAAAAATAAAAATCAAACACTAATGAGGTACAATAAATAATTTTTTAATATTAATCACTTATATAATAATAGTAAAAACAAACATATATTTTACTTATCAAAGTAATTTTTAAAAAGTAAATTTATAAAAATATTTTTGATCTAAAAATAATTATTAAAAATAAGTAATATCAAACGAGGGCTAAATTTTTATAAAGATATAAGTATTTTTCAAATATAAATTATATTATATTTTATATACTTTAATTAATTTATATACCTCCAACAGTACTACCGTGATGACTTGGTTGCATTATGTTATACACACAGGTATGTTCGATTGATTTCTTTCTGCATTATGTTATATACACAAACTAAGTCAGATTTTTGTGGGCAAAGGGTGGTGTTGGATTTTCTCAGCTGCCGTTTTGGAGGATGTGAAAATTCTTTTGGCCGGAAGGATGGTAAGTCTGCAGTTGATTCTACAGTTCTACTTATTTTATTTCCCACATATTTGCAGTAGATATGTTGTTCTTAAGAAATGGATACCAAAATTCTTTAAAACTCCACGCGGTGCATGCATGCATGTGTACCGTGCGTCAGCTAGCTTGTTGTTTTGTTTAGCATCTCAGTTTGTAGTAACTTGTAACTATTCGTTTCCGATATGTCATTCTATATATTTCAGGACAGAATTCAGAGGCTTCGTACGAATGCATTCCTATAGTATGAACCATGCTGCTGCTACAAGTGAAGAACATGTGATGTGATAAACCTCTGTTTTGATTAGTGGGGTAGCAATAAATTATAGTGGGTTTGCATATTTTTAATAGTGTTAAAATACGGAATGCTGCTATTGTTCGACTAATCTCTCTAGTAATTTTATTGTTGTCAGTTGTGATATATTAGCATTAAGATGAATGTTTTAATAGGAGTACTTTTGTAGTTATCACAGGCTTAAGTCATATTTTGTAATTATGTATAGTAAGGAAATTGATTATTAAACCAAAAAAAAAAACGAGTGTTTAGTATAGTTATCTTCAAAGAATTATTGAGGATTCGGATCCCTTACTCTCCTTTAATTTTATTAGATAATATATATAATCATTATTATAATGATATTAGGGAAACATTTGATACTTTTTTTCTGATTATAACGAATATGTTTTGCATTAAATATTTTTAATAACTTTTTGGTTGTTATTTAGTCTTAGCAACGACTTTTTTAATTATGAAAGATCTTTGATAGCAATATACATTATTTTTTTCATCTCAAAAGAGGTTTTACAACGGTAGTTAAAGCTTCTTAAAAGATATATTTTTAGTAACCACATATTCATTTTAATAAAAAAAAAAAGGGTTGCTGCTAAAAATAAATTTTTTTTTTCATGCTCATATACAAAAAACAATAAATTTTTTTGAAAAAAAATAATAATTTAACTTTATCGGTTATCTTTGTTTGTCCGGAGAATATTCAATTAATTCACTGATTAGTTTAAGACGGGTCTCAAAGGGAAGGCTAGAGGCTAAAGTTGAGCTCGAGTTGTCAGGCGATCTGTTCCATGAAATGTTTGGCAACAAGCCCCATCATGTTGTTAAGGCATCTCCGCAACACGTTTAGGGCTGTGAGCTCTTTGAAGGCAAGTTCGGCGGCAAACCTGGTTCGATTAAATGTTGGAACTACCCCGTCGTTATGTAATAGTGTACTGAGAGGAACAACTCAGTACTTGATCTTTAACTAATCCGCGTCGACTTATATCATGAGTAATGCTTTGGCATACATTCAGTAAATGTTATAATATGCAGTCCAAACTTCTTAGGAAACTAAGCTCTTTTGTACGAAATATGCATCTTTTTTATTTGCAAGTGACATTTAATTTGATGGGGGTACTGGTTTAGTGTTAATTTATGTAATTAACGATAAAGTTTGTTTGAATTCAATATAACGAACATTTGATCTCATTATATAGTTTGGTAATTAAGTATCTCGTTGTATTTTTGATGTGTAACTTTATACATTCTTTTATAGTAACTTTAGGGTGGTAAAGTATTGAACAAATGATTAGGACTTTTTTCTTGGTAATTTATACCGCAAAAGGTCTAGCACCGTAAAACATACACTACAAGACTTTTTTTTTTATTTAAAAAAAAAACCTTCTAATTAATGTATTTTAATTTGGTTTATTAAAAATAAAAAAAATATACTATAATATTTCTAAAATTTTGCTTTGTAAATAGATATGTATATTAATATATTTTTGATAAAAAAAATTAGTAAAAAATCAGTACATTAAAGGTAAAAGATTAGTTTTAACTAAAAATAGTGAAAAATTATCTCGTGTACATTAGTGGTGAAAAATTATTTTTTAAGTGAAATAATAGTAAAAAATAAATACATTATTTGTGGAATATCAATATATTAGTGATAAAAGATCAATATATTAGTGATAAAATGTTAGTTTTAGGTAGAATAATGGTAAAATATCAACTTGCTAGTAAATATAGCTACATCAATGGTGAAATATTAGTATATTAGTATTAAAATATTTGTATATTAGTGGTAAAATATCGATTTTTAAGTAGAATAATACCAAAAGATCAACTTGCCAGTTAAAAATAAATACATTAGTGGGGAAAGATCAGTATATTAGTGATAAAAGGTTAATTTTAAGTAGAATAATGATAAAGAATCAACTCGCTAGTGAAAGATCGTTATATTAGTGGTGAAAGATCAATATATTAATAATGAAAGATTAGTATATTAGTAGTAAAATATTATTTTTAAGCAAAATAATGGTAAAAGATCAACTCGTTGGTAAAAAAAATAGTACACAACAGTGAAAGATTAATACATTAGTAATGAAAAACTAGTGTATTAGTGGTGAATGATCAATTGTAAGTAGAATAATAGTGAAATATCAACTCGTGAGTGAAAGATTGTTACATTAGTAGTACAATATCAGTACATTAGTAGTAAAAAATTAGGACATCAGTAGTGAAATATTAATATATTAATGGTGAAAGATTAATTTCAAGTAGAATAATAGTAAAAGATCGACTTGGGTGAAAGATCATTACATTAGTGATAAACGATTATTTTAAGATTGGTATATTAGTGGTAATAGAATAATGACCAAAGATTAACTTGCTAATGAAAGATTGTTACATTAATGGTAAAATATGGATACATTAGTGGTGAAATATTATTTTTAAAGAAAATAATGGTAAAAGATCAACTTTGTAATACCCCATTATCTCAAATCATAATTACTATATGTTATTGGTCTAGTAATACATCTTAAAAAACATATATACTATACTATCAAGTCTCATTCTGTTCGCGTTAATTTTTAAACATTTCATCGATCATTTCTCTTATTTGCGGAAAATATATTTATTACAATTTTTCCGATTCTTCTGTTTTCACTCTTTTCAAACTATTTAAAATTTGTGATTCAATCCAAAAATATTTTTTTTGAGTTCATTCGTCCATTCTATTTATTCATGTTTCACCCTTTCCTTCTGAATAGTTAAATTGTAAAAAAAATCTGTTTATGAGATTAGACAATTTTAGATGTTTTTATTATTTTTAATCCATTGATCATCAAATAAGTTTCGAGAGTAAATTTTTTTTATATTTGGTTTTCTAAAAATATTATGCATTAATCCGTGATAATTTGAACCCCAAATTATTTATTTTATGCATTTGCGGAAAAACATATTTCCGCAACTTATTTGTTTTTGCCATTTTTACTCGGTTTCTATCCGTCGAGCTTCAAACCAACTCCGATACCCAATAGTTTTATATTTTTGAGTTTCTAATATTATTCCAGAAATTTCCATAAATTTTTATGACTTTAGAATTCAATTGATATATTTTCCAGTAAGTCTCCATTATTGGACTTTCTTGACAATTAATTAATCAAAATAAATTATAACCAATCCTCTAACTAATTTTTCAATCCTAACTAGTTTCCAAATCAAACCAAATTAGATTTGTAACTTGGTTACCTTTTATTCAACCAATAAGTGTACAAAGTACCATAATTATAATTTTATGACATTTCTTTTACACATTAAATCATATCTGAACATGTCTCTTACACCCCAAATCCTAGCACTCATACAAGGCTAAAGTCAAACAAAAAACTCACTCCACCATCCTCCATATAATATCTTACTTTCTTTTTGCCAAATTGTGCATTCTATTACAAAACACATAAAATTATACTTTTTTTTAGTACAGTTCAAAGTTGATTTCTTTCTAACTTGAAGTAACTTGTTCTCTCTCTCTCTGGTTGTTATTTTCCCTTTTTTTCTTTTAAAATAATAAATTGCATAATAAAATGCTATACCATTTTCATCCCTTAAATCAATTCCTTCAAGCTTATACTTTATCAAATTTCACTTTCCGACCAGCTTCACAATGGTTGCAATGTCGATTAATTTTTTTTTTGTGAGTTTCAGAAGCTCCCACGCATTGACCTTGGTTCCTTTACCTTTAACTCTTGCTGATTTTTTGTTCCTTGAATTTTATAATTCATCTAGGAACCCTTTTTATCCAAGAAACTGTGCCCATACCCTCTTCTTTTTCCTCTCTTATGTGCCTTGCCGAGCAATCTTGTAATTTTTGACGCAGTTGTTGCGTGTGTTGTAGCAGAGATTTTGTGCTTTTCCACCCTTCTTTTCTTCTTGGATTCCTTCCCATTAACCCTCCAAAACCTTGATCTATCATTGCTTGGTGGTTTTTGGTTATTTTTGTAGTGGTTTTCAAGTCTCCATATTTAAGAGTAACCTTTTTCATTTCACTTTTTACATTTCAATTCCTTTCTTTCCCATTTTTCTTATGTAATAATATTGGTTTATCTAAATCTTTTATCTTGTATTCTTGAAGATGCCCAAGTGGGTTTAGAGAAGGAATTTCTAAATTCCTTATTTTAGCTTTGCTAAGGAGCTTAGGAATTTTGATAAATAAACTAATTTTTAGAAATATGATTTTGTATTAGGTGTTTTATATGTTATTTTATTCATGATTAGCTTTATTTTAATTATAATCATGAAATATTATCTTGAAAAATATTTTATAACATGTGTATGTTTCTATCTTATATGCTTAAGCATGAAAATTTAATGAGAAGATGAATTGTGTGATTTTTTACATGTTCTTATATCTGTTGGGAAGGTGATGAATATTTAGTAAAGTTGTGCTGAATTTTTAGTAGAATCATGATAAATATTTAAAATATTCATGATGAATATACCTGGATTCGAGTTGTTTAGCTCTCATCCTTGTTACATTTAGTGATTTTTGATTATTTTAAATTTATCTAATTATTCCATTGTATTTATAATAGTGTATATAAGCTAGATTACAAATTTTGGATCATTTAGAGTCGAAATGAATTTATTTAAGGTTTCGACATATTTAGCCATAGGTATAATGGGCATTACAGAATTTTTTTTCAAAATTTTAAGTGATCCAATGTATTTATTGCGTCTTTAATATAAATTTTGGAATATTATATATTTGGGTTTGATTTTATTTAGTCTAAGTTATGAATTCTAGAATTTTAAGATAATTTTAGGTGAATAATGACATTTTGGCCATTACATGTAAATTCTAAAAATTTTGAGACTTAAGTGAATATTATGTTAATAAAATAAGATAAAATGCATAAGTTTGACACTTAGGTGACATTTGATTAGTAAATCTAGAGACATTGATTAAAATAATTAATTAAGCAAAAAAAGAGACATACACACTTTAGGTACATTGAGCAATTTTAGCATTTAATACTTGGTGTCTATATTCATATTTCTCATAAGAAAATTATTATTTAATTATAACCCATTTAGCATGAAATACACCTCTCTTAATTTTAAGATAAGTTAGATAACGTTAAAGATATTTTAATCATTTTATGTGCCTTTAGACTAGTTATTTGATTTGGCCTTACATGTGAAACCTTAGTTGACTTAGATGTCGACTATTAAACCTTATCTCAAATAATTGGAGTTAATATAAATTGATATCAAATTTTATTGGACCTATCATGGTGTGGAACTTAAAATTTATTTCCTCAATAATCTTTTTTGGGCTTTAATACCTTGATAAATCTTCATTGGGCTTTAATACTTCATATATTCAATTGGGTATTAATGAGATGTTAATGGGTCTCTGTGATTTAAATGGTTTGGGCCTTGATTCCTCTATGGATCAAGTGCATGAATAATATCAGAATTTACTAAAATAATTGACTTATGTTCATGTAAGTGATTAAGTAATATTTTGTGGGCCTTTGTTCTTGTTCGATCTAAATCTTTGATAAGACATTAATCACTTAAAGTGAAAGATCTTGAGTTGGGACTTATACCAATCGGGGTAGATATCTGAGTAAGGTTTGGTATTCACTTGGTACCAATCTGGTGTTTTCTATTCTATGATCCTAAGTGCCTTACGAGGCCTAGAATGCCCTATTCTCTTCTATAGATGTCTTGATATATTTCATCCTGATAGGGGGTATGCATACATAAATGATTAATTGTCCTTTTACTTGGTGGTCTAGTTATGTTTTTGGGCAGGTTAGCTATGGCTAATATCGTTCAAGTACTAGATTTTTTGTTATGGTTTATTTGACTCTCCATTCTTAAGTTAATATAATGTATTGGTTGTGTTCATGATAAAAATAATAATAATCAATGAATCCCATATATTCGTACATTCATATGACATTATTTTATACTTGATGGTTGAGTTTTCTTATTCTCAATTAACATATATACGTAAGCATGATATCATCTTGTTATTGTATGCTCTATTGCTTTCTTCACATGGGTCTTGTACATAATAATATCTCTTTAGGATAGTTGTGTTACTTAGTACAAGATGTATACTGATACTACATATTTGTAGACATGTCACAAGTATATAATGATGATCTTGCTAACTTTGAGGAGGTTTCTTAGACGGAGTGATGCAGGTTTATACCTTGGGGTTAGGGCATATAGTTATATCTTCGTAAGTTCACACATGCTATGTGCCCTGGATTCTAGATATATCTTTTAAACTCTTCATCTCTTTTATCCCCCTTATCTCTTTTTATGTATTGCATTATCTAAAACATGTACTATGTACTTTGTTATCACGCTAAATTATTAAAGTCTTTTACTATCTATATCTATTTCCATAATTTTTGATATATTTGTCATAACGTTTTAGCCTTCCATTTAGTATAAGAAGGGTATGGATAAAACTTGCGCTAAGTGTGGCAGTAACACCCACTATATTGTGTTAATGCTTCAGCTTAAAAAATGAAAATTTTTAGTAGCAATTTTTAGGGTATTACAAACTCGCCGATGAAAAATCAATACATTAGTGGTGAAAGATCAATGCATTAGTGATGAAAAATTAATGTATTAGTGGTGAAATATTAGTTTATGTACTGATCTTTTATCACCAGAATATTATAGTGGTGAAAGATTGGTTCAGTAATGGTGAAATATATGTTTAACAGTAGTAAAACTACATTGATATATGGTGAAGGTTGGTGAAAGATTAATAGTAAAATTGTGAAATAAGAGTTTAATGTTGGTAAAATATTACTGAAATGCTAATGAAAATTTATTTGAAAGAGAGGAAGAGTAGAACACGAATGATTTCTAATCTTCTTTTTTTTGTTAAATTGCTGATATGACACGTGCTACATGGTATTGCACCGTGCAACATGATGTATTGTGTAGGAATTGTTCTTTCTTGGCTTTGCTTAAATGTTGGGAAGATGGATCATTGATGCTTTTAGGTATGTTATTTTGGGTTGTTTTGTTGTGTATGTTTTTAGTCACCTAAATTTTATCATTGTCATAAATTAGTCAATATACTTTTATTTTTCCTATTCTAATACTGAAGTTTAAATTTGTTATCTTTTTTCTCATCATAGTTTTAAATTCTAGCATATTTTAGTCATCATAATTAATTAAAATAAGATAAATTAATAAATTATAGAAATCAAAATAAATAACTTAGAAAAAATAAATAAACATATGATGATTAACTTAGGGTATTTTGCAAAGTTAGAATGTGAACATCATAATTCTTTTATATTTCTCAACAACAACAACAATATTTTAGGGTAATATGTAATACAAGTAAAATTCTTCGTGCTTGGTTTTCATTTTCTTGTGAGAGCTAGGGTTTTGCTCATCTCAGTGAGGGGAGAGCTGGTTATTTTGATGTATCCTTTAGATGTGGCGCTAACATATAGTTAGTGTCTATTTTGGAATCCTTTCGATATATGGGAGGAATGTGACATAATTTTCGAAATGCATGTCCTTTATTTTAAAATAAACTAAAATGCATACAAAGTATAAAAGAAAAGTAAAATTCTTGTATTTTCTCTATAAACTCAAATACCTAATAATTTTTCAACATAGCTATTAATATTTCTAAAAGAATTTAATTTGTATCTTTGTGTTCTAATTTCTAAAATAAAAATAAAAATTATAGACGAAAATGTTGATGTAAAACATAAAGAAAAAGTAATAGTAAAAATTAATAATTACCATTGAACAAAATTTGAAAAACTACTACTACTACTAATAATAATAATAATATTAGGCTGTTAAATATAATAAAAGAATCATTACTAATGTTAAATCTTATACAACTATAAAATAATAGTGTTTTGAATTATGTTAATTAGTTTATAAGTAAATGCTAATGGATATAATATAATTGGTTTTTTATGGACATGAATGAAGTATGAATGCCATATTATTATAAAAATAGTGTTATTTTATGTCTTCACGGGGAAGTTATTAATATTCCTCAACAATAAATGACCTCAAATACATACTTATGCCTTTATTTATAACTACTCAGGTTTATTTGTAACATAAAGATGATTTCAATAAGTTCATTCTTGTACGTCATGAAGACAGAAAGAGAAATAAATGTTATGCCATTTTATATACAATCAAGACAAAAGTCCATAAGATTTCCCACAAAATCTCTGCAAAATAAAAGGAAAAAAAATTGCATCCGAGAAACGATGACAAACCAATATCGTTTATTTCAGTATGATACCATTTGTAGATTACCTATAGAAAAGTTTACATTACTAGGTTTTTATTTTTATTTATTTTTATTTTAATCTTGCATATGGCAATCAATAATCTCTAATTATTTCCTAACATGTTGTCAACAATATTGCCACAAGTTTAGGATGTCACATATAATTACGGTCTTCGATGCATTAGCATGTCGAATAATTATGGTCACACCACCGGAACACGCGATATGGTTCTGGTATCATCAATTATCAGAGGACGGACCCATACAAAAGACTGAACGAGCATCAATTTAACCACAGCCTCATATATTGTCCACCGGTTTACCCTTTAAGCCTCTATATAAACCATATATCACTTAATAATCCCATCTTAGTAATCACTGCTATCGATACTAATTAAAGATGGGTCTCAAAGGAAGGCTGGAGGCCAAAGTTGAGCTCAGGTCATCAGGCGATCTGTTCCACGAATTGCTCAGCAGCAAGCCTCACCATGTTCCCAAGGCATCCCCACAGCACGTTCAGGGGTGTGAGCTCCTTGAGGGCGATTTCAGCAAACCTGGATCTGTTATTTGTTGGAGGTACACCGTCGGTACGTAATTCTGGCAAATGTTGTCATGCATCACAAAGTATGCTGCTAATGTATAACATCATTTGAGATCGATAACATAGATGCACTTACTTGGATACTTTTGTGCGTGATGGTAAAAACATTTTCATAAACATGTCCGGCAAAAATCAACACAAATCGATATATTTCTATTCCCCTCCTGTGTGATTTAATTCGATAGTAGTATCAACTAGTGCTCGTTTGGTTAGGAGGTAATATGGATGAAAAAATTATCCCATATTTTATATATTTTATATAATCTAATTAAAATTAAATATTTTTTCTCTAATGAATATCCATTTTAGACCTTAATTTGATCTAAAATGGATATTTTATTAAAATATATTTATTATTATTAAATATTTAATATAAAAGATACAAAATAAGAAAAAAAAATTTCTACCCCTATTATTCCCATACTAAACAAGCCCTTAGTTTTCTTCATGATGATGAACAAAGTGGAATAGGATTTCATATCGAAATTGTTTTCACCGATAAGTGAGAGACTTGAACAAAATTAAAGAACAAACGCAATAAGTTATGTGGTTCAGTAACGATGTGCTATCTATGTCCATTAGTAGGAGAAAAAATGCTTTCTTTTTGTTTACAAAATACATCAATAGGTAGCTTATAAACTAATCTCGGAAAATCTAAACAAATCTAGGAAATAAATCGACGTGGCACAAAAGTACCCCAACCATATAGAATTTTTTTGGATCAAGTATAAGGTTGGATCATGTGATCATAAGATCCTATAAATACCATAAATATATGACTCTCATATATTGATAGACTACAAATTTCTATAATTGAAGCTAAAAATACTAAAAACACCATTCGTAAACTCTTAGTTTGTCACCAATAAAGTTACAACAAGTAAAAATTAACATAAATTGTTGATTAATTGCATACAAAAAATATCATTATATGGACTATGCATACAACAAAGCTAAAAAAACAAATAAGAAAGTAAAAAAGGACAATCATGAAATAAATAAAAACCAGTAAGCACATAACACTACAAATTTATTATATTTGTTTTACTCTACATATAGAGTTTGGATTTTTTTTTGTAAGTAATTTTTTTTTTCAACACTCAACTTTAATAATATTTCAATCATACTTTTTTTACATTAGTTGATGCTCAATATATAATATGTACAACATCATAGAGTTTAGGTTTAGAGGAATAAATGAAATATAGTGGGAATAAGAGAAAAAATAAACTTGAAGATAAATAGATAAAATTTATAGTTAGTATGCAGCACCATAAGGTTCTACTAATCTTGCATACGATCATAAGATCCTAACACAATTCTACTACTTTAAAAATCTACAAAGGATAGAGAATCGTTTAGTAATTTTTTAGTTCGTAAAATTTTAAGATCCAAATTAATAGTTTAACAACTATGGTAAGGTATTTCTTCTTTTAATTTTGTGGTCTCCCAATTTAGAAAACTTGTTTTGGTTTAGATAAAGTCTTTTGTTTACAATAAGGCAAATTCTATTCTCTGTAAGACCTATGCATGATATAGGTTAGCAAGATAAATACCACTTAGATATCCCTATATTTGGCTTAATATCTCGAAGTTAGTATGTGTTTTAACTAATCTAACTTAAGTACACCCATATTTTAAGTTATTATAACTTAAGTACCTTTTCACATAAATAAACTGGTAATATGTTAAATTTTCTCTAATTAAGATGAATTTTTATAATAATCATAAGAAATCAAAAAATTTATAAAAGTAGGAAATTAGTAGAATCACAAGGGAAAAAAAAATAAAACATAAAAATTATATATTTTAGAATCAACAAGTATTAATCGAAACTAAAAAATAAAAAAAATTCCCAAAAAATATAGAAAATTACTAAAATTATAATAAATACGAAAAAATATATAAAATATGTAAAAATATTAAAATTATAAAAATATAACAATTGTATTAAAAAATGATTAAATTATAAAATTTTGAAAAAAAAATTCATGGAAGACAGGCAAATGTTAAAAAAATTAAAAATACTAAACACTAAGGTGGTGTTACCTTATAAACCATATTTTATGTAATTTATTCATTTTTATATGATATGTATATATATTTATGTATGTATGTATGCATGCATATGTGTATATAAGTATTTATGAGTATACCTTTTTGTGTTTTTATTTTTATTTTTATAATTTTTTAACAAATTTATTTTTAATTTTGAGTTTTTCATTATAATATTCAAAATAAATAAAAAATTGTAAATTTGTAATTTAAAAAAATATATTTAAATTTTGAAAAAAAATTATAAAAAAAGTTGAAATTACTATAAATTTAATGTGGGGCTACCTTTAAAAATATTAATAACTTATTCTTTATTTTTTTAGTTTCCTTTTTTAGATTTTAAGTGTTTATTATTAAAGATATTTTGGTTAATAATTTGAGGTATATATTAATATTTTTTTCCATATGTTACAAATCCACTCATTGTTTTAAATTATTTTAGTTTTTAATAGTTTTTGTAGTTTCTTATTTTCTATTCTTAGATTTTTACAATTTGCATAATCTTTTAATGTTTTTCAGATTTTATATTATATATTATTGATGTATTTTCTATGTTTTTGGTAATTTTATGGGGCTTTATAATGTAATTTTTTATTTTGGGTATTTTTTTTCATAAATTATATTTTCTTAATCATGTATAGATTTTTACTAATATATATATAATTTGTTTTATTTTGATAGTTTATTTTTAATAGCTTTTCTTTTATGTGATTTTTCATTTTTTTCATAAAAAATATCTTAAGTAGAGTAAAATTAATATAATCTAACTTTGTTAGTGTAAAAAGGTATCTAAGTGATAATAATTTAAATTATTAAAGTACTTAGATGAGATTATTTAAAATATGAGATTTCTATAAAATATTAGGTCAAATGGCGAGATATATAAACGTATTTTATCATATGTATTATCTATAAAATAAAAAAGGGATGTAAAGTTATATTATTAACAAAATATGAAGTTTTTATCTAATGCATGATGAACAAACAATTTTTGTGTGTGTGGCTGGGTATGTATAATTTTCTAATTTTATATATTTATATAGAGCCGGCAATCGGGCGGGTCGGGTCACTATCGGATCGGGTAGCATGATAATCGGGTCATATCGGTTTCAGATAATTTCGGATCATTTTGTCGGGTCGGGCTGGGTTGGGTTTGATTCGGATCAACTCAGTATCGGATAATCTCGAATCATTCTAAGCTCTCGGGTCGGGTCTGGTTGAGATCGGATGGACTCAGATTCGGGTAAATTTAGGTTGTTCTAATTTTGGTTCGAGTTCGGATCGGGCTCGGTTGAGTTTGAATTATTATATTTTCGGGTCGAATTTAGATTGGATTTAGGTCATTTCATATTTGAGCCATGCTTGTGTCATTTTCTTCTTTCTTTTTATTCCAATATATTATTAAAAGCTAATTATTTTGAGATCATTTATTTTAATTTATCTTATTCAATTAAAAGTGAATTATTATATTAATTGTTTTGGGGCCTTAGAATTTTTTGTCATTATTTTATCTTTGGAGATATATCTGACGTTTCAAACTCAAAAGTTTTCAAATCGTATCACTTTTCTTTTTATGTTAAGGTATAACTTATAATTCAACTCCATTATTAGCTTGGTCATATTGAGTTCTAGTATTATTTTAAGTTTATATTATATTTATATCTTATACGCTCCTTACATAATATTAACTTATAATAGTCATTGATAATTGATAACAAATGAAGACTTATAAGGTTGTACTTCTCATATTATTTTTAAAAGAGATTGATCACATCATATCAACATAATTTTAATAAATATAATAATAATAATAATAATAATAATACAAAAATAATGATAACAATAATAATAGTAATCAATGAATATCAATTATGGAAAAAAATAAAAATAACAACATATTAATTTTTTTTATTATATATTTTGATTAGATCATATCAAGTTAAATAAGATAAAAATTAGATAAAGTAAGTAATAATGACTATTATTGACAAAAGACCAACTAATATTGACTTCTTACTATTTAACACTGTTGATGTAATAAAAAAAATATTAATCTTCAATTTTTATAATGAATAACTAACATTCTCACTCTAGATTTTTCCTACTTTCCTATGATGTTGTAGGTGCTATATTGTAAGGTATGGTCGTATAGATACTAACATATAGTGTTCAAGGCTGCACTGTTATTATCTTATGGTACTAGATGGAATAATAGAAGTGAAGTAATATTTAGATGGCATAGAAGGATTTTTCTTTTTTCTTTCTTTACTTTTATTTCTATTGGTATCAATGGATATTGTATTTGTATATATATAAGTGATATAAATATTATGAAAGTATATTGTTTCTAGATTTTGATGTAAGTGCTAGTATGGATTAGTTGCACATCTATATTATTTTATGGTTTATGAAGTTTTAAAAATTTTGAGTTATGGGTTAATGTTATTTTTTGGGTAGTACCAAGTTGAATCTTTATATATTTATAATTTTTCAGATAATATCAGATTTCGAATAAATAATGGATCGGGTCGGGTCATTTCGGATTTCTAGTTTTTCGGGTTATATCGGGTTTCGGGTGAATAGCGGGTCGGGTCGGGTTTATTTCGGGCTTATGATTCCTCGGGTTATATCGGATATCGGATATGTATCGGATTGGGTCGGATAGGTTTCGGGCTTTTAATTACTCGGATAAAATCGGATCGGATTTCGGATAGATCGAGTCGGTATTCGTCTGATTTTTCGGATCGGATCAACTTTTACCGGCTCTATATTTATATGTAGTAGTAGTATATGTTCTGATTGTCTCTGGAAAATATGTACAGACGGAAAAGAGTACGTCGATAAGGCTCGTATCGAAACCGTGGATGAGGTGAACAAGATGGTTTCTTCTAAAGCTATAGAAGGCGATATTTTGAATGATTACGCGGAATTTATTAGCAGCGTGAAGGTCACTCCCAAGGCCGGAGCACTAGACGTGGTGAAGTGGACCCTGAACTTTGAAACAATCCACGACGACGCCCCTTACCCAACGCCCCTCCTCGCCATGCTGCTCAATGTCACCAGGGATATCGAGAATCACCATCTCCAAGCATAGGCGCCATGTCATAGATAGTGCGCGCGTATGTAACTACTGTATAAATAATAATCATCGGTTCACGTAATAATTTCTGCTACTTCTGTGTGTGCGTCGAAGCCGAGATGTGTGCTTCATGACTCCCCCTCGGTGTGGGTGGGTTTCAGATCTACTTGTGTTGTGTGATATGTATGAATCTTTTTTTTTTAAATCTTTGAGTGACGTTTGGGGTATGATGTTATGTTGAAGCTTATATGAAGTGAAAATAAGATATTTGGGATCTCATTATGTGTTTTCTTGCTTAATTATAATATTCTAGGCATTTCGCAGCATTAATGTTAACCTCATCGTCGGGGTGGTCTTCCGCCCATAATATTATATATCACAGAGGTAAAATTGTTGTAGATCGTAAGAAGTCAAATAGTACATAGCAATTTTTCTATACCTTTGATTTAGGTTGCCCAATGTGAAAATCATATCTTGTTTTGTTTTTTTTTGGTGCCACTACTTTGACTTGTAGCACATGATTATTTCTTTTATATACCATAATATATGATTTCGGTCGAATTATTCGATGAGATTTAAAACTTGTTTGGTTTAACTTTTGATAAATAGTTTTTATAAAAGTAATTATAAATTAAAATAAGTGGTTGGTTTTACTTCAAAAAAAATATTATAAAAAAGTAATTAATAAAAATCACTTTCTATAAGTAATAAATCAAAAGTAAGTTTTATCTACTTTTGAAAATAACTTCTACACTACGATACGGTATCTGTATAAAAAAAATATCGTTCATAACAGCTTGCCAGCAGCTTGCTTCATAACATACCGTCCCCAATGGAAGATCTCAAATTATTGCTTTGAGATGTTGCACCACCGACCATTTCTATTTCTCCTCCATTTCTGCTTCTTTCCATTTATATTTCTCTACTTTGCCGCTCGCGCCCTCTATCTCTGCTGCTCACGTTCTCCATTTTTGCCGCTTGCGTTCGCCACCATCATTTATACTGCTTCCATCTGACACCGCTCTTCACTCGATCTTTGCAAGATAAAGATCTGTAATGGTTGGGGTTTGATTTCCCTTCCTCTGCAAATTCCTGGTTTGTTATTGTTGCCTTCTTCATCTCCTACTAATCGTCTTCGATTTTGTTGGTTCTGTTTGTTTTCTTTCGTCAGTTGAGGAGGAGGTTAGGACTAGGGAAAGATTGGGAAGGTTTTTGAGAGTTTGAAGGATTTATTAGAGTCAGGTTGACTACTAGTTATGGCTTCGCCACTGCGGTGCTTGTGCATGCAGAAAAGAGGAAATGATGACGGATGGACTCTAGAATGATTTTGCGGAAAAACTTCCGTCAGCATCAAACACCTATGAAAGCTTACCTTTTCTATCCTAGCTAACATAATTTACTATATGTACTAAATAATATTAGCTTTGAGATTGAGTGAAATCTTAGGGACAGTGGGCTGGCATTCGCTTCTTCTCTTTTGGGGGGGGGGGGTGTTTGTTTGTTCGATTTTGTGCACAGAACCTGGTTTGAGCATCGAATATTGTTGTTTCCTTCTTGCATGTACTACTGATATGTGTGTGTGTGTGTGTGTATTCTTTCGCTTGAGTTTGAAGGATTCATCTCAAATGGATAAGATTGATTATGGATGAGCAAATGTGTGCCAATGTGGCTATTCATCTTTAAGTGAAATTAGAGACATGGTTTCCCTACCTTCAGCGATCTCCCAGTATAGGGTAATACAATATGAAAATTTTGGTGAAGTTTATTATAGGCCTGGGTACAACATCTTTGTTTTGGTACACTGCAAACTACTGTAGTAAATTGTGTTTATTCTTTTTCCCATTGATCCATAAATGTCAATCTGAATAGGTTGTGTTTGTCAATTTATTCCAAGTGTAAGTGTTGGTAGAGCCTCACCAACACCTCTAGCATCATCATGAACTGACCTCCTATAATGTAAAAGAAATATAATACAGATCAATGTAAGTTAACCAACCAGTTGTAGGAAACCTCTGCCTAAGAGTATTTCTGAGAAGTAGGTTTACTATGATAATGAAGGGTGACAATTTTTACTTTCATGTTTGAAACCTCTGCCTGAGATTAAAATAGATCTTTATGAGAAGAATGAAAGAGATTACATAATGCATGAAGAGCTACCTGATAATGAGGAACTCTTGGTTGTTGAAGCAACAGCCTAAGATACTGTACAGAATAAGTGATATCTGGTCGTGTGAGGGTTAGATAATATAGGCATCCTACCAGCCTCCTATTAAAGTCTGGAAGTAGCTCTCCTTTTCAAATTTCTAAACCCTTTGGTAGAGGAAATTTGGCTCTTTTACATTCTTGCATCCCTGCAGAAGTAAAAATATCTTTGACATATTTCAGCTGATTGAGGAACAACCTAGCAAGTGTATGGCCCAAATCCTGAATAGTGAAAGCTTCATGTAACTTTTGTTTGAGATGAGTAATACCATCTGTGTTATCTCCAGTCAATAAAACATCATCAACATAAACTAGTGCAAAAATACAATGTCCATGCTGAAATGAAGTAAATAAGGTATAAGCATGCTTGAACTAGGTAAGATCATGATTAAGCAAGAAGGAAGTCATTGCATAATTCTATTGCCAATAGCATGTTTAAGCCCATATGATGATCTTTTCATCTTGCATACCTCCCCTGGCTGGGCAATAGTATATCCCTCAAGTGGGATCATATAGACTTTTTCATTTTAAAAACCGTGAAGAAAGGCATTGTTAGTATATAATTGATGCAATAGCGAACATTGGACAATAATTAAGGCTAAGAGAACTCTGACAGTAACATATGGAAAATGAGTATGATGTTGCAAACATAATACTTCATAGTTGCAAATAATAATCACTTAAATTCTGGAAGGATTAAGTAGACTTAACTCAAGAATGTAACAATATAATATCAAAGTTGTACGAGTAACGAGAAAAATGATATCTCTATTTAAATAGAAGTTGCATCTTGTAAATGATCTCTCATCATTAATAGTATGTATGTATATTTGTAGAATATATGGCATCTTCATCAGATACTGCACATTGAACCGACTCAAAGCATCAAACCTTTGTTTAATTATGTGTTGAGGAGGTTAGGAAAGGCAATAGGCCTAGTTCACGTTTCAACAAGATTGTATAGTCCAATATTGTTGATGGTCTTAATAGGCTTGAGAACGTGCGATACCAAAAAATTCAAGCGAAAAATCATTTTACCTCAACAAAAACAAATTACTTAGCATAGGTGAAACTTAAAAGTGAAACCGGATTTGGGAGAGACACAATAATAGGTGCAATCACTTGTGGGGATGATATATGGAAGATATTTATTCAGGTAAATTATAATTATATATTTTTTCACTTATTTATCATTATTATATATAACTTGTAATAATTTAATTTTTTTTGTAGCAAAACCCAAGTTGTAAACACTTTCGCAACAAGCCAATTTCCCATTTAGATGAGCTTCGGATAATCTTTGGTGGTACTCATGCAACTGGAGAACATTCATGGGCTCCATCTCAAGGGACTCATCCAAGTTTTGATAAGGATGATGAAGAGTTAAGAACAAGTAATGCGGGTCCTTTTAAATTCCAAAAATTCATTGAGATAGAGGGTTGTGATTCTACTAATTCAAATGGTAGGACATGCCAAAAGGAAAAGTCAAGCAACAAGCATTCTAAGAGTCAACAATCTAGTTCTCGTAAGAGAAAGAAGTCAGCTAGTAAAAAGCTTGATAATAAGTTGCTACAATTGTGTGAATATGCATTTAAGAGTAATGATGAGCCTCCTTTGCCAACACCTCAAGCTTCAACAACCCCTACCATAAAAGAATGTTTGGCTATTCTAAATGCCATGGCTGATGAAATTTCTGATGAGTTGTTTATCCTCGGTACTAATGATTTTAAGGATCTTGATAACATAGACATATGGATGTATATGACTCCCCAAATAATGTTTGGTTGAAATCTTGGGATCCATCTGAGAATTGATCAAGGATTTTAGGTTATTATGGTATTTTGTAAAAGACTAGTTTCTTTAAGGGTTTTTTATTTTCTATCTGTAAAACCATGATGTATAAATTCTCTTTTTTATGTTGAAGTCATGTAATTTTCTTGAATTGTGACTTTTAGCTATATCATCCGTTCCTTAAATGATCTACCATTGATAGACTTTGGCTAATCAATGAAATGCATATCATATTTGCTTGAATTAGCTCTGAAGTATTTATGTTCTTCGATGAAAAATGTAAATGTTGTTTGTTGTATATAATTTGAATTAACTTGTAGTGAGATACAATATTATATTTTATACATTCTTATTAATTCAATATATATTGGGTATATGTATAATATAAGTGATGCCTTCATTTTGAATGGATGGACGAAAAAAAAGACTACTACTATTTTTACTTGTACTATGATGTTTGCGAAAGAGAAGGAATACATCTATTGAGAAGCAAGTTTGTTTTAATTATTCTGAAACAAGTCACCAGTTTGTCCCGACGTATATTAAATGGCCATGATAGGCTATGTCATGATTTATTTAGAATGAAGAAGGATGTTTTTTTAAGGTTATTAAGTTTTCTAAGATCAAGGAGGTTACTAAGTGATACTTATAATGTGATTATTGAAGAACAATTGGCAATTTTTATATATATAATTGGTCACAATGCAAGGAATAGAGTTGTGCAAGATCGATTTCAACATTCTGGAGAGACCATTAGTAGTTATTTCTGTAACACCCCCAAATTTACTACTGAAAATTTTCGTTTAAAATCAAAAGGCTTAGCAGAAGCAAAGGATAAAACCGTAAACTCGGGGGTATTGCCGCCACACTTAGTACCAGATCGATTCACAACTATCGACCCGATACTAAGTGCTAAGGCTAAAATAATAGAACCAAAACAAATCATTAGTAAGGCATAAGTGATAAGGAAATCAGAGTACGAAAGTCAAGAGTTATGTTCGGAAGTACAATTTAAAATTTTCAAATGTCAGAGGAATTAAAATAACGGAATGATAAAGTACGATAAAACCCTTGGAAATTTAAATACAACACTCGTAAATTCCAAAGACGAATACCATTAAACAAAACAGATTCCGAAGGATAAATATCCAGACCGCTTACTCACTCAGGTCAAGCCTTCCACCCCAATTTAGTAACCGATCAACCTGCATCACAGGTCTGCTCCCCACCATCGGTGGATCATAACAGGACCCATTCAAACAGTGTAGTATCAGTACGGGTCCAATACTGAGTAAGTCTCACTACCCTATCTTATGGGAGAGACGTAAACGGTAACATCAAGTACATATTAAATTATGATACAATATATGGATACAATATCAAACGTACTCACAACCCACAACATGACTCTTGTCCTACACCTGTAGTAACATATGAAACATATGTAACATCCCATTTAAACATATAAGCATGGTATAACCGAAATATAAAGTGGCTCATGCGCCTCAAGTAGGAATAATCCATATTATTGGAAACTCAACGCGTGACATATTCACGTAAGCAGCATGTAGTAATACAAATAATAAAAGCTGACCATAGTCCAATTAGACTTATTTGCTTTGAGCCTTTATTAAAAGTAGTCATTTCACACCACAGTATTAATCCACGTGAGTGCGGGAACCCCACTATTATAGCCGGTGGACCGGAATATATAAACTCAGGGCAGAACGCTCCTGACCACTATTATTCGCCGGTGGACCGGTCTCCAGGGCAGAACGCTCCTGGCCACTATTATTTGCCGGTGGACCGGTCTGGCCCCGACTCGTATGGTGTTTCACTGTAAGTGCTTATGACTCATTCTTTATTCTTATCAATAATATATTCATTCCACACATATTCTTTAATAGTCCATGTGAGTGCGGGAACCCCACTATTATAGCCGGTGGACCGGAGATATGTACAGGGCAGAACGCTCCTGGCCACTATTATTTGCCGGTGGCTCAATCTCCAGGGCAAAATGCTCCTGACCACTATTATTTGCCAATGGACCGGTCTGGCCCCGACTCACATGGTGTTCCACTGTAAGTATTTAGTATCTTTCCCATGTCTTATCGATTTTATATTTGGTTTGCTAAGCACGGTAACCCCCACTATTATAGCCGGTGGACCGGAAATCATACAGGGCAAAATGCTCCTGACCACTATTGTTCGCCGGTGGCACGGTCTCTAGGGCACCCCGGCTCCTGGCCACTATTATTCGCCGGTGGACCGGTTTGGGCCCGGCTCAGCATCTTCCTCTTTAAGTGATTAGTATCTTAACGTATCTTATTGAAAGTGTTTTACCCTTGACATGCATGGCTAACTATATCCACACTTATCCTCCTAAGAGGGCCCGTCCCATATCTTGGAACTCGTGCACCCCTTATCACACCTCGATATCAATTTCCTCTATACTCACACATAATAAAAACCAACTCTTAAGGGTGTGGGTGAAGGCCCAACACCTCGTGACATCAGACTCCACCCGCCATTAGCCTCGAGAGTTTCCCTTGAAACCCTAATAGGACCTATGTGGCCCAACTTCCTCTTATTTCACTACCATTAATTCATCTATCCTCCACACCTCATCTCATTTAGTTCCAATCCCAAATCATATCGCACTACCCATCGATTCCGCCTGTGACTTTAAAATCCTAGTTGGCCACTTCAACCCTAGTACCTTTATTTTCCCACAAGTAACCTCTCCTTTTCACCCAATATTTCTTCTCTCCCAAAACACCCATAACATAAAACTCTCACTCTCAACCAGCACCTCACTCACCGTTAATCATTTTTACTTCCGCCTTTTCCATATTACTAATTCTTCCCAAAACCCTAATCGGGTCCCTTAAACTCCCTTTTAGCAACTCACTTCCCATTTATTTCTTTTTGCCCTTTTATCTCCATGTCATAATAATAATAATAATAATAATAATCACCCTAGCATGCATGTCCTAGAGGGTTACATCATATCACAACACATCATAATCACCACATATGGATATCACATTCATGTCGTAAGAAAAACACATACCACATACCTTAACTCCAAGCTGCGCTACGCATAAAACACATTAAGGACAACCATACGATATACAACCGGACATGGTATATATACAAAACATCTAAGGCATGCAAGTCACATAACACATAGGGACCTTAGCCACATCCTTACGAAATACCCATAAGTAGAGGTAAGTAGAGAACTTACCTGGATCCGAAGCTAGCTACGCGAGATAAGAGGGAGAGAGAGATCACTAACTCGTGGATCCACGATAAGACTTTCCTAGATCCGATAGAAATCGAAAACTAAATTAGAAACTATCCTATCAATCAATAATTCACATATTCTAATTAAATAAACACAAACAACACAAATAATCTTTCTTAGAAAACGTGTCCAAAACTTAGAACTTAAAAGCATAGCTTTATTAAGATTTAAGGTTAAAACTGAATCAAAACGGATTAATACAAGTATCACTTGGGACATTTCAACTTAATTTGGGAAACCCGAGAAAGAATAATCGATCATAAGTTAATTTATCGAAACAACTTATTTATTAGGTTTTACAACTAAATAGGTAAACCAACCATTTGCATGGAACCAAATCCAAACCGATTAGATTAAAACATAACTTAAATGATTTAAAATCCAAAGACAGAAATCGATTAGATAAGAGACGCATAGCAAAAATCAATTTTATAAAATCATCCCGAAGATTAGGGTTTTTTAATGCCTAACCACGAATCGACCAAATCACTTCGATTACCTCAAATTGATAGTTTTAAAACACAATTAAACTAATTTTAGATAAAACTAGACAAACAATTTCAACCAAACAATCTTCCGATGAATCAATTCCAGATGATCAATATTCAAAATTAGGGTTTTAAAGCCCACGACATAAACTCAGGTAATTCAAATCAATAAATTCTAAATAAAGGTATTTTAATACAATTAGGATCATTTCAACTACTCCTATAAATTTAATTTTTGAAAAACAACTATACACATGATCAATTTCATAATCTCACTTGAAATCTAGGGTTTTAGGCCCGAAAATACAATTCAGTTGAATTTTATTAATTTAATCAAATTGAATATTTAGATATGCAATTAAACACATTTTATAACATATTAAATAATCAATTTATCAAAACCGCTAAAAGAAATACACAATTTAGCACAATTAGGGTTTTTGAGCCCGGAACGCAAATCCGATCAATTCTTGCCAAAACATCTCAATTGACAGTTCGAAAATGTAATTAAACATATTATAATGTAATTTATATAGTCAATTAAATAAAATAACCCGATTACCCAATCTAATTTAAACCCGCAGGAGTTTTGACCTAAAAATTCAATTCCGATCAATTACGCACAATTTTCCCAAATCAACACTTCCAATATAAAATTAAATACATTTTAAACGATATTATAAAATCAATTGAGCGGGACGGCTGAATTATATGACCCAATTTCATTACACTCAAAATTTGACCTAGGAATCAAATTCCGATAAAACCTGCATAAATTTCTCAAATTGATGGTTCCAAAATGAAATTGGATACATTTTAAAACATATTGTATAATTAATTTATCCAAAATCGCAAAAACG
Source organism: Tamarix austromongolica (assembly GCA_039764185.1). Taxonomy (NCBI): domain Eukaryota; kingdom Viridiplantae; phylum Streptophyta; class Magnoliopsida; order Caryophyllales; family Tamaricaceae; genus Tamarix; species Tamarix austromongolica. The sequence continues at coordinate 81,525,206 of CM077809.1, read as the reverse complement.
AGCGAATCCGAAAAATTTGGGCATAATCCGACCAAAAATCCAATTTTTCCAAAATCTCAACATAAGAATACAATTAACCTATCCAAATCAATCTCACAGCACATATATACATAGTTAAACAATCTATTTAGCTTTTTATAAGCTAATTCATACCCAATTAATCAAAACAAGGGTTAGGGTTTTTCGGAAATTATACCAAACGAAGCTAACAAATAAAGGCAGGTGAAGGCCGGGAAACATGTGCCGGAGGTCGAGGATGGCTCGACGGTCGTCACCCGAGCTCGCTGTGGCCGGACGGCGGCACGGCCGGTGCGGCTTGTTGCTGCGTTGCTGCTGCTGCGTCGACCAGCTGCTACGGCTGCTGCTGCAAGTTGAGGCCGACGAGGGCTGGCGAGGTTGGCCGGAGCGGAGAGGAGGCGGCGGCTAGGGTTTGCAAACAAGGAGCAAGGGTTGGGGTAGCAGAGGTCGGGAGCAGGGAAAGGGAAAATAAGGGAGGGAAGAGAGAAGAGGGAGGGGGTCAGCCGGTCGGGGCTGCGGTTTTTTTTTTTTAACAAATACAATTATAAAATGACATACTAATTATCTAAAATTGTTATTGGGATATTTTATCTAAAATTCATTAAATAAAAATTTATTTCGAACGGATCCGAAGACTTATAATTAATAAAATAGTTATATTAAGAATTTCGGAAATATTTTCGGAAAAATTCACCAACGAACGTAAAAATTTATATTATTTATGGAAATAAATTATAAGACATCGAAATAATATTTAAAAACATATAAGAAAATATTTAAGTCAAATTCTAATAAATCGAGACTAATTTTAATAATTTTCGAAACAGATTTTCCGCAAACCAAAAAGCGTAAAACGAAAGAAAATTAATTTCAAAAAGAAATTCTTAAATAAATCTTTTAACTTTAAAACTTCCCAAAAATATTAACAATTTCCGAAAACGAATAAATTTAAAGTCGGAAACATTTTCTACGGAGAAAATCATTAAAACAAATTTAACTATTTAAACAGAAATTCTATAATTTAAATAATATATGTAGTTAACGAAATATAACTCCAAAAATAAGGTCGTAATCACACGACGAAGTTATAATCGAAAATGAATCTAAAATATTAAGAATCAAAATACGAGAAAGAACGGGAATACATATTTTTAACCGAAAATCGAAATTAAAAGAGCATAATAAAATCATAGTCGCGAACGAATTTGTCTAAAATGGTTCACAACGACAACAATTACTTAAATTAAAATATAAATTCAAAATCGTCGATAAATCCATAAAATAAATCAAAATTAAAATAATTATTTTTTTACATCAAATTACGCTAATAAAATCATTAAGCTTAATAAAATTAGGTTTTAAAAATACGGGGTATTACAATTTCAACAAGGTTTTAATTACTATATCAAAGATTACTGGTAAAATTATAAGGCCTCATCGAAGCCTTGATGAGGTCGCTCCTGAGATCATAAATGATTTAAGACTTTGACATTATTTTAACGATTGTGTAGGAGCGATAGATGGAGCACATACCGATGCTTGTGTTCTAAAAATATGAACAAGCGCCCTATCATAATCGTAAAGGAGTGTTCTCCCAAAATATTATGGCAGTTTGTTCTTTTGATATGTTGTTCACATTTGTGGAAGCTATATGGGAGGGGTCAGCTCATGATTCTCGAATATTTCAACTTGTATTTGAGATCCCAATAAAAACTTTCCTCATCTTCCTCAAGGTAAATATAACAGTAAGTTATATATTAAGTATAAAATATTATAGTTGAATAATATAAACTTACATTTTATGCGGGTAAATATTATGTGGTTGATTCAGATTATCCCAATACATCTAACTATCTAGCTGCATTCAAGGACACAAGGTATCATTTATTTGATTTTTAAAGAGTTGGCGGTCCACAAGGAAAAGAGGAGTTATTCAATTATTTACATTCATTAGTGCGAAATGTGATTGAGTATTGCTTTGGTGTTTTGAAGGCTCGTTTTCCCATATTAAAGCAGATGCCAAATTATAGTTTGGAACAACAAATGTTCATTGTCATTACAACAATGACAATCCACAATTTTATTAGGCTGAATGGAATGGATGATATATTATTTGATGATTTTTGTAGCAGAGAAATATATGAAGAAAACAATAAGAATAGAGATATTGGATAACATGTAGAGGATAAAGCTGTTAGAGAAATGAAAATGTTATGGTGTAGGATTGCATATGATATTTACCATACACGTCATTCAACTGTTTGATTTTATGATGTTTATTATGAAGGTTAGAACGGTCATTGCATAATATAAATTTTTATCATTATCGCTATTTGAATTTTAGATGTTAGTGAATTTTATAAAATTTGATTAGTGATTGTTCATAATTTTTTTAATAATTTAATAATTTTTATTTTACAATATTTAGTATTTTATAATATCTTTATATATGTGTGCGTGTGTGTGTTTCATATAATTTTTAATATTTAATATTATATAATTTATATAATAATTATTATTATCAAAATATATATATAGGAAGATAAAAATTGAACATGAAAAATAAAGAGTAAATTTGTAGAAAAATAAAAACTAAACACTAACAAAGTACAATAAGCAGTTTTTTAGTATTAATCACTTATACAACAAAAATAAAAATAACTTATATTTTACTTGCCAAAATATTTTAAAAAAATAAATTTATAAAATTATTTTTTATTTAAAAATAATTATTAAAAATAAATAACGCGAAACGAGGGTTTAATCACCAAAACTTATATCTCTTTTTTCTTTTTCTTTCTGGGGACGACAGCAAGGCTTATCTTTAACCTAAGATATAATCCCCCAAATATTTACGCCCGATCGACTACAACTATAAATTAGCAAAATCGATATACCGTAGATCCAGTACCGCATCCTTGAATAGTTTTTCCCAAAAGAAAGAAAGAAAGGACAAAAAAAAAAAAAAAAACTCGTATTCGCTGGCGTGGTAAAAATTCCCGAGAGCCTCTGTCATTCACCCTGCTTTCCACACTTATAATTCTCTTCTTCATTGACTTGTAGGTCACTTTTTGTGCGTGGGCGTTTGTATATGTTTTGTGCGATCTGCTTTTTCATGATTTTCCTTTAGTCATGCTCATGCATGTACTCACTGACAATTTGATGGTGGTGGTGGGTGGGGCGTGTAATTCTATACCTTTTTTTTTTTTTTTTTTGTCTTTACTCGATCATGATTGATGATGTACGACGTGATTTCTTTCCCTTGTCATGCTCTAGTTTTTAGATGGATAACAGTGAATTGATGATGCTGCAATTAATCTCTATGTATTAAGATCCTCGTGGTTCTCTATTAGTTAAGTGTCGTGATTCATGATTGTCTTCATATGCTGATCGTGTGCATGATAATTTGACACACTCCCCCCCCCCCCGGGTTTTTTGTCCTCGGTTGAAGAAGTCCCTTTCTTCTTATCTTTAAGGTGCAATGGTGATTGGTGAGGTCCCTTTTCTTTTCTTTTTTCCCCTTCTTGCTTTTTGTCTTGCTGCTCGTGATGCATGCTGATATATATAGCCCATCACCTCTCACCCCTGGAGCACATGTTGAGGATCCTTCGTCTTGTAAGATACTTCCGGCACTGCGACTAGAATTTCTTAATGAGATCACGATGCTTTTTTTTTTTTTTCTTTTCTTTTTTTCACTTTGAGGGGTCCATTGTGTTAATATAAATTTTATTTCTATAAAATTATTGCTATTATTTTATAAATAAAGTACTTTATATTTTATGTATATATTAATTTTTGATATGGTCTATATTAAATTTTATATAAAGTTTGGCAATAAAATGTATATTATATGGTAATATATTAGTAATTAAACCTAAGATTATATTTCTCTATTTAATTATTGATGGTAGAATTAAAATTATATAAGTATGAATGCAAAAAAGTGCGTGTCATATGATAAAAATATAAAAGAAGATAATAAATTATTTATTTATTTATTTTATCTTAAATTAAGCATTTTGAAATTAGGAGAAAAATAAAGAGTTGGTTACAATAGGCAACTACATGCATCCATTTTGCACGTAAGGCCTTTAGTGCAAAAACCATGTAGTGTGTATTTTCTCTTTTCTGCATCAAAACATACACACATAAATCCATTAGAGAGAAAGAGGAAGATGATTCTTCTTAAATTTTCTTGGTGATTTCTTTGTAAATTCAAAGGTGAAGAAGAAATCTAAGGAAGCTCATTATTCCCGTTTCTCGTAATAGACATGCACCATTAGGTTTGAGAAAAGAAGGAGTGGAACCGTAAAATTTGACTCCGAAAATTATAAATTGTGAATTCAATGCAATTAATCCCATCAATATCTGGATGTATGCTATATATATATATATATATATATATATATATATATATATATATATATATATATATATATATATATATATATATATATATAGTATTCTATAATCTTAATTCTGCATAAAGTTTATCATTTTATGTATTAGGATCACATGAAATTTAATTTGATTTTGCATGAATTAGTATTAATAATATGTTAATTATATGATTCATACCATATTATTGCCTAACATATTACACTTTTTTCCCTACATGTAGTGTGTATATATATATATATGTGATTCTTGTTGCACTTTTGTTTTTTCTGTAGTGTGTGTGTGTGCACGCGCACTCACCCCTTTTTCTTTATTTTTTTTTTGGCATTTTGTAGGTCCTCAAATAATTGTGAGATTTATTTTTAGCTCCTTGGACTTCTTTCACTCAAGGAAGGTTCTTGATCAGGTAGTTTTTTTTTATAGGTGTGGTTGTAGTTTTTTTTTATGATTATAAAACTAGACGAATATGTCCTTCAAGTGATAGTATCCAAATGAGATGGAGTTTGAACATGAGGATACCTTAAGTGATGGTGTTCGAGTGTGACAACACTGATGTACATGGTAGTGCCCCTTGACAGTGGTATTGTATGCAGTGGTGGTGTCCCTAGACAATGGAATTAGACATGATTTGTAACACCCCAAAATTCACTAATTTTTAAAAAAAAAAACGGAAGCAATTAAGATAGAAACACTTAAAACCTGTGAATTGTGGGAATGTTACCGCCACACTTAGTACCAGACCGGTTCTCTCCAACCGTTCCAGTACCAAATGCTAAGGCTAAAGAAGAGATTAACAATCAATTACAAAATTAATACAAACTAAACTCCAAATAATCATTAAACGGTTGTAAAACAAAATCAGAGTACGCATCAAGAAATGTAATTCATTTCTAAAAGAGAATTAAACTTACAACCGATAAAAGGTTCAATAAAATACTCAGTCGAGTAATGAATCAGAAAATGGTAAATACTATACCAAAGAAATAACAAAAAGAATGAAATCGCGTAAAGAATGAATATGGCCACAACACTCTCAAACTTCGAACCAATCATGCTCAACACTCAGCCCCGACGGATATCTCGCCCACCTGCACAAAGTCATAAGGGCATACTACTCGTGGGAATGAGCAGCACCCATGAAAAGGGTGATCAGTACGCTACGTACTGAGTAAGGTAACCGAGCACTAAGGCCAACACATAAGCACATAATTTATGTAGAATAATAAAAGGGCGTAATCCAACATAACAACATAAAGGCATATGAACAATTCAGGTAAAAGTACAAAGGCCCAATTATAGTCCGGATTAATTGTTTAATTAATCTCTTAACAGAATCCGATCCACACCATGCCTTTTATCAATCCATGTGAGCATAGGAACACCCCACTATTATAGCCGGTGGGCCGGTCGCACATAGAGCATCATGCCCTAACCACTATTATTACCGGTGGATCGGTCACACATAGGGTACAACCCTAACCACTATTCCTGACCGGTGGATCGGTCTGGTTCCTGCTCGCATGGTGTCCCACTGTAAGTAATTAGTATCTTTTAAGAGCTTGAATGATATTGGTTTGTGTTTATTGAGCTCGAGTCACCCCACTATCATTACCGGTGGGCCGGTCACATATAGAACCTCATGTCCTAACCACTATTATAACCGGTGGATCGGTCACACATAGGACTACGCGTCCTAACCACTATTCCTGACCGGTGGATTGGTCTGGACTCGGCTCAATAATCTTCCACTTTAAAAGATTAGTGTCTTAAATATATTATTCATAAATATTTTCCATGCACACACATTTGCCCAGACATGCATGACTGACTCCATGCAAACCCTAACTCCATGTAAACCACACCTGCATGTAACCCTAGCTCCCATGCAAAACTAACTCCACATAAACTACACTTACATGCAAACCCTAGCTCCCATGCGAACCCTAACTCTACGTAACCCATGACTCCATGCAAACCCAATTCATATGCCAACCCTAACTCACATGCAATCCTCAACTCAACATAGATCGCATTCCCATACTAACCCTAATTCACATGCAAGCCCTAATTCACATACAAACCTCAACTCCACGTAGACATACTTCCATGCAAACCATAATACCATACCATATCATGCAAAACCAATACCCATACCCTATCAAGAAAAACCATAACACCATACCCCTTTCATGTAAAACCCAAACACCATGCAATTTCATGCAAACTACTAACACCATACTATTTTATGCCAAACCCTAACAGCATGCAACTCCATCATTATTTTATAATCACATCATGCATGTCTTGAAACCACATTATACAACAATAACAACATAAATGTACACATGATTCTCATGCCACCATTTATCCACACCAACATGCTTCAATCCCATAATCATGTTGTATTAATAACAATTATACAACATTCACACGAAATGCACTATAACTAACATCGCATGGCATGCATAGCATAAAATCACATAATACAAGTATGGCCTTAGCACCCCTTACCTAAAATGTCACCGGTCTTGGAGCACGCTCCTACGCCTCCTTAGAACTTTGACCAAAAAATAACATACTAATAAAATAACCTTAACAAAATTCTAACTTTGCTAAAGACATAAAAATAATAGAGATATTATAAACCTTGATAATATAGGGTTAAAGATTTTACCTTAGTGATAATAATGATACTAATATAATAATATCAAAGATAATAAAACTAATATCAATGAGAATATAAATAATAATAACAACAACAACAATAATAATAATAACAATAACAATAACATATAAGTTTTAAAATAACTAATGACTTACCATTTATTTAATATTAATAATAAAATTAATAACATATATAATAATATTAAAATAATAAAGATAATGATAATATTATTATTAATGGTTATAAGAACAGTAGAAATAATAATACTCAAATAAATAAGTGCAAATGTTAATACAAAATTAGGGCCTAAGATTTTCCAGAATAAATGATAAAATGTTAATAATAATTATTCTAATAATTATAATATTAATAATAATAAGAAGAAGAAGAAGAATGATAATAATCCTATAATAATTCAATTAATAACTTAAAATTCGAAACTAACAATAAAATTATTTTATTACCGCTCTCCACCCTACAAGTAAAATTCAGCATAAATTTTATATCAAATAATAATAAAACATATTAAGAATATAAATATTAAGAATAATAATAATGGTAAAATATGAAAATAATTGAAATAAATTAAATAAAGGCTTATAATAATATGGAAAATGGTTGAGAGGGCCTAGGGTTCAACCTTAAGCTGGTGGGGATAGGCGGCACCGGCTGTGGTGCACGGCGGCGGCGGCGGTGGCCGGAAAAAGAGAAGAAAAAAGGGAAAGATGGATGTTGGGAAAAAGATAGGGAGAATTGAGGTGATATAAGAGGTGTTTATGGTTTCCCAGGAGGAGAGGGACAAAATGATGGTGGTGGTGCAGCTAAAGGTGGCGACGCACGGCGGCGGAAGGTGGTTTAAGATCTCGGGGTCAAAATTCCGGCGAAACGAGCATCCAACTTTGCATGATTATTGAGGCTCGTACAAGAAGAATCGAAGGTTGAAAATAGTTTAGTTAATTAGAGGAAATTTCAGGGAAGAAAATGGAATGCTTCGGTGGCGCTGAAGTTGGCTGAAGGTGGGTCGCGGTGATGGCAGCCCTCGCCGAGGGTTTCGGGGAAGAAAAATCTTCCACAACTCCTACAATCAGGCTTTTTATAGATGGTAGATGGTATAATATGGTTTTGTGGGTCGGCAGGAAGTCATTAGATGTGATAATTTGGGTGGCCGGTGGCAGAAAACGGTCGGGCACTGTTTGGTTGGATTCGAAGTTTCGCGGGGCTGGGGAGAGGAAACGGGCGAGATATAACGTCCAATAATTATGCCAATTTATTCCTGGAGTTAAGAGGAAGACAATGAGACAATAAACGACCGGTATTATTCACCGTAACCGGAGATGCCATTGACGGGGGCGAGAGTTGCAGCGGTTGCGACAGAGGAAGAAGGAAGAAGGAAGGGAGGCGGTCCGGTCGGCCGGGAAAAGAAAGAAAGAAGGAGAACCGGGCCGGTTGGCGCCGGTTACTACTTCATTAAACGAGACGCGTCGTCTCGCCATTAAAATGGATGAAACGCCGCGTTTGGGCGCACATAGGAGTAGCCAGCGACGTTGGGCCGCGGGGAGAGAAAGAAAAGGGTGGGTTGGGCCGCGTCCAGGCCCAACCGCGGAAGAAAGAAGAAAAAGAAAGAAAGAAAAAGAAAAAGAAGAAAAGAAAAGGAAAAAGGAGAAATTTAAGGTTTTGGGTTTAAATAAATTTTTTATAATATTTTGGGTACTTAACATAAAATATTTATTTAATAAAAATATTAAATTCCCTTTTTTTTGGGCCAATTTAGGGTTTTTTTAAATAATTTCCATAAATTCTATTTTAATTAGCAAAACACCCCAATTTTCTTCCATTACATTATTTATAATATTATTATTAATTTAAAACTATTTTCTCCTTCTTATTTTAAATAAAATAATTTATTTAGTTAATTCCTAAAATAAAATCCTTAATTAGCTAGAATACCCAAATTCTCTCCTAATAAAAATACTTATAAATTTATTCTTGATTTGCCCTAATTAATTTCCTTTTATTTTGAATAAATTAATATACTTAATTAAATTTTATAATAAAACCTCATTTAAATATAATATTTAAGATTAGAATTTTTTTCGGGGCATTTCATGATTATTCTCCCAGATGATGATAAAATGACTGTGTATCAAACAACGATGTTGGTGCCCTCAAATGGCGATATTGGATGTGACAACGATGCTAATGACAACATCGTCAAATGATGGCACCCCTAGACTTTGGTGTCAAGCGTGGCAGTGGTGCTCCCAAACGACGGTGTCAAGCACGATGATGATGCCTCTAGACAACGATGTCAAACTTGACAGTGCCCTTAGGTGGTGGAAACATTAGACACCCTCAAATGACGGCGGTGCTCCTATGGTAGTGTTCGAACAAGTCGATGTTCAAAAAATATGGTGCCCACAAGTGATAGCATCCAAACAAGAAGGTGCCTGCAAGCTGTAGTGCTAAAAGAAGATGGTGCTCTGCTCCCAAATGACAGTATTAATTATTAAATTTGATGATACCCCTAATGGCAGTATCAAGCACAACGGTACGCCTAGATGTTCAATGATGCTTATGTTTTCTCTTTTGACCTAATTTTGTAGGAAATGATAAAATAAAGGCAATTGAGGTAAGGAAATAAGAGAAAAGAGCACAATTGGAGGAAGGTAGGATTTGGATGCACTATCATGAAAGAACCTAAAAGAGAAGTTATATATATATATAAATCAAGATAAAGCAATGAAGGAACAAGAAATATGAGTACTCTGTATATATGAAATACTGGTAGTATTTCTTGGTTTCCCCCCATGTGCTTCATTAACTCATCTCATGTTCATGCTTTCTAAGCAAAAATACATGTACACCATATTTACTAATTCATATTGTATTTTTTCCAAATTTTTGGATCTATATCACATGACCCTTTTTTCTCTATATTTGATATATTTTAGATCAAATGGAGCATCGAGAGACAGCTGTTAGGCTTTTGACTTCGTTTTCATTATATTCAATCCATTATAGTTCTTTTGCTAGATTTAGTTAGCTCATTACATTTTAATCAAAGGATTAAAGATCACTCAGTGTTTGCGTTGCTGCAATATCCTAGGTTATTTCTTTTCTTTGTTTCGTTCAATTATTTAGCACTTTTCACTTAGCTTAATGAAATTCTCATTCTTTGTTTATTCAATTGAGTTTTATGATTATGTGTAGTTTAGTTCAACCATTGTTACTTTGTTCACATATTAATTATTTTCATTTTTATTTTATGTGATAGGGGTGATGGTGGGCATTGTCAAAGGATAATGTTTCATACTAGAAGACAAGGGAAAATGGAAAAGGAAAGAGAAGATCTGTTGGAGGAAGAAAAGGGAAAGAAAGGAAAAGGGGAAAGAGGAAAAATAAAAGGAGAGAATGATAGATTTTGTTTTATTATTATTATTATAAGATTAATATAATTTAGGTTAGGATATTAGGAAAGTTTAATCATCGATAAATCAAGATTAGGTTAAAATTCTAGGGTTATAGAGTTAGGGTAAGGTGGAAATATTAATTTTCTGATATTAGGATTGAGTTACAAAGTAAATCACTCAGGATTAGGTTAAACTAAAATTTAGGGTATTACAATAAATGAACATCTGATTATCAATCTTTACTTTATCTTATCAAGACATCTTATTATTTAAGTGAGTAAACTAACTGGAGGATCACTTGAAAAATCAAAATCCAAAGACCTACCACCAACCATAGGAGGATTAGATATAACACCAAGTCCATCCCAAAGGACAAAGTCCAAAAAAGATAACAAAAGTTCGAAGACCTACTACCTTGGTTATCCCCTCTGTAAGTACGCACACCTCCTAATAGAGTCTGGAGAAGCTTATAGAGTAGAAAAGGAGCCTTAATTAGATACAACCGGCAAATAAAACAAATAATATCCATAATAGAAAAGGAAATATTATTGTCAATCCCTAACTTTAGGAGGCCAACCTTGAAAGAATCAAAGCTCACTTATTTCACTTAAAGTATTAATGTCTTATTAAGGTGATTATATGATGCACACACAAAGTAATTATTCTTCATTATATTTCTTTCTTTTATTATCCACTTTTTAAACATGGAAACTTTCCTAGATAGGAAACTCTCTAAAAAAATGTAACTTTTTCAAAAATATAAAGATCCAACTAGAATAATTAGCTTTCAAAATTTAACTCAAATATTTAACCAAAATATTAAAGCCTCACGTATATTAAAATATCATGCTTGATTAACCCAGGTCAAACATTAATATTTAGTATTAACATAACCACCAAAACTCAAGTATGAGTCAAAAATCAACATAACACTCTAAAATATTAATTTTGTACGTTCTACTAATTTTTTCATATCCAAATAATCCTTATTATGGCCCCATTTGTTTTCCATACATAACTCAAAATAAATATATAAAAAAACAATAATTGTTATGAACACTATACTTCTAGGGCTTCAATTTCATATATAGTATGATGGGTAAATTCTTATTATTGAATCATGTGTGATTTTTATAAAATAGTGCAAAGTTGCAGCCAAATCAAATCTATCATGAATTTAACATAAAATGATTCATTCATAGATTAATCATATTACATATCATGATGCATAAAATATAGTTATTAGAAGGTATAAAATTATAAAATAAATAAAAATCCATACTTTATAGACATCATACTTCACACATATATAATATATGTACATAAGTTTAATAATAAAATCATTATATATAGAATATAAGGTCTTCAATCATAAATAATGATCCTATGGCACCAAAATAACTTCATAAGTTGATGATCTTGAAACAATAATTATTTTTTGAACTCAAACAAAGAAGAATAACAAGAAGTAGATTATGAATCTATAATCTTAAAGATGGTTTAATATTTTGATTAATAAATTGAAAGTTCTTATGAATTGGTTGAAGATATGAACAAAATTAATTGGGGATATAGAACATAATCCATGAAATAGGAGAAATAAAAAAGTCAATTTGGATATTATGGCTTTGTATGGGCTTATATGGGCTTTTAGGAGTGAAAGATATAATAAAATCGTACAAGTAAGATATCATCAACACTAATCAATATTTTTTACCACATTCTGTTTATATATTGGATAAATGAAAGGAAAAAGGTTGTAAATATTGAATTTAGCTTTCCAAAGAAAAATAATTGTCCATTTGCGGTATCATACGAAAATGTTATGGTTAAATTCTTGAATAATGGTTTGTTTATCCATGAATTTGGAGAAATGAGATAAAGAAAGATATGTTATATAATATCATTTAAGATAATTAGTAGATACTAATTATAAGTAATAAAGAATAAATAAAAACATAATAATTTATCATATATTAAAAAAAATGTGTTTCTCTCCAAAATATATTAACTAACTACAAAAATAATGTAAGATTTAATCTTATGAATATATAAATAAACTTCCGAATCAATAAATTAATATCACTAACTAAATAATTAACATATTTTATTTTAAATAAAAATAATATAGCACACCCCACATCACTCATATGGTAGTCATCTTATTATTTTAATAACTTACTCTCTCTTTTCCTCAAAAATTGTATGTTTATGAAATTCTCATTTTGCCATTTAACTATTTCATACAAAATAAGGGTTTAAAATAGCCTTTTAAATTGTAGAAAAATTCCAACCACTAATATGACTATCTTTAAAATATTTTCAACACATTATCACATGAAAATAACTATTTTCCAAAAATAGTATTTTTCTTCTTAAAGCTTTTAAAACTAAAAATAGAGTTTTTCATTAACACTAAAATTAATTAAATAGTATAAGTATAATATAATTTAAATTCTAAAAAATGAGGTATTAAATACTCATAAAAATTTAAACAAAAATCACCAAAAGAGTAAAATAGAAGGCTTAAAATTATAGGGTATTACAAGTTTTTTTCATATTTGTATTTTGTTGGTTAAATTAGCTACTGGTTCCTAATTTTTGCTGCTTAATTATCTTCTTTCTCTTATTGTTTTGGTTGGCTAAATCCCTCCATTATTCATGCTCTATTAGTCCCGCATTTAGCCTTCACTTTTTCCTTTGGTTTCCTTCGCATTCTTCCTCTTCTTTTACTCAAAAATCAAGTAATGTTGATACTACTGTGTTGTTGGTTCAATAGCTCATTTCCCTTTTCCCTTTCTCTTGTCTTGTTCTTCTATTCCTAAATTACTTTATTTTAACCATTTATCCTAAGTGTATATTGGGAGTTAAACTTTACCAAAAAATCTTTGCCTTAAAGTTGGATATTGGCAAGACAATGGTCATTCTCCTTTCTCACCCTTTTCTTTCAACTTTTCATCTTTGTTAATAACTTGTATTGAGCTTTCTTCATTTAATTTTGTGAAAGTGATCAAGAAGGACTCTAAGTGGTTGTGCATAATTGATTTATAGTCCACTTGCTTTGGAGCATATACCTTAGATAATAAATTCTACTATTTAGAAATAGAAAATATATGCGCTGAGTGTTGCTGATAATTTTTTGAGCATGTTAGCACTTTTAGATTAAGAAAGCATGATAATATGTTTTAGGTGTTAAGCATGTCACCATGTAAATTCCATTTTTTATGTGAAAAATGCTTCGTATGGTTTAACATGAAAGCATGTGATTATATGTTTTTTTTTTTAAAAAAATTGAGCATGATAAAATAATATGCTTAGGTTATTTTCTATTCTTTTGAAGTATGATTTCATATTTATAATCATGTTTAAAGGCTTAAGTTTAATTAATTATCTTGTAATTACATAAACACCAACATTCTATACTATAATAAATAATGAAAGGACAAAAAAACTTGTCTTAAGATTGTTGAAAGTATAGTATTAATTATGTAGCATAGAAAATGATAAAATGTTTAAAATAATATGTTGATAAAATAAACAACAACAACAATAATAATAGATATATTAATATGATAAGTGTACCTTATTAGTCTGAACAATAGTAGAAGCCGAAAGCGGAATACTAAAATAATTTATCTGACCTCATCAAATCTACGATATATCTTTAAGATATATTTGGTTCCTCATAAGGTCATGAATAATTTATTCCTAAGGTATAATAAATTTTTATTCATACCATAAATAACAATTTGATCTAACATAAATTTAACAAACTCAATATTATGCTAATTCTTTGGTAAGAGGTAATTAAGAATGGGATAGGCTTGAAATATTGTAATTTTTCCGAATGAAATTTCGGCCAACGATGAGGGGCCCTACTTAAATAGATTTATGCATGCTTAAAATCCACATTCTTTTGTCAAACGACGGGTCCCATTGCTCGGGAGATGCGTGGGTTTGGAAATATTGTAATTCCTCGGCAAATCGGCCCGCACGGGCTTATCTCAATGGTTGAGGTGCACGTAGTTGGGACAAGTAACCCAGGTTCGATACTCGTGACCGTAGTGTGGGAGTTTCAACCCTTCAATGTGGGGGGTGGCTCCTTGTGGGCACTACAGGGCGGGCACTGCGTCTTTAACCATTAAGTTATCGTGATTTACCTCCTCCAAGAGCTGTCAGGCCGGCGGTTGGGGCCCTGGGGGCGAGGGTATTTTCACCTTTTGGGACAGGCATGCATGCTGAAAACTGGAAAATGACAAAAGTTTTTCCTTTCCTTATCTCTGCTCTCGATGCCCGTCAATCGTCTCAAGACTCTCAACTGTTGTCGCTGCCATTTTTTCGTCTTAATTATTTATTTTAGTATTATCTTTACCTCTTATCACAATTAATGATAAAATATTTTAAAATAATATAAAAATAAAATAAATATTAACAAAAACAAATACAATCCTAGTACATCATCGTTTGGTAAATTAATTAAGTCGATTCTCAAGTGTTGAAGAACGATGTATCTGAATGCCCTTTCTACCTGTATGTTTGTAACGTTTAAATTTAGAAAAAATATTTTAAAGTCCAGTAAAATTATTTAAAGTTGTACAAGTTATTTGGTATTTGGTCCATTTTTTTTATATCAAATTTACATGTATATATAAAAAATATTATTTATACATTTGTATATAATTAGAAATATATATTAATATAATTATATGTACATAATATTTTATACTTTGAATCAAATGCTTTAAAAATATATTAATTTTTATCTTATTAATTCTACTCAAATAGACCTCAAACAAAATTTTCTTTAAACTTTCTTATAATACAAATATCTTGTTATCATATCCGAATATAACACATGCATATGGGACATCACATGTAGCCAAGGATCGTATTGAAATTTTAGACGATGTAGACTAGACAGCTGGTGAATTGGACCATTGAATTCGATACAATCAATGAAGACGCTCCTTGACAATGTCACTCAACTATATCCTAAACATGTTGCTCAATGCCACTGGGGATATCGACCATCATCATCTCCAAGCATAGCCGCATAGGTTCCATGACAATGTATATGTTTAATCGAACCAAATACTAAAATATTCATTTATGTTTATTAAATATTAAAATAATCATTATAACTAAAAATTAATTAAAATAATCTATCCGTTAGTCATCAATTAATGACATTTTTTGTTAATAGTATTTTAATAAAAACTCCATAAACACGCCTAATAGATAGACATATTCTAATATTTTTATGTGAGAAAAAAGCTAAATGACTCGGCATGTTTATATAGAATTTTTATTTTTGCTTTCTTAATTTATATATCATGTCCCATCATTTGTACACCATACCCTATTATTTATATACCATACTCCATCAATACTGCATTATCTGTACACTATATGTAACACTCCAATTTTTAGGATAGGAAAATTTCGTTTGAAGAGTTAGGCTCACAAGTTAAAATAATAAAAATGGAGAGTGTTACTGCCACACTTCGTACAAATCTGGTTTCCTCTACCATTCTCATACCAAGCGTTAATGTTAAAATCATCACCCCACTTAAATTAATAACATAATTATAAGAAATAGAATTTAGAGAACAACAAATAAGTATCGTGCTAAATAAAAATAGCATCGACAATTACAAAACTCAAAGAAAGAGAATCCAAATACAACCGAAATCAAGTTAACGAAAAGGACACCAAATAGTTCTAAGCTTTCAACCCAAACTACCAACTTTTAACTAAAATTGGAAGTTGACATGCAAAAATCACTACCCATTTAATAGGTAGGAACTCACAAAAGTAACATTTTAGTACAACAGTACTGAGCAACCCTTCATACAGAACTAACATTAAAATTTTGCATGAAACCGATATAAGGCATACAACAAAACATGGTACAAGAAATTTAAATGTACGTAGGAGGATTGAAATACAATAATCATTCATATAACCAAATAACATCAAGACCATATACTATTCATATTCGTTCATCTGGAATAAACTAAAACTTACTAATTGAACATCAAATAAATGCTCTTTGGAGTATAATTAGAAATAACATCAACCCAAAACTAAGACAACAACAACATATCACATATTTCACTATCAATGCCAATAAATCTCATACATCATAGGTTAGGTCACAGGTACAAGACCAATAAAGTCCACAACATCGCAAGTAGGCACAAAGGCTGCCATTGAAATACAGGTAAGCACGAAGGCTCTTACTGAACCATAGGCAAGCATGAAGGCTAATACTAAACCATAGGGAGGCACGAAGGCTACTACCGAACCACATATAGGCACAAAGGCTGCTACCGAACCACAAGTAGGTATAGAGGCTAATAATGACTAAATCTAATAATCCATCAATTATTTCCATTTTTATTTACTCGAGTGGAGATCAATCAACCTAGAGAAATTAAGGTACTCCAGTCATATCGAGACATTAAGGTACTCTAGTCTTATCGGTGCCCAAGGAAATATAGTATCCTACCGACTATCAACCCAAGGACGTAAATGTATCCTAGTCACACTGGTATGAATTTAATATAGTATCTTACCGACAAGGACACCTAATCCATAATTGTATATACCTCCTATCAGTCCGCACAGCTAAATAGAATAAGATATAGGGCATGACTAGGGAACTAAGGCACACCAGCAAAAATCTATAATCAATAGTGGGCTAAACCACATCTTTAGGATAGCGACCCCTAAATAGCCACTATTCTTGATCTTAAGGTATTTCACTTTAAATATTATTATATTATTAAGGTGACAACAAAATCACAATCAATCACATATATCTAATTTCCATACTTTAACCATTTGTACTCATTTTTCATTTATTCAATATACCTATAAACAAGATCATTACCAAGGTTAATTGTAGAAATGTACTAAGGTCATCCTAGGATCAATTATCCACATTTGGGCGCATTAGGCAAGAAATGACCAAAATACCCCTGATATTAAAATTACCACATTATCATCCTTTTTATATAAAAAAAAATAATAAATCCATTTCATTTATTAAATTGTCATGAAAAGGCTAAAAAATGATAATTAAATTAATTTATCATATACACCAAATGACCAGTTTGCCCATATTCAAGATTTGACACATAAACCCTACCATTTGCATCTAATACATCCATGATAATATAATCTCATGCTCAAAAATATATATAGCACTTTAGACATGATTGTTAGGATAAATATCATAACATACCCAAAATGACCAAATTGCCCTTAAGGCACACATCCATAATTATTATTCTATAAATATTTCTAAGCATGTTCAACCTATTGTTTTCCACATCCATGTCATACATAATAATAAAAGGATCATTTTTTTTTTCATACTTTCATACCCAAATTATTTTACATAAGATAACATACTTTTTTTTTACCGATTATCCCAATAACAATAATAAACACATAATTATAGAATAACAAATCATACTTAATATATTTTATACACAAAAACCCTAATGTGTTATCATGTGATGCATAAAATTTAAGGAGAGTATAAAAGTGATGTAGGAGCATCCCAATCTTCCCAAACTAAAGATAATCTACTTATTAATTTTTTTTAAATTGAAGACTTCAAAACTCTTTTCATATGGGTCAATAAATAGCTAGATTATCTAACAGCCATGCAAACTCTATCACCCCACATAAGAATGGCTCCATAATAGCTACTGCATAGCTCACCCAAACACCCACCTTACAAAAGTCACCCACATCACCACCTTTACCAACCTCTATACACCACCTATCTCAGCCGAATCAAGACCTGCATGGTTCTCCAACATTCGTGCAGGAATTAAGGGCATTGGAAAGATCATTATGGGTAGATCAAGGCCCTCCAAAACAGGCTTAAATTGAGGACAAGTAATCATCCTACTAGGCAGACTTTCTAACAGCCATCAATTGAGTCGGCTATCTTTTTTATTTACCTTATTTAGCTAAGCTTACTTAAAGTGTGTTTATTAACCTTCCTAATGTGTAATCTATGTATCCTACACTATGTCATAGGGTGTAATTTCAATCAACTAGTGATGGGAGGCTATAGTTGTTTTTGACACACAATAAACTCTAGCTAATTGAGGTTGAGTAATATTACCTAACCTTTGTAGCCTTAAACTATAAGTGAGGTTGTACTAATACTAACTACATGGTTAGCATTTTGTTGTAACTTGGATCGACGACCCCCCTAGTTACAAAGGATTATAAATCTACAAGAAAGGTAGATTATCTTGGATAAAAAATCTACCTTATGTTCTACACTCTCAAGTTTGGGAAGTGTTTGAGTTGTTGCAAAAATATTGCACCATTTATGCTAAGGGTTGTAACCCTAGTTGGTTGATGCAAGTACTTGGGTTTATAGGTCTTAAAACCAAGTTTTACTTCCTAAATCTTCCTCATCTTCATTCTACATTTTCAATTTTTGTTGAAGTAAACCCCACCTTCAACACCAATGCTTAGCTTAATGCCACTTGTTTAGCATTATGCATCAAAAAGTTACCTATTTTCTAACAAAAATGCAAATTAGCAATATCCTATTAAAAATTACAAGGCCCTACTATTCAAACTCTCATACCTAAAAATAATACCATAATTACTGAATTAATATTGAAAAAATAAAATAATAATTATAATGTTAAAATATTTATTTTTAAAAATTACCAAAACACTAATACAATTAATCATAGGTACCAAATTTTTTTTAGCAAAAATCTTCTTATGCTGCATGCATATCGTGAGCCATACACACGAAGGGGGTTGTCGACTGGCTATGGTGGAAGAGTGAGATAGGGGTGGTGAAGATGGTGGTTGTGGGTGGCATAGCTAGTGGTGTCCGGCATTGGGGTGGTGCTGCTGTAAGGTGGTGATGGTGGAGGGGCCATTTGGTGTGGCGGTAAATAGTGTAAAAGAGAGGTGGAGGCTAGTGGAAGTGAAGGGAGGTGATGGTTGAGAAAGGCTGGGCAAAACATAAAGGGAGGAGTTACGGTAGAGGATGGATCAAGAGGGATGGTGAGGTTGTGGTAAAGGAAGTGCAGGAGATGGTATTGTGGAGGGAAGGAGCCAAAGTGCAAAGGGGTAGCAATAGTGGTTTCTACTATTGCCTAGGGGTGTGCAATTGAAGGGGTGTCGAAGGTGGTGCAATAATTCTAGCTGAAGGTAGGAGGGTATGGAACAACAGAAATATCTAAAGGGGAGGAAAAGAAGAAGTAAGCCATTACAAGGGAGAAGAGAGAAAAAGAATAAAAGGAAAAGAAGGAGAAGAGAGAGGGCAGAGATGGTGATGGTTGTGGTGGTGCTGGCAATATGCGTTGTTGATGGTGCAAGGGGTGATGCACGGGAGGTGATGGTGGTTTATGCAAAACCAAACAAAGTCGGGAAGGGGTAGGGGAGAGAAGAGGAGGAGGAGGAGGAGAAGAAGAAGATTTGGCGATGGTGGAGGGTGGTTTTGCTGGGATTTCTCAAATGAAAAAGGAGGGTAGGGAAGGATTTTTGCTGGTGGGTTGTGTATGCAGGGGAGAAGTGGTGTTTTGGTTCAGTATGAGAGGATGGTGGAGATGTAGGAACAGGTTAGGATGGAAAAGCCAAACAGATTTGAGAGAGAAGGGACAAGTTGGGTTTCAATCAAAGAAAATAGAAAGGGAAGGAGGGTTTGTTTGGTTGAGGAGGTGTAGAGGCGTATGTGTGTGTATGTATACATGCACGCCGATGGGGGAAATGGAGTGGTGAGGTGATAGAGTAATGGGTTTGACAAAGAGGAGTATGAGCAGCTTAGTGAGGTAAGGAGGGATATAAGGAGAGTGACTGGGGGAGAAAAATGGGGGCATGCAAGGTAAATTGGGAGGGGTAAAATGGTAGGATAGGATAAAGATATTTTATTTTAGTTTTAGATTTAGCTTGAATACGTTAGGGCACTTGGTAGAAAAATATATTAGGAAAAATAATTAGGTTTAGGATATTTTTAACATGAAGAAAAAAGATAATAATCAGGAAACATATTTAGAAACTTATTTTGGTTACAGGTCAAAGGTTAACAATAAAATAATTAAACTAAGGTTTAATGATTTTTTTCATAAAAAGGTTAAACACTTAAAAGCAAAGGTTATAAAATTTTGGGGTGTTACACCATACCCCATTATGTGTACGTCATGCCCCATCATTTCTATACCACATCATGGTGTACAAATGATAGGGCATGGTGTATAAAAGATGAGGTATGATGTACAAATAATAGGATATGATGTACAAATGATGGGACATAGTGTAGCAATGATGGGGTATAGTATACAAATGATAGGGCATGGTGTATAAATGATTGGGTACAGTATTTAAATGACGGAGTGTGGTGTAAAAATGATAGGGTATGGTATACAAATAATATGGTATAGTGTAGAAATGATGGGACATAGTGTAGAAATGATGGGACATATTGTATAAATGAAAGGGGTATGATGTACAAATGATAGGGCATGGTATTCAAATGATGGGTTATAGTTTAGAAATGATCGGGTATGATGTACAAATAATTGGGGTATGGTATAGAAATGATGGGATATAGTGTAGAAATGATGGATTATAGTGCATAAATAATGGGGCATAGTGTTCAAATGATGGGACAAGTTTAGAAATGATGGGGTATAGTGTTCAAATAATGGGATATGGTGTAAAAAAAATTGGGTATGGTGCACAAATGATGGGGCATGGTGTAGAAATAATGGGTCATACTGTATAAATGATGGGGGTATGGTGTTCAAATAATGGGATATGGTGTTCAAATTAAGAAAGTGAAATGAACATCCTATAGAAATACACCTAGTCATTTGACATTTTTCTCACATGAAAATAATAAAACATGCTTATCTATTAGGTGTGTTTATGGAGCTTTTATTGAAACACGTCTAATGATTAAGAGTGTTTACTCTAAATAAAAAATGGTGTTACTTTAAAGCTAATGGATGGGTTATTTTGATTATTTTTTAGTTATAATAGCTAGTTTAGTATTTGATAAACATAAATTGACCATTTTGGTATTTGATTCATGTTTAATCTACCACATTTGGTACCTATCTCCATGCGTGTGTCAAATAAAGAAGCAATATGTGTGCTTTATGATTCGGCTCTTCTACGGATATTATATCATCTCTCTCGTATCATCTATGATTCTTTTCATTTTCGAGAGAAGTTTGAAGTACAGTGATTCGATGTTAATCTATGTCGTTGTCAAGCTAAAACAAATTGAAAAATAATAAACTTGGCTCTCACCATTTTTACGTATGTAATTCAATACATTTTACTACATTGTTATCCCCCCCCTTTTACCAGGTGTACTAGTGAAGGAGGGAAGAAGAAGAGGAGGGGAAATATTGATGCATTTGATGGGATCTATTAGTCTTTGCAAAAGTAAAATTGTTGTAGCTCCTAGGAACTCAAATAATGCCTACCAAGTATTCTAATTAAATATTAGTAATTTTTTTTGTGTGTGCATACAATATCTGAAAGCTTATAGCCAGGCTCCGACGAATCTAAATTAGAGCGAGAAAGAACCATGAGGACATCAAAACACAAACACACTCTCTTTATGTTTAAGACAAACTAGTATTGTGTGGGTGTGATGCATGGATGCTAAATAAAAATTGAGTAATGCATAAGGCATTAAATAATCATTATTTTTAGTGTGTCTTGATATGATTATACTAATAATAATTTATCTTTTAAATTGATGACGATGTTTTAAATGCCAAATCAAAAATCTATCTAATGGATCTCTCTATACGCACTCTAATTGGTTCGATTGATCCAACCATATTTTGATCAAAAAATTAATTTAATTTAAAAAGCTATCCGGTATAATCCTAATATGACCTCATTTGATTTCGATTGAACTAGTCTAACATGGTCACCTGATTCCTCGACCTTGAATTTCATTTTTCAAAATTAAAACGATAATGTTTAAAGTGTATTAGGTTAGCCGGTCTAATCAAATTTTTTCAATCCAATCTAGTCGGTATTCATATTTCAAAACTAGATAATTTTGTATTGGTTGACCTCCTAGTACTCATTCGTATTGGTTGGATTGACCCTAATTGATGAGTGGTGTTGAAAGAGAGAAGTTGACGCCCTTAGATTTTTTTTAAAAAAATAATGAACTATACAATTACTTTTATCAAGAATCTCAACAAGTGTTTGATAGTCTCTAGTATCCCCAAAATAACTAATATATACTATATAGAAATAATTTTTTTATTCTAAATTTGTCGTAAAATTATTATTCAATATATTTAGACATTTTAAAGGGAATAACATTACAAAAAGTACAATATATTTAGACTATTCAATAAAATACATTATTATCATTATTGTTATTGTAGTATCAAAGTAGAGTGTGTGACTTCTTAGCAATCTATATAGCATTTTCATTGTGCAATTTAGGAATTTGTTATTTGCTATTAATGAAAATGCCGGTTATTAATCTTGAAAATATATCATTTATAAGTCAATTTTGTGGATAGATATATTAGATTGAATTTATTATCATAATTAGTTGTCTATTGGGACTCTAATATACAGAAAATGGGTGGAAACATTTCTGTCGGAAATTTTGAAGAAAAATTTGGTTTTGTATATACCACATCTGTTTGTAAAAGAAAGTTCTTTTAGTAAATTACATATTATTTTACAAGATAATAAATTTACCCCTCACATTACAACTATACCCTTAATGCATATAAGAAGGAAAAAATAAGGATAGAAATGATAAGCACACATTGAATTTTCTAAAAAAGAAACTTTCTTTTTAAATAAAAAATAATTAAAAAGGATTTCTTATAGAAACAAAGAGAGTATATGAATACATTTTTAAAGGTTATCACTTCCAAATTAATACATACATTTCTAACTCATCTAAAACACATATGCACTTAATAATTCTCATAAAACCTTCTAGATATCAAGTTTATTGTGCATAGTACGTAATTCGTAGTAGCATGTAAATTAGAGCACAACATATCCCCTTATATGAAGGACAATCACTTTACACTTTTAGCCTATCAGTTGCCTTTTTCTTTTTTTATCCCATAGAGGACTCAATTAATTAACTTATAAGTTTAATATGAGCCTCAAAGGGAAAGCTAGAGCTTGAAGTTGAGCTTAGGTCATTAGGTGATTGTTAAACAAAAATAAGGTAGGAAAAATGTATATAAAGCAATTGTAACGTGCGTTCATGCACAAGTCCATTATATTTCATGTGAAATCAAAAAGGTATAAAATCAACACCGAATGTATAATTAAAACTTTAAAATACATTATATAGATTTCAACTCACATATCTCCAACCATTGATTAGATTAAGTATACCTAAAAGCAACAACATAATGATCATAAATCAAATTGATTGGGTCTACTCCCTCCTTCCTTTAACACGATGGTCTGTGTTTTTTGAAGAAGAATGATAATAGTGAAATCTTGATTGTTCTCCTTCTTGAATTGCTAGAATTCAAATAGAGATTATAAGCCTATTTGTCTCTCTACTTCAATGTAATACCCCACTTTTTAGGGTATTTAATGTGTGTTAATCTATCCATTTGATTGTGGCCTAAGTGTGTTAATTGTGATTTAGAGGTGTGTTTATGGTTGGTATGGTTTTGGTTGAGCTTGGATTGGATTTTGGAAGATAATTGATTTTATCATAAATTTGTTTGACTGTTGGAGGTACTGCCCGACTGGTTTGTTCCTTAAATTTGAGCTTTGAAACCCAACCAACTGATCGATTGGTTTGGGGTACCACTTGACTAGTTAGTGCGTGGGCGCGCGCACACGCTCGCGCGCGTGTGTGTGTGTGAGAGAGAGAGAGAATAAGGAAACATGTGTGTGGCCGTATATAAAGGGAAAATGAGGAAAGAATTGAGTATAATTGATTTGAATGTAATTTTAAGTGTTTAATGGAAAAGTTCCATATTGAGTTTTAAAAAGCACTTATTTGTTCGAAATTACAATACTTAAGATCTTTGTTGTGCTCAGTCAAGTTTTGCAACAATTTATTCTTATTCTCTCTTATGCTCCTCTCTATATGTACATTCTTATATATATTGAATGTAATACCTCCATTTTTCACTACTAAAAAAATTTGTTTTGAAAACTTTGATAAAGTAGAAATACAAGACAAGCGTATGAAAAAATGGTGTTTCTGTTGCATCTAATGCAAGATAGGCACCTTAAAGCCTGCCTCCACATTAGATACAAGGTTAAGTAACCAACAAACAAAATATAAATGAAAACTAAAGTGTACAAGATTATACTTAAAAGTACGAAAGTCAAGGTGTACAACCCAAGGCCACGTAAGCATTAAAAAATTATACAAAGGTACACCAGAGGAAAACACAAAACAAAGGAAGTCCACAAGGGAGGATGCCTTTTCCATTCAAGGACTAGAAAAGAATGTCTTTGAGAATTTCTACTCTCAACAACCTAACTATGCGAAAAAGAGGATGGACCACTTACTAGCCGTCCTCAAAAAATCTGCACTAGACCTCCTACTCATGGGATTGAGTAGGAGATTGCAATAACAACTCCATCAGTATACATACATACTAAGCAAAACAATCAACAATTATCATGTAGGTTATAATACAAGCAATACCTGCACAACATGCTTGTGGTACAATATACCAAAATGTACATGCAATACTTCTACTACGTCATTCACATATTAGCACAATGTGTCATATAAGACATATTTGGATCCACTAAAAATGTTTAATCATAATCATACCAGCATATGAGGACATAAATATTATATTATACATATTTTATTATTAAGGAAACATGGATCACTTAGATTATCCACACAACAATGTCTAGAGTATAGCTTGAAGGGTAATGTAAAATTACAGATACATATATGACTTTTAAACCATAGATTCTTACAGTAGGTGGATCATGATTATAGTAAAATATATCATGCAATAATTTACGGAAGCATTATCGAAATATATCATAATAGAATGATGCGTTCAAGGGAAATGTACACCATGTTTGCATGCACAATAATAGGTATGCCACATTATACATTCATAGGAACACATGATTGACAGAAGGCTTAAGGAGGGTAAACATGAGGTTACATAACATATTCATCACTTAGTGAGGTGTGAGCTATTAAATACTTATAGGGAAAACAATTATCATGCTAGTAGAATAACCATATCAAGATCAAGCATGGAATAAGATAAGGGCGATTAATACCTCTTTCGGTTTCATTTTAGTTATTATTTTGTGTTATGTGAATATATAACTCCTTTATAAAATTATTGAGAAATAGAAGGGATTATTCCCCATGGTCTCTCATGAAAATGGTTAGGAATATCTTAGGAACAGATTAGCATAGGTTGGTAAGGTTTTATTTTATTGTAAAGGATTTTTTTAAATAATCAAACTCGAAAATATGACCAACTCAACAAGCCAGTCGATGGGTTTGGGTCTACTAGTCGGTTGTTCCTACACCAGTCGATCAATTTTTCCCCAACTAGTCGATCAGTTTAGTTGAGAAACCAAAATTTGCTGAAATAACAAACCAGTCGATCGATTTAGGGAACCAGTCAATCGGTTTACCTACAAAACTCAATAAACTCTAATTTTCAACATAATTTTCAAATGACACTTTGTCCTAAACCAAATCATAACATTAAATCAAAATCAAAGGCCCAAAATTGGTATAATTTCTCATTCAACCATTTTTGCAAAAATGTGGGGTATTACACTTGTTGAATCTTATTTGGAGATTCATAATTTTCTTTAAATCTTGGTTGAATTATGCTTGAAGATTCACATTGTAATCCTTAATCTTCAACCCATCGAACCACACTTCCTTCTAGACCTTCTTTTTCTCTCTTAGACTAAGAAGATCCACATCACGTTTTAGGTTGATGTATGTCAAATTAAAATTCTTCTTGTTAGGATGCCATTTTCCTATATAAGAGCTAGGGTTTTTCTCATCTTAATAGGGATGATCGGTTGTTTTTTTATATTTCCCTTAGATTTCACTCTAACATATAGTTAATTTCCATTTTTTTAATCCTTCTAATATATGGTAGGAGCATGACATCATTTTTGAAGTGCAAGTCCTTTATTTCAAAATAAACTAAAATGCATAAAATTATAAAAGAAAAGTAAAATTCTTATATTTTCTCCAAAAACTAAAATACCTAATATTTTTTCTACATAGCTATTAATATTTCTAAAAGACTATAACTTGTATATTTGTGTTCTAATATTGTAGCCGTGAATCTTTTCAATTAAAATAAACTTTGAATATTAATTTATGTCTTCATTGGGAACTTATTAAATTCGTCAACAATAAATAATCTCAAATATGTA
Source organism: Tamarix austromongolica (assembly GCA_039764185.1). NCBI lineage: Eukaryota > Viridiplantae > Streptophyta > Magnoliopsida > Caryophyllales > Tamaricaceae > Tamarix > Tamarix austromongolica. The sequence continues at coordinate 81,498,299 of CM077809.1, read as the reverse complement.
TGTTTTTTAATAACTAATGTAATATAAATATCATTTCAATAAGTTTATTCTTGTATGTTTAAAGATATAAAGAGAAATATCAATTATTTCAGATTATATACAATCAAGAGAAAAGTCAATAAGATTGCCCACTATATATACAAAAAAAAGGAAAAAGAAAATATTGATAGAATTTAATAATAGCTCTGAAAAAATTACATGCTACTTCATTAAGATAATGCTAGCAATATTTGGATTCCGTCTAATTCGATAGGATATCAATACGGGTGCAATTGTGGTCTTATAGGATAGCCACACATTCATTTGTTTCTATTGACTAAGAAAAATTAAATTGGACGAAGTATGTGTGACTTAGGAAATACGCCTTTATATATATGGACAATTTCTATGTTAATTATCTGGTTATTCTAATTCAATCCATTAAAAATCTAGAATGCCTAAAATTTCTACACATAGGGGTTCACTTTAAATTAAATATATTAAATCCAAATACTTTGTACTTGAATATGATTACTTTTGTACGAGCTTAACTTATGTAACAACCTGTACTTTATATCGTTCACATATAAGTCTAACGTTTGTGATAATAACCCAACAAATAGTTTATTATTATCAAATTACCATTTCAATATTACCCATAAAAAAGTTTACATTACTAGAAAAGTTTGCACATGTCAATTTATCTCTAATTCTTTCCAAGAATGTTATCAACAATATTGCTACAATTTTAGGATGTCACATTTATACTATGGTCTTCGAGGCATTATCCTGCGGATTATTGACCACACCACCGGAACATGCAACATGTTTTTTGTGACATCAATTATTAGAGGACCCATACAAAAGACTGAACGAGCAATCAATTTAACCACAGCCTCATATATTGTCGACCGGCTTACCCTTTAGGCCTCTATACAAACTATATCATCTAATAATCCTATATTAGGAATCACTACTATAGATACTAATTGAAGATGGGTCTCAAAGGAAGGCTGGAGGCCGAAGTTGAGCTCAGGTCATCAGGTGATCTGTTCCACGAAATGTTCGGCAGCAAGCCTCACCATGTTTCCATGGCATCCCCACAACACGTTCAGGGGTGTGAGCTCCACCAAGGCGAATTCAGCAAACCTGGATCTGTTATTTGTTGGAAGTACACCATTGGTACGTAATTATGGCAAAATTATGCCATGCCTCCAAAATACGGTGCTAGTGTATAACATCATTAAAGATCGATATAATATATACACACATAAAACTAATTATATGATAGTGAATTTCAATCCAATCATGGATTCGGTATCAATTTTAGTTGCATGTACTTTTATTGTGCCCATGAAATTATTTTCAGACAAGATGGTTGCATACAAATTATTTTTTTCTCTGAGATTTGATTTGATAGTATCTTTCAATTAATCTAACTATCAATGTGAAATTTTTTTCTTTCAGCTTTGATTTAATTTGACAGTTATCTTTATATTTAGATTTATTTGAAGCTATTTATCAAAAATAGTAATTTAAAATAACTATTTATTTTAGAAAAGTGGTATAGGATTTCATATCAAACATGTTTTTATGGATGTGGGAAAAATTAGACAAAAAAGAAAAATAACAATAAAATTTGTGTGATTTAATAATGATATGTCAATTAATTTGGGAGATATTACAAAATACATCAGTACATACGCAACTTATAAAATACTCCCAGAAAATCTAAACACATCTAGTTAATGGACTTGGCATAGAAAGACCCAAGAATACTTAATGCTTTATGAATCAGGTACCTTCTTCTTTTAATTCTGTGGTGTTTCAATTTTGAAACTCTTTTTGGTTTTTGATAATATTTGTTATTTATAATAAGACTGATCCTCTGCTTTGTAAGGCTTATGCATGTTATAAGTTAGGATCAATTCCACTTTGATTTATTTATATTTGGCATAATATTTTGAAATTAATTTGTGTTTCAACTAATCTAACTTAGGTATCTTCATATTTTTAAATTATTATAATTTAGGTACCTTTTAAAATAAATAAAGTTAGAATATATATGCTAAGTTTGCTCTAATTAAGGTGATTTTTCATAATAAATATATAAAATTCCAAAATTTATAAAAAATAAATTAAAAAATTAAAAATATATATATAAAAATAGAAATATTATAAAATTAACAACAAAAATTATTTAACTATATTAACCTAAATTAGAAAAAAGTTATAAAATTTCCCAAAAATTCTAAGGATCTAAAAAAAATATAATAAATACCAAAATTTATATAAAAAAAATATGTAAAAAAATTAAATTATAAAAAACATGAAAATATTGTGGAAAAAATATAAAATTTGGGAAAAATTATAAAAGGCATAAAATGTGAAAAATGAAACATAAAAGCACTAAACATTAAGGTGGGGTTTCCTTAACAAAAAATTTTTATGTATTTTGTTTTCATTTTTATATTATTTTTTTAGATGATATATATTTTAAGTATTGGATATTTTTGATAAGTTTAGGATATTTAATAATATTCAAAAAATATAATTTTTAAAAATAGTTAAAAATGAAAATGTATTTAAAAGATGAAAAAAAATATAAAAAATTTGAAATTAGTAAAAATTAATGCACGCTTACCTTAAGAACAAATATTTTTCACAAATTATTCTTTATTTTTTTTAGCAAATTTTCAGATTTTAAGTTTTTCATTTTTAAAAACATTTTGGGTAATGTTTTTTTAATAATTTGAGGAATTTGTTAATAATTTTCTTATGTGTAACAAATTCATTTATTCTTGTACATTATTTTAGTTTTATAGTTTTTTGTTAATTTTTACTTTTGTTTTCTTAGATTTTCATAATTCTTATGATTTTCATAATCTTTTCATATTTTATAGAGTTTATAGTATTTATTATTAAATTTTCACAATTTGTGGAAATTGTATATGGATTTTATAATCTTTTTGTAGTTATAGATATTTTTTCATAAATTATGTATTTTTCACATTTCTTTAAAAAAAATATATATATATATATATATATATATATATATATGTATGTATGTATGTATGTATATGTATATGTATATGGCATATTTAGTGAGTATTATTTTTTACTCTAAAAACTTAAAACCATTCTAATTTCATATTATGCTTACAGTAGTTTGTACCACATAATGCATGTAGTGTAATTTTCTAAATTAAAATATAAACATCTAATATTTATAAAAATGTCATCATATATATTTTTTCTAACACTAAACAACTATAGGTTTTTGATAGACTTAGCGTAATTTACTCCACCCATTGGAGATAATTTCTACCACTTAGGGCTTGTTTGGTATAGGGTAATAGGGGTGGAAAAATTTTCCCTCTATTTTGTATCTTTTATAGTAAGCATCTAATAATAATAACTACATTTTTAATAGAATACCCATTTGAGATGAAATTAAGATCTAAAATGGGTATTTGTTAGAATAAAAATATTTAATTTTAAATAAATTATACAAAATATATAAGATATGGGAGTAATTTTTCCACCCCTATTACCCCCATACCAAATGAGCACTTAGTACAGATATTTTTTTGACTTAAAATATAAATACCTAATATTTATAAAAATAATATTTTTTTCTAACACCCAAATAATATAATTTTCTAAGAGAATTATAGTAATTTATTTCACTTACTAAGAGTACTTTTTACCTCTTATATTAAATAGTTTTCAAAATCAAAATATAAATACAAAATATTATAAAAATATTACTGTTTTTTTTTTCTAGCATTCAACTACTATGTTGAAGCTATTTATAATAGTTTTTTCTACTTACTAGTAATATCTATTACCACCTATCGTAAATAGTTTCTTCAACATATAATAATAGTTCTCAATCCCCTGATTAAAAAAGTTAGTTTTCATAGATATTTTCTATATATATATATACACATTTCGTTATTCTCTCTGGAAAATATGTACAGACGGAAAAGCGTACGTCGATAAAGCTCGTATTGAAACCGTGGATGAAGTAAACAAGACTGTTGCTTATAAGGCTATAGAAGGCGACCTTATGAATGATTACGCGGAATTTTTTGTTACCGTCAAGGTCACTCCTAAGGCCGGAGCATTAGACGTGGTAAAGTGGACCGTCAACTTTGATACAATCCGTGAAGACGCCCCTTACCCAGCATATTTCCTCAACATGTTACTCAATGTCACCAGGGATATCGAGAATCACCATCTCCAAGAGTAGGTGCCATGGCAGTGTGTGTATACATGTTTATATATAATCTTCTATCGTTGGTGCCTAGCTCCAGCCTCCATGTGTGCTGCGTTAAATAAAGAAGCAAGATGCGTGGTTTATGTATTCGTCCTGCTATGGGTTTAAATTAAGATCTACTCTTGTGTATGATATGTATGAATCTTTTTATTTTTGAGTGACGTTTAAGGTATGAATGGTTTGATGTCATGATGAAGCTTATATAAATTGAAAATAAGAGATTTTTGCAGCAATGTTAACCTCATTGGGAGGAGTTTTTCCAATTCTTACATTATGTACATACAAGTACCTTTTAAGATGTACTCGGACCCATTTTTTTTAATATAATTTTATAAATTTTACATAGTTATATGGGAGCATTTAATAATTGTATAAATTTTATTTAGGTACATGGAGTTTTTTTTAATAAATTTTTAGATGTTTGCATAAAAAAATAGGGCTACTTTTATAATTATTTTATAGATACGAGTACTTTTTATAAATTTTATAACTTGTTTTATTATTAACATGATCAATAAGTATGATGAGCACAAGATAAATTTTATAATTTTTATTTATAGACACATGATTATTTTTTATAATTATATAACTTTTAATATAGCAATATGTCGTAAAACTATGTATTATACCATGAAAATGAAAGTTTTGTTTTGATGAAATTAAGTGTATTATGAAATTGGAAGTTTTGTCTATTATAAAGTTAGTGAAATAAATTATATGGTGAATCAAAGTGTTTTATCTGCTGAACATGACCGTTTGTCATAATGAACTAAATCTTTAATATTATGAACCTCCACTTCTTTTTCCCTTTGGTTTATAGACTTGTTTTTTTTTTCTTTCTCTTTTATGAGCATATTACTAGACTTCAATGAAAATTTAAAATTTCTCTAGGATTTTGATTTTCAATTAATCAAGTTCGGTTTATAGTATGTGTATACTAATATTAGAAAAAATATATTATAACATGAAAATTATTGTTAAATTAATCTAAAATTTATCCCAAAACTAGGTACTTGAATTTAAGAATATTTTTTAAAGAATTGAAGTTGGTCACGATGTCAACTTTAGTGAAATTCCAAAAATTCTTTTAAAATTCAGATTTCCGTTTTATCAAATTTGATTTGTTGTATGCGTGTAGTAGTATTAGGAAAAATATTATGACATGAAATTGATCTAAATATTATAACATATATATAGTTTTCTTTGAGCACCTATATTTAGTTTTTATAATAAAACATACGAATATTCTTTACTAAGTATAACTAAATTCTTTGTTAAACTTGTATATTTTATTGCTTGAACCTATCAAGTTCTTTCCTCTGGTTCTATGGACATAGCATCGATTGACGAATAATTAATATGTTCAATTTTGAGAATATAGGCATTCACTTACTTGGGTTTTCTACTACTAATTACCTGAAAAGATTGATTGGTACATACTCAATTTCAAATATAAAAATAGGTTTCGGATCTAGTTGTGAAATTAAAACTTTGCTTTTGTTCTTTTTTTTTTGCGAGCGCGTGTGTGTGTTTGAGCTATGTTTGCCTTCACGACCACATTCCCATCGCCTCCTTATCTTTATCACATCCTCTCCCCATTCATTTCGATTGTTTGTGGAATGGAATAAATCCAAAGCATGATCAATAGAACAAGACGGGATATAACACCTCCAAATTTACTACTTAAAAAATTCGTTTTGTGGAAGAGTTAGTTACAAAAATAATGAGTGTTACAGCCATACCTAACATAAGTCTGTCATCCTCTACCATCCTTATACTAAGTACTAAGGTTAAATAATACTTCACTTAAATTAATAACAACCATAAAACAACAACATAGATTTCAATACAGAATAACACTATCCTGATAGCCCTATTTAGAACATAATAAAACCTACCAACCAAGCATATTAGATAAATACAAAATATAATAAACAAAATACAATAATCATATCAGATAAAAAATTATCACCAATCCACATACTAATCATACTCGTTTATTTAGAACATAATGAAACCTACCAACTAAGCATATAAGGGATGCTATATGAAGTAATTATTAGAATCAATATCAACACAATAAGCATAAAAATCACAATATATTTCATATATCAATATCAAACCAATAATATCTGTAATACCACAGCTAGAGCTCAACAGCTACTACCAACCAATCTAATAACCATTTCAATTTGCCATTAATCATTATTGTTTTTTATTTACTTGAGGGATACTATAATAACCTGGAGACATAAAAGTATACCAATCATACTAACACACAAGGCATCACAGTACCTTCCTAGCCATCCAACCTAGAGGTATAAAATCACTCTGGTCATACTAGTGCACAAGGCAATACAATACTCTTCCAATCTAGGACACATAATCCTTAAGTATTGATAACCCCTATAGAGCCCATAAGTTTCCTATAGAGTAGACTAGGGCCTTACTACGGCATAATGGCACACCGGCTAACTAAAAATATCTCGTCTCTAGTGTAGTTAACTCTAGAGAACAACCATTCCTAAACTTGAAGTCTTCCTCTTTAAGTATTAATATCTTAAGAAGATGATCACAAAATATCATATATTGCACAATAATTCTAATTTCATAATTCTATTTTTTCTTTTATATTCAATTATTCAAGTCAACCTTAAGGTCAATAGTCCAAGTGAGAGTCAAAGTCAATACCAAAATCAACCTATCAATACAATAAGGACATCCTATGTCCAATTATTTATATTAGGTGCATTATGTTAAAAGTGACCAAAATACTTCTGAGTCCATAATTACCATATTATCATCCATTTTAAATAATTATTTTATTTTATTTATTAATTTATCATGAAAAAGCTAAAATATAATAATTATATTACATAACATGTAAATAAATTACCAGCCACACCAAATGGCCATTTTACCCTTGTACATGATTTATTACGTAAAAATCCTAACATGCATTTCTAGGATATCAAGTCATATATTCTCATGCTCAACAATAAATAACATATATCAGGCATGCTTATCGAAATAATTATCATAATATGCTTAAATGATCAAATTTTCCCTTAGGGCACACAATTGTAATAATTGTGTTCAAAATGTGCTTAAGTATGCTTAATCTATCATATTAAACATACATGACACATATAATTTATTTCTGGCATAAAACCCATTTTAACATATTTTACACATAAAAACTTACACAAGTTAGCATGCTTCATTTTACCAAATTTTGTACTATCATTATTAAGCAAATGATTACAATGTAATGAACATACTTAATACAACTTGTACATCAAAAACCCTAATATACTATTATGTGATAAGTCATATTTTAGTAGAGTGTAGGAATTACCTAATTTTCAGGAAGAAAAAAACACAAATTTTAGGAAACCTACTAAAAATTTATTAGGCTCTATTAATTAAATATTTATACCTAAAAATAATACCACATTAACCATATTAATATTTAATAAATAAAATAATAATTTTATTAAAATAATTATTAAATAGAAAATTATCAAAAGTGCCACTAACGTTGAAAATAGGTAAAAATATATTTTACACCTTACATTGCATGAGTAGCGTGAGTTGGAAAAATGTAGGAAGCTTCAGGGGGATGGTTAGTTGATGAAGGGTCAAAGTGGAGGTGCTAGATGGTGGTGGAGATGGAGGCAATGGAGGTGGGATGTGGCTCAATTGTGTAGGGAGGAAGTGGTGGCGCCAAACGATGTTGCAAGGAGGAAGAGGTTGGTGGGGCTGGGGCAGATTGATGGGGCTAGGATTGGGTTGCGGTAGTGGATAACACTATAGCAAGGAGAGAAATGGTCGTGGGAGCTGGTTCTAGGCAGGGGGCTACGGTGATGAGGGAGTCAAAGGTGGTTATGCTTTGGCCATGATGGTTATTGGCTTGACACAAAGAAGGCTGACTGGGAGAAGGTGATGGTGATGCAAGGAGGCATGACACAGGGCAGAGAAAGAGGTTGACAAGGTTCGATAGTGTGCTAGTGGTGCGATGGTAGTGTAGTAAGGAAGGAAGGCAAAGTGAGGATGATGTTGCAAGGAGGGATAGATGACTCGATGGGAGGAGGAAATGAAAGAGGAAAATGGGGAGAAAAGGAAAAGGGTGCAAGTATGTGTATATATATGCATGGTTGGCGGATGAACGGAAGGGAAAACCGGCGGGAAAAGGTTGAGTTTAAGCATGAAGGGAAGGCAAGGATTGATGTGGTAGAGTTGATAGTGCAGGTTGTTGGGGCAAGGAGCTGCAGGGATTGCAAGGGAAAAGGAGGGGTGGAGACATAGGCGCAGGATGTAGTGACTGTTTGGCAAGGAAATGGAAAGGCATGCGAAGGGGAGGCAAGGGTTGGCTTGGTTAGAAGAGAGAAGAAGAGAAATCGTGCAAAGGGGTGATGTAGGGGAAACATAGAGGTTGGGGTGTCCTTAGACTATCAAATGGGCGAGGGAGAAGCATATAATTAAATATCGGTCCCAATACACAACATCGGCCAATATTTATAGAGTTTTGGGTTAGCCAATACGTGAAGTTGACAATACGTGACAGATTTAGAATTTCACGTATGTATTGGTGATATATCAGTTATCAGTTGATATTTACTGATATTTTCTAATATATGCTAATATTTATTGTGAAAAAGAAAATTACACTACGATAACCGTGACATATAAAATATCGTTCGCGACACTCTGATACCACACACTGCGATTGTACCCGCAATCGTGACTGCAACCGCGATTTTATTGCTTGGGGAGAAAGAGAAGAAAATAAAAGGGGAAAGAAAAAAGGAAAAGAAAAGATCTAATGAATGGGCTTGGTGCGTTAGCTAGGGGAAAGAAAAGGAAAAGGAAGAGATCGGTTGGGCTGAGGCGCATGCTAGGAAGGAGAAAAGAAAAAAAAAAGAAGGAAAATGGAAAGAGAGAGAGAGAGAGAGAGAGAGAGAGAGAGAGAGAGTGTGTGTGTGTATGTGTGAAAGAAAAAAAAATTGAGGAAAGAAAGAAAAAAAAGAAAAAAATTAACGTTAGAATAAAAAGTAGGTTTAGATTTAAGATTAGAGTAATATTAATTTATTCAAGTTTAGGGTGAATTTAAATAAATATATATATAAAATAATTAAAATAAATTTATTTAATAATTTATCTAGATTTGTAGGTCAAATGTTAATCAAAATAATTAAAATAAAATTTAAAGGTTTGGTTAAAATATAAATCAATTGGGATTAAGATTAGATAACATTTTGGAGTATTACACGGGTGACAGTAAAAGAACAAAAAATATGATACGAAATTGTAATTAAAAATAAGATATGGAAAGGGGAGGAGAAAGGGAAAAGGATGAAAATGATGAGGGTGAGGTTAAAAGTTAACACAAGTTGATTTATAACTTTTACTCCTTTATTTTTTATAATTGAGAAAATAAGCACCTGAAGCACTTTGTAGTTATTTTGCTAAATTGTGGTTTGAGTTATTTTTATAAATTGTGGGGATATAAAAATAGGTTGTGCAATTGCTAGATTATAAATTGTGGTGATTTGTGCATATTACATCACATATTAAAATTATAGTAGTTTGTAAGAACTTAAATACCTAGCAATTTATATAAAGGTTTGCAATATTTTTTTAGACCATGTAGTATCTGAAAACTTAATTATAGGCCAGATTAATCTTGACTAGAGTTCAAAAGGAGATTTTAGTAAAAATTCTCCCCTAAATTTTAACATATTAAAAATATTAGATATTAAAACTCTAAACCTTTGATTGAGGTGAGACAACCCCTTAAGATTTCTAGAAAATATCTCTCACTTATACGCATCTTAGTGTGATTTAATTAAAATACCAAGATTTGTCGCTTGAGATTCAACAAAAGCATATTTCAAGATATAAAGGTTCTAAATTTGTTTCTATAGAGGTACAAGTGATTTTGGATTTTCTGTAAAGGCATAAATTTTTACCTTTTGTTTTTAATAAAGCATAATGTTTTAAAATCTTTAAATTTTAGGCAATATTAATTTTTTATTTCTTAATGAAAATAAAGTATAAAATTTTATGCCCTACTGAGAAAAAAAGTCTAAACATTTATGCCTTAGTTTTTTCATTTTTAAAACATTTATAAATTAATGGAAATAAAATCTAAATATTTTTGATTTTAAGAAAAATTCAAAAATATCTTTACTTTTATGAAAACAACCTCAAAACACACTACAAAATACATAATGAAAAAGAGCAATAATTTAGTATCTAAAGGGGCAATTAAAGAGTTTCCTCAGTATAATTAATCTAATAGGAAAATATATATTTTTTCATCTTTGATCTTTAGAATAAGGGCAATAAATATAATTTGCCTTTTTAATTTTAATAAATAGGACATAATTAGTATATTTTCTTAATTAACCTCATTAAACAAGGCAAAATATATACATTTCCCTTTATAATTTTGGCCATATTCATCCATTTACCACTTCATTCTAGCACCTAGTCAATTCTATGGATGTGGATTGCTTAGTAACTAAAATGACTAGTTGCTTGTTTGGACATATTCGTCCATTTACCACTCTATTCTGACACATTATTATTATTATTATTATTATTATTATTATTATTATTATTATTATTATTATTATTATTATTATTATTATTATTATTATTATATATAATGTAATTCTATATTTTATTTACTCCTTAGTATTTTTAATGAATATCTACTAATTATCTTAAATGATAGTATTTGACTTATCTTTTTCTATCTTATTTGTGCAAATTTATAGATAAAGAGTCCAACATTCAATAACTTTTCCATAACTTTTTCTTTAGATAACAAAATTGAGCAATTCTTTTTGCATTGGAAATCTAAAATCAATATCTACAACTTTTTTCAACTTATTTTTTCCAATATATAAACGAAAATTAGTGATAAAAAAATATCAACCAGTGTTGGTGATATTTTACTTATACATTTTTGTTATATGTTTCTATTCTAAAAGTCCATATAAGCTCATACCAAACGTACATTTTTCTTTTCTTTATTTTCCCTATTGTTCCATGGATTATGTTCTATATCTCCCATTAATATTTTCCACAACTTCAACCAATTTAGTAAGACCTTTGATTGATTCATCAAATCATTAATCATCTTCAAGATTATACATTCAAGATTCAATCTTTCTTCTTTTTCTTCTTCTCCATTTGAGTTCAAAAAATATTATTCTCTCAATATCATCAACTCCTTAAGTTATTTTTTTTTTCATATGATCATTCTTTATGCTTAAAGGCCTTATATTATGTATATAAGGATTTTACATTTGGTAATACTATTTATAAAGCCTATATATGTATAAGTCTTATATGTTTGTGGAATATGATTTTTTATAAATTATGGATTTTTATTTATAATATAAATCTACACCTTCTTATGAGTATATTTATGCACCATGATATATAATGTGATTATTTTAAAATGTATGATTTTATGTTAAATTCGTAGTAATTTCGATTTGGCTGCAACTTTGCACTATTTTTCAAAAATCATATTGATTTCAATTGTAAGAGTTTATCCATCATATTATATATCAAATTGATGCCTCATAAGTATAATTTTCATAAAAATTATCTGTGTTGAATTTTGAGTTATGTACTGAGAAGAGATAGGGTTATGGCAATGGTTGGTCGAATCTAAAAAATTAATATAACTTACTAAATTAAATTTTTAGCATGTTATGTAGGTTTCGACTAATGCTTGAGTTTTTGTTTTTATGGTAACACTACTTTGAAAACACGCAATCTCTCTATTGATGTTTGTGTGTGTATGTAATTAATTATATACTTTTTTAATCTATTTAAAATTGTGATTTATATTAATATAGGTATTTATATAGGAGTTTTATAAACTTATTCGAAGCATATAATGATTATATGTTTATGTGTGTTGTTTAGTAATTATATGAAAATTGTGGTCTTATTTGATTTTATGTCCTATTGGTGTCATATAAAATTGTGGTTTATGCTATTTTACAATCATATTATATATTTATGAGCTTTGATGGCTTATTTAGTTTTGATTTGTGATATTGGTTCAAGGGTGATCTGAGTGAACTACCATTTTCTCTACAAAGTTGTATTTTGGAGATTTATATTTTTGAAAAATACTATATATGGAAATATATTTTGTTTTGAAATTGTTAGTTATGCAAGAGTTATTATAGTGCGTTATTATTTTTGGAAGGTGCCAAATATGGAGGGTACCTAAGATTGGAAAGGTGGATTTTTAAGGAGTGTATAAGAATGTGTATATATGTTTGTGTGTCGTAATTGCATTATATGATCATCTTGATTACTACACTAAAACTTAAAGTAAAAGACTTTAGTTGGGTTTAAGGTCCTTTGGGGTGACCTCTTGAAATTTAGTTGTGTTGGCTATCTATATTAGGATAGCTACAATTGTATATATTCCATTTTTTATTTGGTTATACTAGTTATATATATTGGGTTAGCTATATTTTATACATTCCACTTTGGTTTGTTTCAAATTTACTATATCTAGGATTGCAATCTTAGTAGGGGGTGTGCACACTTAAGGTTTGAGACTGTTGGTAATCCTCATTGGCTTGGTCCAATAGGAAGACCTAGGTGTGACAGTTGGCGCCTCTGTAGTTTTGGTTTGATTTAGTTTGATTGGTTATTTGGCTCAAGCCCTTGGTTGAGTTGCGATCCTCTAACTTACTGTTTATCAAGTGACCTTCTCAACAAGTTAGTTTTCCATACTCAAAATATTCAAACTAATATTTTGTGTTGTGTGGCGGCATAAGGTGAGGAATAAAAAAAAGGTTATTGGTACATTGTGTAATATGATTGTTTTACATATTATCCTTATATGACGTATATCTATGCATATGTATATGAATATTCTCCTCTCTTGTACTTATGTGTTATTTAGTTGTTTCTCTAGCTAACATGTTACATATTTTAAATGGGAATGCGATGATCCATGATATACATTGTAAGTAGATAACTTAATGTAGATTGAATATGAAATATTCAGTATGTGGATGACATGCATGGTTAGAAAGAGTGAGAGTGGTGGTCATTTTTAGATGTCTATTTTTCTCCATTGATTTTAATTAAATACTTTCGTGATTTTTAGTTTTAATTGACATTTTCATTTTGTCATTTCATTCGGCTTTGATTTTTATTAAGTTTACTAGAAATTGTAATTTCTACTAACTTGAGTCAATAATAATGTTTGATGCATTATCTTATTTTAACTAGTGTAAGAAGAATATTAATGACTATTTACACTAGTTGTGACGGTAATACCCGAATCATAATTGTCTTTCAAATATTTTCTCTTATTTTTCTAACGGATTGGTTTTGAAAAAAAGGGGTGTTACACTATCTCTCTTGATTCCTTGGCCAATGAAGCTTGGAAATGACATCAATGTCTTCTTAGAACTCCTTATTGATGAACTCTAAGCATTTTGGGAAGTTGGGTTGCAAACTTATGATTCGTATAATTGCCAAAACTTCAACATGAAGGTGGTGTTAATGTGGATGATTAATGATTATCCTACATATGCTAGTTTATCGAGTTGGATCACTAGTAGGAAACTTTCATGCCCTTTGTGCCATAAGGACGCTTGCTATGTGCAGCTAAAGCATGGATGTAAGCAATTCATTCTAGATCATTGCAAATTTTTAGACTCTGGTCATAGGTGGAGAAATGATAAGAAATCCTTTAATGAAGAAAGGGAGAGGATATCACCTCTGATTCCTCTTTTAGGAGATGAAATACTTGAGACATTCTATGGAATCCCCGATGTAAAGTTTGGGAAGGAGGAGACACTAAAAAGAAAGTAGGGTAAAAGGTACATGGTTTATCAATGGAAAAAGAAGAGTATTTTCTTTAGATTCCCTTAAAGGAGTAAACTTTTGATCCACCACAACTTAAATGGCATGCATATTGAGAAGAAAATATGTGATAATATACTAGGAACAATACTTGACTATCCTAGAAAGACAAAAGATAACCCGAATGCTTGGTTAGACCTAAAGGAGTTGATTATGCATATATTTCATACTAGTGTTTAGCCACTTTTTTCTAACTATATTATCCATTTAATTTCCCATTGAATGCACAAGTGCCTACTAGCTCCCCCAAATAAACCCCATTATACTTGCTCTAAAAGTCAACTTTGCTTAAGGATAGAAAGAAGAGAAACCCCTACCCAAGGGTCTCAAAATGTTGCATGTCCTTGAAATACATCCTTCAATCCTCAAAACAATCAGATAAAGATCTTCCTAAGAAAGATGAAGTCAGGTTGTATCAATTGTAGGTCCTAAACTAGAATTGTGAGCCTAATTACATAGCAATTAAGATTACAAAAAAAAAAGGATGTTACACTCAACTTCAAAAAGATCAATTTGATCTTTTTTTCATCACGTGATTTTGCTTGTAAATATTGGCAGCTAGGATTATTGGTCCTTCTTATGGTAATTATTGTCGGTTGTAAATATACGGTGAAGTTGAATACTTCAAGCATTGATAATTGTGTTATTTGGTAGTTTTTGTAGTTTGGATGTGATCCCAAACATTGAAGCTTGTATATTTGTAAACAATAGATATATGCAATGGCCAGAATGAATTTATTACCAGATCTTTGAACATACATACATACATATATATATAATCGACAATAGTGGTGGGTGTTAGAAGACCAACCTAAAATACTAGTTCCAAATGACAAGATACAACAAAGTGCCATGGCGATTTAATATACACCGTAGTAGCTAATTTCGTAGAGACAAATATAATTAGTGTATCCTCGTTTTTTCCGACATTTAATGTCGAATTTTCAATCAATCGCCTACTAAAATCAATATATGATGGCGTTTACTTCACAGTGGAAGGTTTTCCGGCATTGGCTATGATGGTGAATGAAAAATGTTGTCAAATGGCCTTTTTGCTGCAGTAAAAAGGTTGTTTTGGACCGTTGTCCGGTTGCTTATTTTTCTGCTATCAATCCCATTATGCTTGCTCCAAAAGTCATCTTTGCTTAATGATAGGAAGAAGAGAAACCCATACTCAAGGGTCTCAAAATGTTGCACGTCTTTCAAATACACCCTTCAATCCTCAAAATAACCGATCTTCTTTGATTTTCCTGACAAGGATGACGACGACTCAGCAGCTGGCTGTATCAATTGTCGGTCCCTGACTAGATTTCTTCTTCTTCTTCTTTTCTTTCTCTAGGCATTTATGTATATGCACATAATAGGTATCTATAGATGCTGCTGTACTCTGGACATATTCCATACGGTGTTATATAAGTAAGGAAAATGAATATACCGCGCGCTTTCAAGGAATTGCAGGGGAAATCTCAAACTAAGTCAGATAGCCGCTTTCTGAATACATCTCGATCTGAGAAATGTCGAGGAATTTGTCCATCCCGCTAGCAATCAGAAACCTGAGATCAATCCCATATGAACCGGGATATATACATTCAATCACCCGATCGATCAAAAGCCGCTTTCTGAATATGCAATTCTTATTTTCGTGAGGTCATTGGAGAAGCTAGAGAAATACATACTTGTCTTTAAAGACTCTGGTCATGGATTGACAACCACCAGGAACTGAGGACTGCATGTTCACTGCAATGTTTGGGTTATGTATGCTTTGTCTCATGTGTATCCAACCCTGTTCTCCATGTTCCTTATCTAAGACTTTAACTCTGCATTATATATATATATATATATATATATATAAATAGAGAGAGAGAGAGAGAGAGAGAGTTAATTATGTGTAAGCTAAGCAAGAGAGTTTGCATCTGGCAAATGTATATACCTGTACATGTGAGCATCAACAGCTGCAGGATTGTCGTTCAAGTCGACTAAGCAACCCTCACCAATCCAACAATCTCCACATGAATCAAGCTCCCACCCTTCTATCCGACCTTCCTATTTATGTATACGTGCGTTTGTGTGTGCAGGAACCATTCAATTAGTAATGATTTCAGCAAGCCATATATAAAAGTCATAGTACATACATACGTACATGTATACCTCAACGTAGGCTCGAAATGCTTCTATGGCTTCAACTGCTTTAGCTTTAGCAAGCCTCGGCTCAGTAATAACATTCATTCTTAACTCTGCAGATTCTAGTGGAAATTCAAGGTCTTTAATTAGGCTTCCAATCCCTTCACTCGATCCAGAAAGCTTCATTCTCACCATCTCAATGATGATTTTCACAACCATGTAAGCTCCTGCAACATGCATTAATTAAAGCTACCACGATGTTAGGTAGAATTTTTAATTATAATGTTCCACATGAAAAATTAGTTTAAGTTTTGCCAGCAAACTAAAATAAATATTTACTTATAAGGCTTCAGTAATTAAATGGCTACCAACCATCATCCAGGAAATAATTCTCCTTAAGAGCACCATGACCAGAAGTCTCCATCATAAGATGAGTTTCAATACCATCTTCATTGAGCCGAATCCCTTTATCAATAACATTCCTATAACCAACCCTATACAGACAATGCCGTCCGCCTCTCCCATTAATGAACTTTGTTAGAGCAATACTGGTACGAGCATCCGTAACGATCGTCGTCCCAGGGTGTTCTCGGAGGACAACAGCTGACATTAGAGCGATGAGCTTATCACCATTGATGATATTGCCTCGATCGTCGACCACCCCGCTCCTGTCCACGTCGGTATCGAAGACGATGCCGAGGTCGGCCTTGTTTTCTAGCACCGCTTTCGTCGTGACGGACATGGCGGTTTTGTCTTCGGGATTAGGTATGTGGTTTGGGAACATACCGTCTGGGTTAAGGTGCAGTGAGCCGAATGTGTCTGCACCCAGTTTGTCCAATACGTCCCATGTAAAGAAACCACCCGATCCGTTTCCAGCATTTACAATGATCTGAAACAGATATGTACATAAAAGATCATGTGATTTAATTATATATATTTATGCAGCGAGGTACTACTATGTCTCTATGCTTGTTAATAATTAGCTTAAGATATATCAAATCAGGTTATTGGAGTAGCTAGTTTTAGTCCATGATATATATTATCTGCAGCAGCAAAATGAGAGGATTAATGAAATTAAGACTGTACTGTAGTCCATGTGCATTGAATATTCACGTGTGTGGTACTTGTGATGTTTGGGCTTGCCTGTATGAATATGGATCTATATATATGTTGCATGAACCGAGGCCCAGATCATGCATGACAGGTCTCAGCTGATGGATGTATCTTAGTCTTGTCGAGTGCTGAAATTTGGGTGGCCCAAATGTAACATCATCTACAGTTTGTATTCCTCAAACTTTGGACACAGGCCTCCCAATTTGGGTGAACCACAATATTTAAGAAACAAGATGGAATCATGTAATTCCAAGGTGTTTTCCCCCCTCCGGTAAACATCAAATAATGAGCAGTTGTTGCATGAACCCGTGATCATGGTAAGCTCTACTCATGTCAATATAGGATTTATAGTAAAATTTATAGTATTTATATGAGATGACTTACTATAAACCCGGGTCATACAAGAATTTGACCTAAACAACGATGCAGGTGTATGCAAACAAAACTATGTACACTTGTTGACTTACCATAAGCTCGGTGCATGCCCACCCCTAAAGATGAGCAGCAGCAACTGAACTCCGGTATTACCGAAGTTGAGGCTAATGCAATGTGTCAATAAGAAGAAAAAAAACGGGATACTAGTAGCTGCATATATATATATAACAGTAATTTCTAAGCAGAACAAAAGAGGAAGTGATTAATTAACCTGAAAGCCTTGCAGAGGAGTGTCGTAATGCAGCGGATGATTTACTCTTTCCTTAATGATATCTCGGAGATGCTTTGAATACGCACTCATGAAATCAACCTGGGTCGGAGTATTAGACAGAACAGTCGATACTTTCGCTTGTCTATTAGCATACTTCCTGGCAGCTTTGTCACATATTTCTTCTACCTCAGGGGATGTCAGTCCCCCTCTCTTAGTGAAGAATTTTAGACCGTTCCTTGTGTATGGTAAGTGAGAAGCTGTCATCTGCAGCATGCACGCACATATCAAATACTATATATATAAATTAAGGCTTTTGGGACTGTACTACCGATTAAGTTTTTTCTTTATCTATCTATATATATATATACATATTATCAGAAGTTACCATAATGGACGCATCGTATTGAAACGGAGGTATAACTGTGCTCATAAAACAAGCCGGAGTAGTAGCAAGTCCCATATCAAAAACCATGCAACCAGCACGACCAAGACCAGAAAAAACGGCAGCACTCAACAAGGCACCAGATTTCCTCGGATCTCTTCCTAACGATACCTTTACATCTTCCACAGGCAGACTGTCTTTCTCAAGCTGTTTTATAAGCCATTCTCCAAAGCTCTCAGCAATTGCTTCCATAGCTGGTGGCGTAAGATCAACTGATCTACCTTTTTCGCCTGCTAATGCGATTCCCCGAACATCCGATCCATTTTGAAGGCGTTTAATCTTGTCTATTTCGTCGTCTACTAGTAGTTCCAGCTTAGAAGATGACTGTAATCGTCTCGTTCTGATTAGGGGGGGCAATGACCATGGTTGGAAATTTAAAATGGTTTTTGGTGCCGATGGATTTTTCTCTTGGAAGAAAGAATGGGACAGGTGGGTTAATTCTCTGTAATTATTGTTGCCTCTTAGAAATATTGAGGATGTTGAAGAGGAAGCCATTGTTTGATTTCTATTGCTCGAGCAAGTTCTGGCCACGTTGATGTTTCTGTTTTTATCGGGAAGCTCTAACGGCAGGAAAAGACTGTCTAGTTAATTTAGTCAGGGATAACAGATCGATAATTGAGAAGATAAGGCTGGCTCGCTCGCCCCCTCGCCCAGTGAACCATTACCTTACAATTTTTCACGACTCTAATTTATAAAATTATCTTCGAATAAACTTCCAATTCCTATAGGACTAGATTTTCTCTGCTCTATTCGTTTGCTTCATATATGTCATGGAACATGGATGTATTCGTGGCGTGCCTTTTCCACCACGGGTTATCATTTATCTTTGTAGAAACAAACAAATGTTCTATTTACATTTCTTACTGCATTTTGTTGGAGAATGATATCTTTCTTTTTCAATTTTCACTCGATACGGCTATTTTATCTTCTTTATATCAAATGGTTTGCATTTTTAGTTTTCCCTAGTATAGTTAAATGATTGTATATATAATTATGGATGTGTAACTTTTATAATTCTATTTTACAAATACTATATATATTATTCTATTTCCAGAGGGGGGGAAACAACACTATGTCTTGCTAAATAGATAATATAGATTGTCTACTGTAGTTTTTAATTATTGTATCCTAAAATGAGTTGTGTTCGTTCATAATACTGGATTTATAAAGAAAAGATTATAAGAAAGAAAAAATAAATATTTCAAATATAAGTAAAAGTTGATAAAATTCCTTACTATTATAATACAGGAACGGTGATGCAACTTAAAAGATATAGTTTGACTATATAATATTTTCACTTCATCCTTTGCAAGAAAAATATAATTAACCTTTCAAATTAAATACTATTTTATTCTTGTAACTATTATCTTACTCATTCCATGTACAAAATTTCATTTGATTTTAAAAATAATAATATGAATTTCACCATAAACACAATGCTAGCTATTTAATAAGTAAGAGGTGATAAATAAAAATTACAAGACAAATGCATATGTGAAGGAGATACGACCGAATATAACATGATAATGTATTGATAGATAACACTGAATAACAATTCTAATGATTTGATTATCTCATTATAAAAATATATACTCACAATAACATAATATCATACATCCTAACTTGATTTTTTTTAAAATTAAAAAAAATTAATATAAAGAAGTTGTTTATTTATCTGCATATGTGAAAGATAGACAATCAAATATAGCATGATAATATATTGATACATATAGTTGAATAAAATTCTATTGAATTTAACTATCTAATTATAAAATAATATATTTATAATAACATAATATCATAGATCATAAATCAATTAAAAAATTAATAATTTAATGTAAGAAGTTATTTATTTGCTTATATATGGTTAATTACAACAATCAATGAAGAACATAAGTATAATCCTACAAGGATAAATTTTGGGTGAAAATTTTTATGTTCTTGTGTTTTGGTATTTAGTAATAATAATAATAATAATAATAATAATAATAATAATAATAATAATAATAATAATAATAATAATAATAATAATAATAATAATAATAATAAAGATTACCACCTAATTGACTTCGAGCACTCCTACTACTATGCGTGTGCAAAAACTACAATTGTTCATCAAATATGTATGTCTAATGTTCTTCTCATCCAAATATCAAAACTCCAATGTTAAATTATAAAATATAGGGTTCTTTATTTAGTATAGTAATAATTTAGCAATTTTAAATTATGTCAATGCTGATTAATTGAAATATGAAAAAATCAATCACGCTAATTAAATGGCACTTGACATTTCAAGTAAGAGTATAATAAATTATGATGACCAATATATGTTGATTCACGTGCATTGTGAATTGGAGTCTCAAATTCCCAAGAATAATAAATAATATTCTCTAAGGCCTATAATATTTTAACACACACATTAAGAAGTAATAAAATTTAGAAACTTTGATATCTAACTTGACTAATATGCCTTTACATTAATTGTGCTTCTCTAATTAATATTCTAACTTTATTTGTAATTACCAATGACATTAAAGTGACAAAATAGATAATAAAGAATTTAATGCTTTGCAATTTTTTTAATAGACCTTATATTATGAAATAAATTTTAAAAAAGTTATAGGCTTATATTGTGAAACATAGGGATTAATAACCATTAAATGCTCTTATATTGTAGGACTGGTAGTGCCCCTTTGGCAAATATATATATATATATATATATATATATATATATATATATATATATATATATGTATGTATATATATATTCTGATCCATTGAATATGTTATTATATACATAAAGATAAGGATAATATATATAACTCTCTCTTCATGATAGACTCTCCCCACCCTCTCTAGGGTTCCATAAAATCTCTACTCTAATCCCTCTAAGATCTTTTGCATTTCCCTGTTATTGCTTCTTCTTCAGCTTTCTTCAACCTTTCTTGACACTAAAAATCACCCCTAAAATAGGCGAATCAATCCCCACAATGATATGAGTTAATAAATTGTTGAGGTATGTGTACGCTTATCACTCAAAGAACCTTCGATTTGCAATGTGGTGGATAAGGATAAATATGAAAAATTAGATCATACACTAGTAGGGATGTTTGTTAACCAATTGATCCTTTATTGGTAGCGCATCAAGATCCATGATGGCAATGTCATGGAGAGTTAATAAAGACCTTATAATGAACAAACTGGACCCAATTGTGTTTGTCTTTGAATTCACAAAGGCTAGTGAGGTGAGATGAGTCATGGATAATGGTAATTGAAATTTTGGTAATTAATTAATAATTCTTGAACCCACAACACAAGATGTACAAATTTCCATCATAACCTTCTCCATTGCTCAATCATGGATTCACATCTATGGCCTTCCCCTTAATAGAAAATCCCAGAAATATGGTGAGTTCATCAGCAATAAATTAGGATAATTTATTAACTTTTATGAGGAAATGACTACTAGTTAGAGGCGATTAATGAGGATAAGTGTGAAGATTAGGATTAACCAACCACTTGTTCATGACCTGAATATCATAGAGTTTACCAGAAGACAACTAAGGTAAACATAGAATAATTATTCCATACTAGGTACATCGTAGTCATAAAAGACTAAAATTCCCTCAAAACCCTAATTATCTCATTTTTAACAAATTTAATACCAACCTTGATATAATGCAACAAATATCATAAACAAGATAAAAGATATTAAAAATTGCACTTAAAAATGGAATATTAATTCTAAAAATTGTAAAAGACTATTTTCCCCCTATATATATTTTAAGCTTAATAATTACACAAAATTATAAACATGCATATCTAACATACCATAAGTTACATGCTTAATATATATAATAAAACAAGGCATATTTTGGACACACGTTTTAAATATAATAGCATGCCATATGTAAAAAATACATATTTTCCCCTAGGACACACAAAACCTAAGTCATGTGAAACTAACCCTAATCATGGTCAAATACTAGCATATTATATATCAAAATCTAAGTAAACCATGAAATAAACACAATGGGATAGATAACATGGCATGGAAATATTTCAGTTAGATAATTAATCCCTTATTAAGGCCTATACAAAATTAAATGCATAAATAACATGCTTGCACCCATTATCTCATGTATGAAATTGCATACTTAACTATAAATAATTATATACATGATTTCAACATAAAGTAATGGTGACATGAAATAATCAAAATTCATTAAAAAGAAAAAACATATTCAAATTTCGTGATCATGCACATTTTATCAAAAAAGTCACAATTTTCTAAATAAATAAAACCTAACATGATACTAAGCTTTAAAAAAATCTAACATTCTCACATACAATATTTGAGCACCTTAAGAGTAAGTTGGATTTATCTAGATCCAAACTATAACAAAAGAGGAATAGATTCTAAGATTTCAAGGTTGCCTCTTAAGTATCCTTCAAATCACAAAAAAAATAGCATAAGAACATATCACAACAATCAATCATATAATTTCTTAACAAAGTTGAGAAATTCTAAGGAGAAATATTTACCCTTTAAAAAAAGGAGAAGAACATTAGGAAGAGGAAGGTGGCTAATATTCATAATTTTACCATAAATCTAACCTTCTTTTTTTTATTTAAAAATAAATGAAGGAGAGATAGAATAAAATATATAAGAGAAAAATAATAACAATGTGGCAAAAAGGGGAAGGTGGGTTGGAACTAAAAGCCCAATAACAAAGGCCCAAGACTAGAAAAAACTCAAACAAGGTGAAGAGAGAAAAAGGGTAACTAAGGGAAATACAAGAGGAGAAAAAGTCTTAGTGACAATAAAGCAATACAAGATCATATGAGAGGGAGTTTTCCAAAATTCTTCCATGTAGGGAGAATGAAGAAACTTCTTCAACAATTGAACGAATGAGTCGGTGGTTGAGTGTATAAGCGGATAGTAAGGTGCTATGAAAAACTAAAAATCAAGCTAAAAGAGAGGTAAGGGGTGTGTAGGATTGGGAATGGTAGGGATAGGGTGTGTTTCTCACATCATGCATGGGGAAGGGAAGGGAAGAAGATTGAGTACATTAAATGCAACAACAACAAAAAGCATGAAAAAGTACATGTAGAATATGAATAAAATTAAAAAAAATGTTCAAACAAGTCCAAAATTTATGAAAAAACTCACAATCTGATCCAGGGGATGCATGAGGAAATTTTGTCACCCAAAATTATTTTTTATATTTTTAGATTATTTTTAGTGAATGAAAAATCAATAAATAGGAATTAATGAAGAAAATAATCAAAAGGATCCTAAAAAGTACCAAATTTTATGGAATTGTGTAATATGAATTTATGAACCTAAATTTATAAAGATATTGGGCATATAGATTAATTTGGATCCACAAAAAATATAAAACATAATATTGAAATAATTATTGTAGGTTAGTAGACCAATTGGCTCAACCAATTGATCGTTGGTCCCCTAGGCTAAACTCTACTATTAGATGACAAGTCAGTCCCCAGGGTTGGTCAGTCATCATTCTAAAAATTAAAATAATATAATAAATAATGACCTAATATTTTTACACATAATAATACATTTAACTCAAAATATCTTATAATAATTGCTATAAATAATTACACGTAAAATATTAAGTTTATACTTAGAGTTTCAATTAAAGTTAATTAATAACAGGGTATCACAGATGTTCAATGCCATAAAGGATTAATCCAATATATATTTGGATTTTCATCAAATTTTAATAATTGAGGTCAATGATTGAAAGTTAATAGTTGTTGAAAAGTCAACATTTGACCAAGCCAAAAGTTTACCAAATTCAATAATTGGCAATAAGTCAAAAAAAATAAGAAACATTTAAGAGGTCAAATATAATTCCAAAACAACTTAGATAGCCTAATTAACACATAATATGATCAAACTACCCTTAGGGTTATTTGTCTCATTTTAAGTCTATAATGAGGTGTGTATATGTTAAAGGTGATGAAGGGTTTATACTTAACTAATTATTTACTCAAGTTAAAACATTAAATATTAATATTAGATCCTTAAATTCTCAAAAATTTTGAAATGCCCAAAATACCCTCATTATGCTAGCTAACTATTTAAACTCAGAACCCTAAGTCCATTCATCAAGCACCACCCACATAATGCACTCTCAATACTTATCTTAATTTATCCACACATTACACATATTAAGGCCAAAAATCTAGAATTGAATTAAAATAACTAAAATGCTCTTACACACCTATAGATGCCTTTAAAATTTTAAAAAATAAAAAATTACTCTAAAACCCTAACATATTATGCACCAAATATTAACTAAAAGACCTAATAAACACAATGATGCACCTATAAATATATAATAAAAAAGATGAAAAAGATAAATTTGTACTACCCTAATTATGTATTGTAATTAGAATTCATTAATCACTACTTGATATGCTAAACTAATCCATTAAATCATTTCACTTGAAATTCATTTGTTTCTTCTGAATTGTTAGATCACATAAAAACTCATTTGCGTGATAAGACAATTTCACCCGTTAAAATTTACTTGAGATTAAATATAACTATTATAGTTGAGATAAGAAAATATTTTTATATATTTGAGTTCATAAAATTATTCCACACATTCCCATAATTTTCAAGATTCATTTTGTATTTTTTCCTAACAAACCCTCAATTTTTAACATTTCTACCTATTTAATTATCCTAAAATTTGTGAAATGCCTATCCTGACCATATTCTTGTTGGAATGTGACTTTCACATGTAAAATCATATTTCCAAGTCTTTTGTGTATTTACTCAACCAAAAATAATTTCATAATCCAACCACTCAAAAATGTATCTACCTTTTTACAATCTATCTCCCCTTTTTCACTTTTTTATTATTGTTCAAGAATAACCCACTCCCCCATCTGATTCACATTACAATTGAATAAAGGATAAGGTGTTTATTTCAATTAAATAGCCCCTATCACTTGTTTGCTTTATTTAGAAACTTCAACGCACAAAATTGAGCTTCAACCCCTATCCTTAGGCTAATTTTTTTTCAACTTCTAAAAGCTTGTTCTCTTTGATTAGCCATCCTATTCTGTAGGTGATTGTTTTTGTAATGCTTTAATTTCATATTACAACTCCCTATCCTTTACTTATCTAAGATTGAGCCCCTTCACCCTTATTTTTCCCTTAACCTTTAACTCCTAACCAACTGCCACCTACAACAAAGTCAGCTTTTCCATGACTTACAGTAGCTACCAATCCTCAACCTTAATGTTTTTCCTTTTGATTCTTGTTTGGTTTTATTCCTTAAGTCCTATACTTCATCTAGGAACCCATTTTGCCTAGGAAATCATGCCTTTTTCCGCTTCTTTTTTCTTTCTCTCATTTCAACCTTGGTAAGTATTTTTTGAACTTTTGTTGTTGATGCTGCATGTGTTGCAATAGTGTTTTTGTTCCTTTCCTCCCTTTTCTCTCTCATTATTTTATTTCTATTAACCCTCCAATATCTTGATCTCTCATTTCTTGATAGTTGTTGGTATTTTTATGGACATTTCCAAGCCTCTATATACTAGAGTAGTCTTTTCCATTTCACTTCTTTCCTTTCTTATTTCCATGTTTATATTTTTATAATAATACAACTTGTTTTATTAGTATTTTTGTGAAGGTGGACAAGAATCATTGGTGCTGGTTCTAATTTTAGATTTCTTTTTCTAGAAGATCTAGTGTTTGGGTAACTGAACTAACATTTAGAAACAAAATTTTGTATTAGGTGCACTATATGTTACTTTATATATGCTTATCTTCATTTTTATTATGATCATGAAGTAATAATATTGTATGATATGTGTATGTTGTTATCTTATGTTTATGAATATGAAAATTGGATGAGATAATGACTTTTGTGATTTTAACGTGTTTTTTTACCTCTTGAAACTTTAATGAATATACTGTCGCACCAGAGTCGATACAACCATGCATGAGCTGCCATAAAGCACTTTCGAATTGATCAGGTGGCCCTAAAGATCAATACGAGTCCTTTCAACGTGCTTTGTCCTCATTCAAGCACTTCATCAGAATTTTTTTAAAAAAATTTAAAACTTTCTGGGAGGGTCACCTATCCTAAAAATTGTTCTACGGCCAACAAGCTTAACTATGGATTTCATAAGATGGAATCACCAAAAAGATGGTATACCGTATTGATACAAGTAGCCATATCAATCCTTATAACACTCTGCTAAATTTGGGGGTATTAAATATAAAATAGAGTCATAATGAATATACCTAGACCTAAGTATTTTTTCTCTCGACTTTGTTATTTTATGTAGGTTTTGGTTGTTTAAATTTTTATAAGCATTGAATTGTATGTATAATAGGTTATAGAAGCTAGGTTATGAATTTTGGATCATTTGGAGTTGAAATAATTTTTTTTTTTAGTTTTGGATGCATTCAACCTTAGGTATTTTAGGAATTTCATTTTTTTTGTGAGTTTTGAGGATACCATTGCATTATTTTAGCCTTTTATATAAAAGTTGGTATAATATATGTTAGGGTTTTATGTTGTTAAGAGTAAGTTATGAATTATAGAAGTGTAAGCCTTTTCAGCATGAAATATACCTCTCTTAATTACATAATAAGGTAGTTAACTTTAGTGGCTATTTATTCATTTTTTGTATATTTATATAGTTTTATATGATGTTGGCCTCATATGTAAACCTTAAAGTGACATATAAGCTATGGTTAACTTACGGCCAAATGTTGACTTTTGTTGACTGTTGACCCTTATCCTGAATAATTAGAATTAATGAAGATTGAAAAATAATTTAAAAGTGGGCCTTTCATGGCAAAAAAAAACCTGGTCTTGAATGCCTTGCTTATTAAACTAGGTCTTAATGGCATGGTGTTCAGCCTTTGGGCTCTAAATGGTTGGACCTTGATTCTTCTATGAATCAAGTGTATGAATATCATTAGAAATTAATAAAATAAATGGATTATGATTAGTGGAAGTGATTGAGTGTTATTTTATGATTCTTAATTATGTTAAACTAAGCCCTTAATAAAATATTAATCACTTAAAGAGTAAGATCTAGAGTAGGGATTAATAGCGCTTGAGGTAGCCATCTGAGCATTGGTTTTGTATTCGTCTGATATCTTTCTAGTGTTGTTCTCTTTTTGTGATGGTGGGTACCTTATGTGAGGTTTAAGAGGCCATTTTCCACTCTATAGGATTCATGGACCCTATATGAGGTATGCATACTAAATTGATTCAATAACCTATTATTGGAGCTTTTAGCTATGTGTACAAATGGTCCAATTAAACTAGTGATGTTGTACACTTGGTTGAAAAGTTTTAGATGAGGTTTTTTTTAGTATCCATCCTCCAATTAATATAACCTATTAGTCATAATTATGATAAGGATTTATAATAATAAATGAATCTCGTATATCTATATTTTCATAGTTCATTATTTTATGCTTGACAATTGAGTTGCATTCTAAAATATCCCAAAAATTTATAATTTTAAAAATTACAGTTAAATAAGGTTTTATTAGAAAATTTAATTTAATAAATTATTTTTATTAAAATAAAAAAGAAATTAATTAGGGCAAATCAAGAAGAAATTTATAAATATTTTAATTAGGAGACATTTGGGTATTTTGGCTAACTAAGGATTTTATTTTGGAAATTAATTAAATAAATTATTTTATTTAAAATATGAAGGAGAAAATAGTTTCAAACTAATATAAATTTTATAAATAATTTAATTGAAGAAAATTAGGGTGTTTTGCTAATTAAAATGGAATTTATGAAAAGTCTTTCAAAAATCCTAAATTAGCTTAAAAAGGATTTAAATATTATTATTTTTAAAATATCCCAAATATTTTAATTAATTTAAATACCAAACCTAATTATTTTTCTCTTTTCCTTTTTCTTTCTTCCCTTTTCTTTCTTTTTCTTTCTTCTTCTTTTCTTCCTTACCTTCTCCCTGATAAGGCCTGCTTCCCTTGGCCCGATCCTTCCTTTCCTCCTTCCTTCGGCGCGACCCAGCCCACGCAGCCGCCCCTTCTTCCTTCCTTCTGCCCAGCGTCGCATTTTGTGTTTTTTTTCTTGAACGTTGCGTTTTGATCCCGCGTTTTAATGATTGTCGCCCGGTTCGCCCGTCTCCCTCTTCTTTTCTTTCTTTTTCTTTCCCGGCCGCCCAGTCCATCCGCCTTTCTTCTTCTTCTTCCTTCACACCTGCCATTCCTACCGTTTGACCTGCAACCTCCGCTGCCCACTAGCCAAGATTTTCGCAGCCAACTTCACCGTTGATCCGGCCAATCTTTCTTCTCTCTCTCTCGCTAATTCATCAGCCTCATCAACCTAACCAAATCTCTCCTTTCTCGCGCAGCTTTTTCCCCTTTTTCCTTGCGCATTCCCCTACCCCGAAAATTGCTGCCACCGGCCAACCATCGCTGCCAGTGACCCTAACCCTACTTTCCTTACTCCCTCGCCGACCCACAGACCCTAACATTTCATTTAAACCCTATAAATACCCCTTACCAACCCCGTAGTCCAGTTTTATTTTTCAAACCCAGGGAATCCTTCCTTTTCGCCGCCGCCCCTTTAGACGCCAGTTCTGCTGCCTCCAGCCAACTCCGTCGCCTGTTCTGGCCACCCAACTCTTCCTTGCACTTCCCTCTAGCTAACCAAACATCCCATATCCCTCGATTCTTCCTACACAAGCAACCCCAGCTATGTGAAGTAGCCTTCCCAAACAGCCCGTTCTTCCACCTCTACCACCCTTAGCCACCTCTTCCGTCCCTGCCGCCGCTTCTTTCACCTCCCATTCTCTTCTACAGGCCCTCCTCTACCTTCCCCTACCTTTCTTTTCCTCTTTCTCCCTCTCTTCCTCTCTTTCTCTTCTTCTTCCCTATTCGGTCGCCGCCTGGGCAACCCTAAACACCCCAACTCCCACCTCCATTTTTCTTATTTTGTTCCCAGCCTTCAACTTTTACCCCTTTTCTTCCCTTTTTCTGGCCGCTACCGCCGTGCACCACCACCGTTGTCGCCTGTCACCACTAGCCTAAGGTTGAACCCTAGACCCTTTCAACCATTTTCCCTATTTTTATAAGCCTTAATTTAATTTATTTCATTTATTTGAATATAAATACTATTACTATTATTATTATTATTTCTATTTTTAATATGTATTATTATTATTATTATTATTATTAATGTTTTTATTATTATTTATATTGAGGGTTGAAGCCCCATTGTATTTTATTTTCAAATTTTAATATTATTATTCTTTTTATTTATATTATTACTATTATTAATATTAATATGTTGTTGTTGTTGTTGTTGTTATTACTATTTCGAATTACTATTATTATTATTATTCCATTATTAATATTACAACTATTTTACCATTAGTGTTGCTATTATTAGTATTATTGTTATTGTTAGTATTATTATTATTATTATTATTATTATTATTATTATTATTGAGTGTTAGTATTATTATTTTATATAGGGCTAAAACCCTATTGTGCATGTTTTGAATTGTAGTAGTATTATAAATATCAAGTCTTACTATTATTAATATTATTAATATTTTTATCATTTACGTTATTATTATTTATTAGTTTATTATTATTCAATGTGGGGTAGAAACCTTACTTCATTTTATCTTCAAATATTATCATTACCATTATTACTATTTTATTATTATCATTATTACTAAATTTATTATTTATTTTACTAATATTATTATTAGTATTATTTTGGTAAAGGGGCCGGAGCCCTTATTTCACTATGTTTTTGAGTAAGGCCTTTTTATTATTATTGTTACTATTTTTATTATTCTTGTTAATATTAATATGGATATGATTTTTGGTATTTTTGGTATTATTATTTTAGTATTTTATCAAAAGCCTAATCTTAGAATAAGTTAGTAGTTAATAGTATTTTTGGTAGGAGGGAATCTAATTCTAGCTTTTCCCTCATAATAGGTGAAACCAGTCAAAGCCCTAAGGAGGCGTAGGAGCGTGCTCCAAGACCGGTGTCATTTTAGGTAATGGGTTACTGAGGCCTATTGTGTGTTGATGTGCATTATATGTTGTGTATGATATGCATCCTATGTTTATTATTGTAATTATTTCGTATGTTGTATAATGTGGAGTTGAAGTATGTTTTTGTATGGCATGTGTACTATATGTGATGAAATATTGTGGTATGTGATGATATGTGTTGTGATCCTATAAGACATGCATGTGAGGATGTATAAAAGTGGTATTGTGTGGGAAAAAGGTTGAAAATGAAAAATGGGAAGTAAGTTGACTAAAGGGAAAATGAGTTGACCTAAGTATTCTAATGATCTGTGAGTGGAGGAATAAAATGGAGAATTTAGGGTTTCGTGTGAAAGAATTTAATTTATGATTTTGTATGGGAGAATCAAATTTATGATTTTATATGGAAGAATCTAATTTAAGGTTTTGTGTGGGAGAGTCTAATCTATGGTTTTATATGGGAGAATCTAATTTATGATTTCATATAGGATAATCTAATATATGGTTTTGTATGGGAGAATCTAATCTATGATGTTATATGGGAGAATCTAATTTATGGTTTCGTATGGGAGACTATAATATATGGGTTATATGGATGAATCTTTAGTTTTATATGGTTTGAATTTAGGGTTTTGTATGAAGGATTCTTGGGTTTTGCATAAAAGAATTTAGGATTTGGTATGGATGAACATTTGGGTTTTATATGGATTGAATCTTTGGTTATGTGTGGATTGAATTTAGGGTTTTGTATGGATGAATCTAGGGTTTGCATGGGTGATGCTAAGGTTTCTACGTGGGAGTTTCAGGGTTTTGCATGTAAAGTTCAAGAGGTTGCATGGGATGTGTAAAGTCTGCATGGGAGTAAAGTTTACGTATGGGAAGTTGATTTGGGATGTGAGGAAGGTAATGTAAGTGTTGTTTGGGTGTTGGAACACTTTGGGGTGAAAAATATTACGTGGAGCAATATAAGGGTGCATAGGAGACTGAGCTAGGGTTTGTGTGAACAATTAGGGTTTGGTGTGGCTACTTAGGGTTTTTGTGGTATCATGTGTACTTGGTGATTAAAGTGTAATTATGAGGATGGTATTTATGAGTTGCGGTATGTGGAGTATTAAAATGATTTGAGTTGTGTGAGGTGGAGTAACATGGGCCACTGAGGCCTAAATTAGAGTTTTGGGATAAAACCCTAGAGTGAGATGTGGAGTGGACTTGGAGGATATGTGTTAAAGGAGTGATTCATGCATGTCTAGGGTTAAAATTTTTCGAATAATATACTTAAGACATTAATCATTTAAAGTGGAAGAGTCGAGCCCAAACTGGTCCACCGGCGAATAATAATGGTTAGGGCATGATGTCCTATGTATTTCCGGTTCACCGGCTATAATAGTGGTCAAGCTTTGTACCTATGTGTTTCCGGTCCACCGGTTATAATAGTGGGGGGTTCCGTGTTCAACAAAACCGAACATATTTGTGCCAAGACATGGGAAAGACACTAATTACTTATAGTGGAACACCATGCGAGTAAGGGCCAGACCGGTCTACCGGCGAATAATAGTGGTTAGGGCATGATGTCCTATGTGTTTTCGGTCCACCGGCTATAATAGTGGGATTCCCGTACTCGCGTAGATTTGATAAAAAGTATGGTGTGAATCGACTTCTAATAAAAAATTAATTAAGTAATTGAATCGATATATATATATGGGCCTTTGTACTTTTACCTGGATGGTCGTATGCAATTATGATATCATGTTGGTGATTATGCTCTTTTATTATTCTACATTATTTATATGTTGTTATGTGTTGTCCTTAGTGTTCAGTTACCTTACTCAGTACGTAGCGTACTGATCACACTTTTCATGGGTGTTGCTCATTCCCACAAGTAGTATGCCCTTCTGACTTTATGCAGGTGGGTGAGACATTAGTCGGGGTTGAGTATTGAGCATGTTTTGGTTCGAAGTTCGAGAGTGGTGTGGCCGGATTTGCTCTTCTTGTTATCTTATTTATTTCTATTATTCTTTTAGTATCAGATTCTTCCCTTTATGAGTGAACATTTTGTATTGAGTTTTCTAGATGAACCTTTTATCTTATGAAAGTGTTATTTCTTCTTTTTCTAGAATTTTGACCACGTACTCTAATTCATGTTTTTTTATGCGTAATCCGATTTATATGCTATTATCTCTTTAATTCATTTTATGAAATCTTGGTTTAAGTTTTATGTTAATCTGTTTAGACTTAGCACTTGGTACTGAAACGGTCGGAGAGAACCGGTCTGGTACTAAGTGTGGTGGTAACATCCCCAAGATTCACGAGTTTTAATTTAAGAATTTCTATTTTAATTACTTCCGCAAAAAAATAGTGAATTTTAGGGTGTTACACATTCTTTATAATTTATGTCTATTTAAAGCATATTATTATTCTGTTGTCGCATGTTCTACTGCTTTCTTCGCATGGGCCTCATACATGATGATTTCTCTTTAAGATGGTTGTATTACAAAGTATGAGGTGCATAATGATACTAAACTTTGTAGATGTTGTGTCATAGGTATTTGATGATGATCTTGTTGACTTTGAGGAGTTCCTACATGGGTTTAATTTGGATTATTAATTTAGTTTAGGGCATAGAGTTATAACTATTCATGGTCACACATGTTGTGTGCCCTAAATTATGGATATCTCTTTTAGACTTTTTTATCTATTTTGTTCCTCTTCTCTCTTTTTCTTCGTAATGTATTATGTAAAGCATGTACTATGTACCTTGTTCTTATGCTTAATTTATCAAAGTATTCCATTATTTCTATCTAATTTTATACATTTTTATTTATTTGTTACAAATATTTTAGCATTGCATTCAGTACTAGAGAGGTATGAACTAGACTTGTGCTAAGTGTGGCGGTAACACTTGCTTAATTATATTAATACTTTCACTTACAAATAAAATTTTTCAGTAGTAAATTTTGGGATGTTATAAAATTACCCCGAGCTAAAAGCCCTAAATTTATATTAATTTATTTTTAACCCAAATTCATACATAAGCTTCTACATATTAAAACACACATTAAAGAATACTTAAACAAAATTAAAATAACCAAAAACTACATTAAATACCTAACGGTGAATGCTCCCATAAGGCCAAACATATCATTTTTCAACCAATTTCAAGATAAGCAAAAGTACACTTATATACATGATAATACAAATAATTTCATGCTTAACAAAAATAATTCATAACATAAGTATAAAATAAAATCATAGTGTAAACATCAAATTTCATGAAAATGGAACTTTCTGCAAATAAATGATAAAAGCATAATATACATAAATGCATGAGAATAAAATCATTCTCACATTTTCTCATGCCATTTTCTTACCCACTAACATCATGTTTAATTTTCAAAAAATATATATATATAATGCATATCACATTTAAATTGTTTCTAAAGGTTACGTTGTTTTGCCCATATTTCTAAGCTCCTAAGCAACAAGAAAAACCCAAGCTAAACACCATAGAAGGAGCTTCTTCATCACCTTTACAAATGAGAAAACTTATATGCTCATGAAAGATTTATGATGATATGTAAATTAAAAGAAAATATAAGAAATGGAAACCAACCATTGTCTTACACTTAACATAATTTTTTAGAAGCTAAGCTAAAGAAACTTAGGAGAAGAAACCATAACACATGGAGGGAAAAAACATGAGGCCCAACCTCAGCAAAAATGAGTAGCAGGTTCTAGCAACAATAGTGGCTAAAATGGCTTCCAAATAAAGTACAAATACAAGGGAAAAAAATTAAGGGCGATGGGTGTTAGATGGAGCAAAGTTTGCATAGAGTTAATCCAAGAAAAAATAACAAGAAAAAACTAAAGTGTAAAAGGTGTTAAAAGTGGCACAAAGTTGGCAAAAAAATATTTGTAGTAACAACCCAAATTTGAGTAGCAATGGCCAAGAATATATGGAAAAGATGGGAAATAGCCATGAAACAAAGGGGTAAATGGGTGGTTAATGGAATGGGTGTTTCATAGGATAAAAACAAG
Source organism: Tamarix austromongolica (assembly GCA_039764185.1). NCBI lineage: Eukaryota > Viridiplantae > Streptophyta > Magnoliopsida > Caryophyllales > Tamaricaceae > Tamarix > Tamarix austromongolica. The sequence continues at coordinate 81,463,699 of CM077809.1, read as the reverse complement.
AAAAAACAAGAGGAAATGAGAATAAGCAAGGTGGCTAGAATATTTGGAAATTAGGGGGGATAATAGTGGGCAAAAAGGAAAGAGGCGAGTTGAAGACTTGTGATGTTGAAATGAATGAAAATGAGACATAATTATGGCATATTAGAGAGGGAGTAAAATGTTATGGGGGAGTTATAGGTGAATTTATCTTACTTTCACCCACTAAAATGCTAGGATTAGGAGTATAAGGGTGGTTAAAGGTTGTACAACTTTTATGACATAAAAAAAAATATTATAGTACTTTAGCTTAATTTTTGCTTGAATAAAAAAGGTAACTAGGAAAAAAAATAAGATTTGATATAGTTAGAGGGTTGATTAGGATCCAAATGATAGTTAGTAGGTTGATTAAGATTAATTTAGGTAACTAAATTGTAAAGAAACTCAAAAAATGGATATTTATTAGGAAAAATAACAAATAAATTTCAAATATTATGGAAAAATTTTGAATTATTTTAGGAACCCAACTATCTAAAAACATTTGGTCTTGGTTTGGTTTGAATCCCAAACAAATAAAAAAAAAAGGGAAATGGCTAAAATTATTTAATCACTCAAACAAAATTTTCTAAATTTCACTTGTAGGAAGAAACGAAAGAATTTTGAATGAATGGATTAAAAGAATAATTTTAAATTATTTTAGGAAAATTAATGAGGTTAATAACACAAGGTAGTTAGGGTTTGAAAACCTGGTATAATGCATTACAATTTACAAACTAAAAGTCTATAAGCAATCCTTAATCTTAAGTAGAATTTTAAAGTAGCATAATCATGATAGGATCTTACAATTTCACGTATTGGCTATATTTTTATTTTTTTTGCTTTAAAATTTATTTTTTTTCTCTTGTTTACACTATATTTATTCAATAACTTCAAATGTGTTAAGCATCATCCAATGTGAAAGAAGCATGAGCAAAATATTAATATGACAACTAAATTGATTATTGGGGGGATACTTATAAAAGAATCTAAACTCTACAAACAATATAAAACAAATGTATTAAATTTCATGATGTTACTTGTATATTAATTTCTATTAAATTCATAATTATCCTCTCTTTTTTCTTACGGTGTTTTCAGCCTCTCTTTTTTTGTATGTATAGTTCACATGCCAACATTTTCAATATGCACATAATTCTATTATTTGTGTTTTTTTTAGCTTCTACAATTTAATTAGTGACCAAAAGAGCTTAATAAAGAGTGAGATTTTCATTTTTGTTAAATTTAAATAGGATATTTTATATCATAAAAGCATACATCATAGCCATATTTTGTGGTATTCGTAGGATCCTATGATCTAAGTGTATGATTCAATATTGATGAATCTTATTGTATCTAGATAAAATGTTGATTCTAAAACAATTATTTGTATGATTATTGAACTTATTGTAAAACAGCGAGGATAATTATGCAACTTACATAATAGTATCACTTTATCAAAGATTAACATTATTAGATCATGAATTCAGATGAATAATAATACAAGAAGATAAATATCACTCCCTTTGTTTGATAATATAGGTCAAATTCATTAGTCTTACTAGAGAAACTAAGAAATAATAAATTTAAGGAAGTAGTTTACATAAAATGACTATTATTTTTAGTCTTCGATAGAATAGAAAAGTATGAAAGAGAAATGTGGCATTTAATTATTTTGATTTAATGTCATTTATATTTTAGAACGAATTTAATGTGGCCTTATATTATGAAACATAGTGTTGATACCAAACTTATTTACGTTAGTAAATTTAAAGAAAAAAATAAAATTTGAACAGTCCGAAGAAATATAAGTTTTCCAATAGTTAGTTATAATTTTAGGGTAGATAGATGATATATAAAATTTGACTACACGCGTAAATAACAAATTATGATATTTGTCGTTAGGGATGGCAATAGATTCTGGATCCGATTCAAATTCAATAGATCCACCTAATTTTTAGTAGGTTTTGGTTCATAATTTTTGGACTCGACGAGTCTAGGTCGGATTTGAGTCCATATATACCTAAATAGATCTGCATCTGGGTCTAGCAGTTCCAAACCCAAACTCATTCAGTATATATATATATCATTGTAGTAAGTTTATTTGAGCTCTTTATTTATTCTTTTAATTTTATTTTTGTATATTTACTTTATAAGAAATATGTATAATATTGTATTCCAAAAGTATTAAAATATCATTTGAAAAGTTAACATAACTATTTTAAAATATTTATTCATTAGAAGTATTTTTTTAACAAAAATGCATATTAAGCTATATAAAATATGAATGTATTTTTATTTACATAGATTATTAGCTATTTAAAAAAAAATAGTTGGATTCATTTAGGATATGTTTAAGACCTATTTACCCACTATATCTAGGTCTAAACTTTTAAGATCCAGTGGATATAGATCAAATCTGAATTTAGATAATATAAACGAATGCGAATCTAAATCTGATTAGATTCAACCCAAACCCAATTCATTCATATTTCTCTATGTCATTGATAGATGCCAACCTGGATTATGATAATCATAAGTGATATGAAAATGGTTAGGCTATGTTTGGTTTAAGGAAAAAAGTGAGGAAAGGAAAAAAAATGGATGGAAAATGATTTGAATGTGTTTGGTTAGCTGAAAAATTAGAAAGAAAGAAAATATAAAGAAAAATGTTAATGAAAGTTAAGCAAGCTAATTTTCCTCATGATTAGCAAAGGAAAGAAAGGAAATCAGTGAGAAAAGTGGGAGAAGGTTTTTTTGCAACATCCTTCCCGACTCCCTCGACTCTTGACTCTCCTCCATCCTCCTCTACTTCCTTCTCCTTCATCAATGATTTTGTTCTCCATCAAAGGTTTCATTCTGCTCGATCAACATTGACCGCTCCATTACCATCGATCTTTTCTTCCTACATCAACCACTTCATATCCATCGACCTTTTCTTCGTCCATCGAACATGTATTCCATATCCTCGATATAAGCTTTTCTCTTTCTTCTTCGGTTCACCAGCATTTTCTCTTTATTTTTCGATTCTTCATCAACTCGTACTACATCTCCTCAATTCAATTTAGCTTCCTCCGATCATGGATCCTCCAGAGCACAGCATTCATGTTGGTCGACAATATGGTTCCAACTCCAAGCTTCAATTAGTAGGCCATCTCAATCAAGTCATAGCCTACCTGATTGATTTGAACAGGTAAATTCTACACCCTATTTCAATTACACATGGCAGGCCTTGATTTTGGTTGTGCGATATCATTTTCTTCTATAATGGGTTGTTGTCTTCTATATATATCGTAAGGCAACTATGACCAATAATGTTTCTAAATAGGAGTCACATGAATTACTTGTAGTTATCTTTAATGTTGGCATCTTTGGTTCTGAGTGTATGTTGGCAATTTCATTCTAGTTAATCACATGACAGAGGAGGGGACGGGAGGAAGAAAAAAAAAAGAAAAAATGGTAGGTTATGCAGCAACTTCTTGGATCTCATCGAGTGCATAGTTGAAAGAGGTACAAAAATAATCTACATAAGAAGAAAAAATAAGCTGAAAGGATCCAGCTATGTGTGGAGTATGGGTCTCAATCATTAGCTTGACCAACAATAATCTGAATAAGATGTCTGAATGATTTTGTTCTCTCATTTTCCAGATATAAATATACGGAACCCAAAGGTGACAGGAGGATATGAATTTAGCTTGTGACAAATATGGGTTATTTTTGGTTCCTTAGCTTGTGACAGGAGACTAAATTTATATTGGCAATGTAAAAGATTGATTGCAAATTGATAGTCATAAGAATTAAGAGTACACCCCTGATTTCTAAATATAACGTCTTGTTATATTTAGTGTTGAATATTTGAATTTATTCTTTTCCTCTCTTGCAAAGTTGGGTTTTCATTGTCAATAATAGTTGAAGTTATTTTTTTCTTCTCTTTCAAAGTGAGTACATCCTTATTGGATTTTTATCATTTTGTAAAATATTTTCCATATACTAGCGAAAAATGTTTCTGTAGTGCTTTGTGCTTTGTGCTTCTAAAATTATTTTTTTTTGCTAGTGTTATACATTTTGCCAACATGTAAACATTCTTGCTCTATTAGTTAGTTTAGTCAATCTTGTGCTATGAAGCTTGTGTTTATTGTTCTATTCTATGCTTCCAATTTTAAAGCCTGATAGTCATACCCTAAAATAGTTTTATTCTCATACACACAAAGACCCTTTGTCAATATAGGATACATACAAAGTATGATCACATGTGAAAACAAGGATAGTTAGGGTGGTGATTCAGGATGAGGGGAGAGGATTGGAAGGTATGAGTGAAAAGGAAAAGGACTTATGTCATAAAGTTGGGACCAAAAATGAAAAAAATGCAATTGCAGATTACATGTACCTAACCAATCTTAGCAATCACCATTTTCAACCAAGTATTAGTTCCGCAGAAAAAGAGGATGGAGAAATTTGCATGTGTTCATTACTTGTTTTATACTGTCAGAAATAGCATTTTAGTAGTTGGACATATTAATCAATTGTCATAATTCACAATATGAATCAATTGACACTATGAGATATTTAATATTATATTCAAGAAAGCGGAAAGTTGACAATTATGAAGCTTAGTTTGGGTATGTCTAGCTCTTTTTAATGAGATTTTTTGATTGGGGGGTTTTTAAACCATTATAATCATAATGGGAAGGATTGAATGTAATGTAGGAATTTTAGTCCTACCTCTATTAGATGTTCTTCTGGATCTCAAGCTACTATAGCATGGTTTTCACTTGACTTCCATTCCTATTTGAAAGAGACCTAAATATAATTTTCATTTTTCACAGATACCATGAGGACAGTTTCCTTATATGACATTTAAATATAAACATTTGAAGAGGTCCAGAGCAGGCAAAAATGATAAAGAGACAGGACAATATAGTATCTCCAACCAAAAGTGGAAACAAACAATACAACCAATTTACATTGAGTAACAATAGAAATACGTGGTATAAGAGATATCCAAGAAGGTGTTGGATAGCATGGTATAAGAGAGAAGAAAGATCTAAGAAGAGTATAATCAAACTCGTGATAGATAGAGAGTCTTTCATACCATAACTAAGCACAATTTAAAGTATTGAGTGTATGTGTATTTACAATGTTTTTTGTAAACATAAACATAGATAATTATCATGTTGGGTTATAACAAGTGATCGTATCTCTTCTACTCCTGTCTCCCTGGTCCCCGCCCTCCAATAAATAATTATCATGTTGTGTTTACTAAGATTGCACTAATCATGTATTAGTATCAATAATATGCCCTCATATGTTGTGGGGTTAAACCTATAGGTAAATTAGGTTTCAAGTTGATGTTCCCCCTTTCTTTAATTAATGTATATATATATATATGGTCATCTTTGGAACTAGCTAGTTTTGAGTGTATTTTAAGTCACTTCATATTTCAAGACTAGATAGAGAAATTGTTATATATATATATTCCCCCTTCCCCTTAAAATAAAGTGCACTTTTGATTTGTGAGGTACAACTAAGATTAGAGTTACCCTTTGAGTTTATAAAAAAAAAAACCTAAACCTAATAAAATGTGCTCCTTCTCATTTTAAGGAGGTTAACCAAACAAACTATATATATATATATACTTTTATAGCAAGAGATGTGTGCAAACAAACAACAATAGATTTTATTAAGCTTTGTTTCATAAATAAGCCTATTTTTTCTATAAAGTATATAGGGTGTTCATTGAACCATCAACACTAGAACAAAACATAAGCTGAAGAGGTTTCTTCAAGCACCTGACACACATCATGTTACCCCTTGTTTGGTAATACTAACAAAAAGTGATTATGCAGCCTCACTACTTGAAAACACCTAGTGTAAAGACAATCACTTTTTGTAAATAATACCAAAAAAGCCATTAATCAACAACTTTACAAACTAGAGAGTACAAGCATGGAACATTTTTATCAAAAATCATGACATTTCTATGTCTACAAAATTTCTCCATAAGTATAACAAGCACCGTCATTTAGATCAGAAGAAAAACAAAACAAGCATGTTTGAACTAGTAAATCTTTATCTACATAAAGGGAAGGAATCTTCCGTCTACTGAATAATTTGCAGAAAAGAAAGAATGAAACACAATGATCAACCCCAAAATAAAGCTAACTTAAATGGAGATGGTATAGCTCCAAGATAATAGTAACTATTTGAAAATGATGAAACTAATGCAGTAAACTTTATCTTTGTAGACTTTCCACAAATGAAAGCAACAACTTCAATAGAAAATGATGAAACTAATGCAGTAACCTTTTCCTTTCTAAACACATAATAAAAATAATGTGTTAAACTAAAGATGAAATGTATACATAAGAGGAGAGAGTGGCCATGTTTCTTAATATTATAAGTCATAATAGAAGAATTTGGTCGATAAAATTAGACTTCTGGCGGTCTGGTAAAACAGTAAGTCGACATTTCCACCAAATGTTGAATGCTATTATTTCTTTAGAGCACATCTTTTTGCAATATCCTGATGGATCTCACTGCCCTCCTGAAATATCAAAGAGCTCAAAGTTTTGACCATATTTTAAGGTAAATGTCATAATATTATAAAATAAATGACTCAGTACACATTACAACTTGAATTTTTTTAATAATTTTTTTTAACATTTTGACACTTGATTGTGTTGGAGCAATTGATGGATCACACTTTCATGTGAAAGTTCCAAATAATATGGTACAAAGATATCATGGCAGAAAGGATTTTTCTACCTAAAATGTGCTAGTTGCTTACTCTTTCTACTTGAAGTTTTTTTATGTGCTACCAGGATGGGAAGGGTCGACATCTAATTCAAGGATACTAAAAAATGCTTTATCTAGAAGCATTGACATGTTGGTAGTGCCATCAAGTAAAGTTTACTTAAGCGATGCAGGTTTTCAGTTGAAGATTAGATTTATTACACCATATCATGGTACTCGACACCATCTCAAGGAATATAGCATTCAACGTCCTCAAAATGTAAGGGAGCTTTTCAATCTAAGGCATGATTCCTTAAGAAATGTTATTGAGAGGGCATTTGGTGTTCTAAAAAAATTCTTTCTAATATTAGGAAGTGGAAATAAACCATTCTATCATATTCAAACTCAAGTAGACATGGTTTTAGCTGGATGCATTTTACATAACTATCTCATGGGAGTAGATCCAGATGAAAGATTAATTTTAGAGGTTGATATTGAGATATAATTATTAACACCCAAGCATATGTTTCCCCATCAATTTTAGTAGAAGAGTGTCAAGAAGTCGAGCAATTAAGAGATGAAATTGCAACTTCAATGTGGAGAGATATTTTAAATAGCTAATGGTTGAGATATTATTATGGATAAATATTATGATTGTTAAATTCATGTAGGAAAAAAATTGTATTCAACAAGTGTTCTAAATGAAAATTACTTGACATAAAAATTCTTATATAAGTTTTTATATTATTTGTGTTATCGATTATCTAATAAGTTATGATTATAGGATGGTTTACAATTTTTTGTGCAGGAACCCATTGGTGGTGGCACACCATCAAATGAGAAGAAAATTTTAACTTGCTATGAAGACATGGATACATTTATGATAGATTTATTGATCGATCAGATGCATTTAGGTCAAAAAATAGGTGGTTTATTTTCAAGAATGGCATACACTAACATTGCTAAAGGAGTTAGTGCCCAGTTTGGGATTGGTTGCTTGGTTAGCCACATAAAGAACTGAATCAATACCCTAAAGAAGAATTATGCCTTGGCATCTATGATCTTGCAAGTGAGTGGGTTTGGTTTTAATCGATCTACCCAAATAGAGGAAGCTGATGCAACAGTTTAGGAAAGGTATATACTGGTAAGTCTTAAACCTTCTCATTCTTATTGTCATTGCTAATTGTTAGTGTTTCTAAATTTATGTAATTTACCATTTTTTTTGCAAGCTCATCCTGATGTCAAACCGCTTCGCTATAAGCCTATTCAAAATTATCACAGGCTAGATATTTTATTTGGCAAGGACTGAGCAACTAAAAGTTTTTCCATTGGTTCGAAAGAAAGGCGTATGTACTTAGAGAGATAAGAACATGAAGAAACAACAGTTGATGATCAAAGCACTAAGAAAGAACAATATAACAAAGTAACCTCTCCTTTGGCTGATGCATCTGGATCAAGAAACATAAAAAAAAGAAAGTTGAGACATTACATATCAGAAGTGATGAAGGCTTTGAAATAAGGGATGGATGAATTTGCACAACTCTTGATAGAGGAAATCTACATAATTTTACTAAATCTGAGCTATTAACTGGGCTTAAAAAGGTGGAAGGGTTAAAAAAATTTAGCCATAGAAATCTATGCCAAGCTTGTAGCAAATATTAGTGCCACTCGTACATTTTTTGGTCTTCCACCCGATGATATAGCCATATGGTTGTGTGTGGAGTTCGGTTCTAACATTTTTTAAGATTCTAATGTACCACTCTGACTTGTTTAATTATTAACTAATAACTATGAATTGTTAATGCATATTGTTTTTTTATTGGAGATCTTGATATATTAATGTTTAAAAGTTTTCTTGGTTTGTATGAGTTTTGATTTTTAAATTCTTACATTGGTGAGTAAAGTAGGATGATTTATTTTATTTTATTTTTTATTACTCTATCTCTTATTAGTAGGAAGTTTTGAATATTATTAATATTTTATAATTTTTTTTAAATTATGTTGTTTATACTATTGTATATTTCGAACAAATCAAACCGACCATGAACTAATATTTTAGTTTTGCTTACTCAATGTAATATTTTAATTTTTATTAAATATATAAAAAAATTTAAATAATAATATTCAACTTTTCTCATAACTTTTTTTCTGTACACCAAACATTAAAAATATTTTTTAAGAATTTAATTTTTCAAGGCATTTTTTCCAATAACCAAATAAAAAAATTAATTTCTTTTATTTTCTCTCCACCCGTTTTCTTTCCACTATATTTTCTTTTCCTCATTTTTTTACATTAACCAAACAGGCTCTTAAGCAAAAAAATTATAGTTTCATTCGGGTCAACACCCATTAGAAAGTTATGCAGAATACAACATGCTAATATAATCCTTGTATGTGTATATACATCGTAATGGGGTTCATTTGCACTTGCCATAATTGGAAAACACTTTTTTACAACACCAAAAAATCTTTCAATCACATTTCTTAAAGAAGAATGATGTAAATTAAATAGCTCTCGTGAAGACCTTGGTGGATTATGTGAGTACTCTTTCAAACGATACCACACTCCTCTATAAGGTGGAATTAAGACACTCATTACAAGAAACCCAACATCACCAATATAATATTTACCTAAAAAAAAGGCTAAAATGTTAGATCACTTTCAATAAATTAAGTAAAAAGTATTTGTTAAGAATGGTAACGTAATTACCATGTGGGATTTTGAGGCCATATTGTCGTCTTAATGCATCTTTTAGTATTCGAGCATCAGATGATGTTCCTTCCCAACAGCCTAGAACATAGGTAAATTTTAGGTCAAATGTACAAGCTGCTAGTACATTTTGTGTGGTGTAATATTTTCTGCCTCGATATTTAGGAACATCTGATGCAGAAACTTTTACTCAAACATGGATCCGTCGATTGCTCCCACACAATCCTGAAATTAACTACTACATTATTAATAATCTAACTAAATTATTTATTGACTAAAAAGAAAGGAAAATTCATAATAGGCACCTTAAAATAAGGATAGAACTTGGGATTATCTTGAATCTCTACTAGTGTTGATGATCCATCTGGTTGTCTAATAAACATCTCCTCTAATTCGATAACGGCTCTTAAGACATTGTGAAAATGACGAATAATAACTTCCCCAGACCTACCAAACACTCTTTGTACCTCCCTATTTGTTATGGCATGACCCAAAATGTACAAAAATAAAGCAACTTGCTCTTCGATATTAACCCATTTAGTTGATCGCAAGCCACCATGATTTGCTAATAACCCACAAAATTCATAAAATGCCTCAAGACCCATACGAATCATATCTCGACATATGACTATATTCGTCATCACATCTCTTACCAAAAATCTCACTTCTCTAGATTCTTTATGAATATCTTCATCATCATTATCATCTAACATGCCCTTTTCGTCCAAATACCAATAAGCAGCCACCACCACAACAAACCATTTAAGGATTGTAAAGTAGAATAGAGTAAGATTAGCACCATCATGATCCATCTATCAAAAAAAAAGAACAAAGATCAAAGAAAAAAAATGGAATCAGCAATAAAACATCAACAACATGGATGGAATCAATATAACAAAAAAAGAATACAATTGAGGAGAATAGAGTTGTACTTCCTCTAAAAGTGTGCAATAAAAATATTTGAGCATATCAAAATCCACTTTTAGAACAATTTTAATAAGTCTCAATACACCACTACACATATGTCAACATAAGGTAAACACTCTTCCAAGACCATCAACAAAGGTTCATTCCCTAAATTTTATTTTCCAATTTCTCCCCTTTTTTTCTGAATAAAGAACAAACAATGCTAGAATTTCAATTCTATACAACTTCAATTGCTAGTGTCCTGTCCTCTTCATTTTTCTTCTTCTACTGCTGCTTTATTAAACAATATTTCAAACCCTTCCTAGCAGGTTAGTTGTTGTTTCAATATGTGTTTCTTTTCATATTTTTGAATGCTTGTACTAGAAGATTCAATTTCTGTCATGCTTACTCTAATTCCGGTCAAATTTATATTGATTTTTTATTTCAAAGTGTTTCAATTTCTTGTTATTGAGTTGAGGCATATGTTGTTTTTGTTATATGCTTGAATTAGTTTAACTTGAATGTTGATTGATGTTAAATACATCTGTTGGTATGTGCAGATTGTGTTTGCCAAAGAGAAAGGAAAAGGTGCAAAGCTTCAATTGCTCTTGAACATTGACTTTATACTGAAAGATTATGATGCTTCTATTATATCTGTCACAAAAAAGCACTTCAGTTAAAATATTATATCAAACATCTGATGTGCATTCGATTTTGACCCTTTTTTCTCCCATCTCCAATTGATTCTCATCCAATAAAAAAATTTTGAATTGGCATTTTCTGATTTAAATCAATGGTTGACTGTCTAGATACAAAATGATTATCCCGGCTATTGTATATATAGCTTTGGCCTTGAATTTGGCCCTTCCTTTTCTTCCCCCTCAAAATTATACTTCTGGAGCAAAAGAGGGGGTTGCGTTCGTATTGTCTTTATGCCCAAAAAATAATGAACTCAACTCATAAATGGAGAATAATCACAGATCAGGTAGCACAATTAAATTAAAAAGCAAGCATAATCTGTTTAACAGCAAAATCAACCAAAAAAAAAAGAAAATAAAAGGTAGGGAAGCAAACCTGGTTATCGACGAGAAGATGGGAGATGAGAGGAGAATTGGATGCTATGGCTACTACTTGTGCAAGTTTGGTTGTCGGAGAAGCTGATTTTGGGAAAATAGGGTTTTATGTTCAGGGACACTTTGGTCCGATTAAGTTAAAATTTTACTTGTTCTTCTACCTCAACCTCGGTTACCTCCGAAATCGGAGGTTAACAAAAATGAGGATAGTTGAGGTGAATGAAGGTAAAATATTAACCCCGATTCACCCAAATATAACTTTTAAAATAGATAGTCAAACGAAATTCACCTCTATTAACCCCGATCCACCCCAATTCAAATGGGACATAAGGAAAGAATAGTTCTAGAAATGTAGGTGAAGATACTCCTCTCTCGTCATCCTAGCTAGCTAGCTTGAATACTACAAGCTCCAAACATTTCCCGCCGACTAATCCCTTCTCTTCGGGCCTTGCGACTGGGTTCGGTTAATTGTGAATGGTAGAAAATTTCAGTAATTTCATGAATGCAATTCTCTCCTTCGATCGCAATGAAGAGTGAGAAGAACTTCGGAATTTTTATTTTTTTTTAACTGATATAGTACTCGGTATTCCTTCTGCTTAATTCTGCTGTCGCTTTCGTTTCTCGCATGGAAGGTCGGTACTCCCGCTAGCTGCCTTGGTGACGACCCATAATCGATCCCATTCCAGAAAAAATATCCCGATCTGTTCAAATCGAACGAAAGTTGCAATAAAGCGTCTCGATTTCTTTCTCTCGCGATTGTTGTTTTCTTACTACGCTTCCAGTTCATCACGCACGTTCGTGCGTACCCTATTAAACTTCTCCAACAGTATCAAGTACCTCTGAACTTCGTCACGCCAGAGGAAGGCTCAATCGCCGTAATTCGTTCGTCCTCCGTCGATTAATTTGGCTCTCCGAAGTTTTCGAATCAAATTGGATTTGTTGCATGAAGACCGAAGAGTTATTAAAAGTCGACCGAGGAAAATTGAAGATGTTGCTGGGAAAGCAGAAGAAAGCACAGAAAGGGAACCGCATTTTGATTACGATCACTGTTATGGGGAGCGCCGGACCTTTGAGGTTTGTTGTTTATGAACAGGAGTTGGTCGCTTCTGTCATCGGTATGGCGCTTAAGAAGTACGCTAAGGAAGGCCGTCTTCCTGTTATCGGGTCGAATCTAAACGACTTCTTCCTTCATAGCCCCGCCGCAGCATGTGAGAGTAAGTTTTTACACACACACACAGAGATATATGCATCTCTTTTGTTTTACTCTTACCAATATGAATAATGTATAGCCATTAGAGAATTTCGAGCTCTTGTTATTGCCCCTGCATGCTGATTCTTATAAATATTATTGTCGTCCTGATTCGATTCTGCCCTGATTGTGTGGATCATCCAGTTTATTCTTTTTAACCAACTCTGTATATATACACTAATTATTGGCTTGTATAAATTGATGGTAGCATTGAGTCCCTGGGAGACAATTGGAGCTCATGGTGGAAGGGACTTCATGATGTGCAAGAAGCCGCAGCCGCTTGCGAAAGCCGGAGGTAAAGACGATCCAACCCCTGATGTTACAGCAACAAGAAAGAAGGGAGCTGGCGGTAGGCTCAACCTCAAGTCATGGATCAACAAGTCCCTAAGCTTTAAGATTCCAACTCATTAATGAATTAATCAAATATGCAAGCCCAACAGGGATCGGATTCGGACGGACGGTCAGTTCAGCCGTCCTTTTGCGCTTCTTGCTGTTGGAACTTGGAAGGGTTCTTACATTAAGTAATCAGTCGTTCGATAAATATAAATTATATTAGATCCTTCTTTTGATTCACGATCACTATGTGCACGGTGATCTCCTTATCGTTTCTGTTTGTTTGGAATCAAGGTATATAATATACACGTGTATTTCAAGATCATATATATATATATAATGTAATTAATAAATTCTAAAAGTACATTATTAGTATATTTAGGTTTTTTTTTACCATGATAATAAAGACAAATATGTTGGTGCTTGCGAAAAACTGTGAAAGTAATTATTATCGGTAAAGGCTGATTAATTATGTAGATACTTTTCTCTATGTTTTGATAAATAAAATTAATCCTTCAGTGAGTAAAAACAAGTTACTTCACAAAATTTTAAACTATTTAAGACTAAATAAATTTAAGTGTATTCTTTCAAATATGCTCTTTGCCTTTTCATTTTCTTAAGTTGGGAGAGATTATTCAAGTATAATCAATATATCTAAAAATAAAAATAAAAAGTAGATGTAAATGTAGAAATTATGTTTTGAAATTCTTAGTATGACATTCTTTTTTTAATATATGAATAAAATAAAAATAAAGCTAAGATAATTTTTTCACATATTCGAGGAGTAATAAATTCAAAGTGTGCATTTCCATTTATATTATAAATTACATAAATACATACAACTTGTAATAAAAACATCTTTAATTTATTATATGCTAATGCACACTTATTATTATAATAAAAAATACATATAAGAAAAAAATGAGCGGTAGCAAAAAGATAAATTTAAATTTGTGGAATAGATAAATCAAATGAGATTTGACCTAGTAGTAAATATCAGCTCCTAGTTATTAGAAGTTCCAAATTTGAACCATTCCTAGTCTCGGTATTGTTACACTTTGATGGTACTATAACCTATATGGTGTTTTAAACTTGCGTTCATGGAGCACCTAATCATTTGGATTTGGGTGAATCGTGGTTAAGATAAATTTTAAAATTTAATATAGGTAAAGAAAATTGAGGTAAATGTTTTAAAATATTTTTTTAATAAATATTAATCTAACCTGAGTGAATTAGGTCGAATATTATTTTAATCATATTTGGATTAAGGTGATTGAAGGTTAAAAAATAAAATAAGTGACAATTATACCCTTTTAGTAAATTAGGAAGGTACGAGAACTTAGGGTATTTATGTCAAATCATGTATAAATATTATTTATAATTTTACCTTTACCTCCATTACCCCTTCCCCAAAATGAAGTTAATAAAAATGTGGCGAATGGAGGTGACTAAAGGGTAACGTTTAACCTCGACTAGCTTAGGTGAACATTTTAAAAATCATTTTCAAATGGGGTGAACGAAGGTGAATAAGGTGATTCACCTCAATCCAAACGACATAAATATCATTCCCTTGTTGTTAGACCCGATCCATGTTAGATAAGTAGTATCTATATCAATTTGTTTTATAAAAGACCAAGACTTATAATGTTGTACATATATGGGTGATTAAATACCTATATCCAAAGTCATTAGCTAATGTTCAAAGATAAAATCTAAGCACTCTTATCCGACATCATTAATTTAGCTACCCAAAAATGGCTACTCCAGATTTTAATATACCTAAGGAAAAAAATAAGGATTATAATTTGAATGGTTAGTATATAATTAAAGTTATAGTGTAACAATAAGTATATATGGCGATCATTACATACATCCTTGTCTCCTCTCCATCATTGACTTGAAATAACATCTCTCATAGACTTTATGACAAAAATAGTTACAATTGTCATTATTTCCTTGTTTTGGACGCTACATTAAGTAAAATGCACATGTTAATTTAATAGAACTATACTAAACATTAAAATAGAGAAAATACATAAAACAATTACATACGCACCTTCATTTTAGCCCACCTATATTTAAGCATGTGGGTTTCCCTAGATATAGCTCAATATACCTAATTGATGTATATAGACATATTAATTATATAATGTAATAAACAACAAAAATAAATTTATTAAATAAATGAATAATTAGCTATCAATAAATTTTAGTGGAGTGTCATGCAATTTTATACCTAAGAGATCAAACCAACATGTCATATGTCTCAGTGCTCGTTTGTTATGGGGGTAATAAGGGTGAAAAAGTTACTTCTATATTTTAAATATCTTGTATAGTCTACTAAAAATTTAAAAAAGTCTTTTTTGGACGAATTCCAATTTTATATTTTAATTTGATATAAAATGGATAGTTTATTAAAAATATTTTTATTGTTATTAAATACTTGATATAAAAGATACAAAATAGGGGGAATTTTTTCCACCCTTATTACCTCTATACCAAACAATCCCCAATAATGGATATAAAACAACCAAAACACAATGTGCATTAAAGAAAAGAGGACAATAATATATCGATTTTGGAGTTGCTCTCATTGTTTTAATCACATAATCCACCATTTCTTTCAAATATTTTCCATAGAATACCACTGAGGATATAAGAATCCAAAAATGTCATCATCATCTTCGTGTACAGATTATTCTTTTACTAATCTATAAGAAAATACTTAGATAAGTATATGTTAGTAATAGTTTGAAAATTATAATAATATTTTTGAATATACATATATGTTAAAATTTGAAAAGACCTTGTTAAGGATTTTATATGTTGAACTTATAGTCAACCTCTTGCTAACAAATGGATTATTTCCTTAGCTCATATCCATACATCGAGATCCAAAATATTGAAAAATATTTGAGGTGGTATTTTAACTTTTATGCTCAAATATGGATTTCACATAACTTCGCCAAAATACATTATCATCATATGGGACAATGCTTGATAGTTGATAGGAGGCATGTTATGTTTTCTACACAACATCAATCTTGCCTACTCTAATTCCTTCTTTTGATGCTCCTTAGGACTTATCTTCCTCCATAAAATGATACCATCCTAGCCAAAAAGAAAGGAACATGTTAATAGAAAATATAATTAAGAAAGTAATTAATGTCACTCTAGCTATTGATGATATTACTACATCCTTGAGAATATCTAAATGGCTTGACCATCCAAGCTATTCTCCTCTGAGGCATAAGAGATGGCAATCATCATTTTCAAAAAGGTAAATTTAAGAATGCATGTTCATCATAGGTATTTTTGAGAGTCACTCAACCTATATTGGGCTCCAATGATCTCTCCTAAAAGACATGAGCAACTCATTAGACAACAATAACCCCTTCCTCTAATGTTGAGATTACATGGATATTCACCCTATATCTAATATTCAAGAGTTTTATTAATTTCATATATTTGTTAACTACAAATATCATTTTAATAAGAAAATAATTAATATTAAAGTATATTACCTTAGGTACTTCAAATATAGGTATAATACTATGGCTCTTACGAGTGGACACTACAATGTCAACCATCGAGGATGCTCTTTCATCATGAGATTCTTGATTTTCTAATCTATCTTATCTTGCTTGGTAATTAACTTTGTTTAGCATACTCATAATGTATCACTTTCAATCCTTAGATAATTAACCTATTCCTTGGGAGTGTGGGAACTAGGGAATCATCCGAAAGTACTTGAGAATGTGGCATCTCTTTGACTTGACAACCATTCTCTTTGGTCCCCAATGCTTGACTAAGCACATCATTTCCACCACTTATTGGCATTGTTCATGTTACTTGAACCTCCTCCTGCTAGAGAAATTATTGTAGTTAGTTAGAGATAATAAATGTTATCCAATTGATATTTAAAAGCAGATAATGCAAAAACCTTACAAATTTATCAAATATTTGTTAGGTTGGTTTAGTATTAACCTTTCCTATTTTCTTGTCATCCCTAATCCTTACCTAGACATCACCTCATGTAGGAGGTGCATATGGAATATCTTCTTTTTCTGCTAGATCCTTTACCTTTTTATCCTTTAGCATCAAGTTAAAAATCAAGTTAACTATATGGTTTCAAAGATATAATAATCAATGTTTAATAAAAGATTTATTTACATACCAACTCCTTTCTTGCAACATTATTGTCGGTGCACAAGTTCTAATGAGAGTACACATTTTTCTTCACTTTTTTCCTTTTTGGTTCCTCTTCTTCCATTGATAACATACAAGTTATATATATATATATATTAAGTATTATTTAAGGTATAAATTATATATTATGAGTCATTATATACATTTTTCATATTCATGTGTTTTGAATAATTATGTTAGTTTTTATTATGTGCCTCTCATATCTACATACATGTCTACATGATGATCATGAGATAAATAATTAGCAGTCTAATAAGATATTAATATTTAAAGTGAAAGATCATATGAGTTAGGTACGATTGTGCCACTCCATTCCATCGAATGAGAATAGTGGTTAGGAGTGTTTTGCATGCCCTATGGTTGTATGTTGTTGATACTATTCCACTGGTCACAAATAGTTGAATCCTTGAACTCGACCTAATAAAAAAAAGGGATTATAAGCATGCTTATTATGGAACTCTTTCTGCTCCTCTCTAGGGTCGTCTCATGACATGATTTCTATGCAAAATTCATCTTGAATTTTTAGCCTTAAGTGTTATGCATGCCCTTTATCAACAATTACATTTTTACCTTACTTAGTACGTAACATACTGATCATCCATTATATGGGTATTGCTCATTCTCGCAAACAGACAACCCAAGTGATTTTATGCAGGTTAAGGAGGATCCATTAGATGACCTTACTACTTATGATGATCTACTTAGGGGAGGAGTGACCATGTTGCCTTCGGGGCTTAGGATGTAGAGTTATGGTATCCGGATTTTATCTTTGGTCTGGATACCTTTTGGTACTCTTAGTTCCAAATTATCCCTTTTGTTATGTATTTTGGATAGGGTACTCAAAGTTAACCTCCAAACTCTTCTTTAAGTTTATGAATCTATCTCTTTTTCAATTTTATCAAGTTTTAAATTTTAATTGTTTTGCCTTGTATTTGATGTAAGGATAGTATGGTAATTCAAACTTATATCGAGTACGAAAATAATACCAACTATTTTATTATTTCACTTCCACTTAAATAAAAAAAAATAGCAGTAAAGTTTGGGATCTTACATTTACTTAGTACATTACTGATGTGTACCATTTTATAGTCACCTACTTATTCAATGAGCAGTTAGGACATTAATGAAATGGACTGAGGGTTCGTTTGTGAAGCTCGGTTTATAAGAATAGAGTTAGGATTATCTAATATTATCTTGGTATCTTTTTATCCAATTATTCTTTTAAACTCTTATGTTTTTTTCCTTATATTTCTTTTTTTGTTGTATATGTAACGTTCTTATCCAATCTT
The DNA here is from genome assembly GCA_039764185.1 of Tamarix austromongolica. Lineage (NCBI taxonomy): Eukaryota > Viridiplantae > Streptophyta > Magnoliopsida > Caryophyllales > Tamaricaceae > Tamarix > Tamarix austromongolica. The sequence goes on along the minus strand of CM077809.1, from coordinate 81,445,186 downwards.
TTGTTTATGTAAGATATTTGAAAGTTTTAATATAATCTCATAAGTTTCTTCATCATTAATGCTCGTAATTACGTGAAAAATATTTTATCTTTAGCAATTATTATTAGAAAAATAGTGAAGTTTAAAATCATGCTAAATGTGGTGTTAACGCCCTACATTTGAAATATTTGACCTTCTGCATTACCTTTAACATATTAGTGCTAAAAGTGGGTGTATTATAATTTTGTTTCCTCTTTTGCAAATGAATTATTATTATTATTTGATGCATGTGTCATGTTTAAAACACATTTACTACCGTGTTTTACATTGTTTTTTGTATTAGTGTGCCAAGAAAGATAAAAAGAGGGAGAAAATTACACTTTAGTAAGAGTAAATCATCAAGGAATGAGGCTATGCGTGTTCCTTTACACACTTGTGCTCAACTAAAGAGAAATCAATCAAAACATACTCCACCATAGCCTAGTGTGGTACGCACCTGTGGTTCAACCCTAACTATAGATTAAAGATAACCTCTACCATATTTATATGCAACTCACACCACAACCATGCTGCAGCTATTTTTCATGATTAATTTTTCATCTTTTACTAGATTGTTAAGACTTCGATTTCTTCAATAGGATTGGGAAAACCTAACTTCTTATTGATTGGTGATAATTTGGTGTAATGTCTTGGTTAAAGTTTAAGTCTTTAAACATGACTTCTTGTGATTTACTTTATTGACTTGTTTGCTCACCAAATTAGCAAACTTGGGTAATTAATTGAAAGACTAGATGGTGAAATTTAATTTCAAAGCTATAGAAATTAAACAGGAAACTCAAATGATAAAAGCATGCAAGATTCCTTAGGAATTCAAATTGAATTAGCTATAAGTTTAATTAATTTAATTTAGACTTAATTATATGAAAATAGGTAATTTATCTTAATTGAACATGATCTTTGGAACTTGAAAGAGGCATTAGGTTAATTCATCATATTTTTTTATCTAAAATAACACTAACAAGTGAAATAGTTCATTATTGACCACAGAAGTTGTGGTGAAATACCAGTCGTGGTCTCTCATTCTATTAGATTCCGCCCAATTAGTCGCTTATTTTATTTTTGTTATTTAATCCTATAACTTTAGTCTTTTCCATTTTTATCATTGGTGTAGCTAGTTTAAAGCAGAAAATTTGGTAACTAACTCCCTAGTTCTTACGGGATTGACCTTGATAATTATAACAAATCCTAGCACTTGCAGATTTACCTACCATTATACTATTAATTTATAATATGTCTCAATAATTGTTCAATACTTTCTATATTATCCCCAAAATAACTAATATATATTAGTATAAAAAAATCCTACACTTATAGGTTTTAAGATTGATCAATATATTTAGATATTTCAAATATATTTTTCTAGCAACATCATAAAAATTCACAATATATTAATACTATTCAATATATATATAAAGCTACTATATACATACATACATACATATGTATGTATGTATGTATGCACATATACATATATATAAAAAAAATGTTGAAACACTATTTATAATTTAACAAAATATATATATAATTTCTATTGTATAAATAGGGGGAATATTCAATGAGAATAATTTTTTTGTGAGAAATTAAGAACTTTCAATTTAGATTGTTAGATAAAAAATGAATGGTTTATATTAAAATGTGGGTATAATATAAAGAAAATATCTATAAGATAGTGAAAACTATCTTCAAGGTGCAAAATCAATTACTATATGTATCTTTTAAAAAATATAGTATTTGAGTTTTAGAAAAGTAGAAAAAAGATAACATCATTTTTTAAATATTTTATATTTATATTTTAAGCTTGAAAATTTCTCTTGGTAATGGCGAAAACTAAATTTTCTTTATTATTTTCTTAAACATAACCCATAAGGTTATCTTTAGTATTTTCCTAAACACACCTTGCTAATTTACCCACAAAAATTTGAGTGGAAAATATATTTCTACATATTTAAAATATTGTTGCTACGTATTTTGATAATAAAGTTTAATTATTAATATATTTTAGTATATATTAATAAAATGATATTTAAAAATAATATTATATAATTTTTAATATATATAAACTTGAGATGTTGTATAGCCATGGAAGTGTTATTTGAAAGAAATAAATGAAGAGAAGAGAAAGCTGTTAGTTCTCTTCTTTATATTATTTTGTAAAAGTATCGATTATTACAATCATGCTGGTATTTATATACTCAGTAATTATAGTAAATTTAATTCTGTTTAAGTTAACAAACTTGGCTAACTACTAACTCTAAATGACATGTGTAAAATACAATTATATACATTCACATCCCCCCCTCAACTGGGACTTGGAGGAGACTCGACAAGGCCCGGCTTAGAAGTTAAAAAAGAATGTTGTTGAGCTCTTAAGGGCTTGTTCATTATATCAACTAGCTTTAGACTTGTTCTAACATGTTCGGTAACAAGGAAACAAGCCTACACAAGTTCTCTAACATAGTGATAGTCAATGTTGAGGTTTTTAGCTCTTTCATGGAAAACTAGGTTGGTTGCGATATGCATGGCGGCCTTATTACCACAGAAGAGACAAATTGGAGATTGGATGGATACATAAAGATCAGTAAGTAACCTAATTAACCAAACAAGTTTACTTGAAGTAGTGGACATACTGCGATATTCAGATTCTATCGATGATTTAGAAACCTTTTTTACTTCTTGGTCTTCCAAGAGATAAGAGAATCACTAAGAAAAATGTAATATCCAGTGAGGGAATGAAAATAGAAGGAACAAGCTCCCCAATCAGCATTAGAGTAAGCCATAATCTTGAGAGATGATCTAGCTAGATAAAAGAGGCCATGGTAAAGAATACCTTTTAAATAACATACTACATGCATAGTTGCCTGTAGATGAGGAGTTCTAGGGTAGTGAAGAAACTGACTAAGGTGCTGCACTACATAGGAAATATCTAGACGATTCATATTGAGGTATAAGAGGCAGCCAATGAGACGTCTATAAATCTCAGCTTTTGATAAGATTTCACCAACTTTAGTACTGAGTTTTAGTCCTTTTGGCAATGGAAAAGGACATGCTTTGCAATCAATCATTCTAGTATCATAAAGAATATCAATAGTATATTTGTGTTCATTTAAAATAACTCCTATAGATGACCTTGTGATCTCTAAGATAATAAAATACCTCATCAAACCAAGGTCTTTAATAGTGAACTACTTATCAAGAGCGATTTTAATAGAATTGATTTTTTCTGCGTGATTTCTAGCCAATAAGAGATCATCCACGTAGTCTAATGCAAGGGTGAAATGGACAGCAGTAGTACTATGAATGAATAGTGAATAATCATGCTTGGATTGAGTAAATCAAAGGGAAAGAAGGAACTTGGTAAGTTCAATATTCTGTTGGCGAGAAGCCTATTTTAAACCATACAAAGATTAGTTTAATTTATAAACTTGTCTCAGAGTTGCCTTGGCATACCCTTATGGAGGAGTTATATATACTTCTTCATCTAAATACCCATGAAGAAAGGCATTGTTTATGTCTAACTGATACAAAGGCCAGTGTTTTGCTACTGTAAGGGCAAGAACTATACGAATAGTAGCAAATTTTACCACAGGAGAGAAAGTATGTTTATAATCCTTATTTTTGATTTGATTGTAACCCTTGGCTACCATACGTGCCTTATACCTTTCTACTATCCCATCAGGTTTAAACTTTATTTTGTAAACCCATTTGCAACCTATGGGTGAATGGACAGGTGTTAAAGTAGTAAGTTCTCAAGTGTTGCTGTCCTCCAAATCTTGTAATTCTTTGTTCATGGCCTTAATCCACTTAGAGTCTTGGCTTGAGAGTAAGAAGATGGATCATGTAAGGCAATAACATTGGCTAGAGATGCATTGTATTTAGTTGTATAAGGATCAAACAAGCTGAGTGAAAAATGAGAGGTGGGTAGAAATGGACAAATATAATCCTAGAGTTTAGATGGGAGATTTTTTCTGTGGTGAATTTGCGAAAAGGATTAATAATTGAGGAGGAGGTGGACTATGGTTATTTGTAGTATGTGTATCTATAGACACGTGGTTTTAGAGATCATTAGAGTTAAGATGAAAAGGGGAGGGTTGGGGCATGTCAGGAGAATGATGATTATTCTACTGAGGAGAAATAGTGTGCTCATTCGTGGAGTTAGATGATAAAACAATAAGCACAATTTGCATATCTAAAGTTAGATGATATAACAGAATATGAGATATTAACAAAGTCATGTAAAGTGGGTTTAGTGTGTTTAAAAGGAAGGATATCCTCCCTAAAAATAACATTCTTGCTGACAAAGGTTGACTTGTTCTCTAGATCATAAAGCTTATAACCCTTTTAGCCTCCAGGTTAGACAATGAAAAATAAACTTTTGAGACTTGGATTCAAATTTGATAGAAGTCCTATCATGAACATAACAGAGGCTGCCAAAAACTCTTAAATGATCATATTGAGGTGTCTTCTCATATAAAACTTCAAAGGGTGTCTTCTAATGTAAAATAACTGTGGGAAGAAGATTAATAAGATATGTGGCAGTAAGAATGCATTCTCCCCAAAACTTGACTGATAAATGTGCATGTAATTTTAATGCCCTGTCACATTCAACCAAGTGCATGTGTTTCCTCTCTACTCATCCATTCTAAGCTAAAGTATAAGGAACAATTCGTTGATGAATGACTCCATGTTGGGCTAGTAGATTAACACACTAATTATTTACAAATTATGTTCCATTGTCAATCCTAATACACTTGATTTTGAAGTTGAATTGAGCATTGGTAAAGGCTAGGAAATCATTGATGATCTTGTAAACTTGTTGCTTATTGTTTAGTAGGAAAGTCCAAGTCGCCCGGGAAGCATCATCAATAATGGTGAATACCAGAAAGTGATGGTGATTTATATGGACCCCACATATCCACATGAACATGATCAAATGGTTTAAATAATACAGAACAACTTCGAGAAAATGGCTCTTTATGTTGTTTTTCCATTACACAAGTTTCATAAAAATAGCTAGATAGGCCATCCTAATTACAGTATAATATATGTTTCATCTTAGACGAGGATGTATGTCATAATATTACATGAATTAGGTCTAAACTAACAAGATTATTATAGGTGGTATTACAACCAAGTATTACACTATGTGAAGAAGTATCAAGTGAAGAAGAAGAAGAAGTATGTAGAACATAGAGTCCTCTATATTTCTTTCCAACAAAAACCACCTCCTTAGTTGAAGGGGTAGGAATATATAATTAGAAGATATAAAATGAGCCTCTAATTGTGAGTCATCAAGAATTCAACCAACATTTACTAGGTGATGATGAAAACTTGGAACATATAACACATTTTTCAGTGTGATATGAGGATTCAATAGTATATCTCCTACATGAGTAACATTTTTGCTAGTTTCATCAAGGAAATTAATTTGAATAGCATTGGAAAATATCTAATGTTATGGAAATATGAAATATTGTAGCTTATATAGTCTAAAGCTCCTATATCTATAATCAAATGGTTAGATTTAAGGTTGTGAAAGGGCATAAAGTTATTAACATTACCTGCAAAAGCTCCACACATTAAAGAAGTCCCAGCAACATTAGTGTGGTTATACTTAATTTTCTTTATAACTTCTTAGAAAGTGGAATCCACCATTTGAGGATCAAGTTGAATCGGTGTGGTAGAGGCTAACTCAAAGATCAGTGGATTATTATAAACTGGATTAGTTCTTATTTCTGTTATGTTGACAAACAACTTTCTTTTTCCCTTCAATTTGTCATACCATTCCAAATATCCAACTAGTTTAAAATATTTCTCCATAGTATGTCCCTTATATTTATAGTGAGTACACCTTCAATTGGGCTTATATTTCTTGAAGTCCCTTCTAAAATCCTTTCCCTTAATGTGTGGCATCTATTTATTTACAGTCATCACACTTGTTTCTTGCATGGAATACGTTCCTCCATTAACTTGCTTCTGTATCTCACCTTGTTGTAGTAAATAATAGCAACGATTGATTGAGGGAAGTGGTTCTTGAGCAATGATGTTATTGCTAATTCCATCATAACCATCATTGAGACCGAGCAAAAACTCCATTTCCTTGTTGTTGTTGTCTCTTGCGAGCACCTTCTTAATCATTGAGCAAGTGTATTGTTTGATTACACCATAGGTACAGGTAGGTAGTGGATCCAGAGTTTGTAATTCATCACAAACCTTCTTCAATCCTCTAAAATATTTAGCAATACTGTTGTTTTCCTGTGTGATACAAGTGTATTCATGTTTGGGCTAGTATAGAAGCGGTCCATTTGATTTACCAAATCATTCCACAATTTCATCCCATAGCTCCTTCGATGAATCGACATAATGGAAATGCTGAGCAATATCTTTCTGAATCGAATTAATTATCTAGCACATCACCATATAATCTACCCTAATCCATTTCTGTCCTACATCAGTGGATTCGTCACTAGGTCTCTCGATCATTCCTAGTATGAATCCTAGTTTATTTCGAGCAATTAAAGCTCTTTGAACTCTACTCCAATTGATGTAATTGCATCCATCAAAAATAGCAATGGTAAGTTAAAGTCCAGGATGATATACAGAGGAGAGATAATATGGATCTCCATAAGTTTGATTTTGATGAGCCTTTGTGTCAAAAGAGGTGTCAACGGTATTATTGTTATTAGGATTATTATTTGGCATGGCTAGGATGTAATCGAGCAAAATGTAGGTCTGATACCATATAAACTTGAACAGTCATACATCGATGTAAGTAGTATCCAAAAGAAAGAAATGAAGAGAGGAGAAAGTTGTTAGTTATTTTCTTTTTATTCTTTTGTAAGAGTATCAATTATTACAATCATGTTGGTATTTATATACTTAGCAATTAAAGCAAGATAAAGTATGTTTGAGTTAACAAACTTGACTTCTAGCTATAAATGAAATGTGTAAAATACAATTATATACATTCACAATAAAAATATAATAATTATATTTATATATTACAATATACATTATAGTTTAATAAAAAATAATAATCAAAAGTGTAACTTTCAAATAAACAATGATACTCTTTTAGTTATCGTCATCCGGCCTCCCAACCTGTAGCTATAAGACAATTGTTCTAATATGATGAGTTTCTGAATTAGTTGATTTTGAAAGGTAAAAATCTCTAATAATTTTTTAGAATTCTCATCCTCGCAATAAAATAAAGGTCGTGGTCGCATTAAAATAAAGGTTGTAGTTGCCACGGTAGCAATAATCCCCATATTGAAATTCCACTAACAATAATTTATATGATGTAGTGGCTATGACATAATTTTATAATAAATATTGATAAATAGTAATATATATCAGTAAATTTTAATAAATATTAGCCAACAATTAATATATCACAGATAAATATATAAAATTTTAAACTTATCACATATCATTAATTTTACAAATTCAAAATTTGATAAATGCCAGCTAATCTTCGTCTCAAAGGGGGATAAGAACTTTGTTTTTACTATTGGAGAACGAGTACCGTACGTAACCTGCCTTCGCTTTCGCTTCTTGCAAGCAAGGTTGGTACTACCGCTGCCTTCGTGACAAAGATTGAGAATTCCTTATCCGGAAAAATCCTACTGATTTTCTCAAATCAAATGTGAAATTCATAAAGCGTCTCAACTCCTTTCTTCAAACTCATCATGTGATATTCGAACTTCATCCAAAAGGGTCATCATGAATCACCGTATTTGTTCGTCCACCGTCGGTAAATTTTCATCTCAAGTTTTTTCCATTACAAAGAAGTAGTTTTAATTTGGATTTGCTTTGTTTGAATATTGAAGAGAAAATTTCAAAGAAATTAATTAAAAGATTTCGGTACGTAAGCAAGCAACAGAAGAAGGCACAAAAAGGGAAATTAACCGTATGTTGATTACGATCACTATTATGGGAAGTGCTGGACCTACGGAGTTTTTTTGTTTATGAACAAGAGTTGTTCACTTCTTTTATCAATAAGGTACTTAAAAATTACATTAAGGAACACCATCTTCCTATTCTCGGGTCGGATCTTAACGATTTCTACCTTCATAGGCCCTCCCCTGCATGTGATGGCAGTAAGTTTCATAATATGTATATGTTTATCTTTTGTTTTAGTTATTTATTGATCGATTGACTAAAAGATTTTTTCTTTTTCTTTTTTTGGTTGAAATTGATTGACATGATCGTTGACTTCATTGTTAATTGGGAAATTTGATTCGCTTCTGCCCTGAATTTGTTGCAAGATTGTCCTTTTCTCCCTCCAACTATATATTATTTAGTCATGTACGTGGATACTCGTAGAATTTAATGGTAGCATTGAGTCCATGGGAGACAATTGGAGCTCGTGGTGGAAGGAACTTCATGATGTGCAAGAAGCCGCAGCCTCCGGCGATAGCCAAAGGTAAAGATGAGCCAACCCCTGATTGATGTTACAACAAGACAAAAGAAAATTTGTGAAGGAGGTTTATCTTGCAAGAGCGGTTGGTATTTCGCTTGATCACATCTCGTGGTGATGCATCCCATTTGACCTGTATTTCATGTTTAAGGATACAGTTGTTCTGCAAGGCTTAGGATATACCCATTCACCAACCAATTTCTTGGCTGTCACGATAAGATTTCTATGGTCTGCTTTATCATTATCGAAGACAATAGGCATTTTATCAGCTCAAATGACAGAGAGGTCGAAGATAAACACGATAGGACAGTCAAAAGTTTCAAGGTTTAAGGTCACGACTCATAAAGCTTGTAATTTGATTTGAACCAAAAAATTGGATTTGAAGTGGAGTTGAAATCTGGGGGGACGTTGCTGTTAAGGTCGTGCTAGAGCCGTGAAGCATGATGACAATCCCTGAAGCAATGGATCAAACTCTCTTGGCAAAAGGAGCGTCTATCATCAGAGATGATGCCTATAAGGTGAAGAGAGAGCTTAGTAGGAAGCCTATTAAGCATATAGAGAGCCATGAGAACATATGAATTCTCGATGGAGGGTCAAGCTGCCTGATCCAGATCCAATCCAACTCTAGTTCGTGAGTGATGCATATGGAGTTATAAGTAGTTTTAGTACTGAAGTTTTCGTGTGATGTGAGTTGCCAGAAGGGAGTATCCTTTCTAGTATTGGTTCCCCAAGACCCTGAAGTGGCTTTAATTTCCTAGATGATGCTAAGAGGCAAGCTGCAGGAGTTCATGATAGATTAATATATAATCTATATATTCGACAGGATTGAATGCTAATCTATCAAGATTAATATATATAATATATTGTAGAAGCGTATTTGAATCCATAATAATGATAGAATTATCGGCTACCGTCGAATCTTGTATCAAATCCGAACGGTCGGTACTATGGTCTTTTAGATCTCGCACATGCTCGCTAGTTACCAATGGCTGATAGGAATCAACTGGAGCGAAGTACATGTGACCTAAGGACCATGACCAAATATATATAGATAACTAACCTATTATCTATTGGGTCATCCTAGTTTGGTCCATCAACAATCTAGGACTCCCACAGCCTGTACACATATGGGTCCACATCCAATCAGATACATTAGGCCCAACTTAATTAAACTTAATTCGATTACTTTTATTTAGACTTAACCGGCACGATAACTTACAATTTGTATTGTTCACATATAAACCCAATGTTGGATAATAATCCACCAATCTCCTACTTGGTCTATATGTGCAACATTACCAATTGCAACATAACCGAATGAGCTCAAATTTGTTATCGTTATGAAATGTATCTTTAACCAATCTAGTCCATCAATCAAATCAACATAGGATCAAAGCAGCTTTCGTCACATCTCTACGTAACTAAACCCTTAATGGTCACAAATGTTGACACGACTGAATGATATGGATCAAGATGTGGATGTGTAGCATGAAAATATCATGTAATGTGATCCTAACATGCCTATTTCCAACTGGTCCACCTTAAAACTTTAGTGAGATCAAACCATACCAAAAGATAGAAAGGAAATAAACTGAAACTTTATTTCTGTAGAAAATATATGGTCAAAATATCCATAAGTCAAACCAAAGAGTCTATACATAGAGTAACTAAAATCATAAACTCCCACAAAAACTAAAGATCGTTAGCTAATATAACACCCATACGAGCTACATGCTCGAGAAACTGCTTGGGTGGTAAGGCCTTAGTAAATGGATCCACAATCATGGAGTCTGTACTGATATGCTCTATAGACAATTCTCCTTTCTGAACCTTTTCTTTAACAACTGAGAACTTGATATCTATACTCTTCGATTTCGTAGAACGTAGGTTGTTGTTGGAATACTGAGCTGCAACTTTATTGTCACATAACAACTTGAGTGGTCTTTCAATACCATCAACTATATGCAGCCTCGTGACAAAATTTTGCAGCCATATACCATAATTAGAAGCCTCATAGCATGCCACAAACTCTACTGCCATAGTGGAAGAGGCCACAACTGTCTGTTTGGAACTCTTCCTAGACACAACTCCTCCAGCCATCAGAAAAATAAAACCTAATGTGGACTTTATACTATCTTGGCATCCAGCAAATTCAGAGTCAGTGTATCCTACGATCTCAAGCTTGCCTGACGTTCGATATATGAGCATGTAATCTTTTGTTTTCTGTAAGTACCATATGACTCGTTTGGCTACTATCCAATGGTCAAGTCCTAGATTGCTCATATATCTGCCCAACATCCCAGTGATGTACGCAATAACCAAACGCGTACATACCTAAGTGTGCATAAGACTTCCCACTGCTGAAGCATAGGGAACATTTGCATTTCCCTCCTTTTATAGTTAGTTTTAGGGCATTGACTGAGACTAAAATTGTCTCCCTTAGCAACAGAGGTATTTCCTGGTTTGCAATTATGCATTGCATATCGTTTAAGAACCCTTTCGGCATAGGCCTTTTGTGACAGCCCTAGGATACCTCGAGAACGATCCCAGTATATCTCTATGCCCAATACAAAGGATGCATTACCAAGATCTTTCATCTCAAAATTCTTAGCTAGAAATCTCTTGGTCTTATGCAATAAACCTATGTCATTGCTTCTAGCAATATGTCATCAACATATAAAACCAGAAACATGTACTTACTCCCACAAAACACATTCATCAACCAAATTCATCTCAAAGCCAAAAGAGGTGATTACTTGATGAAATTTAAAATACCATTGTTGAGATGCTTGTTTGAGCCCATAGATAGATTTCTTAAGTTTGCAAGCCATATTCTTTGGGTCTCTGGACACAAAGTCTTCTGGCTGCACCATATAGATTGTCTCCTCAATGTCACCATTAAGAAAGGTGGTCTTTACATCCATCTGATGTAACTTAAGATTAAAATGTGCCACTAATGCCATAATTACCCTCGAGGAGTCCTTAGAAGAGGACGGAGAGAATTACTCTTTGAAATCTTCTCCTTCCTTTTGTGTAAAGCCCTTAGCGACTAAACGTGCCTTATATCTTTCCACATTGCCTTTTGAATCCCTTTTAGTCTTAAATATCCATTTGCAACCTATGGGCTTCTTTCCTTCAGGCAATGGGACAAGATCCCATACGTCATTATCTATCATAGACTTCATTTCCTCATTCATGGCATCAATCCACCTTTGATAATTCGAACATTCCATGGCTTGACGGAAGTTGATCGGATCATCTTCCATCATGCCAATGCCAACCTCATGCTCTAGGAGAAATACAATGTAATCATCTGAAATAGAACTTCTCCTTTCTCTAGTGGATCTCCTTAACTCTTGAGGTTGTTGAGCTTGTCCTTCTGGAACAATCACTTCATTCTGGATGGGTGGTTGTTCTACATTACCTTGTTGAGGTTCTTGATTTGCCTCCTGATCGATGACAGGTGCGGAGACTTACACATCATCAGAGACAATAGTAGGAATAGTGACTGATTCCTCCTCAAAGATAATGTCTCTAACCTCATTTCTCCCCCCAAGCTCAACATCCTCAAAAAATGTGGCAGTTCCCGTCTTGAAAATCGACTTAAGTGTGGGATTATAAAACTTATAGCCCCTAGATCGCTCAGCATAACCAATAGAGTAACTACTAACTTTTTTAGAGTCCAATGACTTTTCATGTGGTCTATAAGGCCTTGCCTCAGCTGGACATCCCCAAACATGAAAGTGCTTTAAACTAGGCTTTTTGCCTGTCCAAAGCTCATAAGGTATTTTAGTAGCTGCTTTAGTTGGTAATCTGTTTAGAATATAAGCTGTTATTTTTAGTGCTTCTCCCCAGAGTGATTCTAGTAAGGTAGAATGACTAATCATACTCCTCACCATATCCTTAAGAGTTTTGTTTCGTCTTTCAGCTACACCATTTATGCTAGGAGATCCCATCATGATGTATTATGGGATGATACCGCACTCCTCTAGGAATCTAGCAAATGGTTCTGGACATTGTTCACCTGAACCGTCATATCTACCATAGTACTCACCACCACGGTCAGATCTAACTCACTTAATTTGTTTGTTGAGTTGATTCTCAACCTCAACTTTAAATGATTTGAACACATCCAGTGACTGTGATTTCTCATGAATGAGATACAGATATCCATAACGTGAGTAGTCGTCTATGAATGATAAACAAATACTGTTGACCATTCCAAGAAGCCGTTGGGAATGGTCTATAGATATCTGTGTGAATTAATTCTAAGACGTCTGAAGATCTATTTACACCTGTTCTCTTAGTCTTAGTCTGTTAACACAAGTGTTCAAGTCTACAAAGTTAAGGGAATCAAGAATGCCAATAGACACAAGCCTCTCAGTTCTAGCTTTTGAGATATGATCTAAGCGCTTATGCCATAATGACGCTGAATTTTTCTTATTTAATTTGTGTTTAGTACCACATGATTCCACGCTGAATAATGTTTGAAATGAACAAAAATAACCATACTTGTCCAATAAGGAAATGAAAACCAAATTCCATCTAAAAGGCGGTACAATAAAAGTGTCTTTCAAATCCAAATAAAAACCAGTTTCTAATAATAACCTAAAAGTGCCAATCGCTTCAACTGATGCTGCATTGCCATCTCCCACATAGATGTATCTTTCACCATCACTTTGCTTTCGGTAGTTTATCCAACCCTGCATAGAAACACTTATGTGAGTAGTAGCACCAGAATCCAACCACCAAGTGTTTCTAGGTATTGAAGCTAAATTAAGCTCAAAACATACCAAAGTAAGAATTGTACCTTTCTTCGCACGCCAAGCGTGGTATTTAGGACAATCCTTCTTCACATATCCAGTCTTGTTACAAAAGAAGCAGCTATCATTTTCCTTCCGTTGTTTCTTTTGTACTGGACCCTTAGGAGTAGCTTCATCCTTGATTTTCTTGCCCTTTCCCTCATAGATACTTGCCAAGTGAGCACTCTCAGTCCTATCATGCTTCAATCTTTCCTCCTCTTGCACACAATATGAAATGAGCTCATTAAGAGTCCATTTCTCTTTTTGGCAGTTGTAACTAACCTTAAACTCACTAAATTGTGCAGGAAGTGAAAGCAACACTAAGTGCACGAGCAAATCATCTGATAACTCGAGCCTTAGCACCTTTATTTGCAAAGCAATGTTAGACATCTCCATGATGTACTCCCTTATATTTCCTTTGCCTTTGTATTTCATCGAAATCAAGCGTTGTAAAAGAGTGCTTGTTTCTATCTTATCGTTTTTTGCAAAATGTTTCTCAATTTCGGTAAGGAAATTCTTAGCGTTGATGATGTCCTCAGACACCCCACCCCTAAAGGCTTCCAGAATGCTGCGCTTAATGATCATTAGACTCATGCGATTTGACCAATCATACTTCTCAAAGTTCCTCTTATCATCAGAGGTACTTTCAGCTATCAGATCAGCGGGTTTCGGAAGCCTAAGTGCATGATCCAGATCCTTGCAGCCAAGGACAATAGTAATATTGTCCTTCCATTCCTTAAAGTTATTCCCGTTCAGCATGGGAATAGAACTTAAGTTGGTAGATATAGTAGTAGCAGACATGGCTGTACAGAAAACATAAACATAAATAAATATTAATGCTCACAAAAAAATTCACATAATAAAATAATCAATAAATTTAAATATTGGTAATCCCATCACAAGAAACTGGTGCAACATTAATATCAAGTCTTTGGATAGTAATATTAACTGCAAGTGATGTTCTTGTTGTAATAATCAAATACTGACAATAAGGCATGTCAGATAATAAATTTAAATAAATTGATCCTTTAATTTATTTCATAAATTTAGACCTATAATATTAGAACCAGCCTTATTTAGATTTAATATATGCAACAATATCAAATCTAACCTTATTTGTATAAATATCAAATAACACCCATAAATAGGCCCATATAAAATTTTAATTGGAATAAAAGAAAATAAACTTAATATCCAATTAAAATTAAATAATTCAATTACGTATTATTTACATTATTCAATAAATAATAACACAAAACAAATAATAGGCCCAAATTCAAAGTCCAAATAATAGCCCAAACTCCTGCCACCAAGATCTGCATCAGGTACAATTATTTTTATTTTTTAAATTACCAAATTACCCTAAAAAATTAAAACCATAATCATCCTCTAATCTCTTCACCTTCCTCACACCGGTTGCCATCTCACAATTTAGGCCACAGATGAAAATTGTCTAATGCGTCAATCTCTGTTTGGCCGAGTGGTCTAATACGCTAGATTTAGGCCACAAATGAACGGTATTTAGCAAAGGGCTCAAAAGTGCCAAATAAACGATACGATGAACAGTCAGTGTTGAGCAACAATACAAAGTGAACAGCCGCAACAATGAAAAGCGAACAATCAGTACACGACGAACAAACAGGTATGAACAGTACCAGCGTGTGAACAATGCGCATGAACAAATATGTATGAATATTATCGATGCATGAACAATACTGACGGAAAAAATAATATGAATCCATAAGTTCCGAACAATTATGAACCGTACCAATCGCATGAACAGTTTTTTTTTAATCTTAATAAATTTAGCAATTGCTCTTATACCAATTAATAGATTACTATATAATATATATATTTGATAAGATTGAATGCTAATCTATCAAGATTAATATATATATATGTGTGTGTGTGTGTGTATATATATATATATATTACGGGAGCGCACCTGAATCCATAATAATGATAGAATTATCAGGTACCATAGAATCTTATATCAAACCCGAACGGTCAGTACTATGGTTTTCTAGATCTCGCACATGCTCGCTATTTACCAATGACTAATGGGAATCAATTAGGGTGAAATACATATGACCTAGGGACTATGACCATATATATAGAGATAACTAACCTATTATCTATTGGGTCATCCTAGTTCAGTCCATCAACAATCTAAGACTCCCACAGTCTGTACACATATGGGTCCACATCCAATCAGATACATTAGGCCCAACTTAATTAAACTTAATTCGATCACTTTTATTTGGGCTTAACTGACACGACAACTTACAATTTGTATTGTTCACATGTAAGCCCAACGTTGGATAATAATCCAACATTTCAAGCTCCAATCTCATTGGGTACCTGATCTAAAATTAGCAACAGTGAGTTGCTCATCTCGGGGACTCAAAGGGGGGCATTGTCTTCCCAAATATCAGTCCAAAATTTAGTTGATTTACTGTTAACGATGGACCAACGAATTCCGTTATCGAAATCACTTAGCACCCAATTAACGGCTTAGAAACATTGGTGCGATGAGTCTGAGGATTTAAATTGCTGATTAGATATTTTTCTATCGACACTTCGGCCGAAATAGAAGATGGGGGCTTCAAGTACCTCTATTGATGGCCCATAGAGGATGGGAAATTTTGTGGGAGTGCAAAGCATACGCAAATGTAGTATTGAATGCTTGAGGAGAGAAAAAAATGATAATATATGTATATGTTAATTGAAGTGGTGGGGTGGTGACTTGCTTGGTGCGTGGGTTGAAGGAGATCTTGACACCATTCCGCCATGTTATTTTAAAGTCTTGCTATCTAAAGTTTATTTTTAAAATTCATTATATCATATGAGATCATATCAATATCAATAAAATTATATTAGACTAATATAATAATGAATAATAATAAATAAATAATTTTAATGAAATAGTATAAAAGTAATAAATAGAAGATCATTAACAAAATTAATATTATTTATTTATTTATTACTATAATAAATATGAATGATGATTAATTTAATAATATTAATAATTAATTTTAATGATAATTATTACCATATTTATGATTAGAAATAATTATTATTAGTATTATTATTATAGATATCAATATAATTATCATACTTGTACTTGTTAGTATAATTGATATTATTAATATTTTGATAAATATTTATATAATAATTATAATGGTAATTATTAATATAATTATTATTACAATACTAATTATTATCAATATACTGAGATGTTCGTAGGGCAAGGGGCTATAGTAAACACAAGTGTAATACCAAGGGGAAATGGAGAGGAGGGAAGAGAAGCAAAATAGAGAATTTGTCTATTAATTTTTTCTATCCAAAATAAATACAATACCTTCTATTTATATTTGTGGTTACCATGGTAAAAAAGAGAAATGAATATAGTGCGATGAGGCATAGGAAAGGTAGTCTCTAGTACCATAAGAATCAATCGGCCTAGTAGCAATGTTACTTGGATTGACTGCTTGAATACGGCCTAAGGCCAAGCAGAACATGTTAGGGTGTTGGGGCGCTTCTAGGGTAGGCTTGACCTCCCCTTAGGCTAGTCTTTTCACTTTGGGTTAGCTTTTAGAGGCTCAACGGTCTATTTAGAAAAAATATTTATGTCATCACTTCCTTTAAAATCCAATATACTGCCTCAATTACTCCTTGGGAAATAAGGGAAGTCGGCTAGGGCGTCATACTTGGAGCATCAACCTGAGTTGTAACCTTGGTGTATTGGAGAGACCATTACATTTGAGAGGAAAACAACCAAAGTATTACACACGTAGGGTGACAACTAAAATATTATATTTAGAAGGGCGATGGCCAAACCCCTACACTTGAGGATGATGGTTAGAGACTCCATTGCATTTCAAAGGACAATAGCTAAATCCTTATTTTTTTAGGCAACAAACAAAGCCTTACACTTGGAGACAATGACCAAAGCCTCCATTACATTAGAGAGGACACCAACCAAAGACTTATGTTCTAAGGTGATGGCTACAGCATTACACTTAGGGACGATAGCCACAACTTCTATTATATTTGAGAGGATAGCGTTTGTTGTTTAGTAAGGGACGGTATTCCCAATATCATGTTATATGACGAGGGGAATGCAACAACTACAAAGTCCATTTTAATGTTCCTATGAGCCTCATACTCACCGACAATCATAGTGAGGTTGACCGCCCCCTTAGCTTTTATAGGATTTCTACTGAATACGACTAAGGGTGAGCACTTGGTTGTAAAACATTCCTCTATCAATCTCGTATTCCTATAAGCCTCTTTGAAGATAAAATCGACAAAACTTTTTATATCTTCAAGAATCTATTTCATCATGTAATTGACAATATGAACTTCTATGATTAGGAGGTCATCTTGAGGTTCTATTATATTATAACCTCATCTCTTTCTATGAAAATAACTTCTCATTTTTCCTGTATGGACTCTCTTATTTAGTTCATGGAATTTAGCCCTTCTAATATATACCTTTAGGGTTGAGTTGCTAGCCTTGACCAAGAAGTCCCCGACAAACTTGTGAATGACCTTATATTGCTTCTTACTTTGAGAAGGTGGTAAATGTCGGCAGGCTATGCCAATTTATTTTCTTGCTAGGGTTAAATGTGTATAATTACTCATATAGCCCTTATGTATCAGCTCTTCAACATTATCCCTTAACGCCCAACAATCCTCTATAGTGTGACTAATTTTTCCATGGCACGCACACCACTTGTTATGGTTTTTGTACTTATAATTAGTTTGTAAAGGAAGGGGAGTTGGGAATGTCTATCGGTCATTCTCTAATGAAGTGTATTTATCATACTTTCCAAGTAGACCCCTCTGATTGGCTTAGCATGTTGCCGACTAGGGACCTTCAAGGTCTCTCTCTTACCTATAAATTTTCTTATCTAGTCTTTGACTCAAGATCATCTATATCTCCATGTAATACCTCATTTTTGTAACATTAATTAAGAACCTAATTGAAATTTCATATGTTATGTGAATATGGTCATAGAAATAAGAGGTAGATATTATGTGTTTAAGGTGTTTCTTATGTATGTTTATGATGGGGTGGAAGATGGATTAGGTTAACTAGGTTAAAAATGAAAGATTAGGGTTTTTGGTGATAAACATCCAACCAAAGGATATATATTGGACAACTAAGCATCGAGGAAGAGATAGTTGCACTAGGGGGTTTGGGCGGATGACTAATGGTTGACCAAGGCTTGTTAAGTATCGATTTGTGTGATTTTTTTTTGCTTATTTTTTGTGTTGTTTTGATTTTATGAGGTCCTTCCTTATGTCATTTTTAAGCTTCTATCAACCTCCCTTCACCTTGGATTAGATTATTACTTGTTCTTTTGCCCTCGTCCAAGATCTTATCTATAATCACTTCACCTCACCTCTTAACCACTCTTTTACACTTTATACTTACACTCAACATCTTGATTCAAGTGTAAACAAAAAAAGCCTTGTTTAGCTTCTTTTCTCTCCTACCTTGCTAATTTTTTAACGCATACCCCTTTTTTAGGCCTTTATGTCTTAGTTCTTCATTCATTCAATCATTTGCCAAATTTTTTTCTCTCCCCTTTCTTCCTTTTTTTTTGGGAGTTTTACCTAAATGTTAAGATTTCCCCTCTTGATCTTCTTACTACAAAAAATCAAATCTCCATTCCCCTATTCTCTGCATGTTCTTTGTTAGTTCTTCTTAAATATATAATTGATAAATTTAGGAGAAAATTGAAGAGAGTTGATTCCTTATTAGTTCCTCTTCTTATGCCACCCATTGCTTGTGATTATTATTATGTCTTATTATTTTTGTTGTGATATATTCTAATTATCTTATTGAGTTTTTGTATTATCAAGGAAAAGGATGTTTAGTTGGGAGCTAGAGCTTTTGGTGCCCTTATTCTCTTATTTCATTTTTTATTGGAAGGAAAGAATCTGTATGTGTAAAATTCATGCGATAGCATGTTTTTGTGCCTAATTGAAATTCATTCTTCCATATAATTTCATGAAAATATGCACGTGCATGGTATTGTTATCATTTTTCTCTAAATACGTGACCTTGTGAATGTGTGTAAGAGCATATTAAGTGGATGTATTTTAATGTATGTATAATAGCATGCTAGAATATTATTGTATGTGAAGAAATAATTATGCATGTGTTGTAAAGGTGGCTCGACCAAGGGCTAGTTTGGCTTATTCTAGACCACCTTAGTTATTATTTAGTATATTGTTTCCTCCTTAAATGTTTTAATTAAAGTTTGACACATAATTTTTTAGATTTGAACATGTTTAGGTAAAGTTATAGATAATTAAGGTTTTGCATGCTCTAGGGATATTTTAGTCTTTTTACATGAAATATGTAATTTCCTAATATGTATGCCCAATAAATATTATATTATGTTGAAAATGAGTAGTATGTGAAATATGGTATGCTAGATATACATGATTAGGGTTTCATATGCCAAATGGGCTTAAATGTGCTTTAGAAAAAAATGGTAATTTTACCATTTTTGGAATTTTTTAGAATTATAAATTTATGCTAAAGTATTTATTTTAATGTTATTTATCTATGCCATGAATTTTATTTAATTCTAATAATAGTTGGTATTAAAGTGATAATTTAATGAGTAATGGTTTGTTTGGAACTACTTATCAATAGTAGTTATCTAGGATAACTACTTATTCTAAAACTTTTTGAGTAAAAAAAATTAAAAAATAAATAATTATCCTAGATAACTATTTTTGATAAGTAGCTCTAAATAGGGTTTGAATCACCTATGATGGTGTTTTGGTTATTTATGACCTAATGTACCAAAATATGAATAGCTAGACTAGGATAGCCATAGTGTATTCTCAGGTTGACTATAGTGTTAACTTTGACTTTTTCTTGAATGGTTGACCATAGGGTTGACTTGAATAATTAAAAATAAATGAAAAATGATTAAGTATAGGTATGGGATTATATTTATTGTGTATTAAGTGATATTATATGATCACTAAATAAAATATTAAGTGGAAGACCTCAATATTAGGAATTGTAACTCTCTAGAGATAGCTACCCTAGAGATGAGGTAGGATTCCTCACTTTGATTTGGTGTCACTAGTGTGCCTTATTGCTCTAGTAAATCCTTGGTATACTCTATAGGTGATATGTGACCCTTATAGGGGTATCGATACCTTAGAATTGTGTGACCTAGGTTGGAGAGTATTGTATTACCTTTGTGCACCATTATGGCTGGTGTACTTTATACGTCTCCTAATTTTATGGTTGAGAGGGTATTATGATTTCTTTGTGCGCTAGTATAACCGGTGTACTTTGTACGTCTTTGGGTTGTCTATTGTATCCCATTAAGTTAATAAAAATGAAAGCAATTATTATTTGGTTTGGAATGATATTAGATTTGAGGGTTGGTAGTTGCCTTCATGCCCTACCTGTATTCGATAGTTGTTTTTGTGTCTTACCTATATTCGGTAGTTGCCTTCGTGTCCTACTTGTGCCCTCTTGTTCGGTATATTACTTTGTGCCTTACTTGTGGTGTGTAGAATTTGTTGGCATGGAGTGATTGTTATAGAAATGATTATGGATGGTTCGATGCCTTCCATTTATGGAACAACCTTAGCATATTTTATTCAATTAAGCTTTGTATTATGGTTTAAGTGAAAGGATATTTTTAGCATGTGACTTTGGTGAATTTTTTTTATCAAGCATGTATATCATATTCTATTATTGCTTGTATGATTTAGCATGGTTATACCATGTTCTTATTGTGATAACTCATATGTGTTTTATGTGACATTTATATGATTAGTGTTAGGTAGTGGGTTTACTCAATATCATTGTATTAATGGGTTTTGTCTCACAATTCCCTGGCTATTTAACAAGTGGCCATGACTTTGTAGAGTTGCTTGTGATTTTAGATTTATGGCTAATATTTTTTAGGTTAAGAGGACTATCCGATGTCCACTTTGACGTATTTTGATCTGAATATCCCTAGACTCTTGTGTCCCTTTTTATTTTTCTTCTCTTGTAGGTTGTAACTCTATTGACCAAATGCCCTTATGTATATTAGAGCAAATGTTAACTCTAATGTAATATCTATTATGCTCTTATGATTGCTCTTATTAATTAAAACGAAGTAATGTTTTAACCTTAGCAGTTGATATAGAAATGGCAGACGAAGCCAAACTTATACTAAGTGTGGCAATAACACCCAGCGTTTTTAATGTCTTAACTTCAGCAATTAACTCTTTAAAAATAAAATTTTTAAGTGCTAAAAATAGAGATGTTACACTTCACCCTTTTTCCCCTCACCCATATGGCTTTACTCACTTCCTTGATGTCAATCCTCTCTTATACCTCCTTGTGGTGTGATTGTAGCCAACATGAAAGTTTAATCCTCTTTTTACACAATCGTAGTATGGGTGAGAAGGATATTGTTCTACACTAGAAATTAAGTTAGCTAACCTAAGTATCGCTAACATATAGAGTTAACTTCAATAATTGAATCTTTAAAAATAAAATTTTTAAGTGCTAAAAATAGAGATGTTACACTTCACCCTTTTTCCCATCACCCATATGGCTTTACTCACTTCCTTGATGTCAGTCCTCTTTTATACCTCCTTGTGGTGTGATTGTAGCCAACATGAAAGTCTAATCCTCTTTTTACACAATCATAGTATGGGTGAGAAGGATATTGTTCTACACTAGAAATTAAGTTAGCTCACCTAAGTATCGCTAACACATAGAGTTGTAAATAAGACACCACCCCCAAGAGGGGTTTTAATAATGGTTTTGTAGGGTTTTAATAACAATTTGAACTATAATTGAATTTCCTATTTTTAAAGCTTCAATAAAGATTCAAATTTGTCATAAAAAATCAAAAAATCCACAAAATTTGTGTAAAAATTGGGGTTTTAATTACAGTTCCAACTAAAAATTGTAATTACGATCAACATTTTAATAACAGTTCTTAAAATGAATCGTTGTTAAAACCCGAAAAATCATAACTAAATGATGATAAATCATTAATTAAAATCCTAAATATGTATTATTTAGCATTAAGTGAATTATTTAATAATAGTTTTCACCTAAAACCATTATTAAAACTTAACAAAACCCTAACGGGTTAATAATGAATATGTGATTATGCAATAACTAAAACCCTAATCAACCTTTATTGAGCATTAAATACTACTTTTAATAATAAAAAAGTTAGATAATAATCATTGTCAAAACATAGTTGTAATTACAATTATGAGATAAATAATTATTAAAAAAACCAAAATAAATTAATTCATTAGGGTTTTAATAATGGTTCTTGCTTGAATCCATTATTAAAACTAGTTTTAATAACAATTTTAGGTGAGAAACATTATTAATACCTCACTGTTTTAATAAAAAAAATTATAGTTATGTCCCAACCTATATATAAAGTTGTATGTTCAAATATTTACCTAATCTGTAACGTATAAAACAACACCAATTCATGCAAGTCTTCCTCCCAAATGATAAATATATATGTGATAAATTGGTAATTGGTACATCTAGATTCATTGGGCATACCTAGGGATAAAAAATTACTAGGCGTATCATAAGTTAGTATTTCTACATTCCAAAGTCAAAGTTTATAAATCATATAACCTAACTACCAATAACTTATAAACACTTACATGCATGCACATCTTCGATTGCATAAATGTCTAAAAGACATAGATGAGATACATATCTAAACATGCGTGTATATCCCTAATAATAAGTGTGTGAGTGCACAAGCTTGGCTTATTGATCTCTAACTTCATCAATTTCACCATCTGTGTATTTCTGACTTTATGTATATCCACTACTAAAAAACTATGAATTGACACAACTCGATCATTCAGTTAGCAATTAATTCAAGTATAAACTATATATGCCATAGATTAATTAATGAAAACATATGGAGAAATAAACATTCATAACTTGGATCTATGTCTGCATATCCTATTTGGAGTGTCAGATCTATTGATCTACAAATATAGTATCCACAACTATTAACGTTATGTTGTTGTGAACACCGTTAAATTTAGTTAGCTCTCTAAATAATAGATATTAATTATAATTGAAATAAAATACAAAAAAAAACTTGTCTTTATACATTCTATTCAGGCTCATATTTAAGGCTCCTTAGATCTAGGACACCATTTCTAGCTATTCTCATATACTCCATCTGTAGTACCCTAATAAATAGAGTTGATATAGAACATTGTAGCACTATATACCTAATAAAAATTAAAGCACAATATATGTATAAATAAGATAATGAAGTAAGAATTGAGGAATAAGAAAAATACTAACATGTTAATAAATTCTTTCCCTTTGGAATGAGTGGCAATAAAAGGAACGGAATATGTTCGAAGGGAATCAAACACATAATCTTACGGGCCTTGTATTTGGATCCAAGTTAGACCCATGGACCATCTATGTTTTGGTACCATGATTGATGTGCACCCTTCCTTTTGCCAAAAGTATTAAGGGGTCATTCACTAACAAATCAAATTCATGCAAACTCTAAAATAACATATTACATATTGTTAACTATTTATGAAACTTGTTACATTTAATAGAAATGTATAGTCTAAAATGCTTATCTGGGGAAGAGAAGAAAACTATATATATTAGCTTCATAAATATATCTAATGTTATTTACATTAGGTATGAGAAGCTTATCATGTGTAACCTATACCCTTGAGATTTGATAAATGACAACTATTTCTTCATTGTGGTTATTCATTCAAACCCCATGTTTAATTTCTAGATTAGGAGAGCCACTTATTCATTGGTATTAGGAGATTAGCCACACACATTTGTTCTCGTAACCCCTAATCCAAGACCCCTATGTCTTCCTAGGTGTTCTTCAGTTCATGTCACTTGTGACACAATGCTATATTAATCCACACCCTCCATAGAATCATATATTTCCGGTTCATCCTATAATGTATACAATATATTTGAATTTAGAATATAGGAATAAACATAATATAATAGTTTTCACTAAGAAACTAATTAGGTTTAGGGATATCTTCAAACTTATAATTTTTTTGACAACGTCTTCTACATATTTATTAAGATATCCACTTTTTGTTGTCCTAACCTTTTTCCATAATATACCAATATTTATGGATGAGGAATATGGATCTAAGTTTGGGCTATGAGTTATAAATCTAATATAAATCTTATAACAATATTATTATTTTAACATTAGACTTAAACATTTAAACACGTAAACCAAAATGTCATACCAACTCTTTTTCAAGGTCTGCATAACCTTTGCAAGATATATTATGCTAATACTTATTTTTCTTATCAACTTCTTTATTTTTATCATTTCCCTCGTATATTATATGCCAAAATATTTTCTCATGTTTATTTAAAAAATAAATAAATATTATTTTTATGCAACAAATATTTTAAACTCCTCCTAATGACAATATACAATAAATTAGTCCCACCTATCTTAATCAATGAAACCATAATGCTTAGATGGCTTTGACCATGAAGAATCATTTAGATTTTGCACTTGAATGAGTGCTCTAAAGAATCAAGAATCTTATGACATGCGGTTGATGGCAAGGCATGGAAATATTTTGATGTAAATCATCCAAATTTTACAGCTGATCCTCACAATGTTAGAATAGGGTTGGATTTATATGGGTCCAATCTCTTTGGAATGAGCATAAATTATATTATATGGCTAGTAATTTTGATAACATACAACTTACCCCTATGGAGATGCATGAAAAATCCTTTTTTATGTTGTATTTGTTGATTCCTAGACCGTTATCTATTAAGATGGATATTGATGTTCTTCATACCTCTTATTGATGAGCTGAATGGTTAGTGGGTTTCAAGAGTTAATCCTAGAGATGCGGTTGATAACAATGTGTTTAAAATGCATGTTGCAATTTTGTGGACTATTAATGCCTTCCTTGCTCATTCAATTCTCTTTGGATGGTCCGGATAAGGGTATAAAGCATGCTCCAATTATAATGAAGACACTCCTTCTATGAGGCTGAGGTCTAGGATAGGGTATAATAGCCATCGATTATTCTTTCTAACCAACCATATATGTTAGAAGAATAAACATTTTAATGGGAAAGTTGGAAAGATAAGCCCCCCTCAAACATTTTTGGTATATGACTATTTGATGCAGTTGAGTCACGTTAAAGATTATCTACCAAGTAAGTATGAAGACACATTAAGTTTGAAGAGGAAGAGAAGAATTGATGATTTGAATTGGAGGAAGAAGAGTATATTTTTTGAATTTCTATATTGGTCATTGATTATCATTAAACACAACTTAGTTATGATGCATGTCGAAAGGAATGTTTCTAAAAATTTGCTTGGGACAATCCTTGGTAATAATGATAAATCAAAAGATAATGAAAATGGGAGATGTCATTTGATGGAATGAACATCATACTCGAGTTACATATGTGGGTTTTGAAGAAGTTAAAGGTTCCATATGGCTTTACAACAAATTTGAGAAAGAATACAATTGAAAATGATGGAAATTAGCTACTCTAAAGTCACACGACCATGTAATGATTGTTTCTAATTGGTATGTGATCATTCTTGTGAAAACATATTGTCGACACCATTGTTAAGTTGAGTTATTTCTTCACCATGATGTGTGTAAGGACACTTTGGTTGTCTGATTTGGAAATGGATCAAAAGGAAGTGATTATCATCCTATGTAAGCTAGAACATATATTCTCCTTGCTTTATTTGGTGTTATGGCTCACTTTATAATGCACTTTCTTGAATAAATACGATTAGGTGGACCTATTCATGGAAGATGGATTATCATGTTGAAAGAAAATTAAAAGAATTAAAGAAGTATATTAGAAATCAAACTCGCCTAGAAGGTTTTATTATCAAAGGTTATGTCGGTGATGAAGTTGTGATCTTTTGTTCTATGTATTTTGAAGAGGTTGACACATATTTCAATAGGCCAAATAGGAATGAGGATGTTGCTTTGAAAAAATGACAATTATCAGTGTTTTAGTCTCAAGGTCACAACATTGGTAAGTCATCACTTGTTAATATCTTCGACAATGAGCTAAATCAGACAATTCAGTACATTCTCAACAAATTTCTAGAGGTACATAAATTTTTAGAGAAAGTATACTTCACTAATCACTAATTATGATCATAATATTTATGTGTGTAGGAAATGAATTATTTTTTTAATGTTGTAGTGAGCACATGAATGAGATACATGGATGTGGTGGTAATATAGTGACATTTAAGGAAAGAGTTTCCCCGTTGATTTTATTCTAAATTAACTGAAATCAAAATTAAACTCAATAAATTTTTTTCTAATTAATTAGAAATGCAATGAAATTGATAACTATTATTACTAATTGTATATGCTATAGGTGTACAACTTACATCAGTTGGGGTTATTTGAATACACCGATGAGTTATTATCTTTTACAAATAGTTTATCGAGTGTGGTTACAACTTATACTAGTTGTATTGTAAGTGAAGTTAGATTCTCAACTCATGACTGAGAAAAAAAGTAAAAAAAAATACAATAGGCGTCTATCGCGGGAGTTGACGATCAATGTTATCATGGACAAATACAACAGATTGTCTAGCTATCTTATTTGCATGATTATTTTTAGTATGTTTTTCAAGTGAAATTGGTTTGACATATATGCAAGGAATAAAAGAATAATAAAAGAGAACAACATTACACTTGTTTGTATGAGTTATGACTGGTATAAGGAGGATTATTATATATTAAGATCTCAAGCAAAGCAAGTTTGGTATGTTGATGATCTACTAAATGGTCTTCATTGGTAAGTTATTTAGGAATTCAACCATCATTATATTTGATATCACAACGAAGATGATGAGGAGGAGATTGATGTTGTTGATGGGGTTGACTTATCTACTATTGATTTAGAATTTGAAGTAGATGGCTTTGATAACTTAACTTTTCAACGTCATAATGTTAGTAGTGATGAAGTCCAAACCGATTATGCCCCTAATGAGACCATACATAGTATGACAAATGATATTATTGAT
This sequence comes from Tamarix austromongolica, assembly GCA_039764185.1. NCBI lineage: Eukaryota > Viridiplantae > Streptophyta > Magnoliopsida > Caryophyllales > Tamaricaceae > Tamarix > Tamarix austromongolica. Next base: position 81,417,840 of record CM077809.1, on the reverse strand, counting down.
ATGGATGAGGATGCTTCAAACTCAGATATTGAAGAAAATGCACTTACTAATGATCATACTTATAGTAATAATTAATTTATCTTGTTGAAATGTTTTATGTTGTATTTATTATCCATTTTATGAATATCATATTTAGTATATTATAAGTTATTATTGTGTGAGTGTTATCGAATTCTCCTTATTATTCTTTGTTGACTTGTTATTAAAGATTGGTAGGTATGGCTGATGTTATGATGAGGCATCACAGTGGGGATGGAGATAATGACCCCCTTGACATCCATCTAGTATCCCATCTTAGTGAGAATTAGGTAATAATTTTTTTTCTATAAATTTAGTAAAAAAGTAATGTAAATTTTATTTTACTTATTTGGTTAACTCATATGATGTATATTGCAACTGCAGAAAGTCCTAAATGATCAAAGTGAAAATATATTAATATGTGTGAGGAGTTTAAGAATAATGGTTATGTTAAATTCCACCTCAAGTGGTCATCACAGTTTGACAAAGATTGGAGACCCATTGGTCATAATGGTACAATGTTTTCAAGGCACATAAGGAATGATATTGGGATGTTGATCCCTATGTACTATGATGATCAGGATCATGTTCCAAAGGAGGATATAGATAAGATTGTCCCTAAAATTGAGGTAACAGTTAATCATAAGAATCTTTTCATTTACAATGTAAATGGTTTTAAGTTGACTAAGCACATTTTTTGTTTTTTATGTTGAACTATTTTGATTTAGAGGAGTGAAGGAGACACCGCACTAGCCACGAGTATAGGAAGTTGTTTGTAGATCATTTTTTGAAACCTATCGAAGAAGAAAAATCCAGCTTAAGAGTTAGTACAAAAAAAACTTGGGAGTAAACCTAAAGATTTAGATGATGTGAATTGGAAGAAGTTTCAAGAGTTTGGGATACTCCTAAATAAAAGGTAATTGTGTAATATGTATTAATACTAATTAAGTGTTAATAGTTATTGATCTAAAAGTAAAGTTAGAAAGAAATGCAAAACTGAGGCAAACAACAATATTCTAGCCTCTATGGATCATCATTGATTTCTCAGTTTCACTAAAGCAAAGTAATGTATACCCATTTTAAAATTTCATTCATAAATTTCTATTTTTTTTTATAACTACAAGGTGATCTTACAACCAAGAAAATTTTAGGTGAGGTTGACACTTTCATAGATATGCATAATAAGGATAGAAAATGGGTGAGCGATGATGCGAAAAAAAATATGTAAGTATATAATTCTTTCATAGAATTAATTTAATTATATTCTATTTATAGGCTAATTAATCTAATAATGAATTTTTTATAGCATAAATTGGTGGAGAGGCGTCAAGAGATGATAGAGGAGGCCTAATTTCAATCACTTGAAAGTGGATATGGGTCCAACGAGCCAATAAAGATTGACAAGGTAGTAATTGCATGGGAAATTCACAAAAATTGTCTTAGCCATGAAAAATCTATTAGTAGATTATTGTAATGCACTTTTTCTGCATCATCTTCAGATTGACTAGCACCAGCACATTCTTCCAGTACTCGCACCATCGCTGTTGCATTCAAATAAAAAATTGACAAGTTAGCCAAAATTATTGAAAAGTACAAAAAAAATGATAAGACATAAAAAAAAACCTATTAAGTTGGATATTATTATAATACAAGATCTTAGACAAAATCTTATGGATGAAGAGGGTGAGGAGTAGGGGATGAGGATCAGAAGAAGGGTGGTATAATTATTTAATATAGATAAAAATAATAATTATATGTGGTGATAACTTTGGATTGTAAACAATATTCATATTTTGAATATTTTTTATTTAATATTATTAATTAGATATTAATTTAAAATTATGCATTAATAATGGTTTAAATTAATATAAAAAACTATAAAATTAAAAAAGAAAGAATTGAAAATTTGCTTTCAATAATAAAAATTTAGAAAAAAAATACATTTGGCTTTTAGTCACGACAAGAGTCGCTAGAGTAGGCCTAGAGTTATCACAATAACATGGTAATTTTTTTTGAATTAGGCTTTTAGAGATGACAATAAGCACTATAATAGGCCTAGAGTCATTACATTAGCCTGATATCTGTTTTTAATTAGGAGGCCTAGAGTTGTCATAATAGTCTAATAAAAAAAATTTAAATTAGGCTTTTAGTGATAATGGGGGTAGCTACAATAGGCCTAGAGTCATCACAATAGCTAGATATAAAATTTTTAATTAGCCTTTTAGTGATGATGGGTGCCACTGTAGCAAGCTTAGATTTGTCACAATAGATAATTTGCATTTTTAAAAATAATAATAAAATAAAGTGTCGTCATTGTAAGATTAAAGTAACAACATAGATGTCGTAGTAGGGCAGGGTTTCAGTTAACAACCACATGTTGTTTTAAACTTAGGTCTTTTGCTATGAAGAATTTACAACGACCATTCCATGATGATCTGTCATTGTAATAGCCTTTCTACGACAACTTTTAAGGACTTTCAATGAAGACTTTAGTTGTCATTAAAACCTAATAAGGTTGAATAGAATCAAGTCTCTTATTGTAATATCTTATTCTTTTAGATAGGTTACACTCACAATTTAGTCATACACTTTCACATTTGTATTATTTCTGAGGAAATTATCATAACCATCAACAACACTCACTCAAAGTCAATTGAAGGTTGTGCATTGCCTAACATTTTTGTAAAGATTTTTGTAAAAATAATATAAAGTCGATAACTAGGTAAATGTTATAAATGTTCTCTAGAGAGGTCATTTAGTTAGTAGACTCATAAAACTAAAGAGAGATCATCAACACAAACATACACAAGGTTCAAAATCCAAAAAGAAGAGACCTTTTTGGTAATAAATGTAGACTAATATGTCTCGAGTTAGCTTGAATCAAAATAAATTCCTATGTGAACTTTTATTTGTCCAATTTACATCCAAAATACTTATTCACCCCCTCTAAGGATGTTTTTCATCTATTATTAAATTTTGGGTGTTTTGTTTTGAAAGAACCCTAGATGGGGTGATTAGGGTTATTAAGAATGGTAATGAGAAATTAAAATTTTTGACATATAAAATATAGTGGTTCGATAATAGATTTCCTTTTGAATTTTAAATCTCTCATGTGTTTTATTGATAATCACTCATCTCTTGGTTTATAAGCCTCCAATCTCAATAAAATTCTAAGAGTTGTCATCTTTAAATTTATGGATATACTAATCTAATGTCCTCTCTTTGGAATGTTGGACAACACACAACCTCAAAATGAGTTTTCAAGAGAGTTATGGTTGAATACAAATTATCTCACAATTAATTACACATATGAAATTTAAAGAATAGTTTGTGAATGTAATCTAGCTACAAGGAATGGATTTTTCAATTAGAGAACAAATTCTAGCTAATTAGAATGAGAATAAACATTTTTTAAAATTTCTCAACATGAGTTGAATATAAAAGTGAGTTGTTGAGAATTAATTTCAAGTAGAAGCAAATAATCAAGTTATACAATTAATGAGAGTTCAAAAGTTATTTTTATTCTATCTCATAAATGCTATTTATACTTATGGCCAAAAATGTAGTCATTGGAAAAAAAACTTATATATGTTACTTGAGCTACAAGCAAAATTTTCAACATTTAATGCCAACTAGTCAATTGGTTTAGGGAACTAGTAGATCAATTGCCCTAACCAGTCAGTTAATTGATAAAACCAATTGAACGATAATGTTCAAAGATAATATAAAAAATTTATTGTCACATAAACCAATTAGTTACTTATTAGAATCGGCTGATCAATTTTGTGTTGTACATTTTTTGTCCTTTGAACATATATGAACAATCCAATTATTTAGTGAACCAGCCAATATGTTCACTCAAACTAGTTGATCGGTTTATTCAATGGACAAAAACTATTTTGCATTTTATCTCGACCCCTTATTCTGGTTGGTCAAACCAAATGGTTGATTTCTACAACTAGTCAATTGGTTTGATGAAATAAATTGAAGAGTTTAAATAGAGACAAAATGAGTTTCCACATGAATAAAACCTATAGCCTAGTTAGTCCAACCAATCGATTAGTTTATGAATAAGCCGACCAGTTTGAAGAAACCCATCAAAGTATTTAAACAAAGGAAAAATGGTTTCCTGTAGGAATTGAACCTATAGCCTAGTTAGTTACACTAGTTAATTGATTTACGAACCAATCGATCAGTTTGATGAAACTAGTTGAAGTGTTCAACTAGAGGAAAAAATATTTTTCTTAGGACTAAAAATCTACTATAACTAGTTGATCAATTTCACAACCAATCGGTTTTTGGATTTTGAAAAGTTTAAAGTCCTGGTTTTGAATCACAAATTAGTTGATCAATTGTGAGACCAGTTGACTAGTTACGACTAGAACTAAATATATTCAAAACACTTTAAAAAACATTTGGGATTTAAAATCAACAATAAATTCCTATCAAACAAACTTTAAGGATGATTTTAAAACCTCTCAAGAGATTACAACCAAAAGCGTTTTACTCAAACGACTTTACAAGATAACCTAAGGCTTAGAATATACACCTTGAGATCTTGAATCTCGGTAGCTTGAAATTATTTTCTCTTGTACTTTAAAACATAATTCATATTTTAAATGTTGCACTTGAGAATTGATTTAGATAAGTGTGCTTTAATATCCTTATTCTCAACATAGTTCATGTACACTTAATTACATATGTTAATACTTTTATACCCATTTTATATCATCCAAATAAGGTTTAAAACATTGATTGAGCTAAGAAATCAACATGTTCGAATAACCAGGTGTTTTGTTGAATTTAACTTCCATTATTTATGGAGTAGAAAATAATGGGTGATGATATATTTGAAGTCCAAAAACTTCTCCAATCTAGAAACGTAATTTCTCCTGTGTTCTCTCCTTCTACGAAATTACACTTCACAATGAATAATCAAATTGGGAGTTTCCCATTTATAATTTCATCATTTGGCCCTTAAAGTTGAAATTTGCTTGTTCATTTGATGAATACTTGTGTGGGTTAAATTGAAAATGTAATAACAAGATGTTCTTCAAACATAGGAAATTCGAGATGTGAAGAGCTTCCATATTGGTCGTGCAATCGGAGGTGGTCTCGCTTCACTGCAACAAATTTGGTTAGGGGAGGTGAAGACAACAAAGAGAGGAGTGAGGGAAAAGGATGAAGTTGAAACACGAGATGAGATGGATTGGGTGATTTTTTATATTTAATTTAAATTTAAAATGAAAACACCTCTAAGCCCATGTTATAAATTATTGCCATTAATTACTAATCTCTATATATGAGAAAGAATGCTACATTAAACATAATTTTTGTATAAAAAAAAGTCAATCATCTTAAGTTAAATGGTCATTTTCATGTTTATCATCTCATTAACTTCTTTATTTACAAACTTATCAATTATTTTTGAATTACTTTAATTAAGGGGAAACTTAAAAAATTAAACTAACTTAAATATCTTCCTTAAAAAGTATGAAAATATCATATATGACTTTGAGAGAGTATATTTTTTTTTCTCCAAAACAAGCCTCCATGGTAAATTGATATCGAAATTTTGTTGTTTCCTCTTCTTTCTTTCCTTTTTGGTGGGGGGGGGGGGGATGGGGGGGTGGCGTGTTTGGGGATTGATATTTGAAGTATAAAATCCAAGAAGGAAGAAGAAAACCGTAAGACTTATGTTCAATTACCATATTCAAAGCACCGCCAGAGTTCCACGTCTCAGGACAGATATAGCACATCCTGGGGACCTACTGTATGCCTATTGATCATTCTTAACATTGCTCCGCATATGCCTGCACTCCTGGCTGAACGCGAAAACACTCTTTACTAGTCAACACCATTATACATATCTACGCTCTCAGTTTCCTTCCTCCTCCGTTGGTTTCTCCGTCTCTCATAAATCCAAACACCCACACATTTTCTCTCTCTTTGCCCTCTTTCCGACAATGGAAGGATCAAGCTACAGCGAGCACAACGTAGCTTCCACTGCCGGTGCCGGTGATAATCATGGCTGGCAAAAGGTCACCTACGCTAAGCGTCGCAAAAACCAGCAGCAGAAGAATAAAGACAAGGCTAGGCCCAACGGAACAGCTGCCTTAGGTTCTGCTGCCGCCATCGAAGATGGCCGCAACGTTTTCCGTGCGATTGAGGAGAAGTCGGAAGACCGTCGCCAGCGTATCATTGAATCTCAGAGGATGGCAGCCTCTATTGAAGATGAGCCTCAGAAGAACGGTAGGTCGAATAATTGGTCTGGAGATGATTCTGATGAGAGTGAGATGGATGAGAGAAGGGAAAATGGTGTGCATGAGGAAAAGAAGGATAAGAAGAAGAAGAAGGAAAAGAAAGAGAAGAAGGCTAAGATATCGGTTGCCGAAGCGGCTTCTAAGATCGATGCCTCTAATTTGGCCGTATTTTTATCCGAATTGCCGGTGAGTTTTCGAATTAATTTGTTTTCTTGCGGCATATCTCCTACGCAATTGTGGTGGGTTTTGCGAATGGATCGAATCGAATGCGGTCTTTTATCTGTGCAAAAAGATAATTATAAAAATTGGATCTTTGTGAATTAGGGTTCATACGGATCTCAGGAAGATGTGCAATTGATGCGATTTGCGGATTATTTTGGTCGTTCGTTTTCGGGGGTGGGTTCTGCCCAATTTCCCTGGGTTAAGCTTCTCAAGGAATCATCAGTTGTCAAGATGACTGAGGTGAGTACAGATACCTTTCAACTATTGTCAGTTTTGGTGCCTGGCGATATAATTGGTAAATGCGTGTCATTTGGTTTGGTTACTGTGATGTTGAGTTTAGGAGGATTGTGGTTCATGTGTGAAATTCATTTTTGAATGCTGCATGTTGGTTTATCCCAGTGATTGTGTGGACAGGGATATATATTTCCCAACTTCATTATTACCCAGGTTATCCTATATTCCAACTTTTTAGGCTACTGGTCCAGGGTTTCACAACTTTTAAAGAGTTTGATAGGCTTTGTCACATCAAAACTTTCATCTTTAATAAACCATGAGATAATTTCTTTATCAGCCTAGCCTTTGGCTTGATGCTGCTAAGTTAGCCAGATCGTTGATATAATAATATGTAATTTATTAGCAAATTGGTTAGAAGCTTAGCTTATATTTCAAGAGATATGCTTCCTGTTTGAATATTTGGAATATTTTTGGGAAGTTTGTTAAAAGGAATCTCTTAGGAATTGGTGTACAATGGATTTGTAAGGGCTACACTGTTGATTAGCTAACATCATTTGCCATCAACACAAAAATTTCTTTGAATGAAGTAACATTTAGAATTAAGTTTTGTTGAACTTTCCTGTAGAATGGCTCTAGCATATTTGGAAGTCAAGATCTGCAGTTTAGTTTCTGGTGAGCTTTATCACTGTTTAGATCTTAATTCCTGATTATGTCTCCGGATCTGATTCTAAAGAAAGAAATATTTGTTGCTGACATCGTAGGATGCTAAGAAGTCAAAGATGGTGATCAAATTCTTCAATGCTCTTCCTCAGCAATCACTTTTACGCATTTTCTTTATGACTTACTAAAATTAAGGCCTTTTATTGGCTTCCTTATTGTGTTTAAGCTTGTACCACCTTGCTTTATAATTATTTCTCAGATTTCCATTGGGCTCAACTTCTTTTCTTCATTTTTTATGGTTGTGTTTAACTTTTAATTTGATCCATTTCTGTTATAGATTCCGATTTCCCATCTCCCTGATGCTGTGTATAAGACCTCAGCTGATTGGATCCATCAACGCTCGCTAGAGGCTCTTCATTCATTTGCATTATGGTTGCTGGACAGTATTCTAGCCGACTTAGCAAGCCAACTCGCGATTAGTAAGGGTCATAAAAAGGGCAATCAACAGAAGCCATCGTCAAAATCCCAGGTATTTTGTAGCCAGATATGATCATCTATAGTTTATCTTTCCCTTCATTTTCTATGTCTTATGTATCATCTCAGGAAAAAAAAAATGTCTTTTAACGATTTCAGCTTGCCCTGACACTCTAGTCCATCATTTTATTATTTATTTATTTATATATTTATTATGCGATAGCGTTGCCTCTCTCCTTCACATATGGGAAGAGACTCTGATTGAGTCTCCTTCACCATGGTCCTTACTTTGGTTGGATCATGAAATTTCTCTGCTCTGTGTAATCTCGTAATCCCATTTTGAAAATATGCTTGGATGGCCTTCTGTTATCCCTTATTGGGATAGTGGGCTGATCATTCTTCAGAATCTTGTGTCAATTCCATTCCACCTGACAAGTGATGCTGTTTTGAAATGTCAGGTTGCAGTTTTTGTGGTTTTGGCGATGGTATTAAGAAGGAAACATGAGGTACTTGTGAGTTTATTACCAACTTTAAAGGAGAACCCAAAATACCAAGGTCAAGATAAGCTTCCCATCATTATATGGATGATGTCTCAGGTAGTTATTTGATCAATAATTATCTGTGTTGATAATTATTAGTGGCAAACAAATTATTTGCAATTTATTTGTAATATTTAAAACCATCCTTATTTTTTATGACAATTGACTATGATTTGCATACTAAAAAAGCTCAATATACATCATGTGATTCATTTTATTTTAATTGTTTACCAAATATAGCCTTAGTCTTCTTGAAGTTAGTGGAACTTGCTATTCTGTAGGCCTGTCAGGGAGACCTAGCTGTTGGTTTATATTCGTGGGCTCATATGCTGTTGCCCTTGCTTGCTTCAAAATACAGCAACAGCCCACAATCAAGGGACTTAATTATGCAGTTAGTTGAAAGGTATGGAAAAATTTATATTTCCTATGTACTGAATATGATATTCCAATGTGATTGACTGTGTTGCTGTTTTGTTGCAGAATTTTGTCTGCTCCAAAAGCTCGCACTATTCTGGTTAATGGCGCTGTTAGGAAAGGAGAACGTGTGATTCCACCTTCTGCCCTTGAGACACTTCTGCGATTAACCTTTCCATCTACTCATGTAAAGGTGTGATATCTTTGACCAGGTTATGGGCTTGAACGTATGGTGCTTATAGTAGATCTACCAGCTTATTGGTGCTATTCATGCAGGCAACTGAAAAGTTTGAGGCTGTATATCCAACCCTCAAAGAAGTTGCTCTTGTTGGTGCACCTGGTAGTAAAGCAATGAGGCAACTTTCACATCAGATATTGGGTTTTGCTATCAAAGCAGCTGGAGAAAGTAACTTGGATACATCTCCTTGTGTTGTCATAAATAATGCCTACGTTTTTAGGATGTCCCTGTTTATTTTATGATGCATTTCTATTTTTATCAGGCATCCCTGGGTTATCCAAAGAAGCTGCGGGCATTTTCATTTGGTGCCTAACTCAAAGCAACGACTGTTATAAGCAATGGGTTAGTAAACTAAACCTCATAAATGTGCATATTTGGTGTTTCATCACGTTTTATATAGTCCTTTGATGCTATTGTACTGAACGAAGTTGGTACAATTACTCCAAGAACAGGATAATATTTATCTGGACAACCTTGAAGCTAGCGTTGCCATTTTGAAGAAGCTGTCTGAGGAATGGAAGGGACTAAATCTCAATCAGTCATCTGCTGAAGCTTTGAAGAATACAGTAAAAAGTTTCAGGCAAAAGGTGTGCTCTTGACCATTGGTTTTGGATTCCTTTCGAAAAGAATTTACGATTAGGCAGCAGGTAACATTTTTCTGTGTACCTGATCCTTTTTTCATCCCGTAGAATGAGAAGGCAATGAGTGAGGAAGATACCGCTCAGCTTGCAGTATTGAAGGATGCTGACAAGTACTGTAAACTTATACTGGGAAGATTGTCCCGTGGTCATGGCTGCTTAAAAGGCTTGGCTGTCGTTGTGGTTGCATTAGCTGTCGGCGCTGTTGTCATGTCGCCTGACGTAGAGTCTTTTGACTGGAAGAGATTGTCTGTGGTTCTCAGTTCCTTCCGGTCATTCTAAGACCATATTTTGGTTACAAGAGAAGCTAGTTGTTGATTCGTCCGTACGTACTTAAAAGTTATGGCTTGGGATATATGGGAGACACTATCATCTCCATGACAGATGGCAATATCAAGAGATTTTAGTCTTTAATAAAGTGAGGGAAATTGTCGGATACTTAGGAATAGATGGAAGCGCCTAGTTTTAGCTGAGAGTTTCTGTTTGATCCCGTGATGCTGGTTTTCTCCTCCCCCCTCCTGTTTAATTATTACTATTTTCTTACTTGAAAGGAAGGCAATAGTCACAAGTTGTTTACATTAGCATTTTTTATAATAATGTCAGGGTTTTCTTTTTTCTTTTTTTTTTATCTTTTTTTTATCTTTTTTACTTCTTGTATTTTACTCCCGCCCTGTACTGTTTTTTGGTTGCTGGTGGTTTACAGTTGCTGCGGCCTGATCTTGGAAAAAACGAAGACAAAAGCGCTTGCCTTGTGTAGGCTCTGTAGGGAGGGTAACTCAAAACCATATGATGTACCGAAGATGAATGGATTTGGTTTGGATGGATAAAGATTTGACATAAATGAGTCGGACGTAAACAAATAAATGAGTGGAGTGAAGTTAGAGTAGGTATACTTGTTTGTTCAAGTATGTTATAGGCTTATTTAGAAGTGTGTTGAAGGTTAATTGTGGTACATTAAATGTATTGTTCTTTTCTAAGTAGTATATTATATAGGAATGATGATCATGTATATACGATAATTAGTTTTAATTAAGTAGAGTCAAATTAAGAACATGAGTACTTATATCATAAATAAGTAAAGGTATCGCAAATCCAACAATCTCTTGCAACTAACCCTCTTAATTCTAACTTGGCTAATCAGGAAAGGAATGCCAAGCTAAATTCCTTCACCTCTCTTGGTGTGAGGAAAGCTTTTTCAAGTAGAAAGCTAGAGTTTTTGGGAGATAGTAATACAAGGTACTTCCATGTAATGTTCAAAAGTAAATGACAAACTAGTCACATTAGTGGATTAAAAGACGTCGAGGATAATTTGAAGTCTGACGTAGCAGACATTCCTTCTTTTGTGACCTACTAGGATGCCGGGGAAGGAAGTCCCTCTTTTGTGACCCACTTGGGATACTAGGGAAGGAAGTCCCTGGCTTGGGTCACATAATACAAGAAGTGGTGGATAGAGGGTCTAAGCATACTATCAAGCAACAACAACAATTATTAGTTCATATTACTAAGATAAAATTCTAGCAGGTAACTTTTTCAATTTGTAGTTATAAGTCGCTAAGGGAAAATGATTTTAATGCCTGTTTTTAAAAGGCTACACGAGAGATAATTGGTAATGATATATGAAAATGTGACACTTCTTATTTCTTCACTAGGGAGTTGCCATCCTGTTTTAATGTTATCGACTTGTAATATCATCCCTAAGATTCTCAATGCTTATAAGCCAAGCGCTTTTAGAAACATTGCATGTGTCAATGTCTTATACAATATCATTGTCAAAGCCCTCAACATATGCTTGCAATCTATTTTACCTTCCATGATTGGTATGACCCGATTTGGATTTATTAAGGGAAGAACAATTAGTGAGAACATCGTGTTAGCTACAAAACTGATCAAAGGGTATAACCGACAACATATATGCCCACGTTGCATGATTAAAGTGGATATCAAAAAGGATTTTAATACCATAAAATGGTATTTCTAGGAAAGTGTGTTATACACCTACACTTCCCTCCACATTTTATTCCACTCGTTATGAGATGTATGACTACTATGAGCTACTTCCTAAATTACAATGGATTACTTCTTGAAGCTTTTAAGTAATGAAGAAGAGTATGGCGAGGCGAACCCCTATCACCTTACTTATTTATCCATTTCGTCCTCCGAGGCCTATGGTTAAATCCCAAGTTCAATCCCCATACAATGTGCAAGAAGGTTAAGTTGGAAAGTTTGATATTTTCTGATGATCTCTTACATTTTTGCTATGGGGATGCTAACTCGATTATGGGATTGGTGCATGCTTTTGAGCATTTTTAGACCTTTCTATCTTATGGATTAATGATCTCAATAGCTATTTATTGTAGAGGTTAGATGCTAGACTCTACCAAATTTTTTCTCAAGAAGTGCCACATATAGCTACTAGTACACTACCAATCAATTATACCTTAGGGTACCATTCCTTGACTTCATCTTATGGAGCCAGCACTACCAACCCCTATAACAAAAGATCATAGGGAAGACCGCTCAATGGAAAAATAATTTCCTTAGTTATGTGAGGTGCCTTCAACTCATTAACTTGGTATTTATGGGTGTTTAGACATATTGGAGCCTTATGTTTATGATGCCCCCAACAAGTGATTCAAGAAGTTAATTATATTTATTGATCATTCCTTTAGGTAGGGATTTCAAGTGCACATAAAATATTTATTTCTTAGGACATGGTGTATGTGCCTAAAATAGAAAGAGGGTTAGGTGTGTTAAACTTATATTGGTGGAACCTTGTAGCTATTGGAAAGTGATTGTGGAGTTTGTTACAACATAAGGAGGTGTTTTGGATTAAGTAGCTTCGTGATTATTATATAGGAAGAAATTTGTGGTTGATGCAAATCCCAACAACTACTTTTTGGGTATTTAATAGGATCATGCACGCCGAGTCAACATTCTGACCTATTTTTAACATCATACAAGACTTATCAGAATGCTTATATTGAGAAGAGTTTAGTGTTGCAGGAAAGTATCATAATCTTCGACCTAAATTACACATAGTTTCATGGTTCGATGTAAGGTGGATTAAGTTTTCACTTCCTAGACACCAACTTATTTTTTGGCTTTGCAATCATGAAAGGTTATATACCCGAGATCATGTGTAAAGATTTAGCATAGATACTCCTTCTATGTGTGCTTCTGTTGGTGTTAGGATGAGATAGTAAGACACTTGTTTTATTTATTTATTGTGATTATTCAAAAGAGCTCTGGAGTTTGATGACTAATAGTCCACGATCTGCATAGCACAGGGGCAATTGGGAGTGACTTCCAGATGGCTTATCCAAGAGATTTGAGTCTTGAAAGTAAGAAAATAATTCTATAAAGCTCCTACAACTACTTTTGTATGCCATGTGTGGATAGAAAAAAAATTCAAAAAGTTTTCATAACATATCAAGAATAATTATCTAGCTTAAACGAGTAATAGTTAGGGAGATGGCACCCGGTTGGAGTACTTTGGTCATTATTATAGCACATCAAAATTTCATAACCCTTATTTTTGAGCGTTTAACCTTTTATTCGAAATCTAACCCTTAAATATTGGCTTAATTATTTTTGTTAACCATTGATCCACAATCTAGATAAATTTTTAAATAAATTTATCCTAATTATTTGTTTTATCTTTCACCTTTATTATTAAACCAACCCTACATGGGTAAATTTTTCCCTAATTTATTTCTCCTCATCGAATACCTTAACCCCGAATAAATTAATTTTTATCCTAATTCCTTAATCCTAAATTTAAACCTAATCTGAATCATAATCCTACAATTTCTTTTTTTTTTCTTTTTTCTTCCTTTTTTCCTTTTTTTTTAAAATTTTTCTCTTCTTCATCTCTGACTAGACCTACCCCCTATTTCCTTTTTTGTAACACCTCCATCTTTCATTATCAAAAAAAATTATTTTAGGTACGAAAGCAGAAAATACTAAACACACTTAGAAAAAATGATGTGCTACCATCGTACCTCACACAGGATAAACGTCACCCGCCCGTCCCATATTAGATACAAGGTTAAAAAATCAAACCAATAAAATTAAAGTAGAGTGCACAAGAACACATTACATAAATATTTGAAGAAAGCGTTTACACCACAGAACCTTGACAGTCCCCAACGTAGTCAAATACAAAGAGAATGATCAACTAAAAATATAGGGCTATTATGGTAGAAAACAAGTTAGGGTGTGGCCCCCCAAAACTATGGTCCAACACAAACTTCACGAATACCTCCGGATTTCCACGCTCTCAAGCCCTAAGCCCAAGAAGAGGTAGGCCCACTACTAGGCATCTCCAAAAACCTACACAAAGCCCTCTATTATGAGAATGTTTAGCTAACCAAGCAAACAGGGACATCAGTACACTACGTATTAAGTAAGTCAAGTTAATTCCTCAATGGAAGTTACAAGCATACAAGATTCTATCATGTCATGGAAATCATACTTAACATGCGCCATGCCAATGTCATATAATGAAATATACTTGCTCTATCATGATCATATAATGCATCAGGATTTACTACCATACATAGCTCAAGCAATTTAGGATGCATTGTGCTTATCTTCACAATACAATGCCATAGATAATCACACACACGTACCAAGCTAGTTATCCAAATGAACAGTAGGGTTTATTTTCCAACTTGCTCAATCAATTAGGTTATTCACTTATAGTCATTATTTCTCTTTTCCGTTTGGTTTATTTTATCTTCTAATTCTCCCACATCCTTATTTTATTCTCATCCAAATACTTATTCCATTTCCTATCCACATACTTCTCCAGATTATCATACATCCATTCATTCCAATCATTATCTAAATTCAAATCATTATCCAAGTATTCATTCCGACTTTTTATTACTATCATCGAACAATGGACTGTGCACCACCCCATGGTTTCACATATCATGGAATCCTATCCAAACTAAGGGACATAAAGTCCAAGACGAAGCTAATATCCACAATGGACATACGTCCAATCTGAAGCCAACCACCTAGGTAACTAGACCCTTTAGTATCAATACCCCTTAGTACATCATTAATGTCTAGAGTAGGTAAGGCATAAAGATCTACTAGGATCCCGTCCAAAGGCTCTAATAAACCCCTAAAGGTAGACTAACCCCTAGTAGCTAATCAAAGATCTGGTAACTGAGACCCATATATAACTCGATTGTCTTTCGCTTTACATGATTAGTACATTATTCTTGAGGTTATGTGATCACACGAGGCCCATATAATAAGTAAGTAAGACATTTGCATATTTCTTCCATATTAATCCTTCTCATCCCCAACCATGTGTAGGATTTCCATTTATGCTTTTTCAATGTTAACCATATCCATTATATTAGTCCATTCAAAACATAGTCTGTATTTCATCACCCTTTTCTCAAAACCATCACATTTTATATGTGGTTTACCCATCAAGGCCTTTACAACACCCATTGAGTATGTCATGAATCATGGTCCATTTAATCCATTCATTAGTCCATTGATCTATAGTAACATATGTATTTTATCCATTAAATAGTCATATAACAATTCCATGCACAATCTCAAAACATATACAAGCTAGGAAAACTAAATCACACAAACCAACTGAACCAATCGATCGATTCGGGCCGACCAATCGATCGGTTTGGCTTAACCAAACTAAGCTTTCCTCAAATTGTTCGATCAATTTGGGAAAATGAGTGAACTATTTATGGACCAGGCAATCGGTTATTCCTAACCAGCCGATGATTTTAATCAAAGAGTAAGACCAAGGTCCCTACAGACCTATCAGCCATTAAGTTGGGCCAACCAATCGATTATTCTAATAACCAATCGACCAGTTAGACCTAACCAATTGATTGATTAACCCTTCAATGACAAAAAATAGGCATTTTCATGTAGATCATGATCATAATTATTTATCGTACCAACTTGAAACATTATCTAACATCACATAACACATTTCTAGCTTATAATAGTTCCATATTTCACCATTAATCATCCCAACCTAATTTTTCCTCAAAAATTCATGATTTTCTCTTAGGATGCATAGTTTAATCATTCAATACCAATTATGATAATTTATGTGCTCATTCCAACATATAGCATCAAAATTTAAGGGTTCCATAACATGCAAGCTTAATCAAAGCACATTTCAAAAGTAAGAATGACTTATTTGCTGCAGGAATAAGAAAACTCAACTTGTGGAAATCCTAAACTTTCAAAACCTTAAAAAAAAAATTTAACTCAGAAATCATTGAATAAATTTTCCAAACCCAAACTTAAAAGAAGAAGGGAAACACAGACATATTGCACCCAATGGAAAAATATGGGAAGATGCTACTGAACCACTCAACTTTTTACTAAATCTAAATATTTATTTCTTAACAATTAAAATAAGAGGAAGCTAGAGAAAGGGTTAGAAGAGAAAAAGAAGTCAAATGCAAGCTCAAATTGGAGAGGGAGAAGGAAAATGGTAGAGAGATAAAGTATTTTAGTGGCTAAAAAAAGGTGAATAGAATGGGCGATTAGGGCTATTTCTAGCCAACAAATCAATATAAATCACAAGTGTGGTCGAGAACAAATCAAAATCCTTAATTCCTACCATACGAATTTGAGTTGAACGAATAGATTTCATCTAAGATATGCTGATCTATCCTCTAGAGCTCAAATGGTGATCATAGAAAAGTGCAGGTCTATTAGTCCAGAAATGCAAAATATAAGAGGGTAAATTAAAGGTTAGCATGGAAGGAATCTCCCAGCTAAGCACAATTATGTCTAAAATCAAAGCAATGATCCCAGAAGTGTACAGAGGAGAGAGGTGGAAGAATACAAAGCTCATGTCATCTACCCCCTCCTCAATTTTCACAATTGACTCCTCAAATCAATTTGAGGTAGTATTTTTAGCCAAATGCATCATGAGAAAGGTTAAAAATCTTTTAGGAACAATTTTGAATGGGTTATCCAGGTTCCATTTTAACATAAGAATTTTTTTGAAAAGATTTAGTTTTAAAAATAGACTTAGCTCAACCAAAAATTCGACCAGTTCCTCAACCAATCGATAAGTTTGGTCAAGTAAAAACATTATAAAATGACAAACTAGTTGATCGGTTCATAGACCAGTTGATCAATCTGCCTAAAAACTTAATTTAGTTTTCCAACCTCATTTCAAATCCAACTTTACCTTAAATCCGATCATAGTTCCAAATCAAAATCAAACATTAACAAGTGGCATAATTTCTCATTCAACACATTTATAAAAGATGGGATGTTACATTTTCAGGCTAGGCACCCAATGTATCCCCTTCGTGAATGTATTTCCCTTCTTGGATCGCTACAAACCCTTACCTTGCACCATGCCAGTCACATCGATCCCTGCCCCTATCCAAGCACGCTTAATGTAACCCAATACGCTCACCCATCCTTTTTGTTCAAACCATTTCCATCAATCATTAGAATATATACAAACACCCATACTCCTTCTCTTTAATTTATTCAAACCCAACCTACTACTCCCTCTCCATTTCTCATTTAGATTTCCCAACAAAACCATCCCAACACATTTCATTTCCTTCTTCCCTTTATCCCTATTCTATTTGGCCCTGGTCATACTCCTCATCATGCAAAACCACCCTCCCCAACACCACCATACATCCTAGCCCTTCCCCATCATCATCTTTCTCATTGCTAGCCTCACCTCACACAGCCTTTTCCTCCTTTGTGTTTACTCACAACATTGCTTCCCCCTACTATGTCAACCTCCATCGCTGCCTTTTCCCAGCCTCATTATAGCCTCACGTTACCACCCCCATGTAGCTTGAGCTACCCACATAACCATCAACCTTCCCTAGACCTTTCTTCACCTCCCTTGGCCACCTTCCTCTCACCAGTCGTACCCCATTTCCATGCCTAGTCATCTTCTCTAGCCATCAGACAACCTCCTTATTGTAGACATTGCCACAATTACCCTTTAATCACCAACCATATCATTTCTTCTAGCCCTACCCATCCAAGCCATCCACCATTCCATCTCCTCTAGCAGCTAGCACCACTACCCAACCACCCCTTCCTCATGTATAGACTCATGTTACAGACCCATGTAGAGTGAGATTGCCATTTCCCCCCTCTTGTAATTTGAGGATATTTTAGTAATTTTACTTGATAAATATTTTAATATAAATTGTTATTTTGTAAGTTATATATTAGTTTGTTTAGTATTGGTTTTATTTTTAGGTAAAAGATGTTGATTTGTGGAGCCCAATAAATTTTAGCAGGTAGCTTATATTTTGTACTTTTGTTGGAAATCATGTAATCCTTATACTTCACTAAAATATGAAACATTGCATGAAAGTACATTAGTGTTTTATTTTACAATTTATATTAAGCATGTCCGTTATATTGTAATTATCTACCTAACAATGTTATCATGAAATTTGGTTAGATGGAGCATTTTAGCTTGTGTAAAATATTATGTGTACGAAGCATGTTAAAATGGCTTTAATGTCAGAAATAAATTATGTATGTCATGGATGTCCAATATGATAATGTGAGTATGCTTAGGTATATTTTAAGCATATTTATTATTATTATTATTATTATTATTATTATTATTATTATTATTATTATTATTATTATTATGTGTCCTATGAGCAATTTGGTATTTTTAAGTGCATTGTGATATTTATTTCAATCACAATGCCTAATATGTCTTATTTATTGTTAAGTGTGAGGGTATGTGCTTTGATATTTTAGAAACATATGTTTTAGCATGAATATTATAAATGTGTGCCTTAGGGAAAATTTGGTTTTTTGAAGCATATCATGATATTTATTCTAATAAACATGCATAATATATATTATTAACTTTTAGCATAATAATATGTGATTTTGAATGAATTAGATATGCATGTTAGGGTTTTACGTGTTATATCATGTGTAAGAGTAAAACAATTTTTTGGCATGTCTAGTAATTTCATTGAATATTAAATAATTTAATTATTGTGTTTTAATATTTTCATAATAAATTAATACATAAAATGACATTAGGATTTAAAATGGATGATAATGTGGTAATTATGATCTCAAGGGCAATTTGGTCATTTTTAACCCAATGCTCCTAAATGTGAATAAGTGAAACTAGGATGGTATTAGTATATTTTTTGAGTTGACTTTAGTATTGACCTTATTTATGGTTATCTTGAATAATTGAAAATGAGCGAAAATAATTGAGTATAGAAATTTTATCTATTTGTGTATTATGTGGTCCCGTGATCACCTTAATAAAATACTAATATTAAAAGTAAAAATCATGAGATCAGAAATTGTTGCTCTTTATAGATAGCTACTCTAAATACATGATTTAACTCACAATTGATTATGGATTTTTTCTCGTGTGCCTTAGTGTCCTATCTAGGTCCTATATCTTACTCTATTTATCTTTTGCGGACTTATATAGGGTATGCATACTTATGGATTAGGTGTCCTTGTTGGTAGGATATTGTGTCTTTTTTATGTTCTAGTATGACCAGGGTACCTTAGTGTCTTTGGATTGATAGTTATTGGGTTATTGTTCTACCTTTTTGTGCTGGTATTACTGGATTACCTTAGTTTCTCTAGGTTGGCATGATCTCTCCTCGAGTAAAATAAAATGGAAATAATTATTATTGGTTTGAAATAATTATTAGATTTGTGTAGTAGTAGCCTTTGTACCTACCTGTAAATTGATAATTAACATTTATGCCTACTGTGGTTCGGTAGTAACATTTGTGCCTGCATGTAATTCAGCATTAGTCTTTGTGTCTGCATGTAGTTCGGTAGTCACCTTCATGCCTAACAATATTTAATAGTTTCCTTTGAGCCATACCTATTGTAACACCCCCCCAAACTTTACAGTTGAAAATTTTTGTTTGTTCAAGAAAATCATGTACTAAAATAGGGGTGATACCGCCGTAACTAATACAAGATTGACCTCTGACTAGTTTTATACTAACCACGAGGCTAAAAGAGTACGAAGATCATTAACAAGGATGATTAAAAAAGAAACATATTTAGTTCAACATTAAATATCGAAACTAGAGTGTGCAAACGTTAAGGTTAATACATAAATGAAACATAATATAAAACAATACCCGACTACGGGGGAATAAAAATAGTAGAAACATTAGAAAATAAAAAGTTCATAGAACACCCTCTCAGACCCCATTCTAGAAACATCAGATCATCACTCTACCCCAACCAATTCATCATATGCATCAAAGTCAGCAAGGGCCTCATCACCTACCTACACAGACTCGGGAGGGGCCACTGCTCGTCAAAATGATCAACACCCATGATAGGGATGATCAGTACACTACATACTGAGTAAGGTAACCATATAGTTAAGACAGAGCATATCACACAAAATATAGATCATGTAGGCAGTATGTTAATTAGATTAGTCACCACTATTAGAATTTAAGCCATCAGTACCATCTTTACACATCTCTCAAATTATATCCACATAAGTACGGGAACCTCAATATTATGTCTAGTGGAACAAAAATACTACTCTGAGGTAGAATGTACCTGGCCACTATTATTTGCTGGTGGAATGGTCTCTAGGGCAAAATGCTCTTGGCCATTATTATTGCCGGTGGAACGGTCTGGCCCTAACCCACGTGGTGTTCCACTGTAAGTGATTAGTGTCTTTTCCATGATTCATTATCATCCAAGTTTTTTCTTATTGAGCTTAGAACCTCCACTATCATAGTTGATGGAACAGAAATACTACTCCAAGACATAACGCACCTGGACACTATTATTTGCCGGCGGAATAGTCTCTAGGGCAAAAATGCTCCTTGCCACTATTATTGTTGGTGGAACGGCCTAGGACGGGCTCAATAATCTTCCACTTTAAGTGATTAGTATTTTATTCATGTGTTATTCAACAAGTAACCCCTTATCTAGACATAAACACCCCAATGGACTTCCTCAACTCATTATCACTCTTCCACCCCAGACTTCCTGAATAACCTTATTCCTTAATCTGGGACCTCTACACTCCACAAGACTCCAGGATCCTTTTTCACCACCTAGGCTCACCATCGCCTACTAGGGTTTCCCCTTGAAACCCTAATCTGGACTATGTGCCCCTAGCCTCTCCTTTTATTATACAATCCACATTCTCCCTTGATTCCAACACCATCACTCTACTCAACCTGACTTCTCAACTCCCACATGTAATAATGATACCCTAGTTAGTCACCCCCGAAAACCCTAGTACACCCCTTTCTTCCACACCCTCTTCTCATACACAACTCTACTCTCCATTTAACTTGACTCACACCCTTCATGTGACACACTCCTAATCATAACCCAAAGTCCAACCAACCTCCTTAACCTTTCCCATAATACCCCTATACTTAGGGTTTCCCCAAAAAAAACCCTAGTTATCCTCCCATGCATACTTCCATCAACCCACGTACTAACTCTTCCCCAAGTACACCAATCACCTAAAATACACTTTCCTCCCTATGGTCAATCCTCAAACTGAATTTCCCCATGCAAAGCCCATGCAAGATTTTTCTCTAACCCTTCATTTTATTATTTTCCCCCTTTGTTTTCTCAACTATACTTCTTAATATCATTAGGGAATTTTTCGTACTTCTCCTTACTCACTCTGCCCTCTTTATTTCTTTTAGTTCCTCACAACCACTCAAACCCAACTAAGGCCTCTAAGTATACAAGTCATAACATCTCAACCATACATAAGGACATGTCATATAATGCCAATCATGCTCAACATACCTTAGCTCCTTGCAAGCCAAGTTGTACCACACACACACACTTAGTACATATGCACATCCATTCACACAAGGCATGCTAACACATCCATACATACAAGATTTATACAAGCCCAAGTCTTAGCCATATCCTTACCTAATAGGACTCCGAGCTTGAAGCACACTCCTATACCTCCTCACAGGGAAGGGTTTTCTCACAACCTATAAAAATAGTATAACTGATCATTTCACCTTCTTCCTACTCCTTTTTCCTTATTTTCTGGTCGAATATTAGGGATGATGATGATGATGATAATGTTAATAATAACAAAATATTAAATAAAATATACTAAGTAGGTAGGAGAGAAAGGGCACAACCAGAAGGGACAACAGGCGAGGGGGCAGCGCATGGTGGTGGTGGTGGATGATGTAAAAAGAGAAGTTTGGGGTTGGAAAAAGAGAAGGGGAGTTAGGTTTTCCTAAGTGGTAGGGTTTCTTGGGTTAGGGGAGTTGTGGTGGTGGTGGTGGTGGCGGCCTCACAATGGCGGCACATGGTGGTGGTAGTGGCAGCAGTCGATAGGGGAAGAAGAGAAAAGAGGAGGGAGGAGGGGAAAGAAAAGGCAAGTGGTGATGTGTTAAGGTAGTGAAAGGTTTTATAGGTAGGAAGGGAGGTAGGGAGGGTGGTGATTACTATAGTGGCAGCGGCGCAGGGCAACATAGGCAGCAGTGGGAGGTGTAAAAGGGCAACTCGAGCTGCCCACTTTGCACATGTAGGGAGAGAAGAGTAAGGAGAAAGAGGGGCAGGGGAGAGAAGAAAAGGGGAGAGGGTTAGTGGATGCCAGCCTGCATGCAAGCCGGCATAGCAAGGCTATAGGGGAGACAGGGGTAGGGTTTTGCAGGGGTGCAGGGGAGAATATGGGGTTGTAGGGGTTGTAGGACGGAGTGGACCATGCAGGGTAGTGCTTGCTGCACGCCCTATAGGTCTAAATAAGGAAAAGAGGAGGGGAGAGAAAGGGGCAGAGTTACAAAGCAACCATGCGCAGCAGCACCGATCGGGGGAAAAAGAAAGGAGAAAGGGACGGAAGGGGAAAGAAGAGAAAAGGAAAGGGAGAAAAGGGAAAAGAGGGGCAGAAGGGGAAATAAGAGAAAAGGAAAGGGAGAAAAGGGGAAAGAGGGGCAGGAGTGGCGCGACTAGGCTGGGCCATTCGAGGGGAAGAAAGGAAAAAAGGAAACTGGGCTAGGGGAGGGAAAGGAAAGAAAAGGAAGGGGAAGGGGGATTGGGTTGCCGCTGGGCGGGGCCCAACTGGCCGAAGAATAGGGGAAGGAGAAAAAGAAAAGGAAGAAGAGGAGAAGGAAAGGAAGAAAATGGGGGAAGAAAAAGGGAAAATGGGGGTGATTAAGTGGTTTGGGATTTTTTTTTAGAGTTTTAGGAATAATATAAATTAGTAATAATAATAATAAAATAATTTTATTAATTTAGAAATTATTATTATTATGATGTACTTATAATTTATTTTAGGTTAGCAAATAAATTTAGCCTTTACTAATTAGGTCCCTACATTTTCTTCTTTTATGGCTATAATAATAATAATAATAATAATTATTATTATTATTATTAGTATTATTAAAAATGGCATATATAATTAAACCTTATCTAATAATTCCTTATTTTATTCTTAAATCCTAAAATAAAGTTTTGGGGTATTACACCTGTGGTGTTATGGATATGGTTTTGATATTGAGATATGAAATATCTTGTGAAGTTTATGATTATTGCGTTGAGCTTGATTCTAATCATTACTTTAGAGAGTATTCCTTAGATGCTTGGTTAGTAAGTTTCGTTACATTATAAATAAGTAAAGATGAGATGTACGTGGCTTTGGTGATAATTACTTATCTGATATGATAATCCCATTTTGATCAACGCGTGTATATTTTAATAGTGTATACCATATCTTGATATGAGGCATTTTATGTGCCTTTTATGTGTTCTATGTGGGTTTTTCATATTAGTCTTGTATAATGGGTTATTCATTACCGTTGTACTGATCATGTTCCGTTTCATGAACCCTGGTTATTCAATGACCATTGTTCTTTATAGGATTACTTGTAAGATTAGTTGAAGAATGATATTTTGAGTTGAGAGTTAGGGATATCCAATATCTAGTCTGGTATCTTTTGATCTGGATGTGCCTATAGTCTTATCTCCTTTTATATTTTCCTTTCACAGAATTTTACATTTGTTGACACTCAATTTTATTCAGAGTGATATTCATTTACCTTGTCTTTTCTAATATAGTTCTTATAACTGTGTTATTAATTTAAGTGGAGTAACATTGTTAGCCTTAGTACTTGGTAGAAGAATGGTATAGAAAACTGAACTTATTCCTTATGTGGCATTAACACCCTACATTTTTACTGTTTTAGCTTCCGCAATTAACTCTTTAAATAAAATTTTCATGTTCAAAAAATGGGATTGTTATAATTATAAGACATATAGGGATCTTATTAGTTTTTTAGATGCTTTAAATTAATTACTACTATGTAATATTTGGAACTACTGATTCAATTTATATATTACTAATTACCTAAAAAAACATAGAGATAAGTCGATCCAATAATCAAGCTCAAAATTAGATGCATTGAAACCTAAATATTCACAGAAATATTCACAAAGCAAAATATATTGGCTTGTTTAATAAAATGAACACAAATCTGAAATTTGTGGCTAAAATCTTGAGCTTATTTAATAATATGACCTAGCAAGCTTTTGAAAACTTATAAAATAAAAGCTAATAAGCTCCTTATTCAAACACCAGCAAAATTAATTTAAGAGGTTTTTTTGCTCAAAAAAGCTTTCAACAAACTAATATCTTTGAAAAATATGTTCTATGTATAGCTGGAAAAACTATTAAAAAATAACGTAATGATTAAAAGTTAGTTGAAAGTTTATAAGTTATAAGCTACTTAAAGTAGATTTTCAAAAACTAACTGTTAATCTTGTAAAAAATTATTTACCAAACAAAACCTCTCTGTTATATATATATATACACAAAAAATAGTTCGGTAAGCTTTAAGGTATCTTATGATATTATTATTGTTTGGAAAAATCTCAAACCAAACCAAACTATTATCCAAATGATACAAACCAAACCATATTAGTGGTTTAAGGTCTAGTGCGGTTGGATTTATAATTTATACATATTAAATATCAAATTTTAATTACTCAACTTGAAATTACTTTAAAATTCTCCTTTGTAAAATATCTACAACTAATGAAAAATTAGTGCTAAGTTGTAATAAAGAAATATCCTTTTTATAGTAATGTCTAACATACTATGTAGTTATGTAGATATAGTTCATGGATATATGCATAAATATTATTTATATATAAGTCATATTTACTTTTTAAAGAAAAATCAACTAGAAGAAAAAGTGAAGTAATGTATAAATCATCTAATATTTTTTAGGCAACTCTGACTATTAGAAGTATATAAACGATAAAAAAAGAGCAAACACGAATAGTTTTAGATATATAAAAGAGAAAATTTTCATTATTAGAAATGATTCATTATGAATAAACATAATTACGATGTAGTTCCTAATTAAATTTGAACTAAATGATATCTCACTTGAAGGTGATATCTAAGGATTTTAGTTCATAAACTATAATTTTATATTTCAAACCATAACCAAAGCACTTTCAAACATTCTAAAACAAAATGTAAACTAAATCAAACTATAACAATTTAAAAATTATGGTTTGGTTTGATTTAGTTTTTAACTTAAACCGTATCATATTCACCCTAAGTTTTAACACTTTTTGTGATTATCGTGCCTTTCTTAAGATCATATAGATTAGCTTTGCAAACTTTGTGAGTTGGTGTAAGCTATTATCAATATTACATCTCTAGTATCTCAAGTCAATGGTGCACATATTCTACATAGATGTTTAAGATAACTATACTTGGGACATGATATACGCTAAGGATGTTGGGGCCTCAATATCCTAATGTGTGATAGATCATGTCATCTTCACTATAAGTGAAAGTGTTGGGAAGAAATTCACTTACCTAATCAGCAACATGACATATGTTGACCTCCTAGATCAATCAATGTTATTATCTCGAATTTGGTAATACAAATATATTTGAGGATCTAATAGTGTTTGATTAAGTATTCAAGTATCACAATGTTCATAAAAATGACAAACACACAACTTGTAACACCCCTAAAAATTACAGTAGAAATATTTCATTTAATTACAACATACAAAAGCACAAGGGCGCTACTGCTATGATCAGCACAAGGCTGGCCCTCGGCCAGTCTTGCACCAACCACAAGGCTAAGAATAATTTTACAAAACATTAAATAAACTTAAGCCAGAGGAACGTAGAAATTCAAAATAATCATAAAGAGAAACTCGAAGTGTGTGCTTAGAAGTCAATACAACCGAAAAAGGTTACATAGTCAAATCCCCCAAAGGGATAGAATAATACAATGCATTAAACCAAAGGCAGAATTAGGAAGAGTCTGAACTACATCGCTCTTGATCCCCATGCCAAGTCCCAAAAGATCAACACTCAGCCCTACCCGATACATCGAATGTGTCATAGGCATCGAATACGGTATCTCCTACCTACACAAACTCAGAAGGGACCTCTGCTCATAGAAATGAGCAGCACCCATAAAATGGGAGATCAATATGCTACGTATTGAGTAAGGTAACCATGCAGCTAAGGTCATACATGAAATATAGATAACACAACCAGATAACTATGCAAGTGAGCCATACATGAGAGATAAATAGTACAAGCCATGATTCAGTCCAGTAAACTTAATCATTAGATCTCTAATCAATATTCCTATTTCACGCCATGCTCTTTATAAGTCCATGCAAGTACGGGAACCCCACCATTATAGTCAGTAGATCAGAACCATATAGGGCAGAACTCTCTTGACCACTATTATTCGTCGGTGGATCAGCCTTCAGGGCAAAGTGCTTCTAGCCACTATTATGCCAATGGATAGGTATGGCCCTGACTCTCATGGTGCTCCACTGTAAGTAATTAGTATCTTTCCCATGTCTTATCATAACTTAAGGTTTGGTATATTGAGTTCGGGATCCCCCACTATTATAGCCAATGGATCGAAAATATACAAGAAAAAATGCTTCTGACCACTATTATTTGCTTGTGGATTGGTCTCTAAGGCACCCTGCACCTGGCCACTAATATGCCGATGGATTGGTCTAGGCCCAGCTAAATAATCTTCTACTTTAAACAGTTAGTATCTTATCCGTGTTTTATTCAATAGATACTTTCACCCTAGACGTGCATGTCCTTTGGAGTACCTGCTCACACAACCCATCCACTCCTAACCTCCTTAAAAGGCTTGTCCTATATCTTGGGACCTCTACACCTCCTAGTACATCCAAATGTCATTTCCCTTTTTTTCCTTTACTTGCCATGAATATCCAACTCCTATGCATGTGGGTCGAAGCCCACTTTCCCATATCTCTGAGTCAACTCACTATTGCCCTCTAGAGTTTTCCCCAGGAAACCCTAATTTGGCCTATATGGCCCAACCTTCCTCTATCTCACACAACCCAAGATTTCCTTGCCCCCGACTTATCACCTCACTCTATTCATCCCCAAGCATCCCACTTTACTTCCCAATTTGCATATGTGACCACGAAACCCTAGTTGGCTACCCCAAACTCCAAGACCTCTCTTTTCTCATATGATGTCCCTCCATCACTCTTATTTACCATTCCCTCTTCCACATGACACATATTCACCCTCCCTGTGTGAGATAGAGGGAAAAAGGTGTACATGGATGTCTGCAGCTTCAGTTGTAGCTATTTACTTAACCCTCAAGTCAACTTTTCTCACGTAAGGATCATCCCCATGCAAAGACTATCCATCCCATGCAAACCCTAGACTCCCCATCCAAGATTCTTTTCACTCTCTTATTTTATCCATACTACCCTTTTATTTGTCCACCCATAAGTCGTGAGATACTTGGGTCATTCTTACTTCTCTCTAGTTAATTCACTTCCTTTACCCCTTTCATCTTTTAATCACCACACCATATCTTTTAAGCCTCCTAGCATGCATGTCCTAAAAGGTCATATCATATAAGCACCATAAAGCACAAGATACATTATCATTTTATACAAGATATAAATAGAACACATACACTTATCTTAGCTCCGCGTTATGCTACAAGTACATATTCATAATCACATAAGGTACGCAAATATATCATCACACATAAAATACAATGCACATAATACACATATTAGGCCTTAACTACATCCTTACCTAAAACGACACTGGGCTTGAAGTACGTTCCTATGCCTCCTTAGGGGTTGGACTTAGTTCACCTATAAGAAGGGAAATACTAGGGTTAACTTCCTTCTTATAAGCATTTTCATTATCTCCTACTCACCTATATTATAACCTAGTAGTAGTAGTAGGAGCAGTAGTAGGAGCAGTATTAGCAGTAGCAGGAGCAGCAGCAGCAGCAGCAGCAGTATGTAGTAGTATGTAGTAGTATGTAGTAGTAGTAGTAGTAGTAGTAGTAGTAGTAGTAGTAGTAGTAGTAGTAGGAGTAGGAGTAGGAGTAGTAGCAGCAGCAGCAGCAGCAGTAGTAGCAGTAGTAGCAGTAGTAGTAGTAGAAGCTTCCATAGTAAAAATAAGGATATTACCCTTAAAATGGTTAATCGTACTATTATTAGCCAAAATATAATAGCATTAATAATGTTAATGATAGTAGTAGTAGTAGTAGTAGTAGTAGTAGTAGTAGTAGTAGTAGTAGTAGTAGGAGTAGGAGTAGGAGTAGTAGTAGCAGCAGCAGCAGCAGCAGTAGTAGCAGTAGTAGTAGTAGCAGCTTCCATAGTAAAAATAAGGATATTACCCTTAAAATGGTTAATCATACTATTATTAGCCAAAATAGGTTTAGGTAGTTATATTAGTCAATGATAAGACTTTATTAATAATATTTGAAATAATAATGATAATAAATTTAATAATAATAATAATAATAACATTAATAATGTTAATGATAATGATAATAATAATAATAATGATAATGATAATAATAATAATAATAATAATAATAATGATAGTAATAATAATAATGATGATGATAAGAATAATAATAATAAGGTTAGAATAATAATTACACTAAATAAATTATACTTAAAGGCTAGGAAGGGTTAGGGAACAACCTAGTGAGGATGGCAAATGGGTGGCCGCGGCAGCGACACACGACGATGATGACAGTGGCAATTGGTGGTGGAAGTGGTGGTTTGGAGAATATGGGTTTTTTAGGGCTGGAAGAGAGAGGGTGAGATGTTGGTAGCAGTGGTGGTGGACTCTCTGGGTTAAAAGGGTTGCGGTGGTGGTGGTGGCGCAGCAAGGGTGGTGGCGTAGGTGGTGGTAGTGGTTATAATGGCCAAGGGTGGTGGATGAAGGAGAGGGAGAAAGGTAGAGGAAGGTAGAAGAGGTTCTGGTGGGTTGATTGGGTGGTAGGGGAGGTGGTGATTGTGGCGGAGGAGGTGGCACACGGCAGCAAGAAGAGCGGTGATGGGGTGCAAAGGGGCAAGTCGAGTGGCTAACTTTGCATGGTCAGGGTGACTTGTGTAGGGGGATTTAGGAGTAGTGAGTGGCTCGGTTTGGTGGAGGGTAATGCAGGGAAGGGTTTTGGTAGTGTTTCGAGCGGTGGCATTGCATAGCAGCAACTACATCTAAAGTGGTGGTGGAGCACATACGTAGGAAATTCTAGGTAGAGTAAAGAAGGGAAATTGAGATCGGTAGGGGGTATTTATAGGCAAAGGAAGGGAGAATATGACAAAAGGAGAAGATGAAAAGGGGGCAGGCATGGTAGTGACTTGCTGGCCGACGATGGCAGGCCGGTACGAGTCTACAATGGCAGGGGAAGAAAAGGAAAGGAAGGAGGGCATGTGAGGGAGACAGTTAGGAAAGGTTTAGCTTGAAATGGGAAAGAAAAGGACGAGAGAGGGAGAGGGGAGGAGCAGGCTGGTGGTATAGTGGCAGAGGGGAAGACGATGGCAGATCACAGGCGCAACCTATAGTGTGAGGATGGGGAGAAGGGAGGAGGAAGGAGAAAGGGTTGGGCCAACCAGTCAAGGGAAAAGAAAAGAAAGAAAAAGGAGGGAGACCAGGAGGGGAAAGGATAAAGCGAAAAAAAAAAAAGCAAACTAGGCCACGCGAGGGAGAGAAGAGAAGGAGGTAGAGTTGGGCCGGCGAGCATGGCCCAATCCGGGGAGGAAGAGGAGGATAAAGAAAATGGAGAAAGGAGAAAAAGAAGGAAGAAAAAAGGAAAAGGAAGGAAAAAGGAAAAAGGAAAAAGGGAAAATAGGTTGGTTAGGGTGTTTAGGATATTTTGGTATTTTTAAATATTTAAAAATAATAAAAATTAGTAAAATAATAATTAAATTCCTTTTATATTAATTTATGATATTTTGGATAATTTTCCTAAATTCTATTCTTAATTAGCAAAATACCCTAATCTTCCCCAGTTAAATTCTTTATTATTCTCCTCCTTTTTGTCTTAATTACTCCCATTATTTTATTAAAATATTATATTTAATTAATTTTACTAATAAATCTCTATTTTATCATAATTTCCTAAATTAGGATTTTGAGGTATTACACGACCACTCAAATTACCCCTCACATGTAAAGTTTCGAAGAGCAATCAAGCTTTAAAGTTCAATCATTCAACCTATCTCTCAAGTAAAAAAGTCTAAAATAGGATGTATGTTTTCAATGACAAGAGAATATGAACTCAATATTCCCATTGAATCAAACTTCAAAGATTTAATCTTGAAGTCTTAAGTTTAATCTTGTAAGGCTAAGTTCAGCAATTTCACTTTTGTTTTTAACTCCAAGAATGCTTTAAAATATTACTTAGAATTTATGTGAAGTAAATTCTTAGTTGGTTTTAAATTCCAAATCATTTTTAAAGTGTTTTACAACACCTTAACTCTAGCCAAAACTAGTTTATTGGTTTTTAAACCGATTAACCGATGTATGTTTTCAAGATAGGACTTTAACTTTTCAAAAACCTTAGAAATTGATTGACTAAGTTGAAAAATTGATTGATTGGTTCCTTAGAGACTTCTATCTAAGAAAATTTATTTAGGTTTCACTCTAACACATTGACTAGTTTCCAGTAAATGATCAACTAGTCCCCTAAATCGATCACTTGGTTTGCTCAATCAGGTTATAAGTTGAATTTTTACAAAATTAAATTTTCCTCTAATTTAACACATTGACTAGTTTCACAAAATTGTTTGACTGGCTTTTGGAACTAATCATCTGGTTTTCCCAACTAGGTCATTAATTTGCATAACCATTTGATGAGTTTTCAAGGGGGGAATGTAAAACTTAAGTTGATCGTTTGGTTTGAATAAGCTGATCAATAGGTCAACATGAAATGCTAAGAATTATGCCCATTATTTGCATAATGACTATGTTTTTCTACTTAATTGGCTTCATACATATACAAACAAACAAACATACATTCATACATATATGATTTATTGAGAAAATCTTTTTTAAATTGAGTTCTACTTAATTACTCAACTAATTCCTTCTCTCTCTCTCTCCCTCCCTCTCTCTCTCTCTCTCTCTCTCTCTCTCACACACACACACACACATAAGTGATTCTCAACTACTCACTTTCAAATAAGATTTATTGAGATATTCTCAAAATTGCTCTTGCTCACCATTCTTAGCTAGAATAAAATTTCTTATTATAATATTTGATTCTTCTAACTAGATTACATCACACATAATTTTTCTTAAACCTTTATATATTTAATCTCATGAGGGTTCTTTTAATCACAAACACCCTTCATTAAAATTCATTATAAAGGAGTCGTGAGAGTGTTTATTATTCTTGTAGAGATTATGAGTGTAGAATCTAGAAAAGATAAATAGATTAAGATTTAAATTAGGCTCGAAGAGGTCATTAAAGCTATAGATTTATAAATCTAGGAGAAGATCATCAATAAACTCATCACAATAGTTTCAAAATCTAAAAAGGAGTGTCATTTGGTAGTGGATGTAGATAAAATAGGTTTTGGTTGTCTTAAACCACTATAAATTGAGTGCCAAATTTTAATTTTCCAATTATATTCTATTTAACCCTATAAAACCCCCTCTAAGGTTGTTTCAATTAGTATTAAAGCCTGATAACTCACAATGGATCTAACAATTCAGGTTGAAAAGGCCTAACTTCATAATGGATTTAGTTAGATTGAACGAAGGCATCTACACCACCAAGACACCATTGTTCAATAGTGAGAAATTCTCTTATTAAAAGAACCAAAATATATTTTTCACTAGATCACATGACTATAATATGCGGGTTATCATCATCGAATTTCATATCTACATTACCAAAATTGTAGATGGGCAAGTCGTGGATAAAAGTTGTGATGAACTCATTGATGCAAAAAAGAAAAGATTCACTCTCAATGATAAATCCATTATGAATATCCAATGTACACTTGGTGAATACCACATAATTCATTCATGCACGACTTCTAAGGAAGTGTGGGATAAGATGTGTCATGACTCACAAGAGAACAAGCAAAGTAGAAAATACTCTTCATATAAGAGAATATGAGTTACTCTTGATGAAGCAAAGAAATTCAATCATTATCCTGACCAATCAGTTCACCACCATTATCAACCATTTGAAGGCATTGGGAAAGTGAATCACCAAGGAGAAGCAAGTAAGTATGCTCTTACAAGCACTCTTTAAGGAATTGATATCTAAGATTATGGCAATTGAAAAGGATATGGAACTCACAATGATGAAAATGGATGAGCTTTTCAAAAACCTCTTAGTCCATGAATCTATAATGGATGAGGTGATTGAAGAAAAGAAAAAGAACCCACTTACATTAAAAACCTTAACCTCCTCAAAGAAGAAGGAAGTGATCATTGTGGAGGATATATATGAATATAAAGAAGATGAAACAGAAGCTCCTATAAATGATGAAGAGGTGATGTTCATCACTACATAATTCAAGATATTTCTTAGATCAATGGGAGATAGAGGTAGAAGAAATGGAACGCAAACAACTATAGGTGGAAATCGGGTTGGGCAGGTCGGGTTTGAGTCAAGTTATAGGTAGTCAGGTTGTTCTTAGGTTGATTTATTTGCAAGTTATTTTTCTTTATGGTTCAATTTTGGGTCGAGTCTAGTACAACATGAGCAAGGACGACCAAAGCATATTCCTCACAACCAAGGCTCATGCTTTAATAACTCGTGCTAGTAGGATAGCATCTACACAATCTCATTTACCTTAGCTAAAATATGGTGATGGTGGAATTTATCCACCCTTTGATGACCCACTTACCTTTGATCATATTGTTCATTTACTAGTGCTTCAACCTCTATTTTTGCTCCTTTATCATCCACAACTCCTCCACCACCGATTGCTTAGAGTAGAGTGATAATGGACATTGTCAAAAGCTTATTCACATGGGGTTTCAAGATTTCAGATGCCATATTAGTATCTATTGAGAGGATACATTCATTCTTAGAGTTAAATGTGTGCCTGATACACTCTATGCTTTAGCCTGACTTTCAGCCTAAACACTAGGAGTGCATACACTTTATGTTTTAGCTGAAGCACTAGGATCAACTGCTCTACACTCCCACTATAAAGGACCATGCTCGGGATGCCTCAAATCACATGGATAGAGATAAAGGGGGCTATAACTTATAACACTGAGATGGAAGATACTAAGATTAACATTGGTACTAATGAGGTAGAGATTACATTAGATTTTTTTTCTCTAAGCACTAGATTTGAGCCTACACTATTTCAAGATCTCCCTCCATCTAATTTAGTTTTTTATGAGCCACTCAACTAGGATACTTGGATTGCTCATGCTCTTGTCAAGACTACAAACCCTAAGGACATTGAGAGTGATGGAAATATGCTCATTTACTCATCCTTCATCACAACCTTAAATTTAGATCCATAATCCACCATATTTGTTCTAAACACCAATGGTGCTAATTAGGGCTTTACATAAGCCTTGGTCACACTAGTGCATAGGCTATATATATAGTAAAGTTGTACCTTTTCTAATTGTATCTTGTTTGAATGTATGAACTATGACATGTTAGATTAGATTATTAGATTTTGTATTAAATCTCTTGTAATTCGATGTACATTTTGTTATATATGTAAGATGTTGGTTATGGTTTCACTTGTATATCTTATGCCTTTTTCTCTTCCTACATTAATTTGTACCAATTTTTTCATTCTGACAATCAGATGTAAGCTCACCCTTGTGGTTACATTTACATTATTAGAGGGATTTTCCTTGTACTTGTGCTTTCATTCCTAATCATTATGCATAGGTTAATGGGAAGGTTCCCTTTAGGGTTTTGTATGGTTATATCCTTTGTATGCAAGTTCCTTTCATCTATAAACTATATTTCCCCCTTTTATTATCAAATTTAAATTGTGAATGGTAAAGGATATAAGTTACAAATGGTAGAGGAGATGGTCTAATTTTCTCATTTTGCTTCTATTAAATCCTTAACTTGCTCATTCTTGAACTTTATCTTTGTTATTGTCAAAAAGGGGGAGAATATATTTTATGTGAAATTTGCATCATTATTAAATTTTAGGAATGTTGTATTATTGTAATACCCCATACATAAAAAGTATTTTGTATAATAGTTAAAGGAAATTTTATTTAAATATAAATTGTAAAAATATTATTCAAATTAGGGAACTAATTGACTGGTACAGTAAAACTAATTTACTAGTTGGGGTTTTTTTGCTAGTTTTGATGGATTGGTTGACTGATACACCAAAATTAGTCAACTAGTTCTACTAAAAATCATAATCTTTGTTATATTTTCAAACTCAAATATGTTTAAATTCATACCTGACCTTGGGAATATGTTATAATTTGATTATAAATAATTTTTAGAGAGTTTTAAACTCTCATCACAAACAAAATTTTGGATTTAACCTTGTTTGACATGATTCTCACACCTTTTCCCCATTTTCCCTTGATTTTCTCCTACATATCTCTCCCACTCATGTCTATGTTGTAAATCAGTGTCTTCAACTCAAATCATACCTTTTGGATCCCTTTTTAGCTGGTTAGAGAATCTCATAAGCCCTTGGTCTTGTCCTACACTAAAGTCACACTTTTTTGCTTTTTCCCTCCTCGCACTCAAGTATACTTTGGTCCCTGTGTACCCTTACCTTCTTAGCTCGAATTGAACTCCCTATTTCTTTTCTTTTTGTGCTCAACTGAACCCACAATAGCCCCCCATTGAATCTCTCCTCCTCCTTTTGTAAGAAGAAACCCTCAAATGCTCTTTTGTTTCTCTTATACTTAGCTTCTTCTCCTCTCTTTCTCTTCTATATGCTTTAATTTTATTTGTGAGATTTAATGTATTTTGCTAAATTTTGTCTCTAATTCTTCCTTAAGCAAGCAATAATCCTAGAGTTTGGAGTATATTATAGAATTCGTCATCTTTATTTGAAGACTTAGCATTACAGAAATTTGGTTAGACCTTGTAGATACATAATTATGCAGTAAGTCTTATGTGATTTGATTATTATCTAGTATGAATCGATGAATGCTTTCTGGTTATAATCATAACTAAGTGTTTGAATTATAGAAGTGTTTATAGGATTATGATAGGTTTTAGTTTGGGTTTCATGAAAATGTGATGTTTGGATGAAGCATGGATCATGAGTGATTTGATGGATAAATTGTTGTAATGTGAGGTATTAATGTTATGTTTGATTTCTAAAAATTATTATATGATATGGGTGTGTTTGGATTACATTTGAAAGTATGAAAAGTTTCAATTTGTATTTAACTAAATAGAACTAGGAAATTGGTATAGGGAAAAACCACTTGATTGGTTTTAACTCACCGATCAACTAGTGTACTAGAATTTTGGAGTCTTGGTTTGGTGTCGTACCAGTCAAATGGTTTGGATTGAGATAAGTTAATTAATAGCAATAGTCAACTGGTTTTCCCATATTAGTTGGTTGGTTTGTTTCTTCTTCATATATTCTCTCAGTCTATTTCCTATTTCAATCCCCTAGTGTGTGGGGCCAATCGATTGGTTTGTTTGGGATTTTCGGCGAACTCTTCAAGGGTTTCCCTTTAGGATTTATTTCTTATTTAGCCTTATATATTCTTGAATAATGATTAAAATGGGAATAATTTTCTTAAATGTGGATATATAGTATAGTATTAAGTGACGTCCTTAAATAAGACATTATTGATTATAATAGAAGATAGTTGAATTTTATGTTGACTTCCTATAACACACAGAGTCAATATGACCACAAGGGACTACCCTCAAGCACTTTCGGATTGATCAACTACCCCCACAGATAAGCACAAGTTTTTCCAGTGCACTTTATCTTCACTCACACACTTTCCAAGATGTTTTTATAAATTTCTAAAACTTCCAAAAGGGTTACCCATCCTCAAAATTGTTCCACAACTAGTACGCTTAACTGTGAAGTTCTTATGATGGAATCACCAAACAAATGGTATAACATGTTGATATAAGCAACTAGATCAATTTTTATAACACCCAACTCAATTTAGGGGTATTACACTTCCTTTTGTGGATCAACTGGTGGTTTTAGTCCACCTTACCTTTTGAGTTGGGCTAGCTGTCTATATTGGGCTAGCTAATGGTTTTATTCCATCTTATTATTTGAGTAATGCTAGTTAACTATATTAGGTTAATTAGTGATTTTAGTCCACATTATTATTTGAGTTATGCTGGCTATTTGAGTTGGATAGTGGTTTTAGTCCACCTTATTATTTAAGATGTGTTCATTAACTATATTGGGTCAGTTGGTAGTTTTAATCTACCTTATTATTTGAGTTGTGTTATCTTTCTATATTGGGTCAGGCAATATTTATATTTCACCTTATTATTTAAGCTATATTGGTTATCTATATTGGATCAGCTTAAGGTAGATAGTCTACCTACGTAAATTGTTGTGATTTGTTAGCTATCTACATTAGATTGGATAGTGGTTCAATCCACTTATTTGAGTATGAGAATGATACGGGAATAGTATCTATTGTGTGATGAATATGGATTATAGAAAGCATGAGTATGAATGGGTTTCTTCTATGATTTGATTATGAGTAATTTGTGGTGGTATGTCTATAAATATCACATATTTTACCACTTTTATACAATGTCTTATGTGTTGCATGTTGTCTGTATAGGGGAGGTCTTGTTTACTTATTGCATTAGCATACTGCTACTACAATTTATAGGTATGAGGATGATGTTGCTTTATATGAGGATATGCCTAGGTAGAAGTGATATATTCATATATGTGCAAGGTCGTAGAGTATGAGTTATCTAGTGGTGCCTTTAAGATCTTTTATAATCCAAATATTTTGGACTTTTATGTCCCTTCCCCCTTTTTTTTATTATGGGAGTTGTTATTTTGCTGACATTTATCTTGGCACACACACATATACATATGAATTATTTTTAAACTATTTTAGCATTGTTCTTAACATGAGAACAATATAGTAATTGGAATTGTGGTGAGAGTGGTGGTAACATCCATATATGAGTTTTCATTTCCCTAAATCTATTGTTTTAAATATAAAAAAATGGCATAAAATTTTGGGTTGTCACAATTATATATTCTTGTATTTTAGGAAAATTATACCATACCATTTTTGCACACACATACCTTAATTATTGGAGGAAGGATAACAGTGGAATGTCTTAGGAAAATTCTACAATGAACATCTATCTCAAATCTTTCTTACAACCTGTAGAACCCTACCATATAGAATATGCATATGTCTACATTAACTATATATACAACCTTAGATAATGAAATGAAATAGAGAGTAACAAGCTATGCAAAATATATACGAATCAAGGATCACTAATTTTGAATGTTTCATTATTATCCTTTCAAGATATACAAAGAATCAAGAAACACTTAACTATTGTTTCTGTTTATTCAATCTCCAATATTAATCAAGAAAAAACATATTCATTAATCACATAATAAAAAATTCTCATTCCTAATTGAAATTTCTTCAATGTGACCGCAATATCTAGAACCACAAGAGCTTTCCCCACAAGAAACTTTCCTAGATTTAACTTCTAGATCTAGACCCTTATGGCCTCCCCAGTATTTTGATCCTCATACAAAACTCCTCGGGGTTTTGGGAGCTGAGAACTTTCCTCTTGTCCCTTTGTTCTCTTATTCTTCATGTCAACTCTATACAATAGATCTCGTTATACAATTTAATAGAATCCTAAAACCAACTACAAAGATAGAAGATAAACAACGCATGCCTATCCCAAAAGATAAAGACTAAAAGTCACTAAAAAAGACACCACATAGAAACTAGACCATCAACATACGTATATCCGTTAATAGGGATCCCCCCATGTTGATCAACAGAGATGAGTCGACCAACATGCTCCCCTGGTGTCGAGCCTTAGCTACTCCATTTTGCTCCATCTTCACTCCTCTTTGACATGAGAGTGTTCCTCTACACTCCCCATCCATGTTGACCTCCAAAACCCTTCTTATTTCCTTTTCCTCCATTCTAGGTCTATCTTAGCCTCCCACACATTAGTTTGAATGACAACAATCCTCCCCTTTAAGTCACATGTGCTTGTATCAACTATCAAGCCACATGATCACAACATTGTTCTCCAACTAACGATGCCTTCCCTCAATTAAAAATCCCTAAAAATATGCTTTCCCCAAGTTTAAAGAGATTAATTTTGCTCTTCTTACCAATATCAATGTTTCTCCATTATATGATCTCCATCTTTGACAATATATTACCATAATGCACAATTGTTCGTTCCATCAAACAATTCCATCGTAATATCCCCTCTTCCTAAGATCTTTTCCTTCTTCAACCTAACTTGATCTCGTAGGTAGATGTATAAACATAAAATTAGTTTTGATACCACTTGTTGGAAAAAATCCTTAATGAACCTTTTGTATCAAACCCATCTTGTGATCTACAGGACCCTTCTAGAGAGAATATACTTGTGTTTATAGGACTATCTATGTAACTTTGAACAATCAAAGGAAACAAATAATAGTAGGCTATGCAAAACATGTACTAATCAAGGATTACCAAACTAGAATCTTTTGTTGATGTCATTTTAAGTGACACAAAGAATCATGAAATACTCAATTTATGGTCTTTTTTATTTACCCTATGAGATTAATCAAGAACAACCATCTTAACCAAAGACACAATTAAATAAACCTTATTCCTAATTGAGGTTTCCCTAGAGCTAACCCCCAAAATTTAAAACCATAATAGATTTTCCTAGATATAACCTCTAAATCTAGGACCTTACACCTTCTCCTCAGTTGTGATCCTCACATAAAATCCCATTGGATGTTGAGTTGAGATCCTCTCTCTTTCCCCTTACTCTATACCCATAATGCTAACTCTATACCAAAAAAATTCTTTATATAGGCTAATAAGATCATAGATTCAACTATAAAAATAAAAGATAAATCGCACCATCCTGTGCCAAAAGATACAAACTATAAAGAAATAAGAAATCATGCAACATGAAAACTAGTTCATCAACATGATTCCCCCGTGTTGATCAACACGGTTGTGTTAGCCAACATGCCTCTAATATTGAGCTTTATTTAGGGCTATAAATAAGCTAAGTTGAATCGAACTGGCTTACAAGCTTTTGTATAAGTCGAGCTCACGATCTTATGCATTGTAAATTAGCTCGATACCAAATTCTTCATGATCAAGCTCGGCTCATTTATTAAATGATCCTAAAAATAAGTCTCGAGCTTAACTCGATTAAATAAATAAATGAGTCAAGCAAAACTGAGGTCTTAATGAGTAGAGCCCCAAAACCTCACAAGTGGCTCTGTTTGTTTACAAACCTAGCGTTAGCCACTCTTTTTTGCTCCATTTTTTCTCCTCTCTAACATAGATATATTCCTCAACACTCCCCACCTATGTTAACCTCCAAAAACCCTTATTCTTTTTGTTTTCCTCCACTCTAGATCTAACTAGCCTCTCGCATATTGGCTTGAATGCTAACAATCCTCACCTTCAAGTCACATGTGTTTGTATTTGTGATTAAGCTACATGATCACAACATCATTATCCAACCAACTATGCCTCCCTTCAATCCAAAGTCCCCATAGCACTTCTCTCCCCAAGTTTGAAGAGTTTTATTAGTCTTCATACCAATATCATGTTCCTCCATTATATGATCTCCATCCTTGACAATACTTTGTCATAGTGCACAATTGTTTGATGGAATGAACAATATCTTGAGTTTGTTAGTAGATGTTTGACACAAACTTGGTTCTAATACCACTTGTTGGAAAAAAAAATTAGTA
Source organism: Tamarix austromongolica (assembly GCA_039764185.1). NCBI lineage: Eukaryota > Viridiplantae > Streptophyta > Magnoliopsida > Caryophyllales > Tamaricaceae > Tamarix > Tamarix austromongolica. The sequence goes on along the minus strand of CM077809.1, from coordinate 81,377,912 downwards.
ATGAACCTTTATCTCAAACCTATCTTACGACCAGCAGGTCCCCTCTAGGTAGAATAAACCTATGTCTGCTGGAACTATCTATACAACTTTGGACAATCAAACAAAATAAAGAATAGGAGGCTATTCAAAACATGTACCCAAAAAGGATTTCCAAGCTTGAATATTTTATTGATATCCTTTCAATTGATACAAAGAATCAAGGAACACTTAACCTGTGTTTTTTTTATTTACCCTTCAAGATTAATCAAAACAACCCTCTTAACTAAATACTCAATTATATAATCATCATTCCTAATTGAGATTTTCATAGATCTAACCTTGAGATCTAAAGCCACAAGAGACTTCCCCTCAAGAGACATTATTAGATATAACCTCAAGATCTAGACCCTCACACCCTCCTTAGAGTTGTCATCCTCACACAAAACCTCTTGGGGTCCTAGGCTGATTCCCTCACTCTTCCACCTTGATCTATATCTGTAATGTTAATTATATATAATAGAACACTTTTTATAGGCTAACAAGATCCTAGAACTAACTATAAATATAGAAGATAAATAATACCAACCTATGCTAAAAGATACATAAAAAAGGAAATGAAAAAAAAAATCAAATTGCACAAAAACTAGACCATCAACACGGGTGTGCCCTCGACATGCCTTGTGCCAATTAACATGGGTGTGTAAGCTACTACGCCCCTGAGTGTTAAGCCTCAACCAATCTGTTTTACTCTTCTCTAACACAAGCATGTTTCTTGACATTCCCTAGCCATGTTAACCTCTAAATATTTGTCTTCTCTTCATTTCCCTTCATTCTAAGTTTGGCTAGCCTCTAACACATTGAATTGAATGCCAACGACCCCCCTTCAAGTCACATGTTCCCATATCCACAATCAAGCTATATTATCAAAACATCATTCTCCAACTAATGATGCCTCCCCTTAAGCCAAAGTCATTATAGTGTTTCTCCCTACAAGCTTGAAGAGATTCCTTTGGGTGTTTGTATCTAGATCATATTCCTCCATCGCATGATTTCAACCCTTGGCATTACTTGGCTATAACACACAATTATTTGTCACATCAAACAATTCCATCACAATCTCCCATGTTCCCAAGATCTGGTTCATTGTCAACATGACTTAAGCCTATAGGTTGATGTTTAACAAGAACTTGGCTCTTATATCACTTGTTGGGGGGATTTGCAATGAACCTCTATATTGAACCCATCATTCGACTTGCATGACACTTCTATATAGAATATACGTGTGTATGAAAGAGCTATCTATACAATTCTGGACAATCAAACAAAATAGAGAATAGCAGGATATGCAAAACATGTACCAATTAAGGATTGTTAAACTTGAATATTGTATTGTTATCCTTTCAAGTGATATAAAAAAAACAAACATTCAACCCGTATTTTTTAATTTACTCTGTAAGATTAATCAAGAACATCTATCTTGACCACACACTCAATTAAATAATTCTCGTTTTCGATTTAGATTTTTCGTATATCTAACTCTAAAATTTAGAGCCATAAAAGTTTTTTTTTTTCACTAGAGACTTTTCTAGATCTAGACACACATACCTTCTCCGAAAGTGATCATCACACAAAATTGCTCGGGATCCTTGAATTAAGACCCTCTCTCTTATCTCCTGTCTCTGTATTCATGATGCCAACTCTATTCTACAACCGACTAAAAAAAATATATATATAAGATAAACAACACCGACGTATACCAAAAGATATAGACGAAAATGAGCTAAAAAATACAGCATGTGGAAACTTGACCATCAACACAAGCATGCCCGATGACACGTACTCTTTGTGTTGATCAACGTAGCCGTGCCGGCCAACCCACCTCCCGGTGATGAGCCTCGTCTACTCCGTTACTCTACAATCGCCATCCATGTTAACCTCCAAACACCTTTCTTCTTTAGGTTGTGATCCATTCTGAATCATTCTTAACCTCCTGCACAATGGTTTGAATCCCAACAAAGTGGAATAAAGATGAAATACAAGACTATTGTCTCCCTAAATGGTCCACATTTTAGTCGTAGCCAATTATTTTCCAGCAATTTATTACTCAATTACCGGATACGTTGATAATAATATTAATAATAATATGGAGAAGAAGACACAAGCGGATAAGAGTGTAGATATTTATTTGGTCAGGCATCGGGATGCCGACAAGACGGCGGTAGAAGCAGTAGCTGAAGAACCCGAAGACGCTAAAGGCCGGGCCAAATGGTGTCTCTTCCGGCAGCTTCAACTCGTACCATCAAACCTCTAGCTGTGCCCGACCGCCACTCCGGCAACAGTACCAGCTCACGGATGATAATACGCTGTACAAAGAACAGTTCTCTTCCTCCGCCACGAAAACCACAGCAACCGTCGATTGCTGAAATCGAACGAGTGATAGGTGCCGGCAAATTCAGGGACCAGGATACGAGGCAAGACCACCACCCGTCTTCACCGCCTTTAATTTTTGTTTATGGCCTCACCCTAAGGGGGACGCTAATTATCTTCGTTGAACTGAAATCTTATATAAACAGCAGTAATCCAGCAGAGGGGAAGAACTTATTTGACTCCGTCCTGTCCAATACAATCGGGAAGACAGAGGGATCGGTGGAGAAAAGACTGCGTGAGACGGGCGAATGGATGGGTGACCGCTCAGAAGAAGCTTCTCGTTCCTCCGGTACACATTTTTTGTTTTCCTTCGTAACGTAGCTAACTGAACTGAGCTTCTTAATCCTCTCTCTTTCTCGATCGGTCCCTCCTCCGCTCTGCTGCCGATACGTTATATACGTGACGAAGAATGGCTTGAGGATAATATATTTGTTAAGAACGGAGACAGGCAGGAAAAATAATTCTAATTGCCAAAATAGTAAGTATTGTCAGTCCAATATGATTAACCTAAATCGCTGCTACTGCAATTGAATTGCCACATAATGCAGCATGTTGGGTTCTAGTATGTACTTGGTGGTCAAATTGTGGCATTTCATCCATGACGGAAACGATCTATCACTGTTCCGGAGAAGCGAGCATCATTCAATTTCAGCAAAGTCGTACGAACTAGCTAGAAAGCCAGCTGCAGCGGGCATATATAGTTATTTACGTATAAAATAGATTATATGGTACTAAGAAATCTACCTTCCCTGGAACTCTGAATTGAGTAGAGTAGGGTTTGAGTATCGGAAATGGCATAGTTGTCAGCCTTATTATTTACCGGGGACATGTATATAATAATTTTTTTGTTTAGATTTGTAGAGGATTTTGTAGAATCAATTATAAATGGTTATAGAAATGATGATTCTATGAAAATATTACAATATCAATAGATGAAAAAAAAAAAAGATTCCAAACTAAAAAATTTGTAAAGAGGAGTTGGTGTTTTAACTTTAAACTAAACGGTATGTATACAATAACTTTACAGCCAGAAGTTGCAGATTTGGTCAGCATGGCATGGATCAAGCAATTATGATTCCTTACCCTTAGGCGAAGAGAAGGGCAACTTTTTCCTGCCTTTTTTTTTGTAGCTTTTTCCTGCCTTTACCGGTGGAAAAATCATTCCACGTGCCCTTTGCTATTACACTAGTAGTAGTGTTCATCTTTCTTGTTTTAGGGAAAGCTAGAGGAAATCAATGGCTACATACTTTCACTTTGTTAGTGACGTCGATGATCTTATTCTTCGTGATGGGGTAAAATAAAGGAGGGCAATATGCATGAAAAACATTCTACTTGTTGAACTCATACTTTAGTGAGTAAGATTAGAGTCCTGAACTTCAAATCCTTCCTCCTCCTCTTTTGGTATTATACTTTTTTTATAATAATCGTGTTTATTTGCTCCTGTGGCTTTGCTAAGAACCAGAAACATTTGACTTCCTGAAATATAGAGATTTGGGATACAAGAGATAAAATACTCGATAAGACCCAAGTTGGTCAATTCGGGGTTATTACTTTCCCATTTTATGCATGATATATGTGTTTCTTGGGATTCCTTTTATTGACAAGTTGGTCATTGTGCGTGCGTTCCTCTTATTATGTATACTAAGTGTCGTGCAATGAATTGTTGATTTTGAGAACAACTTTTTGCAGGGAAAAAAATTCTGGAAGTTCTGTATCTATGGATTGTACCGATATGGCTTCTGTGTCTCCTTGTTGCTGCTGGAGGTATAAAGTTGCCATTCAACATTCCTGCTCTTGAAGACCTTCTCATGTGAACGGCAAACCGATGATTTCAACATGATATTACATCGAATTCAGCTCATTACACCACCTCAGATTCATTGATCCCATTTTTTTTTATGTGTGTGTGTGTGTACACGACTACCGATCATATCCTTTACTTCTACTGCGAGTTCCGAGATGGTATCTGTAACCTTACGTTATAGATATCGTAGGAGCGCGTACCCCATAACTCCCTAAATTTGTCCAATTAATAATTTTTGGTACCCCAAATAGAAATAGCAATGCTTTGACTGGTTCTCTTGTAGCACCCTATTGAGTTTGAGTGTTGTCCCTTTGTTCAAAGACACGGAGAACTTTCGCGAAATTAGTGCTGGTTTGATTTGACCGTGTGCGTGGTTCATTCTATTTCTATCCATACGATTGTACTGTATTTGTAGTTATTAATTCAGATTCTAGACTCTAGTATCCGCTAGTGGGAGCAGTCCAACTCCAGCCCGTCGAAATTTTGCGTCTTTACGTTGAAAAGCCTCTGCGGTGCCGTAGTGCGAAGGGGAAGAGAAAGTGTGAAAAATAAAACCTTCTTGTCAGTTGTCAGTTGTCACTAACTAATTAAATATCGGCGTCTTTTATTCTGATAAACTTCTGTTATTTTCGCATCTACTAGTAGTTTAATTTACTTCGATTTCTCGCATTTTTCTTTATAGTGCCTTCGTATAGCTAGAGGTGTTTTAGGCACAGTCATCATCATGGCATATGTAATTTAGTATATTAATTATAAACTTCATTAGTTTTTCAATAGATCACACAACGTATTTAGATAATAAATTTTAATCATTAATATTTTTTAATATATATAAACAAAATTATAAAATATAATAGTAGAAAGAGTATTTTTTAATACGGATATAATAATTATATTTTTATATTATCATAATACGTTAAGATTTACGACCTAATTCGTTGAATTCGTTAAAATGAAATGTAAATATTTTTTACGTGATTTTTTTTTATTAATGTTTAAAGGTGGATTTTATTAAGGATTAAATGTCGGATACAATAACTTAATAAAATCAAACTAGATAAGAATTAATCTAAACGGAGCCCTAACAATAGCAAAGAGTATGAACTTTGTTTTTATATATACAATAACTCTTTTTGGGGGGGGGGGAATGAGGCAGATATTATGTGTGCTGATGAAGAATGTATTGACATCAACCAAATAATCCTCTTAATCTGCACGGTATAAGTTGCTGCTGTGATAAGCAAACCAATCAGCAATGCATTTGTGAATCTTTTTTCAACATTCTTAGCAAGTTCAACGGCATAGGACATTACCTCTGAAATTCTCGATAACAATTCTTATGTCAATTGTCATATCAAAGGGAGATCCATCATTAAAAGTGGCGGCCCCCGCAGTCACACATATCTTTCCAAAATTTACCCAGCCTCATTCTCTTGTGCGGGCGGTGCTTACCAAAGCTATCGATTAATTTACTATTCCATTCTATTTTTATGTTCAACACATTACGCTACTTCCTCCCTTTTATAGTATAGGTCATTTTTTTTTTCAAAGCTTGTTTTAAATTATAAATTATATTATTCAAAACTCATACAAATTAAATGCTATATTTCTTATTAAACATTATATTATCTCCTTCATCAATTAATTATTAATTTATCAAAAACATATTTAAATGAGTGTATATTTTTTATATTAGATATTTTATTTTCTCAAATTTATTATTTCTTAGTTGAGTAAGGAAGTGAGGATTTTGTAGGGAAAGCTTGCATGCATAAGAGGAAGCATAAGGGGGGTTACACGAAAAAAAAAATTGGTGATGGCAAGGAATGGCTATGCAAGAGACAAGAGGATTGGGGACATGGCGTGAGAAGGGAGTGACAAAGAGGTGGAGTGTTAGTTTATGATTTAGTTTTTGTTTAGGTTTAGTTTGGTTAGGTTGGAATTTTTTAGTTAAAAAAATCAAACTGAAAAAATCAACCGGTTATGGGATGGTAAAGAAAAATAAAAAATAATTAGGATAAATATTTAAGAAATGACGTGGGTTACAGTTTAATGGTTAAAAGATAATTAATTCAAGGTTTAGGATTAATTGTGAATAAAATACAAAACACCAAAAAATAAATATTTACACAAATTTGGGGTATTACAATTACGATATTAGGTAGAATATTAAAACTCTATATATTAATTATAATTTTTTATCTATTTACCTTAAATTTTATTTCTTCTCTTATTTCCACTATATATCTTTTTGGGAACTTTAAACCTTAACCTCTATTATTTTGTAAATATTATATATTGACTATTAGATAATACAAATGAAGCATGAATGAGATATTAATATGACAATGAAACCGCTTGTTGGGGAAAAAATATACTTATGAAAGAGTTTAAGTTATATATACATATAGTAAAATAAATATATGTAATTTTGTGATGTTATTTGTTTCTTGATTTTTATTTTGCTCATGATTATCCCTTTTATTTAATTTTATGGTATTGTTAACACTTTTTCATTTGTATAATCCATGTACTAGCTTTGTATGTATGCATGTAATTTGTCTATTATTTTTTTTTTTAAATATAGTTATTGGACAAAAAAATTTAAAAATTATTTTCAGTTTTTTTTTAACTTCAATTATAAAAGCTCGTGACTTATAAATATATTGAAATTATATTATTATAGTATTTATAGAATTTTACTATTTTATGATCTAATTTTATGGTTTGATTGTGATAACCTATGGTTTCTAACAACTTTCAATGTGACTCGGACGATCATCTCATCAAATTTCAGCATGCTGTATCAAAATATTCGGAGTCAGGTTAAAAAAAAAGGAAATTTTATTACCAGGAAATGAAAATTATACAGTACAATACTAAATTACTAATTTAATAAGGTCAAAAAATGATGAGTAGTTAAGGGGGGGCCGCCAACCGCCAGCGAAGGTCGGAAATTAACTCCGACTCCTGAAAGCGACTTGGAAGTCGGAAGGGAACTTGTAGACTGCAATAAGCTCTTCTGGCAAAGCAAACAGACTTCTCCAGCCCCTCCTCCCTCTTTTTCCTTCCTCACCAAATCCACGCCCTCTCCCACTTTCTCTACTCCCTCAGGTAAATCGGCTCCCTCCATTTCGCTTGCAGTTAGAAAGAGAAATTTTGGAATCGGAAACAGAAAATCTTGAGCCATCTCTGTGGAACCCGAAGAGTGACAAATGGCGAAATTGCAGACGTGGAGGAAAGCTTATGGCGCTATTAAAGATCACACAACCGTTAGTCTCGCCCAAATCAACAGCGATTACAAGGTGTTATTCTCTCCCTCCGCTGTCTCTCTCTACCTATCCACCATGTCTTCCATTTCGCTAATTTTACGATTCCATCTGGTGTTCGCAGGACTTAGATATAGCGATTGTTAAGTCGACGAATCATGTCGAGTGTCCGCCCAAAGATAGACACTTAAGAAGTGAGTAGTAGTTGAATCCACTCCGTTTTCGTGTACAGATCCATCTTTAATCTGCAAGTTACTTCCAGTCTTTCTCTGATTAAACTTCTGATTATGGAGTCTGTTGTGAATTCTTTTATTCAGAAATTGCGATCGCTACGTCCGCTATTCGTCCTCGGGCTGACGTTGCCTATTGTATTCATGCTCTTGCCAGACGGTTGGCTAAGACGCGTAATTGGACGGTATGAGAGTTCAAATCTTCTTCTTCTTCATTTTTCGTTTCTATTTCTTTTTCTTTTTGGCTCTATTTGCGTTTTTCGATTGATTGATGAATGCTGGGTGTTGGTCTTAGTTGCCTTAGTAAAATTCCTCGCTGCGATTGCTTTTGCTTGTATTACTTGTTCAACCTTATTACTTTTTCTATCTTAGAGGATCCATGCCGGTGGCCTATAGAGTCATTATTCTATTAAATTTCTTGGTGACGATAATATGCAATAATTGATTGATTATTAATACTATAATATGTCCTTGTTAATTTTTGGTCCTGTGCAACGCATTTTGTTGGCTCAGTATTATAATAATGTCAATTTTTTGTTATTTTATTGGAGGAATTTCGTAAATCATATTCAGACGATTAAGTTTTTTGCTTTAGCATTATGTCAGTGGTGATGCTAGAATTGTAGGTGGCATCAAGACGGAATGATTGAATGCATGGTTGTTAATTAGAGACTTTATCTTGAAACTGGAACGGTTCCTTCTTGGTCTAGTAACTATTCCTTTCTTTTTTATTATGAATGAGGTAAAGGGTATCAGAGTTCATCTTTTTTTGCAATTTATATTATCAAGATAATTTACTGTGTGAAATATTTGAGGTTGTGAAGGACGTACAGAAACTCATGTGTATATATGAGCCTTCACTATTAAAAATTGCTTTGCAGAATTTGTTGAAACTGCAAATTTCAAATGATATAAGTAAATAGTGAAATGCTTAACCATTTGAGATTGATCGTTTTTGCTTCATCCATCACTTGATATTTTGTTGGGAAGGATTATCTGTGGTGAAAAACCATTTTTTTTTGTGGTATTATTCACTGAACCAAAGGTTGTATTATGTCAGTTGGTTTAAATGTCCCTGCAGTTCTCACTTTATTTACTCCCTCTGTTCCTTAATAGAGGCATATTAGGTTTTTATGTGCATATTAAGAAGTATTAAATTCTAGGCAAAAAGCTATCTACTTTTACAGATCTACCCTTGCATTAAGTTTAATATTATTACTCGTTTGATTGGATAGAGAATAACATAAATTTTGTAAAATGACCTATATTATGAAATAAAATCAGAAACTTAATATGCCTTATATTGTGAAATGGAGGGAGTATGTCACAAAGTGTCAATTGGTCTTAATGGTCCCTTCAGTTCTCAGTTGTCATGTTTTGTGCCAGAGTTGACTTTTGTGCATTTCACTTTATCCTTATTTGGAGGTTAGATAGGACACCAAGTGTTATCTTTTTTATGTTTATTATAGATTGATCTTTCTTTGTATGGAGAGAGTTGGATTCTCTATGGGAGATGTAAATTTCCTGTATGCAAACCAAGGATGTTATATGCTGCATATTTGATGCCGTGACGAAACACAGTTTCAAAGTCATTTGCATGAAAAGTTTACGAACTTTATGGAAGAATGGTTTTTATGGCTCAAATTATCAATTGGACCTATTGACTTGGAGGTCTGCAGTTCAAATGATGGAAATAGCTGCTGCTGCTTTTCATCATGTTGGGATATCAGTCACGGTATATGCTGCCCCCTAGTCCCGTGAGGCCACAACACTGGAAATCTTGCATAGTTGATGTATGGGGTTACTTTCCTTTTGGACTACAAAATTATCGTGTGCTAATTTTTATTCTTGGAAAGGGTGAATCATTCATATGCTCTTACTTGACTTCTCAAACCAATGAAAACAGATGGTTACTGGCTAGATTACTTTTGAAGGCAGCTGATGGGATTCTGGAACTCCCTCATCTGCTTGCTAGGATTGTCAGTATTCTGTGATGACTAGTCATTTTAGTGTCATAGTCTGTTTTCAAATTTGTGTTGCTTGTCCTTATTAGCAATATTATTCCTTAATTTAAATACATTATTCTGCATGTAAGGTGCATGGCATTATTTTTACGATCCTCTTCATCTGTCGGTACAGGTCGCACTTAAAACATTGATAGTTATCCACAGGCTACTGAGGGAAGGAGATCCAACATTCAGGGAAGAACTTCTAAATTTCTCACAACGTGGGCGAGTTCTTCAGCTATCTAATTTTAAGGACGATTCGAGCCCTATTGGTAAGTGTTGGAATGCATTTTCACAATTGCTTTCTTATCTAAGCCCTATGAGTGTCTCATTATATTCCTTGTCGAATCCTTTGCTTTGTTTGTAAGAAAATTGAATACACTGTTAACCTTTTCTGATATATGATGACATATGTATGGACATGTGTTTCTAGCTTGGGATTGTTCGGCCTGGGTGCGCACTTATGCACATTTTTTGGAGGAAAGGCTCGAATGCTATAAGGTTTTGAAATACGATATTGAGGCTGAGCGCTTACCAAAGCCTGGTCCAGGGCAGGACAAGGTAGGTCTTTCTGTTATTTGTTCAGTGCTTTCTGGTTAATATTTTTCCTGCAACTTTGCTCAGCATCTCTCTTATCTGGTCGTCGATACAACTTATTTCTTTCCTGGGACTGCCTTTTTTCTTTGCCCATATTTTTTATGACATCAAAAGCATATCTTGCTGCAGCCCCATAAATGATTTGAATGTAATGATCTTATTCATAATGAGGCCATCAGATTTCTGCTGAATATCATGTCGAATCCTGGAACCATCAGATTAGATGTAGACCCTGTAAAAATAACAGTGTATACTGCAAAGCTATTGCTGTATGGCTTATATTGAGGTTGATGTACAAGTCAATGAGTGACCAACTGTGACAGTTGCATCTTTGGCCTCTTCATGAACTCGATTTAGATTGCATTGCAGCTTTTCTTAACACATCCTCAATGCCATGAGGATGCTGCCTAATCAGTTGGGACTATTCGTCTTGAAGTGGAAAATCACTTCCCAGGTTCTCTCCTGGCATGTGGCCATGCATCATTTCCTGGATAGTAATCAATATTATATCAAATGAATGAATGTGATCATGGAAACAAAAGGTCGTGATTTTGAAGCTTCTACTTTGTGGTCAGGGTTACAGTAAAACCAGAGATTTGGATGCTGAGGAGCTGTTGGAACAGCTGCCAGCCTTGCAGCAGTTGCTGTATCGGCTTATTGGCTGTCAGGTATTGGTCTAACTTGTTAGCACATTCATTTATGATTATTTGTATTGGTTTCATGCTTTAAGATTCTTCTTCTTGCCAACATCTCTGAATTTTCTGTCAGTCTTTGGATGTACATTAATAATTCATTGTCCTCTCTCCTTATCCAGCCAGAAGGAGCAGCAACTGCAAATTACTTGATACAGTATGCTCTTGCACTGGTACAAATGTCCATTTCTCATCTTCAAATAATTGCCTTCTTTAATAGTTTTCATGTATTCTGTGTGAAAATTGAGAAACCTTTTGATCATTCTTTTTTTTTTTTTTTTTTGATGAAATAGAAGATGTTATGGTGCTATAAATTGATATGTTTCATGTTTGGGATCGGGATTGAGATTAGGGATGTAAACGGGGCGGGTTCGGGTCGGGTATTACCATACCCGTATCCGTACCCGATAAGAAAATCCGTACCCGAATCCGTACCCGTACCCGAACGGATATCCGTTGACATATCCGTATCCGTATCCGTTGGATATCCATTACCCGACGGATTATCCGTTTACCCGTTAATGAATATTGTCCAACGGATAAATCCATTACCCGACGGATAAACCCATTTATAGTTAAGCCAAAAGACAATTTTAACCTTAATTTATACTATATTTATTTTAAAATTAAGGGTAAAAGGATAATTATATATCGGGTAAACGGGTACGGATATGGATACGGGTATGGTTACGGGTACGGGTATGGATATCCCATACCCGTATCCGTACCCGAACCCGACGGATATTTTTTTCTATCCTCCATATCCGTATCCATATCCGTTTATCCATATCCGTTTAAGTATCCGTCGGATAAAATCCGTCGGGTTTCGGGTAATACCCGCCCCGTTTACATCCCTAATTGAGATCTGTTACATGCTTGATCATACTTGGATTAATTATATCTTCTGTGACATTTGACTTTTCTACCTCCCAATGCATAGGTACTGAAGGAGAGTTTCAAAATATATTGTGCCATTAATGATGGAATTATTAATTTGGTTGACAAGGTAAGTTTATCTGTCATATCAATCACATTTAGTTTTTCCAAATGATTCCCTGACTAATGTCTTTTGTTACTTTGGTTTCCAGTTCTTTGAAATGCCAAGACATGAGGCTATCAAAGCCCTTGAAATCTATAGAAGAGCTGGACAGCAGGTAATGTTGATTCAGTTATTTCTCATGTTTCTTCTTTTCTTGTTTCTTTTTCTTTTCCCGGGGATAACTCCATGATTTTCTTCTGTAGTCAAAGGCATATATCAGTATCATTAATGTTTCTCATCATTCAATCGGCTCTTTGTTTCTTGGTTGAGGTATATTATATACTCGTTACATTGCTTTGTAGGCTGGAAGCCTTTCCGGCTTTTATGAAGTTTGCAAAGGATTGGAACTTGCTAGGAATTTTCAATTTCCTATTCTGAGAGAGGTAATATTGCATTTTAATTGCTTACAAAGAAAGGGACAAAAACCATAGTCTCTGCATGATAACTTGTTATGTGAATGAGACGAGGGTTAATTAAAATTTGTTTGTCTGATATTTCCAGCCACCTCAATCTTTTGTCTCAACCATGGAAGAATATGTCAGAGAAGCACCGAGAGTGGTGAATGTTCCAGCTCAACAGTTGGTAAGTTGAACATTCATAGTTGCATATAAAAGTGTACCTTCGGTAATGTCAATTAATTTGGCTTGCTACATGATGTCCTATGGTCACTAATCATTGTGAACCAGGAATTTCCTGAGAGACTTATGCTGACATACAAAGCGGAGGATGCCTCTCCTCCCCCTGAAGAACCCCAAACTGTTGAAGACCTTCATGCAGATCAGCCAGATAAAGTTAATGAACCAAATGTTGAGGTTGTTGCTCCTCCCCCTACAAACAACAAGGACTCTGGAGATCTGCTGGTAAAATTTCTCTTATTAGTTCCAAATCGGGATTTGTTCGACAAAATATTGTAGCATCTACTAATGAAAGGATTGGACATATAAGACAGAAACGATATACCAACTTTTGTGTTTCGATCATTTTAGGGACTGAATGAAATCTCACCTGATGCTTCAGCTATTGAGGAAAACAATGCCTTGGCTTTGGCAATAGTGCAATCTGGTACAGTTCTGTCTGTGTTATGCATTCTCGTTGTATAACATTTTCCATTGAACTCTTATCTGAAGAGAAGAAAAAATTCGTTTGCTTCCTGTATACAGACTCTGCTTCAACTCATAACTCTGCCACCACGGCAAAAGACATTGATTCTACTGGATGGGAACTTGCTTTGGTCACTGCCACGGGCAGCAATATATCTGCTCCTACTGAACGACAATGGGTAAATGGTTCTTGTTTTGTTATGCTGAATGTAGAAGAGGATTTGAAAGCCTTGGTAATATTAGCACTTTTATATGATACGGGTGAAAATGCCAGCTATACAGTTAGCAGGAGGGAATTTAAAGGTCTTCGAACCTTAACTCTGATTCTGCCGGGACACTTGGTAGGAGCTGAGATCATTAATAATGCACGCTTAAGATGAAGCTATTTAATTTTAATACTAAAGCTTCTCTTGAAAATCATTAAATAAACAAATGAATAAAAGGGAAAAAAAATGAGACTTCTTTCTCTGTGCCGATGAACCTGGTAGCTGAAAGACTTCCATGTACCATTGCGGTTGTTGGGATTGTGCTTTGGTGCGTGTATTGTTTCCTGGATTTAGATTTTTGTTGTGCACACATCCACAACGGCAACTTGAGCAGTCGTGTTTTTATATGCAAGCAGGATACCAAGTTCCTTTGGTTTTCTCCGTACTGCTTTATTTTGTTGATCTTTCTCATTTGTATTTTGTTTATGCCATGTTAAACTGCAGGCTGGAGGATTGGACTCGCTTACTTTGGACAGTTTGTATGATGACGCGGCCTATAGGGCCAACAGGCAGCCTGCCTATGGAGCACCAGCACCCAACCCATTTGAAGTGCAAGATCCTTTTGCCATGTCTAACGGTGTTGCAGCTCCTCCAGCTGTTCAGATGGCCGCCACTGCCCAGCAGCATGCTAATCCATTTGGCCCATATCCACAGCCTTATCAGCAGCAGCCGCATCAAAACTTTGGTGCGGCAGCACCAAATCCCTTTGGTGATGTGGGATTCGGGTCATCTCTTGTCGATCATGTAACTCATCCGCAAGCTAATAATCCATTTGGAAGCCCAGGGCTGCTGTAACAGCTCCTCTAAATGCCCCGAGATCTTACTTCAACGGCAGGGTTATTTTTTACTTTAATTTTTTGGTAAATCAGATTGAGATGCATGGTTTGTGATTGGAGAAAGACGGGTTGGGCAGGACTGGGTATTTGGTTTTCTATTCATTACAAAGGTGTTTTGTGATCTCATGTGCTTAAGTTGATTAGATATTACGACCTCTCTTCTTCCTACCCGTTTTTTTTTTTTTTTGGTTTATTGGAAACCCCCACCAGGTAATTAGAATGAGATTTTATTTGCATTTCATATGTATGTATGTATATACATTATACACAGTTTACAAGAGTTATCGTTAGTTTGCTGTACATCTTCGATACATTTTTTTACCTTAATTTACAATTTATTTCTTATTGCTCATATTTTGATTAGAACTCATGAATGATAATTATAGCCGTTGATGTTGTTATGGTTGTCTTTCACACCACCAAACAGGTGTGTTACTCTAATCTACTTTCTTCTGTGGTTAATGATCGACCTAGCATGCATAAGTCCGGGACAAGAGCTCTTAATATTACCAAGTCGATGTCACCGTTAGGGTTGTGTTTGATAACTTAAACAAGTTCATAGAATTCCCCACCCCGCCATCCTTTTTATCTGCTCAAAAGGACGGGAATGGGATGGATTCCGGAGAAACAAGTTCGAGAACTTAGTAGTAGTAGTTTCATCCTAGGAGTAGAACGCCCGTGGCTACGCCCTTCCAGAAGTGCAAGAGTTGTCTAACTTGCTGGGAGCTTCTTACAAAATGCATTAACCCAAGGCTGTGAGTATGTCCAGTGTTTCTAAGGTTGATAAAAAATGCAAACGCCCCACTGATCGGTGTAGACTCTAGCTAAGTGCGCCCCGGATTGAGATGTGGATTGGATAGCGCGCGCGTTTTCATCTAATATATTCCCTTAAAAATAAATTACTTTATTTAATCGATCTATTATCTAATGATGGATCCATATTTACTAGTACTATTTACGTTGTTTATCTGAAAGTAATAAATCAGTCATCTAAACTCCTCGTGTTTAAGCTCTGGAATGGAATCCGGTGCCGAACAAAAGTTATACTAATTCCTCGCTCTGTGTTTCTAAAATATTTTCCCATTTGCAATTTTTTTTTTCATTCCTCAAAAATCAAAAACTAATATTCTATATAGTTGAAATTATACTTGAATATTCTATGGATGTGTGTGAATATATATTCCTTTTTCAGATGAGACTACATCAATAGAACTTAGAAACAATAAGTGGCATAGATCATCATAAGACTTCGTCACTTGCCACGCCATCCACCCGTCCAATGATGTGTTTGGAAAACCTCTTTTTTCAAATAAAGGTGCGGACAAAAAAAAAAAAAATCCTTGACACAAAGGCTTTCAAGTTTCAACCCTCAATTAACTATACTATGCATGTTGAGCCGTCTCACTTGCTGGGTCGATTGGTCCATGCAATGTCCTCGGACCGCGGCCGACAATTTCTCAAAATGGAGGGTGGTTGGTACTTGGTAGGGTCGGACGCGGCTTAGTAGAGAAGTTGCTGGCTTGCTGCTGTGTTAGGAAGAAATGTAAGACAAACGGAGCGCAAGTCAGGCAAGGTTTGTAATGTTCCTCTACTTTGAAATGAATATTTAATTATACGCCACATTTTTAATGAAAAAGATAAGTATGATATTCATATTATATTCCAAAAGAAGATCCTCGTATATTTTAGCGACAATTGTTTGGTCATCAATTTCTTTTAAAATATAATATATTATGATATAAAAATATAACTATTATATATGTATTTAAAATTATTTTTTATACTAATATATATATATATATAACCAAACTTCATCTTTAAAGTAGCCAAAAACTTTCTTCTGAAAATAGAGCTAGTTATTAATTTTAATAATTATACACGATACTAAAATAACTTTAGTAATAAAACGGAGAGATTAATTAATAAGCAGCAGAATATGTACATATTTATTTAAAAGAGTAATAACTGTCCTGGTTTTAGTTGCTAACTTGCTATTGTTGGCTATATATCTTATTTAAAAATTAAACTTATTAAAAATATTGTAAATTTTAAAATACTACCCCTTAAGTCCTAACAAGCAACCAGCACATATCGCTCCCTACCCCCACCCCACGAGATCGGTCAATTGACGGTCAATCCGTTTTGCAGCTCGGAAGATGAATCATCGTCGTCATGGTTCGGTTTCACGAAAACAGGGCAGTGCCGCAACAGGAAGGATGGGGAGACGACTTTTCTTCGTGGGCCAGCTGTGATGATACGACGATTACAGAGTGCATTTCTAAATTCTAATATAATATTTAGCCGGCGTGTTAACTTATTAATTCCCTCCCCCCCCCCCCCCCCAACTCCACTTCCTTTCTTTCATTCTGACGGAGGTCGATCAAAGGGCTGCAGTTCTCCAATTACCTCGTTAAATCCCATTTCTGTTCGTCAATGGAAGTGTAGCTAACAAATCATCAAGCAGTACTTCGATTGAGAAAGAAATAAGTAAATACGTCATGAAACCCAAAGAGATCTTACAGAATATCCTGAAACCCTTCAAATCCAATTCTCGCACTGGTAATCAATTATTCTGTTGATTCAGATTTTCTGTCTTTTCATCCTTGAAGGAAATTCATGGGTAGTGATTACGCACATGAACTAACAGATTTTCTTTCTTAGACCGCTCATCGAGAGAGGAAGACATACAGCAGATTGCTGCGCAAGAGCAAAAACATTTCTCTTACGATACGTTATCTCGAGCGACGGATAAATTTCATCTCAATCATAAGCTTGGGGAAGGCGGTTTTGGTCCTGTTTATAAGGTAATATACTGATTAAACTTTAGATAGGTTGTAAATTGAGCTGAAAATTGATTGGACCTGTGGTGTTGTAAATAATAAATAAATGAATTGGTGAAGCTTTTATAGTGTTGAAATGGAATCTCAGAATTTGTAGGGTTTTGGTTTCTTTTCGTCTTTTTTTTTCATTTTGTAGGGAAGATTGGATGATGGTAGAGAAATTGCAGTAAAGATGTTATCAAGGAGCTCAAGACAGGGGAGGAAGGAGTTTCAGAATGAGGCTAAGTTATTGGCTCGTGTACAGCATCGTAATGCAGTCAACTTGTTAGGATACTGCGCGTTTGGTGATGAAAAGCTTCTTGTTTATGAGTATGTTCGCCGTGAGAGCCTTGACAAGTTTCTCTTCAGTAAGTTGTTTTTATTACTAGTATTTCTTTCAGAAATTAATGTCAACCCTTTATTGATTGTTGTATGGGTGGTGAAGCAGCAAGCATAATATCCTTTCAGGCTGTTAGAAAAATTGGGTTTATGCGAACGAAATTGGAAGGGAAGGAATTCTTCTTTGATATTATGTGTTTGTTGGGAGATTAATCCTTTTCCTTCCCTCCGCTTCAAATTAAAAAATTTGGGGTTCTTTTTCTCTGACCTCTTGTGGATTTGCCTGAGCTATGGTCCGTTTTATACTCACTCACTCTGATTATAGGTTACGGTACTCATCTTGCAAGGAAAGCATGAGAGATGATGATGAGTCCGTTGGTTTTGAACATCTTTTTCTAATTCCTTTTTTTTTCTTGTTTTTATGTACAGAGGCTGATAGAAGACAGGAACTTGATTGGAAGAAGAGATATGACATAATCACAGGTGTAGCAAAAGGGTTGTTGTATCTTCATGAACATGCTCATTGTTGCATCATCCACCGTGATATAAAGGCCAGTAATATCTTGCTCGACGAGAAATGGGTGCCCAAAATTGCAGATTTTGGCATGGCTCGACTCTTCCCTGAGGATCAAACCCATGTAAATACACGCATAGCTGGCACCAAGTATGATAATTGATTGATGCCTTGCTTGACTGTCCTCTTTCTTTTCTTCTCTTCAGACTCTTTCTTGGTGCCTCAGGTCAATGATGTCCCAACTAATTAGACCTTATTTCTTAATTAACTGATGGACCTAGTGGTTATATGGCACCGGAGTATGTCATGCATGGACATCTATCCACAAAGGCTGATGTATTCAGTTTCGGGGTGTTGATGCTTGAACTTGTCAGCGGTCAGAGAAACTCTTCTTCGTCTAATAATCCGAATGTTGATGCAGAAAATCTACTTGAATGGGTAAGAAGCTACCTCTTTTTCTTCTCTTATTTTTTTTTTTTTAAAAAAAACTTTATTTATGTGTATGTATGTATTAGTTTGTGGTTTATGTCTCTGAACTGATATAATCTAGATCTTGGCTGGCATTTATCGTTCTCTATGTATCTCTTCATGCATATTGGCACCCATATGATGTTTTTGGGTAGAGCTTAGGTCTTTGGGACTTGTCTATGTGGCGAGAGGACGAACAGATGACGTTTCCTTGAACGCTGTAGCTAGTTTTTACCTGTAAAGGGGTCATGAATTTCTTAAAAAGGTAAAAATAAAAAATGGAGAGGGACTTGTAGCTGTTTACCCAATCAAGTAAATGATAGGTGGATGATTCCTCAAGAAAGAAAGAAGGGGGCCTTTGGTTTGGAACTTTTGCCGAGGCACCAAAGATGTAGATGCCTTGTTTTGCAATTAATAAATACTACCTTCGTTTTTAGCTCAAAATTTTTGTTTTAAAATAAAGGTTGCTTGAGAAAAGTTAATGCTTAATTTTATTTTTATTCCTATTTTTTCTTATATATATTAATTGTCATTATTTTCTAATAAAGGATATAATTGTGCTATTATAGATATATTTATTACCTCCTAAAATAGTATGTAAATTGCTTAAAAAAATTGATAGATTTTATTAACTGTTTGATGATGATAACAGCAGTTTGTGTTAGAGGGGTTTGAATTAGCCGTACGTAATCTCTATCTAATGATAATATGAAATGGGCGTGTTGTGGTCCTTGTGGATTTTTTTGGCCCGGGGGGGGGGGGGGGGATCCATGTCTAAGGCGCGGGGACTGTTCGTGGAAAAAGTCTTAGAAGTGCATGTTTGAAATTTCATTCATGTCAGAATCTGGGATATTATTCAGCTCAAGAATCATGCTGGAAAGAACCACATTCGAAGTCTTGGGAGGGAGGGAAGAAGGGTATTTTTCGCACGGAGCGTTTTAAGTATTTAACAATGTAACCAAATCGACGAACCTATTTTTTTCTTCTCCCACGTGTCCCCTGCATCATGTGGTATTGTCCTTGACTTCTTGATATCTAAAGTATTCTTTTGACCTGCGTCACAAATTGCGTAGGCATAGATAGCGAGTCATTGTTGACTTGGCCTTTCTTGGCCGCCGGTTTGCCGTGTCTTTTTTTATTTTATTTTTTTCCTTGCGTTCTTGGTTTCCCCCTTCTCATCTGTCTTCCTCGTACATCTAAATAGGCGTAGGCAATGACGTGGGGGCTGATGATCTTAATTACGGTGCAGGCTTGGTGTGTATCATCTTCTCAGTTCTCAATGCCATTCTTCCTTAAAATTAAATGACCCCTCCCTGCTGATATTTTGGTATAAATCATGTCGCCCCTCAAGTCAAGGCCTATGCTTGCCCTGGATACTACGTAGTCATATCCCGGTTCATATGTTTTAGATATCTTAAATTTTGGATATCTATGATATCCGATCCATAAATATGAATATTCAAAGTTGCATTATCCAAATAAAATTTCAAATATATATAAAAAATTTAAATAAATAAATAAATAAAATACCGTTAGAACATTACTATATTTGATATTATCCCGTTTTGTTGAGCAAACATGTGACCTGCTCAACTAATATATGATGTTAAAACTGAAATTAAAGCTACTAGATCACAATATCTAATCAAATTCTATCATATCCAATTCTGTAAACTATATTACATCACCAATAACTTGTTATACATAACCATCCTTAGTGCATAAAACTATCCAATAACAAGCGAAAATAAATAATAAAAATATAATCTATCAACACTTGCAAATTCATGAGCCAAACTGGTCTTGTATGCTTGTAAATCATCCTCTTCATGCTGCTATAAATACACTGCAGCCCTATAAAATATAGACTTCATTAAGTGTAGAGCTAATGAAACAAGAACAATAGTAGCAAACAGCTGTTGTATCATCATTCTAAGATAAGATATCATGCTAAATCAAGAACTATTTCAACAAATACTTGCTTGAACTTATGTAAAGTTTCTTCAGCTCTCATTCTTCAATGGGCATGAATGATAAAGCTATATTCATCTTCTCCAATTTTACAATAGAAAAATAATAATTTTTTAATAAGTATCTCATAAGAATTAATCGACTACAAATATATATATATATATATATAAAAAAATGGCTACAAAGCAACAAACAACAAATAGACTGTCATCATCTTGATGACTACCCTTAGTTTTTTTAAGCTCATCTACCTACTTATCAATCTCCTTCAATAAGTGAAAAGCCTTTCTAAACACTATAGCAGAATCAAGCATTAAGTAAGTAGAGTTCCACCTTGTTTCAATATCAAGACAAACAAATTTAAGGGAGCTCAATTTGACTTGGTCAACACAAATCTTAAACTTTGTCAAATAAGCAGGGGATTATCACACATATTTTACAACCAACCGGACTCAAATAATAGAATCAATATTTTCTTTAAACCCTCTTTTACAACCAGATTCAAAATATGGGAAGTACATCTCATATACAAACAATCCCCATCCAAAAGTAATCCACCACCCCAAATGCTGGTTCTTTTCTTCTA
Organism: Tamarix austromongolica; assembly: GCA_039764185.1. Lineage (NCBI taxonomy): Eukaryota > Viridiplantae > Streptophyta > Magnoliopsida > Caryophyllales > Tamaricaceae > Tamarix > Tamarix austromongolica. The sequence continues at coordinate 81,356,970 of CM077809.1, read as the reverse complement.
GTATTTGTTGCAAAAATTATTAGAAATAGCATTACCAACAGTTATAGTCAAAATTTTGTAAATTCCCCAATCTAGAATACATCTTTCAACAGTTTTGCCTAGAATCTCAACCAACCACTTGATAAAAATAAAGAATCTTTTCTTGCAAATTTTAATTTCAATGAATATAATGACCAGTCAAGAACATATAGCTAAGATTTTGACATGAAGTCTATAAATCAATAGTGAGACCAATCCTACAACCAGATTTATGAAAATACTATTTAAATTTTTTCTTCTCTTCCACAAATATTTTATATCAATCTCTGGTTATTGTCACCCTTGAAGATATAATAAAATCAGGTTGAATAACTTCCACAAAAAATTTGAATCCCTCTCTCCCAACAAACCTATAGGGAAGCTCATTTACGATTATCATTCAAGCCAAAACCTTTCTACCACTCTCTTGATTAAAGTTTCCAAGTATCCAAAATTTTCATTAAACCAAGATATTGAATATTTGATCTATCACTCTCTTTTCTAGCTTCATTTGAACAAAGAAGTGCCACGAGTCTCATGTTTTTCTTCTTGTTAGCTAGAAGTTTTTTTTTTTCAAAAATTAACATGAATTATTATCACCAGCTCCTTTCAGATCAACAACATAATCTTTTACACTATAATTACAAGTATCTCTCAAAGCATCGATACTCATCTTTGTAAAATGTTTCCACACCCAAGATTTTTTTTTATTTTGAGATGTTACTTGTTCAGCACCACTTGAAGTCGAAGGATGTTTTTTCTTCTTCATTAATGGCTGGTAAGTCATCACCAACAGATTCCACAAATGAGTCAAGCTCTCCTCCTCTTCAGCAGGCACATCCTTCATATTACCAGTGTCAGTCATAATTGATAAGAGCTGAAAATTAACAAAAATAGAAGAATATTAACATTTCTTCCACCAAAGACATCACCACATTCCAGAATAGCAGCTAAAACTGATTAAACTAAGTAAACAACAACAAAATATCAAAACAAAATACACGATAAGACTGCCAAAATTTAATTCAAACCAAGACTGTTGAAGCTAAGTAAACTCAAGACACAAGATTCCAACATAATATTATAAAGTCAAAACTAAGTAAACAACAACAAATTATTAATCTTATTCTCAGCGAAAAATCAAAAATCTGATAGTTCTTAACATCAAAATCAGATTCAGTACACAACAACACTACTAAAACTGGGCGTATATAATCTTAATCTAATGATAATGTGAAATGAGCGTGTTAGGTGAGGGGAAAAGTCTTAAAGTGCACGTTTGAAACTTCATTCATGTCAGAATCTGGGATATTATGCAGCTCAAGAATCATGCTGGAAAGAAACACATTCGAAGTCTTGGGAGGGAGGGAAGAAGGGTATTGTCCACACAGAGATTGTAAGTATTTAACAATTTAGACGAACCTTTTTATTTTTCTTCTTCCTCGTGTCCCACGTTTCAGACCAGCTGCATCGTAGTATTGTTGTTGACTTGTTGGCATCTGAAGTCTAAAGTATTTTTTTGTCCTGCATCACAAATTACGTAGGCATAGATAACGGGTCAATATTGACTTGGCCTTTCTTGGCCGCCAGTTTGTCGAGGCTTTTTTTTCCCCTTTCGTTCTTGGTTTTCCTCTTCTCATCTGTCTTCCTCGTACATCTAAACGTACATCTGCCTTCTTGGTCTTTTTTTCCTGCGCCAGGACTGAAACTCGGGGGCGGGGAGGACTGTTTGTATCATCAATTTTATATTATAAAATATAATACGTAGTTCTTTTTCATAACCGAAAACTGTTCTTCTGACGCTCTGGAGGTATAATGATAGTACGATTCATTGTTCAACCTTGCTGTTTGTATCATCAGGCTTTTAAGCTGTTAAAGAAGGACAGGAGTCTGGAGCTTATTGACGAGACGATAGCGCCTACAGCCATTGCAGAGGAAGTTGCTATGTGTGTACATATAGGTCTGTTATGTACCCAATCTGACCCTCATTTACGACCCGCCATGAGCAGGGTGGTAACACTGTTGTCTAAGAGACCGACGACAATGATGAGTATGGAAGTACCAACTAGGCCTGGGTTTGCTGGCACGAGGTACCGGAGATCACGACAGCCGCAGCAACAGAAGAAGCAGCAGTTTGGAGGAGGGGGGTCGTCCTCTCATGCTGGCTCTTCTGGTGCTTCTTCAACAAATAAAACGGAATCAACCAGTACTGTTAGTACTATGACTACAACAAATAATACCACTAGTAGAGGTGGCAGAACATCAGACCCTCGTGGGAAGAGGCCGTTGACAATTGAGTAGTAGTAATAAAAGTTGTGTTTTTATTTATTTTTTATGATAGAGAAGGAGAGTTGCACCACTGGGGGTGGGCGGTGGGGGGATACAAATCCAGGGTGTAGCCTTCGGTTGTAGATATATGAGGATCGAGCCGTGGTCAGGCGGAACGGAAGGTAGCAAGGAAAGGCCCTTCACTACCGAACCACGGGCAAGGCCACAGGTAATGGTATTTATTCGGTTGGTGTGTGCTTGACTGCCTGTCCGAGCTAGTATAGCTGGGTCTCTGGCAATTCTTTCGTTAGTGAATAGAAAATTTTCCAGCTCTTCAGTCCAAAATCAAACATTTATTTATTTATTTATAGTCAATATAATACCATTTTGCTCATTTATTTATGAGAACAATGATCCAGCCAAAAGCCTCGCTGACAGGCAAGCCCCTAAACTTGCATGACTTAACTCTTCAATTTTTCTGCCAAAACTAGCCACCAACGAATAGGTGAACGAAGGGAAGATATGAAGATGCATCGGTACCCTTTCCGCAAATGCATGAAAATATTAAGTACGTAAATCATTGCCAGCTGAACCCGGAAGATTCAGATGTACACGGTCTCACATCAACTATCTTTCGACCTGTACATTTGAAATAGATAATTTTATAGTGTAGACAAAGAAATAGATAATTTTATCTTTTTGAAAGAGAGGAATGAGCAAGATAAAAGAAAAATAAAGAAATAGAAATTTGACCGTTTTCAAAAGAAAGGGATGAGATACCTCCAAAAGCCCAAAAATTGTCAAAATGGGAGGGGGACCGAAAGTTATATCACTTTTGAGGAATCAAATACGAAGCCAAAAGGGGATGAATGTAGTAGTGGCAGTGACTGGGGTGCCCCCTACGTGCCAACATTCCTGTACATTGCCATTATGCTTTCGCTATTTGCCAATTAGGTGTGACAAGCAAAGCAAAGAAGGAACAACTTTTCCTCTATTCAAATTTTTCACTCCTTCAAAGCGCCCAACCAAGATCCTTTCCTCGCTGTCTCGCACTAACTATCTTGTACTTGTAGTATTAACCATGTGACTCAATTATCTTAGACGCATGCTTGATATTTCTTGATTTTATTTAGATCCTAATAAAACCAAGAAAATAAAAAGGGATGGAAGCTTGTAGAAGTACATGATTTTTATATACGAGTAAAACTACCCTCACCCATTTCTATTAAATTTTATCAATTCAACTTAATATAAGTTATTTAATTCAAACATAACCAGATCCTAATCCAACCCACAACTCAAAAGCAAACCATACTTAACTAAAAACCTAACCTAACAACCACCCAGCCTATTATCAAGTATCAACCCAACCAAACATAAACAAATTCTATGCTAACTAATTCTGATCATAAAAAAAATGAAAACTACATGTATTTAAAACTATTAAAAATATATAGTTTTATAAACTTTACTAATATTTTCTTATTCTTAAATATCCTAGTTCGTAAACTATATTTTAAATCAACTACTCTTTCCACACAAAAACATAACATCAAAAGATCATGACAATTGACAACACAATTAGTTTGAATTAGCTCAAACTCTGAAATAACAACCAACCCCATCACGCAAATATATATAGCAAACAACCCAACTACAGAAACTACCCGACCAATTGCCGCGTCTATATAATATTATATTAGTGATGAGATCTGTTAAAAATAATAAATAAAATATCATAATCCTAACAAAATGTATACGCACATGATGCTATCGACTTCACTGTTTTTTTTCCCTACTACTTTCATCTTAAAGCTAAAGAGAGAATCATTACGTCATGAAGGTACCAAGAGCCGTTGGGTAACACAATTAAGAATCACAAGACATCAACTCAATTAGGAAGGGAAAAAAAAAAAAGCGGTGTTTCCCCCATCCCCCATCTCATCTATACTCTAACTAAGGCCCTCTTTATATTAAACCATTTATTTATTATAATTTCATCTTAAAAGATCTTTATAATATTCAAAATTATCTTTAGCTATTATTATCATAATTCATAATAAATATTTCTCAATTAAAAAAAAAATATGTTAAATGACGCATAGCGTCATTTCATTAGACTTAAACAAATTAATCCGTCTAACCAAGTCAAAGGTCACATGCAATCCAATCCCACCGCCTTGTCCATGTCAATGCTTAATTCAACGGTTAGTAGTTTAGCGCATAATACGACAAAAGACGGATACAATGTTAAAGAAGATTAGGTGAATTGAGTCCAAAAATAAGGGGGAAAAAATTACAAAAAAGATAAACCTACACAACTTTTCTAATTTCTTTTCACCACATTTACTTTTCTCTTTTCTTTTTTTGGTTATCAACGACCCCCTAAGAAGAAGTAAAAAAAACCCTAACAATTAGACCACTTATCTCTCAGTCCAGCAGATTGAGCCCAGCTCAAACAGCAGCAACGTCAGCAGGTATCTCTTTCGGTGGACGACCCCTACCTTTCTTAGCAGCACCCGCCGCTACACCGTCAGAAGCTCCCAGTGGTACACCGGCAGCAGCTCCCACGGGTCCACCGACGACAGCTCCCACAGCAGGCATAGCTTTCGGTGGACGACCCCTACCTTTCTTGGTACCGCTCACAGCTCCAACAGCAGACCCCGCCTTTGGAGGACGACCCCTACCTTTCTTAACACCCCCCGCTGCAACACCCACACCAGACTTCGCCTTCGGAGGACGGCCCCTACCCATGCTACCACCCCCCACAGCAGCTCCCACCGCAGACTTAGCCGCCGGAGGACGACCCCTACCTCTCTTAGCACCCCCAACAGCAGCTCCCATCGCAGACTTAGCCGCCGGAGGACGGCCTCTACTTCTCTTAACTCCCACCCCAGATGCAGGTGTCGTCGCCGTCTTGGGGGGACGACCTCTACCTCTCTTGACGCTTGAGCTTCCCACCATAGGACTCTTTGGCGGTCGACCGCGGGGCCTACCACTACTCCCCGCTGCCCTCTTCTTCACCAGCGGAATCGGAGCTAATGGATCCCTTGGCTTAGGGGGGCGACCGCGTGGTCTTCCACTACTCCCTTTGCTCTGTACCGGAGCCGACGGATCCCTTGGCTTAGGCGGACGTCCTCTAGGCCTTGGACTTATAGGAACGGAACCAGGAGGAAGAGGGACCTTAGGTTTTGGAGGACGACCACGACCGCGTCTAGTTGGTGGGCTTGCATTTGGATCAAGTTGAACGTAATTGTCGTTCAGGGAAGTGAGCTGGCCTGATTTCGTCAACTTGTCGAGGTTGTGAGAGAGGAGAGCAGAGTGAGCTGCTGGTAGATCTGGGTAATTAGCTTCGATATAGGATGAAATAGCTAATTTGTTTGAACCGACTGGCTCGTTCAGTGCTTCAATTGCTTCCATTATCATCTGCTTCGCAGTTGGCAAGAGAAATTGTTAAAAAGAAATTGACGCGTGATGAGCTTTATCATAGAAATATTGAAATAATAGAGATCGAAACAACTGCGAGTGCGCAAAGGATTGAATAATTACAGAACGATTGTTTCCGGTCGCAGTCCACCAATCCTTCTCCCTCCCCGTCCCAAGTTGCGTTGGAACATGTCCAAACGCGGGCAAGGGAAAATCAAGACGGAGGGAAGGTGGCAGGGAGCGATTTCCACTCTTAACAAGTAGACAGATCTATTCTATAGTATACTACTACAGTTAGCAAGCAGAGGGAGGGAAAATAAAGCGACCCCATGACTAACTAAACGTTGTTGCGTGTAAAGAAGAAACAACAGAGAGAGAAATACGGTAATTGACCTGAGAATAGTCGAGCATAGGAGGTGGAGGTGGAGGTGGAGGTTGCGGCGATGGTGGTGAAAAATCATTGTTGTAAGTCTCTTCGATATCCGCCATTTCTGTGCGCCGTCTGCTTCTGCTACATCAAATCGCGCAAAATAGAAACTAAAAGGTTAAAATAAAAAAAAGGCTGGTGAGAGAGAGAGAGAGAGAGAGAGAGAGAGAGGAGAGAGTTAGGGAAGAAGGGGGTGGGTTTTAGAGTCCGTCCGGATTGAACAAAAGTTGTTGTCGATTGAAAAAGAGGTGAAATTTAAAAAGAAAACCAAAGATGGGATCGGAAATAAAAGAAAATAATATTAATCTCGAGAGAAAATTTGTACCAGTAAGAAAGAACAGGTACAATAATTATAATTTGTCTTATCAGCGGCTAGGGATAATTAAAAGTAGAAAATCTAACGGTCAATATCAACTTCATTATTTTCACACGGATCAGTGACGTGGCGAAGAACCGGACAAAATTGAAGTCTCCCTCTGTCTTTTTTTTTTTTTTAACTCCTTTATTTTAAATCCAGCTCCTTTTGCTTTGATAATTTGATTCCTTTCCGTTTAAAATCCTGTAAAGAAAAAGGAGAATTAAATCCTCTTTCCATCTGTCTGGTAACGCCTAACGGCAGGCAGAAGTCTTTTATTACCACTCAAATTCGTTATCCGTGTTCGCCTATTGCCGGTGTTACTATCCATGTATAATTTGAGTCGGGATAGACTACCCCATTCATTTTATTTTATTAGGAGTTAAACTTTTTTTATTAACTTTGTTTTAGAAAAAAAATAATGGAGGTGAATTTAAAAATATAATTAAAATATTTATACCTTCAGTTTAAATACCTTTCTAATTTAATAAAATAGTATAAGTATTGTTTATTTTGTTTTTTAACCTTTGTTTACTTTAATTTAAATACAATTAAGATATCATTCACCTTGATTTCTTCATATTATGTTAATATTTTAAATTATTCTTTTCCGTTCGTCAACATTTCTTTCGTCAAGGTCAATTTTTAAAATTTATCATAATACAATCCAAACGAGTCGTTAGTATTTTTTTGTTCTCATGTTTAGTCTAAATTTGAATAAATTAAGACGAAAAAAAATTTTAAAATTTAACTTAAGTAAATAAAAAAAAGATAACTATTTTAAAATACTGAGTTAGGTGAATATATGATAATGGAAGGATAATTTTATCAACCTAAAGCAAAAACTCACTTCATTTTTTTATCCTTCTTTCTAATTACCCCTATTTTAGAAGCAATGTTGTCGACATATAGCAAAAAAAATCTTAATTTTTATATTTCACCCCAATTACCCCCAAATTTCGAAGTTAATGATAATAGAGTGAATCGAGATGAAGATTTAACCTGTATTATACACACAAAAAAAGTTAAATACCCAAATTGAGAGAATCAAATAATTTCTAATTTACCACAATCCAAACATGCTATTAGGTTCATAGTATTAGAGAAAGGGAAGATATTATTTGCATAAGTGGGTAAAAAATCAATTTTTTAATAGAGTAACACACACACACAGATATATATATATTACCGGATAAAGTTTACAAGTCTAGAAAAACTATGTCTTGTACAATCCTCATAAAAAATATCTAAAAAAAAAAAGCAAAAAAAAATGTATATTTAATATTTCTAGCTATGTCAAAGCTAGCTAATTTATCTATCACCCTAATTCCCTGCAATATAAGATTATTTCAAAGCATAGGTGAATATCAAGGCAAAAAAGCAAGAGGCATAATAATAGATAAAGTGTCACGTTCAATCATCAAGTGTCTAATTCTTAAAGTATTGGCCAAGTATAACTCATCCTTTAGGACATGAAGTTTTGCTTGAATTTTATCGGTTGTCCCCATGAATCTTAAAAATCCACCAACCCATTATCCTTGATGATTCATTGGCAATCCATCTCTCATACTCGAAGTTCGTCCTTTGCAACTAACCTCGTTCGTGTTTGGCTTTATCTAATTAACGTTCAGAGGTTCCCGTCGAATAAGAACAACTTTTTCCATCTTGTTATGGTTGCATCAATTTTCGTGAAGATATGTTCATTTGAACACCTCATCTAGCAAGGAGAGCAAAGAATTATGGATTTCTTTTTAATTGAAGATAAATTTGTTTCTACAATACCATATTGCAAAAAGAGCAAGAGTGAAAGTCAAACCTATGGAACTTTCCAAAAATTTCAATGTAGTATCCATGTAGTTCCCTTTCACCCAATACATGAAGTTTCTCTAATACTAGATGATGTCATTATCATTAGTCTCTAAGGCATCCCTAACTATTCCTATACTTTCACAACCCTAAATATGTGTTTCTAGTCCTATGTTTCTACCACACAAAGAGGACGGGATTTGTCTCATGTAGCAACAATATATGAACATATAGACAATGTAGCTCAAATCACAATGTGGCATTTTTGTCATGAATGTACTACCAAACCTAATGAAATAATGATGACAAAGTCAACTACTGATCATAGCGCAACAAACAATACAAAGACATAATTCACTCCATTTTAGATCTGCTATAGTGTCATGGATGCCCAAACCAACACAATATGTCATATTCTCAACTCAAATTGAATCCACTGATTGAAAAAAAAAACATCAACAACCTTTTACACTTGATTTAGTAGTCGATTCCATCCTAATTTTATATTTTTTTCTAACCTTCCTAAAACCCTAACTTTTCTATGTCTTATATTCACTCACAATATGTTCGTTGGTTAGGTTAAATGGTTAGTTGTGCTATAAATTTTAATTTAAGGGTTTAATTGAGCAAAAAAAACAAGACTTATATACTAACTATATCCCTATATTGGTTGTGTTTTTCAATAATTCATGGGTTTAAAGTGCACACATAAAAGCTCCCTTGCACCAATTCATTAAAGAATAGGAATTGCATTTTCATGGGTCCTAAGGGAGTAAGAAAGAGTGCCACTCTTATGAAACAATAACATCACTCATTTATCATATATGATCAATACATTATATTGTGTTTTTTTAATCAATATTCCATATGATAAATTTGGTCACTTGGTTAAACGGGGAATACCGAGTACCCGTTATTATGATGAATATTGCATAAAATTTTTGGGTGTGTATTTTGAGCTATATTGTTAACAATGTAGAGTTTAATCACGGGGGAAGGTGTTTATTTATGCTTATTTGACTGATGTTGATTATCTTTTGTTAGCTCTAGTTTTTCTTTATTTTGTCTAGTTAATTAGTTAGTTTACTTTGCATACATTTTGATAATATAAGGGTGATAAGATGAATTTTCATAATTGAAAACACCCTAGAGGGGGTGAATAGGGTAGAATGAAAGGTAATGAGAAGATGAAAATTTGCATAATAATTTATAGTGGTTAAAGGGTTCAATGCACCTCTATATCCACTACCAAAAAGTCTTATATTTTAGATTTTAAAATCTTCCTTTATTGTGTGTTGGTGATAATCATTCTTTTGGGTTTATGAACCTATAAAATCAATTACCTCTTTGAGAACTTATTTTCACATTTACCTAGTTAACATCTCTATGTTTATGGATCTGCAAATTCAATGACCTCTCTAGGAATGCTAGACACACAACATCTTGATAGTGAGTTTTGAATGGTGTTGTTGTGTTTACAAATGGTTCCCCATGAAATACATAAATAAAAGTGCATAATTAGTTGTGCGGGAAGTAAACAAGCTAGATAAATAAGTATTACAAATGTAAAAATAAATTGAACACTAGGGAATTTTGATTTGGATTTGAAAGTATAAAATCAAAACTCTCTTTGATTTTATAAGATATGAATATTTTGAAATGATGTGGCAGCATCATCAATATTTATTAATGTTTAAAAACTCTTATTTATAATGCTATAAAGATGAGAGAATTCGACACTAGATGTTGATAGCCATTGGGTAAAAAAAGTACTCGATGGTTGAATTTCAATAGGCGGAAAATCTCAAAAACGCCCAAACCAATTGATCAACTTTGCAAACCAGCTAATTGGTTTCCCTAACTAGTAGATGTGTTGAAGTTGTCAATAAAACACATTTTTAAAAGCAAACTAATTAATGGATTTTCAAACTGGTCGATCGGTATGTCAAACCAACCGATTGATTTAGTTAACCACTCAATGTGTTGAAACTAAATATAAAAACACATTTTTTAAAGTAAACTATTTAATTAGTTTGAAAGACCGTGGAATAGTTTTTAGTACTACACATCATAAAAAAAAAAAAAAGATCATAACTTGAACCACAAATCTCAAAATTGAGTGTTGTATTTTTTTTATTCCTATAAATTGGACATCTCAAGCTTTCTAAAGTGGTATTATTCATCCAAAACAATGTATGTGGAATTTTTTTGTGAAGATGTAGAGTTAGGTGAGATGTAAAATATTAATTTTGAACATCTTTTGTGTAAACACTTGAAAATATTTTTGATACAATAAATTATTTTAAAAACTTTGAAAAATATATTTTATATAGGATTAAAAACATCAAAGCATTGGAAATCCTAAATGGTTAACAAATTAGTGCATTAAAAAAAACTAAGACTTAGAGATATCACCGAAGGCTTGAAGTCTTGTTTTATCATCTTTGTTGATATTTGAATTGTGTTTGAGATATGATTTAAAAACTCGACCTCTTTAGCACTCATTGACTTAATTAAGTGTTAAATACTTCATTTTTTACTAGGACACATACATACACTTAAAAATATAAATCAATAATCAAGTATGTTATCATGAAAAGAGATGTTGATTGGCCTATGAGGTCAATAGTAACCATGGTCGTACATACATATTTGATTTTGAATATTCTATTATTGGATATTAAATATTTGTTCATGTCTAATTGATTATGGTGTTATCTATGATAGTTCTTGCTCACTTAAACTTTAAATCTAAATGTTAAGGGTATGCAAGATTGTCTTCTTATACTAGTATACTTAATTAGTCCTTATGCTCATTTGGTGACTTGGGCTATTTTTTGGGTAATTAGAGAATAACTTGACCTTATAAGAAAAAACATGAAAAGAAATAAAAATAAAGTCCTAAGTGTGACACATTGAGTACCCTAGCATCATACCCTCAGAAATATGATTGTCACATCAGTAGGTACTACACATGATAGACCCTTTTCTAAAGAGAGAGAAAATGTGTAAGTAAATCAAGTACTCCTTTGATACCTTGGTTAAGAAGAGTATGACCTATAGGTGATGAGATATGCATCTACAACGTGGGGAGTTTTAAGGAAAGTATTAAAATAAAAAAATTTGTCATATCTCTACCTAAATGTTAATGGGTCAAATCACTTACACTAGTGCATGAAACTTTTTACAAATGCACTATCTTTAATTTAAAACATGGAATGACATTTTATTTTTGACCTTGGGTAGAGTGAAACATTGTTGCTTGTGAACTTGGGAATGTGTTTGCTTGTTTGTCAAGTTAATTGTTTCCTCTCTTTTTTGTGTGTTTGAATATGCTTTCTCATTATATGTGATTGTGCATTTTGTATTTGACAAGGATAATCAAAAGTTCAAGCATGTGGAAGTTCATAAATGGGAAAAATGTGTATATATTCTATCATCTATAAACTTGATTTGCCTGTATTTATGCTATTATTTAGGTTAAAATTAGTGTTTTAGTCTTGGATATTGCTTTATTATGAGTAATATATATATGTACAAGATTTAGATGAAAATTGGGTCATAAGTTATGCAAGATGGGAGTTGAAAACCAGCTTGGAATGATGTTTAACATACAATATGGCTATCCCATACATTGAGACACAACCATAGAGGATTTGGAATAAAGTGTAACACCCACAAATTTAGTAATTAAGAAATTCATTTTAGCATAAACAATTATGAAGAGTAAATGGGTGTTATCTCCACATCCAACACTGAGAGATGTATGACTAATACCTAACTCATGCTGAATATAAGGTCGAAACTACTCAAATACAAAAATTAAGTATGATTAGCACTTAGTTAAAGGTCAGGATAAGACCAACGAAAAACAATAGAGCAGAAAAGATAACAGATTTACATACAATAAGAAATATTTTATATAACACTTGATGTCCCAAAAAGGGAACAAAAGAAAAAAACAAATATAGCAAAAAAGAGACACTAAAAAACCCTAAACAATGGTCAGACCCAACCCAGGTTGCTACCACTATCAATAGAACTTGCAAGGTTAAGATTGTCTAATAAATAGGTAGGGACCATAAAACAAAACCCATCAGTACACCAGTATTGAGTAAACTGCTACGCAATACTAAGAATAAAAATATCACATGGAGCACATAAAAGGTAATATATAAAAAATCATGGTGTAACACCTTAAATAGTATATACCATAACTAATTACCATATTTATGCCATAATTCATCTCATACCATAGACCAAATGCTCATCTTACTACACTTAACCATATTATGATTGTTTGATTATTCCAATTATACCAAGTGTGTTCCACAAAGGGAAAGAAACCAAATTATAATTAATTCATTTTTCAATAACCATTAACCACCTCTGTAACACTCAAAAACATAAGAAGAAAGTGTGAGTTTTGACTGAGAATTTGAGCACAAAATAACATTATGTTAGTTCATGTAGGTGTTTGAAAAGTTTAATGTAGTATACAGGTTTATGTGAGAAACATGGGGGTCCCGTTTGTGTTTCTTTTTTGAACCCTTGATGTGTTTTGGGTAAAAGTTGAGAGTAAGGAAATAAATACGAACCCTATATTTGCTATATTTTCAAAACACATTGTTTTACCCTGTAGGGTTTTTTTCTTCTATAAAAGAAGACATGTTGAAAACCTAAACATCGAGAGCTGTGCATCCCATCTTCTTCTTCTTCTCCATAGAATTCTCTATTCAAAGAGAATTAAATATTTATGTACTTGATTGATTGATTAGTTTAATCATATTGTAGTTACACAAGGGCACAAATAAAAATCTCTCATTTTTCCTGACTTGTTCTATTTTGTGATTGAATCAGCAATTATGCATAATCTTTTTAATTCGGATTTGGTTTAGATATCTCTAAACCCATTATAATTCCACAATAATTTGGTATCAGAGCTGCGTTGTTAAAGAGATTTGATTATCATGATGGGTACAAGATTTGATATTGAGAAGTATAATCAATATGTAAATTTTAGATTATGGAAATTGAAGATGCAAACCATTCTAATGTAGAACAGATAGGAAAATGCTTTATCCGGTAATTCAAAAAGGATAAAGTCAATAGAGGATGAGAGATTTGAAGATGTAGATCTGAAGGCCCTCTATACCATACGATTGTGCTTGTATAACGAGGTATTGTAGAAAGTGGCAAAAGAACCAGCAACAACTGCCTTATGGTTTAAGCTTGAGTCATTGTATATGACAAAGTCAGTAGTAAATTGGCTACTATTGAAGAGTTGACTTCATTACCAAAAACTAGGTGAGGGTCACTATTTGAAAATTCATTTGGATGAATTTGACTCTATCATTATGGATTTGCATAATATAAACGTTAGATTAGATGATGAACATTTGGTTATTATGTTGTTATATTCTTTTTTTTTTGCAAGATTTAAGCATTTTCATGAGACTTTTTTATATGGGAAGAATGAGTTAGTCCTTGAGGATGTGAAATCTACCCTACTACAACAAAAATTGATTGATAGCTAGTTAACTAATAGCAGTAGTTCTAGAGATTCATATAGTGAGGGACTGATAGCTAGGGAGTACATGTGAGTGGGGGTCTAGTGACAAGAAGATGTCTAGATCTAAGTTGGTTATCACATGAAAGGTCATATCAGGAGATACTGTCCTAGTAGAAAAATAATAGATATTGCTAATAGTGTATCTGATGAGTGTGATGCTGCCATAGTTGGGGCCGATGGTGATGGTGATGTACTGATTGTCATAGATGGACATACCAGATTAGACAATAAGTGGATTCTGGGTTCTCCTACCATGTATGTCCCAATAGAAGTTGGTTCCATACATATGACATTATTCGAGCTCGAGTTATTATCTTGGGAAATGTTTCTTCATGCAGAGTTGTTGGGATTGGGATTGTAAGGGTGAGGATGTATGATGGTGTAGTAAGAATACTTTTTGGTGTTCATCATGCTCCTGACATGACCAAGAGCTTGATTTCACTATGTTCCTTAGATAACAAAGGTTATAGGTATGCCATCAAGAATGGTATATTAAAGGTTGCTAAAGGGGTTGTGGTGGCTAAGTGGGTAAGGACATTGTATGAGTTTGTTGGCACAACTATTAAAGGTGTAGTTGGGGCGACATTAAGAGTGTCTAAATCATATGTTGCTAGCCTTAATTTGATGCGACTAAAACACAAAAGTGCCATTAGCACGACTAGGGGTCCTTGTGTTGTGACTCGATTACATCTAGATTTGTTACTTTTGTGAGTATGAATTCCTTCTTGATAAGAAGGTGGAGTAGGATAGTCTACTAGGTGCTTTAGATAAGGTGGAGGTTATTATTGATCTAGATGGTATAGATTCTTCTAGTGAGGAGGAATCTAGGCAGCAGGTGGGCATTTCTTTATGTAGATTTGGTTATGCACTATATAATGTGAGTACTATTAGGGTTCAGGAGCCAGTGTTAGAATCAGAGGTTATTTTGGGTTTTGATTCTGCCTTGTGGTATTCTACTAATATTGCTGAAGAGATGTGGTCTCTTTAGTGGAATCAAACATTGGTATGTAATGTTTCACCAGTTATTCTTTTGTTGTGCATCTATATTTTTCTTGTCTTAGCAAAATAAATGTCTGAGGAAAGCAAGATGAAGACTTTGGATGTGTCCAAATCCAAAGCGATTGTGTTGGCTTGCTTAGTTACTGATTTATACTTTGTAGCTATGAGAAGCTTGATGTATAATATGATTAGTACTAAGCATTTTATTGCTCGTGTATTGAGCATGTGTGTGGTGAATCTCTTGAAGACACCTTGGTTAGTGTGGTATAGATTATGAGGTACTTGGTGTGTATAATATCGACTTTTATTAAGTATGCGTTGTCAACCATTATGTTGATGGATTACTCTGATCTTGGTTGTGTTCTTGATGATCAGAGGTACATTAGTTTGCTAGTGTTTGACCTTAGACGTTCTAAGGTTGTGTGTTTGGCTATGAAAGAGGTTTTTCAAGAATCCTTATGGCTTGGTGGTCTAGTACGAGAGTTGGGGTTTGGTCATGGTGCTCTAGTTGTTCGTGGTGATGGTTAAAGTGTTATCTATTTAGCAAACAATCAGAATTCTTACCATCATTGAATGAAGCAAATTAACATCAAGTTTCACGTTATCTAAGGTAATATTGTTATAGATAAAGTTGTGTTGGAGACAGTGGGTACTTTGGATAATCCAGTTGATATGCTAACAAAGCCATCAATCATGGGTAAGTTCAAGTTTTTCTTAGACTTGATCAGTGTTCATAGGCCATGATTTTCTTTGTTGGGCTAGGTTTTTTTATAGAGGTCTTTACATGTTATGCATCATAAATACTACGCCAAGGTAGAGAATTATGAGTTTTGACTGAGTGTTTGAGCATAGCATAATATAGTGTTGGTGCGTGCAGGTGGTAGAGAAGTTTAGTGTAGTATGGAGGTTTGTGTGAGAAAACACAGGGTACCCGTGTTAATAAACACATATTGTGTTTCGCTAGTGAATTCTTGATGTGTTTCAGGCAAAATTCGACAGCAAGAAAATAAACATACGGGTCACGTGTTTCCTAAACACTGACCATGTTTTTGCTATATTTTTGAAACACGTTATTTTACTTCATATGGCTTTTTCTTCTATAAAGGGAGACATGTTGAAACCCTAGCTATCGAGAGTCGTGCATCCCAAGTTCTTATTCTTTTCCATAGAATTATCCATTCAAAGTGAATTGTAGATTTGTGTAGTTAATTGATTGATTAGTTTAATCATCCTATAATTACATAAGAGTAAGGATAAAGATCTTTACTTTTTCTGAATTGTTATGTTTTGTGATTGAATCCTCAATTGTGCATAATCTTGTTAATTTCTATATTAGGTTTGGATATCTCTAAATCCATGATAATTCCCCAATAGGAAGCAATAATACAATTACCAATGAATATACTAAATTCAAATAGTGCAAGGAGGTAACTATCAAACCAACACCAAGTATTACACAAAGGTAACTACCAAACCAACAAATCAAAACTAAGTAGTGCACGGAGGCAAATACCAAACCAAAACAAGTAGGGCATAGAGGTAATTACCAAACTAGAAAACCAAAATCATGTAGTGCATGGAGGCAACTACCAAACCAGAAAATTGAAACTAAGTAATGCATAGAGGTAACTGCTAAACCAACAAGCCAAAACAATCTAATTAATTCCTCATCCAAGAATTTCTTCTATTTTTAAGTACTTGAGGGGATACAAGAATAATCAGAAGATGTATAAAATACATTGATCATACTAGAGCAATAAGGTAACATAGTATCCTCCCAACTTGTTACCTAGAGGCATACAAGTACATTATTTGTACCGATGCAACAAGGTAATACAATCCTCTCATTATAGGACACTTAATCCTTAAGTATTAATACCCCCTATAGGGCCTGTAAGTCAATTATAGAGTAGTCGATGGCCTTAGCTAGAATGTTGACGCCTCCGAACAAAATAACCAAACTAAATTAAGAGCTCATACCTCATCTCTAGGGTAGCTAACCTTAAAGAACAATCATTCCCAAATATTAAGGTCTTCCACTTTAAATATTTATATATTAATAAGGTGATTATAAAATATCACATAATGCACATTGATTTTAATTACATTCTTAATCATTTCCCTTCATTTTTAATTATTTAAGTATGTCCTAAGGTTAACAATTCAAGCTAAAGTCAAAGTCAATACTAAGGTCAACCTAGGATTCCATTAAGGCCATTATACTCTAATTACTCAAACATTTATGAATGATAAGTCATAAATAACCAAAATGCTCTTATATGTTATTTACTCAATAATTTCCTACTTTTATACTAATTGTTATTAGAATTAAAATAAATTCATGATATGACTAAATAACATTAAAATGTGCATTTTAATATAAAACTACAATTCTATAAAATTTCAAATTTTAATTGAAAATACAAAAAACCCTTGAGCATAAAAAAATTAAATCACTTATGATTATACCTTAATATACTCAAATCTTAACACATTGTACATCAAACTTTAAGTAAACTAAGTGAGGAATCTAATAGTAAGCTAAAATATACAAGAGGATGTCTTAGCAAGGACAATAATTCCTTTGGTAGAGCCACTCTTACAAAATATGCATTATTTAAACACAAACAACCTTATTCTAGCATACTATCATACATATATTAAAATTAATAAATTTTACATGATCTTACATAAAAATCACATGGTCACATACGTACCTAGAGAAATTAATAAAAATATATGATGCCTACATATTTTTCATAAGATTATGAGGAAGCATAAATTACACTTAATCATAACATAGGAAACCTCAAACATACTATTACAAGATTTTTACATATTTAGTAGAAGTATATGAGTTAATTTTTTCCAAGCACAAATAGTAAATAAAAATAAATAATCACCAAAATAACTTTATCACCTTCTAAAAATGAAGGCGCAAGAGAAGGAGATAAAATATGGCAACTTCACAATTCAACCAAAAATTTAGCCTTCGTTACTTACTTAGAAATAAATAAATAAAGGCTATAGAAAAAGGGAACATAGAAGTGAAACAAGAGAACAATGAGGAAGAGAGGATGATGGGTCTTGATTATAGGCTCAACAAAGCTTAAGAATACCTAGAAAAAATAATCAAGGTGAATAGAAAGGTGGTAGAAACTAAGAGGATCAAATTAGAGAAATGTCATATGAAAAAAAATCAAGATGAATGAGGTATAAATAGGGGAGGGAGGTTGCTAAAATATGATGCTAACAAAGAAGGGGAGCTTGCTTGTTCAACAATCGAATGAGGGGGTAAATGGTTGAGTGTATAAAAGAAAGTATGTTAGATATGTAAGAGTTACTACAACCCAAAAATCAAGCCAAAGGGGTGACTGAGTGCATGTAATATCCCAAAATTTTATCTAATCCTAATCTTGATCGATTAATATTTTAACCCAATCTAAATTAAACTTAATCCTGATCTTAACCCTAAATTCCTTTCCTCTATGTTTATTTTTCCTTTTATTTTGCTCCTTCCCATCCTAATTGGTTCCTTATTCATTTTCCCTCTTATGGCGATACAACCTATTTCCTGTGTGGTTCCCTTCCCGGTTATATTGTAATACCCTATAATTTTAAACCTTTTTTGTGATCATTGTTTAAATTTTTATGATTATTCAATACCTTGTATTTGTAATAGAAATTGTATTACATTTATACTATTTTATTCATTTTTATTTTAAGGAAAAACATTCATTTCAACTTTAGAAGTCTTAAGAAAAAAGTTGTTATTTTAGAATGTTTTTGGTAATCTAAATGTCACTACTATTAGAAATTAGTTATTTTCATGTGATAGTGTGCTAAAATTATTTTAAATATTATTATTTTAGTGGTTTTACTTTTGCTATAATTTAAAAAGTTGTTTTAAACCCTTATTTTATATAAAATAGTAAAAGGGTAAAATGGGAAATTTTTAAACAAAAAAATTTTGAAAAAAGAGAGAGTAAGTTATTAAAATAATAATATTTATAAATTATCAGTGACATAAGGTGCTATATTATTTTTATTTAAAATAAATTTTGTTCATTAACTAGTTAATAAGATTAATTTATTGATTTAGAAGTTCCTTTATAAATTCATATGATTAAATCCTACGTTATTTTCATAGTTAGTTAAAATATTTTGGAGAGAGATACATTTTTTGTAGTATATGATAAAATTTTATATTTTTATTTATTCATTATTATGTGTAGTTAGCATATACTAATAATCTTAAATTATATTATATAATTTATCTTTCTTTATCTCATTTCTCTAAATTCGTAGATAAATATACCAATATTTAGTAATTTAGCCATACATTTTTCATTTAATAAAAAAATTGAACAATTCTTTTTGAGTTAGAAATATAACTTCAACATATACAAATTTTGTCTTCTCAGTTTTCTCAATATCTTAACTCAACTTAGTGAAAAATATTAATTAATTCTGGCGATATATTACATATACAATTTTGCTATATCTTTCTGTTATAAAAGCCCACATAATCCTATACTAAACCCTCATAGTCAAACATATGTTTTTATTTCTCTTCCTATGTCATGAATTATGTTAAATATATCCCGCTAATGTTGTTTACATCTTCAATCAATTAATCAAGACTTTCAATTTATTCATCAAAATATTAAACCATCTTCAAGATTATATATTAAAGATCTTGTTCTTTTTCTTTATTCGGGTTCAAGAAATAATTATTCTTTCAAGATCATCAACTTCTAATGTTATTTTGGTGGCTTAGGATCATTCTTTACTTTATTTTTCAAACTTATATACATATATTATATGCGTACAGAATATGATTTCTACAAAGTATGTATTTTTATTTATTATATAATGTTATACCTTCTTATGAATATATTTTATGCATCACAACATCTAATATTATTATCCTAATAAAATTTTATTTTATGTTAAATCCGTGGTTGTTTCAATTTGGTTGCAACTTTGTACTATTTTATAAAAATCAAATCGAATTCAATTATGAGAGTTTACCCATCATATTATATATCAAATCAAAGCCCCAAAAGTATAGTTTTCATAAAAACTATCATTTTTCATTTTGATTTATTTACTAAAAGCATATGGGATTATAAGAATGATTGGTCAAATATGAAAAATTAATATAACTTAAAAAATTATTTTTTAGTGTGTTATGTTGGTTTTGACAAATACTTGAGTTTTGGTGGTTATGTTAACACTAAATATTAATGTTTGACCTAGGTTGAAAGAGCTTGATCTCTTAATACACACACACACACACACACACACACACATACACATATGGTTTTAATATTTTGATTAAAGATTTGAGTTGGATTTGAAAAGTTGACTATTCTAGCTAAACCTTTCTATTTTTGGAAAGTTACCTTTTTTGGATAGTTTTCTGTTTGAAAAGTTTCCACGTTTAGAAAGTGGATAATAAAAGAAAGAGATTTAATAAAGAATAATTACATGTGTGTATTATGTGATAACCTTAAGAAGACATTAATACTTTAAGTGGAACAAATAGGCTTTGGATCCTTTAGGGTTGGCCTCAAAGTTGGGGATTGGTAATATCCTTTCCTTTTCTATTGTTGATATAATTTGTTTTATTTTCCATCTTTTTCTTGTTAAGACTCATTATCTACTCTATAGACTTCTTCGAACCCTATTAAGGGTTGTGCATAATTAAATACTGGATGACTGAGGTTGGATTTCACCCTTTAGTGCTAGGACCACTAGGATTGCTTAGGAAGTGGATCTCTTGTGGTTTGCTTTGGTGGTTGTTGGATATCTTTAGAATTATTTGCCAAGTGACCGCCTGATTGGTTTACCCACTTAAATAATTCAATGTCGTGATCACCTAAAGTGAAGATCAATAATTGGATATTTTTTCATGTAGTTTTCCGATATGATCGTTTGTGTATATGATTTGATATATATATATAACTGTTATATCATATTTAATTGTGCTTTAGGTGTTATATAGTTGTTACCCTTTCTAGCTTGTTACATGTTTTAAATGGGGCTATGATAATCAATGATGTACATGGTGAATAGATAACCTAGTGCAGATTGAGTATGAACATGTTCAAGGTGTGGATGCCATGCATAGTAAGGAAGAATGAGAGTGGTGTTGATTTTTATAGTCCTATTTATTGCTAATGACTACTTTCATAGATTGTGGTTGTGTCAACCATTTTATTTTTTGTTTTACATTTAATTGGTTTTATTGAGTTTATTAGACATTGTCATTTTTTTTATTTAATAATAAATTTTGATGTATTTTCTTTTCTTGTCTAGCCTTAGCAGCTACTGTACGTAAAATAGCAGTGTCTAATTAAACTAGTTGTGGCAGTAATACCCTCATTTTATTTAGCCCCTCTACACTGCCTCACCCACACTACACCAGCCCTTACACTGCATACCAACTCCCTACACCCTACACCACCTACCCCCATTAGTGCCAAACCCACACCAAAACTAGCCAATCACCCATCCCTTTTTGTAAAACCCCATCCTGCAAGGGTATTTAGTATAAATCATGGTGAGTAATAAAACTCACTTTAAAATACAAGACATATATAACATGTTGAAATGTTACACATACAAACACCATTCATGATATAAAATAATCTAAGGGAACGCTGTAGTAAATCCCATACTTATTGACCACATAATTTTAACTACTTAGTCATAATGAGAATAGAAACCCACTTGTCTGAATTCCATTCCTCTTTCTATTGCACATGGAAGATAAGAGTCAATATCAGTTTCCCTTTCACTTTCTACTTCCCTTTCTTTTGCAAATGGGAGATAAGGGTCAAGTTTAAGATAGAACACTAATGTGGTACCGATCAACTAGTTTTTCTAACCGATCAACTGGTACACTTAGAGATTGAAAATTTTATTCTAGATGAATTGGTTGACTAGTTTACTCAAATCGACTAACTAGTTATTTTTCAATTTCAAATACTTTTTTGATTTTTGATTTGAATCTATTTTCAATGATTATGACAACTTCTAATTCAAATATATTTGTGCCAATGATCATATTTTGGTGCTTTGGGATTATTTTTACATTATTTAGATCACTATATAATTTTTATTTTGCTAAATTTTCTCCAAAAGCACTTTTTGAGTCATATCTCACATTCTCTTTTCTCCCTCACTTTCCTCTCTCTTCTGGCAGCTTGGCTATGTGTTTTAATTCATGCACCCCTTCCCTGACTTACCAACCTTCTGATTTCTGTCATGTCTCTCTCTGACTACACTCAACCTCCATCACACCATCATGTCTTCTCTTACCCCATGGTTGCCTACACTCAAACATACCAGTCTTGTCTCTCTCCCTCTTATGGATACCGACCAAATTTCTCTTCTATATACTCCATCCATTATTCATTTTCACTTCTTACCTACTATTCTTGCTCTCTTCTTCATTTCCCTTGGTGAAGTTTGCTAAGTGTCGAGTATTCTCCATTTTTCTTCCTTTTTCATCTCTACTAAGAAAACTAAGGTTTGATCTTATTTTGCTTCCCTCCTTGGTCGAATTTTTGTCTTTTTCTTCTTCTTCTAATCTTGGATTTAGTTCTCCCTTGTTTCTATTAAGCAAGGATGTAACATCCCCATTTTTTACTACCAAAAAAATTTATTTTAAAATAATGTAGAAGCAGAAATTACTAAACATACCTAGGAAAAATGGGGTGCTACCGTTGTACCTAACACATGATAAACATCAGTTCCCCATCCTATATTAGAAACAAGGCTAAACCAAACCATCCAATTTAAAATAGAGTGGGTAAACTTAAGTTACATAGACATTTAAAAGTTTGTTTACAATAAAGGACCTAAAGGTCCCTGACCAAGTTAAAAATAGGAAGAATGATAAGTTAAGAACACATGGCTATATTGATGGAAAACAAGATTAGGGTGCAATCCCAAAACCATGGTCCATCAAGGAATGCACAAAGACCTTCGAATATCCATGCTCTCAATCTCCAAACCCAAGTTGAGGTAGGCCCACTACTGGCCATTCTCAAAAACCTGCACATGGCCCTTTGCTCATGGAAATGAGTAGGTGACCGAGCAAACATACACATCGGTACGCTATGTACTCAGTAAGCCAATTTGTCTCCTCAATGGAAGTCAAAAGCATATAAGATTCTATCATGACATGGATACCATACCTAACATGTGTCATGCCAATGCCATATAAGTAAGTGTAATAATGTATTTGGATTCACTAACATGCATAACTCAGGCGACTCAAAATATATCATGCTCATTATCATAGTGCCATATCATGTAAAATCACATATGTATTAAGTGGAGTAATCTAGGTAACCACTAGGGTTTACTTTCCAGCTTACTCAATCAATTAGATTATACCATTTTCTTATACACATATTGATATAGGTCAATATCCAGTGAATCATTCCAATTATTAACCAGTTATTCATTCAAGCCATTATCCAAGTATTTATTCCAACTTTTACCCTTATTGTCATCCAAACTGTTTGTTCCAATCATTACCCAATTATTCATTATCAAGTGATGGATTGTGCATCACCCCATAGTCTTACATACCTTGGAAGCCTATCTAAACCAAGGGAAATAAAGTCCAAGCTAAAGCCAATCACCACAACAGCCAAAAGTTTAGGCCGAAGCCAGCCACAATGGACATAAGTTTAGGCCAAAGCTAACCAATATGGACATAAGTCCATGCCGAAGATAACCACCTAAGTAACTAAGGCCTTTAGTATTGATACCCCCTAGCACATCATCAGTGTCTAGAGTAGGTAATCAGGTAATCCGGACCCATACACAACTCGATTGTCTTTTGCTTTACGTAATTAGTACATTATTCATAAGGTTAAGTGATCACCTAAGGCCCATACAAGGAGCAAGCAAGACATTTGCATATCTATTCCATAGTAATCTATTTCCATTCCCCAACCATGTGTGGGATTTCCATTTATTTTTGTCCAATGTTAAGTATGCCCATTATATCACTTCATTCAAGCATGTTCCATGCTTCATTACTCTTTTTCTTAAAACCAACACATTTCATATATGGTACACCCATAAATCTTTACAATACTCATTGAATATGTCATAAATCATGGTCTATTTAATCCATACATTAGGTCATTAATCCATGATAATATCTATATTTTATCCCTTAAATAATCATAAGAAAATTCCATGCATAGCCTCAAAGCTTAACCAAATTGAAAGGAACCAAATCACAAAAACTAGTCGAACTAGTCAATCGATTTGGTCTAACTAGTCAATTGGTTTAGCTTGACCAAACCATGCTCTTCCTCAAACCATTCGATCGGTTTGAGTAAACTAGTAAAATTTTCATATACCAATTGATCAGCTTTGCCCAACCAGTCAATGGATTTAAGCAGAGAGCAAGATCAAGGTCTTTATAAGCTCACCTGTCAATGTGTTAGGTCAACCAGTCGACTATTCTTGAAACCAGTTGCTCGGTTTAACCTAACCAGTCAATTAGTTAGCCCTACAATGGCATCAAACAATCATTTTCATGCAGATCATGTGTATATATCTTTATCATACCACGTTAGAACATGTTTTAACATCATATAACACATTTTTAGCTTACTTTAAGGTACTCATCTCAACATTAATTATCACAACCCATTTTTTCTCAAGATCCATGCTTTTCACTTGAAATTCACAATCTAACCATCCAAATCCAATTCAGTAAGCTATATATTCATGCCAACATGTAATATCAACTTAAAGAGTTTCATATCATGCAATATTACTCATAATCCATTTTAGAAGTAAGAATAACTTACTTGATGTTGGCAAAACTTTCCTTACACAAGAAATCTCAACTTGTGAAATCCTCAAGTTTTAAAACATTGTTGAAAACACAAGTTTTAAATCGAAAATTTGTGAATAAATTTTATAAATTCAAACTAGAACTAGAGGGGAAAGAGTGAACATACCACGCCCCAAAGAAAAATGGAGAATACTTAGTTGAACCACTCACCTTTTTCCTAAATATAACCCTTTCTTGCTTAATATTAAAAAAAGATGGAGCTAGAGAAAGGATTAGATGAGTGAAAGGAATTCAACTATAAGACTCAAAGTGTAGAGGAAGAAGATGAATGCTAGAGAGATTAGGTATTTTTGGTGGCTGAAAGAATGGTGAATAAAAGGGGTGATTAGGGTTATTTATAGTCAACAGATCAATACAAATCATAGTATGGTTAGGAATAAATATTAAATTTGAGTTAAACAGAAAAATTTTATCCAATATATGGTGACCTATCCTCTATATCTCAAATGGTGATTTTGGAGGAATGCAGTTCAATTGGTCCAAAAATGAAATACAAAAGAGGGGTAATGGAAGGTCAGCGTGGAGGGAATCTCCCAGTCGAGTATAATTGAATCTAAAATCAAAGCAATGATCTCAGAATGTGCAAAGGAGAGAGGTGAAAGAAGACAAAGCTAAGGTCATCTCCCCCCTCAATTGTCTCAATCGACTCCTCAAATCTATCTAAGGTAGTATTTTCCGGCAAAATGCATCATGAAAAGGCTAAGAATCTCTTAAGAACAATCTCCATGTGTTAATAAGGTTCCATTTCAGTATACGAATTTTTTTTTTAAAATTAAGTTTAAAAAATGTGTCCAGCTTGACAAACCAATCGATTAGTTTGGCCTACCAATTAAATGTTCTATAGATCAGTCAATCGGTTCTCCAACCAGTCAATCGGTTTAGTCAAGTAAAAACCATTTTGCTGAAATGACGAACCAATCGATCAGTTTGCTTGAAAAACTTATTAAATTTAATTTTCCAACCTCATTTCAAATTTAACTTTGCCTCAAACCAAATCATAATACCAAATCAAAATTGAACACCAAAATTTGCATAATCTCTCATTCAACACTTTACAAAAGTATGGGGGTATTACAAAGGAAGGGTTAATGTTTTGAGAAAGGTTGAAGAGTCTAGCTTCATTTTCCTTGAAATTCTATTATGAGAAAAGATTGAGTTGTACCTTTTCTTCTTCTTCTTCTTTTTCCGATTTTGTTTCTATTAATTTTTGAAAATGAGTTTCAATGTTTTCAATTTTTTATTCTCTTAGAAATCAAGGTCCCACTAGATAGCCATCAAGTTAGAAATTTTGTGATAGAAGAATTGCTTGAAGGTAAGTCATTCTTATCTTTAATATGAATAATGTTTTTGTTGCATAAATTGGTTTCATGTTCTTGGTGTGTTTCTATGTTGAGCATGGGCTAATTATATTCTAAAATCCAAGCATGTGGTAGAGTTCTTTATGTAATTTAAGCATTGTTTAGTTTCTATGACCTTATGCATGAATTGGTAGTTTATGTATGATTCTATTTAAATGCCAACATCTCCTTGTATCCATGTGATATATGTGTACAGTATGTCTCTTTATGTGTTTTATGACATAACAACATGTTAGGATTAATATGGCAAAGTTTGGTAAATTTTGGTGTGTGTATCACAAGTCTAGGTGTTGTTTTACCCAGATTGGTCAATCGATTCTTTAGACCGATTGAATAGATAGTCGTGAGGTTTGGGAATTTTGATTCGCTGGTTGCGAGATTAGTCGATTATTTTAATGAACCAATCGACTGGTTTCTATGAGTAGTAATAGGTTTGCCAAACCCATCAACTAGTGATCTCATGATCGAAGTGGTCTATTTTCTACTTGGACACATCGATTGGTTGGACCAAACCCTTCAATTGGTTCCCTATAAACAATTTATTGGTGATACTAACCTGTCGATTGGTCCCAGGGACTGATTGAATGGTTTGGCTCTATTATGCTAGGTTTGTTGTTAAATATTGTTTTCCTTTTATGTTAATAACTCCATATAATTCCAATATTTAAATCATGATTTCAACTAGGTTTACCTTGAAAATTAATAAGGATCATAATTATGATATTTGGGGCCTTGAATTGGTTAAGTTTGGTTTCATCACTTGCAAACACCCAATTTAGATAATAATGGAATTAATTTGTGATGTGTGATATCACTTGGTAATTAATAATTAATACATTAATATTACATCCAAGCCTTTTTCTCTGACTCTCATGATAGCTAGTCAAGAGTTAATGGACAGATTACCCTATGTTTTATATTTTCACTTAGTACCTATTTTCTTTTCTACCAGGTTGCGGTCGGTAGGGGGTATTCAGATATGTTTAAGGTGTAGGATTATATTATGGTAGACCAATATGGAATCGGTGTCCAGTTTGGGTGGGTGAGGTATCCATGTACAAGTCCTTGGCACTTTGTATTATCCATTGCTTAGGTGGGTGTGGTATCCCAACTTTTAGTCCCTCGCGAATGACGCATTCAAGGTTTGATGGGTGAGGTATCCTAGTACAATCCCATTTGATGTACTTCAACCACATGTGGTGGGTGTGGTATTCTATAGTGTATTATCTCTTATGGTAGGTGCACTTGATGTGTGGTGAGTGTGGTATCCCCATAGAAAATCCCTTTCAATATTTTCTAAACATGTATGGTGGGTGTGGTATCCTATTATGATTGTATGTTGTCATGTCTTTGTTCATGGTGGAGAACTGGGAGAGGTGAAAAAAATTATCTTAATAACTAGAAATTATGTGGTCACTAAAAGAAGATTTATAATATGTTTAAAATTATGTGGTAGTTATGCATTTACCGTATTACTATTCTTCCATAATCTCCATGCAAGCATGTATTGATATATTACTAACATGAGTCTGAGTGTTTTCTTATATTGATATGCTTACACCATACTACTATGCAACTTCAATATGCTACATGAGTCTTACCATATTTTAGGTAGTCTATTTTACTCGTACTTCACTGTATTAATACTACACTTGTGTGGTCACTGTGATGATTCAGATTATGGTTCAGGGAGTAGAAAATAATTTTCAAGGGTATGATTCTCAACTAGAGTATATTGAGGATGATGATATGGGTTAGCAGCTTGCCATTGCTTGGGGTTGGAGATTTATATTTTGTGCTTAAGAGTTAGGCTAACCAACAAATGTGTATTTCCCACTACGTTGGGAAGTTTTTGTTCTTTCACTCATTTAAACTCTTGGCTTTAATTCATATATTTGGATTTCATAAATTCTTATACTCCTTTCTATCTATCGGATTGTTATTATTATCACTGCCATTATTAGCATTGTTGTATTGTTAATGAGCATGCATTCTTTCACAATTGTTCCATTTTATCTTGCATCAGGCATGATTTAGGTGATGATCACACCTCTCTCATGTTTGATTTGGTGGTAACATTCCCCGATTTTCTTTTCCAAACGCTTCTGCATTGTCTTCAAAATAAAATTTTCTGGTTAAAAAATTGGGGGTATTATACTTTCTTCCTAATATGCGTCCTAGAAACCAAAACCATGCCAACTCCTCTTATCTTCAACCATTCAACATGCCCTCACCCTTCTCCCTCTATAAATACACCTATCTCCCTTCATAATTCACATTTTTCCCAACCCTCATAAACTCTCCAAACTCCCTCTTCTTTGCCTTGCCATTTCCCTCATCCTCCTTTCTTATATTAAGAGAACCAACAGTCAAGTACCCTCCTTTCCCTCTCTTCTTCTCCTTGCCTTTCCTGTAATTTCCATAGCCAATGAACACCATCAACCCAAAAACCAAACCACCTCATGCTGCACAATCTCCCCAAACACCAAGTGTTCACACCACACCAACCCACCGCCAATACCGTCTTATGTTACCACCCGCACCCAATGACAATAAGTGTCATTGCACCTCCAATAGAAATGGTAGCAAGTTTTAATTGCTTCCCACCTTAGCTATAACATCAAGTGTCATTTCCCTTCCATTTATTTCTTCAACTTTTATCGTAGCCCATTCGACCCTTGCAACTTTGGTTGGCTTCAATTTTTCTCCTTTTTCCACCCTTATTTGCCTTAAATTTTGCTTATTTGATTTTATGATTTCTAATGTTGTATTATCATTGATTCCTAGGTTTTTTTAGGTGATCTTGAAGGAGGAATTTTAGGGTTATAAGTGCTTCGAGACCTAATATGCTTTTGGTAAGGATACGTATCACAACTAATCATTTTATGTGCAATATGTGTATTTGTATGTGGTATCATATTTGAAATTGTTATATGAATAATATTGTTATGATCATGATTAATATGTTGCATTGTATGATGAAAAAGTTATAAATTCATGAAATCATGCATTTTGTGCATATTATAAGTTGGCATGATGTATTTTAAGATGATAATATATATTGGAGGTTGAAAAAGCATTCATATTGGGGATCCTAAGGTTTTTTGTAGGAGTGAGGGTATTTTAGTTGTCTCATGGGTATTTTAGTCACTATGGTTAAAAAAAT
Organism: Tamarix austromongolica; assembly: GCA_039764185.1. Taxonomy (NCBI): domain Eukaryota; kingdom Viridiplantae; phylum Streptophyta; class Magnoliopsida; order Caryophyllales; family Tamaricaceae; genus Tamarix; species Tamarix austromongolica. The sequence continues at coordinate 81,327,677 of CM077809.1, read as the reverse complement.
GTAATATTGGGTATTTTAATATGGTAATTGGCTCAAAGTAGGTTAAATATATTATGTGGAATGATTGGAGTGAATATGAATGGTTAAAGTCAAATAAATGAGAAAAGTGGCTTTAAGGGGGAATAATAACCCTAGAGATTATTATTACATTTGTGAAATATTGGAGTTTGACCTTCGTTTCTAAATATATTGTTAATATTTTCCATTTAGAAATGCATATTAAATTTAGTGGTTATATGAATCTAATAGGGAGAATTATGAATTGATTGTGAAATTAGGGTTTTATGGGAAAAGGTGAATAGTAATATTAGAGGTAGACTATTATTATATGTGTAAGACATTAGAGTTAAACCTCGATCTTTGGGTACATAGTCAATAATAATATTTTAAATATGAGGACTAAATTTAGCAATAAAATGAGTACCAGAAGAAAATTTGTAGTTAATTTGTGGAATTAGGGTTTCATAGGAATGATGTGGCCCTTTTCCTTGGTAAAATGTGTTGGCATTCTCATGGTTGTGTTTTATGTGTTTCAAGTGATTATGTTAAGATATACTATTTGCCTTTCATGTCTACATATGTTTATGTATAAGGATCATGAGATATGCCACCATGAATAAGATATTAATTACTTAAAGAGAAAGATTACGTAAGTCAAGGCTGAAGTGTTGTGTGTTCATTCCACTGGACGATAATAATATCTCAAATGTGTTTTTCCCTGAGAGGTACTCTAGAATCTTCCACTGGTTTAAAAATGGTGGGGTTCCTGGGCTTAACATAAACCAGATTATGATCTTGAGATAAATAGTAACAAATAAAATATTAATCATTTAAAGTAAAAGATCACCTAATTTACAATTGTGGTGTTGTGTCTATTCCACTGGATGATAATAGTGGATCAGGTGTGTTTTATCTTAATAGGTTCTTTAGATCCTTCCATTGGTTTAAAAATAGTATTTAGGAGTGTGTTGCCCTGATAGATGTTTAATCCATTCCACCGGATAATAATAGTGGCTCAAATGCGTTCTTCTTGAGAAGTACTTCAGTCTGTTCCATCGGATTAAGAATAGTGGGGTCTTGAAATAAACATAAATATGAATATGGATTATGATTGTGTTTAATAATGGACTTATAGAAATCATTATTCTTACCTTATGTTATTATGTTTGCTTATGCATCTATCTAATTTTATGTTTTCTGTGTTACCTAGATATGACTGTATTATTACCTTACTCAATACGTAACGTACTAATCATCCTTTTTATGGATGCTTTTTATTTCCATGAGCAGAGGGCCTAGATGAGTTTGTGCATGTCTTTGAGGACTCCTTAGATGACTATGTTGCATATAATGCACTTATTAGGGGAGTGCGTTATTTTTACATTTAGGAATTGGGTCATAAAGTTGGGTTATTCGATTAACACTTTTGGCCTGGATACCTCTTGCGATTCTTAATTTTCAATGTATATCTCTAATACCCTTTTTTTTATCTAATCCTAATCCCAATTAATTTATATTTTAATCAAATCTTAATCTTAGACAACCGATAATTTTGTTTTAACTAAGTTCCTCGACCCTAAATCTAACCCTAATCCTAATTTTAGATAATTTATATTTTAATCCAACCCTAACCCCAGATATTTGATAAATTACTTTTGAACTAATCCCTTAACCTAAAATTTAAACATGACTCTAAACCTAATCTAAAATCCCTTTATTTTCTTTTTTCTTTTCTTTCTCCTCATCTCGATCGAATTTACTTCCATCCTTCCCCTTTCAGCCATGCAAATCTCTCCTTACATGGTTCCCTTTCCCTTCCTAGCCATACATTACCATCCATTGCACCACACTAGCCACATACCCTTTGCTTGGTCTACACCTCTAACCAATTCCTTTCTCTCTTGTTCATGTCGCAGAAAATTAAACCACACCAACTCCTCAATCTTCAACCATTCAGCTTCTCACACCTCTTCCCTCTCCTTCTATAAATACCTTATCCTATCCTACTTCATATTCTTTACTAACCATATAGGCCATATCCACCCTCTTCCCTTCTCTCATGTCCATTTCCCTCATCAACAGGCAACAACAACCGATGCCCCTTCCTCTTTCTCGTCGTTTCCACAAGAACTACACCAACCCAACAACTCTACCCTCCATCATTGCCTTCTCCATTAATTTAGCTACCATTAGCATTTCCCCCTCCCTAGAATTAGTAACATACATTGTTTCACCCACCTTACCTTTGGCAAGCATCTTCGTTGCTCCCTCATTAGCAACAACAACAACCACCATTGCCACCGTCCAACCTTTGACCCTCATTACCATTTATCCCCTGCAAGATCCAACCCCCATCATCGTTTTCACCCCCTAGCTTCAACTCCCATTGCCATTCCCCCTCCCTAGCAATGGCAAAAATTGTCATTTCTCCCTTCATTGTGGCTCAACATTCCACCATAGCCTTGACTTTACTTTGGTTCATTTTTTTTCTCCTCTTTTCACACTCAATTACTTTATCATCTCATTATTTGATCCTATGAGTTCTAATGTTTCATTTTTATTAGTTCTTAAGTGTCCTTCTTATGGTCTCATAGGAGATATCTTAGGTTATTTGTGCACAAAAACTAGAGGCACATTGGTAAGGATACATGTCACAATTAGATTTGTGGTGCAATGTATATTTTGGTATGATATCTCATGTTTAATTTTATTATGATGAAAATTTTATGTTGGTAATGTTATGGTATTATTATGTGGTATTGAATATATGGAAAGTGAAAATATGTGAAGAGCACGACCTTAAATGTTGTCGTTGCAATAAATCTCTCTTTATAATCCTAAGAGTACTAATGTTACCTATGGTATTTTGATATGGGGTGAATAGGTATGGGAAGTTGTTAAGGAATTTGGTAGTATTATCTTGATGATATATAGGAAGTTGGAAACCATTCATATTATGTAATACCCCAAATTTTTAGAAAACTAATAATTTAATAAATGGCTTTTATTTGAAATAAATTAACTTTTAAAATTATTTAATTTAATTAATTTATGGATTTTTGAGTATATAAATTTGGACGGGAATATTTAGTAAATTAAAATAGATATTTTGTTATCTTATCATGCTATTTTTATTTAAATAATTTTTCAAACTAATATTTTACTAACCTTATCCTTTTTAAATTAATATATTAGAATATAATGAATTAAATTATTAAACTAAATAATTTATCATGAATATTACATTTTATGATTTTATAAATTAATTTATTTTATTTTTCCCTATTTTTTCATTTCCCTTTTTACCCTTTTCCCCCATTTTTCCTTTTCCTTCTCTTCTTTTTCCCATTTTCCCCTCCTTTGGGCTGCCCGACCTGACTTGTCCGCTGTCCCTCCTTGCGCGCTGGGCCAAAGGCCCGCTTTTTTTCCCACCTAGCTTCTCCCGTGCGGCACACCCAGCCCAAACACAACCTTCTTTCTTTTTTCCTGCATCGGTCCAGCTGCTCGCCCAACCTCTTCTCCTCTCTTCTTCTCCCACGCCCGACCAGCGCCAGTTCTGCCATTATCGAGCGTCCGGCCGCCTGCAACTGCCGCCGCCTGCCACCGCACCTGCCCCCTGCTACTCTCTCTCTCCTTCCCCATCATTTTCTTTCCTTTTTCGAGCCAAACCGGCTCTTAGACCACACCCCGCGTGCCCCTCTCCCTTTCCTTCTTCTTCCCTCCCTTCCCCTGCGAACCGACCGTCACCTACACCTGCGTACGTTTGTCGGCCAGCCGCCTGCTCCCCTGCCTCACCCTCTTCTTTTTCTTACCCTCACCAGCCCTTCATTCCCACATTTTTTGAGCCCTTCTCCTTCCCCGAGCTCTCTCTTCTCTCCTTCCTTCTTCCCCATTTTTTTTTCTGTTTTCTCTCCACGCCGCCGCCAACCGCCGTTCTAACCGCCGCACCTAGCCCTGCGCCGCCTCCTGCCACCACCCCCTACTGCCCTACACCATCACGCCACCCCTTGAGCCCTGCACTTCCTCCCTTCTCCACCCCTTCCTTTTTCTCCCCATTTTTTCCCTTACCGCCAAGCCTCCTGCAACCGCCACTCCTGCCGCCGTCCGGCCACCTCTGTCACCACCCAACCCACCGTTCGACACCTTGCAACCCCCTCTACCACCGCCATGCATCAGTTGGCCGAAAATAGCCCTTGAACCTCTTCATTTTTCCCTCATCTTTTCCTTCCTTCTCAGCCCCTCCACCTCGACCCATCTCGGCAGCCAACTTCGCCGCCTTGTTGCCGCCGTCTCCGCCGCCCTATGCCGCCGAGAACCCACCCTTAGCCACCACCTACACCCCCTCTTCACTCCTGCACCATTCCCTTGCCTTGAAACCTCCCCCAACTACCTTATTTTCTAGCCCAAAGACCCCAACCCGAAAATGGCTTATTTTTCTTCCTTCACCCTCTTCGAGCCCTTTTCTCCCCTCATTTTGCATGAGACTCACGCTGCTCATGTAGCGTGAGCTCCCCTTGTTTTGAAATTTATTTGGTTAAATTTTGAGGTATATTCATATTTAATTAAAGTGTATTATTATTAAATAAATTTGTTTTATAAAGTTTTATCCTTTAATTTCTTACTTCTAATCTAATAATGATTAATATTATTTTTAGGTGTTGAGTTGCTAATAAAGCTTGAATCTTTAACCGGGGTACCGGTAAGATTTGATATTTTGCGGGATTAAGGTAACCGTTAATCCTCCCTTAAATACATGAAAAAACATATGCTAGCTCATTAGGGATTTAGTATGATTTTATGCATGGTTTGTGTGCTTAGCATGATATATATATATATATGGTTGATTATATTGCTTGATAAAAAGGAAAAGTATGATAACCTTTGTGCCATGTGTAGGTATGATAATTAAGGAAGAAGTTTGATTATTGATGGAAATATTAAATGCTTGTTTATGATGGATTATGTTGCTAATGCATGAGTAATATTATTGCCTAAGGGCATTTTAGTAATTATGCTTATGAAGTATGTGATCTAATGTATGTAATTGCTAATGAGTATTATGTTGAATAATGACAAGTTGGTGGAATTAGATGATAAGAATGAAGTACTAATATCATTATTTTATGTAGTGATGGTAAATTCATAAAAATGGTGAATAAAGGGGTTGAGTGGAAATTTTATAAGTGAAAAGGGTATTTCGGTAATTTTATAAGTAAAAGGGTAATTTGGTAATTTAAAAAGAAAGGGGTTAAATGATAATTTATAAGTAAAAGGATAAAATTGTAAGTTGTGAGAAAGAAGGGTATTATGGTAATTTTTGAGATAAAAGAATAATATGGTAATTTTATGAGTAAATGGCCAAATGATAATTTTATAAGTCAAGGGGCAATATAGTAATTTTATAAGTAAGTGGTAAGAATGGTAATTTTAGAAGTAGGGGTAAAATAGTAATTTTGGATGAAGGAGGGCATTATGGTAATTTTTCAAGTAAATGGGCATTATGGAAAATTTTGGAAGTAGAGGGACAAAATAGTAATTTCATAAGTGGTAATATGGTAATTGTATAAGTGAATGGCGAAATGGTAATTTATAAGTAAATGGGTAATATGGTAATGTTGGAAAAGAATGGCAAAATGGTAATTATGTAAGGAAAGATAAAGATGGTAATTTTTGATGTGAAAGGGTAAAAAAGTAATTTGTAAAGTAAAAGGAGTGTTATGGTAATTTTATAAATAAAAAGGGTATTGTGGTAATTTTGTAAATAAAAGGATATTATGGTAATTTGAAAGTAAGGGGTAGAAGAGTAATTTTGTAAATAAAAGGACATTATGGTAAACCCGATAGTAAGGGGTAACTTGGTAATAATGATAACGACAAAGGATAAATTAATAATTAAAGTATGATTAAAAAGGGGTAATTGGACAAGTATGATACTAGAGAAGGTTGATTTGGTAAATTAACCAATTAAAGGGCATTATGGTAATTTTAATAATGGAGAAGGGAAATATAATAATTATAAATATGGAGAAGGGTAGAATAGTAATTATGACAATGGAAAGGGCAATTTGGTAATTTATCCAACTAAAGGGGCAAATTGGTAATTTAAATGACTAAAGGGTAAATTGGTAATTATTTAACCACTAAAGGGGCAAATTGGTAATTTAAATGACTAAAGGGTAAATTGGTAATTATTTAACCAACTAAAGGGACAAAATAGTAATCATGATAATGAAGGAGGGTAATTTGGTAATTTATCCAACCCAAGGGCAATTTAGTAATTATAACAAAGGAGAAGGGCAATTTGGTAATCTAATCAACCAAATGGGACATATGTTAAGTGTAGCAATTACGAGGGGTGAATGATGATCTAAAAGGCGTAGGAGATAACTTAGTAACATAAACCGAGGAAGGGGTAATTTAATAATTATGCAGCCTCAAGGGTAATACAGTAATTTATCAAGTAAGGAAGGGATGACTTAGCAATTATATAAGTAAGGGGTAAATAAGTAAATTGTATCTAACTTGTCATTGTGAGTGTGGAATTTCATAATATGATTTAAATAATGTTGATTAGCCAAGTAAGAGTATTTAATAATTAGTATGGCCTTAATGGTTTTCTCTGTGATATCCTGGATAATCATCTGAATAAGAAACGATTAATGATATCAGAACGACTGAAAGTGAATAAGTATCCGATTATTGTGCCTTTCGTGATCACTTTAATTAAGACACTATTAATTAAAGTGAAAGTCCTCGAGATCGGGAATGGTGACTCCTTAGGGGTCGCTACCCTAAGGACGTGGTTTAGTCCACGATTATTCTGGTATTTGCTGGTGTGCCTTTGTGCCCCATCCAGGCCCTATATCTTACTCTTTCTATCTCTACGGACCTAGTTAGAGGGTATGCATACTTATGGATTAGGTGTCCTTGTCAATAGGGTATTGAGTAGCTTTATGCACTAGTACGACCAGGGTACCTTTGCGTCCTTGGGTTCGTGGTTAAAGGATACTGAGTAGCTTATATGCACCGGTACGACCGGTGTACCTTTGTGTCCCGGGTTATTGATCTCCCGTCCGAGGCAAATAAATATGATTGTTGTGCTGATTAAGAAAATGAAAGATACTAATTATGAAAGTGAAATATTAATGAGCCGGGCCCAGTGGATTTATGATATTGAGTACCGGTCCACCGGATATAATAGTTGTCCAGGAGCGTGTTACCCTGGTAAGTGATTATGAGTACCGATCCACCGGTTATAATAGTGGCCAGGAGCGTTGTGCCTTGGATGATGATTTTATATATATTCCGGTCCACCGGCTAAAATAGTGGGGGTCCCGAGCTCAATAAAACCAGTTATGTATGTGAATAAAATTATGGAAAAATACTAATCACTTATAGTGGAACACCATGTGAGTCGGGGCCAGACCGGTCCACCGGCAAATAATAGTGGTCAGGTGTGTTCTGCCCTGTGTGTTTACCTTCCGGTCCACCGGCAATAATAGTGGTCAGAGGCGTTCTGCCCTGTGTGTTTACTTCCGGTCCACCGGCTATAATAGTGGGGTTCTCGTACTCACATGGATATAAAATATGAGATTGATTGAATGATGACGGAATAATGGCTTAAGGCCCGAATGTATTGATCTTACACTATGACATGGCTTAAGGCCAAAAGTATCGATCATGACTTATAAATTATTATGTATGTTATTGTTATGTATGCACCTCTCATTATTTATGTGTGTAGCTTGCATTATGTGCCATATGCGGGCCTGTTTTTAAGTGTGGTATTAAAGGGTTACTCAGTACCGCAGTACTGAAGGGATTCCCTTTATGGGGCCCATGCCCATTCAATGGGCAATGCCCTTGCAGGTCTTTTCAGGTGCTACTCAAGTGGGCAACGGGAAAGAGAGTAAGGAGTTATCCGGTATCGTTAGGGTTTTCTCTTTCTCTTTAAATTCCTGGTTTTAATGTTATGTTGTTACTGTAACCACCATCGGTGGATTTATTTCCTGTAAACGATTTGATGCGCTACTCTGATTTATGTGTGTTTGAATTTCTTCCAGAATGTATTTTACTTTTCTTAGCCTTAGCACTTGGTACTGGAACGGTATGAGTGAACCGGTCTGGTACTAAGTGTGGTGGTAATACTCCCAAAGTTCACGTTTTATTAATTTGCTTTCGCTAATTTCCTTTTTATTAACGAAATTTTTCAGTAGTGAATTTTAGGGGTGTTACATATTAGGACTCATAGGTTTTTGCGAAAATGGACTTTTTGACTAGTTTAATGACATCTTCATCAATATGGATTATCAATGAAATATTTGGTATTTTAATGTGTTAAATGGGTGGAAAAACTTACTAAATAATTAGAATATTTGGAGTGATTAAGAATGATTTAAGGTCAATAAATAAGAAAAATGACTAAAGTGGGGATGTGTGAAATATTGGATTTAGACCTTAATTTTTTGATATATTTTTATTATTATAATTATAGGAATGTGTATTAATTTTTTATATTATTATTTTGTGAAAAATTATACTTAATTTGTGAAATTAGGGTTTTATAAGGAATGTAAATAGTAACCCCAAAGGTAGGCTATTATCACATGTGTAAGACGTTGGAATTAAACCTTAATTTTTGAATATGTTGTCAATAATAATATTTTGAGTATGGGAATTGAATTTGGAGATAAAATGAGTAAAGGAAGAGAATGTATGGTTGACTTATGAAAATTAGGGTTACATGGGAGGGGTGTGGCCTTCCCTTTAGAGAGGTGTATCAATATATATGTGGATGTGCTTTATGTGTGTCAAATGATTATATTAAGATATATTATGTGATTTCCATGTTTATATATGTGTATGTGTTAGGACCTTGAGAAATACCACTTGAATAAGATATTAATTACTTAAAGAGAAAGATTACATAAGACGGGGCTGATGTGATGTATATACATTCCATCACACTATAATATTGGCTCTAGTGTGTTTTTTTTTTCTTCTGAGAGGTGCTCTAGACCATTCCAATGTTTTAATAATAATAGGGTTCTAGAGCTTAACATAAACCAAAATGTGATATTGAGATAAATAATAATGAATAAAATATTAATCACTTAAAGTGAAAGATCACGTGAGTCGGGATCGAGGTATTGTGTTTATTCCACTGGACGATAGTAGTGGCTCTAGAGTGTTTTTTTTTCCTAGAGGTGATTTAGAACATTCCATCATTGAAAAATAATGGTTAGGAGCATATTTCCCAGTTATGTGTTGGATCTATTCTATCATACAATAATAGGGGCTCGAGTGTATTTTTCCCTAAGAAATGCTTCAAACCGTTCCACCACTTTAAGAATAGTAGGGTTCCTAAACTCAATAGAAATATAAAAATGGATTTTGATTATAACTAGTGGTGGACTTTTGGAATTAGTATTACCTTACACTATGTTTATTATGCTTGCATATGCCTCTACACGATTTAAGTGTTTTGTGTAAATCATTATTATCATGAGTGTTACTCATTTCCATGAGCATAAAACCCAGTTGAGTTTGTACAGGTTATTAAATATCTAGTGGATGATCATGCTACTTATGACACCTTTATTGAGGATGAGTTATCATTTTATGTATAGGGTTGGGATCAAAGAGTCATGTTATCTGGTCCTTTGTTTTGACTAGGATACCTTTTGGGACTATTCGTCTAGGGTATTGCTATTTGTATTTTGAATACTTTATTCAAAGTTAACCTAAAAACACTCTTATCTATGTTATGAATTTATCTCTTCCTTTGTTTTACTATGTTTAAATGTTTAACCTTTTTTTTTGCCTTGTATACCATGTAAGGATGGAATGGTAAGCCATAATTATGTTGAGTACGACAATAATAGCCAATTATGTTGTTTTATGCTTCCATTTAAAAAAAAAATTAGTCCTAAAATTTGGGGAGTTACAATATATTTATGTGCTTTGTCATTTTGTACTCGGAGTAATACTCTAAAATATTTGTTTAAGCTTATGAAATCTATCTCCTTCTTTGTTTTATTATGTTTGAATGTTTGACTATTTGCCTTGTATTTAATGTAAGAATGATATGGTAAGCCAGACTTATATCGAGTATGTCAGTAATTTCCAATTACATTTATTTTATACTTCCACTTAAAAAACAAATTCAGTTGTAAATTTTAGGGTGAGTGTAGGTCTATCTAAGGGTAAAAGAGGTTGTGTTTGGCAGGGTAAGGCATAGGCACAGGGAGATAAAGGGTTTGAGTACAATAAATTCAAAAAGAACATAATGAGGTATGCTTATAATATAAATAAAATCAATAAAATGCTAAAATAAGTTAGAAAGGTTTTTTAAAAAATCATTATCTAATCAAGCATGATTAAGAGGTAATTTTAGTTTCTTCCATGCATTTATAGGATTAATAAATTATTTTTAGTGGTGGAATAATTGATAAAGAGGTATAAATCAATAAAAATACCAAAAAATCTCATAAAGTTATAAAAAATCATGGGAAGCCTTAGAATAATATAATAACATCACATATAAATTTTCATGAATTAAAAATAAAGTTTAATATATATAAAATATTAACTTGATGGTGAATTAACAAGCTTACAAGATAACTATGAAAAAGAGTATCAAAGTTATTCCTTAAATCACAAAACTTTCCATATCATCCTATTTACCCATTTAAACCCTAAATATAATTTTTCATAATTTTTAGCATAAATTTCATATGATTTTTTAGCTAACATACCCTCATTACATATTTTGCAGATAATATTCAAGAAGAAAAGAAAACATAAATAAAATTAAACCAAAATTTTTAGATCTATAATTCAACCTATTTAGGACCAAAATAAAGGTTAACTTGAGTATTTTACATAGTATAATTTAAAATTTATCATATATGAATAATATTTTATAAGCAAAGTGAGTATAGCTAAAACATCAATTACTATATAATCACCTAAAACAATCTTGAAGACATAAAATATCCTACAATCATTTCTATAATAGATCATGCAAAACATAACACATTTTCACAATACTACACATAATTATGGTTAGTTAGGAATGTAATATTACACATATAGATAAGCAAATAATAAAATTTGCCTCAATCATAAGCAAAGTGTGGTCTATGCCACTGGTTGTGCTTGATGTATGGCTAAATTTCTTACTTTTCCTAAACTACACCCACCCTGTATCCTGTGATATGGTTGTATCAATTGTATTTTTTTCCATTGAAAGAGAGGTTATCTCCATAACTTTCCCATTAAGTAGCAGTTTTATGCAAATTTTCGAGATTTTGAAGAGACTTTTTTTTGTCTCTTTTTCAACCCTTGTTAATGTAGAATACAATCTTGAATTCTAATTGAATTCCTAGTTTAAATCATCAATTTCTCTTACAATTACTCAATTTGGATGATATAATTATTCAAGATTGTTAAAGAATTCGGTTATATCTTCTTTTCTCTACTTTTAACTTGTGGCATTCATACTATTTAATTTTTCACGCCTATAATTACCATGATTATTTGTTAGCATATTTCTTTTCTAGGATTGAATTTATTCTAAATTGTTAATTAACAATGAATTTGTTTAATTTCTACTTTGATTGCTTGAAATCATGAATCCAATTGTTAGTTCTTTAACTATGGTTAGGTTGCTTAATTACTAACTTGACTAGGCATAGGTATTTAATCAAAGAACTAAACACAGATGAAGATTGATAATTGGAATTATAACAATTGAACAGAATAATCGAACTACGAAAGTAGGCTAGAGTCTTTTAGAGAGTATATTGATTTAGCATAGAACGTGATACATTTGGTTTGATTGAATGCCATGAAAAGAGGTTATGAAAATTAATTATATATAATTTATAGACCTTGAAAGAGGATATTAATTAATTTAGGTTAGTTAACCATCTTGAATTTAGGCAGACATTTGGTGATTAAATTGTTTACTCTTTAATCATCATTTTTTTTATGGAATTCTAATTCTATTAACTTTAGCATTGCAACTTGATTTTATTTTGTTAGTTATTTTCCCTAAATTTTATTTCTATAGATTGTCATAATTGGTGAAAATTTATTAACTAATAACAAGTTTTTGTGGAGATGACCTTGGTGTGCTAGAATGACAATCATGCTTGTAGTTTAACCCATCAACATATTCTGTAACATACCCATTTTTAGAACATGGGAACTTCTACTACTGAGGATTTTTATGGAAGCTAAAACTTTAAAATAAGGAGTGTTACCTCAACATCCAACACATATGGAGGTATAACCATTATATAATCCATGCCAAATATAATGCTAAAACAACTTAGACTCAAAAATTAGTGTAGTTAACGCCCAATCTAAAGTTGAGATAAGACCTACTGCCAAACGATAAAAGATTAGAAAGATATCAATAGAGTTTACAAAAATACATCCCAACACGGGGAGGACGCCACCAAATAACTCTACACTTTGACTCAACTTAAGTGAAGCCACTCACAGGACAGCACAAACACCTACAAAGTGTAATGTCCGTATACAAATTTTATGAGTAAAATAATCTCATCTATGGAGATAATAAGCTCACGTAATATATTCAAGACATATAATCATAATATTAATTATATGAGGCAATACTACCATGTGCAATAATAATATATACAATGTTAACAATCACAATCATACATATGAAACCCGATCCCACCACATTCAACAAGGACAAGCACATATGATACTAAACAAATCATATGATATAATAAAACATTTAATACCAATAATAATAAACAAAAAATTACAAATTAACTCAACACTTAGGAAGGAATCTAATAGGCATATGTCCACAACAAGAGTCACCCTAGGAAGTATTACCTTTAAATAATCAAATCAACCACATAAATAAGATAATGATTGCGAAGGAAGTACAACCTCCAATCATTCAAATCAATACATATCCAATTCAATGATCATTAATGAAGTATAACTTACAACTATTCAAGTTATGTTTGATTAATGATTAATATTAAGAAGGGACAACATAAAAGTCTTCCACACAATACTTCAACACCTAAGTTCTTAAGTATCAATGCTCTTAAAGGAGTTTTAGAGAAAACTATAAAGTATATATTAGACTTTTGGCTTGAAGGTTCACCGATGCACTTGAGGGCCTACATCCGAGATATGAGATCCTTGTCCCAACTCAAGTTCTTTTTTTCTTTAAGTAATTATTGTTATAATAAATCCACAACACTTATCACAAAAGGGACACTAAGATCCACACTTAAACAACTCAAAAAAAGTCTACCTTAACAACAAGGATCATAAATGATACCATGACATAGAAGGTATAAGGTTGGACATTAAGCTATAACCCCACCACTCAACCATTTTGATTCAATATGAACACTTAGGTTTATTGATTCTTAATAGTCAATATAAAGTCAATTGTCAAAGATATGGTCAAAATTCAACACATAAAGCCAACTAAAATTCTATAAAGATCATCCTAAGTTTAATTATTCAACACTTACATATGCTTAGTCACTCATAATAAAAATATCCTTATATGCCAATTTATCCGATTTTAACCATTTTGTTACCAAACACTTTTATAATTAAATATAAATCATGTGAAGGTTAAGTAATAAAAAATAATCATTTTAACATAATTTTATAGTACTCAAAATTTTCCTAGAGTTATGAAAATACCATATTACACTTCAAGCTCATTTACACATCAAATCTCAACCATAAATATATAATACACCAAAATTCACATGCTTGTCATACGTAACATATGATATTATATATCTTTCACCATATGGATCCAAACCTATGACTATCATATATCAAGCTTCATGTAAAAGATATAATGAAAATAACAAGCATGTTAAATCAAGAAAAATAGACGGTTTACACAAAAGTGACCTTAAAATAGTTGCTACACATACTTGCACAACAACATTCTTTATAATACCCCCAAATTAATAGTGGATAGTATAGGATTAAAAGGATTGATAAGACTATCTATATTAATAAGGTATACCTTCTTTATAGAAAACATATTATTAAATAACTCCACAGTTAAGCATGATTGACTTGGAGCAATTTAAGGATGGGTGACATCCTGAAATTTTTTTTGTAATACCTATGAGTTAATAAAAAAATCACTCGAAATAACTTGTGTTGATTTCTGGGGTCATTCATCAATCCTAAAAGCACTCATGGTAACTACACGTGATCCTAGTGAGATTAGGGTATTACATCCTTTCATGCTTTAACAAAATATAATTATATATTAACATACATACTTTAACACATGAAAACAACATTCTCAAATGATAAATATCAAGATTCATAAAATAATTTGTATCATTTAGATAGAAAGATTAGTTTACCTAGAGTCCAAGATCAAAGTAATTAAAAGACAATAACTCCTACATAATCAAAAGCTTCCATTGAATACTCTTCAAGAACAGTTAACTAAACAACATACTAAAAGTCTATTCAGCATAATGATATATAAAAAGAAAGAAAGAGTTAAAAATCATATAACCCCATGGAGAAAATATGAAAACCTTTCTTTTAAAGAGAATATGAAGACCAAGGAGAAGGGTAGGGATAAGGATAATTTCTTCCCTTTTCTCCCAAGCTTAATACTTTTATACTTAGAAAAATATAAAAGAGTTAGACAAAGGATTAGGGAAAGTGATAATAGAATGAGAAATCAAAGCGAATGGGTACGAAAAGAGTCTCGACCAAAATGGAGAACAAGAGAAAAGGATAAAAAATAATTAAAAACTTGGGAAAATTCTTAAAAAGGAAGGGAAATGATGCAAGAAAATGTGTGTAAGAGATTATGAAGGACAAAACCATTAGCCTTGATACCCAAGGCTAGAAAAATTTAGAAGAAGAGAAGGGAAGAGGTTGCTTGCAATTTACTTAACTAAAAAAGGAGAGTAGAGAGGTGTAAGGTGGGTAAGAGAGAAGGTATGGTGGTGTAAGAAGTGATTTTGACTCAAATTTTGGTTTATTGGTAAAGGAAAAAAAAGGTGAACTTGTTCAAATGAATAGGGAGTACAATTTTAAAAGGCTAACTATTCTATGGTTATTCAATACCAATTTTTATATAATTTATATAGGCAGAACTATCCAATGGTATATCATAATGGTATCTTTTGTGATATGACTATTTTTTGAATTATAATGTCACTCGTGCGTTATTTTTTAGGTACCACCTTTGGGTGTGTTGTATCAGGAGTTGATCTACGTTTAAGCATCTTATATATATTATCATTTATACATCTATAGATCTTAGTCTCTTCCTTTATATGAGAATGATGTGGACACTCCACTTATACTAACAACGGTAGTAAAAACCACTTTTAATATTATGCTTCCACCAACCAAGGTCTTAAACTGAATTTTATCAATAGTAAAAAATAGGGTGTAAGAATTAGGTATTGCGTAAAAAGGGGAGAATAATGGTAAGGAAAATCCAGAATGAGTGATGTGTCCAATAAGAGGATGTGTGAAGGCTTTGCATGCGTGGAATAAGAAAGAGGTAAGAGTTTAATTTCATAATGTGTAGCAATCTTGACCAAGGTTTGAAGAATATTGACAAGGTTATTGGTGTAGTGAGAATGTGGGGATTAGAGGGATGAAGGCTAAAAAGAGAGTTCAAGGAATGGCTTGTGAAAATGGGCAATTTTCTGACAACCAAGGTCATAGGTGGAGACATTGAGAGGAATCGATGGCATCATAGTGAAGAAAGATAAATGATATATGGGGGCTATAAAATGAGCACAAAGATTGCGTAGATTTGAAGGATGTGACGTCAAGTATCATTATGAAACACTTATTGAGGATTCATGAGTTCATAATCCCATCACAATAACAATATCATATGGGTTCCAAGTGGTGTAGTTACTCAAAAAAAACCTATAATGATTTTCTCATATGTACCTTTATAGTAGAGGAGACCAACGAAGTCATATTTTGTATGGGCCCAACAAAATTTTTTGGTCCTAATGGTACATCTCCTACCTTATTATAAACTTTTTATCTTATGTTCGGTAATTATGTTTATAATGCATGTTTGAAAACCTTATATTTGGAAATCCCTTGAGGATTATTTTGGCATGAATTTTAGTAAATTTCAAGTGAGAGGGATTAACACAATTTTATAATTTGAGGTTTGTGGCAAAGCTTTGAAACACCAATACATATGTTTAAAATATGAACATTTCGCACATGCATGTCATGAAGTGAGTCCATGAATTATGAAATTACGATTGATTTGATGTATTTTCTAATGTCAGTACTAGATGATGATAGGCTATAGGTTGCATGCTTGATAATGTAGGGCTCATGAATAAATCAAAACAATAGAAAATATGATGGAGTCATGCAATGCCTAAGGTTTTGTATAACACAGAAGCACAAGGATGAACCTTGGCTACCATTTCTTGTCCCCAACATATTTGGGGATGGAAAATTTGCAAGGAAATGAAAAATAAATAAATCCACCTAAGTCTCCATGAGTAGATGACATAGATTGGTGGCTGATAGAAGTTGTTGATGAATCCTTTTGTAGTAGATCGAGTATTAGATAGGGGTGGGCACGGGGCTAGACCCAACCCCATTTGAAGACTCATTTTATGTAACATGCAATTTGAAACCCAAAATAGTTTCAAAATGGGTTGTGCCCAAACTCGGAATATAAACACTAGGTCGAACTAGGGTTGTCCCTATTTTAACCTTATTTTCATATTGACCCCATTTCAACCCATTTTCTACTTGGTTTCAAAACTAACCCTATTTTAATTTTGATTTGAAAGTAACTCTATTTCAATCCTATTTTAAAATTGACCCTATTTCAGTCCTTTTTGGACTCAGCTTCAAAACTAACTCTATTTTGAATTTATTTCAATCCAATTTTGCAATTCAACCTGGTATCAACATGGATTTTATAGACTCATTTCACACATTCAAATCTTCCATTTGTTCATAACAGTGTCCTCCAAATAGAAATAGCTAAGTTTTGAAAACATAACAAGATAAAAATAAATAAAATATGATATAATTACATAAACTATGGAGGATGAGAACAAAAACACATTATCCTCCACATAGAAATAGCAATCTATCATATAATATAAAAATAAATTTTACTTAAAATTTAGTACAAAGTCTTCAACGATATCATTCATTTCATGTAACATATACCACCTCAGCCTCCACATTAGGTTTGTTTTCCACATTTATTTAAATTTAAATGTAAATGAATTAGTAGTTAGTAATAACATTATAGTAAGCATAATTGATAATAGATTGAATGACATAAAACAAAACTAAATTAATCAAATAAAGAAAAAAAATAAAGTTCAATTAATTAATATATTTTTCTATTTCTTCCAACCCTTTCAAGGCTTGCTCTACAAATGAGAGATTTAAATCCCACTACCATCTCTCTACAGTTGGTAGATTGATCGGTTAAACATTCGATAGGTATATTAGAGGATGTACCTATCCAGGTTGGTAAGTTTTTCACACCGGTTGATTTTGTTATCTTATAAATTGAGGAAGATTATCAAATTTCTATCATTCTAGGTAGGCCTTTCCTAGCTACGGTTGGAGCTATCATTGATGTTAAAAATGGAAGGCTTTCTTTAAATGTTGGGGATGAGAAAGTTGAATTTGATTTATCTAACGCTATAGAATTTCCTAGGATTGATGACGCTTGTTACAAGACTGATTCAATTAACAAGGTGGTAAAGCAAGACCTTGCTAAATGTTTCTCAAGTGACCCTCTCAATTAGTTTTTAATTAGAAGTGGGAAACCTAGCAATGGAAATCTCAAAATTTTTGGTATTGCTAAAATGTTGGAGGAAAGTCCTGTTTTTCCTCAAGGAAAGGAAAAGATAGAATTTCTTGAAGTAAAATTGAGTAGCCATACCTTAAAGAAGGAAGTAATACCTAAGGTAGAATTGAAACCCTTCCCTTCTTCGTTAAGGTATGAATTTTTTTACTCTATCTCTAATTATCCCATCATTGTGAATGCTATCCTAAGTGAAGTAAAAATTGAAAAACTTCTTAGAATTTTTAGGTTGCATAGAGAGACCATTGGTTATACTATAGATGATCTTAAAGGTATAAATCCTTCCATATGTATGCATCGTATTCGTACAAGCCCTTCATTGAACATCAAAGGAGATTGAACCCTAATATGAAAGAAGTGGTAAGAAAAGAGGTACTTAAGCTACTTGACGCGAGAGCCATCTACCTTATCTTAAATAGTGAGTGGGTGAGCCCAATGCAAGCAATACATAAAAAGGTTGGTATGACGGTCATTAAGAATGGAAAAAATGAATTGATTCCAAAAATAACTATCACGGGTTGGAAAATGTACATAGATTATAGAAAATTAAATAAGTCAACAGGAAGGATTATTTTCTCCTATCATTTATTGACCAAATGTTAGAGAGGTTGGCCCGTCGTTCTTATTTTTGTTACTTAGATGAGTATTCAGGATTTTTCCAAATCTCCATTTGCCCTGCCGACCTGGAAAAGACTACATTCACATGTCCATATGACACCTTTTCCTATTGAAGGATGCCATTTGGCTTATGTAATGCCCCTACCACCTTTAAATGATGCATGATGTCCATATTTTCTAATCTTATTGAAGATATTGTGGATGATTTTTTGGTTTATGGCACTACCTTTGATCATTATTTAAGTAATATTTCTAGGGTATTAGAAAGGTGCAAGGAGGGGAATCTCATTCTCAATTGGGTGAAGTGTCATTTTATGGTCCAATAAGGGATTGTTCTTGGTCACTTAGTCTCAAGTCAGGGTATTGCAGTAAATAAAGTAAAGATTAATATTATTTAAAAGATGCCACCCCTAACTTTTATTAGAGGCTTTTGAAGTTTTTTGGGTCATGCCAGTTTCAATCGATGACTCATTAAAGAGTTTTAAAAAGTTGCTAAACCTTTAACTCAATTGCTTATCAAATATTCATCTTTTGAATATAACTAATCTTGTTTAGATGCTTTCAATATGTTAAAAGAAACATTGACAATCACCCCAATGATGGAGCTTCCTGATAGGAGTATTCCATTTGAGGTGATAAGTGATGTAAGTGATTATACAGTGGGATTGGTCCTCAGACAGAGAAAAGATGGAAAGGTTTATACAATATACTATACAAGTTTAACTCTTGATGATGCTCAAGTAAATTATGCTACAACTGAGAAAGAGATCTTAGCAGTGGTGTTTGTACTAGATAAATTTTGGTCGCACTTAGTAGGATCAAAGATTATATTTTTCACTAACCATGTAGCCCTTAATTATTTGTTGACCAAGAAGGATGCAAAACCACACTTGATTAGATGGATCATTTTACTCCAAGTGTTTGACTTTGAAATTTGGGATAAGAAGGGTACAGGGAATGTAGTGGCTAATCATCTCTCTAGGTTAAGGCAAGACATGGATAGAAGTGAAGGGCGAGTCATTCCCTTAAATGATTCATTTCTGGACGAGGACCTTTTGGCAATCACAAGCTTGTTGGCACCATGGCTTGAAGATTTTGTAAACTGTATAGCATATGGGGTAATGTCACCATACTTGTCGTATCAATAAAAGAAGAAGTTCCTCTCATATATCAAGCACTATTTATGTAGATGAAGTTTACAGAAGATGTTTGCTTGAAGAGGAAGACAAAAGTGTCATATCTCATTGTCATTATTTACTTTATGGGGGTCACTACAACACTTTTAAGAAAACTTAAAAAATTCTCCAAGTTGGTTTCTATTGGCCCAATCTTTTCAAGGATGTTAGACAATATGTTATATCATGTGATCGATGCTAAAGGATGGGTAACATATCAAGAAGAAATGAAGTGCCTTTGAATAAAATTTTTGAGGATGAATTATTTGATGTTTGGGGAATTGAATTCATGGGACCATTTCCATAATCATACAACAACAAATATATTCTAATTGTGGTAGATTATGTCTCCAAATGGACAGAGGTAGTGGGAAATACCAACGATGCAAAGGTTGTAGTTCAACTTTTCCAAAAGGTTATATTTTTGAGTTTCGATATTCCTAGATTAGTTATTAGTGATGATGGTTGTCATTTCACAAATTAATGTTTCAGCACACTTTTGAAGAAATATAGTGTTACTCATAAGATGGCCACACCGTATGATCCCCAAATGAGTGAACAAGTAGAAATTACTAAGCGTGAGATATATGGGATACTTGAGAAAACAATGGCTTTCATATGAAAAGATTGGTCGATGAAGTTGAATGATGCTTTATAGGCCCACTGAACTGCTTATAAGACACCAATTGGAATGCCACCTTTTCAGTTGGTATATGAAAAATCTTGTCATTTTCCTGTTGAAGTTGAACACAAGGCATTTTGAGTGATAAAGGTAATTAATTATGACTTGAAGGCCATTGGAGAAAAGAGGAAGCTCCAACTTAACAAGATAGATGAGTTGAGATTGGATGCCTCTGAGAGTGCACGATATATAATGAGATAACTAAGAGATGTTATGATAAACATATTACCCAAAGGGAGTTTCAAGAAGGAGATTTGGTTCTCCTCTTCAACTATCATCTTAATCTTTTTCCATATAAAATTCATTCCGGGTGGTCGGAGTCATTCTATGTATTTAAGGACTATCCATTTGGATCTATTGATATTTGAATTAAGGCCACATGAACCTTATAGGTCAATGGGTGGAGGTTAAATCATTATGAAGTGAGTTTCCCGATCGAGAATATGGGTATTCTTACCCTTACCGATCCAATATAATCTTGTGCATAAAAGGGGTCGAGCACATGACCATTAAACGAACATTTTTTTTCTTTCTTTCCTTTTATTAGTTCTTTATTTCAAGTGTTTGATTTAACATTGTTTTATTTTTATTTTTATACATATGACACCATAATTATGCATTGATGTGTAGGAGAATCTAAAAAGTAAAGAGACAACAAAGTGTTATAGTTAACTTCCCCCATGAATCTTAACTGAGACAAGGCATGGAAGTGTTATACTACATGACCGTGTCAAAATACAGAGAAAAATTTATCTCTCTGGGTGCAACACAGGTGTGTCGACCTATAGGTTTTGAAAAAAATTTACATGAGCACAAACATCCTCACTACCCATTCTCTTTGCCCATTCCATCCCAATCCCTCCTACCTTTCCCCTCCCTAAACCTAACTACATCACCTCTGACAACCACATGAGTTTGTAGCCGCCAAAAGGTAACTTACCTACTCCACAGCATATCCAGCCCCCGCTAGACCCTCTCACACCACTTGCCTAACCCCATTTCTCTATTAGGGCCTCCTCCTCCACTGCCCCAATTTATTGGAACCTTTGGTTTGAGACCTTAGAGCAAGTGAAAAAACAACTCCATGAATCTATCTACACTTTATGCACTAATTATGATGCTCACTTTGATGGAATTTAATCATGCTTGGATAGGTTCTACAATACCACTGATGAAATGCACACCATGCTACAAGATATGTATGATTGACATCTTGCCCAAGGATACCCCCACCTCCACCACCACCACAGTGAGCGGTATTTCTTCTCTATTCTCTTATTTTACTCTTTTCACACATTGGGGATAATGTGTCAACCAAGCATGGGGGATATGTCACATATTTTGCATTCTTTTTTATGTTGAGTGTTGTTTTATGTTCTTTTCCTATCTTTACGTGTTTTTCTATTTCCTTATTTATGTAATCTTTGGTTTATTTCTATCTTAAGTTTTCTCCTTTTCTTTTATAACAAAAAACCCATATGTAACTAGGAATTTCTATTCTACGTATATTTGGTCAAGGTGTTATCTTTGAGGGTTTTTTTTCTTTCACTTTAACTCTAAATTGTAGGGATATAAGAATGGCTTTCATTCTAATCTATAATCTCCTCTGGTGACTTAGACTACTCTTTGGTTACTGGATAAATACTTAAAAAAAATTTATAGTCTCTCACACTGAGTACCTAGCACCACACCCTCAGAATTATGGTTGTCACATTGGCAGATGTTATATATAATATGAATATTTGAAAAAAAATATTGAAAAAAAATGAGTACTCCTTTGAGACCTTGAGTGGAAAAAGGATGAGCCAATTGTAATTTGATATTTCTCTATCACATGGGGGAGTTCTAGGGAATCAACTAAAAGAAAATTTATGCCGATCCTTATTTCCTACATTGATAAGTTAACGACTCACTCACATTCACATACAAAACACTTACAGATACATCACCTTCAATGTAAGATGTGAAACGCTTCTGTTTGAATTTGGAATAAGTGAATCACTTATGCATGTGAATTTAGGTGAAGTTGGATGCTGTTACATTCTCTCGTTATCTTTCCTATCATTTTCTCTATCTTAGCCGACCACCTCGACTTGTGTGCTCTATTCATTTTGCATGAGGAAAAGCAACAGTTTAAGTATGGCGGAGTTCATAAATTGGTAACATGATTAATATTAGGATGCCCCCCTTTATATATGCCTACTTTCATGGATTCTTTATGCATATTGTTAGATTTTCTATTAGACTCATGGATACTGCGTCATTTGGCATTTTGTTATGTAGGTGCACACAATGGATGCAAATGAGGCTAATATGAGGCAATATAAAAGCTTTGATTGAAAAGTGAAGAATTTTTCCTCTAATTCAATCTCAATTTGGAAAAGTATAAAAAACAAAACTTAAAGATATTCTTCTCAACTTTCCAACACATCTAAGATCACCTGATTTCGACTCTGGACAAAAAATTTATGAGCCAATATGACCTGCTACGTTGATCAACATGACCGTGTAGGTTTTTAGCTTGATTACTCCATCTCTGACCCCAACATAGCCTGGACATGTTGGCCAACATAGTTGTGTTTGGTATCAAATTTTGTTTTCTTAGCGCGATTTTAAAGTATTGGATGGTTACATTCAAGAGAGGATATTTAAAGACGACTTAGGGTAGACATTGGGGGCCTAGCCTTCCTTTTCTTGGATCTTTAATTTATCTTGTATTTCATCTTTCTTTTATGCAAAAACACATTAGATTAAATTCTTTACTTTCAATTTGTAATATCAATTCTGGAGAATTGAAGCACCACATTGAACTCTATCTCTATGATTTTATCCTTTACACTCTTCTCTTTCTTTGCTAATTTTATGTGTTTTATTTCATTATTGTGCTTTATGATTTCAATTATGCATGTGTAATTAATTTTTCTATGAACTAATTATATTCGATTCCATTATTGACTTGATAAATTGATTAGTTTGTTGTCAAAATTGTTTGAATTGCGTTATTTAATTGTTAGCAATTTATTAATTAGGGTTAGAACAATTAATCACTATTTTAATCTAAGTAGGTGTTAATTATAATTAAAAGATTATAATTAACACCAAAAATTAGTAATTGAATGAGAATTAACGATTCACAAAAGTAGATTAATTATTCTCGAAAATTGATTGAATTAGCTTGTTCTTAATGAGTTTAATTATATCTATATCCATGAAAATAGGTTGTTCGATTTGATTGAGCATGGATTTTAGTTGTCAAAAGAGATTAATGGTTGATTTTAGCTAATTGTTCCTAACATATTGTACAAATCCAACATAAGATAGATTGATTTATTAAATTACATTGGAGTTGTGACTAAATTTTGATCCTAGACTTGTTTCCAATTTATTGAATTCTTACTTAGTAGTTTTTATCATTTTTTTATATTATTTATCTACGATTATCACCCATCTATTCATAAGTATTCATTTAGATAGTCAAAAGCAATAAAAATTAGTAGTTAACACTGAAGTCTCTAAGGATATGACCTTGATTTGTTACTACGATATTTGTATGCTTGTGGATTTAAGCGAACATCATTCACTTCCATGATCCTTTGATTCAATAACTCAAACATATGACCAATAATAAGATTACTGGTCACATACAATGAACTAGACACCTTAACAATCAAGTTATAAAACTCTTTCGAGAAAATACCAAGGTGCTTAATTTTATTCCAAACGTCATTAGAGAGGGGCCCAAGAATATCAATATCATGTATCAACTCTATGGGGAGATCCATCCTACCCAAAAAGTTCCTAAATTTTACAATAGTAGCCAACATAAAATAAGTGGAATTCTACCTAGTTGGCATATCAAGAGACAAAGTAGGCACTCAATCTTATACTTTTCAACATGTTGTTTAAGTATAATTAATATAGTAGGAGAATTTCTAATATACTTAATAACACCTATGATCCAATCAATGCAATGATAGAGCTCCTTTATACCATCCCATACAATCAAATTGATTATGTGTGCAACACAACTCATGTGTAAGTATTTACCATCACTAATTCCACCATATTTTCCAAATAATCACAAGAAACATTGTTATAACTTGCACTATCTATGGTGATAATAAATAATTTTTCCTTCAAACCCCCAAAAGGTATATACAATCTTCAATTATCCTACCAACCGCTTATCCTTTATGACTAGATATAGGATAAAATTTTAGAATTATTTTTTACAACCTTCACTCATCATCTATGAAATGATCAATTAGACACATGTAATTAATTCTCTGATTAGAAGTCTATGTATTAGTATTCACACAAACTCTACTACAAGAAATACTAAGTAAATCTTTCAAATCATCCTTTCACTAAGATATAACTTACAGATATTGTGTGTAATAGTAGTGCAATAGACATTACTTTTCTAACACCCCTCTTCTCCACAAAACTAAAAAAAAATTCGTCAACAATAATCATTTCACCTGACTTCTCTAAGTTCATCTAGATCAATAGTCTTATACCTCAAAGTAGTCACCTCTTACATATCACCACCGCCAACAATGTCGAATGATAGATGGGATTGCTTACTTTAACTTTGTCCTTTTGATGATTATTTGCACAACTTGGTGCATGCCTTTTTAATTTTTTGGTGCCATTATTATCGGTATATATTGAAAAAGTTGTTGGGCAATACTTATATTCCAACCTTGGTTGATTTGTATTATCCATATACCCCCACAAGTGATCCCAATAAGTGCCCTTCTTTCTATCTTTTCTCTTCACATATTAACAACCTTTTGTTAAATTCTTAGGTCCAAAATCTACTACCTCAACATCAAGTAATTTAAGGTCTTTGCCTACCTCCATTTCTTGAGTAGAAGCGTCAACAATTGTTGTATGAGGAGGATTAGTGGATCCAGATGCTAAACATCACCTTTTGGATATGATATCAGAGCTCGAAATCTTAAAGGGAAGAAAAATAACAAACATTAGTATAAAAATACATAATGACATATATTAAATATTTTCTAGGTTTTAAAAGAAAAGGAAGCAAGTCCTAAGCTATTAACTTATATTACATGAAAGTTGAGTTAATAAATATATGACTTTATAATTTATAGTTGTGATATCACCAATCACCAATCTCAAAAATTAAAAATTCAAATGTATAAGATAACGAACAAAATAAGAAACAAAGGGAAACAATCAAAATAAGAACAAGTACACACTATTACACTAATAATCGACATGTTTAAGAACTGTCATAGATATTGAAAGCAAATTAGAAACACTAATTAAACAACCCTAAGATGATATTAATATATATAATGAAATGCATATAAAATCTATGTTAATTAAATTATATGCTATGAAATACATATAAACTAAGATATTAACTATGAAAGCAAATATCTCTTCTCCATTACTTTATGATATTCTTTTTACCTCCCCTCTAACAATTACTCAAAATTAAACTCTCTTACAATTACTCAAAATTAAAAGGTTGGTGTTCTTTTTCCTCCCAAACCAACTATATGCCATATATGTATCGCACAAATGTTTATTTTACTCTCTCTCTCTCTCTCTCTCTCTCTATATATATATATATATATATATATCACCTTTGTTTACATAGTTCCTTCTCTTCATTTGGCAAGTTAACAATCTTAATTTTATAATTAGCTTCACGTATCCACAAAAAACAATCATAGATCATAGTTCATAAAGCATAACTGAATCATCAAATATTAGTATTACAAAGAGTAATTATAAGTTTACAACTTCACATACCAATTAATACCTCGACAATGAGCAAATATTACTATATTAGCTTTTTGAAGGAATAATGTATGAAGCTAGGGAGTCATCAATAAGATAATTAGCCAAGGATATGTAGGTTGCATATAGCAATGAAGGACAAATGATTAACAACTAGCTAGCGATCTAGTAAATATTAGCAGATATAGGCATTCAACACATATCAATGGTAAAGCTCAGAGAAAATAAGATCAGAGATCAAGCCATACTTGATACAAGGAAACCACTCACTAGACGCAAACTGGAGAAGGTGGATGAAGACATAACAATGGGTAGTGGCTCTAACCTTTAGCAATGGAGACAATTAACACTAACGAGTAGATGCCAAAATTTAGCAAATAGGGACCAAAAATATTAAAGCTTGGTGGTGACTAGTGACATACTAACAATTGGCAAAGATGAGCAAGGCTGGAGGCCTAGAGATTTATTTCCACTTCGGTAGGTAGTAGTCTTTAGCTTTGCAGGATCGTGGGTGAAGCCAAGATGAGGTGCAACCTCACAATCTTCTCTATCTCGTGTGGTCAAGCCTTTAAGGCTCAATGATAGAGAGTGAGAGAGGACTAATAGACAGATGGTGGTGAATGGTTATTGAATTTCTTTCTTTTTTTGAACCAGTGTCCAATGAGTGGTGTCAGTGTATGGTGGTGGGTGCCTAAGTGAGTGGTCGTGAGAGAACTGAGATGAGAGAGGAGAGGGTGCTACGATGGTGTGGAAGTTTTTAATTAGGGTCAGTAGCAGGAGTCAAGGGGGTGTTGGAGGGATTAGGAGTAGAGTTGAAGACTCAAAGGAATTGGGGTAGGTAGGGCATGGGAACAAACAACTAAAGCATGAAGAAATTGGAAAAAACGGGAGGAGGGAGAATAACATGTCATTTTTGTGTCAGGTGAGGACTGGCCCGAAAGATCTAATTTTTTAAAATTTACAACCCAAAACTTGGGCAACTTTTAAAATTTGGGTTAGCCTTAACTTAGTTTATTTTGTCTTATCTGGATTGAATTTTTGGGTTGAACCAAATTTTGCACAACCCTTGTAAATATGGTGTAATCTTCTCCTCTACTATATATTTTTAATAGTTTTAGATACATTTATAATTAATAGTAGTACACTATTAATTTTTTAGGTAAAAAAATAATGAAATATTTAATATAAATATAATTATAGTACATCAATAATTATATATATTATATTTATAATTATAAATACATACCTAAAAATGTTAAAAATATTTTATAAATATACCATAATTTCTCCCTTTGGAGTGTTAACCATTTCCTATTTTTTATAATTTTCTTTCATCTTCGTTTTCTAATTTTTCAAGGAATAACATTTTTATATCTTTATTCCCATGCAACACTGATGTATAAAACTATGCATATGTGTACACAATAGGAAAGTAATTGAGTTGTGACATGATTGTAAAAAATGCTGCTGATATTAGGCATTGAGGGTAGATGAGTGAGAGACAAATATAAAGAGAGCCACATGTCAGGCACCGACTTCTTCATCGACCCTAGATACATGTGGCCTTAGTCTTTTCTCACTACTTGAGAGACTAAGTCAGCCTTCCTCCTCAAGTGCACTCAACACTTAGGCAAAAAGATGCATCCGGGACCACCACTCTAAACCCTTCACAAGAGAACTCAAGAAATAACTTTTAAAGAAAAAAAGAAGGTTGTATTATAGAGAGAGAAGATCTAAATATAACTCTTATTAAATGATTTCCAAATGTCTCTACCTACCTCTATTTATAAGTGAGGCTCCATCCCTTCCTCTTTTCCAAGAAGATTCTAGAGATGGACCCAATGGATCTCTCTAGAGTGGCCTAATAGGTCCATTAGGATTTTTAGAATTCTCCATACTCATCTATACAAATGTAGAAAGATCTAGAGACATCCCCATCTAGAACCATCTAGAATCATCTAGAATAGTGTAGAATCCTATACATCTCTCCACACTTATCTAGACTATACAAGGATACTCTAGATTATTACGGGGCCCATGGAACCTTAGTGTAGGCCTCTTGATGCGGCTCGTAACATCTTCCTGCACCGAAAACATCCATGTCCTTGATAATGACAGAAGACAAGTACTTATCAATAGCTTCCTTGAACTGCCACACGTCATCTGCCTTCTCCTAGCTATCCTAACTCTCAGGTAGTCCCATCCATCGAATGAAGTACTCTTTATAGTTGGTCATCCCACGTCTCCTAACTTTATCCGATCATCCAGGATCTCCTCAATCTCTTGATCAGAAGAAGTCACATTTGCGAGAGGAGTGCACCTATACTCCTTTCATGATGAGTCTTCCTTGTATTCGTGATAGAGCTTGAGCAAGCTCACATGGAAGACCAGGTGCAACTAAAGCTTGGATGGCAAACCCAACCGATAAGACACATTTCCCACCTTCTTTAGGATAGGATACGACCCTTCATACCTCCTCTCTAAGACTTTGTGTACTAAGCGATAGGCCTTGAACACTTGTGGGGATAGCTTCAACATCACCAAGTCTCCCTCCTTGAACTCCAAAGGTCGATGATCCTTGTCTACTCACTTCTTCATCTTCCTTGAGGCCTTCTCCAAGTGTGCCTTGGCTAGGTCAAGCTGCTTCTGCCATCCTTGAGCAAAAGTGTGTGCTACAAGACTACTACCCATGTAACCCTTTGCCATTGTATGTGGAGTGAGGGGTTGGTGCTCCATGACCAACTCAAATGTATTGTGCCCCATAGATTCACTCCTCCGTAAATTATAAGAAAACTGAGCCACATCTAATAGCTTAGCCCAATCCCTCTAATTAGCACTCACAAAGTGCCTCAAATACATCTCTACTAACGC
Organism: Tamarix austromongolica; assembly: GCA_039764185.1. Taxonomy (NCBI): domain Eukaryota; kingdom Viridiplantae; phylum Streptophyta; class Magnoliopsida; order Caryophyllales; family Tamaricaceae; genus Tamarix; species Tamarix austromongolica. The sequence goes on along the minus strand of CM077809.1, from coordinate 81,298,666 downwards.
ATGCACCCTTTATGTCTAGCCATCTGTTTGTGGGTAAAATCTTGTAGAGAAGTGAAGCTCGGACTCCATAAACTTCAATAACTCTATCCAAAACTTAGTAGTAAAGCGAGGATCCCTATCACTGATGATGGACTTAGGTAATTCCCAACACTTCATTATATGCCTAAAGAACATCTGAGCACATTGATCCATTGTGTAATCCCTCGGGGCAGGGATGAACATCCCATATTTTCTCAACCTATCAACCAAAACCATGATAGATCCATATCCTTTAGACATTGGGAGTGCCGAGGTGAAGTCCATCGAGACACTCTCACAAGGTCTTTCGGGAATGGGTAAGGGATCCAACAATCCTATGGGACATTTCTACTCATTTTTGTCTTGTTAGCAAACAAAACAAGTCCTCACATATCCTTCCACATCATTCTGCATCTATGGCTAATAGTAAGTATCTTCAATAAGAGCAAATATGCGTCTCATACATGGGTGTCCAGCCCATTTTAAGTCTTGACACTCCTTTATTATGTCCCTCCGCAAGTTTTCCCATCTGGGTATATAGAGACAGTTTCCAACAGTGTAGAGCACTTTCTCTTGTTTCTAGAATCTTTGAGTCTTTCCTTCCCTTGCCATCTCCATCAAGATCTAAGCAAAGGCGGTGTGCATCATTCTTTCCTTAAGTCATTCTAGGATATCTCCTATAGGACCGTTCATGCTAGCAAGCATAGCCTTGTGGCTCAGGGCATTAGCCACCACGTTAGCACTCCTAGGCTTGTACTCCATCTTGTAATCAAATTCTACTAGGAAGTCCCGAGCTTGCTTGAGACTCAACTTCTTCTAATTCTGGAAGTAACTTGTTGCAATATTATCTGTCTTGATGATAAATTTACTCCCAAGAAGATAGTGCCTCCATACTCGCAAATAATGGATGATGGCGGTCATCTCTTTGTCATGAACGAGATATGGCATTTCTGTCTTGTTCAGTTTGGGACTCTCAAAGGCAATGGGGTGCCTCTCTTGCATGAGTACTCCTCCAATGGCGTAGTTGGAGGCATCCGAGTGCACTTCAAACTCTTTTTAGTAGTTAGGTAGGAGTAGAACTGGCTCTTCCATCACAACCTTCTTCAAATCTTCAAAGGCCTTGACACATTCCTCATCCCAACTCCATGGGACCTTATTTTTCAATCGGTTTGTGAGGGGTGTGGCTCTTTCTGAATACCCTAGGATGAATCTATGGTAGTAGTTAACCAATCCGAGAAAAATTCGTAGTTGACACATTCTTTAGAGCTTTCTATTCTTGAATTGCTCGGACCTTGGTTGTATCCATCCCAATCTTCCCGTCTTTGATGAAGTGACCCAAGAACTTCACTTTGATGAGAACAAATGAGCATTTCCCCCTTCACATAGAGCTCATGTTTCCATAGTAATTGGAAAACAACCTTCAAATGCTCTACATGCTGCTCTAGGGACTCACTGTAGACCGCAATATCATCTAGATATAACACCACAAACTTATCCAAGTATGGATGGGATATCTAATTCATCAAAGTACAAAATATGGTTGGGGGCATTTGTAAGACCAAATGGCATGACAAGGAACTTGTAAGAACCGTACCTTATTACACAAGTGGTCTTAGATTCATCTCCTTTGATAATCCTTACTTGCTAATACCCCGATCGTAGATCCATCTTGGTAAAGTATCTTGCCTTCTCGAGCTAGTCAAACAAGTCATCTAACAAAGGTAATGGATACTTGTTCTTCGTCGTGATTTTTTTAAGTGCCCAGTAGTCCACACACATTCAAAGAGAGCCATCTTACTTCTTCTGGAATAACACCGTAAGGAGTTTTTGAAGGACAAACGAACATATCATCAAGTAGATCCTTCAACTCCTTCCTCAATTCTTCCAACTCTAGAGGGCTCATTCAGAAAGGACTCCTTGGGGGCAGCTTAACTCCCAGCTCTAATTCAGTAGCATACTCTGCCTCCCTTCTAGGTGGAAGCTTATTAGGTAGCTATGTAGGCATCATGTCCTTGAACTTATGAAGGACCTATTGTATCTCTTCAGGCACCTCCATGGGTTGTGGGGACTCCTCCTCAATAACCGAAGACAAATAATAAACTTCCCCCTTCTTGAACCCTTTAGAAAACTGCATGGCTGAGAGAAAACAAAACTCTACCTTTGCTTGTGCCAAGGGAACAATGTGACACTATTGTCCCTTCTCTGGGTGTATGGTGTTATCTCCCGGAAAGGTGTGTGGAGCTGCTACATCCACAAACTCCATACCAAGCACCATGTCATAATCATCGATCTCTATCACCATGAAGTTCACCCTTCCTTGCCATGAGCCAAGAGTGATTGGGACTCCATAAGCTACCCTAAGGATCGTCCTAGCGTTGAGTTGACTACCTTCATTCTTTCTGGCTTTTTGGTGACTCTCAAATTCATCCTCTAGATTGAGGAAATTGTGAGAGGCACCGATGTCCACCAATGCATTGCTGACGATGTCCTTAACCTAGACCTCAGCGTACATTAGACCCGTAGCTTGCTCCTTGGGCTTGGTATTGATATAGTTGAGCAATGTTAAGGACCCCATCTGGGCTTCACTTGAGCTCTCCTTCTCAGCTTGGCCCACCATCATATCACTCAGGGCCTTCTTCTGGGGGCAATCTCGAAGAAAGTGATTGCCTCCTCACATGAAGCATTCCTGCTTAAACTTTGAGAAGTCTTTGCCACCATGCTCCTTATCTTTCGCCTTGCCTTCATAATACTTTTGGTTGGGCTTCTAGGACTTTCCTTCCCCAACTTTGTTAGAGCTCTCCTTCCTGCCCTTATACTTCTTCTTGAACTTATACTCTATCAAAGATTTGACATCTCGGTAAGCAGCGAGGAGATCTTGGACATTCTGCCTTCGTAGTTCCTATTCGGCCTAAGATTGTAGACTGTCGAGGAAGTATAACAATCTATCGTTTTCCGACATGTTTGAAACCTCGAGCATCAAGGATCTATAAGCCTTGATGTACTCCTTCATTGTCCCGAGATTTCTCAACCTTCTCATTACATCCAACTCGTCATTTGCAAGGTAGAACTACCTCTTCAACTCCACCTTGAACTCTTCCCACATGTACCCCGTTTAATCTCTCGATGACGAGCATGCCACCACAACATGGCATCTTCCTCTATATATAATGTGGCCTACATGATACGAAAATTGTCATCAAGTAAATGAGTAGCCGCAAAATACCTGTCAATGCCATAGAGGAAGTTATCCATCTCCCTTGCGTTCCAAACTCCCTTGAACTTGTGAGGCCAGAGTGTGTCCAACATTGGCATGGGACCCCTTGAGCTTCCAACTCCAAGTGATATCGCTTCTCTGCATTGAGTGCATTCGGACTCAACATTATTAAGTCGATCCTTTAACACAACGTTATCTGCCATTAACTAGTTCATGTGAGCCATCACATCCTCCATGAGTTTATGAGGGGCCTACATAATCTCCTAGTGGGTCTCAGTGACTAGGGAATTGACTAGCAAATGCACCTCATCCTAGCTAGCTGAGGCTTCCACCTCTTTCTCCAACCCGTCCATCTTCCCCTCTAAGATGGCAACATCCTCCGCACATATGGCTATGAAATGATCCATCTTTTTAAGAAGATCCTCCAAATTCGGTATATGAGATTTGGAGGTAGACTTTAATCTCTTCTTCTTCTCAACATTACCTCCTTTACTAATTGTGATGTTTTAGGATTATGGATCATCGGGAACTGAGCTCTGATATCACATGTCATGCACCGACTTCTTCACTGAGCTTAGATACATGCATTCTTAGTCTTTTCTCGCTCCTTAAGAATCTAAGTCAGCCTTCCTCTTCAAGTGTTGAGACACTTAAGTAAAAAGATACCTCAAATACCACCACTCAAAACCCTTCATAAGAGAACTCAAGAGAAAGTCTTTAGAGAGATAAAGAAGATTGTATTATAAAGAAAAAAGTTCTAAATACAACTCTTATTGAATATTTTTCAAGTGTCTCTACCCCTTCTATTTATAAGTGAGGCTCTACCCTCCTCCCTCCAAGAAGATTCGAGAAACAAACCTAATGAATCTCTCTAGAGTTGTCTAATAGATCCATTAAGGTTTCTAAAACAGTCCATTAAGATTTTTTAAATTCTCCATACTCATCTTAGTCATCTATACAAATGTAGAAGTATATAAATACATACCCCTCTAAAACCATCTAGAATTATCTAGGATAGTGTAAAATCCTATACATCTCTTTATACTTATCTATACTATAATAGGATATTCTAGATTACTCCGAAGCCCGTAAAACCTTAGTACAGGCTCACGCTGCAACCCGCTACACATAGGTGCAATGCTACAAGTTAAACATTGATGCAACTTAGAAATTAAAACAAGTCGCAATAGGAGCCAAAACAGTAATATAAGATTCCACAAGTGTTTTGTTAGCAGAAACAATGAAATCAAACCACATAGCAAACCTGATGATATACATACCCATATTTGCAAAGGAACCTAAAAACATCTTAAGAATTAGTATAGCTAAAATAATGTCCTAATCACATAGAACATTGTACCCATGGATGCTATGAGTTACTTAAAATGCTCATCCTGTTCTGTAAGAAAAAAAATTCCTAGTCCATTCTTTTTTAAAGTAAAAATTAAAAATTGACACAAGCTAATGACATTTGGCGAAAAGACATACAAAAGGGAAGCAAATGTTAAGGTTTTAGCACACATAAAAAAATAATAAAATTTAGAAACTTTAAACATAAATTCACTAATATACATAATCTTACATTAAAAGAGAGACCCTTCAACTTAACCCTTAGTTACTATATAGAATAGACGAATAGAGTGGTAAAATAGTGTTTAATATTTTATAATCTACGTAAAATAATTTATATTATTAAAAAAAATAAAAAGGATTATAAGCTTTAAAAAGACTAAAGTATTCATCGACGCCGCGATCTGAAATAGCTAACGGACAGGGGATATACTGTCTTGAGCACTCATCCCAACTCAAAATCCCGTGCCCAATCTTAAAAACTTGACGGCATTGCTGCACATGAAGTTCACGATGGGATTCCATCAGAGCACACATCACAATGCAAATGGCAAACAAAAAGGCAGAGTACTGCCAATCCGCATGGATACCAACGAATGTTACGAAACAATCATAAGTTAGTACATTCTCCGTGCACACCGCACACAACAGCCGAAAAGAAAGTTGTCTGGAAGATGTTCCCTAAAAGCTGGATATCATGAGTCACTTCATCATATTGGCTTGATCTTGAAGTGCAGTGAAATCAATGAGAATACGAAGCACTTCAGGTCCTGCAACAAAAAAGTAGAGAAAACAAACAGTTCTTAGCCAAAGCAGTCCCAACTCCCAACAACATCATTGGTGCTCTTCTTTAACAACGCAGTGCCAATATCAAAATATTGCCTGCTAGTCATGGACCACCATTTCACTCATTTCCGGTTTCTTTTGCTTTCTCTATTCTAAAGGCTACAGATTTTCCCAGCACTTCAATCGCAATATACGGGCAGGTACTAATTGTGTATCAAATAGTCACTAACGCATTATAGCACGTCAGCCCACTCACTTTGGGAATATATTTGTCGTAAAAACAGTGCACCAGGGAACTCTCAAATAAAACAAAAACAGTGACAGCTGCGTGGACAGATCTTGTAAACCAATCTGATACCAACGCAATACCTCACCTTCTCAACGTCATCTTCAACCTCTGGCTTGAGACCAGAACTTCCTATCATACCTCACAGAAAGATTCATCTGGGAATCTATTGGTTTAATAAAAATAAAGACAAATAGAAACAAAATCTCAATTTCGAGGGAAGGAAATGCTGGCTTACATATGTAGGTCTCCCTGACACTGCAATAGGTTCAGGTCCTATCCTATATTAAAGAATCCTCCCTTGTGTCTAACAGATGGTGACATGAAGAAAGAGCACTTTGGCATTAATACTAGGCTCAAAACTGCAGTGAGAGCAATGGAGTGGAATGCCGCTTGGACATTTTGAGCAAGCGTGGAGAATAATAGGATATCATCATTTCTTTAGCTATATATCCCACCTTCTAGATGTCAAACTGCAGCAGAAATAAAAGACTGATTCGCTTTAGTAAAACTGAACAGCATTTGGTTCTTGGTTCATCACCAAAAGAGTTGACACCGTTTTTGCCACATGCCAGCTAATAACAACAGGTCCAAAGATCAACTAGACTGAATCAAAGCCATGCCAAAACAAAGTTACTTAGAACCTCCAGCAACATTTTCCCAAATATTTGTTTAATGCACTACTATGTTCTGAGCAAATCAAAGGAATTGGTTGGTTGGGGCTGTGTTTTGGTGGTGCGACTTTCCAAGAGAACTGGCCTGTACAACTTTTATGAGCAGTTTTTTCGTACATCCTGTAGTGTTTGTGGATTAAAGGGAATCAAGTGGTGTTGCAGCAGATGCAAACTCTTTCATATAGGGATATATAAAAGAAACCTCGTAGTAGTGAGTGGTATAAACTTTGTTTGCCCAGCTCAGAGGAGATTGTTAGGAGTTTGATGGCAGTGATTTTGACATTTTGTACTTCATTTCTAATACACACACACAGAGTTACTAATTAACCCGGGGGGGAGGGGGAGTTTAGAAAGGGAAGGGCTAACATTTGGAGGCTATCATATTCCACAGGCATATATCAGTTTGGGTAAGATAGTTGCTTCCTCTATCCTACATATCTGTCCATTGATTCCAATACTAGTCCTCTTTCTTTTCTTTTCTTTTTTTCCCTTTCTCTAGTATTTATGTATAAATATTGTCCCGTATGCCATTGAAGGATATAGAATCAACCCAATGATTTTCTACAACCCATAATAGACACCAGTGAGGGAAACTGAGATTTATTGATGAGCGATTGTTAAGGTCCAGAGGCATGGCTGCATACCGACTTTCATAGAGATACCAAAGGTGATGAGCTCCACAAAATTTTGATAAGGTTGACAGACAGAAATTACAGACTGCATTTCGTCCAAGAAAGAAAACCACACTTCTGCCTCTTTGGCACAACATTTAGCAAAGAGATTTTACCCCCAAAGCCTGCCTAAACCCCATTTTGCTCCAGATGAGAGTTCTGAATTTAATTTCAATTCAACATAAATTTTCATTGAAGTTTCTCTTGTACAACAGATGTATGCTGACTGAGGATAACTTAAATTCCTATGAAATGCTCTTTGAGCAGTTTTTTTTTTTTTTTTGAGGGGGGTGGGGGATACTCAAAGCAAAATGGAGTCTATCCAAAGCTTTACACTCATTTATAAACAAACCAGCTCTGTAAAGTGTATTTGGCTAGAGACTTCTGCCTATAAGGTCTGAGCTTCACATACACCCACTCCCCCACTGCCAACTCTAAGTCCCGTCTTCTCCTATCTACGGCCACCTTCATCCTTTGCTGGGATTTTTCCAAGTGGCTCCTGAGTTTTTCTAAAATCAGGTCCCTTGCCTTTAGTTCCTCATCCACAACTGCCACTGAAGCCACACCCCATTCGTATCTGAGTAGGGATGGTGGTTCTCAGTTATATACTGTTGTAAATGGAGTGGTGTGGGTAGCACTATGATACGAAATATTGTACCAGTATTCTGCCCATGGTATCCATCTTACCCGCTGTCTTGGTTGCTCCCCAGCAAAATACTTGAGATATGATTCTATCATTCTATTCACCACCTCCGATTGCCTGTCCATTTGAGGATGGTAGGCTTAACTCATCTTCAAGATTGTGCCCTGCAGTATAAACGATTCAACCCAAAATGGCTAATGAAATCCTTGTCTCTATCAGATACAATCAATCAAGTGATCCCATGGAGACGAATCACTTCTTTCACAAAGATGGTGGCAATGGTGGGGGCTAAGAAGGAATGTCTGATTGGAATAAAATGGTCATATTTGCTTAGTCGATCCACTACTACTAGCATGCAGTTGTACCCCTCCAACTTGAGTAGTCCTTCGATGAGACCCATGGCTATATCTTCCCAAATCCTCTCTAGTATGGGAAGGGGTTGTAATAACCAACAGGGGAGAGTGTAGAAGTTTTATTCTATTGGCAAACCGGGCATTCAGCTACATACCACTGGATTTGCTTTCTCATTCATGGCCAATAAACTTCTCTTGCTATACGCTGATTTGTTTTCAGTGCCCTTGAATGTCCTCCTACCTTTCCCCCATGAAACTCTGCTAGGATCAAGGGAATATATTTCGACCCGGTTGGTAAAACTAGCCCGCCCTTAAAGAACAAGCGTTCTTGATTAACACTAAATCCTTCCCTCCCTCCTGGAGCTTTAAGTACTTCCTTCTTCAGCTGCCCTAAGTAGGGATCTTGATCAAGCTCCTCGGATAACCCATCCCATTCCCTGCCTATGTCACTACTAGTGTCAGCACTGCGTTGTTTCCTTCCACCCTTGATAATGCATCTCCAACCCTGTTTGTGATACCAGGACGGTATTCAATATCAAACTGATAACTCCAGAGTTTAGCAACCCATGTTTTATGTCCCTCTGGCAGTTGCCTCTACTCTAGGAGATATTTCAAGCTCCTCTAATCCGTTTTGATCAGAAACCTCCTTCCTAAGAGGTAGCGCCTCCATTTTTAGACCGAGAGGACTGTAGCCATTAATTCTTGCTCATAGACTAACTTGAGGCGCACCCTCGGTCCCGAGACCTTGCTATAGTAAGCAATGGGTCGTTGCTCTCTCATCTGTACATCCCTTATGCCCCCCCCCCGAAGCATTAGTCTCTATGACAAATAATTTGGAGAAATCAGGGAGAGCCAATACCAGTACTAAAGACATGGTTGTTTTTAGTGATTCAAAGGCTTGTTCGGCTTGAGGGTTCCACCTAAAACTATCCTTCCTGAGTTGGTCTGTCAAGGGTATTGCAATCTGTCCATATCCTCGCATAAACTTCTTGTAGTACCATGTCGGCTCCAAAAACCCCTTAACTCCTTGATGTTTCTAGGAACAAGCCATTCCTTCATTACTCTAACATTTCCCGAGTCAGCTGCCACCCCTTCCCCTGAAATTATGTGTCCCAAATATTCCAACTCAGCCCTTCCCCATACACATTTCTTCCCATTCACAAATAATTGATGCTGCCTCAAAATCTCAAAGACCCTCTATAAGAGCTGCCTCTGCTCATTTTCGGAGGAGCTGAATACTAATGTCATAAAAAAACACCAACGCAAATTTTCTTAGATAAGGCTTGAATACCTGATTCATCAGGGCCGAGAACGTTGTTGGGGCGTTGGTCAATCCAAAAGGCATGACCCGAAGCTCATAGTGGCCTTCATGAGTACGGAAATCTGTCTTGTGGATGTCCCTAGGATCTACCCTTATATGATGGTAACCAGAACGAAGATTCGGCTTAGAGAATATGACACCCCATGGAGTTTATCAAGTAATTCATCAATCAAGGGTATGGGGAACTTATCAGGGATGGTCGCCTTCGGTGCCCTATAATCCACTCCAAAACCTCCACCCCCCGTCTTTCTTCTATACTAATAAAACCGAACTAGAAAAAGGACTCCTGCTACGCTATATTATCCTAGCCTCCAGCATTTCCCTTACCAGCCTTTCAATCTCATTTTTCTGATTATGGGGATACTTGTATGGCTGGACACTCACCGAAGTCGTTCCTAACTACAGGATAATCTGATGATCCAATTCCCGCACAGGTGGGAGGCCTGTAGCCTTGGCCAGTATATTTGCATATTCCTCAACCAACCCCATAATTCCCTCTGAAGTTGCTTGCCCCGCCTCTGCTTCCTTTGACAACTCTACTCTGTGACACTCCAAGAGGACACCCTGCTTTCCCTTGGTCAAGGTGCACAGCATAGTCTTGTGAGAAACTTGGGCGCAACAGAGGCAAAGTTCCCTTCTCAAGTTCACTGGTGTTGACCCCAAGGTGAACTTCATTACCAGAGTCTCCCAATTCACCTGCATCATACCCAGTTTCTCTAGCCATTGCATTCCTAGTATGAACTCGGCACTACCCAAGTCCAAGGGCAAGAAATCCTCCACCACTTCAACTTCCGGAAGCAGCACTCGAACTCCCTTGTAGATCCCGTTAGCAGTTATTGAATTCCCCGTTCCCAGCAGAACTCCATAAGAGATTGTAGGGGATATTGGTAGCAAGAGTTTACTTACAATCTCCCTGGATATAAAGTTTATGTGTGGCTCCACAATTGATGAGGACCACCACCCTTTCTTCCTGAACCTGCCTGTGCAGCTTCATGGTGTGGAGGGTATTGATTCCCACCATCGAGTTCAATGAGAGTTCCACTGCCCTTTCGACCTCCTTGGGCTCATCTTCTTTGGCCTCTCGATCCTCACCTGATGCTTCGCCTGACTCCACTTCACCTCCATTTTCCAACAGTAATACCTGAAGAGAGCGTTTTTTGCATACATGGCCTGGTGCAAACCTTTCCTCACATTTGAAGCACAGTCCCTTCTCGCCTATTTGTTGCAGCTCTCCCTTACTCAAGCATCGTGTGATGACTGGTTTTTTAGCAAACTATTCACCGCTCAATTTAACAGAAGTCGCCCTGTTTGGGCTTCGTCCAGTTACTGCAAATCCAGTGGGTATAATTCCGGTAGGGATTAGCCACGTCTGCGGCCCAGGGTTGCTGCCAGTCCTGGCTTGATTTCATCTTCCCCCCAATCCACCCAGAATGTAATCTGATACCACCCTGTTTTTGTCTTCCACCATCTGAGCTGCCTCCATGAGCTCATCTAGTCCCCTTGGTCGCATCATCCTTGCTTCCACTCGAATCTAAGGCTGCAATTTGTTAAGAAATGTGCACTCTAGAACCTCCGGGGGTAGGCGACCTTGAAGTGCTAAAGCTAGCAGCTCGAACTGCTTGATATATTTCTCCATTGAATCAATTTGCTTCACTGCCAAGAATTTCTCGGAAAGTGATCCTTCATGGCGCAACCTGAATCTGGCCAGAAGAGCGTCCTTGAAGCTCTGCCATTATTTGAAATGCTTGTTGTCCACTACATACTGTAACCAAGCTAGCGCCTTTCCTTCCATGGCCATGGCTACTATCTCTAATTTTTCCTCGTCTCCCACTTGATTCATAGCAAAATACCGCTCCACTTTGAATATCCAGCCATCTAGATTAACTCCATCAAAGAGCGAGAACTCCAACTAGCGAGGAGGTCTAGTTTCCATCTTGAGTTCCGGCGGACCTGCTAGTGGTACTGAGATATGCACAACCTCCGTCTCCTTCTGATTTCCGGTGTCTTTGATAGATGAGTTGGACACTCCAAGTTTGAAATATTGATCTTTCTCCCCGCCAACTCGCCCATCCATTTCACTATCGACTTGATCCTCTCCCCCAATTTCATATTCTCACTATGCAACTCTCACCTCTCCCCTACCAACTCCTCCTGCAACTGGGCAAACTTCTCTTCTAACGCATCGATCTTGCTAGGAGCCATGGATTGGTTTGGGTTGGAATCGAAGGGAGTTTTGATACCAATTGGTAAGCATAGAGAAGAATTAATGGGGAAATAGTATGTGTTTTACTTCAGTGACCAACAAGGCTATCTAAGGGCTTGGTACCTCCAATGTCCAAATTCCTCTCCCTCGCTACATAAGTCCCCCTCTATATATATAGTGACCCATTCCCCCTTAAGAACCATAACTAACTATAATTCAGAAAAGTTAAAATAAAAATGGAGAGAATCTAATATTCCCCTTTAACAGACTCCCCCCCCCCCAACATAACCGAATGGTGACAGTAACAGAATGGGTAGACGTGTGGCTCAGTCCCCCACTTCCCCCCATGTGCCTCCATACTGCTTCCCTCCCTTAGCCATTCCCTTCCTCCTAGCATAAATATATTTAATTAGGGGTCTACCAGATAACTTTCATAAGCACTCTAAAACAGTAGCAGAAACATATTGATTAAAGAGATTTCCTAGCTCCTACAACCAAAATATCACTTTATCTGAGACAGCACAAATAACTAAATGAAACTGGAGTGTAAGTTGGGTAATTGCATCTTGCATTCAAAGAAGAAATGGATGCAATATCCAAGTGTTTTTACTTCACTAGGCCTAGGCATGACCGGAGAACTGAATCCCACCATCACCAAGGCATTAAACTAAAGTTGATGGGTATCACCAAGACAGAGATAGCAATTGGGTTATAGCTTATAACTAGTCCTGGACTCCTTGCACTATACATGCAGCTTGGGATTTTACTTCACCTGGCGTGGGCATGAATGGAGAATTGAACCCCATCATCACCAAGGCAATAACTTTACGTTAACTAGTATCATCATGTATTCATTGTCACAAGTACATAAGATTTTTATTTCACTTCTTACAATGCTGAAATGGTGAATAGTCCCTGCCAACAGATAATATAACTCAATACAAAATGCAAATGGCCGTGAAATGCGGTCCTCAATGTAGCAATATTTATAGAGTTGCCTATTCTATAAGGGTGAATATACATGATGTATAGTTGAGAACATGATAAACATAAGGCAACTGAGATCAAAGCTTAAAATTCTAGAAGTCAGAATCTGGCTGTTCAAAGCACGAACTCAAGAAACTTGAAGAATACAATATTCTGGTACAGTACTACTAACCTGTACGAGGTAATAGAAAATACGTAGTCCTTCAGGGTCTTTGCTGCTCTGGACATCTACAAGTGAGCCAATCTTAGACGTTGTAAAGGAGATATGCTCATTGCCCATCACAATCTCAAGTTCCTGCCTCCCAACGCGGTCAGGTTCTGGCCAATTGTTATCATCTTCTTTCATAATCTGAAAAACACCATCAGACTATCCGAATCAAAATAAAAGTTCAACAAGCTAGAGCAACATTCTGTCAATGGGTAAAAATTGGCACACCTCAATTCAGGGAGAGATTACACAGCTAAGGTCACAATGGTAAATTTAAACAAAGATATGAGAGAGGAAAAAAACAAATCTTGGCCTGACATGTTATTGCAGCAAAATGTCCCGCAGACTATTTAAATAATAATAAATAAATAAAAGTAAACCTAAAATCTAAGAGCATAGCTTCGAGCCAAAACCTATTAATGTATAAGAGCTGGAGAAGAGGTTTTACCTAAATTACAGCACAAATCCAAAAAAATATGCATCGCAAAATCAAATAAAAAAGAAACAAAAACAGCAATGTAATCGAACAACCAAAATCCGAGGGATTTGAATTCACAAACATAGAAAGGACGAAACAACAGAAAAGGTAGACAAACAGACCTCACTTTCGGCGATTATACGGCGGCATTCACGGAGGGCGGCGGGGGTAAGGAATACCTCTTTGCGGATAATAGTATCGTTCTTGTAATTAGAGTTGTTGGCGTACCGGAGCTTACCGTCCGGTCTGAACTCGAACTCCAGGAATTCATGACCGAACTTCCCCTTATGTCCGACGTAATACCTCAAGTAGAACTCTCCCAAATCGTCCGCCGCCGCCATGGCTACTGGCTAACCTCTTCCTCGCTTTCGTGTAAGCGAAAAACGAAGTGTGCGCTGGAAATCGCGGTGCTTACGAGAGAACAGGCGGAGCCCTCTCTGCTAGACTGCCAGCGGTGATTTTCAATATTTACCCTCCACTCCGAGAAATATTGTTTCGGGAACTTTAATGAAGGCCGCATTTGGTTGACAATCTACTAAAATAATTAAAAAACGAAATGATATATTGATAAATTTATCTTGATATTTTACCTCAAATTGTGTGGACATCTCATATTTTAAATAAATTTATATAGGTATATTTATATATTTTATAAATTATATAAAATATATGAAAACTATTAAAAATCACTTTTTTAAAAAATTAAACTTTTTAGTTTTTTTAAATCATTTTTTATGGAAAATTGGCTTTTCCATAAAAACATTTTCAAAATTTAAAATTTAGATTTTTTTTCATTTGAAATAAAATATAGAATTTTTTTTAAAATATATTTTTTTTAATTTTCAATTTTTTGTAATTATATATAAAAATTTACCTTCAATTAAGTAAACTTGGCATAATTTCACTTATTAATGAAACCTAAGTAATAATAATTTAAAATGTGGATCTAATTGATATTATTTTAAAATACAAAATATTTGCAAAATATCAAATCAAATGTCAATGTATCTAAATGGAATTGATCATAATTTTTAAAAATGAATTTCACTCATATTTTATTTATTACAAAACTATAAACCTAATATGCACCCGACTTTTTTAAAAAAAAAATCATCATGTGACTCTAAACTTACACAATTACACACTAGATAACCATCTGTTTAAAAACTCAAGATTATATTGTATCATCCCTAAAATATATGGGCAGTTGTCTAATGTGCAAATGTGTAATTTTAGTGTTATATGATTCCTTACAAAAAGCATATGGTGATATTATATATCCCAAATCTAAAGACAGAATTATTTGGCGCATTTTTCTAAAAAATATTTGTAGATTTAAAAGTCTTCAAAAATAATTAGTTATATTAGCTAAGATGAAGTAATTGTTAGTAAAATATGGTCAAGATATGAATTTTAATAAGGAGCCCACACACAAAACATGTATGTTTATGTAAAAAAAAATTACAATAGATATAAAAATAAAATCAATTAAGGTGTGGATCATCAATTAGATGAACTCTTACAATCAACCTTCAGGGGGGACTATGAGTGTCGAAGGTACACTGGTTTGGCATTGCCCTAACGACAACTTTAACAATTACAATACAATGTAGATGTGAGAAATATATAAAATGCAAGAAAATAAACATAAAAATAGCTAGAGTAATTTGAACATTATGATTATTAAAGTAGCATAGTGGATGGTAATATCATTAGGGGTGCCAGAAGTGTGAAGGTATGAAGTAGGGATCCAAGAGATACAACTTTAGTGTAATTATAGAAAGGGTAAGAAGATCCATCAAGTTGCCCTATTCATAGAGAGAGATCTACATGTAAGAGTGTTTATGTATTAGATATCTGGTATTTTTAAATATTCAATAAAAAGTTTAAGATATTTCGCAAAAATAAAAATAAAAATAGATATCTAACATTTTGAATATATAAAACTTTGAGTCAGATCACAGAGAATATAAACTTCTAATCATATCACAAATAATAAATATTGGATATATTTTGCAACACCTTCATTTTACACTTCTGGAAATTTTCATTTTAAAAATATAAAATATGGAAGCTACAATAAGAATGAAGATAAAACCAACGCATTTAACACAAGGAGAGACATATGTGTTCACCTAACTTATGCCAAATGTAAGGCTAAACCTATCCAATTAAAACTTAAACCTCATATGAACCAAGGTAGTGAAATCTCAAGAGAAATTATCAAAATTTAGATGGAAGGTTATGATTTCACATAAACAAATCATTGCTCACAAAATTAGTGAAAAACTTATGATATAAACCTGCATTTTCAAAGTTGAGAAAAAAAAGACAATAAATTCCAAATACGTCTCCAACAAAACTACAAACCAAATAAATACAAATCAATTTAATCGTTTATAAACCAAAATAAATACATTTGAGATATATTAAAATGAGAAAAGAACAACGGGAAATACCAATAGTGGGGGCCAACTTTATTCACTAGATCGAATCATCAGATAGCCTATTCTAAAAAAAATCTAAGGCAAACCTTCATCCCAACGATAAGACATTAAATATTGAAAATGCACAAATAGTTTACTCCCCATCATTAGTCATTCATCATAGGACCCAAAAAATCAAGGCAATATTAATACGAGTCTAGTGCTAAGTAAATAACACCAACTTAACTCGTAGGGGCACATGAAGCACAAGGATCAAATTTATATATATTCAAGGTATATTAACTTTTAAAAAAATGTTTGAAGCTGTAATACCCCAAAAATTTCGAAAACCTATATTTTAATAAATAACTTTATTTGAAATAAAATTTGCTTGTAAAATTATTTATTTTAATTATTTTATGGATTTTAGAGTATATAAATTTGGATAAGATTATTTAATAAATTAAAAATAAATATTTTGCTATTTATCATATTATTTTATTTAAATAATTTTCCAAAACTAATATTTTACCAACTTTATCCTTTTTAAACTTATATATTAGATTATAATAAATTAAATTATTAAATTAAATAATTTATCAAGAATATTACATTTTATGATTTTATAAATTAATTTAATTTATTTCCCCTATTTTCCCAATTTTCCTTTTTCTTTTCCTTCTCCTTTTCTCCTTTTCTTCTTTCTTCTCTTTTCCTTTTTCTCCTCCTTGGGCCGCCCGACCAGCCCTTCTCCTCTCCTGCGCACTGGGCCACTGGCCCATCTCCCCTCTCTCGCGCGGGCTTCCTCCCTCCTCTCCCTCGCGCGCGCCGCCCAGCACACCAGCCCAACGCTTCCTTATTTTTTTTCCCTGGACCGGCCGGCTCCCTCCTTTTTTTGCGCCGGTCTAGCCGCTCGCCCAGCCCTCTTCTCCTCTCTTCCTCTACCTCTGCCCGACACGCTCCCGTCGCCATGCCAGCCTGCAACTGCGGTCGCCTGCCACCACCACCTACCTCCCTGCCCTCTCTCTTCCTCTCTCCCCCGTCGTTTTCTTTCCTCATTCGAACCCAACTAGCCCTGCATCCCCAGCCTGCACGCCCTGTTTCTTTCCTTCTTCTTCCCCTCCTTTCTCCCTGCCAACCGACAGCCCTGCCACCACTGCAGCACCGATCGGCCAGCCTTGCCCCCTCTCTTCTCCCTCTTCTTTTTCTCCATCTCCCCAGCCTTTCATTCCCCTCATTTTCGAACCATCATCCCCATCCCGAGCTCCCTCCTCTCTCCTTCCTTCTCCCTCCATTTTTTTCCCGTTTCTCTTCTCACCGCCGCCCGCCGCCGCTTGAACCATCAAGCCTAGCCCTGCGCCGCCTTCTGCCACCGTCTACTACCACCCTGCACCACCACGCAGCCCCTTCGAGCCCTACACTTCCTCCCTTCTCCTCCTCTTCCTTTTTCTTCCCAGTTTTCCCCTTACCGTCAAGCCACCTGCAACTGCCTCTACCGCCGCCATCCGGCCACCTCTGCCGCCACCCAACCCACCGTTCGACACCTTGCAACCCCCTCTACAACCGCCATCCATTAGTCAGCCGAAAACAACCCTTGAACCCCTCCATTTTTCCCTCTCCTTTTCCTTCCTTCACAGCCTTTTCCCTCGACCCTTCTCGGCAGCCGATTTTGCCACCTTGCCGCCGCCGCCCTATGCCGCCGTGAAACCACCCTTTGCCTCCACCTACACCCCCTCTTCACTTCTGCACCATTCACTTGCCTTAGAACCTCCCCTAACCACCTTCTTTTCTAGCCTAAAGACCCTAACCCGAAAATGGTTTATTTTTCTCCCTTCACCCCCTTCGAACCCTTTTCTCCCCATAATTTTGCATGAGACTCACGCTGTTCATGCAGCGTGAGCTCCCCTTCATTTTAAAAATTGTTTGGATAATTTTTAAGGTATAATGGTATTTTATGTTAAGTGTTTTATTAATTAAAATTATAAAGTTTTATACTTGGATTCTTATTTCTAACATAAATATGATGGATATTATTTTTAGGTGTTGAGTTGCTAATTATGCTAGGTAAGATTGATATTTTGTGGGATTAAGGTAACCGTTAATCCTCCCTTAAATATATGAAAAACGCATGCTAGCACATTTAGGGTTTAGTATGATTTTATGCATGTTTTGTATGCTTAACATGATATGTTTATGGTTTCTTATATTGTTTGTTAAAAAGAAAAAGTATGATAACTTTTGTGCCATATGTAGGTATGTTAAATAAAGAAGGAGTTTGAATATGGATAGAAATGTTAAATACTTGTTTATGATGTATCATGTTGTTAATGCATAAATGATGCTATTGTTTAAGGGTATTTTAGTAATTATGCTTATGAGGTATATAAATCAATGTGTATAGTTGCTAATGAGTATTATGTTGAAAAATGACAAGTTGGTGGACTTAGATGATAAAAATGAAGTATTAATATCATTATTTTATGTAGTGTTAGAAAATTCATAAAAATGGTGAATAAAGGGGTTGAGTGGAAATTTTATAAGTGGAAAAGGGTGTTTCGGTAATTTTTGAGATAAAAGAATAATATGGTAATTTTATAATTAAATGGCCAAATGATAATTTACAAGTAAAGGATAAAATTGTAAGTTGTGAGAAAGAAGGGTAAAATGGTAATTTTGGAAGTAGGGGTAAAATAGTAATTTTGGATGAATGAGGGCATTATGGTAATTTTGTAAGTAAAAGGGTTAATATGGTAATTTTGGAGGTAAAGGGGCAAAATCGTAATTTCATAAGTAAAGGGTAATATGGTAAATTTTATAAGTGAATGGCGAAGTGGAAATTTATAAGTAAAGGGGTAATATGGTAAATTGGAAAAGAAGGGAAAAATGGTAATTATGTAAGGAAAGATAAAGATGGTAATCTTGGATGTAAAAGGGTAAAATAGTAATTTGTAAAGTAAAAGATGTATGGTGGTAATTTTCATAAATAAAAGGATATTATGGTAAAATTGGATGTAAGGGGTAAAATGGTAATTTTGTAAATGAAAGGATATTATGGTAAAC
The DNA here is from genome assembly GCA_039764185.1 of Tamarix austromongolica. NCBI lineage: Eukaryota > Viridiplantae > Streptophyta > Magnoliopsida > Caryophyllales > Tamaricaceae > Tamarix > Tamarix austromongolica. The sequence goes on along the minus strand of CM077809.1, from coordinate 81,279,988 downwards.
TTGGGAGTAAGGGGTAACTTGGTAATCATGATAACGACAAAAGATAATTTAGCAATTAAGTTATGATTGTAGAAGGGCAATTGGATAAGTATGATACTATAGAAGGGTAATTTGGTAAATTAACCAATAAAAGGGCATTATGGTAATTTTAATAATGGAGAAGGGTAATATAGTAATTTTGATTATGAAAAAGGGTAAATTAATATTGGTAATTATGAAGAAGAGTAATTTGGGATTTGTGATAATTAAAAAGGGTAAATGGCAATTAAAATAATTGAGAGGGGTAAAATGGTAATTATGATAAAGGAGAAGGGCAATTTGGTAATTTGTTCAACTAAAAGGGCAATTTGGTAATTTAGCCGATAAAAGGGTAAAGTGATAATTGTTTAACCAACTAAAGGGGCAAAATAGTAATCATGATAATGAAGGAGGGTAATTTAGTAATTTATCCAACTCAAGGGCAATTTAGTAATTATAACAAAGGAGAAGGGCGATTTGGTAATATAACCAACCAAAAGGGGAATATGATAAGTATAGTAATTATGAGGGGTGAATGATGATCTAAAAAGTGTATGAGATAATTTGGTAATCTAAATCGGACAAAGGGTAATTTGGTAATTATGCAACCTTAAGGGTAATGTGGTAATTTATCAAGTAAGGAACGGATACTTAACAATTATATAAGAAAAGGGCAAATGAGTAATTTGTACCTAATAGGTCCTTGAGATTGTGGAACATTAATATGATTAAATAATGTTGATTAGCCAAGTAAGAGTATCTAATGATTAGTATGGCCTTGATGGTTTCTCTGTGACATCCTGGATAATCCTCTGAATAAGAAACGATTAATGATATCGAAACGATTGAAAGTGAATGAGTATCGGATTATCGTGCTTTATGTGATCACCTTAATTAAGACACTATTACTTAAAGTGAAAGACCTCGAGACCGGGAATGGTGACTCCTTAAGGGTCGCTACCCTAAGGACGTGGTTTAGTCCACGATTATTCTGGTATTTGCTGGTGTGCCTTTGTGCCCCAGCCAGGCCCTATATCTTACTCTTCCTAGCTCTACGGACCTAGTTAGGGGGTATGCATACTTATGGATTAGGTGTCCTTGTCGGTAGGGTACTGAGTCAGCTTTATGCACCAGTACGACCAGGGTACCTTTGCGTCCTTGGGTTCATGGTTGAAGGGTACTGAGTAGCTGATATGCACCGGTACGACCGGTGTACCTTTGTGTCCTGGGTTATCGATCTCCCAATCGAGGCAAATAAATATGATTGATGTGCTGATTAAAGAAAGGAAAGATACTATTATTGAAAGTGGAATATTAATGAGCCGGGCCCAGATGATTATGATATTGAGTATCGGTCCACCGGTTATAATAGTGGTACAGGAGCGTGTTGCCCTGGTATGTGATATTGAGTACCGGTCCACCGGATATAATAGTGGTCCAGGAGCGTGTTGCCCTGGTATGTGATTATGAGTACCGGTCCACCGGTTATAATAGTGGTCAGGAGCGTTGTGCCCTAGATGATGATTACATATATATTTCGGTCCACCGGCAATAATAGTGGGGGTCCCGAGCTCAATAAAATCAGTTATGTATGTGCTACTCAAGTGGGTTACGGGAAGGAGAGTAAGGAATTTTCCGGTATCGTTGGCTTTTTCTCTTTCTCATCTAAATTCTCGGTTTTAAATGTTAACGTTGTTAAAGTAGCCACCATTGGTGGATTTTATTCCTGAAAACGATTTGATGCGCTACTCTGATTTAAATATGTTGAAGTTCTTGCAATTTACTCTGATTTATGCATGTTGAATGTCTTTCGAATTGTATTTCATTTTCTTAGCCTTAGCACTTGGTACTGGAACGGTATGAGTGAACCGGTCCGGTACTAAGTGTGGCGGTAATACTCCCAAAGTTCACATTTTATTTATCTGCTTCCGCCAATTATCTTTTAATAAAATGAAATTTTTCAGTAGTGAATTTTGGGGGTGTTACAGAAGCATACATGGGTTATGTTCATGTTTCACACTTAAGGGAGCCATACAATATCAATACCCCACTTAACCAATTAGGCTACATTAGCACATGACATATGAAGCATGTGGTCATAAATGATGGTAAACATGAAAATTATCATGTGGTTTATAGTATATGCATAAAATCATGCAACACATATACCAACTCATACATTATCATACTTAAGCACACTTGCCATGCTCTTGACAATGCATGCATGTCAAATTTCACATGACATAATGTCCAATCATACATGCTACTATTACAATGGAGATGCTTATGACTACATGGAACTTATCATGATATTCATTCAATGTCATGCACAGGATTAGATATGTCATGTATATGGGATCATGGTTAAAATACACATAATGTGAGACTTAGGAATCATGATTCAAATCAACTAGATGCACATAATAAGAGTACATAAATTATGCAAATCTACCTAAGTCATCTTTAAGTTTCATTCCCTTTAATTATCCACCATGTTATGATCACAACATTATATAACTGATTGTTTTTTAGTAATGAGATGGATTATATCCTATCGTTTCTCAATACCCATGAAAGCCAAACCAATAACCATAGGACATAAGTATGGCCAAATCCAAGAAACCGGCAATGGATATAAAGCCTGACCAAAACCAAATAACCCACTAATAGATATAAAGTCCAACTAAAGCCAAATAAACCATCCAGGTGACCAAACCCTTTAATATCAACACCCCCTAATAAATCATCAGTATCTAGAGTATGAAAGGCATCGAAATTAACCAAGATCCTACCTTAAGGCAAATAAACGCGCAAAAGTAGAATAACCCCCGGTAGTTAATTAAGGATTGAATAATCTAAACTCATGTAGTGCTCCATAATATTTTTCTTTTAGTAATTCATGTCTTATTATACCAACTCATATGCCACATCAAACCCACATATCATACTAAGCCAATTATCCATCCATTTAATCCATAAGTAGGCCTAGTTCAAAGCTTAGAACCATGGCAAAGCCAAACCAGACCAAACTTCAATTACCTAAGCACACACCATGTCCATCACTCAAAACCCATTATTCAAACATATATAATAATTTATTGTGCTAAGAGATGCATTAAATTATCAACATTCATGTATAGCATTTCATAATGCAGCATGCAACTAAAAAACCCTAAGGGGTGCTCCATCTCTTGGTAAATAATTTATGCCACACATTAACATGCTTCTCAATTAGTTAATCAAGATACGTATTACGATCTTATCATGTCATTTGCATGCCTATGCTTTAAGATGAGGCAAGCTTAACATTACCCTTTACATAATCACATTTGAAGTGAAAACATAATTTTACCACACACATGCATACATTAGCCATGTTCATTCCCTCTAAATGGTCATAATGGCCAATCATACACATTATTAACATGATTGGCTAACGTTATGCGCAACACCTATATAATACAAGAATCATGCTCAATATTCATAACTTCATGCTTTCATTCAGAACATTTAGCTCATGAGCAACATAATGTACAATACAAGGCACAATACATACTCAACATACAAATTCTATTTAAACATATCATTCTTTACTCCAAGACCCATAAACCCTTGATGTGTTTTCATGAAACAACCATAAGTGGAGGTGGTAGAGACTTAGCTCGTATGTAGGTAAATCAAAAGAATGAAGAAACAAAACCCTAGCTATAAGACTCGCCTAAATGATTTCCTAGATCGTGTTTGAAAAGTGGGAGACTAAGTTAGCAAGATCTTTTAATGATCACGTATTTACATAATATTGATCAAACAATGAGAAACACATGGCAATTTTTTTTTTTGAAATCAAATCCAAAATTCAAGACTTGAGGGTGCACCCCTAAAACACTTCACAGAAATAATTCATCTACTGACTCAAGTTTCTAAGAATTATTTGAAACATTTTAAATTTATTTAATAACACAAATTAACCATAAGTCAAAGAGAATAGCCTTAGAAGGTTAGGTTTAACAACTAAAACCTAGACTAGCCTATTTCAGAGAATTGATCAAACTTACATAATAAGAATACAATTAAACATATATAAAAGTAATCCACTAAATCAATTGCAGAAAATGTTATCCAAAGCTTTTTCAATTTTATCAATTAAAATCCAGAAATTATGGTTTCTAGGACTGGACTATAAATCGACCAATTCAAACCAATTACTTCAAATTGATAATTTAAAACTACAATCAAACTAATTATGAACATATCCAAACTCTTAAATTCAATAATTACAATCGTCTGAATAACCACTTTAGAGAACTTAAATGCAAATCTAATCAAATCTTGCTAAATTAATTTAATTTATGGGTCAGAAATAAGATCAAACATGTTCTATAAAGTCAATTGATAAAAACAACCTCATGATCCAAGCCAATTTTGACGATGAGTGCTCCCCAATTAGGCTTTGAGCTATAAAAATCCTAATTCAATCAATTTCATAAATTTCTCAAATTGAAGTTACCAATCTAAATTAAATATATTTTAAGACGTATTATATAGTTAATTTATAGAAAATAGCTTAGTTAGAAAAATCTAAATTATATGGTTATAACAAGGTGAAAATCCAAATTCTAGAAATCAGGCATATACACGACAGTTAACCCATCCAAATTCATCATACAACTCATATAAACACAATATGATATTTAATTTAGCTTATCATAAACTAATTTACAGAAATCAAATCAAATATAGGGTAGTGTTTAGGGAAAAATTATACCAACAAAAATCTACTATCACAAGGCTAGTGGAGCTTGTCCATGGTAAGAAGAAGGATGACTAGTGCTCACTACTGGAGTGTAGAGTTGGCGTCATCAATGGTAGCTGTGGTGGTCGACGTCAATCTAGAACATTAGCTAGCTTGTTGACCTATTACTACACTATCGTTGTTGTTGTATCTTCACTACCTATTGTTATAGCGTGTTAGTGACTCATGGTGGTCATGACCTATTGGTAGTGACAAAGCTGGGGGAATAGAGTGGTGGAGGTTGTGGAGCTAGGAAATAAGTCAAGCCTTTACTCTTTGTTCCAGCACCTGACTTATGTTTTGTTTTGAGTCAGGAAACAAGCAGGGAGAAAGAATATAAAAAGACAATTTTTTTAGCACAAACCTATTTTTGCTCAAAATATCTTGATTCCAAAGGGTAAGTTTTTATCTAAAATTCATTAAACAAAATATTCTGTAAGGGTTCGAAGGGAATAAAATTATTTTAAAGCCTATCTAACAAATTCCAAAAAAGCTTTCAAATAAAAATATTAACGATAAAAAGAATTCATATTATTTCTAGAAATAAATAATACGACCTTAAAATAATATCTACGAATGCCCAAAATAATATCTAAATTAAATTTTAAGCATCTAAAATTTTTTTTGAATAAATTTTTTAATAAGATTATCATAATTACTTAAAATGAAAATATGAGATAAATAGACTTTGATCTTTTTATGTTAAATTCTAATGTCATACAGATGTTAAATTCATAAGAAGGATCCACAACATTATTAAATTTTATTTTGTAAACTTCAACAAAATATTTAGAAGTAAATCACGAGTCATTTTTGATAGAAAATTAGAGTAAGTTGTGTATAACTCAAAATAAAGATTTATAAGATTTAAGAAACTATGTAAAAATATAAATATCACGATAGAAATGTATAGAAACATAAAATATAAATTTTATAAGGTTTACTACTTCAATAAAAAATCATAGAGCTGTTGTAGGATTTTTACCAGAGAATGAAAATTTGAATGAAAATCGTTATTAAATCTGGAAACAAAAATATAGTTTTAAATGAGAATTGGAATCATATGAATTTAATAAAAATAATGGTTACAAATGAATTATCCAGAATTATCCGAAATAAGAAACTATTAATCCAAATATCAGTATAAAGATTAAATCTTTGATAAAACTATAAAGTGGATCTCAAATAAAATAATTGAACATTTGCATCAAATTCCATTAATAAAGCCAAGAGATTAGATTTCAAAAAATACAAGGTATTACATTTTTTTCCTGATCAATGGATAATAAATCAATCCAATTTAAGTTTATCTCATCCAATTAACACCTTGAATTGATAACACCACTTGATAATTAATTTTATGAGTCTTAAGGTACATTACATCTAGGGCTGTTGACAAATCAAGCCGGCTCGCGAGCCGGCTCGACTCGGCTCGTTAACGGCTCGACTCGGCTCGCTTGATTAGATAAACAAATCAAATCCAAGCCTCGATCTCCGGCTCGTTTACTTAACAAGCCAAACTCAAGCCTAGGTTGACTCGGCTCGTTAGCTCGCAAACCGGCTTGATTCGAACCCGACTCGAATTCGGCTCGTTTGCTCGTTTATCAAATAAATTTTGAAAATATATACAAATATAAAATAAAGTTAAAAAGAACTAATTAATTTTTTTACAAATAATTATCATAATTTAAGTCTTTTTTTAATAAGAACAATTCTTATAAATTTTTTATTTAATAAAAATAATTTTTATAATTTAGGGCACAACGGGATTTTTTGTTTTGAATTCCCGTCCCCACTCGGCCCACTCCCCAAGTCCCCATCGGATCTGATTCAGCAGCACAGGGCACAGCGGGCACGAGTCGTCAGTCGTCACTGTGCTTCTTCTGTGAACGGCCCTCCTACTCACCAGACTCACCAAACCAAACTCCTCAGTCCTCCCCGTCGTCCCCGAGTCCCGACCCCCAATCGAGGCCGCCAGTCCCACTCCCCCCGACTCTCGACTCTCGTCTCGAGTCCCTGTCTCCCCGACTCCCCACCGAGGACATCGACCCCTGACTCTCGAGTCCCTGTCTCCCCGACTCCCCGCCGAGGACCATCACCTCCCCCTTCTCCCTTGCCCTCTACTCCAGCGATCGGCCTCCTCCTCCCTGCTCCTCCTTCGTCGGGCGACAGCCACCACGAGCGACGCACATCAACAGCGGGTGGCAGCAGCGGGCGACAGCAGTAGCTGACAGCGGCGTGCCGCGCTGGTTGCGCCACCGTCCGGCTCCGGCGAGCAGCTCTAACCACCGGCGAGCCACCCCCAGCCTCCAACGAAGCTTCCCCGGCCTTCCCTTGCCTCGAATCGTTGATTTTAGTGTGGTATAATTTTCTGAAAAACCCTAATATTAATTTGTGTAATTGAGTACGTTTTAGCTTTTGATAAGCTAAATTAATGGTTTGGTTATGTATATATGTGCTGCGGGAATGATTTGGATAGTTAATTGTATGGTTATGCTGGAATTTTGGAAAAATTAGATTTTTGGTCGGGTTATGCCCGAATTTTTTGGATTCGTCCGATTTAGCTATTTTAGGTAAATTAATTATACAGTATGTTTTAAAATGTATCCAATTTCATATTAGAATTGTCAATTTGAGAAATTTACACAGGTTTTATCGAAATTTGATTCCTAGGTCAAAATTCGGATGTAATGAAATTGGGTCATATAAATGAGTCGTTCCGCTCAATTGATTTTATAATATCATTTGAAATGTATTTAATTTCATATTGGAAGTGTTGATTTGGGAAAATTGTGTGTAATTGATCGGAATTGGATTTTTAGGTCAAAACTCTTACGAGATTAAATTGGATTGTGTAATCGGGTTGTTTTATTCAATTAACTATATAATTTACATTATAATACATTTAATTACATTTTCGAATCGTTAATTCATATATTCTAGCAAGAATTGATCGGATTTGCGTTCCGGGCTCAAAAACCCTAATTGTGCTCAATTGTGTATTTCTTTTATTGGTTTTGAGCAATTGATTATTTGATATGTTATAAAATGTGTTCAATTGCATTTCTAAACATTCAATTTGATAAGTTATAAAATGTGTTTAATTGCATTTCTAAATATTTTTTGATCAAATTTAAGGTATAATATAATCAAAACTTATGGGATTGAAGTCTTTCTCAAATAACTATTACTAATCTAGTTCTCTTATTTATTCATAAAATTATCCTTGCAGATATGAAGGTTAGTGGATTTTGGTGCCATATTTTGATATTCGGTGTAGAAGTGCTTATGATGGATTGGATGAGATGAAGGTTGCAAATTTGCTATAATTCTGGATATTGGAATTTAGAATTAAGGATTGAAGAATATTTTATTTTGTAAAAGCATGCAGGGTTGAAGGCACAATCTTTGAATATTTTGTATGAATGATTTGATACTGTACGGTCTATGGTCTTATTTTAGTATTTATAATCAAGCCAAATAGGTCTTTAGTTGATATTTAATTTTTGTTGAAAGTTACAGGTTTAATCGGCTAAATTTTCTAATAAACGAGCCGAACAAATCGAGCCGACCAAATCGAGCTCAAATCGAGCCGACCAAACCGAGCCGGTTTGGCTTGTTTAATATTAAACGAACCGAGCCAAACCGAGCCACAAATTGAGCCACGAGCCGAGCCTAACGAACCGAGCAGATTTGGTTTGTTTTCAATTAACAAACCGAGTCGAATAGCTCGCGAGGTTTTTTCGAGCCGAACTCAAGCCTCAAATACTTGACTCGATTCGAGCTCGAGCCGAACTCGAGCCTTCCAAAAAATTAAACAAGCCGAATCGAGCCAGGGAAGGTTCGGCTTGATTCGGTTCGTCAACAGCCCTAATTACATCAAATTAATAATTACATATCTCTCATAATAGTTAAATCTTTAATAAAATATGAAGTTAAATAATGTAAACTTTTCCAATAATAAACAAAATAAAATAAGAAAAAAAAAATACAATTGATGAAGACATATAATCTTTGTAAATTATGTATCTTAATCAACTTTAATTTTCATTCTTCACCTTATGTAAAGTTTCCATATTAGATTTAAAAGTTCATTATTGATGAAAGTTGAAACTATATTAATTTTCTCTAATTATAGGATAAAATAAAACTAAATAGTAAATTCATAGGTATACACATCATTGTATGTAATAAACCATTTTTGAAATGAAATGATTTTTAAAATACATGTGCTATAATCTACTAGATTAGATATTATTCATATTTGTCAAATTGGATATCTGATTTGTATATTTTTTTATAAACTAAATTAGTTATTTGATCAAGGAAAAAATATTAGATCAATTATATAATTTTTTAAATTAAATAAGTTCATCATATATTAGATTACATAAATAAACCCACGTCACTAGGTTGAAGCTTCATTGGAATGCAGCCATAGATTTATTATTGCTTTCATCATGCGCTTGGTAGTGGTCATCTGAGACATATCGATTTATTAAGGTAATTAATGAAATTCTTTAGTATTTTTCTATCTTAAGGTCATGATAGTGATGAGGTGAGGTGGTAAAAGCTAAATATGGCTATGGCAAAATGAGATAATACGGGAGATTGAGTTCCTTGTCCATTTGAGAAAGTAAATTGTATAGTTGTCAAGCTTAAGTCTTACCTCAATAATTATTCATTTTCTCTTTTAGTGAGAGTAACCATTAGTACACATAAACTTTATCTTACTCAGTATGGTGTGAAGCAGAGGATGTTCAAACTCCATATGATAGGATCAATCATGAGTTGACTGTAACTCCCCAAATTTCTTAATCTTTATTTTTGGGCGTTTAGCCATTTTATTCAAAATTAACCCTTAAACCTTAGCAAAATTATTTTATAATTAACCTTTGAACCGTAATCCATATAATTTCTTGAATATTTCTCCTAATTATTTTACCTCATTATTTTTCGTTAAACCTGTCCTAAACCTAATTATTCCGATATATTTTTCTACTCCAATACCCCAACCTATCTAAACTAAACTTAAAACTAACATAAAATACTCCTACTCTACACTACTATTATACCCATATTTACCCTTGCATGCCCTTATTTTTCCTCCCCCAGACACTATCCCTAGATCCTTCCACTTCTTAGCTACCCAAACCCCTCACCTTACCTGTCTGTCAAACATTTACCATCACCATACCCCTCTTTGCTGAGTCGTGCCCCATCACCATCACCTCCTTCACCAAAAAACCCATCTATATGTATATATATACCTACACACGTACATAATCCCTTCTTCCCCAATTCCTTTCTTGTCCCCGACCTCCCATCTCCACAACCAAACACAAATCTCGTAGCCTTCTTCTGGTCCCCTTCTTTGCCCCATCTGGTTCCCCTATCACTCAACTAGCCACAAATGAACAACCCTGTGCCTTTCCTCACCACATCAATTGCACATACCAAACTCCCTCTCCCTCAACCATATCTGGTTTCACTACTAGCAAAAACCATCCTCCACCGTCACCTGCGCCACCTTTATCCTTCTTTATTTTACCCTTGCTCGTGCTTCCTTCTATGATTGTAACACCCCCAAAATTTACTACCAAAAAAATTTTATTTTATTTAAAATTTAGTGGAAGCAAAATAAAAAACCGTGAATTTCAAGGATATTACCGCCACACTTAGTACTAGAACGATTTTTTCCTACCAGTCTAGTACCAAATGTTAAGGCTAAAAGCATAAAATATAATTTGCTTGAATTCAAACTTTATTTAAATCATAGTAGTGCAAATAGTTTCATTACAATAATAGAATCCACCAATAGTGGTTACAAGAATAAAGATTACATTTAAATTAGGAATTAAAAGGTGAAAGGGTGAAACCTTAAAAGTTCACAGATAATCCTTACACTCTTTTCCGTTGCCCTTTTGAATAGCACCTGTAATGGACCTGTAAGGGACACTGCCCATTGAATAGGCAGGGGCCCACGAAGAGAACCCTTCAGTACTATAGTATTGAGTAACCCTTTAAACTAGACTGAAAGGCAGACCCGCATGCAACACATCATGCATAAACAGTATACACATACAATAAGAAATGCATAACACAACATCCACGTACTTAGCAAGTCTATCACATACCCAAGAGGGACAAGCACTGAAGCCAAACTTATGTTATATCAATAGATCATAACTTGAAGTCAATACTTTTGGGCCTTAAGCCATTAATTAATCATAATTCAATCATCATCTCTTGAATTATATCCATGTGAGTGCGGGAACTCTACTATTATAGATGGTGGACCGAAAACATACAGGGCAACACGCACCTAACCTCTATTATTCGTTGGTGGATCAGTCTCCAGGGCTCCCTGCACCTAGCCACTATTATTCGTCGGTGGACCGGTCTAGCCCCAACTCACATAGTGTTCCATTGTAAGTGATTAGTGTCTTCCCATACTTTATTAACATCCAACGTTTGGTTTATTGAGCACCAAAGTTTTTCTTTAAGGGGGTAGTGATGTAATCCCCCAAAAATTTCGAAAACCTATATTTTAATAAATTACTTTTATTTGGAATAGAATTGCTTTTAGATTATTTATTTAATTATTTTATGGATTTTAGAGTATGTAAATTCGGATAAAAGTATTTAACAAATTAAAAATAAATATTTTTTCTATTTATCATATTATTTTATTTGAATAATTTTCCAAACTAATATTTTACCAACTTTATCCTTTTTAAACTAATATATTAGATTATCATAAATTAAATTATTAAATTAAATAAATTATCAAGAATATTACATTTTATGATTTATAAAATTAATTTAATTTATTTCCCCTATTTTTCCATTTTTCCTTTTTCTTTTCCTCCTCCTTTTCTCCTTTTCTTCTTTCTTCTCTTTTCCTTTTTCTCCCCCTTGGGCCGCCCGCCCGGCCTGCTCTCCCCTCTCCCCCGCGCGTTGGGCCTTTGGCCCGTCTCTCCCGCCTCACCCCTTCTCTCCCTCGCACGCCCGTCTCTCCAGCCCAGCTGCCCCCCTTTATTTTCTTTTCCTGGACCGGCCGGCTCTCCCTTCTTTCCTGCGCCGGTCCGACTGCCCCGTCCCTTTCTTCTTCCCTTCTTCTTCTCCCACGCCCGACCTGCTCCCGTCACCATGCCAGCCTGCAACTGCGGCCGCCTGCCACCACCACCTGCTCCATCTCCCTCTCTCTCTCTCCCCCGTCGTTTTTCTTTCCCATTTCGAGCCAAACCGGCCCTGGACCACATCTCACGCGTGACCCTCTCCCTTTCCTTCTTCTTCCCTCTTTCTCCCCTGCCACCCGACCACCACCTGCCACCTACAGCACCGATCGCCGGCCATCCCTGCCCCTCTCTTCTCCCTCTTCTTTTTCTCCATCTCCCCAGCCTTTCATTCCCCTCATTTTCGAACCATCATCCCCTTCCCGAGCTCCCTCCTCTCTCTTTTCTCTTCCTCCCATTCGCCCCCCGTTCTTCTTTTTCCGCCGCCCTCCGCCGCTCGAACCACCAAGCCCAGCCCCTGCGCCGCCTTCTGCCACCGCCTACTACCACCCTGCACCACCACACAGCCCCTTCGAGCCCCGCACTTCCTCCCTTCTCCTCCTCTTCCTTTTTCTTCCCAGATTTTTCCCCTTACCGCTGAGCCACCTGCAACCGCCTCTACCGCCGCCGTCCGGCCACCTCTGCCGCCACCCAACCCACCGTTCGACACCCTGCAACCCCCTCTACAACCGCCATCCATTAGTTGGCCGAAACCAACCCTTGCACCCCTCCATTTTTCCCTCCACTTTTCCTTCGTTCTCAACCCTTCCACCTCGACCCACTTCGGCAGCCACCTTCGCCGCCTTGCCGCCGCCGTCTCCGCCGCCCTATGCCGCCTTGAAACCGCCTTTGCCTCCACCTACACCCCCTCTACACTCCTGCACCATTCCCCTGCCTTAGAACCTCCCCTAACTACCCTCTTTTCTAGCCTAAAGACCCTAACCCGAAAATGATGAATCTTGCTTCCTTCACCCCTCTTCCAGCCTTTGCCCCTCTCTTTTCTGCATGAAACTCACGCTGCTCATGCAGCGTGAGCTCTTCCATTTATTTTGAAAATTTCTTGGGTAAATTTTAAGGTAAAATGGTATTTTATGTTAAGTGTTTTATTAATTAAAATTTATAAAGTTTTATGCTTTGGTTCTTATTTCTAACATAAGTATGATGGATATTATTTTTAGGTGTTGAGTTGCTAATTATGCTTGGTAAGATTGATATTTTACGGGATTAAGGTAACCGTTAATCCTCCCTTAAATATATGGAAAAACGCATGCTAGCACATTTAGGGTTTAGTATGATTTTATGCATGTTTTGTATGCTTAGCATGATATGTTTATGGTTTCTTATATTGTTTGTTAAAAAGAAAAAGCATGATAACTTTTGTGCCATATGTAGGTGTGTTAAATAAAGAATGAGTTGGAATATGGATAGAAATGTTAAACACTTGTTTATGATGTACCATGTTGTTAATGCATGAATGATGTTATTGTTTAAGGGTATTTTAGTAATTATGCTTATGAGGTATATAAATCAATGTGTGTAGTTGCTAATGAGTATTACGTTGAAAAATGACAAGTTGGTGGACTTAGATGATAAAAATGAAGTATTAATATCATTATTTTATGTAGTGTTAGCAAATTCATAAAAATGGTGAATAAAGGGGTTGAGTAGAAATTTTATAAGTGAAAAGGGTATTTCGGTAATTTTTGAGATAAAGAATAATATGGAAATCTTATGATTAAATGGTTAATGATAATTTACAAGTAAAGGATAAATTTGTAAGTTGTGAGAAAGAAGGGTAAAATGGTAATTTTGGAAGTAGGGGTAAAATAGTAATTTTGGATGAAGGAGGGCATTATGGTAATTGTTCAAGTGAAAAGGGCATTATGGTAATTTTGGAGGTAGAGGGGCAAAATCGTAATTTCATAAGTAAAAGGGTAATATGGTAAATTTTATAAGTGAATGGCGAAGTGGAAATTTATAAGTAAATGGGTAATATGGTAATTTGGAGAAGAAGGGCAAAATGGTAATTACGTAAGGAAAGATAAAGATGGTAATCTTGGATGTAAAAGGGTAAAATAGTAATTTGTAAAGTAAAAGATGTATGGTGGTAATTTTCATAAATAAAAGGATATTATGGTAAAATTGGATGTAAGGGGTAAAATGGTAATTTTGTAAATGAAAGGATATTATGGTAAACCTGGGAGTAAGGGGTAACTTGGTAATTATGATAACAACAAAATATAATTTAGCAATTAAATTATGATTGTAGAAGGGCAATTGGATAAGTATGATACTATAGAAGGGTAATTTGGTAAATTAACCAATAAAAGGGCATTATGGTAATTTTAATAATGGAGAAGGGTAATATAGTAATTTTGATTATGAAAAAGGGTAAATTAATATTGGTAATTATGAAGAAGAGTAATTTGGGATTTGTGATAATTAAAAAGGGTAAATGGCAATTAAAATAATTGAGAGGGGTAAAATGGTAATTATGATAAAGGAGAAGGGCAATTTGGTAATTTGTTCAACTAAAAGGGCAATTCGGTAATTTAGCCGATAAAAGGGTAAAGTGATAATTGTTTAACCAACTAAAGGGGCAAAATAGTAATCATGATAATGAAGGAGGGTAATTTAGTAATTTATCCAACTCAAGGGCAATTTAGTAATTATAACAAAGTAGAAGGGCGATTTGGTAATATAACCAACCAAAAGGGAAATATGATAAGTATAGTAATTATGAGGGGTGAATGATGATCTAAAAAGTGTATGAGATAAATTGGTAATCTAAATCAGACAAAGGGTAATTTGGTAATTATGCAACCTTAAGGGTAATGTGGTAATTTATCAAGTAAGGAACAGATACTTAACAATTATATAAGAAAAGGGCAAATGAGTAATTTGTACCTAATAGGTCCTTGAGATTGTGGAACATTAATATGATTAAATAATGTTGATTAGCCGAGTAAGAGTATCTAATGATTAGTGTGGCCTTATGGTTTCGCTGTGACATCCTGGATAATCCTCTGAATAAGAAACGATTAATGATATCAGAACGATTGAAAGTGAATAAGTATCGGATTATCGTGCTTTTCGTGATCACCTTAATTAAGACACTATTACTTAAAGTGAAAGACCTCGAGATCGGGAATGGTGACTCCTTAGGGGTCGCTACCCTAAGGACGTGGTTTAGTCCACGATTATTCTGGTATTTGCTGGTGTGCCTTTGTGCCTCAGCCAGACCCTATATCTTACTCTTGCTAGCTCTACGGACCTAGTTAGGGGGTATGCATACTTATGGATTAGGTGTCCTTGTCGGTAGGGTACTGAGTTAGCTTTATGCACCAGTACGACCAGGGTACCTTTGCGTCCTTGGGTTCATGGGTAAAGGGTACCGAGTAGCTGATATGCACCGGTACGACCGGTGTACCTTTGTGTCCCGGGTTATCGATCTCCCATTCGAGGCAAATAAATATGATTGATGTGCTGATTAAATAAAGGAAATATACTATTATTGAAAGTGGAATATTAATGAGCTGGGCCCAGATGATTATGATATTGCGTACCGGTCCACCGGTTATAATAGTGGTCCAGGAGCGTGTTGCCCTGGTATGTGATTATGAGTACCGGTCCACTGGATATAATAGTGGTCCAGGAGCGTGCTGCCCTGGTATGTGATTATGAGTACCGGTCCACCGGTTATAATAGTGGCCAGGAGCGTTGTGCCTTGGATGATGATTACATATATATTCCGGTCCACCAGCTAAAATAGTGGGGGTCCTGAGCTCAATAAAATCAGTTATGTATGTGAATAAGGTTATGGAAAAATACTAATCACTTATAGTGGAACACCATGTGAGTCGGGGCCAGACCGGTCCACCGGCAAATAATAGTGGTCAGGTGTGTTCTGCCCTGTGTGTTTATCTTCCGGTCCACCGGCAATAATAGTGGTCAGAGGCGTTCTGCCCTGTGTGTTGACTTCCGATCCACTGGCTATAATAGTGGGGTTCTCGTACTCACATGGATATAAAATATGATATTGATGGATTAATGACAGAATAATGGCTTAAGGCCCAAAGTATCGATCGTGACTTATAAAGTGTTATGTTTGTCATTGTTATGTATGCATCTCTCATTATTTATATGTGTGTGGCTTGCATTATGTGTCGTATGCGGGCCTATCTTTAAGTGTGGTATTAAAGGGTTACTCAGTACCGTAGTACTGAAGGGATTCCCTTTATGGGGCCCCTGCCTATTCAATGGGCAGTGCCCTTACAGGTATTTTCAGGTGCTACTCAAGTGGGTTACGGGAAGGAGAGTAAGGAATTTTTCGGTATCGTTGGCTTTTTCTCTTTCTCATCTAAATTTCTCGGTTTTAAATGTTAACGTTGTTAAAGTAACCACCATTGGTGGATTTTATTCCTGAAAACGATTCGATGCGCTACTCTGATTTAAATATGTTGAAGCTTGCAATTTACTCTGATTTATGCATGTTGAATGTCTTTCGAATTGTATTTCATTTTCTTAGCCTTAGCACTTGGTACTGGAACGGTATGAGTGAACCGGTCTGGTACTAAGTGTGGCAGTAATACTCCCAAAGTTCACATTTTATTTATCTGCTTCCGCTATTATCTTTTAATAAAACGAAATTTTTCAGTAGTGAATTTTGGGGGTGTTACAATAACACTCCAACGTTTAAGTAGGAATATTAATATAATATAGTGGGTGTTTTTACCATACTTAATACGAGTCTAGTCCATAAATTCTTAATACAAAGTGTAGGTTAAAATGTTTATGACACATAAATAAAAAATTATGAAAATAGATAGAAATAGCAGAAGATTTTGATAAATTAAACGCAAGAATAGAGTACAGAGTACATGCTCTAAATTGTACAATACATAGAAGAATAGAGAAGAGGAACAAAAGGGATGAAAAATCCAAAAGATATATCCATAATCTATGAAACATAACATATGTGACCTAGGATAGATATAACACTACACTCTAACCCTGGGGTATAAACCCATATTACTCTACCGGAGGATCCTCCAAAAATTCAGTAGGATCATCATCGAATACTTATGACACACTACCTATAAATATGTAGTATCAGTACACATCTTGAACTAAATAACGAAATTATTCTAAAGAGACAAAATTATGCATGAAGCCCATGCAAATAAAGTAATAGGAAATACAATAACAAAAGAATAACATACTTACATATAGATATCAATTGAGAAGAAAAAAACTCAACCATCCAGTATAAAATAATGTAATGCTAATGTACGAATAGAAGATATTCATTGATTATTATATTTCATTATCGTGATCACAATTAATATTGTATATAAACTTAATGATAGAAACTAAAAAAAAACCATAACAACTAATCTAGTACACAAACAATACTAGCCCTAGTTAGCTTACCTAGAAATGTAACTATACCACCAAATAATAGGATACCTAATCATTTAATTATGCATACCCCTTATAGGGTCAATATATGTTGAGACACCTATAGAGTAGAAGAGGTACTCCTAGACCTTGTAAGGCATCTGGGTTCATAGAATAGAGAAAACTAGAATGGTACCAAGTGAATACCAAAAAAAAATTGGATAGCTACCATGAGTGGTACAAGTCCTGACTTAAACTTTCACTTTAAGTGATTAATTTTTTTAACCAAAGATTTAGGTCAAACAAGAACAAAGGCCCACAGAATATCACTCAATCACTTATATGAACACAGACTAATTATTTTATTATATTCCAATATTATCCACGCACTTGATCCACAAAGGAATCAAGACCAAAAATTTAGAGCACAAAGGCCTATTAAAATGCCATTAATGCCCAATTGAATATATGAGTCATTAAAGCCCAATGAAGATTATTAAGGAATTAAAGTCCAAGCCAGGTTATGAAGGCATTAAAACCCAAGTTCCATGCCATGAAATGTCTAAGAAAATTAGATCTCAATTAACTCCAATTATTCAATACAAGGTTTAATACCCAACATCTAATTCAACGAAGGGTTCACATACATGGCCAAATTAAATAACTAATATAAAGGCACATAACCTGACTACAATATCCTTAAGGTAAACTAAGTTACCTTAAGATTAAAAGAGGTATATTTCCTGCTAAAATTATTATACTTAGCTAACTTTTTTCTTAGTTAGAATATATAAAATTGGGCACCAAGTATAAAATAATAAGATTACTCAATGTATACACATTGTCTATTTTTCTTTTTCTTATTTAATTAATCATTTTAATTAAGGTCTCTAGGTATACTCATCAAATGTCACCTAAGTGTAAAAATAATCCATTGAAATTATTTTATTAATACATTATTCAATTAGGTCTTGAAATTTTTAGAATTTATATCTAATGGCCAAAATGCCCTTATTCACCTAAAAAATACCTCAAACTTCTAAAATTCATAACTTATTCTAAACAACATGAAACCCTGACATATCATATATAAAAATTTATGTAAAAGAGCTAAAGAAGAAGACGATGCACTTAAAACTTTCAAAAATAATATGTAATTCCCAATAAACCCATGGTTTAATATGTCCAAAACCTTAAAAAATTTATTTCAACTACAATGATCCAAAATTCATCATATAGCTTCTATACCATATTTTACATACAACATAATACTTAGATAAATTTAAAACAATAAAAACTAACAAAAATAACAAGGAAGAGAGCTAAATTACTTAAATCTAGGTATATTTATCACAACTATACTAGAAATTTATCATGATTCTACTAGTCACTCATCATGAATCCACTGAATATTTATCACATTTCCAGCAAATATAAGAACATGTGAAAACCACACAAATCACTCTCTCATCAGATTCTTCTACTTATACACATGAGATAGAAACATACATATATCATACAAGCTTTTTCAAGATATTATTTTATTCTTTTAATTATAATAAAGCTACTCATGAATAAAATAACATATATCACACTTGGAATAAAATCTTATTTCTAAATGTGTGTTTAGTTACCAAAGTTCCTAAACTCCTAAGAAATAATAAAAAGCCTAGAAAAACACCTCTAAGGAGCTCCTTGATCACCTTACCAAAAGATAATAAATATATTCTTATAATGAAAACCAAAAGCATGAAGAAAAGACAGAGAGAAAAAAAAAACCTTAGTCTTACAATGAGGTGGTTTTCAAGTGAGGAAAACAAGGAGAAAATGGAAGGGTAAGGAAGGGTTAATGTTGGAGATTAAAAGGAAAAGAACAAAAAGAGATGAAGGTGAGGAGAAAGAAACACAACAATGGTCGAGATTAGGCAAGAAATTGCATGTGTAAAATTGTAGAAACAACAGTTTGGATTTGAGTAGCATCGATAGTTCAAGGCTTCCAAACAGAGGACAAATGAAAATGAGGGCGAAAGTTGATTGATGGTATATGAATTGTAAGTTTTAGGAGACAAAAACTAGCAAGAAACAAGTTGATAAAACATAGAACCAAGCCATGATATCTAGACGAAGCTGGAAAAAAAATCAACTTGATGGGTTAAAGGTCGGTGACAAGTTAAAAACTGGGATAAAATGAAGCTTGAAGGAGCTTGATTTTAGGAAATAAAATGGTAGGGAGTTTTAATATACAATGCGATATTTTATTTTTTAAGAAAAAAAGAAAAATGAATAAGATAATAAGATAGAGAGAGTGTGAGATATTTAAAGTTGGAAACAAACAAACTTTGTTTTACTGCTGAAATTCTATGATTTTATGTGAGGTTGAAGTGAGATGCAAGATTTAGCAAAAATAGTGAGATATGATTAAGAGGAGCATGGAGTGAGTTTATGGTTGGAATTTAACCTCGCTTGTGTACTAGAATTAGGGGTGTCATTAAAATATGGTTAAGTGTATAAGATAAATGTCATAACATCATAATTATGGTACTTTGTATACTTTTTGGTTGGGTGAAAGGTAACTATAATACCCTAAATTTTACCTAACCCTAACCCTATTAATTAATATTTTAACCTAATTATTATCTCTAATAATTTATATTTTTTATTTTAAGATAATTTCTTAATACAAAATATAATCCTAATCCTAATTTTGGGTTATTAATATATAATCCTAATTCTAACACATGATGATTGATAATTTTATTTTTTCCAAATTCTCTAATCTTAATTTTAAACCTAATCCTAATCCTAACCCTAAAAATTTCTTTGTCCCTTTTCCTTTTTCCTTCTCCTTTTCCTTTTTCTTTTTCTCTTTCTTCCTCCCCAACCAAACCAACTCCCCCATCCCCCTTTAGGCCATGCAAACCTTTCCCTAGCATGCACACCCTTCCATTTCCTTTCCTTTACCAACCATGCATCACTATGCTCTACTATCTTGCATTGTCACCAACTCCCTACCCCCTGCACCTACCGCATTACACCTATACCAAACTAGCCACATTGAGTCTCTTAACCTTCGTTAATGCCAACACCAATACCCTCACTTCATCCCCTATAAATACCTATTATCTTCTCTCCTCCTTCTCATCCATTCCACTCTTTTCATCCAAATAAACTAGCCCCAAACCTTCCTTCCTTCTTTCCCTTTTTGTCCTTTCTCCTTGCTATACTCGCTGATACCTTGCACAAACACCACTCTCCACCATCGACCACAAAAGACCACCATTTCCCCCAACAACCAATGACCTTGCCTCCCCATTAATTCCCCCAGTTGTCTCCCAACCATCACTACCTAAACCATTATTTATTCTCCTTCTTAAATGCCCTGTTTTGATTTTTGTTGAAGAGCGTAATCGTGTTGTAATACCTTGAATTTTTTTAAAATAATAATAATAATAATATAAAATATAAAATATATTATTTAGTCTAATTTTGATATTTTATTTTAATTAATTAGTCTAGGATAATTTATAAGCAATTTATAATAATCTTATTTATTTATATAATTATCATTAATTTATCCCAAAATCCAACTTAAGTCCCACAATTTTCTCTTTTTTTTTTCTTTTTCTATTTTCTTCTTTTCTTCCTCCTTTTCCTTCTAGGCTATGTCGTTCCCAACCCAGTCCCCTCCTTCTTTCTCTCCTCTTTTTTCTCCCTAGGTAGCCCAATCTTTTCCCCCTCTCTTCTTTTCTTTCTCCCCAGGCAATTGACCAGTCTCCCTCTTTTTCTTACTTTCCTTTTTTCTCCATCTCTTCTTTTCTTCTTTCCCTTTTTATCCCCGTCTTCTTCCTCTCACCTGTCTCTCTCGTGTCACCATCCTTCCTCCTTCCATTTTGTCCCCTACAACACCTCTTGTACCTAGCCATGCTTTCCCCCCTTTCCCATCTCAGCCATGCAGGGCCATACATGCTGGCATGAGCCCCTACACACCCTCTGCACCCCCAACACATGGCCACCATACCCTACACCTGCCCCTCCCTACCCTACTGCCTGCATCGTCCCTCCCTTTATAGCCTTACATACTGATCACCCCCTATCGTCTTCCCCACACCCTCACCCCTTCTCTACCTATAAATACCCTTTTAACGCCCCTCTCTTCTTCTCCCCCTCGACGAGCATCCCTTGTTCTATGCAACCACCCCCTTCCAGCCCACTCTATCTTGTCGTCACAGTCACCGCCTGGCCATGGCCCTAGCACCTCCCTTCTTCTTTACCTACACCCACTTGCGCATGTAGAGCTCCATTTCCCCCTATTTCTTCCCTTCTATTTTTCCCTGAGCCTGCAGTTGTTGTAGGCTACACCTCTCAGCACCACCACTGTCGACCAACTCCTCCCCTCTATGCCAGCATCGCACCTTAGCCACCTTGCACAGGTGCCCCACTTTGTGTAGCCCACTCTATCTTGTCGTCACAGTCACCGCCTGGCCATGGCCCTAGCACCTCCCCTCTTCTTTACCTACACCCACTTGCGCATGTAGAGCTCCATTTCCCCCTATTTCTTCCCTTCTATTTTTCCTTGAGCCTGCAGTTGTTGTAGGCTACACCTCTCAGCACCACCACTGTCGACCAACTCCTCCCCTCTATGCCAGCATCGCACCTTAGCCACCTTGCACAGGTGCCCCACTTTGTGTAGCCCACTCTATCTTGTCGTCACAGTCACCGCCTGGCCATGGCCCTAGCACCTCCCCTCTTCTTTACCTACACCCACTTGCGCATGTAGAGCTCCATTTCCCCCTATTTCTTCCCTTCTATTTTTCCCTGAGCCTGCAGTTGTTGTAGGCTACACCTCTCAGCACCACCACTGTCGACCAACTCCTCCCCTCTATGCCAGCATCGCACCTTAGCCACCTTGCACAGGTGCCCCACTTTGTGTAGCCCACTCTATCTTGTCGTCACAGTCACCGCCTGGCCATGGCCCTAGCACCTCCCCTCTTCTTTACCTACACCCACTTGCGCATGTAGAGCTCCATTTCCCCCTATTTCTTCCCTTCTATTTTTCCCTGAGCCTGCAGTTGTTGTAGGCTACACCTCTCAGCACCACCACTGTCGACCAACTCCTCCCCTCTATGCCAGCATCGCACCTTAGCCACCTTGCACAGGTGCCCCACTTTGTGTAGCCACCCCTTTCTCTTCTCCTTTCCCCCTCCCTTCTTCTCCTCCCTTTCGATTGCATGCCCTTACACCACTTTCAGACACCAGTACAACTGCCATAACCATCCCCCCACTAGCATATCCCGGTGCTAACAACCTTGACCCCAAGCTACTAACCCCCGCCTTTTTCAACAAAAATTGATCGCTTCCACCACACCATTTTCCCCCATTTTGGTCACCACCACTTCCTTTCCCCTATTTGAGTTTTCATTTGACTAGATTCCTCCTCATTATTCTTTTGTTGAAAAAAAAAGAAAAATGAAAAGATAGCCTAAGTTTGGATATTTTCATTTTCTAGATATTGTTCTAGTGATAGAAGAGGAGGAGGCATAGGTTATTTATGCTTAGATATTGGAGCCGTATTGGTAAGGATATATTCATAGCATTTTTTTTGTTAAAATATGACCTTATTATGTGTTAAGTAAAGACACGCATAAAATGTTAGATGGTATAGGGTTGTATGTGTAGCTTGACTTGGCAATGACTAAAGGTAAGAAGAAGTGTGGGCATGATTTTGTTGGTTTAAGTTTTGATGTGTATTTATATTTTATGATATTGTATGTTTGAAAAGTTGGGGAGTCCTTATGTTAGATGCCATGTGACTTAGGTAGGGTTTTGAGACCTAGGGGTATTTTGGTCAACATTGTGAAAAGTCGCATATGGGGAACTCTAGGGTGAAATTTTTCCTAATACCAATTGGAGGTGCTATAAAAAATAACTATGGTAAAAATAAAGAGGTATAGGGTTAATGTAGTATAGGGAGGGTTGGCCATGCTTAGGGTGAGTCAAACCTAATAAGAGTTATGAGCAGGGGATTAAAGTAAGGGTTAGATGATAAGAGTGGATATGGAGGTTGATGATGACATTGGTGGGTAGCTTTTTACATCTGGGGATTCCTTGGAGTGCTAAGGGATGAGAGATTACTAAAAGAGTGAAACTAGGGTTTTGGTAGGTTAAAGCACGAAACCCTAGGGGTATGTTATTATCAAATGTAGGAAATGGGGGAGTTGAGCTGTAAATCTAGATTATGATGTTCATAATGCTATTTGGGGATTGTGTACTAATATAATAGCCATGGCCCATGGGAGATAAGTGGGAGCAGATGTAACTACCACGAAGAATTAGGGTTTCGAGAGAGTTTTTGTGATGATGAAGTCAACCTATAGCATGGATTGGTTAGTCAATGCTTACATGAGGTATGTGATGACCAGACATGGTACACCTATATATAAGGGAAGTTTCGAGGAGTCTTTAATAGAAATTTTTCACACTTCTAGGGGAAGTTTCAAGAGCCTATGGGCATAAAGTTGAGGATGAATACTAACTTTCACCTATATATAGATATCCAGACTGAGAGGATGATTTAGACATTTGAGGATATGTTATAGGGTTTTCTTTTGGATTTTTGAGGTAGTTGGGAGGATCATCTACATTTGGTGGAGTTTTTTTATAACAAAAATTATCATTCTAGTACAAGGATAAAGCCTTTTGAGGCACTGGATGGAAGAAAGTGTTTGAAACCTTTGTGTTGGAGCAATATTAGTGAGATTATTATACTTAGGTCAAAAATGATTGAGGAGATGACTCATCATATTTGGTTGATTCAGAAGAGAATGAAGATATTTCAGAGTTGATTGAAGAGCTATGCGAATTAGAAGCGTCACAGTGATAGGTTTGAGGTAGATGATAAAGTTTTGTTGAGAGTCTCACCCACCAAGGGTGATTCTTATTTAGGTGGTAATGCCCAAAGGATTCAGGCTTGGGTTAAGAGTATAGGATCAATACAACATCACCACAAGTTCCTCCCCCCTCTCTAGCTAGCGTGGCCAGTAGATGTAGCCAGTCAAAGGCTCATAAGCTTTATAATTTTTATCCTAGTCAAGGATGGGGCAGTGTTTGCCAGAGCTTCTTTAAGTGGTCACCAAGGGGGTGCAAAGGTTTGGTATGTATGGTACGCTAAGCCCGAGGTATATTGTTCCTTAAAAGATTCTTGAAAGAGTTGGTGAGGTCACATACCACTAGGTACTTCCACCAGAGTCACCCTGATTTTATAATGTCTTCCACATTTCACACCTCAAGAAGTACGTTGTTGATCCTTCCCACGTAATTAGACCCAATAATGTCAACCTCAATGATTTTTTATCTTATGCATATTCTTGACACCAAGGTATGACAGATACGAGCTCAATTTCACTCGTGAAGGTTCTCTAGAGTAGCCATGGATGGAGGAGGATACTTGGGAGATAGAAAAGGACATGGGTGAGATGCATTCCGAGCTTTTCAGCACATGTGTGTTGGGCTTTAGAGTTATCTCTCTTTTAAGGGGTAGCACCCATTAGTGTAGTGTCAACTCCCATAGAATGAACCATTGACATCACCTTTCCTTACATCCTTTTTCTTTTCTTCCGCAACCTTGACTTTTTGACTTTGGGTATGAGGTCTCTTTTAAGGGGTAGTGATGTAATATCCTAAATTTTATCTAACTCTAATTGTGAGTAATTAATATCTTAACCTAATCTTAATCTCGGTTAATTGATATTCTTACCTTATCTTAATTTCTTAACCCTAAGTTTAAACCTAATCATAATCCTAACTTTAAGTTATTAACATTTTAACTTAACCCTAAATCCAAATGATTGATAAATTAAATTTACCTAATTTCCTAATCTAAAATTTAACTTAATTCTAATCTTAAACCCAAAATTTCCTTTTTCCCCTTTTCTTTCCCTTTTCCTTTTTCATTTTCCTTTATCCTTGTCTCGAGTTCCTTTCTCCTTCTTCCCCTTCTGCCATGCAAACCATTCCTTCAAATGGTTTCTTCTTTCCCTTCCTAGCCCTACACTACACCTCCCTTATCTACTCTCCCCACTCTACCTCACTTGCCTTGCACCACCAACAAAGCTATCCTCCATCCTTCCCTAGACTCCTATCAAGAGAAAACATATGCCTAACACCAACTCCCCTGAACCCCTGCACCTTGACCATTCCTTCACACTTCACATGCCTCAACCCTTTATATCCTATAAATTCCCTTCTTATTCACCCCTTAATCTATTTTTACAACTCCCAAAACTCTCTCTAGACTCCCTCCCCCTTCCCTTAAGCTTCCTTGTGCATCGCTTGATCAAATTTTGCCATTGCCATGCAATAAGTTTCTGCATAATTTTTTCAACCTCATATTGAATCACCTTTGTTGTGTGAGTACCTCATGTTACTCAACCTTACTTTCCCAAGAAGTGCACATTACTCCTTCTTAGTTGCATCTATAACTCATGTAATAACCCCCTTCAACATCCAGACCTCACACATCACCATCCTCCAAAGTACCTCAACCTCACGCCATTACACCTCATCAACTTAAACCCCTAATGTTTCTCTACCCTTAAATGTGAGGAACTCACACAACCCCGTAGCCACATGAGTCACTCACGATGCAACCCTCTTATTACGTTAATTCCTGCCACAGCTAGCTTGAGCCATGAGCGACTTGAGCTACTTTGGTTTTATTACATTTTCATATTCCTTTGCCTTATTTTTTCCTTGGGTGTTTTCTTGATTTCTAATGATGTATTATTATTGATTCTTAGGTGGTTTTATAGTGGTCTCGGAGGATGATTATAAGTGCTTAGAGACTTGAGACATTTTTGGTAAAGATACATGTTATAGTTAAGATTTTGGTATGCAATGCGTAATTGTGTATGAAAACTCATAGTTGATATTATTATGATGATAATTTCATGTTGATAATTTTTTTGTATGATGATGTGGTATCAAACCTATGGAAAGTGATAATATCTAAAGAGTATGAGCTTATATGTTATTGTTACAATACCCTAAGTGTGTAGTATGATCTATGGTATTTTGATGCAGTTTGAATAGGTATGGAAAGTGATTAATGTGGTCAAGTAGTGTCATGTTGATATATATCATAAATTGGAAATTATTTATATTGGTACTCGTAGGATTTTTGTGAAAATATGCGTATTTTGGTTATCTTAAGGGCAATTTGGTCACTATAGAATAAATAATCAAAATTATTGATATTTTAATGAGTTTTTGAAAATATGATAAATATATTATTTGTAATAATTGGAGTAATTATGAATGATTTAAGTCCAATAAAATGAGAAAATGGCTTAAACTAGGAATAGTAATCCTAGAACTAGAGTTATTATTGCATGTGTAAAATATTAGAGTTAGGCCTTAAATTTTGATTATATTGTTAATATTGACATTTTAAGGATATGTGTTAAATTGGTGGTTATATGAGCCTTAGGAAAAAAGTTATGCTTAATTTGTGAAGTTGGATTTTCGTAGGTATTTGTAAATAGTAACTCTAAAGGTAAGCTATTCACGTATGCGTAAGACATTGGAGTTAGACCTTGATTTTTATACATGTTGTCAATAATAATATTTTAGGGATTTTTACTAAATTAGGTCATAAAATAATTCATATGGGAGAATTTATGCCTAACTTGTGAATTTAGGGTTTCTTAGGGGAATTATACCCTTTTCCTTGGGGTCTGTTTCAACGTGCATGTGGTTGTATTTTATATGTTTCAAATCATTATTTTAAATTGGATTATGTGCCTTGAATATTCATATGTATTTTTTCATGATTATTTTTAGATAAACAAAAAAAATGAATAAGGTATTAATCATTTACAATGGAAGATCACGTGAGTTAGTATTGAGGTGTTGAGTCCATTTTATCGGCTTAATATTAATGGTCAGGTGCGTTCCACCCTAGGAGGTGTTTCAAACCATTCCACTAATTTAATAATAGTGGTTGGAGAATTTTTTTTCCTAGGAGGTGGTGTTTAGTTTGTTCCACTAGTTTATTAATAGTGGGCAAACACGTTTTTCCTTGATAAGTGTTTTAGTCTATTCTATTGGACTAAGAATAGTGGGATCCTAAACTCAATGTAAATAAGAAATGAATTATGGCTATACCGAATAACGAGATTTTGATTCATTATTCCCCTTGCATCGTATCATGTTTAATCTATGTGCATGTTTATTCTTCTATGTGACTTTTTGTATTTTGTGTAATCCTATTACGATTGTGCAATGCCCCATATTTTTGTAAAATGATTGAATGATAATTTTGCCAAATTTTGGGCATTTTATTGTGATTTTTTTTTATATTTATTTGAGGAAAAGTTTGATTTAGAATAAGGTTGGAAAATGAAGTCGATCAGCTGGTTCGTCGTTTAAGCAAAATGGGTTTTTTCGACTAAACCAATCGCCTAGTTAGGGAATCGATTGACTGGTTTGTAGAACGCTCGACTGGTAGGCCCAAACCAATCAACTGGTTTTTCAAGTTTGGCATATTTTCAAACTCAATTTTTCTAGAAAATTTCTTATACTGAAATGGAACCTTGCTATCCCATGTCAAATTGTCCCTAAGAGATTCTTAAGCTTTTTCATGATGTATTTAGCCTAAAACACTACCTTAGATTGATCTAGAGTTCATTTAGGACAATTAAGAGGGAGAGATGACCTTAGCCTTGTCTTCTTTTGCCTCTCTCCTCTACACAATTATGAGATCAATGCTTCGATCTGAAACACAATTCTAATTAGTTGGAAGATTCCTTCTACTCTGACCTTCCATTACCTCTCTTATGAATTTTAATTCTGGCCTAATTAACCTACATTCTCCATAAATACCATTTGAGCTATGGAGAATAGGTCAGCATATCTTAGACAAAATTCGTCTATTTATCTCGAATTTAAATGGTAAGTGTTAGGGTTTTGAATTGTTCCAGAACCCTTTGTGATTATTCTCAATTGGTTGGCTATAAATAACCCCAATTATCCCTTTTATTCACCTTTCTTTTAGCCACCAAAAAACCTTAACTCTCTATATTCACCCTCATCCTTTCTGTACTTTGAACCTTGTAATCGATTCCTTGCACTCTTTTAGTCCTTTCTCTAACTCTCTTTTGTTTTAATTATTAAGTAAGGAAGAGTTAGATTTGGGAAAAAGGATTGAGTGGTTCAACTGAGCATTCCCTAATTTACTTTAAGTGTGGCATGTTCCTTCTTTCCTTTCTGTTTCAAATCCAAATTTATTAAGGTTTTGTACAAAATCATGAGTTTAAAATTTATTATTTTAAGGTTTTAAAAGTTGAGAATTTCACAAACTGAAATTTCTATTTTAAGGGAGTTTTATCGACATCAAGTAAGTGATTTTTACTTCTAAAATGGTTTATGAGTATTTTTACATGCTATAAGTTTTTAAGTTGATAGTGTATGTTGGCATGAATTCATATAGCTTGCAAAATTGATTTGGATAGATAGATTGTACATTTTGAGTAAAAAGTATGACACTTGAGAATAATGGGATGTGATGATTAAATGTTGAGATATGAAAGTTAATTCAGTTAAAAATGTGTTATACTATGTTAAGGCATGTTCCAATGTGGCTTAATGATGATTTGTAAGCATGATCTGCATAAAAATAATGGTTTGGTGTTGTTTTAGAGCAAACCGATCGATTGGTTAGGTCAAACCAATTGAGTGTTTCTTAAAACAGTCAACTAATTGACCCAACCCATCGAATGGTAAGCCTGTAAAGACCTTGGTCTTACTTTTTGCATAAACCTATCGACTGGTTGGGCAGAACCCATCGATTGGTCTATGAGTGGTCGACTGGTTTGCCTAAATTGATCAACCAGTTTGAGGAAAAGTAAGGTCTGATTGAGTCGAACCAATTGACTGGTCGACCCAAACTGATTAATTGGTTGGGCTAGACCGATCGACTAGTTTGTGTGATTTGTTTCCTTTTGGTTTGGTTATACTTTGAGGCTATGTTTGGGACTATATTATGATAATTAGTGGGATAAAGTATAGATTTTATCGTGGATTAATGACTTACTAAAAGGATTAAATGGACCATAATATATAACGTACTCTATGAGTAATGTAAAGGCTAAATGGGTATCCCACTTATGAAATGTGATGGTTCTTGAGAAAAGAGCAATGAAGCATAACATGTGCTTGAAAAAAATATTATGATAGGCATGAATAATATTGGACAAGGATAAATAAAAACCCCATATGGTTGGGGAAATGGAAAGGATTGATTTGGAATAATCAGGGAAATGCTTGTTTGTTCTTTGTATGGCCTTGTGTGATCACTTATCCTTATGAATCATGTACTAATCACGTAAAATAAAAGATAATCAAGTTGTATATGGATTCTAGTTACCTGATTCTCGATTAGCTACTTGGAGTTAGTCTGCCTTTGGATGTTTGTTGGTGCCTTTGAGCTTTGCCTTTAGGCGGAATCTTTAGAGGTCCTGGTACCTTACCTACTCTAAACACTGATGATGTACTAGGGGGTATCGATATTAAAGGGTCTGGTTGCTTAGGTGGTTGGATTTGGCTTGGACTTATGTTTATTTTTGTGATTGGCTGTGGCTTAGACTTTATGTCCCTTATTTGGATAAGCTTCTATGGTATGTGAGACCATAGGGTGGTGCACAATCCAACACTTGATAATAAAAAGTGGGATGATAAGTAATTGGATGATAAAAATATGAATGATGACTAAATGAATGATTAATAGTTAGATAAGGATGGAAATAATGGTATGAATGACCAAAAAGGATAAAAGCAGGTATGTACACTTGGATAATGACTTAAATGAATAACTGGTTATTGATTGAAATATTAGCTGGATTTTGACTTATGTTAATATATGAATAAGGAAATAGTATAATATAAAAGATTGAGCAATTGAAAATAAACTCTAGTGGTTGCTTGGATTAATCTGTTAGTACATGTGTGGATACCTACGTGATTATAATATGAAAATAGGCATGATATATTCTACGTTGTCTGAATTATGCATGATAGTATGTTATGGTGTATTCCATCATTTATGTATATGGCATTATCATGACGCATATTAATTAAGATATCCATTTAGGATAAATTTTGCATTACATAGGAAGAAACTTAGCTTACTTAGTACGTAGCGTACTGATGTGCCTATTTGTTCGGTCACTTGCTCATTCCCATGAGTAGAAGGTCATGTGTAGGTTTTGGGGGATGACAAGTAGTGGGCCTAACTCAGTTTGGTTTGGGGCTTGAGAATGTAGATATTCGAAGATTTTATGGGGTATGTGGCAGATCGTGGTTTTGGTTTAAGTGTCACACCCAAATCTTGTTTTATTGAAGCCTCATACTCTTATCTTTTTGTATTCCTATAATGATTTAGTCGGGGACCGTTGAGGTCATTTGGTGTAAAAAATATTTTAAAATATTTATGTAATGTAAGTTAATGCACTTTGTTGTAAATTGGTTGGTTGGTTTTAGCCTTGTATTTGATATGGATTAGGCAATAGACATCTATTCTGTATCAAGTACAGAGGTAATACCCCATTTTTCCTAGATTTATTTTTAGCTTTGGCATTTTGTAGTAAAAAATGGGGGTGTTATGGATTGTATTATTACTTTACTCAATACGTAGCATACTGATTATTCTTTTTATGGGTGCTGCTCATTCACACGAGCAAACAACCCATGTGATTTTGTGCAATTCACTAAAGACCATCTTGATGAATTTATTGTTAATGATGCCTTGCTTGGGGAGGTGTGGTCCTTTTTTTATACATATGATATGGGGACGTAGAATCATGTTATCAAAATGGATACTTTTTGGGACTTTTAGTTCTAGTGTATCCCTTTTATGTAGTTTTGGATAGTATACTCGGAGTTATGAATCTCTCTTATTCCCTTTTTTTATTATCATGTTTTAAGTTTTTAACTATTTTACCTTGTATTCAATATAATGATGGTATGGTAAGCTAATTTAATGTTGAATATAGCGGTAACACCCATCTATATTGTTGTTAACATTCAACTAAAAATAAAAATTTTCAGTAGCTTATCATAAGATAATCCATACTCAATTAATCAAAACAAATGTTAGGGTTTTTCAAAAATTTATACCAAACGAAACTAACAGAAATTGGAGCAGTTGAAGACCGAAGAACATGCACCGAAGGTCGAGGATTGCTTACCGGCAACCAGCGAGGGTCGCCGAGGCCTGACGGTGATGCGACTTGTGCTGCTGCTCATGGCCGCTGCTGCTTCATTCGCGGCCATTGCTGCTGCATTCACTGCTGCTTGCTGTGGCTGCTGCACGACATCTCCAGTGGTGGTTGTGGATGTCAATGGCTAGAGGTCATTGACAACTGAGGAGCTGGGGAGAAGAGGTAGGTTTTGGGTGTAGAGAAGGAAACAATTCAGAAAAAATAAAGAAGAGAAAGAAGGGAGAAAAGAAGAGAGAAAAGGAAAATAAGGAGAAGGGTTCGGGGGAACCGGTCGAGATTCTTTTTTTCTTAATGGATACACATACATTCAACTAAACCAAAATATTAAAATGACATCACATGATAACTCACTTGAGTTAAAAAATCTTGGCATGCCTAAAGAAGATAATAAAGTTATTATAAGAAACAATCTTCTCCAAATTAACATCACAAAAATACACACGATTGGCTCCCAACTCTCAAAACAAAATCAGAAAGCCATGCTTCTCACCTTCCATGTTACTTCCTCATCACAGATCTCTTAAAAAAAATTACCTCTCCTTAAACCTTCCAAGTATCAAAATCTAGACAATAGAGCATCCAAACAAGCAAAATTTAATTCCTTAAAGACATTAAAACTCAACTTAGCCAAGTTGATCCTTCCTCTTCCACCTCAAACCAACCCTAGGTTCCAGATAACCCTTAAAAACACTCTCACATAAATACCTTAGGATTCTCATCCTCACCTCATCACACAAAAGATGAGCAAGATGCAAAACCAACCCTCTCTCTCCTCCATTAGAGGAATACCCAACCTTTATCATCTAGAGCTTTGTTTCTAGAAACACGACCCCTAACCTTAGTCTTGAAACTAGACCCAACAAGCTCGTTCAACCAAGTTGTAAAGCCTCATCCTTTTATAAATGGAATATTGATGGAATGTATGAACATAATATTCTAAATCTTCTTCAACAAATGACCATGGGTGATAATGCCTACAAAACCTAAGTTGGTACATCTAATAAAAATACCGTAGAACTCCTAATTACAAGGTTCTCACAAAAACTAAAAGGATGGTAGGATTTTCACCTCACCCAAGATGGAAAAAAAAAACTCTATCCTTGAAGCCGTACAAACTCTATCTTTGATGATAATAATGTCTATCTAAACGTTGTTGCCTCACTCATCCTTGCCATTTCTCTTTACTTTGCTAAGGGATCCTCATACGTTACAGACAAAAATGTTGAGCTTCCCTTATACCTTTGTTATAAAAAACTCAGTGACTTCCAATGGTATAAAAACAATTTCCTTACTCGAGTTATGCTATGTGATGATTCAAACCAACCCTTCTAGAAAAAAAAGTTTCTTACTATCCTTCCAACCTTTATTGGAGAAAGAGTTTAAAATAAAATAAAAAAGGCTCATGGAAACCAAATCCCACCTGATTCACTTATGGTAAACTCATTAGCCTTTCCTATAAAGAAGGCCTCAAAATCTGTCAATACCTTAAACTCTAGCAACACCTCAAATGGAAAATGCACAAAACAAGGCAAGAACTTGGTTCTTTATACCAACACTTTGATATTCTTAGTACCTCTACTAAAACCAAAGCATGTAATGAACCTTGCAAACCAAACTATCTCTTAATAAAATATCTCCAGAAATCCTCAAAGAAATCAATACCTATTTAACAATCATTATCTTACTATAAGAGATCCAAACCTCATAGAAAACAACAACAATCTTCTTACCAACTTCCTTCCAATGGGGAAATTACTCATTATAAATATAATATAAAAGCCCACATATCCAAATATTACCATCAAA
This sequence comes from Tamarix austromongolica, assembly GCA_039764185.1. NCBI lineage: Eukaryota > Viridiplantae > Streptophyta > Magnoliopsida > Caryophyllales > Tamaricaceae > Tamarix > Tamarix austromongolica. Next base: position 81,246,641 of record CM077809.1, on the reverse strand, counting down.
ATAATAAAAAAAATTGTGAACTCCACCTTAATAAAGAAACCTTGGGAAAAATCTAAAACCTCCATTGAATCTTTTAAGAGTGAATCTCAAGATTTTTTTTTAAATCTAGTTTCCAAATTGATGAAATTTCCTCACCTTCTTCCTCATCTTCCTCCAAACACAAGGATGATGATAATCCCAAACAAAGAAACTTCTTCACCAAATAGAAAAAGTTCATTCCCAAAGTGGTCCAACACAATCCTAATCCCCGCAAACAAAAGGAGTATGTAGAGAAATTTTGTGAATCTCTTAAAAAAGATGAATCCACTTCTCCTTAACCTAAACTCCCAAATAAACCAAATAATAACCATGACCTAACTTCCATTCTTAAATGACAAAAAAACTCTAAACACTCTATTACCATGTCTTCTAAACTCTAAGAAGAAATATAAGATGTCAAAAGTGAGTTAAAATAACTTCGACAAAAAATAAGAAAGTGATAGAAACATCATCTAATTTCTTCTCTCTAAATCCATGGAGAATTCTTCTCGAAACCTTGGTGAAAAGGATTATGAAGATTCTAAATATCAATACCTCTAGAACCTCCCTACTCCCATTGATTTCTTTGATATTATCAAATATATTACCTCTCAAAAATATATTATAAGAATTTAACTTAAAGTTTATAAAAACTTCTAACTCAAAACCATAACTCTCTTTGATACAGGTGTTGATCTCAATTTTATCAAGGATGGTATTATCCCAAAAAAATTTCTTTCATCTACCAACAAAAAACTATCTACTGCAAATAACTCAAAGCTTCAAATAAAAAATAATTGTGAAGCTAACATAATCTATAGTAACCTTTAGATTAGGCCAAACTACATTATAACTCCTGATATTAGCCATAATATCATTCCCGACAGACCTTTCATAAATTCAATCACTCCTTATGAGGTTAAACACACTTACATTAATTTCAAAACCAAAGTTATAAAAAATTCCTTAGCTTTTCTTGACATCCTTAAAATTATAAATCTTAACATTCTCAAAGAAAATTCAATCTACCACAACCAACTTAATATTGTCTAGATCAAACGAACACATCTCCAATATCTCAAACAAAGTGCTTCTCTCTCAAGGATCCAATCTCCAGCACTGTTAAACAAAGGATCACTGATATCCAAAGCTAGATTAAACAAGATGTATGCTCAGATCTCCCAAATGCCTTTTTGTCTAGTTGTTGGCCTGCCATATGAGGAGTCTTTATTGAAAAGAAAATACCCACAATGGTCAGACCAATCTAAATGAATGCTAAAATTAAAAATCATTGTCATTCTATAATCACTGATCTTTAAAACAAAAGCCTTATCTCCCAATTTGTTCACATGGTCTTGTGCAAAATTCTATTTCAACAAACCATTTGAAATAGAACATGGTACTTCTAGGCTTGTCATAAGTTACAAACCTTAGACCACAAACCTCAAATAGATCCATTATTCTATCCCAAAAAAATCATATCTTCTCTAAAAACCTCACTCAATCCTTATCTTTTCAAAATTTGATATGAAATTCAAATTTTGGCAAATTCAGATCTCGTCAAAAGACTTATACAAAATAACATTTTCTTTCCCATTTGGTTAATATTAATGGCATGTCATGCCATTTGGTATCAATAACACTCCTTTTGAGCTCAAAAGACTCATAAATGACATTTTTAATCCATATTCAAAATTTTGCATTGTTTATATTGATGTTGTTATTCTCTTCTCAAAATCTATTGATTAACATTTCAAACAAATTAAAATATTCATTTTTGTTATAAAAAATAATGGGTTAGTTGTTTTAGAAACAAATATTTCCTTGTTCGAAACACATATATATTTATTGGCCATCATGTTTTCTAGGGTATTATCACCCTAATCGAAATATCCTAGGCTTCCCTAGTGACTTAGACGCCTACTAATAGCATCCCAAGTGTATGCTCTAAGGGCAAGGGACCTACTTTTCATTCCTACCAGAAAATTAGTGCAGGTCAGACTTGGGTATTAGAGGTAGCCGAGGAGGTCTAATGGCCAATAGTTTAAATGTGATCAGTGATGCACAAGATCGTGGATTTGTATACACCGCTGCCGGTATACCTTTGTGTTTTTGAGTGTTTATACTTCTTGTTAGTTGTGCATACATTTGTGATTGATTGATGTTGATTTGATGCATGTCTATGTGAAATTTTTAGTGCTCGATTAGGGTTTAGTTCTTTTAAAGGGCTAGTGACCCCCGACTCATATAGCCTTTGTTTGAGGATCGCCTGATGTTGCAATGAGTTAGTTATATTTTATTTGATTTGGGGATAGAGTCTCTTTTAAGGGGTTAGTAATATAATACCCTAAAAAATCCTAATTATAAATAGGTAATTATGTGTATTAGTCATAATACTTATTTTAGGGTATTTTTTATTAAATATATTATTATTGTTGTTGTTCTTGTTCTTGCTCTTGTTCTTGTTACTATTTTGACATATTAGATATAAAATTTAATTAGGTTAAAATTTTTAGAGAGTGGGTTTTTCAATTTAAATCTTAAGTTAGACCTTAATCTGTTTCCATTACACCGAGTAAATCCTATTTTGACAATCGAATATTTTCTACCTTTATCTAAATAATTACCCTAGCCTACGACCCTAACCTATGCTATATTTTCTTGATCTTTTCTCCATTCCTTCCTTGGTGTAAATTTGCACACACCATACCTTGTCCCACACTTCCCTCTCTCTCGTGTTTCCCTCCCTTTATTTTGCTCGACGACACCCTGCATGTTATCCTCTTCTTTAACCCTTCAACCTTCCCTATTTTTGTGTAGTGCATTTAACCCCCTAGCAACTTGTATTTTCTCCCCTTATTCTCCTAAGCCCCCTCAAGTAAGAAAGAATCTCGTTGTTTTGCCTTGTTTCACCATAATCATCCCACACCTTTCCCATTTTTTGTGCAATGCACTCCACCACCGACCATATTTCCTCAGCAACGTTCATTTGCACTAATCTCTCACCCTCATCTTTGACAACTCATGCTGAAACCACCCCAACACCAATGCACAACCTCACCAAAACACACCTCAAATCCCTTGGTAAACTCATAGAAGCAACACTCTCCACCTTTGTTCAAAGCCACTGAAGCTCCTCCCTTCACCTTCGGCTAAAATTTCCGTAGCTCCCAACCTTAATGTACCCACTTCCATCACACCTCCACTCCTTGCTACATCCTATACCACTAAAGCCTTTACCTAAGCTACACAAAAAGTTACCAAAACCTCTACCCCTCCTTCGGCTAAAAGCACCAATTCCTTCCTCCTTAGCTTTAGCCATTTCTATCATAGCCCCTCCCCTTGTTACACCTTTCCCTTCCATATCTCCACTCCCTTCACTGGCCATTCCTGCCATAGCAACCCCCTAGCAACGACATAAATCACTATTTCTCACCTCATATTTTCGGAAACTCCCATAATTTACGTCCTCCTTTATTTCATGAGTTTCTTGGTTTCCTTGCTGCCTTGCTTTAGCCAGTTAGTTATCATTGAGTTGTTTTAGTAATTATAAGTTATTTTTGTGTTATACTAAATGCTAATACATATATTTGTGGGTGCTAATTTTCTAGGTAATCCTTTAGGATCTTGGAGGAGACGGTTTTATACATTTTGTTTAAGCTTGGATTTAGATAAGTTCAATCACTCATAAGACAATAGAATTTATATGCAAGAATTCTAGGATTTTTTTTAGACCTAGAACCATGATAGCATGATAAACGAAAACATGTTAAATACATGGTACACATTATTATTGTAAGTAAAGTGATATGCATGTGTAATATGTTATATGATTTATGTGCACATGTATAGATTTTGTTTGGATTTTCATCCTTGTCAATTTATGATTTGAATGCCATGATAAATGTCCCATGATTTCTAATGCAAGGTAGTTAGGGTTACTATGATTCACATGGAAGCTTATATGCATGATTAAGGTTAGCTTATGATGATTTTTGTTTGCATGACCTAGGGCTAGATATATTTCCCTACATGTACCGTGATGATAATTTTTATGTTTAAATGTTGTACCATGCCTTAAATATGTACGCACATGTTATATAATATATATGATACGTGAGAGTTGCATGATTAGGATTTTGTGGGCATAATTCACTATATGCATGAAAAGTGAATAATACAGTTAATCACCAAAATGTAAGGATTACATATGTGCCATTTAGCCTTTTCATGAAAAACTTCTCATAATAATAAATTTTGGTACGAAAATGAATGAAATGATGAAATTAGAGTTTCAAGGGCATTTTGGTAAGTTTTAACTTAATATATCTTTTGTGAATAAATAGATATTAGGATGGCATTAGACTTCTAATAGGTTGACCTTAATGTTGACTTCGCTTGGTAAAGATGGATGACCTTATGGTTTACCATAATAATTGGAAGAAAAGGGAAAAATGGTTAACTATGGATATGATAATTGATGTGCAGTATGTGACATTCCTGATCACCTCATAAAACATTAATACTTAAAGTGAAAGATATCAAGATGGGAGTAGTTGCTCTCTAGGATTAATTACCCTAGAGATGAGGTGTTAGCCTTCATTTAATTTCATTCACCGGTGTGCCATTGTGCTCTAGTAAGGCCCCTCTCTATTCTATAGGTGATTTAAAGGTAGTATAGAGGGTATCAATATTTAAGGACTAGGTGAATGGGGTTGGAAGATACCGTGTTGCCTTTGTGCATTGGTATGACTAGGTGTATCGCTATGTCCCTAGGTTTGAGAGTAAGGGTATTGTGTTGCCTTCGGGTGCCAATATAATCGGGTGTACCTTAGTGTCCAAGGTTTAATTTTATCCCCCTCGAGTAATTTAAAATGGTAGTAATTGATGTGAAAGAAAATAAAAAGGATTTATTTATATTTGTTGGTTCGGTAGTTACCTTAGTGTTCGACCCTAGTATTTGGAATTGTTGGTTCTGTAGCTTTCTTAGTTCCTTACCTTAGTATTTAGAATTATTTTGGATGTGTTGATTTAGTAGTTGTCTCAACGACCTACCTTGGTATTTGGAAGTTAATTGATTAATCAGATATGTCTATGGTACCTTGAGATGATGTGAAGTGAATTAGTTTGTTTTACTGTTGAGCTTAAGAATTGATATTATATATATTATTATTCCACAATTATTGCACATGGTTATTACGGTACATGATTTGTGCTCAAGTATGATTCTCAAATTTTGTGTGGCTATGTGCAATGTGGGTATGATACCTCGTGTGAGGTAATATGCTTTACTCGGTACAAGAAAATCATACTGATACTACTTTTGCAAATGATTATATGAAGGGTATGGAGTGGCTATTGCTTTAGCAAAATAAAATTTTTAAGTAGTAAAAATTGGGATGTTACACCCTTACAAAACTTTAGAAGCTATGATGGCAATCCAAAATATGATTCAGCATGTGCCATCTCAAAAAATGTATAAAACTTCTCTCCCTATTTTAAAAATAGATAAGGATTCTTCTTCCTCTATAAAAACTCTATCTTGAAATCTAATTTCAAAATCCTTTTCTTTTAAATTTTGGGATTTTACCAAACCCTTCTTAAAATTAAATTATTCCAAAATAAAAGGATTTAAAAAAATCTTATGCTTATTTACGCAAAACTCATTTTTTAAATAATTACAAGTATCGAGGACAAATATTTTCATCCTAACCCTATTCAAACTTTAGAAAAACTCTTTTCTAGATGGCTTAACAAGCCTTTGGATTTACAAAAACCTCAATCATACTACATGGCAATTCTTAAAATACTAGTTCGGTTTTCTTCAAACATAGTTCACACAAAGATATTCCTAATGGCCTGGCCCATTCAACATGAAAAATCCACATACCCCTCCACCGTTCTTACTAAGGCAAAGCCCTTGAAAGTCCCAAGTGGTCCCTTGAATCATACAAAACCTCACAAAATTTATCCATTTCTTTTAATTATAGGGATTACCAACAAGCATGATACATCACCTTCTTTTCTCAAAATAACTAAATGCGTCATTCTTATCTTTTCTTCTTTCAAAAATTTGTATCATTTGATCCTTCTATTTGGTTCATCAAGTGGGGGTAAGATTTTAGTTCTGTGGTGGAAATATTTCAGTTCTGTACATGAAATCTTACCCCTAGAAGCAAAAGAAGTCATCGATTCCTTTAAAACCCTTTTTTGTCCAAATCCAAAAGATAAACAATTCTAATATTTGTTCTATTTTTTAATAAGATTTTTTTCCCACATGCCTTCTTGTAGGAAGTATAATACCAAACTATTGATGGCAATCCCATCATTGTTAGGCGTTTCAAAGTCAAATGGTGGAATAAACTCCAAGTATTCGACAAAATCTCCAAACAACATGTCTAAATCCATTCAAATTGACCCTACTCAAGGTCATTTATTTGCAAAAAAAAAATCCATACACCTACATGACTTGTTGCAACAAAAACACATGATGAATATCTTTCCAATTCAAGCTAAATTTTATCTTCACAAACAAAATCCTCCTTTGCATCATCATCTTTAGAACCCCTCATTAACTATGTGGATGCAAATGAAGATAACTGTTACGCCATCCTTCACTTAAGTTAATAATAATAATAATAAAATTCAAATAGATCATTTGCCAGCACAAAATGATAAAATAGCTCAAAAGTAGTTTTTATGGTACGAGGATGGTCAATCACTATAGTAAAAGCAGTCACTGTATCAATGGTCACTACAACAATCACTATAGCAATCGAAAGCAAAAGACAAAAGTGTAAAGCATCTTTCCAACTTTGGGTGCAAAAAGTAGGCTAACAAATTATCCTCTGCACCAACCCTACTTTTGGTGGAAAACTTAGTGACACACATAACTTTATGTGAATTGCAAAAGTAAAGATTCCTTTCAAAGATTCAAAAGATGCAATGATCATATCTTGAAGCCTCCAACTTTTATATATATAGAGGACTTGAAGATCTTAGGGGTATTGACTTTCCTTTGCATATATTTCTATCTAGCTCTATTCTTTTAAACATTGTAAAATTAATGTGTTGAGCAATATCCTTCAAATTCCAAATCCCTATATTCACAAATTATCTTGTAAAACTCAAACATATATGAAACAAATCTCGTGATTTCTTCCTCTTATTTGGAGGTCTTCTGTTCCCTTGTATCAACTTTGTTCCACAAATCCTGCAACTGTTCAATGTATCAACTTTGTTCTATTAAATCCTCCAGCCATTCCTATATATATGTTGTAAGTTTGTGCATTCTTCATGAATATTATCGTCAAGTGAGTATTATTTGGTGCAATTCTAAGTAATAGCTATGTTGTAAGTTGTATTCTTCACGAATATCACCATTAAGTGAGTATTATTTGGTCTAATTCTACGTAATAACTATGTCCTAAGTTCATGTATTATTCATGAATACCTTACTATGACGATTTTTCTCTTCATCATATTTCTAAATGTGTTCATGTTTAGCTGTATTGTTATCATTGCATACTTAAAGTAGTTAGAGAGTTGTTTAAAAAATATTATATGATTTGTGTATTACTTGAATTGTATTTTTGTTCTATTTTTCTTGTAATCGTAAATATAACTTATACATGCACTATATATATACACGCACACAATTATATCTACATAAATTTATAATATATTAGATATTACCATAAAAGTGATATTTTAAAATTGTACTTTAATAAATATTATTCGTTAGTTTTATTTTTCATAAGAATGTTGAAGTAAATTCAAGATGAGTAATTAATTTTTGATATTTAAAATACAAAATTCATAAACTAAACCAAATTAAGCCATAAATAGCTAATATGATATGATCTAAATCATTAAAAAAATATTTAATTTATTTAATTAATTTGTTTCAATCAAAAATTATAATTTATTTAAATTTGAAATTGAAATGAGATTAAAGTAAATAGTGATCATGACCACCTATAGTTTGAGATAATTGCAATTGTAGCTTTGGGCGGTGGCTCATTTGTGAAGCACAGAAACGACAATAAGGTACTGTTTTCTGTTCTAAAAATGCTCTCTCATAGTTTTTTGTTCTAATTTTATTTTTTGTTGGAATCGGTACCGAAAGCGTTTGATTAATTTTTTTTAAATTCAATTAATAATTTACATCAACTAAAATATGTAATAATTATATATATATACACACACTTTTCTTTACCATTTTTTATAATTTCTATTTTCTAATTTTTTATGAAATATAGTTTTCAGTTTCACTCCCTGTTTGTGTCCCCATGGCGGCTTACTGCCTTTTTTAATTTTTTACCATCCCTTAAATTTACATAAAATATTCTCGAGGTCTTGTTTTTTGAAAAAACTAAATTTACTTTATGAAAAACAAATGTCGAACTTATCCTGCTAAGCAATGATAATTTTTGCCGCAACTCTCCCCACCCCATTGGTAAACCACGCCACACAACCCCCACCAGTGGCAAACCACGCTGCATTGACCTCCCCTCCACCGGCAAAAAACATTGAAGCTGCCTTCCCCTAATGAAAAAGAAACTTTGAAGCCCCCCACCAACGGCAAAACATGACGAAGCCCCCCAACCACTAGCCAGTAGCCACACAAGCCGAAGCCTCCCTCCCACCACTGATAAAAAATGCTAAAGACCCTAAAAACAAAATTATTCCCACAATTATTAACCAAAACGTGGTGTCTAAAACTTTCCAATCTCTTAGGGTCTGTTTGGTTTAAAGAAAATTAAGTGGAAAGGAAAATGTGGAGGAAAGAAAATAAAAGAAATTTATTTTCTTTCCTTTGTTTGGTTGTTGGAGAAAATTTTGTGGAAAATTAAAATCTTGAAAAATATTTTTAGTGTTTGGTATATAGAAAGAAAATGCTAAGAAAAATTAAATGTTTATTTAAATATTATTATACATTTAATGTTATTAAAAATATTATATTGATATATAATATTTTCTTAAGAAAGTTGATTATTATTATTATTATTTTATTTTTTTTACTATTTGAATCTATTACGTAAATATATAGAAGAAGAAAAAAATTAACTTAATGCTGGGAATTTACTCTTGCTGTACTTTTCAAAGATTAAAAATTAACTTTCGTTAGTTCTTTTTTTCTTTTCTTTTTTTCCTTTTTTAAATCCTTGCTCTGGCTCTTCCATATTTGACGCGACAATGAATTAATTAAACTGGAAAAATACCAACTGGAGCAACAACAGAAGGCAATCTACCGGTCAAGAACCAATCCGACGCAGTTCTTCCATCCAAAGACCCAATCTCAGGCAAATAAGATCCAGTCCCACAACGATCAACCTCAGGGCCTTCAGGAATAGTTGTTAACGCAGCCGACTTATCGTAAACAACGAAAAAATATTCTTCCATTCGTCGCCCGGCGCCATCCCAAGACCTCGGAGACTCTGCATAACTTCAATGACAACTCACCTTATTCATCTTAAACACTGATTTCAGAAGCTTCTGCATCGATCTACCCAGCTTGGATGCAGAATTCTTGTTCTTGGATACAACAGACGAAGAAAGTGGCGGCAATAGCGGCGGAAGAGGGTCGTCGAAAGAGAAAGAGTGGCGGTAGCGTCGAGCATGACCGGTCGATGAAAGATGGGGCATGGATAGAGTCCGCAATAAATTTTCCTCAATTCTCACTTTTTTTCCGTAGCTTTTGATGAAGAAAATGTTTCTATATAACTTTCCCATTTTTTTTCTCTTTATTTTCTTTTCTCCTACTTTTCCAGACATCCAAACGTAGGAAAAATATTTTGCACTAAATTTTTTTTCCTTTCCTTCAAATTTTCTAAAAACCAAACGAAGCATTACTGACACAAACTGTAAAAATTTATCTTTAACTATGTTATTTTGCGTGTTATAAGGAGTGGTTGTGCGCGTTATAGGGAATATTTTTTTGTTAGACCAATAAGTATAGTGAGGTCGGATAAACATTTATTTTTTTAAAAAAATTATCGAATACAAATGTATTGTTTCGGTTTGTATAGTTCGAAATCACATATATAAAGTAATAACTTCAACAATTTTATTCTTTGTCAAAGAAAAATCAAGTACACGTTTTATTATAAATTTTTCATTGGAGCAAATCTTTGTTCAATCTTTTGATAAAATTTCACCTTTTTTTTTAAACAGTCACAATGAATACTGAATATAGAAGTTCTTTAAACTAAGATGAGTTCAAAACTTCGACAATGTATGCTAATTTCGAAACTCCGATAAACTTTAAAGATGGGGTTACAACCCCAACGTACTATAATAATGAATTTACAATATCAAAAAACTATGAATATATAGAAGAAATACAAATGGATTTTCCAAATATTAATTACCACTTAGAAGAAAAGGTAAAATTTATTTTTTTAGTATTATAAATTGTGTCGACGAATTAACCATAATAAAATTAATACTTCTTTTTATTATATTATTATGGTAAACTATTTTTTTAGGATATGGATAATACATATTTTATGACCCAAAATTATCAAATATTTTTTTATATATTTATAATAGAGCAAATATTTTCTTATTATGAATAACTTATAACATGGGTTAAATAAATGGGTAGAACTTATAAGATGATTTTTGTAATACCCCGGATTTTGAAACCTAATTTTATTAAGCCTAATGATTTTATTAGTGTAATTTGATGTAAATATTTAATTATTTTATTTCGATTCGTTTTATGGATTTATCGACGATTTCGAGTTCATATTTGAATTTAATTAATCGTTGCCGTAGCGAACCATTCTGGACAAATTCGTTCACGACCATGATTTTATTATATTCTTATGATTTCGATTTTCGGTTAAAAATATGTATTTCCATTCTTTCTCGTGTTTTGATTTTTAATATTTTAGATTCGTTTTCGATTATAACTTCGTCGTGTGATTACAACTTTATTTTGGAGTTATATTTCGTTAACGAAATATATTATTTAAATTATAAAATTTCTGTTTAAATAGTTAAAGTTATTTTAATGATTTTATCCGTAGAAAATATTTCCGACTTTAAATTTATTCGTTTTTAAAAATCGTTAATATCTTCGGGAAATTTTAAATTAAAAAGATTTTCGGAGTTTATTTGTGAATTTCTTTCCAGAATTAATTTTCTTCCGTTTTACGATTTTTGGTTTACGAAAAATCGATTTCAGAAATTATTTAAATTAGTCTCGGTTTATTAGAAATTAATTTAAATATTTACTTTTATGCTTTTAAATATTATTTCGAGGTCTTATAATATATTTCCGTAAATAATACAAATTTTTATGTTCGTTGGTAAGTTTTTCCGAAAATGTTTCTGAAATTCTTTATATAGCTTTTTATTAATTTTAAGCTTTCGGAATCTTATGAAATAATTTTTGTTTAATGAATTTTAGATAAAATATTCCATTAATAATTTTATACTTTTAGTATTTATTTTATATGTGTATTTTAAAAAAAAAAACGAACCCCGACCGGTCGACCCCCCTCTTCTTTCCCTTTCTCTTCTCTTCTCCCATTCTCTTCTCTGCTTCCCGACCCCCTGTTCTCTGCGCCCAGAAACCCCAACCCCGACCTCCTCCTCCCTGCTCCTCCTTCGTCGATCGCTCGCCAGCCACCGCCGGCCACAACGGGCGACGCGACTGACCGCCACCAACAGCGAGCAGCCGCAGCAGGAGCCATCGAAGCAGCTACGCGCCACCAGCAGCAACGCACAGCAGCAGCAACCGTGCAGGTCGCGCCGCCGCCGCCTGGCCACCGTCGACGTCTCCCGACCACCGGCGAGCCACCCCCGGTCCCCGACGAAGCTTCTCCAGCCTTCCTTTGCTCCGATTTCGTTGATTTTCGTTTGGTATAAATATCCGAAAACCCTAATATTAATTTGATTAATTGAGTGTGATTTAGCTTGTGATAAGCTAAATTAATTGTTGTATTATGTATATATGTCCTGTAAGATTGATTTGAATATGTTAATTGTATGGTTTGTGTTGAAAATTTGGGAAATTGAATTTTAGGCCAGGTTATGCCCAAATGTTTTTTGGATCCGTCTGATTTGGCGATTTTGGATAAATTGATTATACAATATGTTTTTAAATGTATCTAATTTTATGTCGGAACCGTCAATTTGAGAAATTTATGCGGAATCAATCGAAATTTGATTTCTAGGTCAAAATTCGTGTGTGATAAAATTGGGTCGCGTAATTGAGTCGTTTCGCTCAATTGATTTTACAATATCATTTGAAATGTATTTAATTTCATATTGGAAGTGTTGATTTGGAAAAATTGTGCGCAATTAATCGGAATTGGATTTTTAGGTCAAAACTCTTGCGGGTCTAAATTGGATTGTGTAATCGGGTTGTTTTATTCAATTGACTATACAATTTATATTAGAATATATTTAATTACATTTCCGAACCGTCAATTTATATATTTTATCAAGAATTGATCAGATTTGCGTTTCAGGCTCAAAAACCCTAATTGTGCTAAATTGGGTATTTCTTTTAGCGGTTTTGATCAATTGATTATTTGATATGTTATAAAATGTGTTTAATTGTATTTCTAAACATTCAATTTAATTAAATTAATAGAATTCAACCGAATTGCATTATCGGGCCTAAAACCCTAGATTTCAAGTGAGATTATGAAATTGGTTATTTGTATAATTATTTTTCTAAAATTAAATTTATAGAAATAGTTGAAATGATCCTAATTGCATTATGATACCTTTAATTGGAATTAATCAATTTGAATTACCCGAGTTTGTGTCGTGGGCTTTAAAATCCTAATTTTTAAAACGGATCGTCTTGAATTGGTTAATCGGAATATTGTTTTGTTGAAATTGATTATCTAGATTTATCTAACATTAGTTTAATTGTGTTTTAAAACTATCAATTTGAGGTAATCGAAGTGATTTGGTCGATTCGTAGTATAGGGATTTAAAAACCCTAATATTCGGGGATGATTTTATAAAATTGATTGTGCTGTGTGTCTTTTATCTAATCGATTTCTGTGTTTGGGTTTTAAATCATTTGATTTATATTTTAATCTTAAATCTTAATAGAGCTATGCTCTTGAGTCCTGAGTTTTGGACACGTTTTCCAATAAAGATCGTTTGTATTCGTTTGTGTTTATTTAATTAGAATATGTGAATTATTAATTGATAAGATAGTTTCTAACCTAGTTCCGATTTCTATCGGCGATCTAGGAAAACTTTCTCGTGGATTGTCGAGCTTTTGATAGCTATCCCTATTTTTCAATTTGCTTAGCTAGCTTCGAATTTGAGGTAAGTCATTACTTACCTTTATTTATGATGGAATCTGGATGTATGTCTGTTCGGAGTAGAAGGTGATGAGTATGCCTATTGATCATTTAATCCTGTCCAGTGTATGCTGTTTTCTGTGTGGCAATTTTATGTATGTATGAATTCATAGCCTCAATGCCAATATGTGTTAATATAACACTTGAATATGGTATGTATTTGAGTATGTGAATGGTTGAATATTGATTGAAATTATATGATATCTTATGTTGTATCTTGATGTCATGGAATTATTCATGTGGGCCTGATTTATGGTCGGTTAAAATCCCTGAATAAGATACTAATTACTTAAAGTGAAAGATCACGTGAGTTGGGCCGAGGTGTAGGGTCCGTTCCACCGGACGATAATAGTGGCTCGGGTGTGTTGTCCCCGAGAGGTGCTTCAAGCCGTTCCACCGGTTCAGAATAGTGGCTTAGGAGCGCTTTGCCCTGAGAGGTGTAGAGTCCGTTCCACCGGACGATAATAGTGGCTCAGGTGACTTGTCCCTGAGAGGTGCTTCAGTCCGTTCCACCGGATTAAGAATAGTGGGGCCCTATACTCATCGTGAATAAGAATATGATATGAATTAAGTAATGAATAAGATACTAATTATTTAAAGTGGAAGATTACGTGAGTCAGGACCAGGTGTAGGATCCGTTCCACCGGATGATAATAGTGGCTCGGGTGTGTTGTCCTCGAGAGGTGCTTCAAGCCGTTCCACCGGTTCAGAATAGTGGCTCAGGAGCGTTTTGCCCTGAGAGGTGTAGGATCCGTTCCACCGGATGATAATAGTGGCTCGGGTGTGTTGTCCCCAAGAGGTGCTTCAGACCGTTCCACCGGTTTAAGAATAGTGGGGTCCCTGAACTCATCATAAATAAATAAAATCGGATGTAGTAATGATTATCATTGGATTGTTAGATTGGTGTTACTTAGCATGCTATCGTGATTTCTTGTACGCTTGTATCTTATGTGTTTTATGCTTCCTTCCATGAGTTTGGTAGTATTGGCTTACTCAGTACCGGACCTGTACTGATACTACCTTGATTGAATGAGTCCTGTGATGATCCACTGATGGTGGGGAGCAGATCTCTTGTGCAGGTTTCAGTTCGAATATTATATTTGGGTGGAAGACTTGACTTGAGAGAGTAGGCAATCTGGAATTTGATCTATCGGGATTGGTCTTGTTTAACTGTATTTATGTCTGGAAGTTTCAAGTGTTGTATTTAAAATATCAAGGGTATTGTAATTTAACTTTCAATTTCTCGTACTCTGATAAGCTTTTAAAATTCGGATTTATTTCACAGGTTCCGCTGATTGATTCAGCGATGATTTTATTTAGTGAATTGATTCCCTTGCCATCTGCCTGTGGATATCTCCTTGTGAGAGTTTATCCTTACGGCATAGATGTTTGAAGTTTTGTTTGACAGGTTTTAGCCTTGCATCCAGCATGAGATAGATGGTGGACATCTATCTTGTGTTAGATGTGGCGGTAACATTCCCCAAATTCTCTTCTAGCTTCCGCTTTATCCTTTCAAATTTTTTTTTTCAGGAGTGAATTTTGGGGGTGTTACAATTTTAATCATCAAAGGTTCTAGAAAAGAAAATAATGTAGGAATAGGTAGAGTCTCAATAAGATGCAAAAGAAGGGGAACGTACGTTTGTACTAGATCTACATATACCGAAGGTGGATATAATATAAGTTCTAAAAAGAATACTTGCCATATTATTATTATTATTATTAGTGTTGAAAATAATAATGGTAGATGACAAGTGATAGTTAGGAACGAGATATATAGTTATAAATTAGTAAATTATGAACAGGGACATATTGTTTTGGGTAAGTTGACTGAAAATAAAGTTCAATTTGTTGATGAACTTATTATATCTAACGTAAAGGTACGACAAATCATGCTGCTACTTCAAAAATAATTTAAAGGAAATATAAGTATAAGAATGCATATTTATAATATCTAACATAAGCTTAGGTTCAAATATATGAATGATCAAACAATGTTACAATATGTTATAAGTATGTTGGTTAAGAATCATTATTTTTAGTAGCCTCAAAGTGAGACGAATCAAATTTAATAAGAAAACATCTATTTGCACATCCCGTACGTATTTGTTAATATTTTACGTGCATTTTCTTTTATTTTACAAATGGATTGCACATATAAGAATAATAGATATGGAATACTTTTACTTAAAATTATTGGACTAACACCAACTCAATTGAATTTCAACGTTGTATGTGCATACGTGTCACCTGAAAATAAAAATAAAATATTATTTGTGGGTATTTGAGAGGCTGAATACCTTAATGGATCTATTTATACTTCCAACCACCATTATTACCAATCGATAACTAACTCTAATTTTAGATGTGGAACGTATTTTTCATACTTCAAAATATTTATTATGCATGTTAATAAAAATATGGAGGAAAAGTGCAAGAAAGTATTTGCCCATTCATCATTCGTACGCGGTTTTATGTTACAATGAAAAAATATAACAGATGCCAAAGATGAACAAACAACTGAGGAACGATCCATGTCATTGGAGGAAGATTACAGAAATATGTCTAGCCTAATTTCGTATCTAAATACGAATAATCATAAAAACAAAAAATCGTTTTCGCTTTTTTCGACGACGTGTTTTATATCCATAAGGTTACGATGAATAGGTATGCATGTTATTTTATCTCCTACTATACTTGCTTTTAATTATTTATGGTGATAAATCAATATATTGATTTTTTTTTAACACTAGAGATGAAGGTGCTCACGAATCTTTGAAGATATTCCAACGCTTCTTTCGATTCTCGTTGGCTATTTTTTTTGCCTCGTTATAATTCTTTGGTAACGCTTTTTTCCATACTTTTCAAACGAGACATTGAAGTAGGTTGTTCTATACTAATTATGTTACGTCATGAAGATATAGTAACAGACTAACAGGATGACCTTTAGTTCTATCTATTACTTTGTCTTATCTGCGACTCATATAAATTTCAATAATAAAATTAATCTATTAACTAAAAACGTTCACCAATAACCCCCACCACAAAACAATATTTAACATATTTAATGAAAATATAAATATATCTAATAAATATAAAATCATACATAAATAATACAATAACACAATTAAAAAAGTATACAAAATATAAAAATATAATGAATAAATTTAAATAAGTTAACCATAATTAAAAAATATAATTACCCTTCCCAACAACAATTGGAAACCCTACAATACCGGCAGAATTTGTCAAACCTATATTTAGTTCAAATAATAAAGCATAATTAACAAAGTATAATAGATCTAAAAACATAATGAACAAATTTAACTGAATTAACCATAATTAACAAACTATAATTAATAAATATAATTACCCCTATCAACGGCAATGGGAAACCCTAGAATACTGATAGATTTTTTCAAACCTATATTTAATTAAAATAATATTGCATAATTAATAGAGTATAATAGATCTAAAAATATAAATAACAAATTTAACTAAATTAACCATAGTTAAAAACCACAATTAATAAACTTAATTATCCCTCCAAATGACAACCGAAAGCCCTAGAATACTGATAGGTTTTGCCAAACTCATATTTAATTAAAATAACATAACATAATTAATATAGTATATAGATCTAAAATATAATGAAAAAATTTAACCAAATTATTCATAATTAAAATATCATAATTAATACAAATATAACTAACAAACTGTAATTAATAAGCATGATTAAAAACATAATTAATACAAATATAATTAATAGACCATAATTACATTATATAATTAATACAAATATAATTAACAAACTCATCTATCCAACCAAAACCATCCTCTACGTCACAAACCATAATTATTAATTGGCAAATTATAATTAGTATAAACATAATAATAATTAGCAATTAATAATTATTAATATAAACATAATTAATACACACATATTTAACAAAACATAATAATTAATTTCCTACCGGCCTCTTCCCACTCTGCAACCCTTTGGTTTATAGGACAAAATTATGCTTAATTACATACGTCATTAGTTTTGCATAGATTAATACAAAAACCATACAAACCATAATTATCAATTAATAAATCATAATTATTACAAACATAATAATAATAATAATTTATATGAACAAATATTTAACAAAAATTAATTAATATCTCATCCTCCATCGGCATATTTTGTTATTGATCCCCCGTTGATAAGCAATGCTGTTGACCTTCCGACAAAATTGGCTAAACTTACTCCCTTTAATAATTTTTGTTGTTTATTTCCTCTTATTGTCGATAAAATTTACTGTTCCATTCTCCTCCATTTGGCACATTTTAACGATTATCTTTCTGAAAAATTACTTCTTGATCTATTCTTTTGTTTGAAGGGAAAAAAACAATTTCATGCATGGATCTAAATCTACTATTTTTGTAGCAGAAAAAAAGTTAGTTACAGTGAGAGCCATCCTCCCCACTTTGCACATTTTACCGATTATCTTCCTGAAAAATTACTTCTTGATCTATACTTTTGTTTGAAAAAAAAATTACAATTTCATGCATGGATCTAGATCTACTATTTTTGTAGCAGAAAAAAAAATAGTTACTTTAGTGAGAGTAGAGCTTAGACAAGAACGTGACAGCCCATTTGGTAAATGGGAATGAGAGTTTGGGAATTAAAGAGTGGGAATAAGAATGAGAATTAAAAAGTGAGAATTAGTTTATTTAGTCCAATTCTCATGTTTGGTATTTGATGGGATTAACTTGGGAATAACTTGGGAATAAAATTTTCTTATATTTGGTATGTGAGAATGAGATTCGAAATATAATTATAAATTTACAAAAATATCCTTCTTATATTTATAATATTTATAGTTTTGTGTATAAATATATATATATATATATATAACCAATTATTATTATATTTTTCCATTATTCGACCTTGTTTTTCTCATAATAGATCATATAACTAGGGATGACAATTTTCCCCGTGGGTTTGGGGCCCCGTCGGGGATTCCCCGTTCGGGTTCAGGTTCGGGGAGGAAATTCGGGGATCGGGTTCGGGTTCGGGGATTCTTAACGGGGATTTTTTCGGGGACGGGGCGGGGACGGGTTTGGGGTCCCCATCCCCGAACCCGCCCCGAAATTTTTTTTATATATATTTTTATATAATTATATATATATATATATGATATATATAATTTTTTTATAGAATATGAATTAAAAATATAATATAAAAAAGTAGTTTGAGGGTCGGGGATAGGATCGGGGATCGGGTCGGGTTTTAAGAACGGGGAATAAATCGGGGATGGAAAATAAATTGGGGATCGGGTCGGGTTCGGGGATTATTTTCTTATCGGGTTCGGGGATGGGGATGGGGTCCCTGTCCCCGACCCGCCCCGTTGCCATCCCTACATATAACATCAGATCAGATTTGATCAGGTTAGATCCGATCCGATCCGATCAGATTAGATAATAGTAATTATTATTATTATTATTATTATTATTATTATTATTATTATTATCACTATTATTATCATTATTATTATTATTATATCAAATAATATTTACAATAATTATTATTATAATTATGATTATCTTTATTATAATTATAATAATAATTATATTTTAAATTATAATTAATTATTATGATAATTAGAATTATAATAAAGATAATAATTATAATACAGTTATAACTGTCCGTTTAGTAAATGAGAATGAGAGAATTTTAAAATTAAAATTATTATAAAGATAATCATCATCATCATAATTAATATTTTTAATATAATTTTATATATACTAATATAAAGTCATTTTGGTAATTTTATCTTCTATTCTCATTTCCATCCTTTTAATACCACCTTCCCCTTAGGAATAAATTGATAGGAATTGACACCTCTAAATTTCATTCCTAATCCCATTTTAATTTCTACTCTCTCAAAACAAATAATAAAATATTTAAATCTCTCCTTTAATTTTTATTTTCATAATTTTATTTCCTCCGATCAAACATGAGAGTTGAGACAAAAAAGAAACGAGAGAAAGAAAGAGTTTGAGTGAGACTAAGAAAAAGTGAGAGTCAGTCACTAATAAAATATAGAAGAAGGTAGAATTGTAAAAAAGAAAGTTATTTTCTATACAGTAAAAGTTGTTTTTCTGTGTATTCTCGTCATCTCACACCGGCAATTTCACTTCTCCTTTTGGTTGAATAAAATGGTCGCTTTCAGTCTCTTTGCAGCGCCAACTCTGTGGCACCTCTCGTTTTTGTCAGCCCATAGTTGTGCGTCTGCGGAAAACTCTCGATATTTACCCGTTTTATGCCAATAGCTGCATCTCTCAGTCGTCATCATACTTATTGTTCTTTCATAATTTATCTCACAACTGCAGAAATTAGCGTGAAATTGGAGGAGAAATGGTGATGTTTAAAGTTACTCGAGTGGAAACCAAGCCTTACGATGGCCAGAAACCTGGTACTTCTGGTCTCAGGAAGAAGGTTTATTATATCGTTCGAATTCTCTTATCTGAATTGATGTCATTGATGCGGCGTTGATTATCACTGTTATATTTGATTACTCGTTTCAATTATGGAAGATGGCAGTTCGACTATATGTGCGATCTAGCTTTTGATTCTTCACC
The DNA here is from genome assembly GCA_039764185.1 of Tamarix austromongolica. Taxonomy (NCBI): domain Eukaryota; kingdom Viridiplantae; phylum Streptophyta; class Magnoliopsida; order Caryophyllales; family Tamaricaceae; genus Tamarix; species Tamarix austromongolica. The sequence goes on along the minus strand of CM077809.1, from coordinate 81,226,656 downwards.
ACTTATTTCCTCTGTTGCAATTACAGGGACAGACCGATTTTCTATAGCGAATCATTTAAATCTATTAGCTAAAACCAACGTTTTTTTATCTTAAAAATACAATCGTTGAGGCTGGATTTTTTTTTTCATTCATCAAAACGGAATTATATTCGGTATTGTCTGGATTAGCTTGGCCTTTCTACTTAATATTGGTTGACCTTATTTAAATCACAAAGATATACGTCAATTTTATTATGACATGATTGGAAATCAAGTAAGATCTGAAGCCCTCGTGATCTGCCAATTAGCTCACCTTTTGTGGGCTCTTGGTCTTTTTTGAGGAGAGTAATGAGAAAGGAAAAGCTGAGAATGGTTCACTTGGTGATTAGAGGTTTGTATTTTGAACATCTTAGACGAATAATGGGAAACTGACAGGAACCTGCGAAATGGGGACAGTATGGACTGAAAACTTCGGCTGCTACAGAACTATCATATTTTGCAAGGTTATACAGCTAATTTGAGGCTCCATTCGGATCCGGGTGGAAGGAGGTTAATGGAGGTGAATGAATTGATTTACCTCGTTTGGATATCAAGTTAATAATTTTACCTAAGTGAATCGAGGTTAATGTTTTACCTTCATTCACCTCGATTAACCTCGTTTTTATTAACCTCCGATTTCGGAGGTAATGGAGGTGAAAATGAAAGAATAAGTAAATTTCTGACTTGATAGGACCGAAATACCCCTCAATATGACTTATTTATTTAATACAAGGGTATATTTATCATTTTTTTATTATTTTAATCTTCATTCACCTCAATTTAAACGAAAAATTTAAAACATTCACCCCGATTCACTCAGGTTATGTTAATACCATCCAAACAACATTTTAAAATATTCACCCCGATTTATCTCCATTCCCTTCACCTAAGTTAATTTTTAATGTTTACCCCTACCTCGATTCATCCCAATCCAAACGGAGCCTGAATATGAAACGACACAATAAGATACTAGGTGTTTTTTTAAATGTTGCCACCACCGCAGCTGGACAAGTTCCTTTGTATTCGGGGGTGGAGATCGGTTGCGATTATGTTCATGCTATCTCAAGGCCTTGAAAATACTGACACCATTTTCATTTTCTGCCTTGTTAAATGTTACTCTACATGGCTTATGGCTGGCAGGAAAGTTACAACTTCTTTACGTTAACTGAACTATCCTTCATTTTTTTAGGTGAAAGTGTTCATGCAGCCCCACTACTTGGAGAATTTTGTCCAGGCAACATTCAATGCTCTCACTGATGAAAAAGTCAGAGGTTTGTTTAAGCTGACTTGTGTTCTATTGCTAGCACGACTTATTGCTAGTTGTTGTCTTGAGTGTGCCTGCTACTTTATATCTACTGGTTATCTACATATCCTTTTTCCTTTGGCATGACAAGGGTATGTAAAATGATCGTCGAAGCTGTTTATGACACTGTTTCAGTGTCTTTCCTGTGAAGACAAAGTTTGTTTCTAAGTCTTTAGGCGAGGCATCCAATGTGTTGGTGGTGCCAACCGCATGCAATAATGATGGAGCTATTTTGAATTGCTTGCTTGCACTTTGATTTCATCAGATTGTATGATTTGTATAATAATAATTATGTAGATTATATATTAAATGTTAGAGGGGAAAACTATAATTTTAGCGTGAATAGACATGTCCAGTGATATATTATTTGCTCGTCAGTCAGTGATAACTAGTTCATAAAAGGTGCCCTACTCCCAGGTCTTGTTTTTGAATTTGATGGGCGTACAAAGTAATATGTTGCATGTCATATGCATATGATCTATATAGTTGTGGATCACTGTATAATTATCCTATGACGTTTTTGAAGGGGCGCCTAGTGTTGAGAAACTTATTACAGTAGTTTCATTTTTGACGTGGGTCAAATCATAAAAGGACAATGATATGATGCCCTTGTTAACATCACTCTGAAACTGAGCAAAGAAGGAGAAAGAGGGAGAAATGTCAGATTATTATAAAGGCTGAAGATGTTACTTTTGGTCTATTACTTGTTCCAAAATTGAGTTGATCCTGATAGGTCATCCATCGTTTATGTGTGCATGTGGGGTCTCTAGTTCTTTTAGGGGTTGTAGCGGTTTAATTTTGGTTATTGGTCATAAATTCTGAGCCACTAGTCATTGTTTGGCCCAGCATCTGCATGCTACAAACCATTAGTAGGCTACTATATTTTATTCAGCCCTCCACTGGGACCTAATTTCAAATAGCCCATAAAGTGGCAGAAGAAACCATGGTCTATCGGTCTGGCACCTAGTAAATGTACCAACTGCACTTGGTGTTTAACATATTGAGCAGGAGCCATGATCTGATTCAGAAACAAGAAACTCAAGGTGCAGAGTAGTCTTGCAGATCTATTGAACCCACAGAACAAGTCACACAATGCTGTCGCACGTGTTCAGACAGCTTATGCGACTCCTGTTTGAGTCGTAATTCGTTTCTGTCTCTTTGTTTGTTTCAGTTCTTTTCCCATCCGGTCTCTTTATTTTCTGTTCTGTTGACTTTGATGCATTGTGAACTCAATCAATGGTTAAAGCAGCATTAATTTTTCTGAAGTTTATTGCGCCGTTAATGTTCATCAAGTAGGGCCGCTTTACAAAAGTTTGGCTCTAGGTGGTCATGCTAAATGAGGAGTCATTTTTTTTTTGTATGAATGTCGCTCAAGAGATTTGAGCCATTACTAATCAAGTATGTGTATCAAAATATCATATTGTATCTATAAATAAGCATAAACTTGCTTGGCCCCCTTCATTGTAGAAATAAAAATAAGTACTATCGTTCAAAGGACTTGAATACTAGCAGGCTATGTTGAAAGGGTGTTGCTTGACCATTACACTACAGAAATTCTTTGACTTAAAATGTGTTAGTGTCCTCCACTTGGCATTAATGGCATAAGGTTGAGAAAGTAACTGTTTTCAACTCTATCTTTGTTGGGTAACAAACACCTCCTTTGCGGTTTTGGCCTCATTTATCCACTCATATTGTCATCAAGGAGTTTAAATTTCTTGTCTAATCCTTCGTTATATTTTATTGGGGTTTTCGGCTTTCTTTCTCCTTGTGTTATTGTGCTAGCAATTCAGTTTGCCTGATATTTAATCCATTGTGTCATATACAATTCAACTGTGTAGGTAAAACGTTGGTCGTATCTGGAGATGGCCGTTACTATTCGAAGGAAGCTATCCAGGTTTGTTTCTATTTCATTATAATAGTCATATCATTTTGATTTCTCAATGTAATTGTCTGTTGAGGCTGCTATGATGAGTGCTTCGTCACATGTTACCCATGAATGATTGTTATTATTGTGATATGTCATGGTTCCTTTTGATTGACATAAACTCAAGGGGTGGTAAAAGGGGTTACTGTGAAGTGGACGGAGGAACAAAATGCTAAGTTCAAATGCAACCGTAGCTCTGTTTTACTTATCAGAAATCTTGTTTGTGCATCTATGATTATTGGGTTTACCGTATCCTGTAATTGAGTGGGTTTTAGGAAACATTGCCTGTACATCATATTGTTCAATATGGAGCAAACCTAGATGCTATGGCATTCAGTGAGGTTGAGATTTGGTTGGTTTTGTTTCATTCTTGTTATTCTCCGAATGCTAGTTATTCATCTTTATTCACCAGTTCTCTGCTGTGAGAGTGTTGTTCTGGCCAGCAGGTTTGATGGTGCGTTTCAGAGGTATCTCTCATAGGCACTCGATAATTGTTTTAGGGCTTAGTTACATTATATGTAATCCTTTGGAGTTTCACACTTCCTATCTTCAGAATCCTATCTGGGCCTGCATTTACTGGTTGCCTTGCATTAATTGTGCACAGTATGTATTTCCTCTGTTACATTATGCTGGTCAATTGCAGATCATTACCAAGATGGCTGCAGCCAATGGAGTGAGGCGTGTTTGGGTTGGCCAAGATGGGTTGCTCTCAACTCCTGCCGTTTCAGCAGTCATACGTGAGAGAGTTGGATTAGATGTATGTTCATTGCTTAATAGCTCATCATTTATATTGTTAATCATTTGTTTTTAACCATGTTCTATTGCTATGATAACAGGAATCTAAGGCATCCGGAGCATTCATATTGACTGCAAGCCACAACCCTGGAGGGCCCAATGAGGTTTGTCCTATATATATTCTTTTATAATAATTCAGAGGGCATAACCCTAATCTAATTTACTCTCTATTTACGAGGTCACGGCTGTGCTGCCTCTTATGTCATTGTTTATAATGTGCATGTGTTTTGTGTTTAGGTAGATGAAACTAATGTGCCTCTGTCACAACACAACTTTAAGGATTGAAATTTTCTTTTAATTTGCAGTGTAATGGCGCTGGTATTTGCTCCTAACCAGCCAAATAGGCTCAAATATATAGAGGGTACAAGTAAGAACTCAACACAAGAATGATCAAACACCATTAAAAGGAACAAAGGGCTCTCGATTCTTAAATGTATTCATTATGTATTCTCAATACAATATACAATTTCTCAATTTTGATTACAATATCCTAGATAGGGCTTAAAGCCTTTGCCTGCCCTAGGCAGAGGTTCATATGGATGACCAAAACATCCATTGTGGTCTTGGATCATATCTCTTGAAGGGCTAGGCCCATCCTTTCGAATTCCCCCCCAAAAATGTACCACTATCCAAGTGTAACACCCCCAAAATTCACTACTGAAAAATTTCGTTTTATTAAAAGAAAATTGCGGAAGCCAAAATATTAAACAGTGAATTTCGGGGATATTACTGCCACAATTAGTACCAGACCGGTTCACTCATACCGTTCCAGTACCAAGTGCTAAGGCTAAGAAAAATGAAATACAATTTGAAAGAAATTCAACATACATAAATTAGAGAAGTGCATCAAATCGTTTATAAGAATAAAATCCACCAATGGTGGTTACAGTAACAACATAACATTAAAAACCAGGAATTTAAAAGGGAAAGAGAAAAACCCTAACGGTACCGGATAATTCCTTACTTTCTTTCCCGTTGCCCACTTGAGTAGCACCTGAAAAGACCTGCAAGGGGCACTGCCCATTGAATAGGCAGGGGCCCCACGAAGGGAATCCCTTCAGTACTATGGTACTGAGTAACCCTTTAATACCACACTTAAAAACAGGCCCGCAATGCAACACATAATGCAAGCTATATACATATGTAATAAGAGGTGCATACATAACAATCACATATATAACAAGTTATAAGTCACGATCGATACTTTTGGGCCTTAAGCCATGTCATAGTGTAAAATCAATACATTCGGGCCTTAAGCCATTATTCCGTCATCATTCAATCAATCTCATATTTTATATCCATGTGAGTGCGAGAACCCCACTATTATAGCCGGTGGATCGGTCACTTATAGGGCAGAACGCACCTAACCACTATTTTATGCCGGTGGATCGGTCTCCAGGGCAAAACGCTCTTGGCCACTATTATTTGTCAGTGGACCGGTATGGCCCCGACTCACATGGTGTTCCACTATAAGTGATTAGTATTTTTCCATAACTTTATTCACATACATAACTGGTTTTATTGAGCTCGGGACCCCCACTATTTTAGCCGGTGGACCGGAATATATATAATCATCATCCAAGGCAAAACGCTCTTGGGCCACTATTATATCCAGTGGACCGGTACTCATAATCACTTGTCAGGGCAACACACTCTTGGGCCACTATTATATCCGGTGGATCGGTACTCATAATCACTTGCTAGGACAACACACTCCTGGGCCACTATTATAACCAGTGGATCGAAACTCAATATCATAAGTCAATTGGGCCCGGCTCATTAATCTTTCATTTTCGTAATTAGTGTTTTTCCTTTCTTTAGTCAGCACAACGATTCTATTTATTTGCCTCGGACGGGAGATCAAGAACCCGGGACACAAAGGTACACCGGTCGTACCGGTGCATATAAGCTACTCAGTACCCTTCAACCACGAACCCAGGAACGCAAAGGTACCCTGGTCGTACCGGTGCATAAAGCTACTCAGTACCCTACCGACAAGGACACCTAATCCATAAGTATGCATACCCCCTAACTAGGTCCGTAGAGCTAGATAGAGTAAGATATAGGGCCTGGCTAGGGCACAAAGGCACACCAGCAAATACCAGAATAATCGTGGACTAAACCACGTCTTTAGGATAGCGACCCCTAAAGAGTCACCATTCCCGATCTCGAGGTCTTTCACTTTAAGTATTAGTGTCTTAATTAAAGTGATCACGAAAAGTACAATAATCAGATACTTATTCACTTTCAATCGTTCTGATATCATTAGTCGTTTCTTATTCAGGCGGTTATCCAAGATAATTCAGAGAAGTCATTAAGGCCATCATAATTCCATTCTAATTCTGAATTAGGAATCATTCTTGTGATACTTTCTAATTATCAAATACTCTTACCTTACTAATCAACATTATTTGAATTATATTATGAAATTCCACAATCACAATGACATGTTAGGTACAAATTACTTATTTGTCCCTTACTTATATGATTGCTAAGTCATCCCTTCCTTACTTGACAAATTACCATATTACCCTCATTGTTGCATAATTACCCAATTACCTTTTACTTGGTTTAGGTTACCAAGTTATCTCCTACGCTTGTTTAGATCACCATTCACCCTTCATGATTGTTACACTTAACATGTCTCCCATTTAGTTGGTTAGATTACCAATTTGCCCTTTTCTTTTATTACAACCCAGAACTTGCTCTTTAGTGAATAAATTACCAAATTACCCATCTTTGCTATCATGATTACCAATTTGTCCCTTTAGTCGGTTAAATAATTACTAACTTACCCTTTAGTCGGTTAAATTATCAAATTACCCTTCTCCATTATCATAATTACCGAATTACCCCTTTAGTTGGATAAATTACCAAATCGCCCTTATCCGTTATCAAAATTACCAAATTACCCTTCTCAATTATTATCATTGCCATTTTACCCTTCTTAATTATTATAATTACCATTTTACCCTTTTCAATTATCATAAATCCCAAATTACCCTTCTTCATATTTACAATTACTAATTTACCCTTCTTCATAATTATAATTACCAATTTACCCTTCTCCATATTCATAATTATTAATTTACTCTTCTCCATTTTTATAATTACTATATTGCTCCTCTCCATTATTAAAATTACCATGATGCCCTTTAATTGGTTAATTTATCAAATTACCCTTCTCTAGTTCATAATTATCCAATTGCCGTTCTATGATCATAATTTAATTACCAAATTATCTTTCGTCGTTATCATAATTACCAAGTTACCCCTTACTCCCAAGTTTACCATAATATCCTTTTATTTACAAAATTACTCTTCTACCCCCTTACTTCTAAACTGCCATAATATCCTTTTATTTATGAAAATTACCATTTTGCCCCTTACATCCAATTTTACCATATTACCCTTTTGCTTGCAAATTACCATAATACCCTCCTTCATCCAAAATTACTATTTTACCCCTTACTTCCAAAATTATCATTCTTACCACTTATAAAATTACTATATTGCCCTTTGACTCTAAAATTACCACCTTACCCTTTTCTCCAAAAATTACCATAATACCCCTTTACTTATAAAATTATCATTTTGTTATTTAATCATAAAATTTCCATATTGTCCTTTTACCTCAAAAATTACCATAATACCCTTCTTTCTCACAACTTACAATTTTATCCTTTTACTTATAAAATTATCATTTCACCCCTTTCTTTGAAATTACCAAAATACCCTTTTGCTTATAAAATCACCGTTTTATCCCTTTCTTTCAAAATTACCAAAATACCCTTTTCACTTATAAAATTTCCACTTAATCCCTTTATTACACCACTTTTATGAATTTACCACCACTACATAAAATACTAACATTAGCACTTCATTCTTATCATTTAACTCCACCAACTTGTCATTATTCAACATAATATTCATTAGCAACTACATATATTAGATCACATACTTACATAAGCATATTACTAAAATACCCTTAGACAATAATATTACTTATGCATTAGCAGAATAATACAACATAGACAAACATTTAACATTTCCATCAAATATCAAACTCATTCCTTAAGTATCATCTCTACACATGGCACAAGAGCTATCATAATTTTCTTTTCTTTTCTTTTTATCAATCAATATAAGCAACCATATATATCATATCAGGCAACACAAAACATGCATAAAATCATACTAAAATCCCTAATGTGCTAGCATACGTTTTTCCTTATGTTTAAGGGAGGTTTAACGATTATCTTAATCCCGCAAAAATCGAACCTTACCGGTATCCCAGTTAAAGGTTCAAGCTTTGATTAGCAAAACCAATAACTAAAAATAATGTCAAAACTTATCATATTAGGAGTAAGAATAACCAAAGCATAAAAATTTATAAAACTTAATTAATGAAACACTTAACTTAAAATGCTATTATACCTTCAAAATTTTATATTAAAATACTTAAGCAGGCAGCAGCTCATGCTGCTCATGCAGCATGAGCTGCATGCAAAATAAAAAGGAGGGAGTCTCGAAGAGGGGGTTAAAGGAGGCAAAATTTGTTATTTTCGGGTTAGGGTCTTTAGGCTAGAAAAGAAGGTAGATGGGGGAGGTTTCAAGGCAAGGGAATGGTGCAGGAGTGAAGAGGGGGTGTAAGTGGTGGCTGGAGATGGTTTCACGGCGGCGAAGATGGCTGTCGGGCTGGGCGTGGCTGAGAAGGAAGGAAAAGAGAGGGGAAAAATGGAGGGGTGAAGGGGCTGGTTTCGAGAAAAGACGGTGTGGGGGTGGTAGAGGGGGTTGCAGGGTGTGGATTGGTGGTTTTGGTGGCGGCAGAGGTGGCCGGATGGCGGCGAAAGGGGCGGTTGCAGGAGGCTTGGCGATAAGGGAGAAAAGTGGGGAGGAAAAGAAGAGGTGGAGAAAGGAGGAGTTGCAGGGGCTCGAGGGTGGCTTGGGGGGTCTCGTGGTGGCGTAGGGTAGTAGCAGGTGGTGGCAGAAGGCGGCGTAGGGGCTGGGTGCGGTGGTTGGAACGGCAGTTGGCGGCGGCGTGGAAAAAAAATAGGGAAAGATGGCAGGAGAAGAAAGGAGAGAAGAGGGAGGTCGGGGAAAGGAAGATGCTCGAAATATGGGGCAGAAAGGAGGCTGGAGAGGTAAAGAAAAAGAAGAGGGAGAAGAGAGGGGGCAGGTGGCTGGTCGGTGAGAGGACGGAGGGTGGCAAGGAGGTGTCGGTTGGCAGGGGAAAGGGAGGGAATAAGAAGGAAAGAAAGAGGGCATGCGGGATAGGGATGCAGGGTTAGTTTGGTTTGAATTAGGAAAGAAAATGATAGGGGAGAGAGAGAGAGAGAGAGAGAGGCAGGGGTGGTTAGGATGGCAGCTGCAGGTAGTGGTCGGGCGTGCGCAGGGTGTCGGGCATGGGCGGCGATGAAAAAGGAAGAAGAAGAAGGAAGAAGCCGTCCGATCGAAGGGAAAGGAAATAAGGCTGAACCGGCCCAGTCGGGGGAGAAAAGAAATTTGGGCTGCGATGCCCAGGCGAGGGGAAGAAGGCAGGGACGGGCCGCGCGAGAGAGGGAGGAATAGAGGGGAGTTGGGCCAGTGGCCCAGTGCGCAGGGGAGGGGAAGCAGGCCGAGTGCGGCGGCCCAAAGGAGGAGAAAAAGAAAGGAAGAAAGGAGGAAAAAGAAGAAAAAGGAGAAGGAAAAAAAGGAAAATAATAAAAGAAATGGGAGAAATTAGGATTTAATATTTTTAATAATAAATTTATTTAATAGTTTAATTTAATATAATCAAATATATGGGCTTAAAAAGGATAATTTTAATAAAATATTGGTTTGAAAAATTATTTAAATAAAATGAGTACGATAAATTAATAAAATATTTATTTTAATTTATTAAATATTCCTATCAAATTTTATATAATCAAAATCCATATAATAATTAAACTATATAATTTTAAAAGCTAATTTATTTTAAATAAAAGCTATTTATTGGATTATAGATTTTCTAAATTTTTGGGGGATTACACCAAGCCATTGAGTTTGTTCTTGCCTATCCATGACACCCCTTGGTGCTCATCTTTGGATTTAGGGTTGCCTATTATTGTGCCTCCCTTAAGGCCTTTTTGAAGAGCACTGGCCATATTTGAATTTTTGTGTTACACCCCTAATGGCACTCAAGGCATTTCCTGCTAAATCGAGTTGTGAGGCTTAATTGCCGACACCATGGTGCTTGGTGGGCCTTTCCTTGTGTCATTTCACAGATACCGGCCATATTTGAATATTGTACAGGGATTTAGAATGCATGCTAAGCCATTATCTCCACAACCCAACCATTGCAACCTTTCCCCTATGTGCGCTAGGCCCGTGTTCGTGCTCAAGACCTAGTTTAGGCCTTCTGAGCCAATGGGGCATCCCAATTGTGCCTTTTGTGTCCTTGAGCCAATGTGCACCCAATCCTTTATGCGTCTGTCTTAATCCATCAAGCCAACTATGCCCTTGAACCTTGTCCAAGTCCGTGTCCCAACCTTTAGGGTGCCTCAATTGGCTAACCTTGAGGGATTATACCTCCCCCGTAGAACTTTTTTTTAGATCGGGTAGGAGTACATTTGATACATTGAGTTTGAATACCAGAGCCCCCAACCCCAAATCAAATCAATCACGCCCAACAAGTGCCCAACGTTTGTTCAAGGCTTAAGATAAAGTGTTCCAACACTAAGTATGAAGGCCCCCTGACCTTGGGTTGTGCTCAAGCCATTAGCTTAGCTCATGAAACATTTATCTAAGTCGTAGTGCGCTATCAATCTTTGTAGCATGCCCTTGTGTTAAGGCCATCTAGGCACAAGCCTAACGGAAAGCTATGTGGTGGCCGTAGTTAGTGGCTAACAAACCTCCTGCCTCACTTGTTCCCCTTCTGCCCTCGGAAGGGAGTCTGAGTATTCTTTAATCTTATCGCAAATTGCTAAAGCGTCATGTTCCTTTCCCATGATGCCTCTGACACATGTAGGTTCTTCCATCAAACCTTAGGTTTTTCTTGCTTTAGCCCATCACCCTTCGATCGAGGATTCTCTCCTCCTCCTTATCAAATTGCTTCCGGATGTTATAGGAGCTTGTTTATTTGATGAGTGCATCCCTGTTGCATTTTAATATATTGTTTATGGAAACTATCATAGAAAGTATGATGTAGCTTTAATGTTTTAGGCAACTCTAACCGATATGCTATTGGTCCAACCTGCTTCATTACTTTGAAGGGACCATCATGTTGGGTAACTAGGCTTCAATGCATCGATCTTTTGCCGATCTTTTTCCATATTTGTGGTGTAAGTTTGAGGAGAGCTTCTTCTCCAACTTGAAGTTCTCTTAAATGCCGATGTTGCAGCGTATTTCTTCATTCTACGTGTAGCCTTTGATAGACTATCCTTAATCTTTACCATCATCTCTTGTCTACCCAAAACAAATGGCTGGGCTACAGGACAAGATCCTCCTGACCTTTACTTGACAATCTCATGAGGAGTTAAGGGTTGCCACATCTTGGGCAATTTGAAGGGACTAAATCCTGTTGCACTACTCCGATGGAGATTGTAGAAAAATTGTGTAGAGTCCAATAATTCCAACCAATTTCTTTGCGAGGCTGTGACATTGTGTGTTAAGTATTTCACCAACAAGGCATTAATACACGTTGTTAGCCCATCTATAAAATTTTAAGTACCATCAAATGAAAAAGAGTTGACTAGAACTTACCTATAAACTGTGTATCTCAATCACTATCTTTTGGCAAACCATAGCACTTCCCCACATGTTTATAGAATATTTTGGTGGGCTGGAATAAAAGTTGCATACTTCGCAAATCGATCTACCATAACGATTATAGACCGGCAAATCCATTGAAATGTTTTTCCAAGGATGCTTCGGAATTGGTAAGGGCTACAATAATCTTGTAGGCTTTTGGCACTCTAACTTGTCTTGTTGGCATACCAAGTAAGATTGCTCATAAGCCTCTACATCTTGATCCATCTTTGGCCAAAAGACACTTCGACTTAGTGAGGTATGGGTCTCCTCTTGTCCACATGCACATCATGGAGGAGTTCATGAATGCAATAAAATTGCAGTTGTGGTATCACTATATTGGATTGTGACAAATGATAAAATTATGTGTCACGGTCGTTACGACATGGATTTTAATTCTTTAATTCATCAAATCTTCTAATTCTTATTTATTGATCATTTAAATATAATTATCTAATAAACTAGTATTCTATACTCCTTCCGTTTCTAAAAATAATCATTTTAGGAATTTACATGCTATTTAGAAGGTAATACATATACTCCTAATATGAGAATTACTCCCTTCATTAAAAAACACCATAACATTTTATGCATAGATAAAGAAAAAGAAAATGTAAGGATGAAGTTGGAAAATATGCATTAACTTCTTTAAAAATACTTTCATTTTGAAACAAAAAGTTCATAAAAGGAACCTTTTTTAGAAACAGATGAAGTATTATATTAGAACCATTTAAATGACTCATTATATGTTATATTATCTTAACTTCTACTTAAGAACTTAATAGTATAATACTAATATTAATATGTAATACTAACACCTAAGTACCTAACTTTTACTTAAGAATTTAATTGAAATTAACAAATAACATCTATGCTTGTTCTTTTATGCAAACAAATAATATTAACTTTTATTTAATAATAGTCTTAAATAGGAATAATAAGTGAATAACATATAATGTAAACACATTATATTAGGTAATTGGTCACTCTCTAGATAGTGGATTCTAGAAGAAGCAGAAAAAGGCCAAGGGTCCGTTCATTTTTCCAATGGGAACGATTGCATGAAATAATGAGGAGATTGACCTTATGCCTCAGCACAATCCCACTCCCACCTTCTTCGTCTCTCGTGACTCTTTCCTTCGTCCTTCCCGTTTTGCAATCGAGTTTGAGTGACGGCGACAACTTGCGAGCTACTAGTGATGGTGAGAGTAGCAAACTTCAACAACAAGCTTAAGGGAAGGACGTCGACCAAAAGTAAATTGACTTCAAGGTTTGCCCGACTTTGAAATTAGGTTAGTAGTTGTTTTCTCTATGTTTTGTTGTTCTTCCACTCCTCTTTTATCTTTTCATAAATGCTTTTGTGCTTTAGAGGAGAGGAATCTAGGTTCTAGATAGAGGAAGGTAGAGGTAAGCAAAATAAGAGGTTTTTAGGATTTCTGATATCTCAACAATTTATTGAAAATATATTGTTGATACCTGATATTGCACTAACATATCGGCGACAAATATGTGATTTTCAAAATCATTGCGTTTTGGCCATTTTGCTTATTTGACTTAAAATCTACAAAATATTACCTGGTACGCAATATCAAATCACATATTTTATTATATCATGTCGTATCTTTCATGTAGGTACATACATTCAGCCTCCTTTTTCCTCATAGAAAACCATCTTCTACCCAAAACCAACAAACAATTCCATCCTTGTTGAATCATCTTCATGATCCTTTTGAGATTTTTTCTTGATCTTTGCCACAAATTTTGTCTCAATTCAGGTCAACACTACAACTATTGTTGCACACCTTCCACTTAAGGTGTCAGGTACCGAGTTATGCCTTCCAAGTTTGTGCTCCCAAGTTGTGAGCTTGTGACTCGTATTTGGTGTGTAGAATAGCTTGGATTGGTGTGTGAAGTGTTTCGGAGGAATTTGGTGTAGAATTGTGAGCTGTTCTGGAAAGATGTGAATATTTTACTTTAAAGAAATTGGAATTTGGAAATATGCTAAACATGAAAGTTGTAGATCTTTTTGTTAGCTTTCCAGCGCATCAAGAATCAGCTCGATCGGAGGTCAGATGGAGAAGTTGTGACCAAAATACTAAAGACTGTTAAAGCTGGAAAGAAACATGGGGGGCCCGTGTTCGTAAAACACTATCCGTGTTTTTTCATCAGGAAAATGTGTTCTGTTTCTGTGAGAGGCCAAGAGATAGAAAATAAACACGGGGGATACCGTGTTTATTAACACGGTCCGTGTTGTTTGGTTTTTTCGCTCCGCTTCGGTTTTCGCTAATGAAAGTTTCGTATAGTATAAGTACCATGCAAATAGAACCCTAATCGAAGAGAGAACGCCGTCTTCTTCTCCTATTGAGTTCTTTTGTAATTCCTTGATGAATTGAGTGATTTATTTGAGAATTTTTTTATTCTTTGTAATCACAATTACTTCACATCAATAAGATCATCTATTTCCCCAATCTGTGTTCTTGAGTGTTATTCTCTTCTCAATTCTTATGTGTTCTAATTGATTGTAATTAGATCTTTTTTTTTCGAATTGGTATCGATCCACAACAAATTGGTATCAAAGCATAGGGTTCGTATTCGGGATGTCTACACGATCTGATATAGAGAAGTTTGATCGGTTTGTTAACTTCGGCTTATGGAAGTTGAAGATGAAGGCGATCCTGATTGAGAATAGATTGGAGAAGGCGTTACTCGGGATATCAAAGAAGCCCGATTCGATGACAGATGAGAAATTCGATGAGATAGATTAAAAGGACCTTTCCACCATACAATTGTGTTTGTCCCTTACCTAATTTTAACTCATGCAACTTGCTCTTCAATAACAGACGATTCGTCACTAACTTCGTCATGTATAAAGACTCTAGGTTGAGCCATAGGGAGGATGTTGTTGTTTCTTTAGCTACCTCGCTATGGATCTGAGGAATATAGATATTAAATTGGAGGATGAAGATCTTGCTATTACATTGTTGTGTTCTTTGCCTGCTGATTACAAACATTTTCGTGAGACCATACTGTATGGGAAGGATGATGAGTTGGTTCTTGATGATGTCAAGATTGCCCTGCTACAACGGGAACTAATTGAGAATCGGTTGACTGGAGGTGGTTCTAGTGACTCACATAGTGAGGGACTTGTAGCCAGGGGCATAACTCAGGAACAGGGTTCTAGTGATAAGAAGAAGAAGTATAGGTCGAAGTCAAAGAATAACAGATCCAAGAATGTCATGTGCTATGGATGTCACAAGAAGGGTCATATCAAGAAGTTTTGTCCTAATAGGATATCTAGAGATAAACCTGGGGAATCATCTGGCACAAAGGATGATGCTGCTGTAGGTCAATATGATAGTGATGGTGATGTGTTGACTGTCACTGATAGTCAGACCAAGATTATGGACAAGTGGATCTTGGACTCTGGATGCTCTTACCATATTTTTCCCAATAGGAACTGGTTCTAGACTTACGAGACGACTCAAGGTGGAGTAGTTTTGATGGGTAATGATGCTGCATGCAAAGTTGCTGGGATTGGGGTAGTGAAGGTGAAGATGCATGATGGTGTGGTTAGAACACTGTTTAATGTTTGACATGTTCCTGAGATGACTAAGAACTTGATTTCATTGAGTTCTTTGGATTGTAATGGATATCGTTATGTGATCGAGGATGGCATGATGAGGATTACTAGAGGGGCTCTTGTTGCAATGAAAGGCAAGAGGATCGGGACACTGTATAAGCTTGTTGGTTCCACTATTGAGGGAGCAGCTGCAGTAATATCATTGAGTATGTCTGACTCGGATGTTACTAGACTTTGGCATATGCGACTTGGACACATGAGTGTTAAAGGCTTGACTGAACTTTATAAGAGAGGGTTGTTGGTTGGGAAGAGTACAGGTACTATGGATTTCTGTGAGCATTGTGTGTTTGGCAAGCAAAAACATGTTAGTTTTTCAAAGGCTACACATAGTACAAATGAGCCTCTGGATTATGTTCACTCTGATTTGTGGGGTCCTGCAAGGGTGGTTCGCGATACCTATTGACATTTATTGATGACTTCTCTAGGAAGGTATGGACTTATTTTATTAAAAATAAGAATGATGTCTTTGAAGTTTTCAAGTGTTGGAAGACTTTACTAGAGAAGCAAGCTGGGAGACAAGTGAGGTGTCTCAGGACAGATAATGGCCATGAGTTTGTGGAGCGTAGTTTCACTGAGTACTGTGAGGACCATGGTATTGCTAGGCATCGCACTTGTGTTGGAAGACCACAGCAGAATGGGGTTGCTGAGAGGATGAATATGACCCTATCAGAGAAGGCTCGATGTATGTTGTTACAAGCTGGATTAGGCAACGAGTTTTGGGCTAAGGCACTTCACATGGCGGCATTCTTGGTGAACAGGTCACCCAATCATTCCATTGATTTAAAGGCACTTGAGGAGGTATGATCTGGCAAACCAGCTGATTATTCTGATTTGCATGTTTTTGGATGTCCTGCCTATGCTTATGTGAATGATGGGAAGCTCGAGCCTAGAGCCAAGAAGTGCATCTTTCTTGGCTATACATACGGTGTGAAGGGGTACAGATTATAGGACCCAGCTGCATCTAAGTTTTTGACTAGCAGAGATGTTACCTTCAATGAGTCCGTATTCCTCCAAAAGACCGAGTCTTCATCTGATAGATTGTCTGAAGAGGTGGAGCAGAAGAATCTGCATGTTGTTACAGATAAGGTGGAGGTAGATGTTGATTTGGATCAGTCAGACTCTTCTAGTATGAGACCCATTATTCCTGAAGTGGGTAGATCCAAACAGTAGGTGGAGCAAATGGGTGTTGCTCCCGGTAGACCACGGAGGGTTATGAAGCCTCCTGTGAGGTATGGCTTTGAGGAGTTAGCAGGTTATGCTTTGGCTAGTGCTGAGACTGTAGTTGATATACAGGAGCTAGTGTCATACTCAGATGCCATTGTTAGTGCTGATTCTGCTCAGTGGTGTGCTGCTATGGAGGAGGAGATGCAATCTCTATGGAAGAATTAGACATGGGAACTTGTAAAGGCACCCAGGAAGAAGAAAATAGTTGATTGCAAGTGGGTGTACAAGTTCAAGTAGGGAATTCTAGGTGTTGAGAGACTGGGGTACAAGGCTCGTTTAGTTGCACGTGGGTTTAGTCAGATACCTGGTGTAGACTATAACGTGGTATTTTCCCCTGTTGTCAGGCATACTTCTATTCGTACTTTGCTTGCGCTTGTGGCTATGCAGGATATGGAGTTAGAGCAATTGGATGTTAAAACAGCTTTTCTGCATGTTGAGCTCGAGGAGGAGATCTATATGCGCTAACCAGATGGCTTTTTTGTTGAAGGCAAGCAGGATCATGTGTGCTTATTGAAGAAGTCACTATATGGTTTGAAGCAATCGCCTAGACAGTGGTACAAGAGGTTTGATCAGTTTATGATTGAGCATAGGTTCTCTAGGAGTGACTATGATGGATGTGTATACTTGAAGCAGGTTAGTGATGGTTCTCTGGTGTATCGTTTGTTGTATGTCGATGACATGCTTGTTGCAGCAAAAGATCTGTCTAACGTTAACAAGGTGAAAACAATGCTGAAGACTGAGTTTGAGATGAAGGATATGGGAGCTGCGAAGAAGATCCTTGGCATAGAGATCATTTGAGACCGCAGACAGAAGCGTTTTTACTTGACACAAGAGCAGTATGTGAACAAGGTGTTGGAGAGGTTTCATATAATTGATGCCAAGCCGGTTAGTACTCCCTTGGCTACTCACTTCAGATTGTCTGCTTTAGATTGCCCCAAATCTAAAGATGAGGAGGAGTTTATGGCCACAGTTCCCTACTCTAATGCTGTGGAATGTATGATGTTCTCTATGGTTTGTACCAGGCCGGATATTGCTCAAGCTGTGAGTGTTGTGAGCAGATATATGGCGAATCTTGGGAAGGCTCACGGACAAGCGGTGGAGTGGATTCTGAGGTACTTGAAAGGTACTGCCTCATCTTGTTTGGAGTATGGGAGGTTGACTGATGCATTGACTGGGTTCGTTGACTCTGATTATGGTAAAGATCTTGATAATAGGAGATCCACTAGTGGTTATGTGTTTTGTCTTGGTGGTTCGGCAATTAGCTGGAGGTCATCTGTACAAGATGTGACCGTGTTGTCTACTACTGAGGCTGAGTATATGGCTATGACTGAGGCTTTTCAAGAAGCTTCGTGGCTTGGTGGTTTTATTCGTGAGCTTGGACTTGGTCATGGTGCTTCTGTTGTTCGTAGCGATAGTCAAAGTGCTATCTGTTTGGCAAAGAATCAAAATTCTTTCCATCGTCGGACGAAGCACATTGATATCAGGTACCACTTCATCCAAGGTACTATTACTGCAGGCAAGGTTGTGTTGGAGAAGGTGGCTACTGCTGAGAATCCAGCGGATATGCTAACGAAGCCATTGACGGTTAGCAAGTTCAAGCATTGCTCGGACTTGGTCGGTGTTTGTGTACCATGAGGGCCTTTTGGGGCCCAGGGGTTTTTACAGATGGTCTTTTATGTTCCTGGTGCTAGCTACTTTAAATACGTCGTCAAGGTAGAAAATTGTGAGCTTGTGACTCGTATTTGATGTGTAGAATAGCTTGGATTGGTGTGTGAAGTGTTTCGGAGGAATTTGGAGTAGAATTGTGAGCTGTTCTGGAAAGATGAGAATATTTTACCTTAAAGAAATTAGAATTTGGAAATCTGCTAAACATGAAAGTTGTAGATCTTTCTGTTAGCTTTCCAACGCATCAAGAATCAGCTCGATTGGAGGTCAGATGAAGAAGTTGTGGCTGAAGTACTAAAGACTGTCAAAGCTGGAAAGAAACACGGGGGGCCCGTTTTCGTGAAACACGATCCGTGTTTTTTCATCAGGAAAATGTGTTTTGTTTCCGTGAGAGGCCGAGAGACAGAAAATAAACACAGGTGTACGGTGTTTATTAACACGGTCTATGTTGTTTGGTTTTTTCGCTCCGCCTCGGTTTTCGCTAATGACAGTTTCGTTTAATATAAATACCATGCGATTAGAACCCTAATCGAAGAGAGAACGCCATCTTCTTCTCCTATTGAGTTCTCTTGTAATTCCTTGATGAATTGAGTGATTTATGTGAGAATTTCTTTGATTCTTTGTAATCACAATTACTTCACATCAATAAGGTCGTCTGTTTCTCCAATCTGTGTTCTTGAGTGTTATTCTCTTCTCAATTCTTGTGTGTCCTAATTAGATCTTATTTTTCCGAATTAGTATCAATCCACAACACAAGTAAAGTTGTATTCTTGTAAGAGTTCCTGTCACCGACTTGCTTTGAGGACAATTTCTTTTGTGTCTAGAGATATGTGTCTGCTGCATTATCCGTCATCACGATAAATTGGGTGCCAAAGGTGAAGGCAATGCACCACTACCAACATTTCCTTCTTGTGTGCAAAATATCTTTGCTGCGCGTCATTTAACTTTTGACTTTCGTATGCCATGGGTTGTCCTTTCTGCATTAGCACTCCTCAAATGGCCCTATTTGATGCATCAAGTATGAACCTCAAAGAGCCTATTAAACTCTGGTGACCAAAGTATGGGATTCGATGCCACTGCTTTCTTAAGACTATCAAAGGGTTGTTGGCATGCCCGAGACCAATCCCATTTCTTATCTTTTTGTAGCAAATCTGTCAATGCCACTATCTTCTTTGAGTACCCCAGAATAAACTTTCAATAGTAGTTTGGAATACCCAGGAAGGATCAAAGTTATGTGACCTTCGTGGGTTCTGGCCATTCAACAATCGTCTGCACCTTTTCTCCATCCATTCAAACCATTCCCTTGCTTATTTTGTGCCCCAAGAACTCTACTTTTGTTTGCACAAACACACATTTTTCCTTTTTTCATAGACAACCAATGCTCCCATAATTTTGGTGAATGCCATCTTGTGATGCTAAATGTGCTCTTCGAGGGATTATCGATAAATGGCAATGTCATCCAAGTAAACAACCAAGAACTTATTGACGTATTCATAAATAAAAAAATCACTTGTAAGATTACAAAAAGTAGATGGAGCATTTATGAGCCCAAAGGACATTACAAGAAATCCATAGCAGCCATATCAAGTAACACGTGTGGTCTTTCCCTCATTACCTTCTACAATCCCAACCTGCCAATAACACGAACATAAATCCAACTTGGTGAAATATGTAGCCTCTGACAACTGATCAAACGAATCATTAGCCTTTAAGATTAGATATTTGTTCTTAATTGTGACCTTATTGAGGGTACAATAATCAATACACATCCACAATGATCTGTCCTATTTTCTTTGAAAGAGGACAAGGGCTCTTGAGGGTTGAATCAAACCCGACTTTGTTTTCGTAACTTTTTCAACTCTGAGGGACCCATGCAATATGGAGGATGAGATGGGTTCTCGCTCTTGGTTCCAACTCAATTTGGTGATCTAATTTCCTTTTTGGAGGAAGGGACTTAGGCAACTTAGGGGGCATGACATTCTTGAATTCATCCAACACCCCAACAATTTGATTTGGGGCCTTACCTTGATGAATTTGTCTTCCTTCAATTCAATTAGGGCATCCAAATAGGTCTCACTTCCTTTCCAAACATCTTTCTTAACTTGTATCATAGCAAACCAACATCCCTCTTTATTTCCTCCCCTTGGTCATTACTCAAGGCCTTCACAAAGCATGGTTGGTTCTCACCATTGATCATACATTGCCCAAGTGGGTTATTATTGTTGCCTTGGCCCGAGCAAATAATTCATTTCCCAATACTAAATTAAAGTCATCAATAGGTTTAGCATGCAAATCATGTCTCAATCCAACTACCAACCCAAAGAGAAGCGTTTTTTACCATACCTTTGGCGGGACACACTAGAATTAACTATGTTCATTAGACGATGGCAAGTTGAGGGTTTGTGATCTAGTATTCTTACAACCTGCTTACTTATGAAATTGTGGGTCGCCCCTGTATCCACCATTGCCATAAATCCTTCAATGCCCCCATAGCCAACCATGAGGCATTATTGGGCAAGAATTGGCTGCGCAATTGAGCCCTGAATTCCTCCCACATTTTGATGTTTGGGTGGCCAACATTCAGTTCTACATCTGTCTACATTCTCCACCAGTGTTTAGCATCCCCAGTGAGATATATAGATGCCACCAAAACCTTCTTATTGTCACGAACTTGAGCAACACAGAATTACTGCTCCATATTCCATATGAAGTTCTTCAATACCTTTAAATCATAAGCACCATTGAACACTTTGGGTTCCAGGACTTTAATAGAAGCTGCATGTTGCCCATTACCATTGTGTTCTCTTTGAATCTCACTTTGTAAGGTAGCCACACGTAGATCACATACTTTGTTTGATTTTGTCTCATTGTCATCCCCTGAAACATTCGAAGCATTAGCTCTCTCACACGTTAGTTGGGACTTTATGTTGAAGTTTTCAAATCTGTTCTGTGAGAGCTTGAAGCGCACCCATGATGGAGAAACTAGGGTTAACTCCTGGAGAGGGCATCCCCAAGAACATCTCAATTCAGGCCATCCATGATGGAGAAACTAGGGTTAACTCCTGGAGAGGGCATCTCCAAGAACATCTCAATTCAGGCCATCCGTTCATCTGCCAACACATTGCTACTTTTCCTCCTTGCCCCCTCTTAGTGGCAGCATTCTAATTCTCCCCAGCCATTGTTATCTTTATTACTTATTCTCAAGACAGTATACAATCTTTCATTATTGCTTACAATCTCCCAGTCAGGGGTTTATATGGATGACCACGACA
This sequence comes from Tamarix austromongolica, assembly GCA_039764185.1. NCBI lineage: Eukaryota > Viridiplantae > Streptophyta > Magnoliopsida > Caryophyllales > Tamaricaceae > Tamarix > Tamarix austromongolica. The sequence continues at coordinate 81,205,045 of CM077809.1, read as the reverse complement.
TCCCCGTGGCCTAGGATAGTGCCTCTTAAGGGCCAGGCCCATCCTTTCAAATTTCCCTCCAAAAATATGCCATTGTCCAATCCATTGTGCCCGTTTGTGCCTATCCACTTCACCCCTTGGTGCTCATCCATGGATGTCTATGGGTTTAGGGTCGCCTGCTGTTGCTCCTCCCTTGAGGTCATTTCAAAGAGCATTTACCATATTTGAATTTTTGTGTTGCATTCCTAGATGGCGCTCAAGGCATTTCCCATCAAATCGGATTATTAGGCTTAACTGCCAATGCCCTGGTGCCAGTTGGGTCCTCTGTTGTGTCTTTCTGCAGAGTTTGTTATTTATTTATTTCAAATTCTTGGTGAAAATCAGGCTGCTTTATCCAACATGCTGGATCCTGCAATGCATTACTTAGGGGTTTTGATAAGTCCCATAAAAAATATGCAGCAAAAGTGCTACTTTTGCAATTGCAACATCAAGCACACGTTTTTGTAGAGTATATAAATTTTCATTTTTATTCAAGTAAAACCTTTAGTTGTATCACGGGCAGTGCACCATTGGTGAATGTCAAAGTAAACTCTATCTGAGGAGTAAGATATCTGAGGATCCTATCGATCTTAAGAAAGGGAGAGGGAGGAAGAGAGCTTGATGCTAGGGTTTGATACATTGTGTATTGGACAAAAACACTCCTACTATAATCTAGGTTGGATGATTAAGGGAACAGGAAACAATAGTGCAAGAAATGGAAAAACAATAATTTTCAGAAAACTTAGAAATAGAAATGTTAGGAAATGCTTAAAAATAGTAATTTTATCTATATACTAAATATCCTTCATTTAGTTTTAGTAATATAAAATACAAATACAAACACATAATTAATATATAGGGTTTGCTATCTTTAAAAATCTACTCAAAGAGACATTTGAAGCTTATACACGAGAGAAGGCTTTTGAAACGTGGGAGAGGCTAAGTGAGGGTTAAAGTTGTAAGAGTTGGGAGATGTTGAAAACATGGCCAAACTATCGTCCTTTTGGTTAATTTTTTCTTTAAAATGGTTTGGAAGCAACTTTGGAGTTTCTGCTTCAGTTTCCATTTGTTGTAGAGACTGAGAAACAACTTGCAGAAGTTTCCGTGCAACCTTGTTCCAAGCTTGGCCACTAGATTTTGGAATCTGTTGGATATTGACTATAGAGGACTAAAGATAGAGAGAAAGTTGTGTATTTTGTCTGCAGGAAGATTGATATTATCTAGAGGTAAAACCAACAGTTTATACAGCATAAAACTACTGAAAGAAAACTGATAAAACTTGCCGAACTACTACATGTTCAGCTGCTTCAGCATAACAACTAAGTGTCTAAGGAATAGCATAAAACATCCCTAAAAAATAGCAGCTAACTGATTCGGCTTCACGAGTCACGTCAGTTAACACTCTTCCTTGACTCTGGAGCTGCACACACCAAGCCTTTGCCTCCAAAATTCCTATCTGATTTTTGGTAGTGCTGCTGTTCGGATGTCCACAATTTGATTTTCTGTATTGCAGTAGATTAGCTGCACTTATCCTTCCTTTTGCACCTCTCTTAGAAGATGAAACTTTATCATGATGTGTTTTGTTTTGCCATGAAATACTGGATTATCAACAATTGAAATTGCAGCTTGGTTGTCCACAAATATTTGTGTGCCTTCCTGCTGCGTCTATGCAAATCTGTCAGGATTTTCTTGATCCAAAGGGCTTGATTCACTGCAGCAGCAGCAGCAGCATCTACACATTCAGCTTGTGCTGTGGATTGAGCTATCACATCTTGCTTCTTAGAATGCCATGAAAAAATACAGACCCAAAGCTAAAGCAATAACCTGTAGTGTTTCTTATATCATCAACACTTCCAGCTCAATCACTATTAGAATAACCATGGAGGCTGAAGGTTTTAGCTTGAATGAGCCTTATTTCATAATCAATTGTGCCTTGATGTATCTAAGAATTCTTTTTTCTGATTGAAAAAGAATTTTACTATGGCCGTGCATTCCTTGGCAGCAAACTTACAGCATGAGTGATGTCTGGCCTGGTTGCAGTTAAATGCATCAAGCAGCCTATTAGACTCCTGCAAAGTTTCATCCACCTTTTGAGCTCCATCTTTGCAAAATTTCTCCTTTTGATTCATCAGTTTTGCAGTTGGATTGCACTCCTCCATGTTGAACTTCTTAAGGACTTCCTTTGTGCATTTATGCTGGCATAGGAACATTTCATTTTGTTTCTGATGTACCTGCATACCAAGGAAGAATGTTGTCTTCCCAAAGTCTGTCATTTCAAAGCCATTGCTCAGTAAGGCGATTATTGCCAGTTATGCTTAGCACCAAAACTGATGTTGGTGGTGGTTGGTGACATGTGCTGGCTAGAAGGTGGGGTGAATTGTTACCCTCTGAAAGGTTAGGGTAGCTTGTCTCTCTCATTTGGGGTAATAATTTATCCCTTGAGAATGTTACACCTGAACCAACAGAACCAGCATCAATAAATAGATGAGAATTGTTCTTGCTACCCCCAACCCATGTGCTATAAATGTGATATGAGTGTTCGCGGTGGTAGAAGGTGGGTAATATAGCATAGCTACATGCTGTGACATGCAGAGACCACTTTCTTATTGAAGAAAAGTGGTTGACTTTGTCACTGTTATTGTTTGTGTGAATGGTGTAATAGCAGGCTTTGGGGTTTGTGGATGAGGGGTGGGAGTGAGGTTTGCTTGCTGCTAACCTCGTATGGAGAAATCTACATTCGCTTGCATTAGCCTCATCTTTACATCATGAATCTGGTGTTGGCATGATTATTTTCAAATTTGCAGGATTTTGGAATTAAATACAACATGGAAAATGGTGGTCCAGCACCAGAGGGAGTGACAAACAAGATATATGAGTACACTACCACAATTTTGGAGTACTTGATTGCTGAAGACCTGCCAGATGTATTTCCAAAGATTTTTTAATACACAAATTTTCAGATATAATTTTTCATGTCTCACCATACTCCCGCTTGTGTCAGGTGGATATTTCTTCACCGGGTGTGGCTAGTTTTTCTGGCCCCGATGGACCATTTGATGTTGAAGTTTTTTATTCCACTGAGACTTATGTTAAGTTGATGAAGTAAGTAAATCCTAAATCAGCATCTTCCCGTTAGTTGGATGCTGTATTTGTTGTTTATGCTTAATCTGTTCTTGTTTTTGGCTTCTGTTCTCCACCCCCAACAACCCAAACATAATTTTCTTCATGTTATTGTGTTTCTTAGTCTTAGTGTGGGTGTGGTTCTACGGTACTGCTTCTTCATAATGTATGGGAAGTAATGAATTCAACAAAGAAAATATCCTCTTTCTATGTCTCCCAAACTGCCTTTCTACCCTTTCGGCTACTATATTTAACTTATGGCCATCTTCCTTGCCACTCTGAGCCCTTCATATATCCCTTCATTACAATTTTGATACTGTTGAACTTGGACTTCCTGAATTTCCAAAACCAAAATGCTCTCTTCAAATTTTTTGTAGGGCACCCTGTCTTCTTCATGCATCATGATTTTACTTTCATTGCTTCAGTCAGTTTCATGGATCCCCATAAGCTTCTTGTTTGTTCTTACCTGTTTGATATTAGTTATGTCTGCTATTATATATTCAGAAAAATGTTAATCCATGTCTACTGGTTTTGAATGAATGATTTTCTCATTGCCATTGGGAAGACATTTTCTGTTTATTTACCCTCAATTTGTGTTGTGATGGGTGAAACTGGAGGCAAACGGCAGCTGAAATCCTTTTCTTTTTTCTACCTTTTTCTTGGATGGATGAATGGTTGGGATCAAAGATGGGAGATGAATGGTATGAGTTTATGGTAAATGGATCATGGATGGAGGTTGATGGTGCTACATTCAATAGTGTTTCTGGGATTTTTCAATGATGTATGTACATGTATTTGTGTGTGTGTGTGTTCATGTGTATTGGCAGTTTTATGGCATGGAAGAACAGTAGTTTTGAGGGTCTTTTCGTAGTTGTTTCATGATTCAATGGGTTTGATGAGATGCTCTTGGTGGAAAATGGGTTTATAATAGAGCAAATAACTGAAATGACTTTCATTTTTAAGTTTCCCTCAAGCAACATATAATGTGCCATAATTTTGTGAACTTCTGCACTTATTCATTTGATTATGGATATGTTTTTATTTTTAAAATTTAAAATTTTTATGTTTCTAGAAAGATAATGTCTGTCTGTGATTGTGCTTTATTTATTTATTTAATTATGGATATCTACTTCATTATTTTTCTGGAAAGATGGCTGCTTGTGATTCTGCTTTCACGTATCCATTCTATTGATTTTTAGCTTGCAGCTTACAGTCCTCTGCTAGTAATCACTAGAGTTTTCTTGTTGAACCGTCTTTGGTACCCCTATCTTTATGTACAGGTCAATTTTTGATTTCGAGGCTATTCAAAAGCTACTTTCTTGTCCAAAGTTCACATTTTGGTAAGTGCATTATCCCTCATTAGTTATCTCATGGAGTATCATTCTGGTTTGCTTTTGCATTATTGAGTTTTTAATGGATGCCTTCTCTGTCATATCAAAGTTATGATGCCCTTCATGGGGTAGCTGGTGTTTATGCCAAGCGTATATTTGTAGACGAGCTTGGTGCAGATGAAAAGTCCCTGCTCAACTGCACCCCAAAGGTCAGTCTGCTGTCTGGCATTGTTGAATTTGCAAATGTCTTATCTTCTTTAGCTTCCAAGTTTACCTTCATTTGATGAACAATGCTACAGGAAGATTTTGGAGGAGGCCATCCTGACCCAAATTTGACCTATGCAAAGGAGTTAGTTGAGCTCATGGGATTAGGTAAATCAGGTTCACAAGTTGAACCACCAGAATTCGGGGCTGCTGCTGATGGGGATGCAGATCGGAATATGATCCTGGGTAAAAGGTACTTTTTGCTTGTTTCTTGTTAAAGTTCTTGCTTGTTCCAATGCCTAACTTCTTTCATGCAGATTTTTCGTTACTCCATCAGATTCTGTTGCTATAATTGCTGCCAATGCAGTTGAAGCAATACCTTATTTCTCTGGTGGCCTTAAGGGAGTTGCTAGGTGTGGATAGTGAAAACTTAGCATGACCCTTTCTTTTCTGTTTGCTCATCATTTTAATGACCTTGACTCAATTTGCCTGAATTCAGGAGTATGCCCACGTCAGCTGCTCTTGATGTTGTTGCCAAGCATCTGAATTTGAAATTCTTTGAGGTACCTGAATGTCCAAATTTCTAATGTTTTTGCATAAAGTACTCCATTCTAATTGTTTTGGTTCTCACGCATTATATTCTTGCAGGTGCCAACTGGATGGAAATTCTTTGGTAATCTAATGGATGCTGGAATGTGCTCAGTTTGTGGTGAAGAAAGCTTCGGAACTGGTGTGTGCAGCTTTGCTCATTTGCATCTTTTTCCATGATCTTGGTGTGTAATATACTCCTGTGTCCCTTAAACAGGGTCAGATCATGTGCGTGAAAAGGATGGGATTTGGGCTGTTTTGGCCTGGTTATCCATTCTTGCTCAAAAAAATAAAGATTGCATATCTGGTGGGAAGCTTGTGACAGTTGAAGACATTGTTCGCCAGCACTGGACTACCTATGGTCGGCATTATTATACAAGATATGATTATGAGGTAATAATAAGAATGTCTACATTTTGTTCCTACTTTAGGTGGGTATATGTTAAAAGAGTTTTTCTCCTTTTTTTCCTTCCTAGAATGTCGATGCAGGTGCAGCAAAAGAACTCATGGCATATTTAGTCAACCTTCAATCTTCACTCCCTGAAGTTAACAAGTATGTATGAAGCTGGTTTTCAGGACTTTTTGTTTGCTGTTTTGTGACTTGTTCCTGAAGTATACTTGTTTTCTCTGATGACCTGGACTTCTGTTGCTTCCTTTTCCAGTGTCTCTTATTCCTGTTTCCTATTCAATCTTTCTCTGGCCTTCTGTATAGGCGTCTATTCTAGTGAATGGCTATTTGGTTTTAGCTTTCAAATTTGTCTTTACAAAGGTTGAGGTGTCTTTGGGCTGCTGCAGTACCTTTGTTACTCATTGTACTTGAATTTGAGAAAGACCGTGTTTAGTGTGACCTTTTCAATGAGGATGTGATTCCCCCCCTCAAATCTGGATGGATAGTATATGTCCGCAGAAAGCCTAATTCAATAGTCACTGTTACTCAAGAGGTGTTATCTGTGGTTGTCCTATCTGTTGGCCTCTTGTCTGATGCAACCATTTTTTATTTTATTTTTTAACTATATTATGAGGAGGAAAATAGGAGCACAATGAGCGTTTACAGAAGTCTTATTAGAGCTTATACAGAGTTTTATTAGAATATAGAATAATTAATTAGCCTATTGTAATTGCCATGATCTTGGTAAAGAGGCTAATTATTGATTCATCCAATGGTTGCCTGAGTTTGGTTCCAAATCCTTTGATCCAAACAAGTTTAGTTATTTATAACTTTAGGCAGTTGGCATACAGCTCTAAAAACTTGCGAAGGTTTTCCATGCATACTCATTGAGTTATTGGTGGTGGCGTCACCTAGCTTTTCTCGAAGGCATTTTGCAGCTATATGCAAAATTGGACTTACTTGTGTGTTATATGTGTTTCATCAGGATTGTGAAGGGGGTACGCTCTGATGTGTCCAATGTGGTACATGCTGATGAGTTTGAATACAAAGATCCTGTTGATTCCTCAATCTCAAAGCATCAAGGAATTCGCTATTTGTTTGAAGATGGATCTCGATTGGTATGCCAACTTCTTTTCAGACATGAACTTTCTAGTCCAATGTGCGATTGTTAGAGTTGAGTTCTCTCTAAGGTTTCTACTTTTGTAATTTAAGTGGTTTTTTTAAAAATGGAACTAAAAGAGAGTACAAACGGAGGGCGAATAAGCATCCAGATGCTGTCATGGTTTAAGCGAAGGCATCATGTTAGGAAGGAAAAAGTTACTATGAAAGCAGGCCTCAACGAGCTACCTAAATTCCATTGAATCTTTGATTATATTTGCTTTATTTATTTATTGGTATATTATGCGCACTACTATGGGGAGTTTATTTTTTTATTTTTATGCCAACTTCTCAGATTTTATTTTTTTTATTTTTATTTCTCATATATAGACAAGGTAAATTCCAATGTTCCCTTGAAGCACAATAGCCTTCTTCTCCCTTGAACACGAACCTTAAAATGAGAAAGCGCTTGGGCCTCGGGTAGTAGATGCTGATGCATATGTTAAGTTTGCTTCCTGTCGAGGCTCCTTGCATTTGATTGTTGACCAAAAAATTGGCCTCATTGACGAGAATTAAGTTTCTAGTTAGTAATGTTTGTTTTTTCTTTCTACAAATACAGGTTTTCCGACTTTCTGGAACCGGTTCAGAAGGTGCAACGATCAGGCTGTACATTGAACAGTATGAGAAAGATTCGTCGAAAATTGGCAGGGATTCGCAGGATGCCCTCTATTCTCTTGTGAGTCCAGATTTGTTTATTTATTACTATTGTTTTCTCACTGCTCACAGCTGTCATGTTTTCATTCACATGCTGCAATCAAAATACTTGCAGGTGGAGGTTGCTCTCAAGCTATCGAAGATGGAGGAATTTACCGGAAGGAAAGAGCCAACTGTCATCACATAGATAAGAATACGCCTGTAGAGTAAGATATTTGTGAGTGGGATTTTTTCTTTAAAAATAAGATATAATTTTGTCGGATCCATATGATATGAGCCGACATTGTGTATTCGTTCACACTGTTTCTTCCTGCCATAGGCTTTTATTTGCCAGCGAAGGAGAGTCTTCTTAATGGAGGCTCACTGTTATCTGTTTGAGTTGTTTGAACCATGCATCACCTTGATAGAACGAACGAACTATATATGAAGGTGGTGGGGCGGAATTAAGGGAAAGGTTGTTTTCCAAAATTGGTCATTCCTCCCGACCTGCGGCTGGGCACAGTCTCGAATCGATCATACGGGTAGCTGCCTGTCGCAACGTGGGAGAGCCACGTATACCCATGTCCAAGTGCAACCCGTGAGTCTGCAGGAGGCCTACCAATTCCCGTCCTTAGGTAATGTGCTTCTAGGCTACATTATATCAATCGGCCCCTACGTTCGTCGTACCCACATCACCACACGTATAGCTTGTATTTTCTGGTACTTTCCATTTCACATGTAGACTTAATGTCACGCCCCACCCTTTTACTAATGCTAAAGTAGAAGCCAGAAGAGTCCGAATTGTGTTATTAAGTTGATGGTTATGTGGGTACGTGAGTCCCTTCTTGATCCTGGAGTGGACAATATATTATCACGTCAACGTATGCTTCAACTTTTGGCTAATTGAACCTGTGACCTGAGTGGGGTTGGTGACGTGACGGGGTAAAATATCGTTTCTTGGCTGTTGGCCTATGTGCGGCTTCAAACAGCCGTGCAGGAAATCGCCTTCCGTCTTTTTGGCTGACGAGGGGGCCAGGGGGGTTCACACTTCACACACATAGGTGACATGGGCGGATTTTATTCCTTACTATTCTAAGTTACTGTTACCTATTTCTTACTTCACATTTAACGTAACGTTGCCGCCGTTATCTATGGTAATGTAATGTTTGTTCGGAGAATAATAATATATTTAATCCGTATATAAAAAATTATTTATTTAAATTTTTTAAATAAAAATATATTTTATTAAAGTTAACATTAATTTTTATATTATTATTATTATTATTATTTATGTATTAAATATTTTAATATATATTTATTAATTTTTAAAATAAATACATAAATTATTAATTTTTGTTGTGTACGATATAGTAAATTTTTTGCCTCCATCCTTTGATGTACATTTACATATTTTCATCCATGCGAAAACTGACATGTATGTATTTCTGGCCATAGTTTATCTCCTTTTTTGTAAGACAACCAGACGTATTTCTCGCTCTTATTAGTGCTAATTATATATAGAAAGAAAGAGGAATAAATGAATAAATAATTCTCTCGCTTCTCTCTCAGACAAAAGCCTTCTCTGTTTACCACAAGGGGGATATCCTATTCATACACGAAAAGATTGAAAGTTATTCCAGAGTCGAGAGTAATTAACAAACAGTAAATGAACCACGGTACGATAGATACATTTTTTTTTTATATGTATACATTTTATGTACACTTAACAATAAATGAAATATTTGGACATGTTATTTACCTTTGTGGACTTTATATTTGTCGAAATGTAAAAAATAATATATTTATTATCCTATCTTTCATTGGATATACATATATATGCATATATAGTTTCATGCTATAAAAGATCCTCTTATCATACATGTATTTTTAACTTATTAAATACACACATGTACTGATGTAAGTTTTATAAATTATATTAAGAATATTATATATTTCATTTAAATATACTGGTATATGATGTACGTGATCAGGAATGGGTATACGCCATAACTTACAGAAGAGTTTTGCGTGCAATTTTAGAATAAATGATATCACAGCTACTATCTTGCGCATGTGCCGAACCGCCACATTTATCAAAAAAGTAAACAGACAATAGGTCTGGAAACCAAAAAAATAACGGCCCTTCCTTTGTCATCCCATCACAACCGCTAAGTTTATATCCACATTTCAGTTTTCTGGATGCATATCGACAATCTAGTCTAGCAGTTTGTTCATGTGTGCCAAATTAAGACAAACGGAGAAATGGAGAAGACACGAAACATATAATTGTTAATATTTGAAAAAAATAAGAAAGGGGGCAAGAGAAAATAGTTAATACATACATATATATATATATATAGATAATATATTTTAAATATTGACAGTCTTTTATTTTTAAGTGTATTGGTCTAAATTAATATATGGGGATGTTTTCAAGATACGGGATGACACAAATTAACTGTTTTCGTACATTAGTGTTCACCGACATATAAAAGTTATTTATATATACATATATAACGATAAGTTTTTGACTAAATATCGATAATTTGGCTGTAATTTCGGTGTGCTAAATGTTTTCTGGATGCGATAGGTGGCCATCATGCTGTTTTCTTTTTTGCTTCCCAAGTGGCAAATGCATCTATGTCTCACTTGTTTTGATCAGCATTATTGTGCACTCTCTTATTAATTGCATCTTAAACAACATCACTCATTCCGTGTAAAATTAAAAAATATTATTTTAATAATTTGTGTAATGTTTAAAAGTATTTTTTTAAATTATACTTACACACTTTATTAAAAATCAATAAAGTATTTAATACATATATAATTTAAAAAGCTAAGATAAAAATAAAAAATATGTTTTGATTTTTTTAAAATATTTTTTTATACAAAAGTTTAATAATTGAATGATTTTTTAAAAATAAGGAGAGTGCATTATATATACATATATAGGAATCCACGTAGAGTACATAAGCATATATTTTACACGCATTTTATACCATCTATTTGACGAGCATCATACGTATTACAAAAGCACGACACGTTTTCTTAAGTCGGCTACTAATTAACGGAAGCCAAGGCCTGGTTTGCTTTGCTATAAGAAAGGACGTATGTGGGAACGTGGGCTCAGGAAGATGACATTTTTGTGATTCGTTGATATAAAGTAGGTAAATATTGTCATAGGTTAGTTGGAGTTACTTTGAACTCATTACCTGCTTAATTAATTTTCGAAGAAAGTGCATGCTGTAAATTAAGTAGCGCTCTATTTTCGTAATTAATATTCAAGTCACGTGAAAAAGCTGAAAAGGTAAAACTAATATAACTCTTTTCCCTTCTTCCTTCTTACAATCAAAACACAAATACAGGTCACATATATAATTTATAGTAATTATTTTTTAAAATTTTTTATAATTGAGTTCAACCACTATATTCTACACGCCAAACCAGACCTAGAAAAAACATAGTAATTAAGAAGCTAGCCGATGCAATATATCAAAGAGAAACTCCCTAAACTATATATATATATATATATATATGCCAAAACTATACATGCACGTAATCATACTATACTAATTATTAAGCGAAGCCGCATAGCTATCAACCAAAGCGAGAGCATTGCTAGTAAACTTGGTAACCTCAGCCACCTTCCCACACACATCCGACTTCATCGGTTGATCCTTAACGGATTCAAACCCATCAGAACACGTGTCTTCATTCGTCATAGCAGCACTCATCCACGTCTGCACGTTATTAAGCGCGAACCTCCGATCCTCGCTGCCAGCAGCACTATTCCCCGTCGACGAGCCGAGCTGACGCATCTGCTGAAGCGAGTCACGCGTTTGGTCGATGGCCGCTTCCATCGTGGAGCAGCAATCGTGGAGCGCGGATACAGCGCGGGGGTCGGCCGTGTCGATTTCGGACTGACGCCGAGCTAACTTAGATACGTAGGCAGACATTCGGCGGGCTTTGGCTAGGCTGATTCCGACGGCTACTTTGGCCAGCTGGGCTGGGTTGCTTTGTACCGCGTCGGCGTAGCGGGAGAGGGACGTGTAGCAGAGGTTTGGATAGAGGGTGGTGTTGCAGCTTGAGCGGATGAAGTCGAAAGGGGTGGTGGATGATGCGGTGGCTGCTGGGTGGTGGAGGAAGACGAGAGAGATTGAGGCTACGAGTACTAGCGGAAAGGAAGAGATGAGGGGTGAAGGACGGTAATGAGTGTTCATTATTTCTTCTTCTTCTTCTTTTTAAGTGAAAAAATTTAGTTTGGAATTTGAATTCAGGCTGCTTGGATTGCGGGTGACTGATTGTTGTGGCCTTGTGGGAGAGGAGAACTGAGGGAGAGGAGGGATTTAAGTAGGCCAATAAATCTGTTTGAATTTCCCCTTTTGCCCTCACCACTACAGTTTGAGTGATACAGGATATGAAGGGAATTGCAGCTCTCGTGCTACTGATAATAATCATCAATCAGCATCACCAAATATTTTAGTTAACATGTTTGTACCAGAAGACCCAATCGTTGAAAAATACAAAAATACAACTACGAGGAGAGGCAGCTCAACAGAGACGTAGATCAAATCAAACCGAGGCTTATGCACAGTGCTTATCAATGTTATAAAATTTTATGTTACTTTGGCCGCATTCTTTAGAAAAGATTAGTAGGCGGGAATACGTCCCCCACCCCCGAACTCCTTTTCGGTAGGAATAAATTCAAGAAAAGAGGGCAGTCGCCGAACTATTGCTACTTCCCTAACATGCATAGATTTATTTTCACACTTGCATGAGTCTGTTAGCGCCGCAAATAAGATGAACTAATTCGATATTTAACTCAACTCATTCGTTTAGTTAAATGAATCGAATTTAAACCTTACTTTTAGAGTCGTTTATTAAATGAGTCGAGTCCGAATTTGAAAAAATTCGGCTTAATTTATTTTTTGGTTTTGGCTCATGAATTTGATTCGGCTCGTTAAAAGTTCGGTTCGATTCGTTCGTTTAGTTAAACGAGTCAATTCTAAATATTATTTTAAGTTCGTTTAATTAAAAGAATCAAATTCAAATCTAAAAATATTCGGCTTAGCTCGGCTCGACTTATTTACTGTCCTAAAGCCTATAAATAAATTATCCGGACAATCAATCCTTCTCGCCATTATTATAAGTAAAATAACAGAAAAGTGTGCGTCTTGTCGCCGATCTCCATCATTTTCGGTTATGGAGTGGGGTGAATGATAACCCAAATAAATTAGAGGTAATTTAAAGAGACTACCAGGGTTGTGGATAACTGATTTTACATAAAGCTAATTAAATCCTGGCGCGGTTGAGCCTTTATGGCCTTGCGTTCAAAGGTTTCGGCTTCTTACGAACATAATCATTAGTTTGGACGACATGGTTTGTAAATTAACCAGTCAAGCATCACCAACATATACCTAGAATACGTTTGTTGGAGCCTTTTATGTTTCAATACCCTTTTTTTCCTTTTTTTTTAAAAAAAGGTTATACTAATTTTAATAAATTTAATTTCTAAATATAGTATAACAGCGAATAATAATAACTTACGGTAACTACTCCGGCAAACATGCCGGTCGCACTAGCGATTGATCTACATGCATTTTTTCCCCTTTGTTAATCCTACAAAACGATAACCAACTAGACTTATGAAACATTATTTCCCTGGCCCAAAGTAGCATTTAGATAAGTATATTATATATGAGCACCAATTATGTGACAAAGCATGTCCCAACTAACCCTTTATAGGCAATTATTGTATCTGTGCTACGAAGCACGTTGCACGTGATAGCACAATGCATTGGTTTAACAAAAAAGAAAAAAGAAAGTAAGGAGTATAATTAATAATAGTAGTTTTCAATAGCATAATTGATGAAATGCTCAGCAAAAAAGTCCCGTGTTCAATATAATCCTATTCCTATGTTATACAACTTTTTTTTTTGTTAAAAAGTTTTGCATTCTTTTGATGGAAAATGCATATTCTTAATATAAAAATATGGATTTGTTATCTAAGATGTGTATATTCATTAGGTAGAATGTGTATTTGGTATCAAACACGTTCTACTTGTAATATGTATATGGTATCTAAGATGTGTGTATTCATATCATTTACATGTGTATTTGTTCTTAGAACATATGTATTCAATACCAAATATGTGTTTTGCTTGCAAAATGTTTATCTCTGTGCGTTAAAATATGCGTGCTTGTCTCACGGAGAATGTGTAATGTCGATCAAATATACATATAACATCCTAATTTTTAGCACTTAAAACTTTTTTTTAAAGATTTAATTGTGGAAGCTAAAACATTAAAAATATAGGATGTTATCACCACACTTAGTATAAGTTTAATTTCCTCTACCATTCTTATATCAAGTGCTAAAGTTAGTTACCCTTCTTAAATTAGCGACATCAATCATACGAACATAATAAAGATTATATTATATATTAACATTGTTTTGATAATACAAGATCGAACAATGGTTACAAAATTCAAATGAAAAGAAATTCAAAAGTGGCACAAGATTCTAAGGATATTTGGATCAAAAGATCCGGATTAGACACCGAATAGTCCTAACTCTTAGTCTCAAAATACTTGCCACCAAGTTGCACTCACAAACAATCATACAAGGTCACAATTTTCCATTGAATAAGTATGGGACCATGAAACAAAATCCACCGGTGTAACAGTACTGAGTAAATCACTATACAAAACTAAACACGCAAAGTCTGCATGAATTACATAAAATGTATCACAAGGGAATATGATATAAAAATATTGAATCATACAAGCGATAATAAAATACGTTAACCATGCCAACGAAACAATTATCACCAAGGTCACGTAATCCACATACCATTTCATTAAAACCATAATATAAAATTTTAATAACCAAAGCATACCAAGGGTATTTCCCAAAGGGAAGACATTAATCCATTCTTAACCAATTTCCATAATATCCATATTATATCTCATAAATTCAACATGCATACCAATAAATTCTAGAACTCCATAGGTAGGGCATGAAGGCTACTACCAAATACAGGTAGGGTATTAATGCAACTACCAACCATAGGTAAGGCACAAAGATGACTATTGAACTATAGGTAGGGTATGAAAGGCAACTATTGACCATAGGTAGGACATAAAGGTAACTACCGAATACAGGTAGGACGCAAAGACAACTACTGACTCACCAATACAATATAATTTCATATAAAAAATAATTACTTCCATTTTTATTTACTTAAAGGGTGACCATATCAACCTGGATACACTGAAGTACTCTGGTTATACTGACACACAAAGGCAACATAGTTTCTTAATGACTATTAATCTAAGGACGGTAAGGTATTGTGGTCACACTGGCACACAAAGAAAGCATAGTACCCTACTGACAAGTACGTCTAATCGGTAAGTATGCATACCTTATAAAAAGTCTAAAGAGCTAGGTAGAGTATGATATAGGGTATGGCTAAGGCATTAAGGTCCACCAATAAAATTCAAACCAAACCGTGGTCTAAACCATATCTTTAGGGTAGCTACCCCTAAAGATCCATCATTCCCAATTTTGAGGTGTTTTACTTTAAATATTAGTATTTTATTAAGGTGATTATGAGATCACATAATACATAGATAATTCTAATTTTCTTATTTAACTATTTTTACTCTTTCCTAATTATTCAAGTAAACCATAAGGTCAATAGTCAACTAAAGTCAAATTCAATAATAAAGTCAACCTAACAATCTACTGAGGTTTAACTATGGCCAATTATTTGCATTAGGTAAAAAAATGATTAAAATGCCCTTGAAACAATAATTACTACATTATTATCCATTTCAAATACTAATTTTGAAAAATAATGTGTGTGGAAGGTACACAATTTATAAAATAAAGGTTATTGTTTATGGTTAAGGAAATTTGGTCATTATGGGATAATAAATAAAATTTGGTATTTTATGTATTAGGATGATTAAAATATGATAATGATATCATGAGAAATGTTTGGAAGCATTATTAATGTTTTGGGGTCCTTAAATGAATGAATGGTTAATTTGGAGCATAACATCTTATAATGATAATATTATTATTTCATGTGTAAAATATAGAGGTTAATCGGTTTCTGAATACATTACTGATAATTAGCCCTATGAGGTTGTTTATTGGTAGTGGTAACCATATGAATTTCATGGGAGGTATTATGGCTAATATGTGGAATTAGGGTTTTAGAGATTTATGTGAATAAGACCTTCGAATAAGATTATTAAGGTATGTGTATGACATGGGAACTAGACCGAGCATTTTGGGTATGATAACAATGACAAGATTTGGAGACAATATAATATAAGTGGTGCGGAATAATTAGTATAGGAGAATTAATGCTAAAGGGTGTGTGATTAGGGTTTGAAAGGATATGATAACTTTGACCTATGTTATGTATGTATCAGTTTTAATGTGTTTTATGCCTGAGAATCAATCATGAATAAGATACTAATCACTTAAAGTTAAAGAGCACATGAATAGGGCCAAGACGATCTATTTATATATATGTGTGTGTAATCCTATTCCAACGAGGTGAATAGTGGCTCAGGAGCATTTTATTCTAAGAAGATGATGTTTTTAATCTTCGTTTTACCAGAAAAAATAATGACTTGGGAGCATTTTTTTCCGAGAAGTTGTTTTAGTCTGTTCCACCGGATTAAGAATAGTGGGGCCCCTACTCATCGTGAAATGAAAATATAACAGTATAATCTATAGAAAAGATAATAATGATTTAAAGTGGAAGAATACGTGAGTCGGGACCAAGGTATTATTTTTATGTATATGTTCCGCTCCACCGGGTAGAATAGTATCTCGGGAGCTTGTTGTCCCAAGAAGGTGATGTTTTCATATCTGTTTCACCGGATGATAATAGTGGCTGAGGTGTGTTATCCCTAAGAAGGTGCTTTAGACCATTCCACCAATTTAAGAATATTAGGGTTCCTGTAATTAGCGCATATAAGAGAATAAAAAAGGATTATACTTAATAAAGAAATCTAGATCATTTTATATCATATAAGATGTTTCTTTTATTTGGTTATTCACTTATTATCTAATGTGAAAGCATGCACTAATTGTATTCCTATTTTGATAGTATTATTTCGTTGCTCAATGCGTAGTGTACTGACCACCCATTTTATAGGTGCTGCTCATTCCCACGAGTAGGAGACCCTAATTCTTATGTGTAGGTCTTAGAAGATCAGCCAGATGATTATGCTGCCTATGATGCCTTATGTGGGGATGAGTGATTTCATCTGTATTAGGGGTTGGGTGAAGAGTAATTATTATCCGGTCGATATATTTAACCAGATACCTTTTGGACTCTTGATCCATGGTATCCCTTCTTTTGTATCTTGTATCATAACTTGGAGTTAAGCTCCAAACTCATTATTGTATTATAAATGTTTCTCTTGTTTCTAATTTTCTTACGTTATTTTAAATGTTTTAGCTTTGTGATTGATGTAAGGATGGTTGCATAATCCAGACTTATGTCAATTACAGTAGTAACCCCAACTATTTTACTTATTTACTTCCGCTATAAAAAAAATTCAATAGTAAAAATTGAGGTGCTACAATAATTTACAATGGAAAAAGAAGGAGCAACCATGTTTAACATAGAGCAATCAAATTTGTTAAAAGGATTTACTTCCTTATATTATGTGAGATCATAGAGTTAATGACATATCTTCTCATGAAATGCTTATTAGGGGCGTGCATATTACAAGCCATCCCAAAATTTTAGACCGGATAAAACTAGGAAAATGGGTTAGGGTTAGTTAGGGTTTTTTAAATGTCATGGGTTTGGGGATGTGAATTTTTGAAAAAGAGCATCCTTGTTGATTTAGTCTTAACTAGGGTTTTTTGATACTGCTTAGAAATAGCATGTTTCCTTTTTTCCTTATTGTTCCTCTCTGGCCTAGTTAGGTTTAAAGAAAATAATTCCCTCTCAAGTTTCTGACCTTCGTGCCTTAGTCAAACGGCTTCGACTCGACTCCTCCCCACCCTTTTTTTTTTCTCTCGACCTTGCATCACCACCGACTGTCCTACTTACCACTATCTCTTTGTTGCCTTTGTGTCTCTTGGATCCATCTGTTTCTACCAATTTTTGTGTCATCCATCTCTTTATCCCCCTCATGCAAGTGTAGTGGCATTGTTAATCCCTTTCAACCATCGTACTTGCTGGTTGAACTACTCCAATCTACAATTCTCCATAGTTTGGTGGCATCTACAAGGCCTAATAAGTAAGCTTCAATTTTCATTTTATGTACTTAATCTTCCTCCTTCACCTTCTATTTTAAGATTATTATGGATGTATTTTTTTTAAACAATTGTTGGTGCTTCATATCACAATTACACTACTTTAAAAGTTAAGATAATGAACTGTGGTATGATTTTACAATCTCATGTTGCTTATAAATAAAATCCTAATGAATAAGTAAGTTATTGAGGATGTTCCCTAGTAAGTTAGAATTTAAGGTTGAATTATGATCAATTTTATCATGACAATTTGTTGGTTGCTAATGAATTAGCCATGTCCCAAAATGTGAATCTCCATACCCTAGCTCATCAATCATTTGTCCTTCTAATACCTCTCTCAAATTTGAAATATGGAAGGCAGAAAAGGGCCTAACAAGATATGATTAAATTGGGTCAAATTAAAAATAGGGTTAGTTTGGGTTATACCTGATTTTTACATTGTAGGTCTAGGTATAGTCCATTTTTAAGTTAATTCGAGTTTTGAGTTGTAATTTAGGTGAAAAAAATATTCTTCGAGTCAGTTCGGTCTGAGTTTGGCTTGGTCCACACCCCTAGTTTTGAGAAAAGGAAAGTATGGTGGATATCCACTTGAAGTCAAATGAAGTTGTATACTTACTATTTCGCACTACATTCCCATTCTTGTGAGTGAATATTACTTGTTCCTATAAATCCACAATTAATTTTAATGATGTTATTAAGGCACATTTTATGGATTCTCTTTTGTGGTAGTATGCATTTGAGCTTTATACTCGTATTGAATCCATAACCAACATTGGTGGCGTTATTGAGCCACACTTGATAGATTTTGCTTATTGATTCAAGGTTGAGTTTCGAATGTTAATGGACTCATAATCATATGTGGTGGTGCTAGAAAGACACATTTGGTGGTCTTACCTACGTGGTCATGAAAGTGGGCCACTATCTATGAGAGTTTGAGTTGTCTCTTTAGAGTACTTATGAGTATCTAAGGTATGTGTATGACCATAAAGAGCACTTGTTATTTTGTATCATAGAGTTTTACCAAAATTAAAAGTGTAATACATGTTGTAGGATTTCAACCCAAATATAGGTAGTTCGAGAGAAACTCACTACTTAGACTTTGTTGTAATCTCATTTCATTATATATATCAATTCAATCAAAAGACTTTGGTACCCAAGTAGGAAAATTTTCCTTATCCAATGTTGTTCTTTCTTTACTTCAAGTATTTTCATAGTTAATGGGAGATTGTTAGACACCTAATTAAAAATAGTGTGGATTTAGGTTCGAATATATTGATATGATCTTACTGTTCATATATATTGATATGATTTGATTTTCACTTTAGGATCCATTTTCTAGTAAGCAATCACTCTCTCTACTTCTTTGTAATTATCCAGTCTCTCCACCCTTCCACTCATTAATAACCATGCAACTTCTCATCCATTACTCTACTAATCCACATTCATATTTGGTGTTGATGGAAGTAGTGCTCCCTACTTTTGGCAACTAGCTTATTTTGTCAATTTTAAATCATCGAGGAAGAGGCTAGGAGAGAAAGAGAACAAGTATCCATCCTTCTTTCTAATCACCTGAATAATTGTATTATGCAAGATTCTAATCCTTTCAACTTTGAATTTACGTATTTAAAGGATCGTTGTGCTAATCTTGAAAAAAAATGTCAAGCACGATTGCATTAAGGTTGTGTTGCAATTCACTTTTAAATCAATGACTTTTGTACAACACAACAATGTCCGGTTTTGGTATTGATTTAGTTATTTCCTGCTATTATTTCAACAATTACTGAACTCCCAATGATAATAAATCTTTAGGAGAAAGGAGACTTAATTTTCTTCCCCAACCCCCATCCTATTCCCATTATGCTAAAAGCAAACAAGGAATAAATGAAACCTTGTGTTCCATTCCTATCTTGGATTCCCATCTTCGTGAAAACAAATGTCCCGTAAGTGGCGTCATAATTTCCTATTGCGAATGAGTCCCCAACCCCCAAAAAGTGGTCGCCATAATGCAATGTCCGGTTATAGCTGGTACAAGCTTTTAGCACATGATGGACCTTCTGCCCGCACCCATACCGCCGTTGATTCTCTTTATTTTTTTCTTTTTCTTTTTTATCAACGACGTAAATTTTCGTATGTTAATACCGAAGAGGATTACGTTGTAAAGGAGGTCTTAGAACGCTACAACTCAGAAGTCAGAACACTTATGATATCCTTTTCTCCTGAGATGACGTCGTGACTTGTGTTGCACAGGTGCCAGGGTGGCAGCGAACTTTTTATGGAAAAATTATATATGTATATATAGATATATATTAAAAAAATAAAGCGTATTTATCTATTTTAAAGATAGAACGATGTTAAATAATAAAAAGAAAACTAGAAATGTCAGCTCAACCCTAGTTTTTCTGATTGTTGCATGAGGCACCTGAAGAGGTTTGACGGCTGAGGCCAAGGTCACCTCACCAGGTCCGTCCATGCTGATTATTATTGTTGCTACTGTACCCGCCCTCGTTGAATTTGTGCGACTATTATATTGGTAAAATATGTTGTCATAGCCCCAAATAAAGAAAGGCCGCAGCTAAATACGCCGAAAATTGTGGCCATTCGTCTCCCCGCCCCATGCGTCAAAAGCCTTATTTGTATGTTTACGTTATCTTTCTTATCCGACTTTGGCTAGGACACCTATAGAGTTTAGGTGATAATGCAAATTATCTCACATAAATTACGTACAGACCGAACCGAGTGACGTTTGAAACTTCATCAACACGTTCGAAAGTTCATATAAATTACAGACCATACGTCGGGCTTTCAAAGAATTTCGTATCAATAAAAAAAAAGAGAGATAAAGTAAAATTAAGGTTTTGTTTCTATTGAAAATAATATACGTTTTAAAAAATTTAAGGCAGGTGACAATCTACTTGTTGTAAACTACTATTTTATTATTACTATTATTATTTTTTATAATCGCATACCTGAACTGCTCCTCACTTCATCGAGTTCAAACTTTTAATTAGAGAACCAATATAATGAATGGCTAATCAAATGACAAGAATAAAAGAACACCCAACACGGTAAAGGCAAAAACTGTAATTCAACTTGGGTCTTCTTCAACCTCCGTCGTCTTCTTCAACGAGCGGGAGTAAGTATAATACTGGCATTTTTATTTTGGTGATTTAAAACTATAATACTCATATAGCTTTACAAATTTTTCCTTCGTTTCATATTACTTATTTTCAATAATTATTTTTAGATAAAACTACTTTTATTAATCTAATTTTATAAAAAAAAAATAATACTTTGAAAGATAAAAAATATTTTTATATTTTTTTTGTATAAGTAATTAATACTAAAAAGTAATTTATTGTATCTCATTAGAGTTTGGTTATCATTCTTCTACAAATTTACTATATATTTTCCATCTTCAATTTTTATCTTCCTATATATATCTTTTGGTAATAATCATTATATAAATTCTTTTAATATTAAAAATTTAAAATTATATGAAACATAAAAAAAAATATAAAGATATTTTAAAGTACTAAAAATTGTAAAACAAAAATTATAAAATTATTTAAAAATTATGAACAATCACGAAACAAATTTTATAAAACTCACTAACATCTAAAATTTAAATAGTGACAATGATAAAAATTTATATTATACAATAAATATTCTTACATTCATAATAAACATTATAAAATCCAATAGTTCAATAACGTGCATGGTAAATATCATCTGCAATCCTACACCGTATCATTTTCATTTATCTGGCAGCTCTAACCTCTACATGTTGTCCAACATCCATATTCCTATTGTTTTCTTCATATATTTCTCTACTATAAAAATCAACAAATAATATATCATACATTCCATTCAACCTAATAAAATTGTGGATTGTCATTGTTGTAATGACAATGAACATTTGTTGTTCCAAATTATAATTCCACATCTGTTTTAAGATGAGAAAATAAGCCTTCAAAGCATCAAAGCAACGCTCAATCACATTTCACACTGACGAGTGTAAATGATTGAATATCTCATCTTTTCTTTGTGAACTGCCACTTTTTTAAAAATTGGATAGATGATACCTTATATCTTTGAATAGAGTAAGATAGTTGGATGTATTGGGATAACTTGAATCAACCACATAATATTTACCTACACAAAATGTAAGTAGATATTATTCAACTATAATATTTTATTCTTAATATATGAATTAATGTTCTATTTACCTCAAGAAGGATGAGAAAAGTTTTTATTGGAATCTCGAATACAGTGTTAGAATATTCGAGAATCATGAACCGACAACTCCCATCCAACTTCCACAAATGTGAACAACATATCAAAAGAACAAATTGCCATAATATTTTGGGAACGCACTCTTTTACAATTATGATAAGGCGTTTGTTCATTCTTTGGGACATAAACATCGGTATGTGTCCCATATATCGCTCCTACAAAGTCTTTAAAATAAGTTTAAAGTCTCGAATCCTTTATGATCTCAGGCGGAACCTTGTCAAGGCTTCGATGAGTCCTTATAATCTCACCAACAATATTTGATATAACAATTAAAACCTTATTGAAATATCTACTAATGATCTCTCAAGAGTACTAAAATCAATCTTGCACAACTCTATTCCTTTTATTATGCACAATTGTATATAAACAAATTGCCAATTATTCTTCAACAATCACATTACAAGTATCACTTAACAACCTCCTTGAACTTAAAAAATTTGATAACCTAAGAAAAGCATCATTTTTCATTCTAAGTAAATCATGACATAGCCTATCATGACCATTTAATATACATCAGACAAACTGGTGACCTATTTTAGAAGAATCCAAACAAACTTGCTTCTCAATAGGTGTATTCCTTCTCTTTCGCAAATGTCGTAGTACAAGTAAAAGTAGCAATAGTCTTTTTTTTCTTGATCATCCGTCTATTCAAAATTAAGGCATCACTAATATTATACGTACAACCAATATATATTGAATTAATAATAATGCTAATTCAAATTATATACAACAAACAACATTTACATTTTTCATCAAAAAACATGAATACTTCAAAGCTAATTCAAGCAAATATGATATGCATTTGATTGATTGGCCAAAGTCTATCAAAGGAAGACCATTTAAAGAATGGATGATATAGCTAAATAAGATAGCAATATATGTACTATGCTTTCAAGAATGAACAACTAAAATTAGTAATTTTAGATATAATATTATCCATTATAAAGTACTAAAAGTCACAAGTTAAGAAAATTGCATAAGTTCAACATAAACAAGAGAATTTATACATCATATGTCTCTGTTACAAAATACCATAATAACCTAACATCCTTGATCAATTCTTAGATGGATCTATTAAAGGTTTCAACCAAATATTAAATTTTTGGGGAGCCATATACATCCACATGTCTCTGTTATCGGGATCCTTGAAAGCGTCTCTGTCATCAGAATCCTTAAAAGCATTAGTACGGAGGATAAATAACTCATTAGAAATTTCATCAACTATTGCATTTAGAATAGTTAAACATTCTTTTATGGTGGGGGTTGTTGAGGCTTGAGGTGTTGGAAAAGGAAAATCATCGTTACTCTTAAATGCTGATTCACAAATTGTAGCAACTTATTATCAAGCTTTTCACTAGTTAACTCATTTCTCTTACAAGAACTAGATTGTTGACTCTTAGAACACTTGTTGCTTGACTTTTTCTTTTGGCAAGTCTCGCCATCTAAATCACTAGAATCACAACCCTCGATCTCAATGACTTTTTGGCATTTAGGACCCATATTACTTGTTATTAGCTCTTCATCATCCTTATCGAAACTTGGATGAGTCCTTTGAGATGGAGCCCATAAATATACTCTGGTTGCATGAGTACCACCAAAGATTAACAGAAGCTTATCTAAATGGGTAATTAGATTGTTGCGAAAATGTTTACAATTTAGATTTTGCTATAATAAAAAATTTAAATTATTACACATTATATATATATATATATATAATAATAATAATAATAAATGAATAAATAAGTGCAAAAATTATAATTGTAATTTACCTAAATAAATGTCTTCCATCTATCTTCCCAACAAATGACTGCACCTATTATTGGGTTTCTCCCAAGTTTGGTTTCACTTTCAAGTTTTACCCATACTAAGTAATCATTTTTTGTTGAGGTAAAATGATTTTTCACTTGAATCTTTTGGTATCACACGTTCTCAAGCCTATTAAGACCATCAACAATATGGGACCATTCAATCTTGTTGAAACTTGAACTAGGACTATTACCTTTCTTAACCTAATCAACACATAATTGAACAAAGGTTTGATACCTTGATTCGGTCCAATGTGCAGTATTTGATGAAGATGTCATAGATCCTACAAATATGAAAAAATTTAAATTTAAGTAAAACCTAAATACAAATGTGTGTGTGTGCCTATATATATATATGTAGGTATGTATGTATCTCTCTATCTATCTATCTATCTATATAATTTTTTTCAATTATTATGACATTGCCACACCATATATGTTTCCACTAACCATGTTTCATCTTCCTTGCTTCCAAAACCAATATATATATACATTAAAGCTTCATTACTAAATCTCAAAGTTCACTATAGAAGTTGTAATTATATATGTAGTTTATGCCTCGGTTCAAATTTCTTCGATAATAATTCATATAGTAATATCATAAATGGACAAACAAATCTAATAATAGAGTTTTTCCTCAAACATTGAATGCAATATGAGATTGGATCCTTGATTATGATAAATGACAGCCTAACTATGCAATAGATTAAAATTTATGGGTCATACAATGTGTTATTCCCATTAATCTTGTAAAGCTAAGTGGGTAGCTCTAACCTCTAGGAGCAACCAATTTTAGAGGGTTTCCCAATTATTTTCCCTAGTGGCAAATAATATGAGATAGGGTTCTTAATTCTAGCTAAGGAGGTTGCATAGATCATGAGTCATATTTGTAAAGTCATGTTTCAGCAATTGTTGATAAATGATACCTAAAAGGGAGTCTGTATCCATTAAAACTAGTAACAAAAGGGATTTATGTAAAATTACTAGCATGAACCTTACTTATAGCACTAAAATGTAATGAATGCCTTAGTTATAATCCTTTTGCTTGAATAGATACTACTTAGAACAATGAGGTATATATATTTAATGTGTGTGTGTGTGTTGCTTATTACACATTAAATTGAGACATTATGATTCATATGTTAGATTTTGTCTCACATTCTTATCATTATTATTCTAATTTCTATAACAACACTAGCTTCATGATCCATACCAACACTTTCATAGAACCAAATCTATCACCCAAAATTGTGGCACATCATATAAGCTCACCAAGTTAAGTTCATTGTTCAAGCATGAGAGGAACAAATACTGGGACTTAAGAACAAAAAGGCCCATCATAGAAAAAGAAAAACCAATAAAATAAAATCAACAGATAAAACTTGGAAGTTAGCCAAAGTAAACAATAAGTAATTTAAACAATGCAACATAAAAAAACACAACTATAGAACAGATTAATCCATTCTAAATAAGTAATCTAAAACTCCCAATCTTGATGCAATCTTATCATGAAGATATGTTCTCATGAAATCATGACTCAGAGTAGCATGGTTTGCTGGATATTATAGCAAGACAAAATGAATGAACTCCTAATCTTTTGGTATTTACAAGAGCAAAGGCAACAAACAACAACAAAACATGCTCGAACACTATTGTTAATGAAATAAGCAACCAAAAACATTTGCTAATCGAAGTGGTAACAATAGTAACATTGTAGAATAATTCAGTGGTAGGATAGAGTCTACATAGTAGCATAATTGACAACACAACTCAACAACATACAATTATGCCAGCTTATACCGCAAAAGCTTTAGTAGGAAAACAATAGCGAACAATAGGAGATAATTACAAGAGCTATTAGCTACTCATTCAAACACTATAAACCAAAGAACAACACATGTGTATATAAATGTAAATAGGTAGAGTGCAAAGCAACAGTAATCTTCAACATGCACAACGAATTTCTAAGGGAAACTTATGGAAAATATTCTTGTTGAAATTTGGTCTAAATATTTTTGTCTATTGGTCAGAACAAATGAATAATCAACTTCAACCCATTTTCCAAATAACTACATATTGTCTAAAATATAAAATATGGATCGAGTTTTGAAAACTCATTCACTCTTTCCACTGTCGACATCCCCTAATACAACAACGTAGGACCAATCGAACCCAAAAATAAAAAATTAGGGATGAATTAAAGAGGTTACCTAAAATAAAGACAAGAGAGATTACATACTTGAAACAAATCTCGTAGAACAAAAATATGAAAAACTCTTGTATCTCCTTTAGTTGTTGTAATAGCAAACACAGAAGGCTCCAACTCATCAATAGATTGAGAAGCTGAAGTGGTGGAAGAAAAATCATTATTAAGTGGCGAAGTGTGGTGATAGGAAGATTCGAATGAGGCAGAGGCGGTGTCGTTCGAATGTGAAGAGTCGAACGGGCATAGGTATCTGAAGAGGACCTTGTTTGGCTATTCAAATGAGTGCACATCTTTGACCTTGTTTGCTTAATTGAATGGTGTTCTCTCTCCCTATTTTACTGTGTCAGGCTACCCCCCTCTCTATCCCATGTCTTTAATTTACATGAGACTTTTACTTAAATATGTTATCGTACAAGGTACCATAAAAAGTAATTTTGGTTAAGTAGTAAAAGTAGGTAAAATCTACTTGTTAATTTTAGCTTATAAAAAGGAGTTTTAAGTAGTTAATATTAAAAATAACTTTTTAAAAGTAAAACCAAATAGTAATAATTAATCTAAAATAAATTTTTATAATTAATCATATAAAAAACTACTTTTCCTAAATAAAACCAAACAAGCTAGGCTATTAAGTAGAATATTAATTAATGTTTTAATTATAAATATATTGAATAAGAAGGAAAATAATAGATATTCATATAAATGAATTACTTTTAAGAGTACTAGTTAAAACATAATTTAACAAAAAATAATAATCTAAAACAAACATTGAGGAAATACTTACGTAAAAAGGAAACAATAATAATAGTATTGGTTTAAAGTTTAGAAATTGATTGATAAGTATATGATTTATTTAAGTATAAAAGAAAACATGCAAAATATATGCATTTATTGTAATACAATAACAAAAGGAAACTAACTAAATATTATTGTATATCTGATAATATATATATATATATATATATATATATATATATATATATATATATATATATATATATATATATATATATATATATATGAATGATATTGTTAATGTGCGATGCACCTATTTTCACTCTTTAAATCAAAAGAAAAAAGTTCCAATATAATATTATAACATTTATATGCCTAATTTATTTTAATATAACTATTAAAAAATTTAGACTAATAAATAAAACTCTAATGTATTTCAAATATAGTGATTATATGTTTTTTCATGAAAACTAGTCACTAAAATATAAGCAACATAAATATTGAGACAACTATAATAATAATAATAATAATAATAATAATAATAATAATAATAATACTTTAACCTATACATCAAAAAAATTAGAAAAGTAAAATTAACAACATATTCTTAAAAAAATGAATAAAAAATTGTTTAACAATTTTGTTGCATTCTTAAAAATTGTTGATATGGGTTGATTAACTATAAAGGTAGCATAAATTCACTAAAGAAATGATTTTAAAAGCTTAATATATTTCCCTGAGTATTAGTTACCATCCAATTAGCCATTTTGACTACATCCAATTAGATTTTATCTACTTACCTTTTCATTTAACAAAAAATATAATTAAAAGCTTACAATTATTTTTGATTAAAAGTGATTTAACCATGATTTTTTCCAGAAAAATTTACACATATTATCCATTTTTACACTTGTAATCCTATCACTCAAGTTTTTGTGAAAGTTAAACAATACATTGTAGACCATCATAATCTACAATGGGTATATAAATAGAATATGGGTAAGGCATTGATGCTTTTTTTTTATAAAGGAGACAAGAAATATCCTTTTAAGTTTTAGAGGGATACCAATGTGATGATGGCATAAGGAAACTTTGGGTATCAAATTAATAATGATAGGCTTAAATAATGTAAAAGGAAAATGAGAAAAAGGTTGGAGTGACTTAATCATTGGGCTGTAAAGGTGTGGTTGCCAATGGTGAAGGGCTTGAGATCCCTAGCTAGAGGCATATTTGGGGGTGTTTTTCATATTGTAGTAAATAAAAAGAGTTGAGAGTTGAGAGAGTTAGTAAGGGATTGCTTAGTGTGAATTGTAAGCTATGAGGACTCGATAAATTAGTTAGACTAACTGATTCATTCTTTAATCCAGAGGGCCTTGAGGCTCCACTATTTAAGGAAATCATGATTTACAATATGCCCCCTATGTGAGGAAGGATAAGGCTGCTATTGGAGGTGGGTAATGCTAGAAAATCAAGGGAAGTTGGGTTATATTCAAATAGAGTGAAAAATGATGATTTTTATAAAAAAAAATTAGTCATTACCATTGTTGGCCTAATGGGTCACTAATCCTTATTTTGATGATAACACCCTTGATTAGAATTTTAAAAAGTTTGCTTAAGTGTGCATGTATTACAAACTCTCACATAAAGTGAATACACTCATCCACATTCTTGGAATCAATATAAAAGAGCAATCAAGTTTCAAATCCCAAGGAATAAGATTTCACACCCTTCAAGACTTACAATTTGGGTAGAATCCATTAAATATTTTTATGCTATTATGTGCTTATGTTTGATCTTTGAGCACTAAGGATCTCTCTTAAAATTTTCCTTTAAAACCTTAATAATTTTCATATCAAAAAGGTTTTTAAAGTTGATTTAACTTGGGAAATGGATTTCTTAGTTTTGGACTCAGTATTGGTTTTATACCAATACCAGTTGACTAGTTTTGGAATAAACCATTAGACGGGTTATTGAGAAAAACATAGGTTTACTAGAGAATGAGTAATGCTAAATCAATTAACTAGTCAAAACTAGTCAATTGGTTTTGATATAACATTCGATTGGTTGTGTACTTATCTCCAAGGTTGAATTTGATTCTAGGATGAAAATTCTAAACAAGTTAAATAGTCCCACACAACCAATCAAGTAGTTTTAATGCTTTGGAAGTCAAAGCCTTGACTTGGAACCCAACAACTTAGGTAGTTGTTGAATTAGTCCAGTGGTATAAACCAATCAACTGGTTTTTTGATACTAGCTAACCAGTTGTTAGGTGCAAGATTTTCTTACTCAACAAATTTTCTCTAGATTTTTTTAGCCATTTAACTAGTTGCAAAAACTAGTCCATTGGTCCAAACTATTCAACTAGTTTTTGGATAATAGTTGACTAGTTGCTTGATGTAAATATATTTTTCCATTAGATTTGCTTAACCATTCAACTATTTTATGAATACACTCAACTAGTCCCTTGTAATGACTATAATTTTTGCTAATAATAATATTTTCTTCACAAAACTTGGGCACCTATCAACTAATTTTGAGGAACTAACAGATTGGTTGTGCTAAAAAGTTAAAATTATGCCCATTGGAATGTCATTATGTGCATTAACTGCACACCAACCGTCACTATTTCTTGAGCACCCATAGTAGAGAGTTTAAAATAAATCTATTACTAGATTTTACAAGTCATTAATTACATTCAATTATTGTCTCTTATTGAAGCAAAACTTCTCAAACAATTTAACACTCTCTTACTTTCATATCTCAATTTTTTCCTTGATAAATCTTTAATGCCCACCTTAAAATATCAAAACTAGTTTTTATTCACTTTCACATTCATAAACACTAGTTGAATTATTTCCTCAGAATCAATCTTTAATTTCAATCATGTAAATTGTGAGAAAATTCTTGTAATCAACCACAACACTCACTCAAACTTAATTGGAGGTTGTGTGTTATTTAGCATTCTTGTAAACATTCTTGTGAGAAGAATATAGAGAAGACGACAAGGTAAATATTGTAAATCTTCTTTAGAAATTTCATTGATATAGTATAATAATAAACCAAAAGAGATATCATAAATACAAACACACATGATGTTTAAAATCTAAAAAGGGAATATATATTTGGTATTAGATGTAGAGTAACATATCTTGGGTTATCTTGAACCACTATAGATTATGTGTAAAATTTTATTTTTTTAATTTTGATAATAAAAAAAAAAAGAATACCTATTCACTTCCTCTAGTTTTTTTTTTCAACTGCCTATAATGCCATGATAGGTAATATCATTGGAGGCCTAATTAGACCTTTATAATATAAGTGATGGTCTAATCAATAAGCTTAGAAACGTGCAATCATTTTGAATGGGTATAATAGTTCCTCAAATATTTCTATCTCAAATTTCTCTTTAAAACAAGGAGAGAGGAAATGGTGATTCAACTATCTGTCTTCATCTTACTTGGTTTGTAGGGATTTAGAGTCATTAGCCGTCATTTTTTTGGTGAGTTTTCTAACCATTTCAATTTTTTAATTAATTTTACTGATTTTTTCATGTGAGAAAGTCCCAATGGTGATATGAAATGATCGTTGTAATGTTAGAAAGGGAATTTGGTTTAACTCCTAAAGATCGTACCATGCCTTCTAGTAATCTTGAGGAAGAAACTGTAGTAGATGCTCTTCTAATAGAGGACATCATTCAAGGGATGAGTGAGGTTGTGTTAGCACCAAATATGGTTCATGTTGTAGCATGGAGCCTTATGGCAGTCAATTCTAAACTTATAGCAGATGAAAATAGGGCACTGAAACTTTAGAAGCAAAGGGAATTGTATCCCCAACATTGGTTATGGATGCTAATTTCCTATCATTAATATGGAGGTTTATAGGTTCTCTTTCAACCTTTGGGTAAGGCATCTCCATCTGAATGAGAAGGAAAACAAGGCCTTTATAAGTTGGGCATGCTTCTAAGAGTAACCTTTCTGGTATGGGTTGAGATTTCCACTGCCAGATTTTGTGAGGGATACTTTGACAGGATTCAGACTCTCTGTAACACCCTAAAGCTTCGTAACCCTTTTATTTGAGTTTTTATCATTTTATTTGAAACTTGACCCTACAAATGTGACTTAAATATTTTATTAAATCTTGATCCATAGTCCAAATAAATTCTTAAATATTTTATCATAATTATTTATACCATATTTTATTTTTATTAAACCCACCCTAAACATGTTCATTTTTTCAATTTATTTTTCCTAAACTGGTACCCTAACCTAACCAAACCAAACAAAAATAAAAAATTCCAATCCTTCTCCTAGCCTAGCCCCATTGTCATGTCATCTATTCCTCCTGCCTCCTTCCATTTTTCACATTGCACATTAACACCCATTCATATTGAACCATCTCCACACAAATGACTACATATTAATTCTCCCCACTTCCATTTTTTTGTTCAATATTTTTCCACCCCAACTGCACACAACCCCCTATTTTTGGTTTCTTTGAATCTCAGCAATGCCATTACCATCACCATAACCACCATCAACTGTCACTATTTTCATCCAACCGCAACCACCTACTTCCATCTCCTAGCCCCCTACTTCTAGTTTTGTGCGAATTACTCCATCAACATACCATCTTCTTTACTTCCCCTACCTCTTCCTTTTATCATCTTGCTTTGATTTTTCATCTGTCCACCATCATATCCCATCCATCACCATTGACCCGTCATTATTTTTCTTCCACCCAAACAACCCCTTGTTATTCGTTTTGTTGATCTCCAATAGTTCCCCTCACACATCACCACCACCATACACCAACAATCACCAGCTTCACCATTTTCCTTTCCCTTTCAAACCAAATTTTCCACCACCACCCAACTCCAACCCTATATTCTTGTTTGACTATCACCCAACTCAACACCCTACATCACACCACCCCAGCTTCTCAACGTCGCCCTTTCACGTGACTCCTACACTATTGTGTCAAACTCCGTTGTAATTCTTTCCCCTAGTACATCAAGCATCCACGCTCGTCCATCAACACCACTAAGATTCCAACTTCACCACCCTATCTACTTTTCTTGCCTTATCGGTTGTAGAACCACCGCTCGCAGCTCCAACACTTTCCTTTGCCGCCCAACGTTAGTCTTCTTTACTTGTTTAGCCTCTACCCATTCAAACCAACACCACCTAACTCCTCCCCTACCTCTGATAGTTCTCCACCCAACTAACTACTCTTGTCTTCCTATTCTCCTTGATGCATCAAAGCCCCTCCTGCGTGCATGACTCACCCTACCGGCCTATGTATTGTCAGTTTTGCCTATTTCTTCTTATTCTGTATTCCAAGCAACTTGAGGGTACTTTGGTAAATTTTTTTCAAAAGAAAGAAATATTATATAATTATGAAAATTTACATCCAAGCCTATAGAAATGATCTATATGACCCAAGAAACCCCTAAACTTTGCACTCTTACTAGAGTTATTATAAATAGAAGATATAACAAAGGATATATGAGTAGCTATCATTTTCAAATTCCACCTAATCTTTGAGAAAATACAAGCATTCCTAGCTTTCCAAATCTCATAAATACTAATAGCATAAAAAGTACACCTGAATTGTGCCTTAGCCATGCCTCTACCTTGAGAACAGGGCATGGTTCTTAACATTGCCTGCCATGAACTATAACTTCTTCTTTCTCTGAAAATCTTTCTAATAGTTACCCACAACTACTTCAAGATAGGGCACTGAAATAGAAGATGATGAATGCTTTCCTCATGAAGATAAAAACAACAATGTAAATTAATGTAAGGAATAATTTTGGCCAGAAAATCCTTTGTAGGGAGCCTAGACTGGGTAGCAAGCCAGAAAATAAATTTATGCTTTGGAGCAACAGGATTGCACCATACAACCTTCCACTAAAACATGTTAGGAGCTTTAAATCTTATGGCTTCATAAACATGTGAGATTTTATAAAGAGCACCATCCTGCAAATGTTGAAATACTAGAAGCAACTGAGGCCTTAAGAAAAAAATGCTATGCATGATCCAAGAGGCAGTACTGGGTAGATTACAAGACTCTACTACTTACTGTTTGATTAAATAGGAGTGAATCTGTTTAATCCATAAAGAATCATTTTCCTGACATAAATTCCATAGATGTTTCCCCATAACATCTACATTCCAAGAATACAAATCAATAATTCCAATACCCCCCTCATTTTTAGGCATGCGTACCAATTTCCAAGCCAAAAGAGCTCTTTTACTAGGAGAAGTCTTACATGTCCAGAGAAAAGACCTGCACAAACCAATAATCTTCAGCAGGAGCTTTTTGGGCAGCAGGAATAACTGACTCCAGTACATGGTGATACCAAAAATTACAGACTTCAGCAATTGAAGTATGTCAGCATAAGAGAGTAATCTATTTGACCAATGTTGTAACCTTCCTGTAATCTTCTGGATCAAGGAGAGCATATCAGCATCTTTTAACTTAGATGCATCCAAAGGAACCCCTAAGTATCTGAAAGGAAACCTCCCCTCCTGGAATTGCAGCTGAGATAAGATAAGAAGCTTCATATCCTGAGAAATACCACCAAAAAATATGGAACTTTCCTCTGGACTAATATGCAGCCCTAAAGCAGAAGAAAAATCATAAAAAATGTCTTTGATAGCAAGCATAGAGGACAAATCAGCCCTATAGAAAACCAAAATATCATCTGTAAATGTTAGATTGATAAGCTTCAATCTCTTGCACTTAGGGTGACCATGAAACCCATCCTTCAGCCATAAGGATTGCAACATCCTACTTAAATACTCCATAATAATGACAAACAAATAGGGGGACAAAGGATCTCCTTGTCTTAATCTTTTTTTCCCCTGAAAAGGAGTCTACATATCATTATTATTACATAGTGAGTAAGAGACATTTGATACACATGCCATAATTAGATTTATCATATGGATTGGAAAATGCAGCCCAAGCAAAGCATTCTCTAGAAAACTCCAATTGACCAAATCATAGGCCTTCCTAATATCCACCTTGAGCATACACCTTGAGATAAATGTTTTCTTTTATATAGGTGAATTAGCTCATAAGCCAACATAATATTATCACCAATAAACCCGCCTTTAACAAAACCAGTCTAGGAAGCATGAATAATAGAAGATAGAATATCTTGCAATCTACCAACTAATATCTTAGCTAAAACATTATACAGCACATTGCAACAAGCAATGGGTCTGAAATCAGACACATCTTGAGCTCCATCAAATTTAGGAATAAGAACCAATTTTGTTTGCCTAAGGAAAGTAGGAACTACGGCAGATTGGAATACAATCTTCAACAAAAGCCATAACTCTTCCCCTAGCAAATCCCAAGAAACCTTAAAAAAACTAGTAGTGAAACCATCAGGTACAGGGGATTTATATTGTCCAATAAACTAAAGAGCCTCTTTAAACTCCTGTAGAGAAATAGGCCTCAATAACTCCTATTGATGAGTCATAGACAAATAAGGACCCTGCAAAAAATATTCCTCAAAAGTTACTCCGGAAGATGAACTCTCAGTGCCTAACAGATCTTTATGGAAAGATAAATAATAAAAAATTGGTTAATCCCCTCTGAATCTAAAAACCAATGACCATCCCTACCTTCAATCCTTCTCACCACATTCTTTATTTGCCTAACCTTCATTACAGAGAAGAAATGATGAGAATTTTAATCTCTCAAATTCAACCATTTAATACCTGATTTCTATTTTAGAAGGCTCTCTTCACATAATGCATAATGCTCTCCTCCTCCTGCAAAGCCAAATTCTGAGGCTGTAGATCAAGTTGAGCTTGAATCTTACTAAGACTTGATCTGACCTCCTGCACCCTTTTAGAAATGCCCCCAAACTTAGCCCTATTAAAATTGATGAGATGAATCCTGACTTCCCTGAGCTTGCTCTTAAAAATACCCTAGATAGATCCAGAGAAAGCCTGACTACAAACAGAAGCCACCAGAGGAAGGAACTCTGAATCCAAAGTCCACATGTCAAAAAACTTGAACTGTCTCTTGCATTGATGTTTCCTTCCAGCTATAGACACCAAAGTTGGGCTATGATTAGAAAACAAAGTATCCAAAAACTAAGCTGAAGAAGATGGAAACTTAGCAAACCAAAACAAATTAACCAATACCCTATCTAATTTAGCCATAATTCTATCCTCTCCCATTCTTCGATTAGACCAAGTAAATTTCATTCATGAGTAACCCAAATCATGTATCAACAGAGAATTAAAACATTCTCTAGCATCATTAATATCATTGATATTCACTGCATTACCTTGAAATTTCTCATCAGGATCCAACACCATATTAAAGTCTCCTGAAATAATCCAAGCTTCCCTTTCCACCTTGTGTTCACATAGCCAACTCTATAGGCTTTTCCTACTATCCCTAGCATTAAAAGCATATAAAAATGTAGCATAAAAATAAATATTAGAATGAACTCCTGACACAAAAACATGAATAGCCTGTCACAACTTGCAAGTAGCTGAATATCCCATATATATTTATCCTAAATACACCAAATCCTGCCATCGGAATGAGAATCATAATTGCTATACCTCAACCACTTATTCCCTAACCTTTCACAAGTCTTAGCAGTCTTATTACTCTCAACCCTGGTTTCAATCAAACACATAAGAGACACTTTATGCACTGATAACCAGTGCTTCAATTCCTTCTATTTATAGGAATTATTCAAGCCCCGAACATTCCAAACCCCTATCATGGACTTAATCCATCAAAGAAAGTAACAGAGGAGAATTCTCTGACAGAAAAATACATTTCCCTTTAGGAGAGGAAGACTGAATGATGCTCTCAAAACCTTCTTCTTGAAAACATTCAAATATGTTACCAATGGCCACTAAGTCCTTCTTCCCTTTCCCTTTATGAGAAATAGCCTATTGTATGATCCCTAGATGACCTTCTTTCGAACATTCAGCTCTATCAGAAGTCCCTATGTCCTCCTTCCCTGTAGCAGCCAAAGATGCATTAGCATTGGTGCTATCAACATGATCTAAAGTTTGAATAGCCTCCTTTTCGACCTTTCTCCACTGCTGATTCCCTTTCTCAGCCCTATGATTACCCTCAGACTGATTAAAATTTCTATTAGGCTAACCTTTAAGCTCTCTCACCTTTCTATAAATCTCTGATGAATGACCAGACTCATTAAATTTCACACAGAAAGTTGGCCTCCATTCATATACTATCTGTTGGCATAGTACCTCACCATTTGGATCCAAAATTTCCACCGAATCTAAAATCTTCTTCGATACATCAACTTCTATAATCATATGGGCATAAGATATCCTTTCTCCAACAAAAGTGATACCATCTAAAAAAAAGGCCTACCCACAGCACTACCAATTCTGCTTAAAGAGTCTACATCCCAATAGTCCAATGGCAAGTTCACAAGCTTTATCTATAACAACATGAATTGAAAATTTTCTTTCGACAATTAAAATTTTCGATGCCATTCTTTTAATATAAAAGGATGGTTTAAGAAATACCAATAGGGTTTTGAAAGCACCAAATCCCTATCCTCCTTAGAGTCAAATTTGAAAATAATAAAGCCTTGATCATGCAACAAAACTGTAGGTTCCTTCACCCCCGACTAGTTTCTTTTGGCATACCCTATCATTTTCCCCAGGGAAGGTCTAAAACCAATAATATATCCCACAATTGCCCACTTCCAATCAGCACAATTGAGTTCAACCTTCTCCCTCTGCATATTCACATGAATTTCATCCCAAAAATCAAAGGAGGACCATAACAAAGTTGGGAACCTCTAACAGGTAGCTGATTAACAACCAGCTTTTCCTTCCATGAAGGCATAGCAACTTTCTGGTTATCTTGCGAATCATTACAAATCATATTTTGATCAAGTGCAAACAAATCCTTAAAATCCCGATTCTCTATAACCAAACCATCGCTAGCCCACAATGGCAATTTGGAACCCTTCCTTGATTCCAGACTATGATCGACGTATAGCCCTACATGCTCTATGCATGCACAATCATAAAGCTTCTCCTTCAACGCCTGCATATCCTCACCCACCAAATCTCCAACCCAATCAACTATCCTAGAATCCCCACCATGAATGGAAGACTCAGCACCCCCCGTAGCTAGCTTCTTCTTTGCCACCGATGTAACTCTCCTCGTGCGCACTATAGAGGAGGAGAGAGGAGAGAGTGGTTAGGGTTTAAGTTATTTTTTAGTTACTTTTGGAATACAGTATGACATTTAAAAACTTATTTAGCCTAAAATTGTAGGAAAAGAAATATTGATTATTAATTGATATTATTTTATTTTTTACTTTGGTAATTTTATTTTGATAAATACTTTAATATTATTTTATATTTATGATTTAGATATTAATATGATTATTTTTTATTTAATTTTTAAGTAAAAGAGGTTGATTAGTAGAGCCTAATAAAATTTAGTATATTGCTTATATTTTATGCTTTTGCTAGAAATCTTGCAATCCATATGCTCTACTAAACTTTTAAATATCACATGATAGCATATTAGGGTTTCAATGTATAAATTATGTTAAACATATTTGTTTTATTGTAATTATTTAGCTAATACTCTTAGGACGGAATTTGGTAAAATGAATCATGTTAAGTTGTGTAAAATAATATGTTGGGAATGCATTATGTATGATATATGCGTGTAATATGATTGGTTGAGGATGCTCAGGCATATTTTTGGCATAATTATTATCTTTATATGCCTTAGGGTTATTTTGATATTTCATGTGTAGAATTTTCATTTATTTAAATAAGTATGTCTAATGCTTATTATTTAATGTTGAACATAGAATTATGTGATTTGATGTTTTAGAAACACATATTAGGGTTTTACATGTCAAATTATGTGTAAGGGTAAACTGATCATTTGTCATACTTGGTAATTTATTTGCATGATAAATATTTAATTTATAATAATTTTGTCTTTTTAAGATAAATTATTAAATAAAATAAACTTATTATTTAATAAGTATTTAAATTGGATAATAATGTAGTATCTATGGTTTCAATGGCATTTTAGTCATTTTTGACCTAATGCACCTAAGTGTAAACAATTGAACCTATGATGGCCTTAGTTAATTATTTGGTTGTTGTTAGTATTGACTTTGATTATGGGTGTCTTGAATAATTAG
The DNA here is from genome assembly GCA_039764185.1 of Tamarix austromongolica. Classification (NCBI taxonomy): domain Eukaryota; kingdom Viridiplantae; phylum Streptophyta; class Magnoliopsida; order Caryophyllales; family Tamaricaceae; genus Tamarix; species Tamarix austromongolica. The sequence continues at coordinate 81,167,078 of CM077809.1, read as the reverse complement.
AATTGGGTAATAATGATTAAATGTGGAATTTGATATGTCTATTATTATGTGAGGTATGTAATCAGCGCAAAAAAATATGAATATTTAAAGTGAAATACCTTGAGATCAGAAATGATGGCTTGTTAGGGGTAGTTATTCTAAAGGCATGATTTAGCTCATGGTTGGTTTTATATTTTTTGCTAGTGTGGCTTATTGCCCCATCCATGCCTTATATCTCACTCTAGTTTAACACTACAAACTTCTTAGAGGGTATGTAAACTTATGAATTATATGTTGTTATCAATAAGATACTATGGTTTCTTTGTGTACCAGTCTGACCAGGGTACAATAATGTTCTTGGATTGATAGTCAGTAGGATCATGGGTTGTCTTTGTGTACTGGTATGATTAGTGTACCTTAATGTGTCCAGTTTGATATGATCTCCTACTAAGCAAATTAATAATAGAAATAATTATTGTTGGTTTAAATGATTATTTGATTGGTCTAGTATTAGCCTTCGTACCTACCTATTAATTGATAGTAGCCTTTATACTAGTTTGGTAGTGGCCTTCGTGTCCACCTGTGGTTCAATAGTAGCCTTCATGCCTACTCGTGGTTCGGTAGTATCATTTATACTTTCCTATAGCACTAGTTTCCTTTGTGCCATACCCGTAGTGTTATGGAATTTATTGGTATGGATGTTGAGATATGAGATATATTGTGAATGTTATGGTAATTGGGTTGAAATTGATTCTAGTTATTACTTCAAAATGTAGACCTTAGATATTTGGTTGGTAAGTTTTCATTAATGATATAAATGTTTTGGTATGAGGACCATGTAGCCTTGGTGATATTTGTTATCTAACATGGCTATCATATTTTAATCAACATATGTGCATTTTAGTATTTATACCATGTTCTGATGTGACACATTCTATGTGTTCCATGTGATCGTTTTGTGTTTAGTGTTGTATAGTGGGTTACTTAGTATTGTTGTACTAATGGGTTCCGTTTCATGGTCCCATGCTTATTCAATGAGTAGTGGTGACTTTGCCGGTTAGTTTGTGAGATCATCCCCTACTTAAGATTATCCGGTGCCTTATTCAGTATCTATGATCTGGATATTCTTGGACTTTTATGTCATTCTATGTTTCCTTTCTTTTGAATTTCTATAATGATTGACCATTTTTGTATTATTAGAATGATGTTCTGTAATATGTAATCTATATTATGTGTCTTATAATTGTGTTATTAATTTAAGTAAAGTAATATTTTAGCCTTAGCATTTGGTATGAGAATGGTAGAGGAAACCAAAATTATACCAAGTATGGTGATAACACCCTGTGTCTTTACAATTTTAGCTTCCACAAATAACCCTTTAAACATAAAGTTTTAGTTCCTAAAAATGGGAGTGTTATATTGTAACACCCCAAAAGTTACTATTAAAAAATTTTATTTTATTAAAATTTAAGCAGAAGCAAATCCAGCAAATTTTGAGGATGCTACTACTACACTTAGTACCAAACCAATTTTCTTCCATCGTTTGATTACCAAGTGCTAAGGCTTAAAAAGAAAGAGAATACATTTTACATCGAACCATGGTTACAAAACTAAATTAGAGTGGCGCATTAAATTACATTATAAGAATAAAATCCACTATAAATGGTTACAGATTAAAAATCATGAAACAAGGTAAAATAGAAGTTTAGAGGAAAGCACCAAAACCATCCTGGATATTCCTATGCTCTTTAACCCAAAAGGAAGCTTGAGTAGCACCTGCAGGCTAACCTACATAGGACACTGCCCATTGAATAGGTAGAGGCCCACAAAAAGAATCTTTTAGTATTATGGTACTGAGTAACCTTTTATACAGAACTAAAAGGTAGGGCCCATGCAACACATCATTCAAGCATAAGAAGAATAAATCACAAATATACGTATAGTACCAAATACAATAATCATTGGAATGGACACGTAATTTAAGATCACATATCATAAGGTTCATCTACTTAAGAATAACAACACTTACCAAGAGAGCATCTAAGTGAAGCTTTTTGTAGTAAAATTAAAAGTGTCCAACAACATACTCCATCAACACAAACCACCACTCAATCCAAGATAGGCACTAAGGTCACAATCATACCATAACAACAGGTCATATGTTTGATCATCATTACTTGTTAGTTTAATATTATTCATAATCATCTCTTAAATTATATCCATGTAGGTTCAAGAACCCCACTATTATAACCATTAGAACAGGCACAAGATATCCAACTCCAAGGCAAAAGGCACCTGACCACTATTATAGCCAGTGAAACAGTCTTTAGGGAAAAACGCTCTTGGCCACTCTTATAGCCGGTGGAATGAGAATAAGATATCCAACTCACATTGCATGGGTAGTGTGGGTCGCATGCATAAAAGGAAAAGCAATGGGTGGAAGGGAGGTTTGGGTGAAGGGAAGAAGGATCTCAGTTAAGGGCTTGTGGAGAGGAGTTGGGGTAGGTAGTTGGGTGCATAAGTGAGGCAAGGTGTAGGTGGTGGCTGAGGGTCGGAGAGTGGCAGATCTAGGTGGCGGAGACGGCAACGACGCGGGCCAAAAAGGAGGTGCAAAGAAGGGAGAAGGAGAGGAAGAAAGGAAAAAGAAGAGGAGAAAGGAAGAGATTGTAGGGAGATTTCAGGCAAGGTGAGGTAGGGAGGTGGTAGGGTGGATGTTAGGTGGTTGAGGGGATGCTTCGACTGTGGTGAAAGAGGAGAGACAACGATGCAAGGTAGTGGTGAAGGGTATGGGTTGAGAGGAGAAGAAAAGGAAAAGGAAAGGTAAAAGTTGGATATAAGGGACTTGGTGTGGTGGTTACTTGGGCGGCGAAGACTGTGGTTAGGGGTGGAGAAGAAAAACAAAGGATAAGGGGAATAAGAGGAGAAAATTGGGATTGGCAGGGGAGAAGGAGGCCCGAGGAGGGGAGAAATGGGATAGAGGAGAAGAAGAGAAGGCAAAGAAAAATAAGAGGGAAGGAAGGAGGCATGCCTGGTCTTGCAATGTAGGTGGGTATAGGGGGTTGTAGGTTGGGCGTAGGGTGGCAGGGAGAAGGAAGAAAAAAGGGGAAGGGAAAGAGGCATGAGGGAAGGGGATGCAAACTATGCATGGTCAAAAAAGCAAGGGAAAGGGATGGAGGAGAGATGAAGGTGTAGGGCTGCAATGGCATGTGTAGGAGGAAGAGTTGTATGAGAGGTGCAGGCATGGGGAAGGGTTGTTTGGCTCAATGTTCAGGGAAGAAGAAGAGGAGGAAGGCAAGTTGTGCGAGAGAGAAAAGAAAGGGGCAGGTCATCCCACTTGAGGGAGAGGAGAAAAAAGGAAGAAGAGTTAGGCTGGCCCAATAGGAGGGGAAGAAATAAAAGAAAGAAAGAAAGAAGGGGGGAAAACTTGATGGATGAGGAGGAGGGGAGAAGGCCAGGCGGCCTAGCGAGGAAGGAAAGGAAAAGAAGAAGGTCATTGGGCATAGGAAAAGAAAGAAAAGAAGGAAAGGTAAAAATGAAGGAAAAAGGAGAAATAAAAAAGGAACAAGAAAAAGGAAAAAGGGGGGAAAGAATAATAAAATAATTTTTAGAGTTAGGATTAGAAATTAGGTAAATGGGAAAATTTATTTATTAAATTAATTTATTCAAATTTTAAAGTATAAATGTAAGAGGATAATTTTAGTTCAATTATAGTTTGGGAATTTATTTAAATAAAAGTGCATGATAAAATAACAAAATATTTATTTTAATTTATTAAATAATCATATCCATTTTATAAACTAAAGGTTTATAAAATAATTAAATTAATAATTTAAGATTAAATTATTTCAAATAAGGGTTAATTATTAAATTCTAGGTTTTAAGAATTTTATGGTATTACATATACTTTCGGCTTTTGGAACTTCTCGCGTGGTGTTATTACCCCAAATTCTATAGCAAAGAAGATGGGAAGGTGTTGTTGACCAAAAGGCTAGAATGCGCACAACTAGTTGTTGGACTATCAACCAATGATCGAGATTGGAATGCTCTATATTTTTTCATAGATTAGAAAGGGATTATCCTTTGAGGTTTATTCTAGAATATTCCCCGCAAAGGGAGAACCTTCTATAAATATTATTTCATTTTAAGTCACCAATAAAAAGCATCACCGGGACGTACTACTAGGAGAATATTACTTGAGTGACATTAAAACCCTTAGCATGACCACTTATACTCGAGTTATCCCTCCACATAATCTTATTTGAAAATTTTGTGTTACTTCATTAGAGGTACTAGGGTATTAGTTATCATTTGCGAAGCTCTTCACCCTATAGAAGTAGTGTTTTGCAGAGATCATCATGAGCTTTTTTAGCTATTATTTCTGTTTTGAAGCCCTTGGTCTTAGTATGACAAGAGGCAAGCAGGAGGTGTATTGCTACTTTCTAGGGGCCTTTACATACTCCATATGGCATTACACCATCTTTTATGCATGAGAAAATATGACCAACTTATAAATGAAGGGCCCTAGTGAGGTAGGGAGTGGTTCCAAGGGTGAGTCAGGGTTCTTGGAATGATCTTCAACCTTTAAAGGTCTTCACACCTTTAAGTGTAGAATAGGAAGGTTTTTCATCATGGCTAACAAGTCTCGATTGTCATAACTTCTTGGCAACTAGTATTTAGAGGAGGTCATGTTAGAAAACTATCGGATAACATTTGTGACTTCTATCTTTCGATGCTTTGTGCATTTCTTGGATGCTAACATTAATAAAATTTACAAACCATGGAGTGTATTTTGTTTACTTTGAGGGTTGTGGCCCGCTGAAGATCATTGTCACTAATTTGAAATCCAAGGTAGGATGACTTTGGAAAGCTAGGTATTCCCAGGAGTTGGAAGTGTAACGGCTCCAAGAGGTCAATACCCCTATGAAGTCTAAGGTGAAATGTTTATATAACTATCAAGAGGGCCTTTGCCAACAATTGATTGTAATGTGGGTGTGAATATGGAATTAGGATTATGGTGATATTAGGACTCAAAATTTATTTATATATTAGGATTAAGAATTGTTGATGGTGAATTAAGGAATTGAAGATTCAAATATAGTGGAATAAGGATGAGGATGATTCAAATATGGTGATGATGATTCAATGGTGATGAATAAATGATAAAGATGATTCGAATTTGATGAGATGATGATGATGATGATTCGATGGTTAGGGTTTGACGATGGATGGTTTCATGGGTTAGGGTTAGGGTTATAGTTTAGTTTTGAAACTTAGGGTTAGGGTTTCGAATGGTAAATTAGGGTTAGGGTTTTTTTAATTAGGCCTTTGATTTTGGGATGTGTTTTGACAATGAATATGGCTAAAAGGGAATGAATTATGGAGTTTAGAAAAGATAGTACTTAATCTCTAATTCACACAGATGAGGAGATTAATGCTCCATTTGGTTCATGGAAAGTTTTAAAGAAAAGAAATAAAATGATGAGGAAAATAATTTTTTGTGTTTGGTTTACATGAGATAATGAAATAGAAATAGAAGATGGTATAAAATTGGTAAATATTAACTATATAATTTTCTTTGAGGAAAATTTGAAGGAAAGTATTTTGATTTTAATTTTATTTCCCTTAAACTTTCTTAGAATCAAATAGTGTCTAAGGGTTTCAAGATTAATCGTTCACACAAATTCGATTAAACTTAAGATGAACTCACACAGAATTCAATACTTATAATTTTCATTCAACTTCACTTCAATCAATGATGTCCCCATCAATCGTGATTCTATGGCTTATATAGCCAATCTAGTGATTAAAAGATACTGGCTAAAAGGTATTATTATTCAAAAGATACCTAGCTAAAAGATATTAGAATATAGAATATTCTTCAAAAAGGTAAATGTATGCTACTTTATTCTCTGAATAATCTTTAACTCTACTAATTAATTAATTAATTAACTAACTAACTAAATCAACTAATGCACGTCCAAGCTACATATTTTTCCCCCGTGCACATAGCCATGCACTCCATACATGCCATGCACATGCACATATATGCCTAGTAGCTTGTATGGTACGTTTCATTTATTACTAGCAACGTAACCATCATTTTGTTTTCAATTTTGTGGGATATCCTTTCTAAATGTAGAATAATTGGTTCTATAATTATGAATGTCAATTCTTTCTCCTACATCAAATTGACACCGAGAAGTCCTTGAAGGACTAGCGCACTTCTCGCCGCACATCTAAAGCAACTTGGGGCTAAAGGGAATCTGCTTGGAAATATATGGAGATCAAGCTAGAGCAAGAGCTTAGGGTTCAAGATTCACATATTTTATCCCTATCCAAAAGGATTTACAACTAAGATGAAGTGGACCTCCATCACCATCACAACTAAGTTAGATATGATCTTGGAGTGTGAGGCATGCCTTGAAAAAAAAATGGGACAAGATGGGACTCTAATGAGATTAAGTCATGTTTTAAGAGAGCCAGAGATTAGCATTGGGGATGATGTTCCCACCCTAGAGATCCCTTCATTGCATAGTGAAGGGAAGACCTTATCTCAGCAGGAAGCTATTGGTGATGGTGCTAATGGTGTGTAGCTTTTGTCAATTTATGGGAATGATCCATTTGTAATGTAGTCTTGATATTTTAAAACAAGAATGCCTTTGGCACTTTATATATGTACTACTTATTAGTGCTTGAGTAATTTTCATTACAACAAAATGTGATATAGCGCACAAAATGGCCATGGGAGCCAAAAATTGATGGCTAAATTTTTTATGAAAAGTATGAGATTGTGGTTATGGTAAAAATGGCCAAAAAAATTTTGTTGTTATGTTCACTTTTTTGCAATAGAAAAATATATTTGTGTCTAAATTGCTATAGGAAAAAAAATTATGATGAAGTGAGCCACATAAAATTATTTTCTTGACAAACTCATCATGAATTTATCACATAGGAAAAAAATTGTGGACAACTTATCATGAATTGCCATGAGAATTTCTTTTTGTAACTAACTCGTTACGAAATTGCCATTGAAAAATATTTTTATGGCTAACTAGCCACAAATTTGTCACATAAAAATACTTTCGTGGTTAACTCACCATGAATTGTCCATAAAAAAGATATTTTCATGGCTAATTTGTCATAGAAAGATATTCTCAAGGATAATTTACCATGAAAGGATTTTTTTGGCCAACTTATTATGAATTTGCTATAGAAATATATTTCAGTAATTAATTTTCCATGAAAATATGTTTTTGTAGCTAAATTGCTATAAATTTATTGCCAAACAAATATTTTATGGCTAACTTGACACGAGTTTGGCACAAAATGACATTTTTGGGCTTACTTGCCACAATTTTGCAACATAAATATATTTTGTAGCTAACTTGCCTAATATGTCGTACGAAATAAATTATGTGGTGAAAATTGATACCTTTTTAACTATAGCTTAAAAAAAGCAACCATTTTATGAACTAATTTGATCAAGTTTTTTATTTATTGTATAATACATTTGATATTTTGAATGAATAGTAAAATTTACTAATTATTAATTTAGATTATATTTTAGTTTATACATACATATATATATATATATATATATATATATATAATTTAAATGTTAATATGTCAAAGTAAGTACCATATAAAGAATTAGCTAGGATTGTTTCTAGAAAAAAAGTTATAATACATTTTCTATCTTTCCTTTTTTTTTACTAATTTGAATAAAAAGTAAATAATTATTATTTTGTGTCCTAAATTAAATATGTATGTAAATTATGGAATATTAAATAATACATGGACACACACACAAACATACATACATACATATCATCATAATATGATTATATTTACCCAAAAAAATCCATGGTTATAAGAAAAAAATATTATTTTAATTATGGATTAAATGTGTAGTCATATAAACAAATGTGTGTGTGTGTAATACCTAATATAAATAATGTATAATTGAGATGGATTAAAAATTTTGATACAGCTATTTATATAAGTAAAGTGCATATTCATTAAGAGAAGTCGATTGTTAAAGAACTTCATAGTTAAGTATGTTTGGCTTGGAGCAGTTCAATGATGGATAACATCATAAGAAGTTTCTTATTGCGTGATATAACTTATCACGATTGGTATCGATATGAGGTCTATCCACACTTAGTATTAGGATGAGGTGTTATTATTATTATTATTATTATTATGTGAGCCATAGGAATGGTTGTGGCTAATCAAGATAATGAAAATATGGCTAATTCAGTTGTTGGCCTTGAGTCCACTTGTGGCTATTGAAATATAAGATATGGGACTAATTGTGGCTATCAATATGTGCATCACAAGACTACATGTGGTTATTTAAATGTGCATCACAATACTCTATGTGGCTATTTAAATGTACTTCACAAGACTACTTGTGGCTGTCAATATGTGCATCACAGTACTACTCATGGCTATCTATACATACACCATGAGATTATATGTGGCTACTGTTAAGTGCACCGTAAGACTACTTGTTGTTATCGATATGTGTGCCGCATGAATATTCGTAGCTATCGATACTTGCAACATGGGACTACTTATAATAACCATTGACATGGGTGGCACGAGACTACCCATGACTATCATAGTATGCATAGTAAGACTATTCGCAGCTATCGAAACGTGTGCCACAAGACTATTTGTGGCTATCAGAACATTTGTCACAAGACCACTCATGACTATTGAGATATAGGTTACCAATTCCTTATGGATATTTTCATCAATTGCACCCACTAAATCACGTTTTTAGCAGCTAACTTTTTTATCGCAAGCTTATAGGCCACAAAAGGTGACATCTAAAATTTATGCGGCAAAATATTTTAGCCATTAAATTTTTTCTTATCAGGCACGAATGTTCTAGTGACCTATGTGATGATTTGTTATGGTGTGTGCATTCAAAAATGGTAAGCATTCGATTGTTGGAGGTTTCCCTACCCTCTAGTTTTCGGCGCACATTTCAAATTGACATTCAAAATAATGTGTATGGGGATATACTGCCATCCAAAAATTAGGGAAAGAGGATAAATTTTTTAAATTAATATTTGAAAGTTGTGTGAGAATAGTCTTCTACTTCCCTTCCAAAATTAAGGAAGGAGATTAAAAATGTTTCAAAATGATATTCAAAAGTCATGTGAGTGTATTCCTCTACTTCCCTTTAAAAAATAGGGAAGGTGGTCAAAGATGTTTCAAATGAATATTTCAAAGTCATGTGAGTGTAGTCAGCTACTTTCCATAAAAAATTAGAGAAAGGGGTTGAAAATGTCTCCAATAGTCTTTTTACGAGTTAAAAATGTTTAATTTGATGTGATTTAACCTATGTTTGTTGCTAGTTAATCTTTATAAATGTTTGATATTTATTTTTTACTTTAGAAGTATTCATATAATTAAGATATAATGGGTATTTTTATAAAATTTTAGATATATATAGATATTTTGGGATATATTTGGATATTTTGATGATCTTGTCATGTATAGTGGTTTATCATAAATATCATTTTGATGGATTTTATGTTTTTACATATATGTCTATGAGTATATTTCAACGTGTGTGACTAACATTTTTTATTAAATAGTATTTTGTTAAAGTGGTCATTTGATGTGATTCTTTGTTTGATTGTTTAATATATTTGATATTGTTAAGAAAATGTGTCATTTGATTTGATCTTGGTGAAATAATTGATCACTACCAAAATGTATTAATAATTTAAAGCGAAAAACTTAGTTCGGGAATTAGGCGAGTAACCTTGCTTTGGCATTGAGGCAGTGTCATACAATTTCATGCCTCCCCTACATTTTATTATATGTTAAGGTAACCTACGAACTCTATAGGAGTGTATAAACTTAAAGAATAAGAATGCCCTTACTATAGATTGGAGTTTGCTTAGTTAGCTATGCTTTAGGTATTTGTCTTAGTCATTAGTTGTAACACCTCCAAATTTACTACTGAAAAATTTCGTTTACTTTTAAAGGAGTTTAGCGGAAGCAAGCAAATAAAACTATAAATCCGGGGGTATTACCGCCACACTTAGTACCAGATCGATTCATGCCTACCGACCCGATACTAAATGCTAAGGCTAAAAAGAATAGAACCAAAACAAATCATTCGTAAAGCATTAGTTTTACGGAATCAGAGTGCGAAAATCAAAAGTTACATTCCGAAGTGTAATTTAAAAATTCCAAATGTCAGAGGACTTAAAATATCAGAATAATAGAGTACGATAATGCAAAGAAACAAGATAGGGGGAAGTTCTCCAGCCACGTCACTCTCGTCCCCCAAGCTAGATCCAGACTCAACTCTCAGTCCTGAAAATGCCCCAGACATCGTCCCCTACCTGCAAAACTCAGGCAGGTCTTCTGCTCGTGGGAATGAACAGCACCCATGAAACGAGTGATCAGTACGCTACGTATTGAGTAAGGTAACAGACGCACTAAGGCCCACATACACAGAGATACATGACACAGCATACATAGCTCATAAAATAATAAACAATAACACAGATGAACAATACTGGTCACAAATCAGATAACTTTCTCATTATGTCTCTGATAATTATAATCGATTCACATCATAGTCTTTATCGATCCTTGTGAGTGCGGGAGCCCCATTATTATAGCCGGTGGAATGGTCGCGAGGGTAATGTACCCTGCCACTATTATTTGCCGGTGGACCGGTCTGGCCTCGACTCACAAGGTATTCCACTGTAAATATTAGTATCTTTCCATGTCTTATCACTTTTACGTTTGGTTTGTTGAGCACGAAATCCCCCACTATTATAGCCGGTGGAACGGTCGGAGGGCACATGCCCTGCCACTATTATAGCCGGTGGAACGGTCACGAGGGTAAGATACCCTGCCACTATTATAGCCGGTGGACCAGTCTGGGTTCGGCTCAACATTTTTCTCTGTAAGTCGTTAGTGTTTTAATGTATCTTATTTGAGGGCATTTCACCTTTGTCATGCATGGTCAGAGATCTCAACACATCACATCAAAACTGAAGGTATATGCGTACTATCACATACTAATGAGGGCACATGCACACGACCCGATTCCAAGCCACGCCACACATGAAACAGTTAGAATAATGGCTTTTAAGGCCACGGCGCATAAATCATATAGAACATTCATGGCACGTAGGACACATGTCACACATTCACCCTTAGCTATATCCCTACTCGGTTTAGGTTACCGAGCTATCTCCTACGCTTACATTAGGCCACTAAACACCCGTTGTAATTATCATACTTAGCACATTTCTCACATTGGAAACCCAAATCATGACCCTCAGACTCAACTCTCCCTCATACCTCACTCTTCCTCATTTATTCTTATTATTTCATTTTTCTTTTTCCACCTTCTCAAATTAGGGTTTCCTTCCCAAACCCTAGGTACCCTTATATGACCCTACGTACTATTTTTCACCTCGAGCCTCCAGACTCCCAAACAGACCTTCCATTACTTTCCCCACGTCCCAAAGTAACTTTTCATACGTGAGGTTCGCCCCCATGCGAACCTTAACCTCCCCATGCAAACCCTATCATTTCCACCATGCCAACTCTATCATTCCCATGCCAACCCTAGTTTCTCCCATGCAACCTTATTTTCTCCCACTCTTCTATTTATTTAGTTCCCCTTTTTTTCTCGTCATTTCCCAGATTACAGATTACCTAGGTCCCCAATACCATACCTACGTTAACCAGCGTACTTCCCCTTGGTTATTTTAGTTGCTTATTTTTCTCTTTCAAGCCCCCACTCCACAACTCCTCATCAAAACACCTAGCATGCATGTCGTAGGGGTCACATCACATCACATCATCTTTGTACCATACCATGTTAGTACATACAAACAAGAGCACGAGAACGTACCTCGGTTCCATACTGCGCTACACAGTAAAACAGATAACATACACAGAATACAGCATATAAACTGTACGAGGCATCCAAGGCAGGTAAAACATGTAATACACACAGGCGGCCTTAGTTACGTCCTTACCTAAATCGGCGCCGGGCTTGGAGCACGCTCCTACACCTCCTGGGGTTTGACCAGGTTCACCTATAAGGAAGAAATAATAAGGGTCAATCTCCCTCTACCCAAATTATCATAATTTCCTATCTTACCCCTTGTAACACCCCCAAAATTCACTACTGAAAATTTTCATTAATTAAAAGGAAACTAGCGGAAGCAAATTAATAAACCGTGAATTTTGGGAGTATTACCGCCACACTTAGTACCAGACTGGTTCACTCATACCGTTCCAGTACTAAGTGCTAAGGCTAAAGGAAAATGAAATATAATTTGCAAGAATTTCAACAAACTTAAATCAGAGTAGCGTACCAAACGTTTACAAGAATGAAATCCACCCATGGTGGTTACAGTATCAACATATACATTTAAAACCAGAAATTTCAAAGAGAGAGAGAAAAACCCTAGTAGTTCCGGATGAGACCTTACTCTCTTCCCCGTTGCCCACTTGAGTAGCACCTGAAAAGACCTGCAAGGGGCACTGCCCATTGAATAGGCAGGGGGCCCACGAATGGAACCCTTCAGTACTACGGTACTGAGTAACCCTTTAAAGTCTCACTTAAAAGCAGGCCCGCAATGTAACACATGAAACAATCTACATACATATATAAGGTTCACATAATTAACATTCACATAGCATATCATTATATCGTTACGAACAATCGGTACTTACGGTCTTAAGCCATATCATAACGCAAACTCAAAACAATTAGGCCTTAAGCCCTTGTTCCACTATAAGTGATTTGTACTTTCCCATAATTTTATTCACATACATAACTGGTTTTATTGAGCTCGGGACCCCCACTATTATTGCCAGTGGACCGGAATATATATAAATTCATCATCCAGGGCACAACGCTCCTGGTCACTATTATAATCGGTGGACCGGTACTCATAATCACATACCAGGGCAACACGCTCCTGGACCACTATTATATCCGGTGAACCGGTACTCAATAACACATACCAGGGCAACATGCTCTTGGACCACTATTATAATCGGTGGACCGGTACTCAATATCATAATCATCTGGGCCTGGCTCATTAATATTCCACTTTCAATAATAGTATCTTTCCTTTTCTTTAATCAGCACGTCAATCATATTTATTTGCCTCGATTGAGAGATCCATAACCCGGGACACAAAGGTACACCTGTCGTACCGATGCAAGTCAGTTACTAAGTACCCTTCAACCACGAACCCAAGGACGCAAAGGTACCCTGGTCGTACTGGTGCATAAAGCTAACTCAGTACCCTACCGATAAGGACACCTAATCCATAAGTATGCATACCCCCTAACTAGGTCCGTAGAGCTAGAAAGAGTAAGATATAGGGCCTGGCTGGGGCACAAAGGCACACCAGCAAATACCAGAATAATCGTGGACTAAACCACGTCCTTAAGGTAACGACCCCTAAGGAGTCACCATTCCCGATCTCGAGGTCTTTCACTTTAAGTAGTAGTGTCTTAATTAAAGTGATCACGAAAGGCACAATAATCCGATACTTATTTACTTTCAATCGTTCTGATATCATTAATAGTTTCTTATTCAGAAGATTATCCAGGATATCACAGAGAAACCATTAAGGTCATACTAATACTCCTACTTGGCTAATCAACATTACTTGAATCATATTATAATATTCCACAATCTCAAGGACATGTTAGGTACAAATTACTCCTTAACCCCTTACTTATATAATTGCTAAGTATCCATTCCTTACTCGCCAAATTACCATATTACCCTTTAGGTTACATAATTACCAAATTACCCTTTTGTCCAATTTAGATTACGAAATTATCTCATACCCTTTTTAGATCACCATTCACCCCTCATAATTGCTACACTTATCATATTTCCCGTTTAGTTGGTTATATTACCAAAATACCCTTTTACTTATAAAATTACCGAAATACCCTTTTCACTTATAAAATTTCCACTTAACCCTTTGTTGCACCATTTTTACAAATTTACCACCACTACATAAAATACCACTATTTGCACTCCATTCTTATCATTTAACTCCCCAAACTTGTCATCGTTCAACACGATACTCAACTACATATATTAGATCACATACTTCATATCACTAAAATATCCTTAGACAATAATATTACACATACATTAGCAACATAATACATCATAGGCAAGCATTTAACATTTCCATCAACAATCAACATTTTCCTTAATTATCATACCTACACATGGCACAAAGCTATCATGCATTTCCCTTTTTCTTTTAATAAATGTCAACAACCATTTTTATATCATGCTTGGCTCACAAAACATACATAAAATCATAATCAAATTCCTAATATGCTAGCATACGTTTCTATGCATTTAAGGGGGGTTTAACGATTACCTCGATTCTGCAAAAATATCAAATCTTACCAAGCATAATTAGCAACTCAACACCTAAAAATAACATCCATCATTATTATGTTAGAAATAAGAAATTAAAAAGGATAAAACTTTATAAAAAATTATTTAACAATAAAACACTTTAATTAATTATTAATATACCACAAAAATTTTCCAAATTAAATCCAAAACAAGGGGGAGCTCACGCTGCATGAGCAGCGTGAGTGTCATGCATAAATGAGAGGGGAAAAGGCTCGAAGAGGGGTGAAGGAAGAAAAATGAGCCATTTTTGGGTTGAGGTCTTTGGGCTAGAAAAGAGGGTAGTTGGGGGAGGTTTCAAGGCAAGGGAATGGTGCAGGAGTAAAGAGGGGGTGTAAGAGGTGGTCGGGGACGTGTTGATGGTGGCTAATGGTGGCGGAGGCGGCGGCAGCAAGGCTGCGAAGGTGGCGGTCGAATGGGGTGTCGAGGTGCAGGCTGGCGAGGAAGGAAAAGAAAAGGGAAAAGGGAAGGGGTGAAGGGGCTGGTTTCGGGAAAGTAAAGTATGGGGGTGGTAGAGGAGGTTGCAGGGAGGAGATTGGTGGTCTGGGCGGCGGCAGAGACAGCCGGACGGCGGAGAACGGCGGCGTTACAGGCGGCTGTCGAGAAGGGTAAAAATAGGGAGAAAAATAGGAGAAGGGAGAAAGAGGGCTGCGGGATGGGTATTGGGGCGGTGCAAGGTGGTAGTCGAAGGGTGCAGGAGGTGGTTTAGGGGATGAGTACGGCGGTTGGAGCGGCGGAGGGCGGCGGCGCACGAAATCAAGGGGAGAAGATGGAGGGGAGAAAATGGAGGGAAGAGGGTCGGGGAAGGAGGGTTTCGAAATAATGGGCAGGGAAAGGTGGAGAAAAAGAAGAGGGAGAGGGAGAGACAAGGTGGCAAGGTGGCGGTTGCACGCAGTCGGGCAGCAGCAAATAGGTCGGCAGCTGCTGCCGCCTGGGGAGAAGAAGAAGGAGGAAGGGAGGCTGCGGGCGGCCGGTCGGGGAAAGGAGGGGAAAAAGCTGGCCGGTCGGGGAAAGAAGGAAAAGAAAAGTGGGGGGCGGACCGGTTGGGTCAGGCACGCGGGAGAGGGACTGAGGGAGGAAGAGAGGGTGAGGTGGGCTGAGTGTGCTGGGCGGTGCGCGAGGGAGAGAAGGGAGGGAAGCAGGCCGGTGCAGGCGGCCCAACGCGCAAGGAGGGCTAGCCTGGCGAGGTAGCCCGAGGGAAAAGGGAAAAAAGAAAAAGGAAAATAAGAAAGAGGAAAAAGGGAAAGGGGGATGAAAAAAAATAGGAAAAATAATTTAATTAAATTTATAAAATCATAAAATATAATATTCTTGGTAAATTATTTAATTTAATAATTTAATTTATTATAATCTATTATTTTAGTTTAAAAAGGATAAAGTTGGTAAAATATTAGTTTGGAAAATTATTTAAATAAAACAATATGATAAATAGAAAAATATTTATTTTTAATTTATTAAATACTCGTATCCAAATTTACATACTCTAAAATCCATAAAATAATTAAAATAATAATTTTACAAGCTAATTTTATTTCAAATAAAGTTATTTATTAAAATATAGGTTTTGAAATTTTTGGGGGATTACACCCCTATCCTGGCCTAGTACTATAATTAATATTAATAATAGTAGTTTATAATTAAAAAGGTGGGGTTATTATTATTCTCAAGGTAGTTAAGCAAATGACCACTAATCAAGACACGCCTTAGTAAAATCCATAGTTATCAAAGTAAAGGGTTTTAATATTACTAATAACAATATTATTATTAATACCAATAATAATAGTAAAAATACTACTACTAATAATAATAGTGGTTACAATGATAATAATGTTGATAATAACAATTGAAATTGTAGTAGTATAAGTGATAATAATAATAATGATGGTAATAATAATAATAACAACAACCATGATCATGGTAATAATAATAATAATAACAATAATAATGATAATGATAATAATAATAATAATAATAATAATAATAATAGTGCAAATAGCAATAATAATACTAAAAATATTAATAAGGATAACACAACGATAATAAGAGTTAGAACAATAACATAATAATACTAATAATAATAATAATAATAATGATAGTGAAAATAATGGTGATAGCAATAACGATAGTAATAATAATAATAATAATAACAATAAGGGTAATGACAATAATAATGATAATAACACAACAACATACAACCATAATAATAATAATAATAATAATTATTATTATTATTATTATAGGAATAATAATAACAATAACAGTGATAACGATAATACTAGTAATAATGCAGATAATGATAATAAGAGTACTAAAAGTAATAGTATTAAATAATAATGATAATAAGGATATTAATGATGGTAATAGTAGTTAAAGTAATAAGTGTGGTAAATATAACAATAGTAATGATGATGATGATGATGATGATGATGATGATGATGATGATGATGATGATGATAATGCTAAGGGTAATAGTAATAATAATGGCAACTACAACCACCATAACCATATTATTAATAATAATGATAAATATAATAACATTAATAGTGACAATACTAGTATTAGTAAAACTACTAAAATAATAATAATAATAGAGATACTAAAGATGTTATTCATAGTTGAAGTAACAAATATAATAATAATAATAATAATAATAATAATAATAATAATAATAATAATAATAATAATAATAACGATAATAATAATAATAATCATAATAATAACAATAGAGATAATAGTAATAACTTAACAAGGTCTTATAGTTAATTAACACCATCAATTAGAGGTTCTTAGGGTAAGGTTGGGTCCAAGTAATAATAATAAGGGTGGTAGTATTAGTAATAATAATAGTAATAGTAATAATAATGATAATTTTAATATTAATCATAATAATACTAATAATAGTAGTTAATAATATTAAATTATTAATCACTTTTATTTTTTTAATATTTAAGGTTCAGGGTGTTGGGCAACCTGGCTGAGAGGTGGTGGCGCTGGCGGCGGCGGTGGAGGAGGGGAAGAGAGGGGAAAAATGGAGGTGGAGGCTAGGGAAGGGAAACTAGGAGAAAGGGGAGGTGTAGGGTGGTAGGGCAGGAACCGCTGGTTGATTTGGGGGGTAGTGACGGAGCTGCAGGTGGCGGTGGGGGCGGCGCCGACGGCACGAAGGTGGCGCCAAGGGTCAAAAGGCTGTTTCGGGAAGGCAACTTCGCGCGGCCAAGGCGACTCGTGCGAGGTAAGGCAGGGGGAGCTAGTAGTCTGGTTGTGTAGAGGGAGGTGCAGGGAGGATGTTGGTGGCGCGGGCAGGCGGCAACGGTGGCCGAAGGCGGAGGAAAGGGCGGCTAAAGGTAGGGCGGTGTGCTACTCTGGTTTTCTGGGTTCCAAATTTTGAACCCGATGAAGGCAATGGTTAGGGCTATTTATAGGCAAATTGGGACGGGAAACGACAAAGCTTCGAGGGAGGTTAGGGGGTTTAGGGTTAGGGTAGGTCGTCCGACGAGATTTGCCAGCACATGGTCTGCGATTTGCAGGCCATGATTCGTTTGGAAAAAGGGGAGCTTGCGTGCGAGAGAGAGGCTGATTCGATTGGTCACGTCCATAGGGAATTCACGAGAAGGAGGGGAGAAATGACCGGTGAGAATGTCGTGCCGTTGAAGCTAAGCTTCCCGGCGAAATTTTCGGTGGCAGGCAAGAGGTAGGAGACGAAGTGCAGGTGGGGCGGACCGGCGGTTCAGCGGGAAAGAAGGGAAAGAAAGAAAAAGGTCGAACCGGCTGGGAGAAAGGGGGAGGAGGTGCGCTGGGGAGCTGGGCCGCGCAAGGGTGCTGGGCCAGCAGGCCGACCCAAGTCGAGGGGGAAGAATAGAAAAAAAAGAAGAGAAGGAAAGGAGAGAAAAGGAAAATGAGGGAAAAAGGAGGAAAAGAAAAAGGAAAACGAAGGGAAATTAGTGGTTGGATTAATTAGTATGATTTGGGTAATTTGGGATTTTTAATAAAATATAATTATCAAAATAATAATTAAATTCTATTTCTAGGTTAATTTAGGGATTTTTGAAAGAATTTTCTTAAATTCCATTTTAATTAACAAAACACTCTAATTTTCTCCAATTAAATTATTTATAAAGTTTATATTAATTTAAAACTATTTTATCCTTCTTAATTTAAACAAGGTAATTTATTTAATTAATTTCCAAAATAAAATCCTTAATTAGCTTAAAATACCACCATTCATCCCATTTAAAACACTTATAAATTTCTCTTCTTGATTTACCCTAATTAATTTTCTCTTATTTTAATAAAAGTAAATTATTTAATTAATTTTTAAAATAAAATCTTATTTAATGATAAATAATAAAATTAGAATTTTTGGGGCATTTCATTAGTGATTTAACTTCAATTCCCCCCTTATTAAATAAGTAGAGTGGTTTATTTCAATTAGTGTGGTGTAGTTTAGTTATTGTACTTCATATCTTAGTGAATTTAAGTTCTTTTAGTGAGGGTATACTCAATATTATAATATTATTAGTTAATTATTTAAGGTTTTGATGTGGCCTTTATGCTATGAACATTTAATGATCACATGCGATAAGGTTTTGGAGGAATGTATAATCATCGTGTTATTTGTGTTTTACCTCATAAGTGATATCAAGCTTTATCACTTTTAGCACATGTGACTATGTTAATCGGAAAATATGATTATGCATCTAAGTGTATCATGCAAGATAAACTCATGTAGCAATGCGTCACAAATATGCCTTTTAGTAAAAATGTTTTTTAATACAAGTAGTACAAATGACCAAGACATTGATCACATTATCACTAAAGAGGGTGAGATAGTCACTTGCAAGGGTTGGATAATCAATCTTGTCAGATCTATAGATTAAATTAACTATCAATTGGTATCAAGTGATCTATGCATGACTCATCAAGATTCAATTTTATATTACTTATTTGGTATTGTTATTAAATCTGAATATCTAATCTGATTTTTATTTGGTTTTAATTTTAAATCAATATGATTTGATTGGATACATGGATTTAATTTCTTCTATTTTTTATTACTTGATTCAATCTATGATCATTCGGTCAAATTTGGTCTTTCAATTCATATATTGATTCAACGACACTATAGGCATTCGATCAATTTAAAAGTGTGACTAAATTACTTTTTTCTTGTCCAGTAATTGAAATTATAGATATAATTTTTTGATCTAGTGGTCTGATTTCTCTATAGATTTTGTTTGATTAGATCTAGTCCCACCACATCTAATTCACCAAGTTGGTTTTGTTAGTTTTCAGCAACCATTAATAGGAAATCCATTAGTGTTGGAAATTTTCAGTAGGTTATTGTGTTGGTTTTCATTGTGTTGGCTTCTACTGGTGGTGACGTCGGGGTAGTGCAACAATGGTTTAAGGAAAGTCAAGGTTAGGTTTGGCAGTTTTGATAGTCGATTGAAAGTAGGGATGTAAACGGGGTGGATAATACCCAAAACCCGACGGATTTTACCCGATGGATATGGATATGGATAATAATAAACAGATATGGATACGGATATGGGTAAAGGTTAAAAATACCCGACGGGTACGGGGTTTCCATATCCGTATCCGTTTATCCGTTATATATTTACCATTTCATCCTTAACTTTTTATATAAGAATAAGTTATAACTAGGAATTACATTGTCATTTTACATTTAACCCTACTTAAAATTAAAAGTAACTTAAGTCTTTAGTCTTTACATTCAGCCGTTGCCAGCTTACCTTTTACAATTTTACTGTTTGTCTTGTCTCGAAATCTTACTCTCGTCTCGATCTATTCATTCTGTAACACATTTCACAGGGCACAGGCACACAGCACAGGCACAGCTGCACGCCCGCAGGCACAGCCGCCCGCGCCGCACCGCCGTGAGCCCTTCGTCGCCGTCAACATTCAACAACCGTCGGCCACCATCCGTCTCCAGTGACTCTTCCTCTACGAATGTCGTCGCCCATCTTCGAGTCTCCCTGACTCTTCGCCTGCCGCCTGCCGCCTAAGTCCTGAGTCATTATATTTCTGTAAGTTACTAAGTTTGTTAATTAAATTTGTTAATCACAAATGGTTATAATTTAGGGTTTCCAAAATTCACTCAATTCATACTATTATATTGTTAATGGTGAAACTCTGTAAGTTACTAAGTCTGTGTGTATTCTCACCGCCTATTACAGGTTTTCATTGCATTTTAATCAGTTAATTAATCACGTGCTTGCTAGCTGCTCAGTTACTTTTTTTTCTGATTAACTTCTATAAATCCAAGTAAGCGGCACCTGCTTTGGTACACAAACACACACACATACATACATGAACCATACATATTAATATGGTTCTATTGGTATAATTTCTGCCTCCAGAAACATAAGTGGAGTGTATGAACCAAATTTCCCTGACTTTCCACCTGTTTTATTCAACTTTACATCATAAACCCTGTATCTAACTAACAGAGACTTTTTTAACGTATTTTTCCTTATTCAGGCGAGGAGAACAAGTTTTGAATTAAGAATAAATGTAAAAATAAGAAAGGGGACTTTGAAGTGATAATAATATTCATAATGATAATAGTTGTTAATTCTAATTAAAAAATGCCAAGAAAATATTTAAACAATGATGTGTCGTGCTATGACTAGACGATGTGTTTACCATAAATCATGCCAAAGACCATGAAATCTAAGATCAGGACCCGATAAAAAAATTCTATCTCGATCGGATCCAATCAAACCTAAATATAGAAGACATGTATTTTCTTTCCTAAAAGTACGTATTTTATTTTTTATATATGTATATACTAAATCATAAAGCTTTGGATGGGAAGCGCACTATATATTAGATAATGAATTATTCCCTATAATGCTGATTATAATCATCAGTTTTAAAATATATACTGATTATTATATGACCTGAAACAATTGAGTACTATGTTGATATGTATTTTGTTTTTATAGTGTTTGGGATAATCAAATCATTTGATGGCATCGAGTAGCCAACCCAACACCGATTCACAAAGTCTACCACCACGCTCTTCCGTTGTAGCTAGCAACCCTATACCTAGTTAACCATCAACCAATGAGGAGGTAGAAGAAGTACCTGAACTTGCTTTAGTGATAAAAAGAAAAAAACTTCACTTGTTTGGGAGCATTTTAATGCGGCGGAGGTTAAAGGCGTGAAAAAAGCAATATGTAAAAGTTGTAATAAAAGTTTAAGTGGTGATCCAAAAAATGGAACTTCCCATTTACGTGAACACATGAAGAAATGTATAGGCTATAAGCCTATACAAGGATTGACCCAAAGCAAGTTGAACTTTGATCAGAAGGGGGATAGAAAAGGAAAGCTTATGTTTGTGGAATTTAATCAAGAAGTTGTAAGGCATGAGTTGTGTAGCATGGTTGTTATGCATGAGTATCCACTTTGTATGGTAGAACATGAAGGCTCTAGAAGATATTCAGCAGCTCTTCAACCATCCTTTAAAATGATTTTAAGGAATACTCTACGAAATGATATATTCAAGATGTTTGATTATGAAAAAAGCAAAACAATGTCGTTGTTGAGTAGTAATAAGAATCGAATTGCAATCACAACAGATATGTGGACATCTCATAATCAAAAGAAGGGTTTCATGGCCATTACCGCTCATTGGATTGATAGCCATTGGACATTGCAAAGTCGAATACTCAGGTATACTCAATCCATATTCATATATAGTTTTAATCTCTCAATATTATGTCATTATATGTTGTTATTTGCTTTATTTGTTGTGTTATTCTTTTGTTAAAGGTTTATCTATGTTCCAAGTCCACATACATCTAAGGTTTTATGTGATGTTTTGGTGAATTCTTTGTTGGAATGGAATGTTGATACGAAACTTACCACATTGACTGTTGATAATTGTACGACCAATGATGCTTTGGTTGGAGATTTGAAAGATAAAATAGAATTGAAGTATTTTTTGGCACGTGGGAAGTATTTTCATATGTGTTGTGCTGCTCATATAATAAATTTGATTGTTAGAGATGGTATGGAGATTATTCAACAAGCCATTGAGAATGTACGTGAGAGTGTGGTGTATTGGAAAGCCACACCGAAAAGTTTGGAAAAATCTATGGAGGTTTGTCGACAAAAAGAAATTCCATATAGTAAAGCTTTGGTACATGATTGTAGGACAAGATGGAATTCTACATTTTTAATGCTTGATGTTACTTCGGTGTATGAAGAAGTGTTTCTTCGTTTGGCACGTTTGGATTCTGCTTTTAAATGTTGTCCTACTATTGTTGAATGGGATTTGGCTCATTCAATTTGTGAGAGATTAACATTGTTTTATGATGTAACTTTGATGTTTTCTGGAAGCTAGTATCCTACTGCCAATTTATACTTTCCTAAGGTTACTGAGGTTAAAATGGTGTTGATAGAATGGTCTGTTGATGGAGATGAAGTGATTAGTGGCATGGCAACTAAAATGCTAGAAAAGTTTGATAAATATTAGAGTGTGATTCATGGAATGATGGCTGTGGCCACTATTTTGGATCCAAGGTATAAAATGGCATTGGTAGAATGTTATTTTTCTATCATTTATGGGAGCTCCTGTGGTGAAGAGATAGAAAATATTTGTAAAATGTGTTATGAATTGTTTTATGAGTATGAGGAGAAGTTCAAGCATATGGAGAGAAGCGCATCAACTTCTACTATTAGTTGCCAAAGTAGTGGTTCAAATGTTAGTAATGCGAGATTTGGCTCTAGAGTCTCTCTTAAGGTCCATTATAACCAATGGTTGGCGATTCAAGGTATGTCTAGTGCATCACATAAGACAGAGTTAGATTATTTTTTGGAGGAACCGGTTATACCACAGATGGATGACTTTGATATTTTATCATGGTGGAAGACAAATACCAAGTATCCTATTTTGCAAAGGATGGCTAGGGACATACTTGTTATTCCGGTTTCTACAGTTGCTTCTGAATCAGCTTTTAGCACAAGTGGGAGATTTGTAAGTCCTCATCGCAACCGTTTACATCCGAAGACTTTATAAGCATTAATGTGTTGTAGAGATTGGCTTTGGGCGACTATACGGGATGATGTTAATATTTATTTTATACTTTTGATGTTTAAATAATTATGATATATCTATTGTTATATTTATTTAATTCTAATTTATTTTCTTTTGCTTTTTTTAGATAATGAATTTACTGCGAGCTCGGATTATCGTAGGTCTACCTTACACAATGAGGAATCTGACTCTGATCTTAGCGAATGTGAGGTAAATATTATTAGTGATAGAAATATTTGTTCGTATTTAATTATTTTAGATATTAATGTATTTTTTTTGTGGCAGATGAATGCATAAGATATGTAGGTTGGAGATGGAGAAGCTAATTATTGATTTTTAGCATGGTAAACATATTCTTTGTAGAATTTATTTTAAAATCTTAGAAATATTTATTCATTATACTAAACTAGTTATTCATATATATGATCATCATGGATTTTTCAGGACCTCGTGGGAAGAAACATTTTGCTTTGAATGTTATTGTTGAAGACTTGAAGTACGTTGAACTCATGATGATCAAGTTCTTCATTTTATGTTTGGACAGATTTATCAACTATGGTGTTGTTTTAATTGTTTTGTAATTTGTAGACTATCAAAAATTGTAATCTTGCAACTATGCTGGACTAGTTGTATTGTTATTGTTTGTTTGGTAGTTTGGTTAAAAACCTGCTATTGGTAACCAAACTTGTAGGTTGAAGACTTTATGACTTTATCATTGCTAGAGTAGAGCATGGCTGCCATGGCAGGTTGTGTTACTTGTGTATTATGACAGGTTGTTTGGTATTAAGACAGGTTGAAGACTTTATCATTATTTTTTTGGTATTATAATAGGTTGTTTTTTTGGTAGTTTATTGTGAAAGAATAAATTTAAACGGGTAACGGGTTTACCCGTTAGATAACGGATTATTTGTTGGTTATTTATAATTTATCGGGTAAATGGGTTATCCATCGGGTACGGATACGGATATATTAGTGGATATCCGTTCGGGTATAGGTACGGATATGGATATGGATTTCTTAATCGGGTTCGGGTATGGATATAGTATATCCGATCCAAACCCGCCCCGTTTACATCCCTAACTGAAAGTTACATCTCTACTTTTACTTTATTATTATTATTATTATTATTATTATTATTATTATTATTATTATTATTATTTAATAAAAGAAATGAGGAAAATATGTTGGGTTAGAGAATCATTTCACAATTATAGTTGGTAATTAATGCAGATTAATTACAAATTAAGGTTTATCTACCAAGTATTAAAACTTAACGGCTGACTTATAGGCACTATTAACCATTAAAATATAACAATTTATTTAAGAGTGCGTTCAAAACTAAGGCTCGACATATCAAACCTTTTGGTTATTTTTAGTGTGATTTATAATTTTGGTACTCTTAGGCTATTGATTTGGTACTAATTAATTTTATATTATTTAAATAATATTAATTAAATAATTAATTAGCCTAATTAAATTAATTAGATATTTGTTTTATTCTAATATAAGAAATTATTGTGTGAGCCTTTTAAGTGTGTTATTTGGCATTAATTTTATTTTAATGCCAATAATGTTAGATTAAATATATTTTTTTGTGAATATTGAATCCAAATAAATTTGGTCTAATTTTATAGATCCAAATTTATGAATAAAATTAAGAGATCAATTTATTTAAATTTTGGTTGCCTAATATTAGTAGATAACCTAATTAACACAATATGTCGCCAAAGTGACATCTTTTGTGAAAATTAGTTTATTAAAATTATTGGATGTTTATGTATATATATGTATTCATGTAGATTATTTTTCGACCTAAATGAAGGCAAATATTTGATAGAATTTTATATATACCTACGGTGATAAATATATGATAATTATTTGGATATCACGTGGATGGTGATTTAATCAAAAGATGATCTCATTATCTGACAGGTCTTATTATCAGTATTTGATCACTAAAACAAGAACACCACTTGTAGTTAATATTAATGTCTAAAAACTTAATATTGGTGATACATCTCTTTCTTGTGAAGAGATTCTCATTGCCTATTATGCATATTTTTCGTGAACATGTATATTTATGCGATTACTGTATTTTCTATACATTTATGTCTTCTTCTTCAATATCTATCAATTGAAGTTATATTCCCGTGCTGAATGTGACTAATTTTAAGGAATGGAAGGAATGTTTTCTACTTGTCCTAGGTTTCATGGATCTAGACCATACAAATCGGTTAGTGAAACCCATTGATCTGACGTTCGAAAGTTCTTTTGATGAGAAAATAAATTTGAGAAGTGGGATCGCTCTAATTTCATGGGTCTTATGTTCATCAAGCGCAACATTCTTGAGGCTTTCAAGGGTGGATTCTATGATGAGATCATTGATGTTAAGAGTTTCTTTACCAAAATTGAAATATATTTTATTGAAAATGATAAGGCTAAAATAAACACTCTGTCATAGTTCTTGATTTCATTAAAGTATAAAGGTAAATAAAACATCAGGGAGTACATCATGGAGATGTCTAACATTGCTTCAAAACTTAAAGAACTAAATCTCGAGTTATTAGATGACTTACTCATACATTTATTATTGGTCTCTCCTCATGCACAATTATGTCAGTTTAAGGTCAATTACAGCTGCCAAAAGGATAAATTAACTCTTAATGAGCTTATTTCATATTGTGTGCAAGAGGCATAAATATTGAAGTATGATAAGACTGAAAGTGATCATCTAGCGTTTACCCCTAAAATTCAGAGCATGAAAAAAAAAAAGAATGAAGTTTCTCATAAGGGTTCGGTCCAAAATAAATAGTAAAAGAAATAAGACAGTTGTTTCTTGTGAAAAAAAATATTATACATGTTAAGAAGGATTGTCAAAAGTATCATGCATAGCGCATAAAGAACGGTACAATCCTTACTTTAGTCTTTTCTAAGTTTAATTTAGCTTCAGTGCCTAGAAATACTTGGTGGTTAGATTTTGGTGCTACTACTCACACAAGTGTTTCTATATAGAGTTACCTCAGATGTCGAAAGCCAAATGATGGTAAAAGACACATCTATGTGGGAGATGTCAAAGCAACAATGGTTGAAGTGATTGGTACTTTTAGGTTATTGTTTGACACCGATTATTATTGATTTGAAAGACACTTTTGTTGTATAGTCTTTTAGACGGAATTTGATTTCTTTTTCCTTGTTGGATAAATTTGGTTATTATTGTTCATTTGGAAATAATAAATTTAGTATTTTATTAAATTCAAATGTTATTGTTAATGTTTCATTGAGCACATATGATAGCCTATGTATGATTGATGTCATTACTTTATATCATGAAACCTTTCACGTAGAACCATTTGGTACTAAATGCAAATTAAGCAATATAATTCAATGGCATTATGGCATAAGTGGTTAGGTCATATCTCAAAATGAAGAATTGAGAGACTTGTGTCTGATTGCCTTTTAGATTCCCTTAACTTTATAAATTTAAACAATTGTATTGAATGTGTTAAGGGAGAATAAACCAAAATAAAAAGGACATGTGCAAATAGATCTTTAGATGGCTTAGAATTGATTTACATGGATATTTGTGGGTTATTCCCTACGACTTATTGGAATAGTCAACGGTACTTTATATCATTCATAGACGATTACTCACGTTATGACTACTTGTATCTCATTCATGAAAGTTCAAATCTTTTAAACATGAAGTTGAGAACCAACTCAACAAAAGGATCAAGTGCGTCAGATCTTATTGTAGCGGTGAATACTATGGCAGATATGATGGTTTGGGTGAACTATGTCTAGGAGATTTTTCTATATTGCTAAAGGAGTGTGGAATCGTTCTATAGTATACCATGCCAGGTTCCCCTAACATGAATGGTATATCTAAATGGAAAAATTAAACTCTTAAGGACATGGTAAGAAGTATGATTAGTCATTATATCCTACTAGAGTCACTCTAGGAAGAAACACTAAAGATACTAGCTTATATTTTGAATAGATTACAAATTAAAGTAGCTACTAAAACACCTTATGAGCTTTAGATAGGAAAAAAGCTTAGTCTAAAGCAATGTTGTATTTAGGGATGTCCAAGCGGGGCTAGGCTATATAGGCCACATGAACAGACTTTGGACTCGCAGTTATTTTATTAGTTACTCTAAGTGATCAAGTGGATATAAGTTCTATAAGTGATCATATTTAAGTATAAATTATTGGGCTTAATCTATCTAATTAGATATGGACCTATATGTGTGGAGACTTTGGGTATTCTAGATTGTTAATAAACCAAGCTAGAATAGTCTAATAGATAATATTTTAGTTATCTATATATAGGGTTGTGGTCCTTAGGTCATATATATTTCGTCATATTCGATTCCCATCGGTAAATATAAATTTGATGAGTGTAGGCCTGATCCAAAATACCGCATTACCACCAGTTAGTTACTATTCCAAATCTAACGGTCTTCGATAACTCCAGCATTATGTATTTAGGTACGCTTCCATATTATGTTATTGTATTAATCTTGATGAGTTCGAATCTGATCATGTCAGGTCTATAGATTAAATTAATTTGTGAGTAATCACTTAAGTTGGTGAGATAATCACCTATAAAATTTATACATTTCATAATTTTAAACAAATATTTTAGTATCGATCTAATTTCATCAATGAGATTAAGTCCCCTATGCTAATACTATATTTATCTCAAATAAAAAAAATGGAGAACAAGCACACTGAATACATAATCACCTGAATGTATGAGATAAATACTTTTAAGGGTTAGATAATCACTTAATTAGGCAAAATAATCACTTATGAATTCTATGTATTTTTTTAATTCTAAACATATATTTTATTATTAATTTAATTTCAATTTCATGATTAAGTTTCCTATTCTAATACTATAATGGTTTCAAATAAAAATAGTAATAACAAATATATAGAACACATGATCACTTGAGAGAGTTAGATAATTACTTGATAATGTAATATAATCACTTGAGCATATGATATAATCACCTAATAATTTTAATTGTATTGTAATTCTAAGCACAGATTTAAGTATGAATCTAATTTAATCAATGAGATTAATTCCCCTATGCTAATACTATATTGGGTTCAAATTTCCAAAGAAGTAAGATTTTTTTAATCTATTAAATCACTATAGTTTTGTACCTAACAAAGATAGTCTAGTTTAAATAAAAAATAAAAAATATGGATTTATAACGCATCATTCACATAAAATATTGGGATTAAAGAGGAAGTATTCAATAATGAAACTATTTAAATATCTTTAACTATTTATTTAAAAAAATACATAATGATTAAAATTAAAATGGGGTAAGTTATCAATTCTATTAAAATTATTTAATGAAAAGATTAAATAAAGAAATAATCAAACCCAAGCTAAGAGAAAAATACGTGTGGGTGAGGTAATCACTTGAGTGATATAAACAATCACAAGAGCAACCCAAATAATCTCCATAGAAATGGAGGTGAAATAATTACTAAAAAGGCTTGAATAATCACCCAATATTTTTCTGGGTGTATCTTTTTTGATACACTTGTATCATTGGTGCATCGATGTTATTATGTGTGAGTATTGTAACTATGTGATAACATGATTATCAATATTTTACTTGTTATCTCATGGGATGTGTCTTACATGATCATGTTATTAATTAGGTGTGTTTGCCTAATATTTTTATACTGATTACTATGCTTTTCAAAAATTTTGGAGCAAGTGTTCTCATTATTTCAATAGCTTTCTGTGTGGTTCGGGCTGAGATTAGAGCTTTTCAGATTTTTTTAGCATTTTAAATTTTGGACACTTGTGTTTGATCCACTTTTCTTCTTTGTCTCTATCTTGTTAGATCTTGTTGATTGTGTTTTCTTCTGTGTCTTTCTGATTTGTTTTTTTAATCTTTTATCAATTTGGGGTCAGGTGCTACCACACTTAATCATTAGGTCTGAGCTACTTTTTAAGATTACATCTAGTGTGTGTAAGGCTTTGAAAATACCTTATATATGTTTAGATGTGACAATAATACTTTGCATTTCGTGTTGACTTATGCGAAACTCTCTTTTGAACAAAAATTTTTATGTTGTGAAAATTAGAGAGGGTAATATATGTTATATAGTAACTTAATTATTGATTATGAGTGTACATAAGATAATTTAAATAGATTAATGTGGTTTGATTAATTTCAAGAGTACTAATTCAAAAAGTTTTTTTTATAAAAAAGATCTAAAACAAACATTAAGGTCACTTACTAAAAAGGGAAACAACCATATTTTATTAAAGTTCAAATATTGGTTGATGAATATATGATTTTTATATGAAAGAAAACCTACGTAATATATATTTTATTACAAAATTAGGAGAAAGGTAACCCACTAATTACACAACTACAATAATATATTTAATAATAAATGCCCAAAAAAATATGATAGGTTAAATAGTATCTAGGTGAAATGAACCTTTTTTCCTCTTACAATAGATAAAGCGAACAACTATAAATTTATTAAAATTATAAGTTATGAAAAAAAATCAATAAGATTAGCAAAATAGTTAAATAAAAAAAAGAAATATTATATATTGTAAATATATTAATCATTAGTTTTCTAACAAAAATTAATCAACAATATATAAAGCAACCAAACATTTTAGTAGTATTTTAACATTTAAGTTATAAATTTGTAAAAAAAAAAAAAGTAACATACCAATATATTTTTAAGAAGTTAATTTTGAAATTCATAATTGAATATTTTTTTTAGGATAGGATAGTCAAAAGGTTTTAACTCATTAAGATTCTTTGAAATATATTATTCAATTACAATTTTGCTGGTAAATACAACTTAATATAATAAATTTGAGACAAACAAAGTAATTGAATGAAACAATAAATAAAAAATCAAGTTCTTCTAAGAGAAAGAGATTGAAAAGTTTATAATTTAGTTGAGGTATAAGTTTTAAAAGAAGATAAATTAAGATTTAATAAAAATTAAATATATTCAATTCATAGAAATTAAATGATAAATTTTCAAATAAAATGTTTTTGTATACATGAACATAAATAATGTGGAGGACACCCCCAACAAATTTGAGAAGGCTTGAACACCAAAAAAAAAACTCTAAACATTTTGTTGCATATCAGTATTTGGGAGAAGTGGTGGAGCAAGACTTTCAATCTCATAGTGTCCCCATAGTATCATGTATAAACACACAAATTTAATACATATTTTATTCAATATTTTTTCAATATTTTTTTAAAAAACTTTCATATTAGCTATAATTTTACTACAAATGACATCAAATACAAATGTATTTGCAATTATCATAAGAATATATTTACTTACCGATTTCTCATTAAATTGTATACCTTGATCTTATAAAAATTATCGATAATTGGAGTAATTTATTTCATACAATTTAGTGACTAAAATAATTAGCTTGATTTTGTGTCTTTCAATTAAAACTTAAATGACTTAGCAAACAATAAAAATATTATAAAAATGATAAAGGAAATATCCATATTTAATAATAACAATATCAAATATTTAGAATCACTAATCAATTTATTTACTAGAATCACTTATCAAACAATTTAATGAATTAACTAAGGAATTTACTCAAACTTAATTTATAATATAACTTTATAACGAACTAATTCAAAAAATAACTAGTAAATTAAACAATTCAATCTATAAATCTAAAAAATTTGATTTCTACAAACTAATTTTGATTTCTACCTAATTAATAAGCCAATTTCTATTTTCTACATTAATAAGATAAATTAGAATTTCTATAAACTAAAAAATATGATCAATTAATACAATAAATATAAACAAATAAACTACATTCTAATTTCACAAATTTGTAAATTTATGATAAATAATTTAACAAACTAAAAATTAAAAAACTAAATTTTACCTTGTGGCTGAGTGGCTCGGTTGAAGGAAAGTAGACAACAGACATAGCAGCTTCTGCTCTTGGTTCTTGGCTCCTGTGGCGGCTGTCAAGGGTTGAGATCAGTGGCAGCGGCGACAGGCGGCAGCAGGCGACTCAGCAGGCAAGCGGCAACAGCTGCACCACACACAGGTTGTCCACACTCCACAGCAGGCTGGAAGAAGAAGAAATGGCGGCGTTCAGTGGCATAAACGGCGAGCTCCGGCACCGGCAGTGCGTGCTGTCTAGGCTGAGTATCACGTGCGTCCAGGCTTCTAGTCGAGAGGGTCGAAGACTTGAAGCAGGCAAGCAGCAACGGTTGAAGCACTGAGGCAGCAAAGGGTTGAAGAGGAGGCCGGGAGGGTAAGGGTTTGGGGGGGATCATCAAAACGACGTTGTTTTGATGAAGTGAAAAAAAATTCAAAACAAAATGACCCCGGGACTTGATCTTGTGACCTTCGAGCGTCGATACACGAGAACCTACGTGCCTGACCTTTCATCCATTTTAATTCTTTGTTATGGTGTCCTACAAATATTATATATATCTAATACCCAAAAAACAAGCAAAATTTTTACTTTTTAGCCAGGGCTCCATGGTGTCCCGGGACACCATGCGGAAGCCCTGGCTCTGCCACTATTTGGGAGATGTCTAAAAAATTAAAATGGAAGTAGAATATATTTTATTTTGATAAATGATACTTTAGTGATGATAAATAATTGATGAGTATGCACTAAAAATTGAAGAAATTGAGATACTAATGTAATAATTCATAAAAATTGAAAATAGATTATTAATGGATAGCTGCAATAAAAAGAGGGGGATGCTGACAAAGAATGTGAAATGAAATATGTAAATAAAATATATGAGAGGATATGCATGACTATCAAATGGGGTACTATTTCAAATTTAAGAAAAAAATTTAATTACATAAAAATAAATAAATATTTTGTAAGAGAAGGTAAACTAATAATAAAATAACTTTTCATTATTTTAATATAATTAATATTATTTAAAGTTTAAAATATGATTTAAAAATTAAATTTCAAATTCTATAGATTTTATTAAATTTTGGAATATTTTTGAAAAAAAATGATTTAAATATTTATTAAACTTAAAGGACAAAGGAAACCTTTTGAAACTTTTTCATAATTTTCAAAATATATTAAGATTTTTAAGGAATTTTAAGAATCTTTTTCAACAATAAATAAGTTTTGTAAGTTTTCATATAATTTTGTAGTTTTTTTTTTAAATTATAAGTTTTTAATAACTTTTTTTATAATTTATATCAATTCTTGAATGTTTATAAAATTATGTTTTATCTGTTTACAAAATGATGTTTCTTGTTCAAATATTATACAATATAACTATACTTAATTTACTTTTATGTAGTATAGTCTTTGTATCATGTAAATAATTCTTGTGTGTGTGCGTGTGTGTGTGTGAATTCACTTTAAATGTTTAACATTTATGCTTTCATGAAAATATTTCAAAAACATTCATACCTTTATGTAATGCCCTTTTTATCAATCCTTTATGAAATACCCTTATCTTTTACTACATTTTGTTAAAAACGAATTGAAAAAGCTTAAAATCAAGAATAGGGATTGCTACCACAGCATCTAACATTAAAAAAGGTGTAATCTTTCACCTAATTCATATTAAATACAAGAATAAGAATAATACATAAAATAAAATTATACTCACTAACTAAAGAGAATTCTCAAAGGAGACAATTCATGAATAAACGAGTGTTACGGTTTCCAAAGCCAAAACATGGCTCCAAAATACAAGAGGGTACACCGATAATATAAATAATTGAAAAGATTATAAAAGGTTTCCAAAACATAGGAGCAAAGTATCTACATCTACATGAGTTAGTCTAACTCTTTGGAAAAAAGAGCTCCTTTAAGCATAGTTAAATACTAGTCCATATCATACTTTTCTAGAGAATCATAACCCTACAATTCATCGTTTACTCACCCAAAAAAAATGTGAGGTCATCACAATGACCAACACAATCAATATGGCATCATCATAGTCAAGTGTTGGAAAAGTAAATAGTAACACCCCATCTTTTTGAAAACTTGATATATTTAGGATTTGTGTTATTTAGCAATAAATTTATGTTGGTTTGATGTGTTATTAAATTACTTAAGTGAATCAAAACTTGAATTAAAATTTTGAAATGTTTCATTCGGGACTTTTTGGTCTTTGTCACAGGTTTGACTCTTGTGAGACTTTTGAGCTACTTTTGGCATTTGAACTCTTTTGAGATTCTTATTTTATGTGGATATCTAACTTATCATAATTCAAGCATGTATACTATACTTAAATGAAGGTTAATTTATGAATTTATTCATGAATTTGGGGTGAACGTTCTAAGTGTTTAGGGATTATAAGTTTTTAATAACATTTTTTCATTCATAAGTCAATTGAAGGAAAGGCACTTAAGGTCACATTTTTGCAAGATTTTCTCCCATTTTTTATCCATATTTCTTCGTAATATAACCCTAAACATCCCCCAAAAATACAGCCATGTCAACAAGCCTTAGAATCCATAGAAATCAGCCATAATTCCCTCTTATGTTGGATTTCAAGTCACTTTCAACGGTTGGAAAGAACAATACAGACTTAGGGAAGAACAAGGAAGGTTAGAAGACATTCCTTAACTCTTTTCGTTACTTAAAAGACTAAAATGAGTCTTTTTTATCTTTCCTTTTTGTATTATGGGTGTTTTAAGAATTGGAACATGTGATATTAGGGGTGAAGGTTAAAAATATGCATAAGTTTCCACCCAATGACTAAAACACACGGATTGGAACTTATCTAGAGTTTATTCTTTATTTAAGATATAATAATATGTATTAGTTAGTTAAATTGTAACCTTTAATTTTATACTTCTATAATTGATAAGGATAGCATGAAATGAGAACAACTCACCTTTTGGCTACATATTTTTTCTCAAGACTGAGAGTCTTCTCTTTATTCTCTAAGTGTAAGAGTTTAAAGTTCTTTGCAAAATCTTACAAGATTTATACTAAGGTTTTATGCCTTAAGTGGTTATTTCAGGTATTGATTCAAGTAGTTACCAAAAATTAATTTTTATCAAATCTAAATGTCCCCATTGTAGTCTTTTTTTTAGTTGTTCTATGGTTTTAGAACACCAACACCTAGTAAGACCTAAGCCGGAGCTTATATGCATCAACTTGGTATCAAAGCTTAGGTTGAATCAATTTTATTCTTATCTTTTTCTTCTCATCAACCTTATCTAAACAAAACACTCACACAAAAATTTCTAGTTGAGCCCCACTCAAAACCTAACCCATTTTTCCTTCCCATAACCGATTGTTATTCTCTTCTTAAATTTCTTATCATTCAAATGGATTCCTTCCTTTACTAATAGTGTTGAGCCTTAAAGAAACAAACAACTTAATAAGGGATAGAGCCATTGAGTCTCTTGAAAATTATATGAGAAGAGTACTTGATATCCTGGAAACATTAGTTCCTCATGTGACCCAAGATCATCCTAGATGAGCACCCCCATTTCATGAACCACATGAAGGTTACGAGTATGTTGATAGTGAGGGTGGAGAAGACTCATCCTCAAGTGAATCCCATATGGATCCAAGGAGAAGGAGTAATAAAAAATAAGAAAACTTTCATGATGTTAAGGTTGAGGTCTCAGAGTTTTAAGGAAATCACAATTCCAAAGAATTTTCTAGAAGGAGAGTTGAGGTGTAGTAGGTTATTTGAGGCCAAGGGCTATTATGACACCAAAGCTTTTAAGGTGGTGGTTCTTAATCAAAAAGTCTGTGCTTCTTTATGGTAGGAGTGTGTAGTTCATAAGAGGAGAAAAAAAGAAAAACCGAAAGTTAAGTCTTGGGTGAAAATGAAGAAGTTGATGAACGAGAGGTTTTTTTTACTCAAGACTTGTACAAGAAAATATCCTCTTTGAAACAAGGGACATTGAATTTAGAGGATTAAATTATAGAGTTTGAAAAATCTCCATGAGACTTGGTTTAGATGAGCTAGAAGTATATACTATAACTTATTTCCTTAGTGGTCTTAGGCAAGACATAGCTAGGAAGGTTGAGATGCATATGTATTATACCTTGGATGAACTTTATCATCTAGCTATCAAGGTAGAAAAACACAAAAAGGAGAAGAGGTATATGGGATATGGAGGGAAAAATAATGGGGCTCACACATCAAGGGAGTTTCCTCCACCATTCAAAGCCCTTCCACACTTTTAACAAAATATGCGAGGAGCAAATGAGTGACAATTGAGAACAAGACCAAGAGTGTTAAATGTTTTAAGTGTCAAGGCTTATGACACTATCAAAATGAGTGACCTAATAAAATGGTGATTACAAAGGTAGATTTGGAGGAAGCTAATCAAGAGGAGGAGGAAGTCTCGATCATGAATGGAGAGGACGATTTTATACAATCGGATGTAGGATGATCTTTGATGATGAGAAGGGTGTTACATACTAAAGAGGGATAAGTAGATGGTTCAAAAAGAAAGTATATATTTTAAACCAAATGCACCATACTTGGAAAAATATATTATCTTATTATGGATGGAAAAATTTGTGCTAATGTTGCTTCTTGCACCTTAATAGAGAAACACAGTCTTCCTACTACACAACATGACAAACCATATAAGCTACAATGACTTAATGATGATAACAAGGTGGAGGTGACAAGGCAAGTGAATGTTTCATTTTCTATTGGGAAGAACTATCAACATGAGGTGGTGTGTGATGTAGTTCCAATGGATGCTTGTCATTTAATTTTTGAAAGGCCATAGCAATTTGCTAGAAGTGTCTTGTATAATGGAAGAAGGAACACTTTTTGCTTGAATTTTGGTAATAAGATTATTGTTTTCACATCTTTAGCTACTCAGCCTAGTCATGTTGACTTGAGTTGTAAAAATTCCTTGCTCATAGGTGATAATTATCTAGATAAGGCATTAGTAAAAATAAAATTAATCTACTTGTTGTTCTTGTTAGAAGATAATGAGGGGAAGATTTGTAATGAGCCATAGGTTATGATATTTTTAAAGGAGTTTTATGATGTATTTTCTAATGATTTATCCCATGTATTAACCTCTATTAGAGGCATAAAGAACCAAATAAACTTTGTATCCCATGCTATACTCCCTAATAAGGTGACCTATAGGTGTAACCCTAACAAAACCTTGTAGTTATAAAGGCAAGTGGATGAATTGTTGTCTAAGTGTTTAATGAGGGATTCCTTTAGCCCTTGTGTTGTGCCCGCCTTGTTTGTGCCAAATAAAGATGGAACCATGAGAATGTGTGTTGATAGTAGAGATATCAACAACATTACTATCAAGTATAGGTATCCTACACCTGGACTTAATGATATGAACGATGCATGCTTGTTTTCCAAAATCAACCTAAGGCGTGGCTACTACCAAATAAGAATGAAAGATGGTGGTGAATGGAAAACTACATTTAAAACCAAGGGAGGATTGTATGAGTGGGTGGTTATGCCATTTGGTTTGCTAAATTCTCCTAGTACCCTTATGAGACATATGAATGAGGTACTTAGGCCATTCATTAGCAAATTTGTAGTAGTTTAATTTTATGATATCCTTGTATATGACTCTAATGAGGAAGAACATATAAAGCATCTCAAGCTTGTATTTCTAGCACTTAGAGGTCACAAGTTGTATGTTAAACTATAGAAGTGTGAATTCTTTGTACCTAAGGTTACATTTCTAGGTTTTGTGGTGTTTACAGATGGAATAGGCATAGATGAGTCCAAGGTAAAAGCAATCAAGACATGACCCACTTTTACAAGCTTAACACAAGGGAGATGTTTTCATGGTCTAGCTTCATTTTATAGGAAGTTAATTAAGGGATTTAGTGCCATATTAACACCTATAACCAAATGCATGAATAAGGGTGAATTCAAGTTGACCAAGGCAACCCAAGATGCCTTGGTGGTGATCAAAGGAAAACTAATAGAAGCACCCATCCTAATATTAGCTACCTTCAACAAATTGTTTAAGATTGAGTGTGATGCTTGTGGATAGGCATTGGAGCTATTTTACTACAAGAAAGAAATCTAGTTGCCTTCTTTAGTGAAAATCTTAATGGATCTAGGGTGAATTATAACACTTATGACAAGGAGCTGTACGCTTTAGTGAGAACCCTTGATCATTGGTCACACTACTTGAGACCAAAACAATTTGTGCTACACGTGGATCATGTGTTGTTGAAGTACATCAATGTCGAACACAAGATTAATCCAAGGCCTTCAATATGGGTAGAATTTTTATAATCTTTTTTCCTATGTATCCAAAAACAAAAGTGGCAAAACTAATGTAGTAGTAGATCCATTCTCTCGAAGATATTGTCTGCTCTCTTTATTTGAGATGGGAGTATAGGGGTTTGGGTGTATTAGAAAGCTCTACAAGGAAGATAAATACTTGGGATGATACTTCAAAGCTCAATAAAAGAAAAGGGGTTGTTTGTAATTCATGATGGTTTTCTCTTCAAGAACAAAAAGCTTTGCATTCCCACGTGTTTAGTTAGGGAATTACTTATAAGGGAAGTTCATGGAGGAGGACTAGTTGAACACCTTTGCATCAACAAGACCATGGATTTACTTAGTGAGTATTTTTAATGGCTTTGTGGGAGATGTATGAAGAGTGATAGATAGGTGTGTCAGTTGTCTAAATTCTAAGAGTCACTTTCACCATGGACTCTACAATCCCTTACCTATCTTACATCAACCATGGTATCATGTGAGTATAGACTTCATTATAGCATTACCTAAGACACAAAAGGAAAATGATACTATAATGGTGGTCGTGGATCGATTCTCTATGATGGCTCAGTTCATTGCATGTCATAAAATAGATTATTCCTCTTATATAGCCGATCTATATTTCAAGGAGATAGTTAGGCTACATGGTATTCCTAAGTTCATTATTTTAAATAAGGATACCAAGTTTCTTAGCTACTTATAGAAGACCTTGTGGATGTTAGTTGGTACCAAAATCCTATTTAGTATCTCCTACCATCCACAAACTGATGGGAAAACCAAGGTCACCAATTGAACCCTCATAATGCTCCTCAGAAGTGTGGTTCATAAATTCTTGAAGGATTGGGACACCGAACTTTCACATGCCGAGTTTGCCTACAACCAATCACTAACCTATGCTACAAAATGCTCACACTTTGAAGGAGTATATGGGGTGAACCCTACTACTCCCATCGATCTCTTACCTCTTCCCGTCAAGGTCCACACCAAATTTGAAGCAAAAGAAAGGGTTAAGGTAATGAAGAAACTTCACGAACATGTGAGGTTAAACATTGATGAATTAAATAAACAAGAATAGGGTTAACAAGCACCAAAAATAAGACTTATAAACATGTAGATATAGTTTCACTTCACCTTAGGAAATAACAATTTCCTTCAAAAGGAAGAATAAACTCATACCTATAAGTGATGACCCATACAAAGTTAATGAGAAAATTGGTGATAATACTTGTAAACTAGAGCTACTGGAGGATATGGGAGACATATTAAGCACATTTAATGTGGTAGATCTACTTCCCTGCTATAATACTACGAAAATTTATTTAGCCCAATCTTGTATTATTAACACCCTAATTTGATTCTAATATTAAGAAATCTTATTTTAATCTTAACCCAATTTCTTAATCCCAAAAATTTAATTAAATCCAAAACCTTAACCTGGATAAACTATATTTTGTAAAACAAACTCAAACCCGCTAAAATTTACCACTAACCCTAACTATTTTTGGCTAATCTAAAACCACCTAAACTAATCCCCCAACCTTTTTCTCTTTTTCCTTTTTCTTTTTCCATTTATTTTCTTTCTTCTCTTTCTCCAGTCAACCTTAGCTACAATGTTTGAAGTTTGTTGCAACTGTCATATGCATCTTGCATCCCTCTCCACTTGCACAATCACTTATCATCTTTCTACAACCATCAATCATCCATCAACCTTTCTTCTTCTTCTTCTTCTTCTTCTTCTTCTTCTTCTTCTTCTTCTTCTTCTTCTTCTTCTTCTTCTTCTTCTTCTTCTTCTTCTTCTTCTTCTTCTTCTTCTTCTTCTTCTTCTTCTTCTTCTTCTTCTTCTTCTTCTTCTTATTCTTCTTCTTCTTCTTCTTCTTCTAATCTTTACGCAATACACACTCACAATCATCCCCATCACCTACCTTTTTTTTCCAACACTCAACTGCCATCTCCTGCGCCACCCCTCATGCTTGAATTGCACCATCACCCGTTGCTTATCTCTCCCTTTATTTCTTTTTTCCATTATTTGCACCACACATAAATGTATATATATATAAATGTATGTATGTATGTATGTATACACCACACTATCCCTTCTTCTTATTTGTGTGGCCTCCACTCTGCCATTTTTGTGACTTAAAATACTGCCCAAGCTACCCCTCTTCCTTCTCCTTTATTCCTTCTCTTTTATTTTCCTTCTTCCTCCTATTTGTGCCCTATTTTTTCCTATGCACCACCAACACAACCGTGCACCACCACGCACAACCCATCGACTAGTGGACCAACAAACAAGGTCACCCCAACCTTCCCCATCATCGTCACCTGCCATCACCACCAACCACCAAATCTTTTTCCTTCTTCTTTCTCTCTCCCGTCACATTTTTAAGGAATGCATGGCCTATGCACGACATCAAGCACGGTTGTGCAACACTAAAATTTTCTATCACACACCCGTGCAACCCAGCATAGCTTACCCTAGCATGACCCAAACGCATGCTTATGCACATCTGTTCATCTTGGATATATTTTCCCAGTGATCGAGCTCGATTATGCCACTTTACACCACCTGGCTGTGTGCAATCCTTCCTCTCGACCTGAGTGTGCACCGCATGCAGCACAGCCTTGCGGTCACCCTATTTCGATCGTACACCCCTATTTTTATCCCCAAATCTTATCCAAACACCGTCAATTTTTTTATCATAGCCCCACCACACATTCTACTACACATCCACACATCTCAAGCTTCCATTTGACTATGGTTATTTTCATTTTTACTCTATTTACCTTAATATCTCCTTCGGTTAAACTCTTAAAGCCTAACCATGGTTTTGTTATTTTTCATAGGTGGTATTCTGGTAATCTTAGAGGAGGAAGTATAGGATTTATGTGCTTAGAGCCCGATGTCCTAATTGGTAAGGATACTATTCGATGTTTAACGTTTTTGTGTTTTTTTTGTATGGTTATGTGTGTTGTTCATGATATTATTAATATATGATTTAACATATGTTAATCTCGATATTTTGTGATGATATGGGTATTATGTTTGAAAGGAAGTAAGAATGGGTAATAAGTATAGTTATGATTTTATCGTGATAATGACATAATTATGGGAATATATCTTATGGCATGAAATGTGATCTAAATAAACCACGATAAATGGACATAGACATATTTTATGAGGTATGATGATTATTGGTGGACTTGTAAAATAATTTGTGTGGAAGGTACATCCTTTATGAAATAAAGGTTATTGTTTGTCCTTAGGGATATTTTGGTCATTATGGGATAATAGAGATAATTTTGTATTTTATATGTTAGGTTGATTAAACTATGATAATAATATAATGAGAAATGCTTAGAAGTATTATTATTTGTTTGGGGTCATTTAATGAAATAATGGCTAATTAGAGAATAATAACTTATAACGATAATGTTATCATTCTATTAGTAAAAATCTAGAGGTTATTTGGATAATGACTATGTTGCTAATGATTGGCCTTATGAGGTTATTTATT
Source organism: Tamarix austromongolica (assembly GCA_039764185.1). Classification (NCBI taxonomy): domain Eukaryota; kingdom Viridiplantae; phylum Streptophyta; class Magnoliopsida; order Caryophyllales; family Tamaricaceae; genus Tamarix; species Tamarix austromongolica. The sequence goes on along the minus strand of CM077809.1, from coordinate 81,125,822 downwards.
GGACTTGGTAATCAGGTGAATCTTATGGGAGAAATTATGACTACTTATGGAATTAGGATTTTTGGTAATTTTATGAATAGTACCTTAGATAAGATTATTGACATATGTATGTGAATGATGTGGGTGCTAGCCCATGCATTATGGGTATCATAATAGTGCTGAGATTTGAGGGTGATATAATATAAGTTGTGGAATAATCAATATGAGATAATGAATGCTAAAGAAAGTGTAAAAAGGGTTTGGAGGAGATTAAGGACCTGGATATGTGTGATGTGTTTATCTGTTTCAATGTATTCGATTCCTGTTAAACAAGCTTGAATAAGATACTAATCACTTAAAGTGAAAGAGCACTTGAGTAGGGCCAATGTGATATTTATGTATATATCCATTTCAATAGGGAAGAATAGTGGCTCGGGAGCATTCTGCCTCGAGAAGGTGATGTTTTTAATCGCCATTCCACCGAAAAAAATAGTGGATCAGGAGAATTTACCCCGATATGGTGTTTCAGTCCATTCCATCAAATTAAGAATAATGGGCCCCCTGCTCATCATGAAATGAAAACATAACAATATAACATATGTGAAAGACACTAATGATTTAAAGTGGAAGAGTATCTGAGTCAGGACCAAGGTGATATTTATATATATATATATATATATCGTTCCACTGAGGAGAAGAGTAGCTCGGGAGCATTCTACCCCAAGAAGGTGACGTTTTCAGATCCGTTCCACCAAATGATAATAGTGACTCAAGTGTGTTTTCCCTGAGAAGGTGCTTCAAACCGTTCCACCAGTTTAAGAATAGTGAGGTTCTTGCACTCAACGTATATAAAAGAATGAAAATAGATTATATCTAATAAGAGACCTAGATCATTATATGTCTTATGAGATGTTTCATTTATCTGCTTATATACTTATTATCTATTGTAAAAGCATCTACAATTTGTATTTCTATTTAGATAGTATTATTTCCTTACTCAGTACGTAGTGTACTGACCACCCATTTTATGGGTGTTGCTTATTCCTATAAGTACGAGACCCTGATTCTTATGTGCAGGTCTCAGAAGATTCCTTAGATGATTATGATGCCTATAATGCACTATGTGGGGATGAGTGACCTTATTTGTTTCTGGGTGTTGGGTGAAGAGTAATGCTATACGATAGTTTTATTTACCCATATACCTTTTTGGACTCTTAATCCATGGTATCCCTTCTTTTCTATTTTGTATTATAACTCAAAGTTAAACTATTGGTTTCATTCCTATTCTCATTGTGTTATTATAAACATTTTAGCCTTGTAATTGATGTAAGGAAGGATGAATAAACCAAAGTTATGTCAATTATGATGGTAACCTCCAATATTTTACTTATATACTTCCACTATAAAATAAAATTTTTCAGTAGTAAAAGTTGGGATTTTACACCTACATTCATGATGAACCTTTCGAAGATAAGGAGGTTGTATTTTAAGAGGGCGAGAATGATGTAGGAGCATCTCCATTTGACAATCATAATCTAGCCATTAATTTTCACAAGTTTGAGAACCACAAAATTCTCCTTACTTATAAAAATTAGTTATATATCAAAACCTATCCATGCAAGCCATACAAGCCTTGCAAACCTTCTCCTTTTTTGTCCACAAGCCAACCGAAAGGAAGGTACTTAAGACCAATTTTTTGAAAGCTTTTACGTAGTTTTTTATCCATATTTCCTTAGTATTTTCACCCTAAAGAGACCCCCAAAACATAGTCTTATCAACACCCCTTAGAAGCCACACATATCAACCATAAGTCCCTCTTATGTTGGATGTCAAGTCACTTTCTGCACTAGGGAAGAACAATGCATATTTGAGAAAGAATGAGGATGGCTAGAAAAAAAAAATCTTAATTCTTTTTGTTACTTAAAATATTAAAAGGGTCCTTTTTCTCTTTCCTTTTGTGTATTATGGATATTTTAAGAATTAGTACAACTCTTGACCCTGCTAAGAAATGATATCATTAATATTAAGCCCAATTATAATAATAATAATAATAATAATAATAATAATAATAATAATAATAATAATAATAATTGAACAAGTGTTAAAAATTAAAATAAATTAGAATAACCTTAAATAAATAGGGGAGAAGGGCTGAGAGGGTGTAGGGTTTCATCTTAGGTCGGCTGAGATAGGTGGCACCGACAGTGATGCACGGCAGTGGCGGTAGCCGGAAAAGAGTATAGAAAAGGAAAAAGTTGAGATTTAGGAAGAAGAGGTGGAGAATAAGGATGGAGGTTGAGGTATTGGTGGTAGCCTAGACTGAGAGGAGTAAAGTGAGGGTGGTGGCACGGCAAGTGGCGGCGGCACACGGCGGCAGAGGTGGCGGCCAAAATGAAGAGAAGAAGAAAGAGAGGGGAGGAGAAGGAGAAAGGAGAAAAGAAGGGTAGGACGAGGTGGAGGAAGATTAATAGTAGCTTTTGGGCGGTGCAGACTGTAACACCCCCAAAATTCACTACTGAAAAATTTAGTTAATTAAAAGGAAATTAGCAGAAGTAAATTAATAAACCGTGAATTTTAGGGATATTACCGCCACACTTAGTACCAGACTGGTTCACTCCAACCGTTCCAATACCAAGTGCTAAGGCTAAAAAGGGTAAAATACAATTTTACGAGAAACTTAAGCATATATAAATCAGAGAAGCGCAGTGATTAATTTACGAGAGTAAAATCCAACAACGGTGGTTACAAAATAACAAATAATTTGAAGTTAAAAGAGACAAATTAAAACTCTAAAATTTATCGGATAGTACCTTACGCTCTTTCCTGAGAGCCCACTTGAATAACACCTGAATACGACCTGCAAGGGGTACTGCCCATTGAATAGGCAGGGGCCCCACGAAGGGAATCCTTTAGTACTACGGTACTGAGTAACCCTTTAAAAACGCACTTAAAAACAGGCACGCAATGTAACACATGAAATACTATTGTATTCGTACATAACCATAGGTGTAAACATAATATTAGGATCCATTTATTCACACATCCAACAATTTGATCAGATATTAATAACGTACATGTAACATTCACTTTCGTACATTCGCATACTTAACAAGTCAACCAAATATTAATAGGCCATAATGAGTAATCGACACTTTTCAGGCCTTAAGGTCATTAGTCTATCATTAATCAATCATCTCAATGACTAGTATTTTTCCATAATTTATTCACATCTGAAACAAATTTTATTGAGCTCGGGACCCCCACTATTCTGGCCGGTGGATCGGAATATATATATATATATATCATCTAGGGTAAAACATCTTGGGCCACTATTATATCTGGTGGATCGGTACCCATAAACATCATCTAGGGCAAAAAAATCCTGGCCACTATTATTTCTGGTGGATCGGTACTCATCATATAATTCAACAAGTCCCGGCTCATTAATCTTTCACTTTAACGATTAGTGTTTTCCTTTTTTATTTAGCACAACAATTCCATTTATTTTCCTCGATAGGGAGATCAAGATCCCGGAACACAAATGTACACCGGTCGCACTAGTGCATAAAAGCTACTCAATACCCTTCAACTATCAACCCAGGGACGCAAAGGTACCCTAGGCGTACTGGTGCATAAAGCTAACTCACTACCCTACCGACAAGGACACCTAATCCTTAAGTATGCATACCCCCTAACTAGGTCCGTAGAGCTAGATAGAGTAGATATAGGGCCTGGCTGGGGTACAAAGGCACTCCAGCAAATACCAAATAATCGTGGGCTAAACCACGTTTTTAGGGTAGCGACCCCTAAAGAGCTACCATTCCCGATCTCGAGGTCTTTCACTTTAAGTATTAGTGTCTTAATTAAGGGTGATCACAGAAGCACAATAATCAGATAATTATTCACTTTTAATCGTTCAGATATCATCAGAAATTTCTTATTCAAATGGTTGTCCAAGGTAACACAAAAGACTTATTAAGTCCGTCCTAATCTCATCTAATTTCGAATTAGAATTTGTTCTCGTGATACTTACTAATCATCAAATACTCATATCTAGCTAATTAGCGTTATTTGAGTCATATTACAAAATTCCACAATCACAACAACATATTAGATACAAATTACTCAGTTACTCCTTACTTAGAAAATTACTAAGTCATCCCTTTCTTACTTGACAAATTACCATGTTACCCTCCTTATTACATAATTACCAAATTACCCCTTACTCGATTTAGGTTACCAAGTTATTTATCATACTTATTGGGTCACTAATCCCCCTTCATAATTATTACCCTTAATATACTTTCCATTTAGCTGGTTAGATTACCACTTTACCCTTTCTCCTTTATTATAATTAGTAAATTATCCTTGAGTTGGTCAATTACCAAATTACCCTCCCTCATTATCCTAATTACCAAATTAACCATTTATTTAGTTAATTACCAAATTATCGTCCTTTATTATCAATTACCAAACTACCCTTCCTCATTGTCAGAATTACCAAATTATCCTTTGGTTGGTTAAATTACCAAATTACCCTTTTATATGATCATAATTACCATTTTACCTTTCTCCATTATTAAATTTACCAAATTACCCTTTGGTTATCTAAATTACCAAATTGCCTTTCTTAATTGTTATAATTACCAAACTACCCTACTCCTTTATCAAAATTACAAAAATACCCTCTAGTCGGTTAAATTACCAAATTACCCCTCACATTTATCATATTTACCATTTTACCCTTCTCCATCATTACATTATCAAATTACCCTTTAGTTATTTAAATTATTATTTTACCCTTCTCAATTATTATAATTACCAAGTTACTCCTTTCCAATTTTCACTTTTACCCATTTTATTTATAAAATTACCATCTTACCCCTTTACTTTCAAATTTACCATTTTACCCCTTAACTTTCAAAAATTACCATAACGCCCTTTCACTTTTAAAGGTTACCATTTTATCCTTTATTACGAAATTACTATTTTACCTCTTTTAATTTCTAAATTACCATTTTGCTCTTTAATCACAAAATTACTATTTTGTCCTTTAATTACAATATTACAACTCTACCCTTTTATTATAAAATTACCATTTTTCCCTCTTCTTACAAAATTACCAATTTACCATTTAATCACAAAATTACTATTTTACCCTTTATTCACAAAATTACCATTTTTCCCCTTTAATTACGAAATTACCATTTTATCCCCCTTACTTCTAAAATGACCAATTTATCCCTTACTTCCAAAATCACCATTTTTTCCCTTTATTAACAAGTTTACTATTTTACCCTTGCCTCCAAAATTACCATAATATCCTTTTTAATTAAGAATTACCTTTTTGCCCTTAATACACCACTTATATTAAATTATTATTATTACTACATAAAATATTAACTTTAATACATCATCCACAACTCTTATAATCAATATAACATTATTAGCACCCATATATATATATATTAGGCCATTTTCTTATACAAGATACATGAGTAAAATCCTCTAAGGCTCACAAAATATTAAACATGTATTAAATATCACAATAGCATAAAACAACATGGATAATACTTAACATTTTCCTTAACAACCAAAGTATTGCCTTAAATATTATTTCCATACATATCATATAACCTATCATGCTTCCTTTTATCAACCAATACAATAACCACATATAATATACTAAACAACATATATCAAGCATAATACACGTTAAAAATGCCTAATGTGCTAACATACGTTAATCTATGCGTTTAAGTGGGATTTAACGATTACCTCGATTCCCGTAAAAACAAACCTTACCGGTATTCCGGTTAAAGGTTCAAGCTTGATTTATCAAAACCAATACCTAAAAATAATTCAAGATTTATTACATTAGAAATTATAAAATCAAAATATAAGGCTTTAACAATTAATAGAATAATTAACTTAAAATATAATTATACCTTAAAATTATTAAACAAATAGATCAAGAAATGTAGAAACTCATGCTGCATGCAAATAATTGGGGAGGAGGGGCTTGAAGGTGGTGGAAATAAGGAAGGATAGGTATTTTCGGGTTGGTGGTTTGAGGCTAAGAAAAGGACATGGTGGGGAAGGATTTGGGATGAGGGAATGGTGCAGAAGTGTAGAGGGGGTGTAAGTGGTGGTCGGGGATGGGTTGACGGCGGCTAAAAGTCGCGACGGCGGCAGAGAGGCCGCAAAGAGGGGCTGCCGAGAGGGGGTCAAGATGGAGGCTGGTGAGGAAGGAAAATGGGGGTTGAAAACGAGGGCCTGTGGGTGGTGGTTTCAGCCAAATGAGGATTAGGGGTAGTAGAGGGGGTTGTAGGGATTATTGTGGCGGCATAAGTGGCGGAACAACGGCGGATCGGGGCTGCACAGGATGGTTGCCGAGAAGGGATGGAAGGGAGAGAAAAAGAAGAAAGGAGGAAGAATGGGGCCGCGGGGTGGCTCGATGGGGACTGTGATGGTTCGGGGGTGAGGTAAAGGGTGGCAGGGGGTGGTGCAGGTGGCGGTAGAGGCGGCGGCGAAGCAAAATAGAGAGGGCGAGGGAAGGAGAAGAAAGGAAAGAAAAGAGAGGGTCGGGGAGCATGGGAAGGCTCGGGAAAGTGCAGAATGGGGTAGGGAAGGAATAAGAAAAAGAAGAGGAAGAGAAGGGAGGGGATAGGTAGGCTAGAGGGTGGCGTAGGTGGTAGGGAGATGGGAGTTGCAGGGAGAGGGAGAAGGGATGGCGACGGTAGGGAGAGGGAGAGGGAGACAGGGATGGTGGGAGCGGTATGACAGGAAAACGACGAGAAGGAGAGGGAGGGAGATAGGGAAGGTCAACGGGGGAGAGGGAGTTGTAGGTTGGGTGGCGAAAATGGTGGAGGATGGCCGGGATTATCGCCGGGGAAAGAGGAAGAAGAAGAAGGGAAGAAGAAAGAAGGGTCGGGAGGGGCTGCGACAGGCGAGTAGACCGGCCGAAGGAAAAAAAAGGAGCGGGCTAGCCCGATCGAGGAAGAAAGGAAAGAAAGAAGAAAAAGAGGCGACCGGGCTCGACGCAGGAGAAGGCAGGGGGATTGGGCCTACGGCCCAGCGCGCCAGGGAGAGGAGTAGAAGCAGGTCGGCTGGCCGACGGCCCAAAGAAGGAAAAGGAAGAAGAAAGAAAAGGGAAAATAAGGAAAAGGAGAAGGGAAAGGGAAAAAAAGAAAAGGAAAAGGAAAATGGGATTAAATAATTTAATTGATAAAATAATAAAATAGAATAAGTTTGGGTAATAAATTAATTAAATAATTTAATTTAAGACAATTAAAATATAAGGGTTAAAAGAATAATTTTAGTATAATAATGATTTAAAAATTTATTTAAATAACAAGAGTATGATAAAATAACAAAATATTTATTTTAATTTATTAAATATTTATACCTAATTTTAGTTACTCAAAAATCCATAAAATAATTAAAATAAATAGATTTAAAAGCTAATTTATCCCAAATAAAATTTATTTATTAGAATATAGGATTTTAAAAATTCGGGGGATTACATAGAAGGCAATAATAACGGTGGATGTGGTGGTGGACGGTGACGCGAAGGGTTACAGGTATAAAATTTTGGATGGTCAAGCAGGGGACTTTGCACAGCTATGGTGGCTCGTGTAAGAAGAATTGAGGGGGTGAGTGGCTCAGTTAGTTAGAGGGTGGTGCAGGAAAGACTTAGGCAGGTAGATCAGGCGGCATAATTGGCTGACGATGGAGGAAAGGTCATCTGAAGTCGCGGTGGTGCATAGGGTAGGTTCTTAGGGTTGCAGGGAAAAAGTTTTGAAATTAACCAAATAAGGGGTATTTATAGAGTTTGGAGGGAAAGGTAGGGTTTTGAAGGTCGGTAGGAAGATAATGTAGGTAGGGTTTGGGGTAGCCGGCGGCGTCAATTGGCCGACACAAGTTCAGGTCGTGGTCGACCTTTCGCGCAGGAAAAGGAGGATTTTGCGTGAAAGAAAAGGAAAGTGGGTTGGGTCAGGTCGAACTACGATTCAAGGGGAAGAGAAAGAGAGGAGAAACGGTCAGTCAAGTCAAGCATAGCTGCCGGCACCATTTTCGGAGGTAGCGGAGGTGTAGGTTGACGGTGGAGGAAGAAGGAGGATGAAGAAGGTGAACCGGGCGGCCGAGGAAAAAGAAAGAAAAGAAAAGGGGAAGGAGAACTGGGCTGGTTGGCGCCCGTTATAAAGATTTTAAATGGAATGTGACATTCCAAGGGGAAAAGAAGCAATACGCAGTGTTCTGGCTGCCAAAGGAAGAAAAGAAAAGGAAGCGGGAGAATGGGTTATGGAAGAGAAAAAGAAGAAATGAGAGATTGGGCCGCGACAGGGCCATTCGGAATGAGAAGGAGAGAAAAAGAAGAAAAAGAAAGAAAAGAAAGAAAAAGAAAAGAAAAAGGAAGAAAGAAAAAGAAAGAGGAAAAAATGAAAAAGAAAAATAGGTAGGTTGGGATTAATCAAGTTAATTAGAATATTTTGGGTATTTAAATAAAAATATTTTAAATAAAATATTATTATATTTCCTTTTTAGTCTAAATTAGGATTTTTAAAAGATTATTCCCAAATTCCTTTTTAATTAGAAAAATATCAAATTTCCCTTATAAAAATATTTATAAATTCCTTCTTAATTTGCCCTAAATAATTTCTTCCTATTCCAATAAAATAATTAATTAAATTAATTCTCTAATAAATCCTTATTTAATTACACTTATTAAAATAAATATTTTTGTAGTAGTAGTAGTAGTAGTAGTAGTAGTAGTAGTAGTATATTTGAATAAATGAAATGAAATAAAATAAAGCTTGTAAAAATATGGTAAAAGGGTTGAGAGGGTCTAGAGTTCAACCTTAGGCTGGTGGTGACAGGCGGCACCGACGGTGGCGCACAGTGGTGACGAGTGACGACAGTGGCCAGAAAAAGAGAAGAAAATGGAAAAAGTTGGATGCGGGGAAAAGGAAAGGTATAATGGAGGTGGGAGTTGGGGTGTTTAGGGTTGCCCAAGTTGGGGAGAAGGTTAGAAAAAGAAAAGAAGAAGAAAGAAAAAGGAAAGAGGGAAAAATACTTAGGTTAGGTATTTAAATTAATTTGAATATTTGAGATATTTAAAAATAATCATATTTAAATAAAATAATATTAAATTTTCTTTTTATGCTAATTTAGGGTTTTTTGAAAGGTTTTTCATAAATTCCATTTTAATTAGCAAATCGCTCTAATTTTCTTCAATTAAATTAATATAAAATTTCTATTAATTTGGAACTATTTTCTCCTTCTTATTTTAAATAAAATAATTTATTTAAATAAATTTTCAAAAAAAAAATAAAATCCTTAATTAGCTAAAATATAAAAAAACTTCTAATAAAAGTATTTATTATTTTCTTCTAGAATAGCCCTAATTAATTCCCTTTATTTTAATAAAAAAATTATTTAATTAATTTTTCTAATAAAACCTTATTTAACTATAATTTTTAAATTTAGGATTTTTTCGGGGCATTTCAATAACTATGTTGGAACATGTGGTTTTAAGATAGCAAAACCCCTATTCTCGTACATGTCATCAAATATTACTCATTATGCATATTTATTGAGTAATCATCGTAGTATTATCAAAATTACTAGAATTTCCTTAGACCCTAAAAGTAATGACAATCATGTTGAAACATGGGTTACTAAGACAACAAACCCCTATTCTCATACTTAGAATCAAATAATACCTGTCATGCATGTTTATTAGAACAATCACCATAGTACATATAAACTTACCATGCTGAAACATGTGTTACTAAGACAACAAACCCCTGTTCTCATATTTAAAATCAGATAATACTTATCATGCATGTTTATTAAAATAATTATCTAGTTCACTCAAAATTACCAAAATACTTCTAGACCATATAATATTGATAATCATGCTAAAATATGTGCTACGAAGACAACAAACCCCTATGCTTATTCTCAACATTGAATAACACTAACTATACATGTTTATTAGAATAATCACCATTATATCTTCAAAATTACCAAAAGCCCCTAGACCATATAATATTGATATTCATATTGAAACATGTGTTTCTAAGACCACAAACCCCTATTTTCATTTTCAACATCAAATAACAATTATCATGCATGTTTATTATAATAATCACCGTTATACGTTAAAAGTTATTAAAATGCCCCTAGACTATAAAATATTAATATTTATGCTGAAACATGTGTTTTTAAGACAACAAACCCCTATTCTCATTTTCATTATCAAATAACACTTATAATGCATATTTATTTGAATAATCACTATAATACATCCAAACTTACCAAAATGCTTCTATATCATATAATGTTGATATTCATGTCAAAACATATGTTTTTAAGACATCAAACTCCTATCTCCATTCATAACAATATTTATAACACATTAAGCATCTTGGTTAGGGTTAAATATCATGATATGTATAAATGACTAAATTGTCCTTAGGGCATATGGTATTAATAATCTTGCTACAAGTGTGTCTAAACATACTTAACCTAATATTTGTACATACATGTGACCTACCACCTCAATTCCCAACATTAAACCATTTTTAATCACACTTTCACACACATGACACTCTACACAATATAATATTCTTTCTTTTTCAATTTTCCAAGATAAAATTAAAAATCACACATTTATTTGTAATAAGTAATGTCTAATACAAATCATATGTTAAAACCCCAATGTGACAACATACAATATCCAAAAATTTTAGTAAAGTATAAATGTTACCTAATTTCCAACAAAAATAAACTCTTCTGGTAATTGGCTAAAAATGATTAGGATCTGTTAATAAAATTTTTGTATCTAAAAATAATATCACAAATACCATATTAATATTTGATAAATGAAATAATAATTATTTATTAAAAATACTTAGTAAATATAAAATTATCAAACTAAATATTACCAAAATTAATTAAAAAACCAAACACAACTCACATTACATATGCAACTTGAGTCATGCTTGCAAAGGGAGGGGGTGGTTCGGGTAAGGTTGGAAGTGGTGGTTTTGGCAGTTGGGTGTAGGAGGTGGCGGTGGAAATGGCTAGTGGTTGGAGGGTGTGGTGCAAGTGGATCAAAGGTGGCAACGATAGTGGTGCAAGCTATAGAGAGATGTGGTGTAGAGAAGGGAAATGAGAAGAAGAAAAGGAGGTTAGGAAGAAGGAGGGAAGGTGGTGCTAGAGTAGATGTGAGCGATGGCGCATGAGGTAGGTGGCAGCTGTGGCTGGTAGTAGGTAGTTGGGAGGAGTTGCGGTGGTGGAGGAAATGGAGGTGGAATAGGCAGTCGAGAATAGGTGGTGGGAGAAGAGTGAGGTTTAAAAGGGAGGAGAAGGGTGTGAGGCCGCAGGGAAGTGGCTAGGGGTGTCTACTCTATGTCGTGTAAGGAATGCTATAAGGTGGAGGGTCCAGTAGTGGCTGTGGCGGAGGAGGTGGTAATGGAAAAATCTGTTGTTGCCCTAGACGCTATAGGGATGGTGGTTGGTGGCAGGGGACAAGGATCGATAGGAATTACTATAGGGGAGAAAGAAAGGGAAACTTCACGGCAGAGGAGGAGGAAGAAGGAGGGAGGGAAGAAAAAAGAGTGGTGGCCAACGGTGGAGACTAGATTGGTGGTGGAGGCGACAAGAGTTGCTATAGGTGGAGGTGGTAAGGAAAAATAGGGGTGGGGAAGGAGAAGAAGGAAAGAGGAAGGAAAGGTCAGAGGAGAGAGAAAACTACAAGGAAGGAGAGAAGAAGAGGAGGAGGAGGAGGAGGAGGAGGAGGAGAGGGGGGACCTTTGGCGTGTAAATGGTAGATGGGAAGTGTAGGGAGACGACAGGTAAGGTAGGCACATAGCCAAAAATGGAAGGGGGAGATGGCATGGGAGGGAGAAGAGCAGAGAGTTGTAGGGCTAGAAAGGGGAAGAAAGGGTCAGGCAAGAGGGAGGTGTTGTGGGGTGTTTGGTGTAACACCCCCAAATTTCACTCCTGAAAAAAAAAAATTTGAAAAATTAAAGCGGAAGCTAGGAGCGAATTTGGGAAATGTTACCGCCACATCTAACACAAGATAAATGTCAACCATCTATCTCATGTTAGATGCAAGGCTAAAACCTGTCAAACAATTAAATCTGAATTTCAAATCCCATCAAACAATTAAATCCGAATAGTAAACACTTATCAGAATACGAGAAATTTAAAGTCAATTACAAAACCCTTAGAAATCTGAAACCAATACTTGCAACTTCCAAAGGTGAATACCATTAAACCAAATAAATCCCGAAGGATAAATATCCGGATCGCCTACTCACTCAGGTCAAGCCTTCCACCCCAAAACAGTATCCGATCATTACCTGCACAAGAGGTCTGCTCCCCACCATCGGTGGATCATCACAGGACCCATTCAACCAATGTAGTATCAGTACGGGTCCAATACTGAGTAAGTCTCGCTACCCTACCTTATAGGAGAGATATCATCAAGTGCATATTGAATCATGTTGCATTACGTTGATACAATAGTATGCCTACTCAAACCCACATCACAAGTCCTACCATACACATATAATAACATGCGAAATATATGTAATATCTTAAACCGATAAAAGAATCAGATAAACCAACCAAGCATTTATGGATAATGTTAAACCAACCAACCAGACATTTTTGGACAACGCCAAACCAAACCAAGCCGAATCAGGCATTTATCAAACGGGCATTTATGGGAAATGCCGAACCAAACCAATTAGGCATTTAGCCTCGCGGACGTTACTTAGGGACATGTCCAGCCCCGAGCATTACTTAGGGACATGCTCAGCCCCGGACATTACTTAGGGACATGTCCAGCCCCGAGCATTACTTAGGGACATGCTCAGCCCCGATCGAGTAGACTCGTTCTTTAGATCTCTGGTAAATATAGTCGATTCACATCATAGTCTTTATCAATTCATGTGAGTGCGGGAACCCCACTATTATAGCCGGTGGAACGGTCACGAGGGCCATGCCCTGCCACTATTATAGCCGGTGGAACGGTCGCGAGGGTAATATACCCTGCCACTATTATTTGCCGGTGGACCGGTCTGGCCCCGACTCACAAGGTATTCCACTGTAAATATTAGTATCTTTCCAAGTCTTATCACTTTTACGTTTGGTTTGTTGAGCACGAAATCCCCCACTATTATAGCCGGTGGAACGGTCGCGAGGGTACATGCCCTGCCACTATTATAGCCGGTGGAACGGTCGCGAGGGTAATATACCCTGCCACTATTATAGCCGGTGGACCGGTCTGGGTTCGGCTCAACATCTTTCACTGTAAGTCGTTAGTGTCTTAATGTATCTTATTCGAGGACATATCTTTGGCATGCATGGCCAGAGTTCTCAACACATCACATCAAAACTGATGACATACTCGTACTATCACATGTGAATAAAAACATAAGTACACGTCTGGTTTCCAAGCCACATTACCCACGAAACAAGTAAGATAACGACATTTAGAGTACAACACAGCATTCATATAAGGCATCCACAACACATAGGACACAGGTCACACATCCAATCTTATCTATATCCTCACTCGGTTTAGGTCACCGAGCTGTCTCCTACGCTTATATTAAGCCACTAACACCCTTTGTATTTAACATACTTCTCGCATCGGAAACCCAAATCATAACCCTCAACTCAACTCCCCCACATACTTCACTCTTCCTCATAAATTCTTATTATTTTCCTTTTCCTTTCCACCTCCTCAAATTAGGGTTTCCATCCCAAACCCTAGTCGGTCCCTATGTACCCTTATTTTATCCCACGTACTATTTTTCACCTCGAGCCTCCAATACTCCCAAACAACTTTCCATTACCTTCCCCACGCCCCAAAGTAACTTTCCATACGTAAGGTTCGCCCCCATGCGGACCTTAACCACCCCATGCAAACCCTAACACTTCCACCATGCCAACTCTATCATTCCCATGCAAACCCTAGTGTTCCCCAAGTAACTTTACTTTCTTCCACTCTCCTATTTATTTATTCCCCCCTTTTTCCCATTCATTCATTGATCATAACTTGCCTAGGTCATTCTTACCTGCGTTAGCCGACGTACTTCCCTTTGGTTATTCTATTCGCTTATTTTTCCCTTTCCAAGCCCCCACTCCACAACTCCTCATCAAAACATTCTAGCATGCATGTCACATCACACCACACCATCCTTGCACCATACCATACTAGTACATATAAACAAGAGTACGGTAACGTACCTTGGTTCCAAGCTGCGCTACATGAATACACAGATAATATACAGACTAAAACACACAACCGCATAAGGCATACAAGGCAGGTAAAACATACAATACACACAGATGGCCTTAGCCTCGTCCTTACTAAACAACCACAAGTAGAGGTAAGTAGAGACTTACCTGGGTCCGAAGCTAGCTAAGCGAAATGAGAGGGAGAGGGATCCCTAGTTCGTGGGTCCACGAGAAAGCTTTCCTAGACCCGATAGAAATCGAAAACTAAATTAGAAATTATCCTATCAATCCATAATCCACATATTCTAATTAAATAAATACAAACGACACAAATGATCTTTCTTAGAAAACGTGTCCAAACTTAGAACTTAAAAGCATAGCTTTATTAAGATTTAAGGTTAAAACTAAATCAAAACGGATTAATACAAATATCACTTGGGACATTTCAACTACTTTTATAAATTTAATTTTAGAAAACAATTATACAAACAACCAATTTCATAATCTCACTTAAAAATCTAGGGTTTTAAGCCCGAAAATATGATTCGGTAAAATTCTATAAATTTAATCAAATGGAATGTTTATAAATGTCATTAAACACATTTTATAACATATCGATTAATCAATTGCTCAAAACCGACAAAAGAAATACACAATTTAGCCCAATTAGGGTTTTTGAGCCCGGAACACAAATCCGATTAATTCTTGCCAAAACATATCAATTGACGGTTCGAAAATGTAATTAAACATATTCTAATGTGATTTATATAGTCAATTGAATAAAATAACCCGATTACCCAAACCAATTTAAACCTGCGGGATTTTTGACCTAAAAATCCAATTCCGGTCGATTACGTACAATTTTCCCAAATTAACACTTCTAATATAAAATTAAATACATTTTAAACAATATTATAAAATCAATTGAGCGGAACGGCTCAATTATACAACCCAATTTCATTACACCCAAAATTTGACCTAGGAATCAAATTCCGATAAAACCTGCATAATTTTCTCAAATTGACGGTTCCAAAATGAAATTGGATACATTTTAAAACATATTGTATAATTAATTTGTCCAAAACCGCGAAAACGAATGAATCCGAAAAATTTGGGCATAACCCGGCTAAAAATCCAATTTTTCCAAAATTCCAACACAACCACACAATTAACCTATCCAAATCAATCTTACAGCACATATATACACAAACAAACAATCAATTTAGCTTTTTATAAGCTAATTCATACCCAATTAACCAAAACAAGGGTTAGGGTTTTCGAAATTTATACCAAACGAAAAACCGACAATCGAGGCAAGGGAAGGTCGGGAAAGCTGTGCCGGAGGACGGAGTCGGCTCGCCGGTGGTCAGCGAGGCTCGCCGGAGCCGGACGGTGGCGGCACAACCTGCGCGGTTGCTGCTGCTGGGCGTGGCCGTTTCGGTCGCTGTTGCGGCTGCTACTGCTGCGGCTGCTGCGGCTGCTGCGTGGCGTCGCCAGTTGTGGTTGGCCGATGGCGGCTGGAGGTCGGCGAGCAAGGAGGAGGAGGTGAGGGAGATCGGGGCTGGGGCTTCGGGTGAAGAACAGGGGCGCGCTCGGGGAAAGATAGAGAAGAGAAAGGAGAGAAGAGGGAAAAGAAAAAGAAGACCGGGGGCACCGGTCGGGGCAGGGGTTGCGGGTTTTTTTTTTTTTTTTTTTTTACAATTACACATTGGATAAAATACCAAAAGAAAAAAAATCAAAATATTATTAGAAGATTTTATCTAAAATTTATTTAATCAAAAATTTATTTCGAACGGATCCGAAAGCTTAAAATTAATAAAAAGCTATATAAAGAATTTCGGAAGTGTTTTCGGAAAATTTACCGACGAATGTAAAAATTTATATTATTCACGGAAATGTATTATAAGACCTCGAAAGATTATTTAAAAGTATATAATAAAATGTTTAAGTCGAACTCTAATAAATCAAGACTAATTTTAATAATTTCCGAAATCGGTTTTCCGTAAACCAAAACGCATAAAACTAAAGAGAATTAATTCCAGAAAGAATTTCATAAATAAACTCCAAAAATCTTTTTAATTTAAAACTTCCCAAATATTAAAGATTTCCGAAAACGAATAAATTTAAAGTCGAAAATATTTTCTACGGATAAAATTATTAAAATAAATTTAACTATTTGAATAGAAATTCTATAATTTAAATAATATATTTCGTTAACGAAATACAACTTCAAAACAAGGTCGTAATCACACGACGAAGTTAAAATCGCAAACGAATCTAAAATATTAAAAATCAAAATACGAGAAAGAACGGGAATATATATTTTTAACCGAAGATCGAAATCATAAGAATATAATAAAATCACTGTCGTGAACGAATTTGTCTAGAATGGTTCGCAACGACAATGATTAATTACATTCAATTATGAATTCAAAATCATCGATAAATCCGTAAAACAAATCGAAATTAAAATAATTAATTATTTGCATCAAATTACGCTAATAAAATCGTTAAACTTAATAAATCTGGATTTTAAAAATACGGGGTATTACATTTGGTCAGGAAGGGAAGCTAGTGACGCACACGTGTAGGCACGTTGCGTGTAGGAGGAGAAGAAAGTGTGGGAGAAAGGGGGATTGGGGTGTGTTTAATAGGGGTGTAGACGAGGAAAATCAAGAAAGGAAGGGAGGCAGGGCCGCGCAAGAAAGAAAGAGAGAAGGGGAGTGGGTCGACCTGTGTAGGAAAGGAAGAAGAAAGAAGAAAGTTGGTCCGGTTGCAAAGGAGAAGAAGAAGAAAGAAAGAAAATGGGTCGGTTCAGGAGAGGAAAAAAAAAGAAAGGGGAAGATGGGTTCACCCAAGGAAAAAAAGGAAGGGAGAAGAAAAAGAAAGAAAAGGAAAAGAAGGAAAAAAAAAAGAAAATAGATATTGGGGTAATATTATATTAATTGATCAAAAAATTAAGGTATTAATTTAAGAAAATAATTTTAGTAAAATTATGGGTTTAAGGTTTATTTAAATAAAAAGAGTAAGATAAAATAAAAAAAATTATATTAGTTTATTAAATAATTTATCTAGATTTGTTAGTTAAGGGTTGACAAAAATAAATAAATCAATAATTAAATATTAATTTTTTTGGGATAAAAGGTTAAGCATTTAAATTAAAGGTTTTAAAAATTCGGGGTACTATAATTTTATCCAGGTTTGAATTAGTTTGATCCCTTTTATTTTTAAGTGTTGGTTCGGATAATATTTCTTATTCTAATGTTGTGAAAATAGAGTGGTGACCCAAGTGGGGTATGTTTCTATTTAATTTGGGAAAATTACCCATTATAAAGAATGGATAAAGTGGAGATATTGTGATGGATTACATGACCTTATATGGCTTCACTTAAATAAAATACTATAATTTAAGGTGGAATGTAAAGTGGGATATGAGTCCTTTAGGTTTGGCTAAAGCTGGAGATTGGCAACGACCTTTCCTTTCCTATTTTGAATATTTATTTATTTGCCATCTATGTTTGGTTAAGGCTCATTATTTAGTCTATAAGCTTCTCCAAACCCCATTAGGGGTATATATACTTAAGGACAAGATGACCGAGGTGGTAGGTCTTCGAACTTTTGTTATCCCCTTTGGACTATGTTCATTGGGATGTCTCGGGTGTGATTTCTAATCCTTATATGGTTGGCAGCAGGTCTTTAAACTTTGTTTTGCCATATGACCCCCTGGTTGGTTTATCCACTTAAATAATTGAAGGTTGCGATCATATAAAGTAAAGATTAATAATAAGAATTTTTTATTTATTCCCATTCATTTTTCTTATATAATTCAATGTGTGTGTGTGTATGTGTGTGTGTATATATATATATATATATATATATATATATATATATATATATTCCATTATACTAACACGTTACTTAATTGTTTCACTAGCAAACTTGTTATGTGTTTTAAATTGAACTATGATGATCCATGATGTACATGGTGAGCAAATGATCCAGTGCAGGTTGTGTATAAATCTAGTCAATCTGTTGATGGCATGCACGACGACGAAGAGTGAGAGTGGTGGTTAATTTCATTCAAAGTTTTATTTATCGTACTAATTTTAGTATACTCTTTTCATGGTTTCATTTGTAACAAAATTTTTGGTTCAATCGATTTTAGAGTTTCCTTGATATTTTTGGTTGGTTTAATTTAATAAATAAGTTTTGTGTGTTTTCTTATTTTACTTAGCCTTATCATTTAGTGTGAGCGAGACTATGGTGCCTATTTACACTAGATGACGATAATGCCATCGTTGTATTTTACTTCTGAGCATACTTTTCAATGAGTTTTTAGTTTTGAAAATGGGGGGTGATACACCTACCTTAGTGTTTGGAATCTAGTTGATTAATTGGATATATCTCTTGTACCTTGACATAATGTGAAGTGAACTAGTATGTTTTACTATTGAGCTCGAGTCTCGGTGTTATTTATACTATTCCATAATTGATGCATGTGGTCTTGATACGTGCTATGTGCTCAAGTATGCCTTTTGGATTATTATGCGACTATGTGTAATGTGCATATACTACCTCTTATGTGGTATTATGATTTACTCAAATATGAGGAAATTGTACTAATACTACTTTTGCAGATGATTACATAAAAGACATGGAGTAACTCTAGGTATACTATAGTGATGAGGAAGATAGTCATGGAGAAGAGATCTCATTTTCAAAGCAGGCCTTTGGGCCCAACAGATAAGACAAATCAATATTGTACCTGCTTTTGATGTAACTGATTTTCTTCTGACTCTTACGTCCCTTGGTGTTTTTGATTTTCCATTATTAAATGAAGTGTACCACCCACAAATTTTTTTTATGTATCGTCTTGTATTTCTGCTGATTTACTTTAGTTATGGTTTTTTAACCTTAGCACCTGAGATTAAAAATGTGAAAGAACTAAACTCATGCTAAGTGTGGCACTAATATCTAATAATTTGGTAATTATCGCTTTTACATAACAAAATTTTTACGTAATAAAATGGGGATGCTATAACAACTTTTTATTTTTTAAGATAATTTTAATGAAAGATATTTCAATTTAGAAAATTGTTAACGCCATGTTACCATCAACATATGTACAATACTATTATGTGTGATGGATCGTATGATATAAATTATGATGGCATCCATAATGTATATATATTGTAGAGTCAATTTCAAATATATAAAAGGAATAGGATGGACCAGCAATCCGAAGCGAGCAAGTGGAACAGCTAATGAAGAGGGTGATAAGCTTATTAAGGGAACATATTTTACTATAATTTTCTAATTTTTTATGATATTTATTATATTAAATATTTTCTTTATTATTTCTAAATTTTGGCTGGGATACTTTAGCAAAATAGAATTCATTAATTGATTTGTTTTATTCTCACATGCATTTCACTCCATAATCCACATACATATTGCATACAAAAATCTTAACCATGACAAGTATCATTTCTAAAACATCTTTGATCTCAAAACACTTATAACCCTAAGATGTCTCCTCCAAAACCACAAAAAAATCACCTAAGAATCAAATAAAATAAATCATTAAAATTTAAGAAAACAACCAATGATGAAGTAAGGCAAATGAGGGTAGAAAATGGAGCAAAGCTGAAACAACACAAAGTCACGTAAGGGTTGAACTAGCTACGCCATAAATTGGAGCAACAAGGGGCTATAATGCGAGACTCGTGCATATAGTCGGTTGCCTGAGATACTCATGTTGAGGGGGTAGCAATGTGAGAAGGTGGCGGGTTTGGGGTTGTTGCACCATGAGGTTGGGCTGGTTTGGTGGAGGGTGCAGCATGAGAGTTGGTCGATTTGGGGAGGGTTGTTGCATGAGTTGTTCAGGCATCTAGGCTTGCATGACATAGGTTGCTCATGTTGAGGCTACTTCATAGCATCGTATGAAGTAAAATTGTAGAGTTTTGTCGAAGGAAAAATGGCAAATAGGCAACACACAAAACATAGAAGGGTTGAGGAGAGGAAGAAGGAGTCCGGGAGAGTTGCGTGGGTTCAAAGAAAATGAATTAGGAAGGGAATGGAGTATTTATAGGAGGAATGGGGGTGAGGTGAAGGAGCCAAATGGTGCAAGGATTAACATGGTTTTGGATGGCAACCGTACATGCTGGTTGCTGCAATTGGGATATGCTGGTAGATCGCACGTGAGGTAGGGTTGGGAGGGAAAGAAGAGGCCACGCGGGGGAGTAAGTCGCATGGCTAGAAGGGAAAGAAGGGAAGAAGATCAATCGGGATATGGAATAAGGAAATAAAACAAAAGAAAATAGAATAAGAAGAAAAAAAAGGGAAAAGAAGAAAAAAGAGTTTATGGCTAGGATTAAAATTAGATTTATTTATTTTTATTAGATAATTAGAGTAAAATTAATTTATCAAATATCCAAGGTTAGGGTTAGATTAAAATATAAACAACTTAGACTTGGGATTAGGTTTAGAATTAGATTTAGGATCAATAAACTATGGTGAAAAATATCAATTATCTGAGATTATGATTAGGTTAAGATATTAATTAATCGAAATTAGGATTATATAAAATTCATGGTATTACAATTTTGTAGTTCCACCAAACATTTTACGGTTCTTGTGTTTTTTTTCTTCTAAAATTGATGGTGTGAAACGATTTGTATAGTGCAACATATTGCATATTATAGGAATTGGAATGCTGCTCCTACAATAGTATTAATCATCTTTTTTATAACTTTCAATAATTTATATTAACTTTCACATAATCATATCAATACATATTTTCTTTCCTTCTTTTTTTTCTATATTAATCCATATTTCGTTCCATAGTACTTACAAAATAAATATGTAAATAATAATATTGCTAGAAATAAAACAATTAAATTAATAAATTATGTGCTAAAAATTTTTAAAAGAACTTTAGGTGTTATAATGTATATCTTCAGTAATATATAAAATAGAAAAAATATTTTTTATAACAAAATATCTTCCTAATTAATTTAAATCGTCGTCGTCATTATTATTTCTTTTGTGATTTTATCATCATCATTAGTGGTTAACTCATCTCATTTGGTAGCTTATGATCGCCTGATCCCTACTCACCATGGCTATAACAAAATATATCTTCGTAATTAATTTTTATCTTTACTATTGTTTTTTTTCATTATCATTACTATGAGTTATTTCATCTCATTTGGTAGAATTGATATTGTCGATCCATCCTATTCCTTTCATCTATTTGGCATATGGTTGATAATGTGTCTACATGTTAAGAAATCATCACTAATGTTTGGAATGTGAAAAGCCAAGCCAACCATATACTTTTTATTAAGGTTATGCCTTCCTCAATTATTAGATTAGATCAAATAACATCAACACCACTAAGAATAAAACAAATTGAATTATTATTTTTATTCTTATTGAAAATATTGAAAATAAAAATAATATATGTAACAAATGTATTTTTAAAAATATAATATAATAATATTAATATTATTATGATTATTATCATCTTTATTATTACTATAGTATTTATATTATTATTGATGATAGTTATATCTAATGAAAATATACAAAATAATAATAATAATATTAATAATATTTATAAAAATGTTATTAATAAAATAATAATTATAACAATAATTTTATTCCTAATAATAATATTATTATTTTGTAGTAGTTATTGTATGTAGTAATAATAATATTATCATTATAATTTATAATAACTATATAATAATAATAATATTATTATTATTATTTATTATAATAATATTAGGAAAATTATAATTATCTTATTCTCATAAATAATCAAATTATTACAATTATAATAATAATTATGTTTATACTACATTTTTATAATAAATATTATATTGTTATCAGAAATAAAAAAAAATTATACCAGTATTATTTAGAATCATTATTATCACCATTATCAATTATTCTAATAATAATTATCGTTAATACTATTGTAATAATAGCAATATATTATTTTAATTTTCATTAGATAGATAAAAGCAGAGGTTAAACCAAAAAATTCACGCGACGAAACTAGGCCGTGACCGGAGACGCCTCCTAGCTTCCCCATAAAATTTCCTCGAAAAGTTCTTCATCGTGAACCCAGTAGCCCACTTCGAGTGCCATCAGGATTCAGTCCCATAAGAGCTGATCAGCTTCATCGCCTTCAGTTTCGCTGCTCTTTAGTGCTGTAATTTCTTTCCCTTCTTTTTGCCGCCCTTCGCTCTGTTGTTACACTGTCGATGTTTTCCCCTACGGCGTTACCATGAATTTGATTGGCCTGTGATTCGAAAATTTTGCGAACCCTAATATAGCATTTCGAGTCAGTGATCTTGCTGCGGAGCTCGCTACAATCGGGTTCGTAGGGGTTTACTGATTCCATTTTTTTCCAGAATGTTCATATCTTTTGAGTCGTGTGTTGTGAATTCAACTTGTTTTTCGTCTATTGTGTAATTTTATATACGTAGGTCAATAGCTTAACTCAAAACCCTACCTGAGCTGGGTCGGTTTTCGTTCCCTGAGGCAATGATAAAATTTCACCTCTTTGCAATCTCTTCAGCACTCGTTTTTTCAATAATTTCAGCTGTTCTCCTTGATTGCTTGTTTGCTATATGTTGCAGTCATTTGCAATTGCGTTATTTTGGTTGATGTTTCTTGTCTATCTTTGTGATGTTTTGGTTGTGGAGCTTGGTGCATTAGGGAGTGGAGTCTGGACCCTGGTGTATGCGTTGGTGCACAGATTAGTGATGCCGGAATTGTCTTGCTTCCTTATTTGTGTGAGATAAACTGTTTTTAGATGTAATGATTCTGTATTTATTATTTGTAATAGGATTGACGAGTGACTTATCAAAATAAAATTTTAAGATATTGGTGCAGAAGGTTTTTATTTAGATGCATATATCTTCTGCTTTTATGCCTGTCAAGGGAAGTCTGAAACTTAATTATTTGGATGGATTCTCAGCTTGAGTAGAGAAGATGAGCTCTTTCTCCATTACTCGGAAAAAGACACCCTTCCAAAAGCATAGAGAGGAGGAGGCAGCAAAGAAGAAGGTATGATGATTGGTGAACTCCCTACAACCTGATTAGTTTCAGTAGGATACATTATCTTAGATGTCAATCGATTTGTCTTTTGCAGCGGGAACAAGATGAGGCAGCACGCTTGTATGAGGAGTTTCTCCAGTCATTTCAAGGAGATGACACCCCAGGCTCAAAGGCGTTTGTGCGAGGAGGGACAATCAACCCAGACGACAAAGCAAAGGCTGATTCTGAAGGTTAGCCTGTAAATTCCAATCCCCATCCGGCGCTTTATATGTTACTGAGGCGCTAATACTATGCTTTAACGTTGCAGTATGGATAGTAGATGTTTTTTTAATTATTTTGGACCACATTAATAAAATATATGGGCCTTTTTATTCATTCACAAATGGCAGGTGGAAATTCCAAAGATGGTGTATCTGGTTCAAAGAAGGGAAGTAGGTAAATGAATACATTTGATTATCCACGTCATGATACTTATTACTTAGGTGCGTGAGAGATATTGGAGGTGATTGTGTTAAGCTGTAGCTAATTATTAGTTGTTGAGTGAAAGAAAGCTGGTAGAGCAATAGTTACGACTGATTATCTCATTGTGATAGTCTGAACGGAGTTTGTGTTTTTTTGGCTTTTTAACAATTGCCTCTTACCTAATTTATGTCTCCTATGGTGAATGGGTCTCATGCTGAATTAATTGGGGCCAAAATATGAATTTATTATAATTTCGTGATCTTTTCTTGGCTGAAAATCTTACTTTAGATAATAACATTTCAGGAAGAATGACCTGTCATGTCTGGAGTGACTTATGGGAGCATGGCCAATTTATTCTTTGCATGTTTATTGGAGAGTAGTTGATCTGAAATATTGTTCATTTCGACAATTCATTATTGATCTTATAATGAGCACTTTGTCACTATTTTTGATTTTAGTTCTTGTGTAATGCCTTGTGATGTATCATTAGTTATTTAACTTATTTCATTCATTGAAGAAATGCATCAGTGGATGTAGTCAATAATCTGGCTTCTCCAATCGTCATACTGGATATTGCACTCATCATCATGTGTCTTTGAGCAATATTTTCATTAAAATGAATGTAATTTAATTTTTTTATGTAAGGCTGATCAAAATTTCTACTCTATTATTTTGGTTTGCAGCGTTTCAAATCCTACAGTTCAATATACTTTGTTAAAAAGCTTTGTCAAATATTTGTTTGTAAGTTTGACTCCATAAAGGGCAACTATGACATTCACCGTGACACAGGAAATATATAAAATTAAGTTTGAAAATTTGCATCATTGTCTCCTGAGAGGGGCAAAATATGTCCCAGCATACCACCATATTTGTTTGGGATAATTCTAAGAGTGGAAAGGAAAAAGATGGTTATGTTCTCCATCTTGGGAGGAAATTGAAATGTGATACTCGTTATTTGCTTGATCAAAATGGAAAAGAAAGTAAGAGTTTGACTATTTTGATTCATCAGTGTTCCTCCCTTTTACCCCACTCCCTGATGGAGGGGTGAAAGAATGCGACTTTGTTCTAATGATTATTTTCTTTGGTTAATAATTCACTTTGGTTCAGTCTTTTTCTTTATTTTCATTTGATTTAGTCCCACTGCTGAGGTCAGAATGTCCCTCAAGCTTCTTTAGTTTAATTTAAGCACTTGAATATTGCAATTGTTTATTCTCTCTGGTGATGTACACAATCGGTTGTTATCATAAAGATTTATCCACGTTAATGGGTTTTCTTTTTGCTTGCACGCCGTATTTGTCTCATAGCTTGTGTACAAATCTTTGTTTGAAAAGGCTTGTAGCGTACCTAGGCATACAATAAAATATTGGTTGAGACGCCTCAGAATTTGACTTCGGAGATATGCGGTGGGGGAAAAAAATCAAATATATTGCCTATATTTACCGATATTGATCAATGTTTACTAATATATGACAGATATTTGTTATGAAAAATAAAGAAAATTCATGCTTTGACAGCCGCAAAATATAAAATATCCTCCGTAGTACCTCGTGACCGCAACGCCGTGATCACGGCTGCAGTTTTATTTCTGCACCTAGGTGATAGGGGCCTTAAGTTTAGGTGCTAGGCCCAAGGTAAAGGTACATGCCTAGGCTAAGTGAGGCATCAAAATTGCCTAGTTTAATATTGCTTTTTATCTTCCAAAAAATACAGAAAATATCTTCCCATGACCTTTATTCCCCCCTCCCTTAGTCCCTTTCCTTCCCAAAATGAGATTTTGTTACTTTATTTTTGTAAATAAAGCCCAAAATAGTTAATTAGTTTCCTTCTCTTGGTGTGTATATTTATTTGCTTTTTCATTCAAAATTATGTCTATTGGACTTTCTATGACTTTTTTTCCTCCTCTCTTTCCTTCCCAATCCAAGAATTAATTACCATATTGATTGCAGATTTTTTTGAATGAAATTGAACCCAAAAATAGCTTATTTTTAGTAAGGCACACCTTAGAGCCTTGCTTGCCTTAGTGTGCCTTGCGAATGTTGCCTTGGATTTAAAAAGCCCGAAGCTCCCAGCATAGAGCGTGCATTGTCAAACATGGGTTCAAATGCTTTGAGTAGAAAGGCTAGGTCATATGGGATTTGGGTTTGGGCCTCTAGGATTAGAAGGTGAAGAGTGGATTTTGTAACCCATGTTATGTTTCTTTGATAGTGCATTTTGCTGCTGATATCTCTTGTGGTTTTTGCTCATATTAGGTTTCCACATAAATTCTTTGTCTTCTTTCGTTTACCTTACTTAGTTCTTCCTACTTTTGTTTGCTTTTATCATTTTTCTTTATTGTATTGCATTCTTTTCTCTTCTAATGGCAGCACAGATTATTATGTTCACTAGGATGTCTTGTTAAAATTTGTGGATATAGGAGCTGAGATATGTTCTTTCTCAAAGTGGTTCCTATTGAAGGGGGAGAGGTTTTTGAACAGCTGATTTGAGTGGATGTGGAATGTGAAACTTTCTTATAAGCTGCAGCTTTTCCAAGCAAATTTGGAGCATGGTTGAAAATTTTCAGTATGGATTTCATCTTTGCCAACTTGTGGATGGGTCTTCTTGATGACAATTTTGGAAAAAAATGACAATAAGGAATCTTGTTAGGGAGGGAGGATCTATATTCATTTAGTCCGATCATCCATGACCTAGGCTTTATATATAGCATGTGTATATATTTATGTATAGTTTTTTGATAGCATTTTTTTAGTTCTGGCTTCAATTTGAAATCAAATTCTTTTGCTTAAGCTACAAGCGCAAGGTATTAAGTTTACACTTCATCATTATTATTGCTTTCTGTGTGGTGTGCTATTATAGGCCCAAATCTTGTCATGGGATGATGATTACTAGATGAATGAACACATGTTGGTGATGGTGATAATGATGGTGTTGAGAGGATGGGCCGATGGGGGTGTTGGTTGCTAGAGGGGGAGAGAAGGCTTGTAGCTGAAAATTAACTTTTTATTATTTCCCCTGCTTGAATTCTTGTCGGGCAATAAAATCACGATCACGGTTACGATTGCGGTCATGGTTACAGTGTTGCT
Organism: Tamarix austromongolica; assembly: GCA_039764185.1. Taxonomy (NCBI): domain Eukaryota; kingdom Viridiplantae; phylum Streptophyta; class Magnoliopsida; order Caryophyllales; family Tamaricaceae; genus Tamarix; species Tamarix austromongolica. Next base: position 81,098,967 of record CM077809.1, on the reverse strand, counting down.
ATCTTGGGGTATCACGAAGGATATATTATAGTTTATGGTTCTTGCATCGTGAATTTTCATTATTTTTTGCAACAAATATGGCAAATATCAGTCATATTGGCCATGTTGGTAAATATTGGCGATATATGTTGGTTTTTTTTCTCTGTTGCGTAGTGGGAGATATCGTATCGGCGAGGTCAAAATCCGAAACGTCTCGGCTCATATCTTGTTATACGTTTCTTGTTGCTCTTGGGGTCCTTTTGTATAGGAAAGTATAATATGGGATTACTAGTATAGTCTTATATGGCATCCCAATTATTTGATCTAGTACCTTATCATTAAATATTTGTTTTCTTAAATTGAGGGCCTGCTGCCCAATTCCTTCCAAATACTAGGCTCAATATATTTTGTATAACAATAATAGTAACTATATTAATATTAGTCTATATTCCTTGTCTAGTTTCGGCTACTGACTTGTGTTGCCCCATAAGATTGTAATGGCCATGGTTCCCGACTTGACAAATGAGCTTATCCTCAAGATCCAAGTAAGAGACTTCATGGTAGCTTAAATTGGAGGAATCTTGTTCCATGGGACAAATAGCTTAAACCAATTGATGACCAAACTCTCCAAATCTGCAGAGAAAGCATATTTTGAGATATTTTCCACTCTCTGAGCATCGCAAGAAGGAATTCCTCTTGTACCAATCTTAGACATCCAACATGACTTCTTTGAGGAATCTAACTAGCCATCACTCTTGTTATCATTAGATATTGTGTCCTTTTTTTCTAAATTCAATTGTGGACAATACTTCTTAATTGCAACCTAGTTGCCTCGAGGTTCTTTGGAGCTTGTTGTGAGGCCTTCCATGAGGAAAATGGGTTGTTCCCGTGTTTGTTTTTGTTGAGGGTGGAATGTATGATGCCTGGTGACGTGCTTCCTCAACCTAGGTGATTAGGGAATCCATTTTGGTGGCTGCTGAGATAGAGTACCCATGACTCATTAGACTACTATATGTAGCAAGGGGGTGATCAATGACAAAGAGTACCTAACCTACATTTGGAGTAGTTGCTGCCTCATAGATATTGACAAGGTGATATTGCACCTAGACTATTTTTGCTTTTTGATGAATTATAGGGTATCGAAACGAGGCCTGATTTGCCTTTGGGTTGGCAGCTTATAAAGAAGGTGCAACCCCTTTAGTGTTGATTAGAGGACTATAGGCTGTGATGGAAGTTGACAACTAGTAGATTTGAATTTGTGTCCATTATTGGCTTTTCCATAGGGCTCAGGGATTTGATAAGCAATTGGGTTGACAAACTAACCCAAGTCATAGAGTTCGGGGCATTATCATTGTTCGAGATAGAGATCACAAGAATTGGACATGGTGAATCTAGAATGTTTTCTTGAATTTCTACCAATTGCATCCATGGCTTTGGTGCACTTGCGGTGTGGGCTAACATCATCATAGGTGGTGCTGCACCTCTTAGGATACAGTAGAATACTATGTAGGCTGGCTAAAAGGTAGAAAGAGCTGACACTTGGCGGTGAGGCTTTTGAGTGGACAACATGGGTTAATGGCCGGTCAGGAATACTTGTTGATAGCTGGAATTGCAGTGGTTCAAGCAAAAGGTTAGAAGTAATGTTTGGGACTGTAAAGGGTTTTAAGGTGTTGTGCGGTTAGTGGTGGCGGTGGGTGAGACAACTAGGGTTGTAGGGGGTGATTGAGGGGCTCAAGTGGGCGTTGGTCGGTGGCGTTGGATGATGCTTATGGAGGGTATTTTGGATTGATGTTTGTAGGCGTATTGATTTTGGAAAGTAATGTGGGTGGTGTTGATGTTGGTGTGTGCAGGAGCATGGTGGTTCATTTGAGGACTGCCGGGGTTGTCGAGATGATGGCAAGCAATGTGGGGTTCTTGATGAGGTTAGGATCGGCAATAGGGGTTTTGTTGGTGGATATTAGGGTTAGTTTGGTGATGTCAAAGCTGGGGGTGATGATTAGAAAGGTGGCAATGGTATATGGAGGTGTTGTGGTGAAGTTGAGTCGTTGGTGATCATGACTATGGTGCTAGTGGGTGTCGACAAGGTATTTTTTGAGCTTATGATGGTTGTTTGTGCTAGGTGGTGGTGGACGATGGCTGAGCAGTGTTTAAGTGGGCGGTTTGGTGTTGCAGGTTGTTGGTTGTTTCCCACGAGTTGGTGTTGGCGACGGCTAATAGGACTGATGGTGAGGCTTAGTCATGATAGGTTTGTCAACGGTGGTATGGTGTCAAAGAGGTTCTTAGTGATGATGGGGACATCGGTGGATGTTTTTGGTGGTGATAAGGTGGTTTTAGGGGAATCAGTGGTGATGGCTGGAGGGAGTGATGGTGGCGGTTGAGCAATTGGTTTGGGGGGGGGGATGATGTTGGTGTTGGTTGTTGGTGGGTAGATGAGGCATTATGGCCGTGGCTGGGTACTTCTATCAGAAACTCCATGACATCGGCTCTTATACCAAATGTTAAATATTTTTTTTTGGGTGGGGGATAGGGTGCCAATTACTAGAATAGAGAGAGAGAGAGAGTTGATAGAAGGTTTGTAGCTAGTAATTAAGTATTCAGTTAATTCCCCGTCTTGGGTTCTTATTGCTATAGGGGGTCCCTTCATATACAGAGATACAAGTTAGGCTTACATGATAACCATGTTAGGACTTAATCTAGGGTTAGCTAGTCCAACCAAGGTTAAGTAAATTTAGTTAGACTGTTAGAAGTGAAGTTTTTTGCAAGAGTTAAGCTATCAGTAGAGGTCAGGGAGTATTTTGCAGGAGGGGGGAAAATTTGAGTGAGTTGTGGGAGAGGTGCAGGCTCCCTAATACCTGGAAATTGGGAGAGACCAAGCTCTCGAACATCTTGCATTACCACTATAACTCCAATCAATACTAGTATCAGTCTTCATTCTCTTTAATTGTCCTTGGGTTACTGATTAATCATCTGTCACCTATCATTTACTAATCATTTTCTTAGAGTAAGGGCTTGCGGTCAAGTACTTCTTAATACTAGACTTATATTTAGTATAATATAATAATGATATTGATAGATATGCCTTGCTAGCAAGGCTAGGTGCAAAGCTGTTATGGGCCATGGACCATAACATGTATGCTGTTTTATTTTTTTATTTCCTTATTTTTTTGGGAACTGAAGGAGGCACAATGTTCTATATACGAGCCAAGATCTACATTTGTGAGAAATGTGATTTTTCATCAAACAATAAGGTTATTTACATACGAGAGATTTAGCTTTCCCTTTACCCGTATATGATGGCTGATTTTTTCTTTTTGGGGCAGCCAGACAGGTAATTGTCTAGTTTCAATCACTCTTATTTTTTATTTTTCTTCTGTTGGTGTTGGTGTTGCCGTGTTGGTGTTTGTGGGGAAGGAGTTTCTGCAGTTCAGGGGATATGTATATACTTCCATGTGTGGCAGGATTTGAAAGTAGCATTTTCTTTTACTTGTTTTTGTTTCTGTACGCTCTCTTTCTCTATAAATATATTTCCATGTGTTGGAGGATCTGAAAGTAGCCTTTTCTTGTACTCGTTTTTGTTTTTGCTGAGTCATAGTGAGACCTATTCTACCCTTTTTCATTTTCTGTTTAATGTTATTAGCAGTTTGATATATATATAAAATATATATATATATATATATATATATATATATATATATTATGTTATTTATTTAGGATGGTAGTATATCTGCAAATTTTGAGATGTCTTATATTGCATTTTTTCTGAGGACAACATATCTGTTTTCTTTTTTGGGAAGTAGAGTAATTTTATACAACCTTTGCCAAAAAATGTGGGATATGCACACCCAACTCAACTCAACTCAACTCATCATCAAACTGTCAACACACCCCCTCCATTTAGAATATTTTGAGATACCATTGGGAGCAGAACATCTACTAGCCACAATAAAACTAATACCCTTTGAGAAGACTATTACAAGAATGATAAACATTTCTAAAGAGCCTTGAATTCCTTTCATACCACACAATTCCTATAAAGGTGACAAAAATTGCATGTAACAAGGCTTTTTTCACCTTAGGTTGTCTTGTAGCTTTAGCAAAATTCCTTAATCCATCCTCCATGATTGGATGCCATCATGATGGTTAAAAGCACCATGAATACTGTTCCAAACGTCCAATCTATAGGAACATTTCAAAAATAAATGTTGGATAGTTTCATCCATACTGTCAGAGTATAGAATGCAATGCACCTGATCAAGTAGTCCCATCTGGTGAAGCTCAAACTTTGTTGGCAAACGTTCCTGGACAACAAGTCAGGCAAGGAACTGATTTCATTTATCCTTATTTTTTCTAGAAGATACATCATACTGGTTTCCACATGATATTTGATGTTGTGTACTTTGAAGTGGAATATTTGGCCAGTTGTCTTTGGTTTGTAATGTTCGAGGACCTAGCTATGTGCGTGTAATGATTTGGGGTTTTCCAGACACGCACTGCTTTGTATTTTCTATTTGCCTTGTGTTCATCTTTATTCATATTTCGTGTTTATACCCATTTAGTGGAGCTAGATCTCTGGAAAGAATATATTAAGAGTCCATTTGGATTGAACTGAACTAAGGTTAGGGGAAAGTAAGGGAATGTTTTAAAATCATGTTTGGGTATTTGGTAGGTTTACCTAGGTGAATAAACCATAACCTTTTATTTTTATTTTGAGGTGAATGAGGGTGAACCTAGGTTGAATGAGGTTAATATTTAATCTACCTTAACTAGGTTAATCTTGAAAATAAACTTAACAAATGAGGTAAAATAAAAAAAGTAACCTACATTAACCTCCATCCAATCAACCCATAAGGTTCTTACCTAGTAAGGAATGCTGATCCTCCTATCCCATGTTGGTTAAAGATACTTCTTCAGATTATGTGGTGTTATTGTGGCTTCATACAATATTAAACTTGGGAATGTGGGACCAGTGGGAAGAGACAGAAACAGCAGTTTGGTAGACAACTGGATTTTTTAAGTCTAAACAAACATACCAGTATGTTTTATGTTCTTGCAATGGGTCTGCTGCATGCAGTCTGTGTTCTGTGAGGAGTTTCTATATTAGTATGCTGGAAGTTGTCTGATGGGTACACTGAGTGGCGCAGAACGGTTGTTTCTCTGTAATATTTTGGATTCTGTCCAACAAATAATAGTTTGAGGTCGCCTGTATTTGGGGTCAAAAGGTTTTTTTTTGTTCCTGAAAACACATGTTCTCCTGAAGGTTTGCACACAATAAAAACATTTTACATTTTGGTAGCATGATATTTTTGACCGAACCCTTTAAATATACTACCGGCCGGGCAAAGGACAGCATCATTCTAAGGACGTTTGATTATATTTTTCCATGCACAAAATCTACAGTTATAGTGCTATGTCCCATGCGCTGTCCAGGGATGAGCAACTCTGGCAAAGAAATTTGACTGAAGATAGCCTGAATCAAAATTCCATTCTAATTTTTTTCAGATGAAATTTCTATGGTCTTATGGTTCAAAAATTTATAACTTGGTATTATCTGTGTGTAGTTCATTGTACTGCACTCCTTATTGTTAAAGTTATATTTCGGTGATTAGTGGTTTAAATAATTGCTGCCATTGTGCAGATATGTTCCTTCTTTCTTACCACCTCCATTGGCTTCCAAGGGAAAAGAACCCGAGAGAAAGGTGAGCATGCTTTATAGAAGTTCTCTTTGGTTTTTGCAAGAAATCCTCAGCAAGGCTTCAATTTCTTCATGTATTTGCATAATTAATCCTCCACTCTTTTAGCTGCAGAAGGAAGAAGAGAGACCTAGGGAGAAAGAGAGGGGAAAGCTGAGAAATATAGATAATTTTATGGAGGAGCTTAAGCAGGAGCAAGAGATGAGAGAGAAGCGAAATCTGGAGCGTGAAAGATGGCGTGATGGACCTCGTGATGAACATTCTGCCGTAAGTGTTTTCCCCCCTTTCCCGGGAAATACAGAAGAGTTGAAATTGGCCTTCTTGGCTTGTTTATTTTGCTTTTGACTGTTATGCCCCTTCCCTGTTTGAGTGGCCACGATTTGTTACACAAAGAATATGACTGCTTTAACTTCCCTTTTGCTTCCAAAGATATATGTGGTGCAGTTTGATCTTTGATGCCTCTTTCATTTTCATAATGTTTGCTTCTGTCTTTGATCTTTGATATGGAGGTGGGTTTGGATGGGGAACTTTAAAAGTGAAGGGGTTCTAATAATGATGAGATTTTTTAAATAATTCACTTTTAGATTTTTATATTTATCCTTGTTTTGATATCAATAGACATAAGGAATTCAAAGAAGAAATTTAGACACACCTATGTGGAATTTGAGAAGCTTTATGGAAATTCTGAGAAGACTATGAATTCCCATTTAAAAATCACAAACAAAGGATTTAGGTTGGTAAATTTCACTGATTCCCTGTTAAAAATGAATTACTCTCTATAACTACCCCATCTCCCCCCAAAAAGTGTTTTAACACCATATCAGAAATGGTAAATTAATGCTCACTGTAGTGACTGGTTGATTCTTTTTTACCTTATGTTTATAAACTTCTTGAGGAGCTTATTCTTTATTTTTATTCCATTTGAGTTATGTTTTAGCTGTAGCATTTATTAGAGACGTAAACGGGGTGGATTTTACTTGAAACCCGATGGGTGTTTAAAACACATGGAGGAAGGAAAAAGAATATTCAGCAGGTTTGGGTACAAATATGGGTAAAGTATATCCATATCCGTACTTGTTTATCCGATATATAATTACCCTTAAAATTGTCAATTGACTTAACCCTAATTACTCTTAACCCTTACTTTGTCTGTTGCATAATATTTGCTGGGTAATTTTGACGGGTAAACAGGTTATTCATCGGGGGACAAATATCAACGGTATGGATATGGATGTATTAGTGGATAGTTATCTGGGTACGGGTATAGTTTTTCAGTTGGGTACGGATATGGGTATGGGGTACCCCAAACCCCCCCTGGGGGTTTACCTCCCTAGCATTTATTGTTATGGTTTGTATTTTGACTAGGTTTCTGGGCGTATGTACTGTATTTACTTTGTGTTTTGTTTTGCTTTCTTCAAATCCTCAGCCCGCAAGTCGATTTGATGAGTTGCCTGATGACTTCGACCCGAGTGGGAAAGGATCATTTGATGATGGTGACCCACAAACTACAAATCTTTATGTTGGCAATCTCTCGCCAAAGGTTAGGTTGTGTATATATATTCTTTTTATGACAGTTATTTTTTTGTCATCTGTCCGTATTGTTCTTGGCTGGCTTGTTTTGTAGTTGTGTTGGATTACTATAATGCATATATTTAGTTTTGTTACTCTGGTTTCAAAATCTGACAGGTGGATGAGAATTTTCTGTTACGGACATTTGGTAGATTTGGGCCAATCGCTAGTGTGAAGATTATGTGGCCAAGGACGGAGGAGGAGCGTAGGCGGCAAAGAAATTGTGGATTTGTTGCTTTTATGAATAGGGCTGATGGACAGGCAGCGAAGGATGAAATGCAAGGTGAGGGCTATAATGAAAAATACTCCCTCCATTTCATACTAGGCCTATATGCATACATTAAAAAATATTAAATTCTAGATAAACTAGCTACTTTTACTAATATACAATCAAATTAAATTTAGAACTGAAAATGAATTATTTTATGAAACTAAATAAAAAACTTAATATGCCTTGTATTGTGAAATAGAGGGAGTACTTATTTTGGTTTACACTTATGCGAAGTGTTACATACTGATGGCTATTTTTGATCAATTGTTTTATGTTGTTCTTCTTTACCGTCTTCTTTTGCTGCTGATAAGAACTCTAGTTCTATCTATGTAGTTGGTAACGTTTATGATTATAATTGAGGTTGTGAGTTAAAAGTTATGGAGTGTTGATTTGGAATGAACATGCACTTTCAGGGGTTATCATTTATGAATATGAGTTGAAAATTGGCTGGGGTAAGTCTGTTGCTCTTCCTGGACAAGCACTACCTGCTCCGCCGCCTGGTCAAATGGCCATCAGAAGTAAGGAGGTTAGTGGCGTTCTTATGAATATACACATGTCAAGTGCATGATACTGCGCTTAATTGCATTAGAGTAAATTATTGATGTATTTGGTAATATCCAGGGTGGCTCTGTAGTCTTATCGGGTTCGGCTGGCCCCCCAGTGACTACTGTTCCAAATCAAAACTCTGAGCTGGTATGCATTATGTGACATTTCGCCTAATTGGTTAGCCTTTTGCACTGATACTCATAAAGTTTGGTCTTATCATAAAAGAGTACATGGTCATGTGACTCATTTGTCTTGATATTATTCTTAGTTTCAACTATTAAGGCGTCTGAATATGGGGGGGGGGGTCTTGATGTATTAAATCTTGCACCGCACCTGTGTTCTGTCATCCAAGGAGATGATAGTCAAGAAATATGAACTTTACCAGTGCTTATGGTTTTTTCTTTTGTTTCTTACATTAAAGAGCTGCTACAGCAAATTGTTGATCTGGCAAGTTGCTGCAGTGTATCAAAGGTTGACATTTATCATTTCTGATGAAGCAAATAACTTTCATTTCTAGGTTCTCACTCCTAATATCCCAGACATACTGGTTGTACCACCTGATGATAGTCATCTTCGCCATGTTATTGATACAATGGCACTGCATGTTCTGGATGGAGGATGTGCTTTTGAGCAAGCAATAATGGAGAGAGGTCGAGGAAATTCACTTTTCACCTTTTTGTTTGATCTTGGATCAAAGGAGCATACCTATTATGTTTGGAGACTATATTCTTTTGCACAGGTATGCTTCTGTTGTATGGTATAGATCTTCCGTATGGCTGTCTTGTAGCAAAATTGTTTCTCTTAGTGCTCATGACTAATGCTGTCATGAACCTTGGATTAAATTATCTGACATAGCTTCTTGTAGAATTTTTAGAATTTATGATTATGTTTTGGTTGGTTCTATTTTCAGTCAGACTTATGATTCAGGTGATATTGTGTATCTTTTTCATTTTCATTTTTATTTATTTTTTAATCTTTGAATTGAATTTCTTTCCTGAGAATGATTGTATAAGTAATATTTGTGATTGCAGGGTGATACTCTCCTTAGGTGGCGGACAGAGCCTTTCATAATGATATCTGGTAGTGGAAGGTGATAATTCTCCTATTTTTGGGAGTTTATTCATGTATTTTTTTCTATCAATTTGAATATATGAGAAAAAAATATCCTTATGTGATTGCTTCCATGTTTAAAGGTGGGTACCTCCTTCACTACCTACAGCTAAGAGCCCAGACCTAGAAAAGGATTCTGGTATCACATATGCAGCGGGGAGAAGCAAAGTAGGAAAAGTTTCATTCCCTGCCTAATATTTTCTTATTTAAATGAAAGCCATGCTGTAGATGAGCTGACTTCTCTCATCCCATGCAATTTTATCAGTTTGGATTTAAGTTATTTAACTAACCTTTTACCTTGATTTGGAAAATCTCCTCTTTATATTGTATAGCGTGTGGAGCCTGAACGGATGCTTACTGACCCTCAGAGGGATCAATATGAGGATATGTTACGTGCCTTGACATTGGAAAGATCTCAGATTAGAGAGGCTATGGGCTTTGCGTTGGACAATGCTGATGCAGCTGGCGAGGTACTTCAGTAGTAAATATAGGAATATATACATGCATCACTTATACAGTCTAGGAAAAACCATAAAATTTAACTGCATTTTAGTTGCAAGAAAGACATTAGCTTCCTCTACTTATATGGAACTAGTGTAGATGTAATCTTGCCATGTTGCTTCAGTGCTGTATAAGTTGCCTAGGTCTTGTTTGGTAAATTAATTGCTGACTGAAGATGATGTGAATTTGTGTATTGGCATTTGAATGGGCTGTAATCTTATTTTATTATTTAAACACTTTTTTTATTATAAATTGTGATAAAATGTAATGATAGTTTTGAAATTTTCCAAAGCATCACATCTGCATAAATGAATGGCTTAATGACAATTAATTTGCTTCCCAAACAGAGCTCTAGTCTATCGTGTTGATGTCTACCGCTATCTTAAGTCTGTGTGATGTCTGTTTAGACCTTTCTTTTCTAGCTGTTTGACTAAAATGTCTAAATGTCTTACTTGATTAAGATGGCAACACAGAACAACAGTGGACCTGCATTTTGTACTGCAATGAGGCTTACATTCTTAATTTGCTCAATCCTCTGTACTGCAGATTGTTGAAGTATTGACGGAGTCTTTGACTCTGAAAGAAACACCCATACCCACAAAAGTTGCAAGGCTAATGCTTGTTTCAGACATTCTTCACAATAGCAGTGCTCCTGTGAAGAATGCATCTGCTTACCGTACCAAGTTTGAGGTTGCATTGCCTGATATTATGGAGAGCTTCAATGATTTGTACCTTAGCATCACTGGTAGAATCACTGCCGAGGCCCTCAAGGTAAGCTGCAGTACTCATTCTTCATTTTCTCCCTACTCTTTCATTCTTTTTCTCTTCCACTTCCAGCTCCTCATTCTTGGTCGTCATATTTTAATATTGTTATAAATCTTAATGTGTTCAATTCCAGGAGCGTGTTCTGAAAGTGCTTCAAGTTTGGTCAGACTGGTTTCTTTTTTCAGATGCATATGTAAATGGATTGCGAGCTACTTTTCTTCGATCTGGGAACACTAGTGTTGTTCCTTTCCATTCTATATGTGGTGAAGCACCAGAACTTGATAAAAAGACTGGTTCTGAGGATTCATTACCGGAAAGTAAGGCTAACCAAGATGCTGCGTTGGCAATGGGAAAGGGAGCAGCTATGCAAGAGCTCTTAAACCTTCCCCTACCTGAACTGGAAAGACGTTGCAGACACAACGGACTGTCTCTTGTTGGCGGGAGAGAAATGATGGTTGCACGACTGTTGTATCTGGAAGATGCCGAAAAACAGAGAGGTTATGAATTAGAAGATGACTTGAAGTATGGTATCCATTCAAGTTCTAGCAGGTATGCTAATGTCCAGAGATTTTCTAATGCTGAGACAGAGGCTGTTGGATCATCAGGGAGCAGTCACCACGGGGAGGCTGAAATTAGTTCACGAGGTTGGGGAAATAATGTATCGGTTCATACACTTCTTATCCCACAACCTGAATTAAAAGCTTTCTCACGAAAAGAGAAAGCTGATTCATTTTTGCCTGCCTCAAAGTGGGCTCGAGAGGATTATGAAAGTGATGATGAGCAAAAGAACAGGTCTAGAGGTCTAGGATTGGGTTATTCCTCTTCTGGGAGTGAAAATCTCAGAGATAGTCCTGATAAGGTTGATGAAATGAAGCTCACAATTAATGAAAGCATTTCCACTCAACCAGAAAGCATAATGAATGAAGAACAAAGGTATTACTATTACTACTCTTCTTATACGCTTGAATTTCACCTTCTTTTATAGGATCTTTTGGAGAACAATTTTCATACTATCAACTACATGGTATTGAAGATTTCATGACTTTCTAGGATGAGGATCATTGGCTTTAAAGGATGTTTGTTCTCTTAAATCCATAAGATGTATTAGCTAGCAAAACACAATTGTATTATCAAAATTTTGGTGTTACCTACATATATCCATTGTTTCCGACTATCTAAATGAATTAATTAAAAAGAGATGGATAAAATGAATATAACAATGGATATTACTAATTACGAATTCAATAAATTAAAAACAAGCCTAGGATCAAACTTCCGCTACAATTCCAATGTAAATTTATAAATCAATCAATCGCGTATTGGAATGCTCAATACGTTAGGATTGATTAGCCTAATTTAATCTTTAGTTTCTTTTGACTAGTAGAAGTCCCCTTGCTTAAATCTAACAATCTATAATAGACCTAATTAAACTTATTAAGAAAACACTAATTCTATCAATTTCCATGGATCACCAGTCTACTTTTGTGAGTCATTAATGCCCGTTCAATTGCTAAGTTCCAACATTAATTACAGTCTTTCAATTCTAATAAAAAATTTAATTGGATTAAAACATGATCACTTGTTTTAACCCTAATTAATTAAATACTAGTAATTCAAATAAGTCCGACAACAAGTGAAGCAGTTCATCAAATCAATAATGGAATCGAACTTAATTTGATCCTAGAACATCAATTGCTCAATCATAATTGAAACAAAAAACACAATTATAGGAATAAACATAAATGAAGTTGAATAAAGAGATATGTTAGAAAATAGAACCGGTGTTGAAGATGATGAAGTGTCGATCGCCACATGTAGATAACTATAAAATCAAAATCAAAACTAAAATGTAATCTAAAATGTTTTTTGTGGTACAAGCTTTTGAGGGAAAAACAATGGATGCCCATATGTTTAAGTGACAACTCTTTCCAGATATCTAGGCCTTGGCTCAATGTTATTAAACTTGGGATCCAGATCGGTAGTAGAATTGTTAGAATAGCACCGATGGTGGGATCGTGATCCTAAAACCAATTCCGACCAAACTCCATTTTCTGAATTTGGAGGACAATAGGATCAAATTGGTAGGATCGTAATAGGATCGGTCAAGATCGGTTGTAGGATCTATTGATTCTAACTAAGCACCATTTTTAGTTTAAAAATAATAAATTTTTACTGAATTACTTTAGCTTGAAGCCTTGAAGTCTATTCTAAGTCTCGCTCGCATCCCTTTTATTGATTCCTTATGCCCCTCTTCTAGTCGTTATATTTTCCATCATTACTCTACGTCTTCTCCCAAAATCACATCTTTGTGTTCATGGAAAGATAAGCAATGGCAACGAACATTGATATACAATAATGCAGTGGCAGCTTTGAAATCCAACAATCCAACAATGACCATGTGACAAATTCCAACTACCTAACAATAGTAGCACCCACTAAAATTATTTTTTCCCTTCTTAATTTGGAACCAGGTATTTTTTAGAAAGTATGTTGTTTGAACCCGACTATAATTTTTTTTTCATTTTAGTTCCAAGCTTGCATAATAGATTAATAATTTTGTTTAGTGTTTTGGTGAATGTTCATTGTAGTTATGATTCTGATTCACGAGCTTTGTGTTTTGCTCTGATGGGTTTCTACTTGTTTTAAGTAGACTTTTTATGTATTTAATTTTGATATGATTTGCTATTAAGTTTCAATTACTGTTGGTGTGACTGTAGCCGGCACGCAATTTAAGCCCTCTTGTTGACAATTGTAGTATTGGTAAATAAGAGTATCGTTATATATCGGGGATTAAGAGGGCTCACCTCTATTTAACTAGCTTAAAAATAATAAAAATAACAACCCTAAATCACACAAAATAAATAAATAAGAAAAACACTAATGGGGGTTTTAAAAATAGAAAATAATAAAATACTAACATAATAAAAGTAATAAATAAAATAAAATAAAATGATAATAAAAATAATGGATAACCTCAAATATGATAAATGTGCTACGGAAATCGAAATCCACCAATAGATTAGGTTAAAATATAATAATAATAATTTCTAAGTCATCGTTTACTCATGAGAAAGAGATTGATCAAGTTGCACTCCAAAAGTAGGTCCATATACCTTATATTATTTCCTTAAAATAATTAATATGACAAAGCGCCAATATTAATCCTATAAAATACTACTAGTATAGTAGCAACAAGCGACTCCTATATTAAACTAGATTTCATGCATTAACTATAATTGGGAGGATGTCAATCTAAGTACCCAGACTAGTATACTAAGTATGTCTAGCTATTTTTCCTTTCTTTGACCCACACATATCTAAATGTTTTACTACGTCGGTTAGAATCACAAAACTATTAGGTGAATTGTTATCTAACCTAGCTGCAATTTATACATATAAATTCTAGTATATTTATATGGCCACCTAGCAGGTAAATAATCCTACATACTATTACTATGAGGAAACCAAAACAAGGTATGCATCATATAAATTATACTTGACAGAAATATATATATAAATGATAACAATTAAAATAGAATTGAAGAGTAATCTCATGAAATAAAGAAAAATAAAATCATATCTTAAACCCTAATCTAGGGTTTCAGTCTATTCTCTAGCAATAAATAATCAGCCAACCATAATTATCGAATTAATTACACATAAATTTATATCCAAAAATATAAATTAAAAATAGAGAAAGAAATAATCGGAATTAATTATAGATGAAATATTAAAAATTTATCAGATGAAAAAGTAATTAATTTCATCTGAAATAAATTCTACCGGTATAAATTTTTATCTTTTATTTTCTCTCCTTTCTCGGCACCTTGATTTCAGTGCAGTCTTCTTTTCCTTTTTTTCTTTTTGGTGCAGTCGGCTGATGTGCTTCTGCAGCCTGGTTTGCTGTGCTCACTGATGCTGCCTGTCCTTGCTGTTATGCTGCAAGGCTCTGACGGCTATTCGTCCTCTTTCCTTATGTGGCTCCTCTCCTGCATGCCCTACTGTTCTGCTGTCCCCATCATGCAGAACTCCTTCCTTTCTTTTGTCTCATGTCATCCCTTGCTGGCCTTTGTGCCTGTGCTTGCTGACTTTCTGCCGCTCCTGACTGCTGTCCTTGATTTGTTGCCTCCTTTCCTGTTCTGCTTATTTTCTCCGTTCTGCTTATTTTCTCCGTCAGCCCTCTCCTCAATCTTATTAATTTTGCGGTTGCTGCTCTTGTTTCGTTTTTTTTCTTCTGCTTCTTCGCTGGTTGCTCTTATTTCGTGCGGCAGCTGCTTTTGTTTCGGGCCTTTGGGCCTTCAGTCCGTGGGCCATTAGTCCAAAGGTCCAACTTTCTTATTTTATTTTATTTTATTAAAATTTATCTGCAAAATAAAATTAATAAATAATATTATACTCTAAATTTATTTAATTATTATCATTTTAGCTCAAATAATAACATTTATGTAATTATTATCACTTAAGCATAAAATCATAATTATTCACCTATATTACTTAAATAAAATACTAAAAACTAAGATTTTAAGGGTATAAAATATGTCAAAAATATGAACTTATCAACTGTCTTGTGTGAAACTTAAGTATTAAACAAAAAAGCAAAATAAGTAGTTCTTCATTTGTGTATGTTTCTATGTTGAACTCAATTATTTGACTATTTGAAAGTTTAATTAAATGTTTTTGGTGTTATTCTGAATAATTTATAGCATACTAGTCGTAAGAGATAATATTTTTTCCATTTTCTCATGATCTTACAATCCTATGATCTCATATCGATTCTATGTAGAATTCCAATCTTGACAACATTGCCTTGTCCATCTTTTTTTTTTGTTTTTTGTTTAATTGTCAAGCGTTTAGTGGAATTTTAATAAATTCTTGTCGTAGATGAAATATGACCATGGTTGGAAACACACCCAATATATATAACAACAAAAACACGCTTGCCAAATACATTAAGAAAAGAACAAGTTGCAGATTCCAATGGCAACATGGTTGTGGTTAGAAACACACCGTGGGTGTGTTTCACGTTTTCTTCATATTTTTGTTCCATTTTTACTTCGCTTATCCCTAAGATGTGTTGCTAAAGACATCTAAGCCATACTTCACGTTTTGTTCTTCATCCATCATGCATCAAATGTCATCTTTGTCTTGTTTTGATCCATATTGACACCTTAATCCACATCAAGCATTTCCATAGTCAAACGGTGAACAATGGACTTGTGACACTTGTCCAGCCTTACTTTGAAGGTGCTGTGTAAAGTGTAGTAGCAGGTTTTCTGCCAATTTAGAGTGTTTAGCCAGGGTGATCAATGATACTCCAACACCCTGATCTCTGTTGATGCTAGTACTGTTCTCATGGCTATTTTTCAATGTGGTGTAGAAGTGCGGGTTAGATCTTAAATGTCTATCTATGTGCATGGTAACTGACTTTAGCAAGCAAGTGCTGATATTGTCAAAGTAAATACAATGTTGCATGCTGGCAATGATTGAAAAAATTCATAGCTAGTTATGTGCTCAGTGTTCTAGTGGTCTTTGATTGAATCTCTCTTTGGCCTTACATGTTCAGACAAAAACTGAGGCGCCTGGAGGTTGCAGTGATAGAATATCGGGAAAATCTTGAAGAACGCGGGTTGAAAAATTCTGAGGAAATTGAGAAAAAGGTTGCAGTTTACCGGAAAAGGCTGCAAGCTGAGTATGGTCTATCAGATTCTACGGATGATGTCTCTGGGAAAAGTAATTTATAATTGTTTCTCATCTTCTTTTACCTTCTCTGAGCTCCCTGGCATCCTGTTTTCGGTTGTTTTAAGCATATGTGATTTTTGTGCAGTTTGTTCTGATACCATCTTGATCTGTTAAGAGTGAAATATCATGCTTGAATATGTGGATGACCTCCAAGTATATTGAGATTCTGTGATACTTATCCACATATTGTTGATTGTTATTTGTCCACGTGGTGATGTCTTCTCATACTGCCGTTGTTGTACTTGTGTTGGTCTAGAGCTGGCTTCCAAAAGATTGCAAATTGACCTTTCTTTAACATAGGGTGCCAAAAATTTTGTTGTCCTTGCGTTTCTTTATGTCTTGTTTGTACCTTCTTTATATATATATATATATATATATATATATTTGAAGAAGGTTTTGGAGTAATTGTGGCCGTTATGGACAGATTTACTGCATTTGTAAACTTTCTTGATTGTATTAGCAATATGGATTCTGTTGTTCCTTCAAAATTCTGGTCAGATGTCCTGGTAGTCATTTTAGAGATATAAATCTTTGCTTGCTTAAATTACAGAGAGATCGTCTTTGGAAAGAAGAGACAGAAAGGATGATTCCCGGGAGTCGTCTAGAAAGCGGCATCGCAGCCAGAGTGGAAGTGAGAGTCCTCATCAAAGAACTTTGAGTAGAGACAGGGAGCAAGTTGACTTTGACCGGGAGCGCCATCACGGTCGAGACAGGGATAGGGAAAAAGGAAGGGATCGGGAACGTGAAAAGAGCGGTAGCCGAGAGAGGGACGATTTTGACAGGGATAGGGGCAGAGACAGGGACAGGCGGCGGAAGGTGAAATGATGAATTTAATAGTCGGGTATTCATGCGTTAGGATCATGTGAAGTTGATCCGGAAGGGAGTAGTTTTGATGGTGAGTCCAAGTCTTGGGAACGTTGGTATCGATTCAGTTTTACCATAATACATGTGGAGGTAGCCCTGGATAATTGTCTTTTCAAAATGTTCGTAAGCAGGGCAATAGGCATTGCAGCCAACTTTGGTTTTATTTTCACGAGATCTTCAATGTACATGACTTGCGCCATTTTAAGTGTCAATGGGCTTGGTAGGGCCGCATCTTCACCTTTGGATGTACCCGGTGCTGTATTAACCTTATGGTCCTGACTTTTTGATTTGATTAGGGAGTTGGATCACCATTTTTGCCCAACGTTTAAATGTAAGAACTACTGGAACATGTTTTATATGTGCTCCCTGAGATTTCTGCAATTTGTTCATTTCTGAGTCTACACTAGTCAACTGTCAAGTGTTCTTTTGTTTTTTTTTTTCGTCCCCCCCCCCACCAAAAGCTACGAGGGATCCTGTAGGAACAGGTGAAAGCATCGATCCGGATAATGGAAGAGCTATAGCGGAAGTAGTAGGCTGACTAGTTTTGCTTGGATTATATACTCACTAATTTTGAAAATATACCACATCACATCTTCTAAATTTCATGTTGTATGCCCGAGCTCCATTATCAGGCTGGAGACGCTTAATCCCAGAACCAGAAGGGAGTACTCTGATCACTAGAGACGTTGACATCACAAGATCATCGCTTAACAAGTCTCAGGATCGACAGGATCTAGCAATACAACAATACAATGCATTCTTCCACCGAGTGCGGCACAGGACGGAGCAACTCGCGTTGAAACCTCATCCGCAATGGATGTATCTGGGTCAAAAAGGAAAAAAAATTGCATTTCTGTTTTCTTTTGGATAATTAGTGCAACATATCCCCCCAGTTTGTCAACTTTGTGGGAAATGATAAAAAGAAAGATGATTTTGTATACAACAGAAAAATTAATCTGTGAAGAGCTAGAGAATTTTGATTCATGGATATACACCAATGAACAAAAAAGGAACAACTTAAGCAAATAATTTATAAATAGAATTAAAGTATTAGATACAAGATCTCTTTATTTGGTTATACTCTAAAAAAACAAAAATTCAATTATGCAACAACAATAATAAAAATAGAAATGAATACTTGCCCAAATGATATGACCTTTTCTTAAATTCAATAGAAAAATTACCTTCATAAGATGTCAAAAATTCAATAGGAAAAAAGAACATTTACAGTATATTTTTTTTAAAGAAACTGACGTGCGTAGTAATTGATACCGATACCCAAGAGGGTATCTATACTTTTAACAAGTATACTAAAAATTATGATCAAACAGAAGAAGTTATTTTGATACGTTATTCAAAACAATAAGATTTAAAATGTTCTATATGTGTTCAAAGACATAAAATAGTTATCTAGAAACTATTTTAAGATAATGTACATTCCTTGCTTTTTTTAGACAAATTAGACAAATCCTCATTTTTTTTAATTTTATATTTCCGGATTAATGAAACAAATTGTAAAAAAAAAACATAGAGAACTTAAAAATTTATATTTTACTAAAAATGAATGGGGAAAAAATATTACAAACAAAGAGAGGAAGATAGTGAAAGAAAAAAAGATGCACAAATCAAAATTGTAGAAACCTGGAATACCATTCTTTTTGCCCAAACAATAAGGGGGTTGAAGTTAGTAGTGCAATCAATTATTAGAAAATATTTTTTATTGTCTTTATTGATAATAACTAAAAAATATCAATCATCTATTATTTTTCCAACATCCACCATGGTTTAAATATATAACAAAGTGGCATCGAGAAGAATATTTCAAATGCAACTATAATGGTATCAAAAACATAATTTTCTAAACATTAGTTAACAAACAATATTTAGATAAAGATCTTATTTATTTTTTATTTGAAACCTTGGCATAGATAGAAAGATTCAAAGAAAGAACAACACAAACAAGTTTTTTTTAATGATTTGGGGAATAGATATAGATTTTCCTTATAGTTCTCCCCTCCAAAAAAAAACCTACCTTTTTTAAACTCATTTTTAAAAAACTTGAATTTATTTTATTATAAAATTTTGAATGAAATGAACAAAAGTTTGTATAAAGGTCCTAAAAGAAAAATGGATTTTACAAAAAATTCAATTTATAACAATTCCACTGCCGGCTAATAGAAGGTCCAACCTACTCAACAACATAGGGCCCTAAAATTTTGGGGCTCCCACATATTAGTTTAGTTAATATGTGTATTAATAAAAAAAACACTTAATGTACAAGCAACAATTAGATCTCCGAAATGTAAATTAGAGTAAGAAAAGTAAACAAGGGTAGGGAGGAGTAAAAACAGGCCCACTAAATTGAATTAAAAAAGCACTAAGATACAACTATACAAGTAAAACAACACATCTACGAAAAGAAATAGGAAGAGTCAAGAAGAGTATAAGGGGCCCACTAAATTAATTAAAGAAATAAAGCACCTTATTATTATTATTATTGTTAAGTAAGTTTGCATGGTGAAGTACCTGTTCTCTTTGTCAGACGGCTTCTGAACTTCTTTTTTCGGTTCACATTTAGATTTTACTCCGACCTTCTCTCTTCCCAAACTTCTCCAACAGTCACCGCCGTTGACTAAGCTCCCAGTTTTCTGTTGAATCTGTACAATATATACAACAATGGAAACTCCTTTTCTTCTCCTCATCTCAATTTGTATATTTTCTTCTCATTTCTGGTCAATTCTTTTAAACAGTTCAACTCGACTTGTAGGCTATGCCCGACCATTTGTTCGACTCATCCTGAGCTTGCCTCATTGACTCCAATTATGTTGCCGTCACTTGCTTTTCTGTTCAAATTTCTGACTAGTTGATTGAATTTGTGTTGTGCACCTGCTCATCTATCTGTATCGGTGAGCTCTAATATCATCCAATTGGTCCTTTTATATTTTTTTTATGTTAAATTATTAATCAATAATCGATTAAAAACTACAATTAGTTATCTAATGGAATTAATTATCTATTGTGTCTTTCGAATTCGTACTTCCTTCTATTGCTTTTGATTGTTTGTACTGGCATATTTTGTGAATTTGTAAATTGGGCTACACGTTTCATGTATGTTTTGCTGAATGCTGATGCTGATGTTGCACAAGCAATTGTGCTTGTTAGCACACTTTGGGGATTTTGATGTCAGTTTGGTGTGTATAGGAAATCTTTTAGGGTAACTGAGAACTTATGGAGTGAATGGTGTTCAAGTGCAATTGCTGAACTTCTAGGTTATTTCACTCCTACTCTTTGTTATGGTCAATCATATTATTGCTGTTGTTTTTTTCATACTCATTTCATTTGTAATTTGTTTATTTTTACTGTTATGCCGCCTAGAATTAGGAAATATGAATCTAGATATGACAAACATAAAATGAAAAAAAGAATCGAATAGTTAACTTTATCTCAAAGAGGAGCTCTTGATAAATTTATTAGAAATGAATAACAAGTTTCTACAGAAAATGAAATTATTGATGCCAAAAATGTTTCAACTTTGAATGAAAATGGTGCTAGTGGTGATGATATTATGCCTACAAATGAGACAAATACTTTTATCGATGATGATAATGTGCCTACAAATGCTTCTATTGATGATGATGTGCCTATAAATGAGACAAATTCTTCTATTGATGGTGATGTGCTTGTTGAGAATGATGATAATGATGTTGATGATTTTAATAATGTTGAGAGGGTAGAGCCATCAAAAAATTTTAATATGCTTGATATATATGATCCTAGAAATTGGAATGCCCTTGATTCTAAAATGATCAATGTTTTAGTGGTAAACGACCCTAAGAGAGATATGTCTATTGAGAAAGGTCCTAAAGATAAGTTTTCTAGACGGTTTTCTTCAACAATTTGCACTAGAGTTTTATCAAATGGAGAGAAGTGCGATAGAGATTGGCTTGTGTCTTCGAAAGAGCTTGATAAAATATTTTGTTTTTGTTGTAAGATATTTGGGAAAGTACACATAAGATGTCAATTAGCTAATGAGGGTTTTGGGGATTGGGCGCATCTTAGCATTAGGATGAGAGAGCATGAAACAAGTGTGGAACATGTTAAGAATATGGCTACTTGGTATGATTTGTGTGTAAGATTTCAAAAGAATCAAACTATTGATAGAATGGCTCAAAAAAAAAACTTGAAAAAGAAAAAGATCATTGGAAAAAGGTCTTGTTGAGAATTTTTTCAGTTGCGAAATTTCTTACTAAACATAATCTAGCATTTCGTGGAAGTAATGAGAGATTATATCAAAATAACAATGGAAATTTTTTGGGCATAATTGAAATGTTGGCAGAATTTGGTCCTATTATTCAAGAGCATGTTCAACACATTGCAAATGATAACATTCATTTTTATTATCTTGGTCACAATATACAAAATTAGTTAAATATTGTGCTTGCTTCTGTGATTAAATTTGAAATCATTAAAAAAATAAAGTAGGCAAAATATTTTTTCATCATACTTGATTGTACTCCTGATATTAGCCATCAAGAACAAATGTCTTTGATATTAAGATATGTGGTTGTTTCTTCAAGCGATGTTACTATTGAGGAATCATTTTTAGATTTTTTGAATGTCAATGATATAATAGGCAAGAGACTTTTTAATGTTTTAAAAAATGAATTAAATCTTCTTGATCTTGATATTGCTGATGTGAGAGGGCAAGGCTATGATATTGGATCAAATATGAAAGGAAAACATCAAGGTGTACCAAAAAAAACTTTTAGATGTAAATCTGAGAGCATTTTATACTCCTTGTGGTCGTCATAGCCTTTATCTAACATCATGTGACATGGCTAACACTTGTGGTAAATCTAGGGACTTTTTTGGTATCAAACAATGCATTTATACACTATTTGCAAATTCTACTAAGATATGATAGATTTTGAAAGATAACATAAAAGGTCTTACTCTTAAGTCATTATCTTTTACTCGTTGAGAAAGTCGTGTTGATAGTGTTAAAGCTATAAGATTTTAAGTTTTGGAAATGCGAGAAGCTTTAATTAAAGTAGCAGAAAGTGATAATGATTCCAAGATAAGAAGTGAAGATAAATCCTTAGCAAAGAATGAGCTTGGTGATTTTGAGTTTTGAGTGGCAGTAGTCCTTTGGTTTGAAATATTGTGTGCTATTAATTTGGTTAGAAAACATTTACAATTAAAGGAAATGCTTATTGATGATGATATTGAAAAAGCAATGGGATTGATTTCTTTTTTTTTTAACCGGTATAGAGAAACTGGTTTTTCTAATGCTATTGATACTGCTAAGAAGATTGCTATATAATTGGATATTGATCCAAAGTTTCCTCAAAGGTGTGAAATTCAAAGGAAATAACATTTTGATGAGAATCCTGATGATATGCAATTTGCTTCACAATCTTTGGAAGAATCATATAGAGTTAATTATTTCTTATACATTGTTGAACAAGCAATTGTTTCACTTAATAGGAGGTTTGAATAATATGAAAAATATGAAAATATTTTTAGGTTTTTATTTACTTCTGATAAGTTGCATTCTTTGGATGAAATGAGCCTAAATACTTCTTGTCATTGCTTTGAAGCTTCTCTTAGAATGGTGATGTAACACCCCTAAAATTCACTACTGAAATTTTTTTAATGGAGGTGAAATAATAAAACTGTAAATTCTGGGGATATTACCGCTATACTTAGTACCAGACCAGTTCACTCCTATCGTTCTAGTACCAAGTGCTAAGACTAAAAAGGATTATCGTCAAACTTAAGTCAATAAAACAAAAATTCATAGAAGAACTAGAAAGTTCATAACATGTAAATTAGAGTACGCGTAAAAAGTTTACAATCCAAATGAGTATATAATTAAAGTTCCCAAGGAAACAGGAGGTACAATATGATAAAACAAGGCTAAAATAAGGTGATACAAAGTAAAATGAATGAAAGATAGAATCCAACCAATTCACTCTCAAACCCCAAGCCAAGTCCAGACTCAACTCTCTACCCCTTGATGCCTCGTAAGTGTCGTAGGCATCGAAGATATCATCACCTACCTGCACAAGCTCAGGTGGGCCTTCTACTCGTGGAAATGAGCAGCATCCATGAAACAAGTGGTTAGTACGCTACGTACTAAGTAAGGTAACCATATGGGTAAAACCAACAAGAAGCATAAAAGTAAGGCCATGCAAGAGAATAAACACATAAGGCATACAAGACAATTACAAGATTAAGCCGAACTTATATTAATGATTTATCTTACATCTCTTTTATGTTAATTCTATGAGAGTATGGAAACCCCACTATTATAGCCGATGGACCGAACCAACTCCACAGGGCAAAACGTAGTTGATCACTATTATAGCTGGTGGACCGGAAACACTCCACAAGGCAGAATGCACCAGACCACTATTATTACCGGTGGATCAAAAAATATATATCCTCACTGGTCCTGACTTAGGAGGTATTCCACTATAAGCAATTAGTACCTTCCCATGACTTATTACCATACAAGGTTTGGTTTATCGAGCCTGGAATTTCCCACTATTATAGCCGGTGGAACGGAAACACCCAACAGGGTAAAATGCTCCTGACCATTATTATAGCCGGTGGACCGAAAAATCACTTGGCAGGGCAAAACACACCTGACCACTATTATAGTTGGTGTACCGGAGAATATATAACCTCACTGGGCCCTAGCTTGTTAATCTTTCTTTTTAAGTGCTTAGTGTTTTATTGTATCTTATTCCACACACAACCCCGACTAGACATACACGATCCACTCGACTTCCCGACAATCCTGTCCCATATCTTGGGACTTTTACTTCTTCTAGTACATCCAAATATCCTTTCTCACTCTTTCCTTATTACCACGAATACTCAACACCGAGGCCCACTTCCCATATTTTTGAATCAACTTAATATAACTCTCTAGGGTTTTCTTCCGGGAAAACCCTAATTTGGCCTATATGACCCAACCTACCTATATCCCATATAACCCATACTCCTCCAATTTATCACCTCGCTTGATTCATCCCCAAGAACCACATTTTACTTCCCATATGTGGCCACAAAACCCTAGTTGGCCATCCCAAAACTCTAGCACCTCTCTTTCCTAATACGACGTTATTCATTCATCACTCTTACTTACCATCACCTTTTCCACATGACAATATATCTAACTCAACCCATGATCCTGAGACTTCCTTCCATCTTTTCCCACTCACCATGAACCCAAAACTCTTCTTTGTTACCAAAACCATCATTTCCCTCGATCTACACTTGACATTACAACCTCACTATCCAACTCCCATACATAATCTCCAAAACCCTAGTTAGCTCCCCAAAAACCCTAGTACTTCTCCTTTCTTTTATGTCACTCACTCAACATCCAAATACATCCTTCTCACTTGACTCACTTTTCCCTCATGTGACACCCCTTCCATCTTTTATCGTTATTCTATCCATTTCCATTAAATTTTCCTCCCTTACACATCTCTCTCACTTAGGGTTTCATCCCAAAACCCTAGTTAAATCTCCCATGCATCCTTACATCGACCCATGTACTATTTTTCATATATGGACTCCAATCACCCTCTTCCCTTACCTTACTCGATCCTCAAATCAACTTTCCCCACGTAAATGTCATCTCCATGCAAAGGCTAACCATTCCATGCAAACCCTAAAATTCCCATGCATGTTTAATCCATTCCCTTAATTTCATTCCTATTATTCCTCTTATTATCCACCCATAGGTCATAAGATAATTATGCAATCATTAACATTTTCTAGTCAACTCACTTTCCTCATTCTTCTCCATTTCTCTCACAACCACATCATACTACTTAGGACCTCTTATCATGCATGTCATAAGGGCAATATTACATAATCACAAGTCAAGTACAAGTAATAATATCACATTACACATATCATAAACACATGCAACTTACCTTAGCTCCATGCTTAGCAAGTTGCCATAAGATCATGATAATATAAAATATGAGGCACACCCATCAAACCAACACACATAGGATATTCTTACACATAAAAAGCCTTAACCATATCCTTACCTAATACAATACCGGGCTTAGAGTACACTCCTATTCCTCCTTAGGGTTTTGACTTGATTCACCTATAAGAGGAAAATACTATGGGTTAATCTCCCTCTTACCAAAATTACCATCATTTCTTATTTTACCCTTGTTATGGTCTACTATTAGGGTTAATAATAGTAATAGTTGTTTTATAAATTAAAGTGGGGTTATTATCCTTTAAAGTAGCTAATCATGCTACTATTAATCAAAATAGTTCTTAGGGGTACATTAGTTCATGTTAAAGTAATTATAGCGATATTCATATTATTAAAAGTAATAGCTTCAATTTTGCTAATGATAATGATAATAGTATTTGTAGTGATAATACTAATATCAACCTAAACCCTAGTAATAATAATAGTAGTGATATTAGTAACATAAAAGTAGTGACCATAATGATAATTATATTGATAATGCTAGTAGTGGTAATAGGTTAGTGATTATGAAATATTAACAATAATGACAAGGTAATAATAGTAGTAGTAGTAGTAGTAGTAATATTAATAATAGTTCCAATCTTAAGAATAATACTAATAAAGGTCCTAGTAATCATAATAGTAGTAGCCTTGGTGATAATATGGTCAAGTATAATAATAATAATAATAATAATAATAATAATAATAAACAAACAAACAACAACAATAACAACAACAACAACAACAATAATGTTAAGAATAATACTAATAATAATAATAATATTCGAGATGGTAATAGTAATATAAGGGTTCAAATATTTACTATAATAATAAAGTAATAATAGGCCAATGTTAGCATTAATGATAATAGTAAGAATAAAAATAATGATAAACATAATAATAATAATAATAGTAATAATAATAATGATAATCATAATAATACTAAAGTGGTAGACCATTAATAATAATAACATTAGTTAGAAATATTTCTGGAGTTAGGTTAAATAATAATAATGATAACATAACAATAATAGTAATAGTAATAGTAATAGTAATAATAATAATAATAATAATAATAATAATAATAATAATAATAATAATAATAATAATAATAATAATAAGGAAGGTACTTATTAAAATAGTTAATACTTGTATAAAATGGGTTTAGGGGTTGGGAAGGTTAGAGTACCACCTAAGGATGGTGGCGGCTTGCGGAGGTGGTGGTGGAAGGAGAAGAGAGGTGGAGAGATGGTGGTATAGGATAGAGGAGAGGGAATGAGGGGGTGATTTAGGTGGTGGAGGGTTCCTCAGGTGGATAGGGGTGGAATGAAGGTGGTGGTGCAGCCAAAGGTGGCGGCGCACGGTGGCAGGTGTGGTGGCCGAAGGTGGTGGAGGGAGGAGAAGGGAGAAGGAGAGGGAGGTATGGGGAGGTAAAGGAAGTTCCCCTGGGTGTTTTGGAGGGTAGAGATGGTGTTAGTTGGGGTGGAATCAGTGGCAAACGATGGTGTGAAGGGCAGTGAGGGTTGATGAGGGCTGATCGAGAGTGTAACTTTGCACGGCCGGGGTGGCTTGTGTAGGGATAATCGAGGGAGGATGGAGGTGTGGTTGGGTAGAGGGTGATTCAGGGGACTCTAAGGTGGGTGGAGTGGGCGACAATGATGGTTGACAGCGACATAACGGATGTTTGATCGGATGGTGGTGCAAAGGTCGGGATTTCTAGGCTACGAAAACAGAAACTTAATCAAGGTTGCCAATGGGGTATTTATAGGACAAATGGAGGGGGGGGGGAAATGGTGGAGGAGGAAGAGGACAAGAGGGGACAAGTGAGGCAGGACCACCGGTAGGTGGTGGTAGGCGGTGCAATCCTGCCATGGTAGGAGGGTTGGTGGTCGAGGGAGAGAAGGGAAAGGGGAGAAGGAGCGCGTGAGGAGAGAGGGGGTTGGTTAGGTCAAAAAGAGGAAGGAAAACGACGGGGGAGAGAGGGAAAGAAGGTCGGACGACGTGTGGTGGTGGTTGGAGGAAGAAGGGCTATAGGGTCGGGGTGTAGGTCGTAGGGCCGAGGAAGAAGGAAGAGGGAAGGGAGTGGACTGGGTGGTCTAGGAAGAAAGAAAAGAAGAAAAAAAATAGGGAGACAGACCGGTTGGGCAACAGGCAAAGGAAAGGGGAAAGGATAGCTGTGCGGGCTTGGGCCGTGTCGAAGGGGGAAGGGGTTTGGTTTGCGTGAGCTAGCCTAGTCGGGGAGGATGACAAAAAAAAAAGAAGAAAAGAGAAGGAGGGGAAAGAAAGAAAAAGGAAAATAAATAATAAAAAGGAAAAAGGGAAAGGGAAGAAAGAGAAAATAGATGGGTTGAGGTATTTTGGGCATTTGATATTTTTGAATATTTAAAATTAATAATATTTAAAATAATAATAATAATTGAATTCCTTTTTAGATTAATTTGGCTATTTTGAATAAATTTTCCTCAACTTCCATTTTAATTAGCAAAACACCCTAATTTTTTCTAATTAAATTCTTTATTATTTTTCTCTTGATTTACCTTAATTAACTATCTTTATTTTAATAAAATAATTTATTTAATTAATTTCTCTAATAAATATTTATTTGATTATAATTTCTAAATTAGGATTTTGGGGTATTTCAGGTGAACAATGTGATATTGATGGAAATGAATTATATGCGGAGTTGAAGTTACTTAGAGAATTTTTTCTTGAGGAAAAGATGGGTCCTATTGATATTTTAAAGTTCTTGAAATGTGTAGATTGTTTCCCTAATGCAATTATTGCATATAGAGATTTATTAACTATTCTTTTGACTGTTGCATCTATAGAGAGAAGTTTTTCTAAATTGTAGCTAATGAAATCATACTTGCGCTCTACGATGTCACAGGAAAGGCTTAATGGATTAGCATTGATAACAATTGAAAATGATCTTTTAGAGAAAGTTGATTACAAAGCTTTAGTCAATGATTTTGTTTCAAAGAATGATAGGAGGATGCCACTTTTTAAATAAAACTTTTATTGGGATGTCGTTAGATTTTTTTTTTTGGAATTTTAAGGAATCATTAGTATCTTATTTGTAAGCAAACAATTGTAATATGAGTATATTATGAAATAAATTATATATTTTGATAAATATTTATTTTTTAGATTTTTGGGGCCTATTTTTTAGTTTTAACACGAGGCCTCTGATATTATTGAGATGGCCCTGAACAATTCTGATAAAAAAACTTTCACAAGTAAATCTGATCCTAGTATTTACATGGAGCGAATATTCAAGTGGAATAAACAGCGAAAAAAATCTATAATAAATAATCCAATTATTCATAAATCATCTCTTAAAATCTAATTTATTGATTAGACAAATTATTTACTTCGTAAAAAAATAAAAAAATTTAATTGATGGAACAAATATAATTAGAAATAAAATATAAAGAGTTACAAAAGATAAAAAAAAAGGAGTATTTAGCCTTCCAAAAATCAATATTTGTCATAACAAAACAAGTTCCAGTGCTAAAAGATTAGAATAAAAAACAAATATTTTTTACATATTAAAAAGAATCTTTGGTCAATTAATTTGTAAATAACATTATTTTATAATTTTTTTGAGGAAAACAAATAGATAGGTATATTTGCATTTAGTAGTAAGATTTATAGGATCAATGCACAACTTTTTCTTGAGTAAAAAAAAAAAGAATCTATTCATATATACATTTACAATAATGAAAAAATGAAGAAATAATTGATAAGACAAATCAAAATAAAATCCTATTTATTTTGACTACAAAAATTTACTTTAAATTCTGAATAACAATATTAATAATAATAAAATATTTCTTGGTTTAGATCTGTTGTTTAATGTTCTAGAAAATATTTATTTATTAAAAATTAAATAAAATATTCTTTTTTAACATATGGAATAATTCCTTCAAGATTAAAGTATAAACATTATGGAAGGAAGGAAGGAAACAATTGGTTAAAGAAGCATTATCAATTTTATTTTTTCCATCTGCAATGGCTTTCCTTAGTACTAAAAAAGAGGCAAATTAGAATCAATCAACTTTGTAAGGTTGAAAATAAAATTTTGAAAACAAAGGATTTATATGAAAACGAAAATGATTCTAAAACCCACTTAAAAATATGGCCAAATAACAAAGAAAAATTTCAAAAGAAAAATGATAGGTATTTTTTTTGTCATATCACTTGATTTGTTCAAAAAATAATAAGGTTTGGATATTTATGGGTTACCTATTCAATTTAATAAGAATAAATAAATTTATGATACTTATAGCTATAAAAAACATAAATAAATTTTTTTGGTTATGTGTTAAGGTATTCCTAACACTAATTCTCTATAATTGAAAAATCTTATGGATATGGAGAAAAATCCACAAAGAAAATATTTGCAGTGGGCAATTATCAATTTGTGTCTTACAAATAAAGTTGACATTGAAACCTAGCTTGATATCACTATCAATAATGAGAAAAATACTAAGATTGATACTCATAATTATAAAATTATTGATAAAATGGATAAGAAAGGCCATTTTTATTTCACAACTCGAAATTGCTCTATTTTATAATGCATATAAAAAAGCCATGGGTTAGGCTAATTTAATCACTTTTTTCTTCTTAATTTGAACGTACACAAAAATTTGATTAAAATTAAAAGCATGAACAGAAAGAAAAAAAAAGAGAGATACCCTTATACCACCCATTTTTCCTTTTGAATTAGCATATAGGAATCAAGAAGAAAAAAAACTATAAATTAGTTTTATTAGATGCCTAAGAATTGGTTCTCTCAACCCAACAATATGAGATTTACAAAGATTATACATGACAAAATATAAAAAAATGTATAAAGAAAAAACATGAAAAAATAGTATAGAAATAGAATTTAATTTCCTGTGACAAAAGTATTTACCTTTTCAATTCAGATAGAATAATCTTTTAAATGAAGATCTTATCAGTAATATCAAGGTATATTATCTTCTTCTTAGATTGATAAACTTAGGAAAAAAAATTGCTATATCCTCTATTAAAAGGAAATCATTTCATCTAGATATAATGTTGATGTAGATAGATTTCACTTTTACATAATTGATCAAAAAGGATATTTATTATCAAACCCTTTCATCTATTTGTTAAAGGAAATGGACAAGTTATTATGCATCAAACTATAGGTATTTCATTGGTTCACAAGTGTAAAGACCAAACGACTAAAAAAAAAATAGAGATAATGTGGATAGGAAAGAATAAATTATAAACCAACAAAATATAATGAAAAAAAGAGAAAAAATTGTGACTTTCTTGTTTTTGAAACTACTTTCTTGTCTAGACATTTGAGAGAATTATGAATCCTAATTTGTTTCAATTGAAAGAATATAAATTATATAGATAACAATACAATATTTTTTCAACATAATAAAAATTTGTGGTCAATTTTTATATGAAAAGAAAGATTTTGATATATATCAAATAAAATTAATTCAATTCAAATTATTTTTTTGCCCAATTATCTAGTAGAAGATTCAACTTGTATGAATCGCTATTGTTTTAGTACTAATAATGGTAATCGGTTCAATATGTTAAGAATACATATGTATCCACCATACAAAATTAATTGATAAAACTTTTGTATTATCTATTCCCTCATATACTATATATATCCTATACTAAGTTATATATATATATATATAAATGAAATAAATTCACACACACCTTGTGTTACATTCCACTATGATACACGATACTAATTTACTAATCAATCATTTAGATCAAAAAATGAATCAATAAGGAAATTTGTGTATACTAGATTCAAATAACTCCCATTATTATTACTGATAAGTAAAATTAATATTCGTAAAATAGGAAGTATAAGTATAAACTATTTGTGATACTTCAAATTTTAGTTAAATCCAATTTTAAGCAATTAATATTGTAACTAAATTCTATTCTCGGACAATTAATATTTCTACCTCATCCTAACTCTTTAATACTAATTCCTAACTTAACCCCAATCTCTATTTTAGGTTATTAATACTTTAATCTAAACATAATCCCCAAAATTTATTAATTAAATTATCTTAATATCTTGACCTAAATGATTTTAACCTAATCTTATTTTAAAACCAAACCTAATTACTTTCTTTCCCTTTTTCTTTTCTCCCTTTTATTTTTTTCCACCTATCTGACCACCGTTTCTTCTCCCCTTTTTCCTGTGTGAATTATTGTCCCCAAAAAATGCATCTGCCCTTTGCCATAACTCCCATTCCTCCCACTCCTTGCATAATCTGCTTGTTCCAACCCATGCCTTGATCGTTCGTGTGTATGCTTTTCCTACCTTCCCATCTCAACTCCATATATATATATATATATATATATATATATATAGATAGATAGAGAGAGAGAGAGAGAGAGAGAGAGAGAGAGAGAGAGAGAGAGCACATTAAATGCCCAAACACCACAAGCCATTTTCCCTTCTAGCCATCACCAAATACACCACAAAACCTCCCCCATTAGCCTTTTCCATGCCTCCCCATTAGCATCGGCAACCTTCATCAAAACCTCACCACAATTACTGGCCAAACTCACCATTCCCTCACCCTTTGCATCGACAAAACCCACATAACACATCCTCACCACCTTCGGCTAAAACAACTGAACCTCCATCTTTTCTCCACCACCAATCATCTATGACATCCTTCACCACTACCACTGGCAACTTCCACCGATCCTACCCTACCCCTTCCTTTAGTAAAAATCTCCATAACACTCCCACCACCTTTAGTAAAGACCACCGCAACCCACCACCCACCTTCGGCTTCCCCTACCAGTGCACACCCCTTATAAACAACATAAGCTTCCATTTCTCAACCCATCTCCTTGATACATCCCACCGATTCCCCCCTTTTGTTGTGCAAAGTTTTACAAAATTGGTTTAGGTTTCCTTCGTTCTTTCACCCTCCATTTCAGTATAATTTTCCCCTTAATTATGTCATTAAATCCTAATGTTTTTTTTAATAATTTCTTATGTGATTTATTGGAAGTTTCAGAGGAGGCAAGATAAGATTTATGTGCATAGAGACTGAAGCCTTTTTATTTAAGGACACTAGTTGTAGTCTAGGGTTTGTGTGCTAAGTGTTATGCTTGACTATGTGTATTATCATGTTATTATTATTATATTGATAATGCATTGATATGAGAATATGCTAATATGTGATGAAGGCGCGTGAGTTAAGAAGCATGCGATATCATCACAATAATATTTTATATGGAAAACCCTAGGTAGATTGATGAAATATGTGGTTTTAATATCAAATTAATAGGGTATTATAATTTAGAAAAGATTATTTAAGATATATGGTGATAAATGGAAGATTTGAAAATAATGATACCGAAACATATAAGATTTTCTTACAATGAGGGATTTTGATTACCTATAAGGGCATTATGGTTATTATGGGTTTAATACAAAAATTATGGTATTTTAATGTGTCAGGGGATTTAAAATATGCTAAGGTGATCGTATGAAATGTTTGAAGTAATTGCAAATGGAATAAGTCCCACAAAATGAGAAAAATGGTTTAATTTGGGAATAGTAATCCTTAAAATGGGACTCTATTATCACATGTGTGAAACATTAGAATTAGACCACACATTTTGGATATGTTGTTAATATTGGCGTTTTCTGAATTTATATTGAATTTGGTAGTCATATAAGCCATACGGAAAAAAGTTATGACGTACTTGTGAAATTAGGATTTTATAAGCTTTGTAAATAGTAACTCTTGAGATAGGGTTGTTATTGCATATGTAAAATATTAGAATTAGAAAATAAATTTTAGGTATGCTAATAATAATAATAATAATAATAATAATAATAATAATAATAATAATAATAATATTTGAGGCATAGATACTAAATTTGGTGGATAAAAGAGCAATAGAGAAGAAGTTATGCCTAGAATCTAAAATTATGGTTTCTGGGAAATTATAAGGGTCTTAACTCTTGAGAACGACCTTGTTATCTATATGTTTGTGCCTTAATTGCTTAATTTTTTTACCTATTAAACCAATTGCAAATAAGAAATTAATCATTCAAAGTGAAATATCACATGGGTTGAGCCAATGTGTTTTATGGCTTTATTCCACCGGACGATAATAGTGGCTCACGTATATTTTTCTTGGAGAGGTATATCCTTCCATTCTATTGTATTAAGAATAGTGGACCTTAAACTCAACGTGAATGAGAATATGATTTGAGGTAAATAACTATTGGATCAGACACCAACTATTTAAAGAGGACGATTACGTGAGTCAAGACTGAGGTGTTGGATCTGTTCCATAGGACGATAATAATGGCTTAGGTGTGTTGTTCTTGAGAGGTACTTTTGACCATTCCATCAGTTTAAGAATAGTTGCTCAAGTGCATTTTTCTCTGAGAGATGTTGGGTCCATTCCATTAGACAATCATAGTGACTTAGGTGGGATACCTAAACTCAACGTAAATAAAATAATGGAGTTTGTTATATCTAATAATGAGGCCTGGATCAGTATTCACCATGCATTATTTTATGTATCTCGCATGTGTACTTACTTTCTGCTGTGAATGCATGTAATTATCTATATTCCTTACTCAATTGTATTGTGACATTGCTTAGTACATAGAGTATTAATTATCATTTTCATAGGTGTTGCTCATTTCCAAGAACAAATGACCTTGATATCTATGTGTAGGCTGATGAGGACCCGTTGGACAATTTCATAGCTTATGATGCTTTGTATGGGGTGGAGTGATTTTTGTATTAGGGTTTTTGGGCATAGAGTCATGT
The DNA here is from genome assembly GCA_039764185.1 of Tamarix austromongolica. NCBI lineage: Eukaryota > Viridiplantae > Streptophyta > Magnoliopsida > Caryophyllales > Tamaricaceae > Tamarix > Tamarix austromongolica. Next base: position 81,065,088 of record CM077809.1, on the reverse strand, counting down.
AATTCGAATAATAGTTTTGTTCGGATATCTTTTGGACTTTTAGATCCATAGAATCCCTTTTGTCTATATTTTTGGATATAGTACTTGGGTTTAATTTCCACTATATTTATGTTATGAAGTCCCTCTCATTTTCTAATTATTCAGTTTATACTTTAATTGTTTTTGTCTTGTGATTGATGTAAGGATGGTATGGTAAGCCATAATTACTTTAATTATGGAGGTAACACCCAATTATTTTGATATTATGCTGCTAAAAAGTAAATTTTGGGATGTTATACTATCAATTTCATAGAGGATTAGGGAAAATTGTAGAAAAATGTCGATGCATGTTAGCTTATTTGCTAAAATAGAGTGATAAAGAATACTTTATCAAGAATTAATTAGTAAATTGAATATCCGAGAACTAAAACCACATTAATTTGAAGAGTCATTTTCAAGTTTTTTATTAATTCAAGCTTGAATTTGGATACATTTCTTTTCATTTTCATAAATTCACGGAGGAAGGAATCTAGTAAGAAAAAAGTTCATGATAGTTAATATGGGTCCTCACTAGCCATCAATGCATGGAGTTCTTTGACTCATCATTAATTTAAATGGTGAAGATTTTATTGATTGTGGACACTTATTAGGTTAATTACAAAGAGGGATGGAAAGAAATTACAAAAAAAAAAACAATTATATAATATTTTCCTTATGTAACACATTAGGATTATTTAGCTACTATGTTCACATATGTAATACTTTTATATACACTAGAGAAATTAGGAAATATTCAAGTAATTAAAAGATTTAGTTATATAAGGAATACTATGTTGGAATTAAATAAGATAACTTATCATTTGTTATGGCTTAGACCTTTTCTGGAAGATATTGGTGCACAAGCACCCTTCTTCTATATTTTTAGAGAAAGAGAATCAATATATCGTCTATTTGAAAATGCCACAAGGATGAAAATGACGCATAACTATTTTTGTATTGGAGGAGTAGATGTTGATCTACCTTATGGTTGGGTAGATTAATGTTTGGATTCATCTTATTATTTTTATAGAAAGAGTTGAAGGAGTGGGATTTATTAGCGAATAATATGATTAACCAACATGTTAACTAATTGATCACGATAAATTAGATCAATTTTTGTAGTTTTTTTATTTTGCATTAACTCAACTTGACATGAGCGTGAAAGGGTTTCAAGAGTTATTTTTATTTTTATAATGGCTAAAATCCCTTATTTTGGCCTTTTGATCCCGTATTGTAGGGTGGATCTAGAAAGATACAAAAGATATCCTTCCAATTCGTAAATATGAATTTCATTGAATATGACTTTCCACATAATTTTATTATCTATGAGATCAAGTATGTAATTTTTTTTTACTAACTTTAATTTGAGTGTATGTTTCCCTCCGTTTCCTGATAGGATTGGAAATCTTGTATTTTCCATATCCATACAATTGTGTCCTAGGGTTTCTAAAATACAGTTACAAAGAAGTACTTCAAATCATTACTATTTGAATTATAATTTTTTTAAAGAAAGTTGAGGTATTCAATTTTCGTTTTGAAATAGACAATGTAATGGAAAATCTCTAAAATTATTTTAATATTGACCCTGGACATATAATAGTTTCAAATCGAATCTATTTAGAAAGAATATCTTTTATCTCATAATAGTATGCTCCAGTCCCCTTACAAAATTTTTTTTATTGGGTTATCTATACACTTCACATGTTTATAGCAATTCATATGACATCATAAAATAATACAAGTCTTGGATAAGAACCTACAATGCACTAGAACACCCTTGTTGATGATCTTTTACTTTGACAACATCTAGGGTTCCTAAAAAAATGCAATATCTCACACTGGGTAAATCCTTAACCCTTCTCCCTCGCACTAAGTATATAGAATGCTCTTGTGAATTATGGCCAATACCATGTATATAAGCAACGATTTCAAATCTATAAGTTAACTATACTCAAGAAACTTTACGTAAGGCAGAGTTTGTTTCTTTAGGTGTGCTAGTGGAAAAATTGACAAATAATTCACCTTTACTTCCAATATATGGAACAATATGTGAGATTTTTACTTCATATGGTACCTTATTCAATTCTTTCAAAGTCATTGGATCCTCTCATTCGAGAACCCACTCCCTTATTTCACTTCATTTTGAAGAATAATTAGGACTAATTCAGTCATGTTTTCATGTTCCAATTGAACACTTTCCATTTTTGATTATTATAGAAGGAGAAGATGATTCTTTTTACCAAAAATATGTGTATCCAATCCCGATCTTATAATAAGAACAATAGACCTTTCTCGATCAATCCCTTTGCCCCTCATTCTTGGAGAAACAGAAAGATCCTTTTTATTTCAAGTTTTATTTTTTTCTCATTTGGAATCTGGGTTCTTCTACTTTGTGATCATTTTAAATTTCCCCATCTCTCTTTTTTATCCCCTTACATAATTCCTTAAGTCTAATAGGTTTTATCTTATAGAATATGACCCATTTTCTCATTGAGAGAAGGGTATGAAATAAACAGATTGATTGGAATTTTTCAATCAAATATGTGAAATCTTCAGTTTTCCTCTTCCTATATCCCTATCCCATGGGCAAAACATTTAAATCAATAGAAAATTGAATCGATATTATTACATTCTAATTCCTTCTTGATACCTTTGAAGGAAAATACCGAGTTGGATCCAAAATTGATTGGTTAGCCTGATCTTATCCATGCAGTTATGCACCCTTTGAATAAGAATTCATTTTTGCCTTGGTTTTCGTGCTTTTATGGGTCTCCAAGATCCTTTCAATGACCTATGCTATGTTTCATATATATATATATGGAGCTAATGTTTTCTTTTAATTTTATAGAATAAAAAGAGATAAATGTTTCCCCATTAACTCCACAAGACCAGGTTGTGAATAGTGGAAAACATTTTAAAATAACGAGTTAAACGCAATAGAAGAGAAGAATTTCTAAATGGAAAAGAAAAATTAAATGATTTTTCAGCAAAAAGTAACATTGGATTCGATCTAATATGCCTAGCCTTGATTGGTTGGTTGGACGGACAATGGCGGAGGGGGAGCACGCACGCATGTGTGTGGCATGACCCAACACCAAGTCTAACCATAAAACCATCCATACTACTCAACTCAAACATACTGTTGAGAAGAGGAGTATATGAACACCTCAAAAACCATATTGTCTACCAATATTAGATAGTATAAAGATAGAAAACTATATTTTCCATTTCTCCTTACAATATATATATATATATATAAGTAGTAAAATTTAAGTGCATTATACAAAAATAATGAAGAAGAAAAACTTATCAAACGATTTACGTTGTGCCGCGGAAGGATCACTACCTTGAAATAAAAAATTGACTAGACCTCCAGTGGTGCAATTCCGATGCCATTCACCCCCAAGGTTAACACAACAATCTTCTATCTCATGCACGTAAGATTAAATATATGGAAATATGCAGATCTTTACCCATACTTTGTAGTAGAAGAATGATGAGAGAAAAGCTATATCATATCTATTAAAAATACTGATCACAATATGTGTATATATACATATATGATCCAATCGATTGCATAAAGCCTGTGGTAGTAACGAAACAAGGAAAAGTATACAGAAAAGATAGTTCTTTTCTATTGGATTAATATTAGGTTGTGATCCCAACTTAGTGGGTTCTTTCTTTTGTGATAAACTATTGGCACCAAACCTACATTTTTTCTTTGTGGACCGAGGAGAAAGGGGGCTCGTCAGAAAGAAGATTACACGATGAGAGAATTAAGGAAGCCAACATATTACATGTATTCTGGAAATGGAATGTAGTTTGACTCTCATGTTGATATTAATGAATCATCCCTTCCATAGAGGTCATTCTTTACCTTCTAGGCAAGAGGATAGCAAGTTACAAATATTGTCTCGATATGACATGTATTTCTATTACTATAAAATTAATAAATGAAGAAGTTAATGGTGGGGTTACCATTATACTTTTAGAATGATGAATCATGTATGTTTTCTTAAGAAAAAGATTTATTCCATTTGGAGGGGGCATGGAAATACATAAGTAAGAACTACTGAATGGAAATAGAAAAGAGATGGAACTCCAGTTCATTTGGAAATGGTAAGAACTTTGACGCAAGAAGAATTGGTTGGTCTATATCACCTTAGCTTGGTTATGCTTCCTCTATTTTTTTAATACCGATTTAGGCTCTTCTCCTACCTATATCAAATAGAACATACTAAGAAACATATTTTTCATGTAAAACCCACTTGAATTAGATTAAAAAAATCATATGGTTTATGAAACCATGTGTTATGGCTTGAATACGTAGTTAATTTGATTTTTGAGAGGAGTAGTTTTCCATTATTTTTGTATCTGTAATAGCGAGAAAATAATGCCTGACTCCAAGTTATTCAAGAATAGTAGAATAATGGCATTAAGATTCTCAACCCTTTGACTTAGGATTAGTTACTTTTATTTCTCTATTTGGGTTGGGAAATGATATAACTCAATGGTAGAGTGTCACCTTGAAATGGTGGAAGTCATCATAGAGCTTTATTATCTCTAAAAACAATGTGAGTCTTTTCTATTTTTATTGACCCCCGGTCATGATTGAATGAGAATGGATAAGAGGCTTGTGGGATTGATGTGAGGTGTAGGGGAGGCTATATTTCGAGGATCAAACTCTAGGAAAATATGAAATGCATAGATACAAGTTATGTATTGGAATGAAAGAGGATTCCAAATCTGCTTTGTCTATGAACAAGGAAACTATAAGTAATGCAACTATGAGTCTTATAGAGAGTTCGATCCTGGCTTAGGATGAATTCTAGTGGCATGCTTAACACATGCACGTTGGACATAAATTAGTGTTTTTAGTGACATATAAGTGAGTAATGTGTAAGAGCTTACCTTTGGGAGGGGAACAATAGCTGCAAACTGCTACTAATACTCAGTGGGATAAGCAAAAAAAGGTGGAATTCATCCGAGGGGATTGAATCTAATTAGCTAGTTGGTAAGACAATAGCTTACTAAGGCGATGATCAGGAGCTAGTCCAAGAAGATGAATTTTCCATAAAGTAAAAAAAAAATATTATCCTTCATGCTCAATGAGATTGCATATAGTAACAATATTAACATTGATATTTGTCCCAAGATAAATGATGTCACCACAAGCTTCAGGTGCCCAAGGGAAATGTGCAAGATCGTGCTCCCGAGGGGATAGGGGTGGGGGTGGGATGGATTCGATCATTGCTAACTCATACTCAACTGTTTAGGGGAGATTCACATTCCGTCCCAGGTGTAAAGAGTGGAGTATGTGTTACAGAGAACCAATTATTAGAATAACTCAATTAAGTTTAACAAATACTAAAATAGCCTTTAGTTGAAAAAATAACTAAAACAACCCATTGAAGTGGATGACGTTTGGTTTCAAGGAAACGCACCTGATCATCAGGTGTGTTTTATTAAAACCAAACGCCCTCAACTTTAATTGTTAGAGCACACCATAATTATTAGAATTAAAGGAAACACATTTGATCATTAGGCGTATTTCCTTTAATCCTCACCCATCACCTAACCCATTTTCCTCACACTATTCCTTCTTCGATTAAAGTTAATTTCTATCCTTCTCTCTACAATTTCTTTCTCTCCTTCTCTTGCAATTACATCTATTATTTGCAATTGTTTGCAAAATCTCAAGTATCAGGTATGTTTTTATTCTTATATTCTTTCCTTAATAATTATAATGTGTTATTATATATAATTATGCTATAATATTGTTAGATTGTATATAAGTATGCTATAATATTGTTAGATTATGCCATAATATAGATATATTATGTTATATTGTATATAATTATCTTATAACATAGATAGATTATGTTAGATTGTATCTAATTATGTTATAATGTAGATAGATTCTGTTAGATTGTATGTAATATGTGATTATGTTGTTAGATTTGTTATAATATATATATTATTTATTGGTTGATATGCTATAATATATATATATATATATATATATAGTGCTCTAATTTTGGTCTATATTCAATATGCTAAAATTTTACTAGCGTAAAATAAATTATTTTAGGTTATAATTTATGTTTAGAATTAACGTATAATGTTGGCTAACTATATTTGAATGTTTACACTTTTAAGATGTGCACGTGGTGGTCATAGCTATGTGAAAACATTTAGAAATATGACTAAGATGAGAAAAATTATGATCAATATTTATTATGTTTTAAAAAATTATAGATGCACAAAATATACCATTTTTTTATGTTTTCAAATATGGGATGAGTAAAATTTCACCAATTTTATATTAGAACGACAGATAAAAGTATGATTTTGGAGAATTTACATTTGAAGGAAACTCCAATAAAGTTACATTTGTTACATTGTCTACTACTTTTAGTGAGTTTATGAATATGGTGCCTTTATGGACAAATTGTTCGAGGATACATACTCATTCAAGATATTTGAGATATATTAGAATGAGATAATAGGGAGAAGTATTTTGATTCTGATAGATAGTGGAGAGTCATTAAAAATGTTGATAGACTCAACAAAGTTAGGGGGTTTATGCAGATGTCCGTAGAGATCAATTGCCAAGGGCTCCAACCTTTCCATCAGGCATTTGGTTCTTTTGAGAGTTGCTCATTGAGAAAACACGCTTTCAATACACAAATCCTTCATATAACATGGGTGTTGATTGTACACCAAGTCAACATCAATGTTTCACTACACATATTAATGACATGATAGATACAGATGAATTTGTTGAAATGGGTGTTAATGTCGAATTAGAAGAAAATGACGGTGCACCTATAAACAAATATAGTGTTGCAGTAAAATCTAAAGTTAGGAGAATGTTTGAAAATGAGAATGCAAATGAAATTTTTAGTGAGACAACTACAATGATTGATTCAAAAACTGATTATGATTACGAACAAGACATGTTAGAAGAATAGTTGTTGTTACTTGTTAGAAGAAGAAGAGTTGTCTGGATTAGATATAAAGGCATGTCAAAAGTTGTGGAAGTGTGCCCATCCTAATTTTGTTGATCCCAAACATGGCGAATAAGCTATTATTGGTGTAGAGTTCCAGTGGGTAGCAATAACTTCAAGATTTGCATAAGGTTTTGAAGTTGACCAAATTTGTTTTTCAAAAGAAGAGTTAGTGCATTATGTTAAACGCTATTTACCTTTTGGTGAAGCTACCCTACAAGATAGATCAATCATTGAAAACAAGATTTGAGGCATATTGTGATAGATGTGCTTGGAGGTTGCATGCATGAACTATAAATAATTATTTGAGGAGAATGAAGATCACGTCATACAATTGTTCGCATCAATGTCTCTTCTAGGAACTGAATCATGATCATTTAAATTTGACATCTGGTTTTATTGCCAAAGAGATTGAAGGCATAGTAAGAGCCCAGTTGTCTATAAGTATAAAAGCTGTCATTGAACATATAAAATCAAAGTGGGGATTTATGGTGTCTTATAGAAAGGCATGGGTGGACAAATAAAAGGTAATAAATAAAAAATATAGAGAGTTCAATGAGTCTTTTTCCCAACTTCCAATATGGATTTTTGAAATGAATAAAGCTAATCCTATCTCTATTGTTGAATTGGAAGTTGTATAGACTAATGATCCTGCTGTAGTGGTTTTTGAGAGGATATTTTGGGCGTTTGGGCCAAGCATCAAGGGGTATAAGTGGTGTTGTCCAATGATCCTTATAGATGCCACTCACTTATATGGTAAGCACAAGATTGTGTTACCTATTGTAATGGGTATTGATGTAGATAATCATATATTTTCATTTGTGTTTGCTATTGTTTATTTGGAGAGTGGGGACAATTGTGGTTGGTTCATGAACATCATTCAACAGAAAGTTGTACACAACAAGCACTTGTGTGTCATCTCTGATCAGTATATGGGTATAATACAAGCAATGTGAAGTGATGGATGGTGTGAGCCATATGACACACATCGATATTGTTTGCGGCATTTGAAAGCAATTTTTTTATGCCCATGAAAAATGATAAGTTGATGGACAAGATGTCGTGGAATATCAAAAATAGATTAGTTGAATGAAATAATTGAAAAGGACTAACAAGAAAGCGTACAAATGGATTAATAAGTTAGATCCTGCAAGGTGGTCATTGGCACGTGATGATTGTATGCATTTTGGCATGATAACTATAAACTTTTCAGGCATTTTGGCATGATGACTATAAACTTTTCGGAATCACTTAACAGTGTGTTGAAAGATGCAAGATATATGTCCATTACCACTCTTGCATAAATGACCTTTTATTAGGTAAATAGTTGGTTTGTCATCAAAAGAAATCAAGTGAATAAATATATTAGTGAGGACAAACACTTTTTGCCAGCAATTGAACGAGTGATTTTTAGGAATTTGGAGAAAGCTTATGGTAATCGGGTTGTTATGTACCATACAGAGCAATAATGCTTTCATGTTGAAACTATGTATTATACAATCAATGCGGGTTATAACAAATGAGGTCATACACAAGTGGTCAATATGTAGAAAAGATACGTTCTTGCTAAAAATGGCAATTGTACAAGATTCCATGCTCCCATTTACTGGCATGTTGTACATATTATATCTTTGATGACAAACACTATGTTGGTACATGGTATAAGACGCTAAACTGGTTAAAGAGTTATGCATTCATCAATATTCCATCCTATCCTTGATGAAGGTTATTGGGAGTCCTATGACAGGCCTCTTGTCATATCAAATAATTTTTGGTTAAAGAACAAAGGAAGACGTAAGAGACAAAGAAGACTCAATGAAATGGATTGGGAGCAGGAAAAGAGGGTACAAAGGTGCAAAGCTTGTGGAAGAAATGGACATAATAGCCACCGATATGATGCTAATAAAAAAGGACATGATCAAAATCATCCAAGTGCTTCACAAAACTTAGTAGCCGATGTTGTAAACCCCCATGCTTATAGCCTTTGATAGATTGTTGTTATTGTATTGTATGTTATTTTATTTTGTAATGTAAGTACTTAAATAATTTATGTAATGCTAAACGTTGGTGTTAACATGTAATTTTAGAACACTCTATCCTTATAGCTTTTGATAGATTGTTGTTGTTATTACATTATATGTTGAAATTTTTTATCCTATGTAATTTAAAATATTACATATGTCGTTATTATATGCATTAGATTTTTGTATATTATTTATATATTGTACAATTGTAAGGTTTATTTTAGTAGTTGATTAATAAAAATAAACTATCTTGGTAATCGGTTCTATTAGAGACGAATAACACAGAATTTATAAGTGCAGTTACTGTGTTGAGAATGCCAGCTGGCTTTAGGTTCCAAAATGTCATTTCGGCAATGTAACCCTTATAGTTGAAGCATGCTCCATAGAGAAAAATCATGTGATGATCGTCTAACATCATATTTCAGTACACTGAGGAGTGAGGACACTCATGCATGTTAGGAATCAAGATGACATGTAATAGATATATCATCTATAAAAAAAAATTGTGTGCATCTCATTTCGGCCCCTTTTCAAGGTAAAACAAAATCCATGGGAAATTAAAATATAGTAGTGTATTATCATCAGACAAGCTTGAACTCAATTAATAATACGAACTTGCGTAACTGGATCATTTACATGTAGCCAGAAACATGCTCGATTATAAACACCAGTGACGATTTTATCTAAAATTTGTCCCGCAGTCATATTTAGAGGCTGAAGGTTATTGCACAAAGATATTGAGAGGAATTAAATGAATGTATCATGAATAGTTGCATAATTTACCTGCAACATTTCGTTCTTTTTCTCATACATTTTCCATTTCCGATTAACTCAACTCTAGGAGAGAGGGAGGGTGGGGAGGGGGTATTTTAAATAAATGCACATCTGACGACAATCTTCCTACCGCTGACCCCCCACTTTTAGCAACAAAATTGGGTCAGCTACGAGCTCATCTACAATATTGAAACCAGAAGTTTCTGAATCCAAAGGCTCCTGACATTGCTGAAGAGTAGCAGTGCAATGACGAATCTTGACCACTACTTTTACAGGTGAACACTCATAACGAGGACTCCAAAGACCAATGCATTAACCCAATCAGCAACACAACATTGCAGTCGTGGAGCACTGGCAGATGCTAAATCACTCGAAGATGGGGCAAGTGCTGTGCTGTTCTCAAACGTTCCATTCCATCTAGCACTGCATTTGAGAAAGAATAGATTTAAGCACCAGTGAGATAGCTGACCCGGCTATTTTAAAAGCTATCTTAGCCCTTTGAAAGAGTAGAAAAAAATATAAGAATACTAGAACTCTACCAATTCATTTCATCAGCATATAGAAGCAGGAATAATGATGATTTGGTTCTTTCTACAGGTCTGTGTTAGAATCTAATGTCCATAGTTGCTTAATTTGGAGTACGATTTGCCTCCATATCCCAAGTTTACGAGTTGAATTAGTCAAGGTTTGTGAATGAATAGATCCCTTATCTATTCTTTATATTAAAAAACTGCAGATAGCATTTCAATAAACGATGAAATATGTATACCAACAACTTGAGCAAGTATGCCGAAGACCACACAAATTCGATATTTTGTACATACCTTCCAGGAAATATACAAGAGCCATGGCCTGCAAAGTTGGAAAAAGGAAAACATTAGTCAGTCAAATGAACCTAAATAGGAACTATGCAATGGTTGGTAAAATATAGCAACGATGGTTTTTGTTTCTCTGGTATAATTACATATCAAACGCCAAATCTGAATCATCAAACAACATCTTCCACCGTATCATATTTCCTTATTTGGGTCAGCAAAAAGCAACGAAAGTCCAAGCATTAAATCAGGCCTCAAGAAAAATAATGTTATGAGCAAGGGATATCCTGGATATAGGGGAAAGAATCCTCCACTATGTCTTAAACTCTAGGAGGTTCAAAGACACCATAAAGTCCTACCAAGTGGGTGTGAGAGCAATGGCACCACTGGATTCGTGTGGCTGTTCTCACTTTATAGGATAGAGCCAGCATTTGCTTGGCTTCCATTGATAATTTCTTCCATGCACATGTGCAAGGCAGACAAGCTAAAAGTTCAATCCACTGCTTATATGATGATCAAGGGAATTGTATAAGGGAGCAACAAGGCGTAAACCAGGAAATCCTAAACTTCTACGGTTCTCTCCTAAGCCAAACTACTACAAGCTTAAACCAGGAAATCCTTAACTTCTGTGGCACTCTCCTAGGACAAACTACTCCAAGCCTGAACCAAGTGAACTTGGACACTTGTAAACAAGGAGGTCTGTTATCACACGAGAGCAGGATTCAATTATAGAAACACAAACTGCAACATAGGCGAAGAAGGCCATTTTCTCAACAGGAGATGAAAAGGCCCCAGGTCCTTATGGACACAGCCCATATTTTTCCATGAAGGCGTAGGTGGTTATTAGGGATGATATAGTTGCAGCAGTACAGACTTCTGGAGAACAAGGCAGTTACTAAAACAGAGTAATAACACTGCCATCACTCTTATACCAAAAGTTCAGAATGCTAGTAGAGTAAGGGAGGTCAGGCCCATTGCCTATTTGTGCAAGGACAGATTCTGTGCAACAATGTTTTATTAGCCGCTGAGCTTACAAAGCATTACAAGAGAAAGAATGCCAGTCTAAGAATGTGCTTGAAGGTGGATGTGCAATAAGCTTATGGCTCAATGTGGTGTTTCATCTTACAAGTGCTGCTGAATATTGGATTTCCCTCTCAGGGGACATGATAGCACGATGCATCACTACAGTTAGGGTTCCTTTCAACATAAATGAGGTTCTATCACAGCCTATGCAATGTAATATGGGACTGTGGCAGGGGATCCCCTCTTTCCCTACTTATTTTTGATAGGAATGGAGCAACAGACAGTATAAGGGGCACCTGAAGTATTGTAAGTTTGAGTTGATTGGTATTAGCTGCAATCAGCAAGACTGATCAAAACTTTTCTAGCAGATTTTGGGGACTACTCTGGATTGAAAGTGGAACCAACTTAAAGCTTAGTTTATCTAGGAGAATAAGTGCAGTAAAGAAGGCTCAGATTATTATATAGCAGATTTTGCATTCAGGGTTTCTGGTCTTAAGTAATCCTCCTTCACATAACTGTTCTTATCATATAAATTCATTTGTGAAGAAGATTTTTATGGATGGGCACTGGTGAACCTAGCATCAGTTAGAGTAGCCTAGAAGAATATATGCGTACCAAAAAGAGAGGGAGGGCTGGGCATAAAAGAGATTCTCAGCTGCAACAAAGCTGTTGTTGACAAATATCTTTGGCAACTGATACACAGGAAGGAGTATATGGATCAAATGGCTACATGAGTATTGTTTCAAGGGCACTACTGCATTTGACCTCCAGTATAGGGCACGTTTTTCTTGGATTTTTCAAGAAGATCATGCGCCTTAGGGATGAACTAGATCAGTTGCCAAGGGGGACTGAGTGTGAGATGCAGTCAATTAGAGGCAGAAAACTTAATTTTTATTAGGCATGAAGCATAAATATATATATACGTAAGCGCTGAGAATACACATGGTAGAATCCTGGATTCTAGGAACTGATTTTATCTATCTTAGGGAAGTAAATATCTTTTCCTAAGTAAATAAAGGCAACAGTAAAAATAAGAAACATTTATGATTAAACTATAACAATCTATTCCTTAAATCAAGGAACTAGATGTACCACATAATCTGTTCCTTAAATCAAGGAACTACATGTACTATATAATCTGATCCAAAAATTAAGGAACTAAAAATTTTGAAATAATATCCTGTAGGACTAGTTTAATTTTCTACAGGGGATACAAGATAAGCAAAGTCTATGAGAAAATCCAACCTAGAGCTCCTATGTCCTAAGGCGAAATGGTATTACTTGGTGTGGGAGCAGGATGATCTTCCCAGGCATCAGATTATTCTTTGGATGGCATGTAAAATATACTTTTCCTATTAGGGAAAAGCTGTGAAGGTAGAATGCCATTTCATGAGCCCAATGTGACGAGTGAGACAGAAGTGGAGGACACTGATCATTTGTTAGTTCACTGTCATTTTGCTCAGAGCTGCTAGACTAGTGTTTTTTACAGGTTAAGTTGGTGCTATTCACAGGCAAGTTGGAAACAAGTGCTGGGATGGATTATTTAGAAGACAAAGAGACAAGGTAGATCTGGTATAATGCGACATCTGGTGGCTATACTGATATATCATATATGAGATATAGAGAAACAGGAATGTGGTGACTTTCCAAGCAAGACAAGCCTTGCCTGCAGTATTCATAATGCAGATGATGCCTGCATTACATACTAGGGTACATGGATGCAGTAAAGGGTACTTGTATAGCAGTACTTTATCTGAATTAGATAAGTTTTGTTTTCAAGCTAATATTTTCAGATTATGAGAGAAAAGAGATGTTCTGTACATAAAAGCTCGAATTTTGGTATTAATGAAAGTATTATTAATTACCAAAAAATAAATCAAATTAAAGATAAATGAAGAGAACCATATCATCAAGATTACATACTTGGGTCGGTGGTAGTTACATCGGCTGCTCCATTGAAATAACAAGTACCAGGAGCCATGGCCTCCTTATGATAATAAGCATCGAAAGCATAACTTGCATGAGCAACCAGAGTGTCTGGTTTGAAACAATGCTTCCCCTGCAACAGAGGTGAACAATCTACTTTTCCTGGTCCACATGCCCAATCGAGTGCAGACTGAAGCATTTTGTGGTCTGCACCTTCCTTTGCAACACAATAGGTTTGATTGGTTGTGTCATTGGCCAACACTGTCCCAGATCCTGTAAGTTGCAGTACATAGGCAGGTGACCCATCCGCATTGAAAAGACCCCAATTCTTTTCTGAGACTGATCCAGGCCTCTGGTCCTCATTGTAAAGCTCATAAATGTAAGTACTGAGAGCAATACCAGGATGTTTTGGCGTCCCAGTTTTGTTAAGAACATGCCTAATTAAGTTACTGTTGTAAGTATCAGCATTTTCCCTAGTCGCATCTTGCTCAGACGAGTCACCTTTTGAAGGCCAACCTGATTCTGTAACTACAACAGGAACATTGGTGAAGTTTAGGTAGGACATGGAAAAATAAGCCGCATCAATGACAGCATCAAAGACATTGGTATAATGCAGAAGGGTATTTGAATCTACAGCTTCCTTGTTTGGAGGAAGAGGGCGAAAAAGTGCATAGTCCAAGGGTATTACACCATTTGATTGTACATAGTCATAGTATGGATACACATTCAACATAAGATAGGAACCTGTAGACTGTAGGAATTTAAGCAATGGAATCATGGTTGAGTCCCAAGTACGATTGAAGAAGGCTTGGGAAGGTGGAAAAGAATCAAGTATGATGGATGAAGCGTGTGGAGTGGAGACTTTGACTTGAGAATCGAGGTTTGAAGCAACAAGGGCCAAATGGATGTATTTCATGGCAGAGACGAGAACTGGAGCAGCATTTGGGATAGTGGCAAGAACTTCAGACCCTACGGCTATAGCTGTGATATTGGTGGCAGGAACATGGGTCACAATATTGCGAGCTACCCAATTAGCAGCAGTGGCATTTGACTGACCAATCCCAAGCAACTGCTCATTGGGAACAGAAACAATGACCTGGATGCCAGTGTTGGCTAGTGCAAGGAGCATACGTCGGTCAGCATCAAAGAGCCTAACATGTCGGATATTTTGTGCTTTTAGGAGTGCCACAACCTGAGTTGGGCTTGGCATATCAGAGATGTCCATGCTGATATTCACACCAATGAAAGCAGCTGCATCAAGAGGACAGCAAAAGGAGCTTAGAATACCCAACAGAATGACAAAACTTTTCAAGCCTTTTGTCAAAGCATTGACAGCACAAGAGCAGACAAACACAATGGAACGATAAGATGGGTCAAGAATTATACGTGAAAAGCATGTTGAAAGTATAGCAAAACAGGGTAAAAAGCGATAGTAATTCATCCTATGTGCCATTGTAGATAATCCCAGTCAAAATATCCTTAGATACCGGAACCCAAATCATTGCTAATATTTTGAGACTGGAGAGTCAACCACAAACAACGAACATTAAGTTTCTTTATTTGTTTCTTCATTCCCACCCAAGTAAAAGCCTGTTTTCTCTATAGGAATACAAAAATGATAATTATATTCAGAGCAGTTACATTCTAAAAAACAGCAGCAACATAAAACAAATTCATCTTTCAGGGAAAGGGCATGAATTAATAGTACAAGTGATATTCGTGAATCAAATACCTAATCTAAGATCAAATAGCAGCTAGAAAGTGATTATACATACATATATATTAATCCATGTGTTTCACAATGGAGAGCATATAAGTTCTTTTTTTTATCATTTTTGTTTTTGTTTATGTTCCATGATATAAGTCATTTTACAGAAACAACAAAAATTAATGCTACGTTTCAAAATTTATTATTCTTTTTTCTCATTCCTTATTCTCTTATCCCTCGTTACTTATCCATCCTACATTTGTGTAATAGTCTCCCGTAGTGCATGTTTCAATACCTAAAGTATCTTATACGCTAGTTTTTGGCTCATTGAAACTATTTTTTGAAATGAAAAAAAAAAAAAACTCTTTCATTAGTTTATAAGCAAGTTTTTAAAAAGTTGTTTCAAGTAGCTTGCAGCTTTTAAGCTTTCAACTCTTTTTTTTAAGCTTTCAGCTATCTTTTGAATTGTCAACTTACTTATTAGCTAGTTTTGACAAATATATTCTAACAATAAATTCACTCAAGTTCCAATACACTATTTTAGTCAATTTGAGTTATTGACTCTAAATGTTTAAACTTCCTCATCAGTGTGTTACTCTAAGAATTTGAGGCCCGGGGCTAGCCTATATTAACAACATCTAGGCTGGTCAAATTAGGGCTTCAAGCACAACAAATAGGTAAATAATACGTTCCCCGTTCAGATGACACAGCATATGGAGAATCAAAAGGGCCATAAATTAAATGAAAACCTTGACACTACCTTTTTTTTTCTTTTTCTGAATTTCAAAAACAATAAGTGAAGATGCACCATTTTCCTCCCTTATGCAGGTCGAAGTTGCAGACAATAATAAAACGACAACATTGGCAGTAAAGACAATTTAGGAGAATGGACAATAACAAGGCAGAAAAATGACCAGCTATGCAACTTGCATCTGAATCGAATAATAAGAGTAGTAGTTAACAGTAAAAATAGCTGAAATGCAAGCCAGGAGCATCAAATGACAATCAGAGGATGAAACAGGGGACCAAACGCTCCCTCTATAAGCAAACGAGTTACTTTTATGGAGATATTAATGAACACCCACAAGAAGAAAAGCACGCGAGCCCAGAAAAATAGAGCATTACGGTCACAAATGGCCGACCACTTGCTTGTCTGATTACTCACCTTCAGTTTCATTAGTAGAATCGGTAGATGCAGGCAATGCAAATACCAAGAGAAAAATTAGTAGGGAAGACACTGATTCTACTTCACTCTTCATTTTTCGAATCTTCGAAAATCGCAAACAATTCATCAACCCGCCCACCCTTGTTTGAATGAACTCAGGACGGGAAGGAAAGCTAAATCTTCCAGAGTCAGAAAGGGAGAAAAGAGAGAGTACCAGTCAGGGCGAGAAGAAATAAAGTGAGTGAAAACTGAAGAAAGAGACACGAGAGAGTTGGACGGTGCGGACTGCGGAGACGTTGTTTCCGTATTCAAAAATGTCCATTTCGAGGATAAAGGTTTATTATTAATATATTTAATATATATTATTAAAAAAATATAAAAGTATTATAAAAATATTTTTAATATAAATATAATAATCATATTATATATCATATTAAATTATATTTAAAAAAACTAATAGTTAAAATTTATTATCAAAATATACACGAACATATTTTAAATAGATCGAGAATAAGTTCGTGGTCTTTGCTCGAATTTTTTTTAGTGGCATGTCAGCAATCTCAGCAATTTAAAGATTCGTTCATAGGGTTGGACGGTTGAGATTTAAGAATTCTCCAGCAGCATAGTAACAACTAACAAGACAAGTGAAATCAGGCATCGTTCTAAACTTCTCACTTCAATTATTGTTTTTATTTTCTTTTTCAGAAGATTGTTTCATTTTAGTTTATAGGAATAGTATAATCCGTCAGTTTCACCTATAACTTTTAAACGCGCCCATTTAGAACTTATAATTTTTATAATGTTTAATATTTAAATTGATTAAAATAATCATGTTAAAACACTTTTAATATTATAAGATAGATTAATGAGGTGGAAAAGAAAATTAAGGATAAATTTGCTAATATAAGAAGTTTTTTTCCACAATATAATTTATACAAGTATTAAAGAACAAAAATAAATAGAACTACTGTCATAGAATGGATAGAGTATTTTATAATAAAAAATGTTAAAAATTTGATAACTTACTATTAGTTTTTTTCTTAACATATGTTTAAGGATATAAATATGCTTAATTTTATCTCATTTTTAGATAAGGAGAAGAAATTCCATTTTAAAATTGGCAAATCCATTATAAAATGATGTAACATATATTGTTATTTTTATTTATGTATCTCAATATTAGTAATTTATTATGAAAGATAAAGATAATTTTATATCTTTACAAAAATAGATCATATTAGCTGAAATAATATGACAATTTAAGAATGATTTAGCTATCCAATGCAACCATTGGTTATCTATTGAAAATGTATTTCCATTTGTTTTTATTTGTATGACCTATTGTCTTTTATCACAATTTCTTTTATTTAATAACAAGCCTACTTTATTTATTAATTCACTGTCATAACCTAAATTAACTATACTATTAATGCTATTTGTCTTGATTTCATCCTTTTATCAACTATTGAATGTATTTTCTTTTTTCATATTTCATGTATTTGATCACTAATGACTGAATAAAATTAAAAAAAAAACATTATACAAGAAAATATATGAACATTGTCCAAGTAGGAACACTATAAAACACGCGACATATCAATAATCGTTCAAACTCATAGCATATAAATGGACCTAAATAAACAATGACATTTATAATTAGGTGAATTCTAAAATTAAAATGGTAGTATAAATTTTTAGCCTTTAATTGATTAAAGGCTTTTCTCCAATGAGTGGTATAATCATTATAATTCCTCTAACAACTTGGATAAATAAAAATTAGGCACAAAAAACATTTGTAACTTATTGGTCAAATACTCTTTTTGTTCATAATAGAAGACTTATTAGTTAAAAAAACAATATAAGTTATATCTTTTTAATTTACCCTTCTATTTATTTCTTCCTCATTTTCTTTAGACATCATTAATATCCTATAATAATAGAAACATTCAAATTTAATATAAACATTTTAATCAATTTATATATTATTTATTTTAAATTATGTTAATATGTGTTCAAAGAAATTATAACTTCTTTACTGTAAAGTGGTAAAATGAAAAGAGCTTATAAATAAGATACTTTTCAGAAACTATACAAAGCTTAAATAATAAATATTATACCTTACATAATTTTAACTTAATTTTTGTGATGAACAATCTTATCGATCATTTTTTCTTAATGGATAGGTGTGTTAGTCCAAGTAGTGATGCATAATTTAGATCCGTGTTAGAGAGTACAAATTTGGATTTGTACGGCCGTTTTACCTTAATTAATGTGTGTGTGTTGATATTAGTAATTTTTTTAAATTATATTATAATATTTCTACAAACGAACATCTATATTAATATATATTAAAAAAATATGATAACATATTAGGATAATTATGGTAAGAAATAAAAAACATTAAATAAAAACAATAGTGAGATTTTAATAGAATATATATATATGTATATGTTGTATAATGTAGTCTATTCATAACCCTCGTTTTGAAGTAGAAAGAAAAAAAACCATAAGAAAAGTAGTTGCGGTAAAAAATAGGTAAAACTTTGATAAAATTATAATACATCATTTTTATAAACCTTAATTATAAAACGGTAATTATGTATGTTTAGGTGTAATAATTATGGTAAGGTATTTCATATTAAAAATATTATTAATATGATATAGTAGATATAAAATTTAATTAGGTTAATATTTGTTAGAGAGTGGGTTATTAAATTTAAATTCTAGGTTAGACCTCAATTGATATATGTTATGTTGGATAACTCTAATTCTAGTAACCGGATGTATTTTCCCCGGTCCTCTTCCTACATTATCTCCCTTACCTTACACTATATTTTCTTGGGTTATATTCCCATTCTTATCCCTCGTGTAATATTCTCCTATACCATACCTCCCTCTCTTCCATGAATTCCCTCCCCTCGTTTTGTACTATTATTCCCTTCACACCATCATCTTCTTAAGCCCTACACCCTCCCCATTTTGTGTTGTGTAATAATCCCAAACAGAGCTTGCTCTTCCTCTCCTTCTCCCGAGCTCATCAAGGCAGACAAAATCTTGTTGTTCACCATTATTGTTATTGTATCTTCACCATTTTTTGCTAGAATCACACACTACCATCGTTTCTCCTCTCCTATCAAGGCTCACTCCCATCGGTCTCCATCCCTCACCTTCAAAAACTTCTTCCAAAACCACCCCACAACCAATTTACAACCTCACCAAAAACACCCCAACTCCCTCACCCAAACCCACTAGTCACTAATCACTCCCTTCACCTTCGGCTAAAAGCACCACAAATTCCCCCCTTGGACTTGGAAATTTCAACCATTCCTACTCCATAAAAATACACAACCTCACTGTCACTCACCTCCCTTACTTGGCATCCTCCACCATTCCTCCTCCTTTTGTCTCATGAGTTTCATTGTTTCCTTGCTTTATTGTTTTGGCCAGTTATTTCTTCTTGAGTTGGTTTAGTTAATTTTAGGTTATTATTGTGTTATGTTAAATGCTAATACACTTGGTATTGGGTGTTAAATCTTAGGTAATTATTGAGGATCTTGGAGAAGATGGTTTTTGTACTTTTTGTGTAAATATGGATTTAGGTAAATCTAATAACTCATAAGATGATGGGATCAATTACTACGTCGGATGATATGGCTCGGAAATTTCTTGCTAAATTTTTTCCACCATAAAAAACTATTAAGATGAGAAATGATATTACTACTTTTGTGTAGTATGATCATGGCTCGTTATATGAAGCGTGGGAATGATTCAAAGAATTGTGAGAAAATATCCTCACCACGGTCTACCTTTTTGGCTGCAGGTTCAGACTTTTTATAATGGTTTATTTTCTACTAATTATTCCATGCTTAATACAATTGCAGGTGGGAAAATCATGAACAAGACCCCAGAAGATGCCTATAATTTTATTAAGGAGTTAGCAGCTAATAGTCATTAGTGGCATGCTGAAAGATTACCTAGTAGGAGTGCGGGCATCCATTCTGTTGATATCGTCACTACTCTTTCGGCTCAGCTAGATGCTTTGACTAAACAAGTGGCTAACTTGAGTGCTTCTATGGTACAGGTCCCGATTGTGAGATGTGACTTATGTGGTGGACCTCACACTTGTATTGAGTGCCAAGTGGGTAGCCCTTTTGTACAATCGTTTGAGCAGGCTAATTTTGTTTCAAATTTTGGCAGGTCCAACAACAATCCTTACTCGAACACCTACAATCTTGGTTAGAGGAATCACCCAAATTTTTCTTGGAGAAATCAAAACTCAACTTAGGCTCCAAGCCAAGTAAGACGACCTCCAGGATACCAAAACACGACCCCTGAACCAAAACCAAGTTTGAAATAATTGCTTACTAAGTTCATAAAACAAAGTGAGTCTAGATTCTAAAATCAAGAAACTCGAATGCAAAATCAGGAGGCTTCTTTGAAGAACTTGGAGGTGCAAGTAGGACAGTTAGAAAATATGATATCTAAAATAGACTAGGGAACCTTTCCTAGCAATACAAAAAGGAACCCACAAGAGGATACAAAGGTAATCACGTTGAGGAGTGGTAAAGAGTTGTCTAATATACCATTTTTGAGCTTAGAAGAAAAGGGTCAGAAAAAAGCAGTTGATGAGAAACCTATAGAAATTTAATTCTAAAAGGAGGTAAGAGATGGCCCCACACTTGGTGAGGGTTCACATCATGAGGTAAAACCTTATCAGCCTCGCATCCCATTTCCCCAAAGGTTAAAACAATATAAATTAGATACATAATTTTCTAAGTTTCTTGAAATTTTTAAGAAATTGCATATAAATATTCCATTTTCTAATGCTTTAACATAAATACCTAGTTATGCTAAATTTTGAAAGGAAATTTTAGCTAAAAAATGGAAACTAGAGGATTGCGAGATGGTTAGACTTAATGAGGAGTGTTTTGTTGTACTTCAAAACAAACTACCGCCTAAGATAAAAGATTCATGGAGTTTTACTATTCCTTGCAATATCGGTAGTTTATATTTTGATAAGGTTCTTTGTGATCTTGGTGCAAGCATTAACCTTGTGCCCTTTTCCATTAATAGGAAGCTTGGATTAGGTGAACCAAAGGGCAACAGGCAGATCAATCAATCAAGTATCCACGTGGTATTATTGAAGATGTGTTGGTAAAAGTTGACAAGTTCATCTTTTCTGTGGACTTTATCGTTCTGGAGATGGAAGAGGACCACGAGGTACCTCTAATTCTAGGGAAACTAATTTTGGCCATAGGTAGAACTCTTATTGATGTTCATGAGGTTAAACTAATTTTGAGGATTAATGATGAACACATTATTTTTAATGTATTTGATGGCATGAAACATCCTCACAAAGAAGATACTTGCTTACGCATTGATTCTATTGATGAGTGTGTTAGTGAGTATTTTTAGGTGAACAGATCAGATGACCCATTAGAATCATATCTCGCAAATGGGCTTGATGAGCATGAAGAAGATGAAAGCCTTACAAAAGAAATACACTATTTGGAGGCATCTTCTTCATATCCCAAATTTTCAAGGCCACCACTTAGAGGCGTGGAGCGTGATGAGATAAAAAAAAATTAAAACCCTCCATTGAAGATCCTCCTCAGCTTGAGCTCAAACCTCTCCCCTCTCATTTAACATATGTGTTTTTAGATGGTTCTACTTCTTTTCCAGTGATTATTTCCTCTTCTTTGAGTAGGTTGATGGAAGAGAAGCTAGTGAGGGTGTTGAAGAAGCACAAAAGAGTTTATGGGTGGACCATTACAGACTTAAAAGGAATCAGCCCATCTATATGCATGCATAAAATTCTGATGGAGGAGGGTTGTAAGCTAGTGGTGAAACCTCAACAATAACTTAATCCCACGGTGCAAGAAGTGGTGAAAAAAGAGGTGATAAAATTACTTGATAAAGGTGTAATTTATCCTATATCTGATAGTGCGTTGGTTAGTCCATTACAGGTGGTACCTTAAAAAAGGGGTATTACTATTATGGCTAATGACAAGAATGAATTGATTCCTACTCGTATCGTAATAGGCTAGCCTATTTTTATGGATTATAGACAATTAAATGATGCCACTAGAAAATACCATTACCCTCTTCCCTTCATTGATAAGATTATAGAGAGACCGACAGGCCACAAATTCTACTGTTTCCTGGATGGGTATTCGGATTACATAAAAATCCCTATTACACTTGAGGATCAAGAAAAAATAACATTCACACGTCCTTACAGTACGCTTGCATATAGGAGAATGCCTTTTGGATTGTGCAATGCTCCGAATACTTTTCAAAGATGTATGATGGCAAATTTTCACGATATGGTGGAGGATTTTATGAAAATTTCCATGGATGATTTTTCCATGTTTGGATGTTCTTTTGATGCATGCCTAACTAATTTGGATAATGTGTTGAAAAGATGTGAAAACACAAATTTAGTTCTTAATTGGAAAAAAATGTCATTTTATGGTTTAAGAGGGAATTGTTCCGGGTCACAAAATCTCTAACAAGGGGATTGAAGTCGATAAGGCAAAAATTGAAGTAATTGAAAAACTTCCTCCTCCCTCTATTGTTAAAGGTGTCAGGAGTTTTTTGGGACATACTGGCTTTTATCGAAGGTTCATTAAAGAATTTTTAAAAACAGCTAAGCCCCTGTGTGAGTTGCTTGTTAAAGATGCTACTTTCATTTTTTTCTGATAAGTGTTTGTATGCATTTAATATGCAGAAAGAAAAGTTTATTAGTGCATCTATTATGACATTTCCTAATTGGAATTTTTCCCTCTGAATTAATGTGTGATGCAAGTGATTTTTCTATTGGTGTTGTGTTGGGTTAATGGAAAGATAATTTTTTTCAAACCATTTACTATGCTAGTAGAATTCTGAATTCTACACAAAAAAATTATGTTACTACTGAAAAAGAATTTTTGGCCATAGTATTTGCATTTGATAAGTTTCATTCTTACTTGCTGTTAAATAACGTTATTGTTTACACTGACCAATCTACATTAAAGTACTTGTTTTCTAAGAAAGATGCTAATGCTAGGATAATAAGATGGATATTGCTACTCTAAGAGTTTGACTTGGTGATCAAAGATTAAAAAAAAAAGAAGGGGGGGAGTGAGAATAGTGTTGTAGATCATCTCTCATGACTTCCCCAATTGATCATAGAAGAGCCAACCAATTTCATAAATGAATAATTTCCAAATGAGTGCCTTTACACCATTCAAATCACACCTACTTCATGATATGCTGATATAGCCAATTTCTTGGCAGGTAACATCTTACCCACTCATCTTTCATATTACCATAGAATGAAGTTTCTTTTTGAGGTAAAGTATTATTTTTGGGGTGATTCATACCTATTTAGAATTTGTGCTGATCAAGTAATTCAGAGGTGTGTGAATGATGAGGAAATTTATTCCATCCTGGAACATTGTCATAGTAGGGAGGTTAGAGGTCACTTTGGACCAATTAAGACCACAACTAAGATTTTACAATGTGGCTTTTATTGGCTTAATATTTTTAAGGATGTTCACAACTTTGTTTCTACCTGTGATAGGTGTCAAAGGATTGGAAATATATCCAGAAAACATGAATTATCCTTAACTAATATCATAGTTTGTGAGTTGTTTGACGTTTGGAGTATAGACTTCATGGGAATGTTCCCTTAATCTTTTGGTAATGAGTATATCCTTGTGGTTGTGGACTATATGTTCAAGTGGGTAGAAGCTGTGGCACTTCTCACAGATGACGCTAAGGTGGTTGTCAAATTCTTGAAATAAAATATTTTCACGCGATTTGGCACATCTAGAGCTATCATTAGTGATGGAGAGAAGCATTTTTGCAATCAACAATTTCAATCCCTCCTAACTAAGTATGGATTCACGCACAAAGTGGTAACTCCCTACCATCCTAGGGCAAGTGGCTAAGTTGAAGAAAGTAATAGGAAGATTAAACGGATTTTGGAGAAAGCCGTAAGTATAACTCAAAAAGATTGGTCTATCAAATTAGATGGTGCGCTTTGAGCTTATAGAACAGCATACATAACTACGATTGGCATGTCCCCCTACTATTTGGTGTATGGGAAGGCATGCCATCTCCCATTCAAACTTGAACATAAAACATATTGGGAATTGAAATTTCTAAATTTTAATTTGAGTGATGCAGGTAAGCACATGAAACTTTGGCTAAACAAAATGAATGAGTTTTGTTATGATGCCTATGAGAATGAAAATCTTACCAAGAAGTTACATGATAAGCATATTTCAAAGCATGATTTTTTCAAGGGACAATAGGTGCTTCTCTTTAATTCTAGGTTGAGGCTTTTCCCTGAAAAGTTGAAATCTCGATGGTCCGGCCCATTCTCAGTTGTAAACTTATATCCCTCCGGTGAGGTGGAAATTTTGCATCTTGAAAAAGGAACGTTCATGTTTAATGGTCAACGATTAAGACCATATAATAGTGGTGGTGTTGAACAAATCAAGACCGTTATTCTCTTGACAATATTAATTTAGGATTAGATTTAGAATCAGGATAATATTAATTTATCTGAATTTAGGGTATCCGATTAGAAAATAAACCGAGTAAAATTACCAATTTAGGGTTTATTTAAATAAAAAGGAGAAAGATAAAATAATTTGGATAAATTATCACATAATTTATTTGGGTTTATAGGTTAAGAGTTAACAAAAATAATTAAGCTAATATTTAATAGTTACGTTTTTGGATAAAAGGCTAAATATTCAAAATTAAAGTTACAAAATTTTGGGGTGTTATAGTTCTATTGGACAAGAATAGTGGTTGGGAGTTTTTTCCCCTAGGAGTTGTGCATGTTCATTCCATCGAAAAAAAATAATGGCTGGGACCATTATCATTATTCTCTAGGAGTCATGCTTATCTATTCTACCGAATATGAATAATGGCCAAGAGCATTATGCCTATAATGAAATACCCCCAAACCCTAATTTAGGAATTTGGCAAAATATGAATTTATTAGGGGAATTAAGTAAATAAATTATTTTATTAAAAACTAAGTGGAATTAATAAAGGAAAAACAAGGAGAAAATAGTAAAGGAATTATTTAAGGAAAATTCAGACTTTTTACTAACTAACATGGAAGTTAATGAAAACTTACCCAAAATAGCCTAATTAATCCAAAAATGGATTTAATTATTTTTCTTAAAATAATTATTATTAAATTTAAATATATAACCTAGTTATATAAATAAATAAAGACCAAATACCCCCTACCCAACCATTTTATCTTTTTATTTTCCCCTTTTCCTTTCCTCCTTTCTTTTCCTTTTCCCTTTTTCTCCTCTCCTTATTTTCCCCTCTTCTCCCCGATTGGGTCAGCCGCGGCCCAAACCCCCTGGCCCGTCTCGCGTAGCCCAAGCGCATCGCTTAGACCCGGCAAAGTTGACCCAACCCAACCGACCCAACCCGAATAACCCGACTTGAAACCCGATAGTAACCTGAAAAATAAAACCCGTTCATAACCCGAAAGCCCGAAACAATCCGATTCAATTTGGACCCGACCCGAATTTAGCTAACGTGATAATGACCCGAACCTAAATTGACCCGAACCGAAGTGACCAAAATCAATAATAACTCGAACCAAGCACACCTCAAACCCGAACCGACCCGAACTATAACCCGAACCCGAACCGACCCGAACTTTAACTTTAACCCGAACTAACCCGAACCCGAACCAACCCAAACCAAACTTGAATCGATAATTGATTATTCTTATTCATATATGATATTTTTAACTCCATATTCTTATCAATTTTTGAAACCATGTAAATAAATGCAAACATTTATAATCATAAATTTATATTTTTGCTTCACTTTGTTTGATAACTTCCTACAACTTAAACTCGACACTCTAGACCATAATAATAAAAACCTAATGACAGATCATTAAACTTATAAAATTTAGAACTTATGAGCATAACCTTTCAATTAAATTTTAGAACCATTATATATTATAGTAGTATATATATAATCTATATTAGAAAAAGTCTAATCGGATGGGATCTACAATCCAAATAATGAATATCAAACAACATTATGTTCAAGCACGAGAAAGGAAAAAAGGCTACCTTGTCTTCGACAAGTAAAGGCAGGTGAAGTAGGATCTCAAGCGGCTCAGTATCAGCAGCTATAACGAGAAACTCAAAGATACCTCTGTTAAGTGTCTTGGTATCTGCGATCAAATAATTCAAAACTTCAAAACCCAAAAAAACAGACCCACAATAGGATCCCAAACTATAAAATCAAATCAATCATCCAAAAGGAAATGCTTAATTAATTATCATCAAGTGCGATATATAGTTACCTTCGTTACTAGAAAATGTGTGTAATGTGTTGGAGAAAGTTAGATATACAGGTATAGGAGGCTGCAATGCATGAGTAAGCCATAATAGAAGGTATTAACAAAGTTATGGAATGATGCAACATTTCAACTATCGCTTCCAATTCTATCCTCTTAGGGTTATAATAATATATAAAAAGAAAAGAAAAAAGAAAAAACATATATAAACCCCCAGAATGTCTAAATTCTAATAGCTATGCAATGCATAAAAATCAATATACAACCTGAATCAACCTACTTCAATACGAGATAAACTATACATCAAGCTGCTCAACATTGATCATGCGTGCAGCATTTTGTATGAGTTCCTTTCGTACATCCACCTGCAAAAGAAAACGCAACGCAAAGCAACAATATTTTAGGGAAAAACAAGGTGAGCTTGAACAAAAAGATGGCAGAAGGATATTCGTGTGGAATAATGCATCTGCCACCACCACTGCACCCCCTTATCAACCTACAAGAAAAGGATGAATATAAACACATAAATAAGGATCAGCTTACCCGTTCACCCATTAGGAAGGAGAAGACAACATTCGCCTCAACTGCATCTTCCACCATCAACTGCTTTAGCAATCTCTGTTCTGGGTCCATTGTTGTTTCCCACAACTGAGTGGGCATCATTTGCCCCAAACCTGCACGGCATGCACATGTCATGAGAAAAAGGGCTAGAATAATGATAGCAAACTAGACTCAGATTCTGAAAAACTC
This sequence comes from Tamarix austromongolica, assembly GCA_039764185.1. Taxonomy (NCBI): domain Eukaryota; kingdom Viridiplantae; phylum Streptophyta; class Magnoliopsida; order Caryophyllales; family Tamaricaceae; genus Tamarix; species Tamarix austromongolica. The sequence continues at coordinate 81,037,536 of CM077809.1, read as the reverse complement.
TAGTGCAACAGGTTTGTAAATTACAAGCACTTCATCTTGCTACTCAACAAACCATAGTATGTAAGCCACATCAACTAGTGAGAAACTCATCTGTAATGGAGTAAATAGTAAAACAGCCATATTTAACCATAACACAAAGCAACAACCAATAGCTCAAGACAATGATTTTGAACCACTCATATATATTTCATTTCACAAACACCGTAATTTTATCCCAGCTTTGGGAACAAAAATGTGTTTCATATAGGGGATATAAAATTACTATCAGGTGCAGGTGCAGGACAGCATCAGAAAGTCGAAGCCGAAGGAGGGATCCATGGTCCGATTGTCAATGCCCACATGATTATCATTAATATCACCAAACTCAAAATCCTGAACAATATCAAATTCAACAGCAAATACATGATCTGTCAGGTTACCAATATTTGAGGTGTTGAATAACCCTAAATACTGGCTGGGGAGAGCCTAGCTGAGATCATTAGAAGGGGAAATAGCGAAAGCCCAACCGTGGCCATCGAGCGTCTGGAACTCTAGTACACTCGCGAAAGTAAAAGCCGTGGAAAAAGAAGAAGCGGCACCGTTTGGGGAATCCTTGAACTTGATCTTGGAGCTGTAAAAGGCATGAGCCATCAAACGATTGGTGGTATTGGTCAGCTCTATAATCCTTTTCTTGATTAATTTTGCTGACCCATTAAGGGTTATGTTCTTCTCCACTTTGCTGAATCCATCGAAGAAGAATTGAACTTGCTGGGCTGATGAAATTGAGGCTGAGAACAGGATGAAAGCCAAAACAACCATGAGGAAATTCGACATTAGAGTGAGTGAGAGAGAGAGAGAGAGAGAGAGAGAGAAGAGGAGGTTGGTAGTATGCGAAGAACAGAGCATCTGATTTACTGTGCCTTTGAGGTATTTCGGGTTCGGTAACCAGTTTTGATCACCATATTTGGATTTCACAAAAGAAGAAGGAGATACTGACTACTGAAAAGAGGGGGAGTCGTGAGAAAGTAGAGTATGCCGGAGGTTGAGACAGGAGAATACGAGAAAGGTAATGATTGACAGCAGCCGCTGGAGAAAGAAGAACACAAATATGACAGGCCACCGTGACATGACAAAGCACACATGACTTCAAAAGAGATGGAGCTGCAGGACCATGGAGGTACTGAGTGCAGACCAGTGGAAGTGGTGATTGGTCTGGTTGTGGTCGACTGGTCGTGGAAGTCTGGGACTCTGGAACTGGAAGATAGGTTTCTTCGTTTATGCCTGTTTGGTTCGAATCACACGATTCAGACCAAAACCAAATGTGGCACTGCGCGGTAGTGATGAGTGACCAGTGACGATTGAGAGTATCGACGAAGTAGTGCCTGTGTCTGTGTGTCCTATGTGAGTGTGAGTGTGCGCTACAGTGTGAGGTGAGGCTGTGTCTGTGTGAGTGTGACTTGTGCGCCTTAAGGCCTTAAGTTTAACTGACCAGGTAAATGGTAATAGAGTAATACTCTAAGAGCAAACTAGTATAGCAATAAGTAGTAGTAGTGTAGTTGTAGCTAGATACATGGGAGATATTTTGATGAGTGATATCTAATATGTTAGATTTGGAGGGAAAATAAAATATAGATATTGGAGGGAAAATAAGATTTAGATGAAATATTAAAAAAAATATAAAGTTACTAGAAAATTAGAAATATTTTAACTAATATCTTGTTATAGTTTATATAAAATTAAGGGGGTTAGAAAATAAGAAGCAAGTGAAATATTTAATAATAGATAAAGTGTTAAAAAAATATTTAGTATTTAATGTATAAAAAATAAAATGAGTCAAAAATTAGACTTTTAAATAAAATTTAATCATTGTAAGATTTTGAGTTTATTTTCTCATAGTATTTAAATGTAATAATAAGATATATAATGTTATTATTAATTATAATTATCATTTAATTTAAAAATAAAAGTTATTTGTATTTCTAACCCTAATTAAAGTTTGAGACTAAATTATATATGTAATTTATTCACAGCATGTTTAACATTTACATCTTTATACTTTATAATAATAATTCCCTTGATAATATTTTTTAGTTGGTATGTTAGTAATATTTTGTGATAGTATGTATATATATTTGTACTCATTTTAAAATTTTACGTTAATTATAGCTTTAACATTTGTAATATGCTTTTTTACTCCTTAATCCTTATTTCATAATATCAAATTATCAATAGACTAATAGTCCACCTCATATGTAAATTATATCATTTTTTAATTTATTTTAACTAAAGCAATATTTATTCATTTTGTTTTAAAAATATACTCTCATTTTAGTGAAATTTCAATTCATAAATATTGAACTCATTATTTTGTACTCAATTAATTAAATATATTATTTTTGCTAAAACTTGTTTATTTGTAAAATTGGTAGATCATTAAGAATAATTCATTGGATGTTCAGTGTTCACCTTATCATATTTAATAACTAGGTTTCTTTTATATATGAATATTCAATATTTTCATATTATATATTGAATTTCCCTAATATAATAGTATCTTAGCATATCATAGAATATATGACAATACATTACTAGAAACTGTGTGTAATGTGTTGGAGATGAGTTAGATATATAGGTATAAGAGGATGCAATGCATGAGTAAGCCATAATAGAAGGTATTTTTTACTTCATCCAAATAGTTTAGATTAGAAAATGAGTTTATAACTATTGAAATGCAATGCACATGAGATATATCATGAAATTGTTGGATCTTGGCTCATAGCAAAAGAATACAAATTTATTATGACCTATTTTACAACCTATAAAGTTATTGGATATTTTAAAGCTTTATTAACTTTACAACCAACTAGGGATAATATTAGCTAGGCATGATATTGAGATACAAGATCTAAATGGATTCAAGGATGAGTCATCATCATCAAGTTTGCAATGACAACAAATATAACACTTCACAATCCTCACTAAGAATATCAGATTAAGATTAATACTTCAAATAATTAAAGGCTTGTAAAGAGTAGCTATTAACTAAAAATAGGTTGGTTGAGAAAGGTACGAATGGACCAATGTGTGAGATATGTGAACAAGTAACTTAGACTTTGGTGCATGAGATTAATGATTGCCCAATTACCCAATTGTATTATTTGGATGATGATAATCCATAGTGAAGTTGTATACTATAAAAAGACAATGAATTTGATTGAGTCTATTTCATAATCTAACACTTAAATGACAAAACGTTAGAAATGACGTGTACACTAATATAGGTTATTCGAAGGAATTGAAATAGGAGGAGATCAAATGACTATGCACCGATTCAATGACCAAAGAATATTATTGAGGATGACATGCACTTGCTTCTAGAATATTATGCCATAATATCAAGAAATGAAATAATTAACAAAGGAAGTGCATGGTCCACCATGTTAGCAATTATAAGAACGAAGGAGATGGATGATATGCATGTTGATGCAAATTGAACATGAACAATGAAGGAAAAGTAATGTAGGAAATCATGAAAATTATAATTGTAATTTAAGGTGTAAAAGGCGATATATTGTCACTTGTTAGCTATGTTGTGACCATTATAAATATCTATCGATATATTTATAATATAGATAATTGTCTTAAGACATCAGACATACAATAGAGAGTTTAGTGTGCTATGACGGAGTATTGTTTTACTAAGTTAGGCATTGAGACAAATTCATTGGAAGTGGGGTAGGGTTTATAATCATAAGACAACTTTGATATTTCATTTTTCACAAAGTTATTGATGATTGTGATTTTTATTTATTACATATTTATTTATTGTATATTAAAAATTATTATTGAAAATAAAAAATAGTGACAATGTCACACTGAGAAATTTAAAAACCATAGCAAAAGAAGCTAAAACTAAACTAATAGTAATAGGATAAGGTCGTACTATTATGGCTAGGAAAAAAACTCTCTTATTTTAAATTGTGATGGTGGTGTGTTCAAATATTTTATTAGTATTCTAAAAATACTTAAAGTTAATTTTGTAAAAATTAAAAATAATTTTATTTTATTTCATACAAGTTCCAATTTTTATGTTCAAACTCGTTCTCGATCATGATTCATACTGTTATAAATAATACCTAATTTGAGTTTTTTGATTTGACCTAAAATCTATAGACCCGAAATAGACTCGAATTCGAAAAACTCGATAGATCTGACACTTAGTTGATTCGATTCACATCTGACCCATATAGTGACCCGGACCCGAACTCAAACTCGAACCCAAACCTAACCCAAATTCTAGAGACCCGAGTCAAACCCGAAATAGACCCGAACCCGAGAAATCTGAAGAACCTAGCATCGACCCGACCCAAATCACACCCGACTCGTTAATTAACCCGAATCAAACCCGAACCCGACCCAAAGCAACATAACTCGAAACATACCCGAACCGAATTACACCCAACCCGAACCCGAACCCAACTCGATTGTATAGTAAACAAAAGTTGACTCGACCCATATCAACCCGACCCTAACCCTACCCAAATGACCCGTTTGCCACCTCTAGCATCGCCCACCCTCCGTCGCCCGTTCTGCCAGGCCGGACCGCCTTCCCTTCTTTTCTTTCTTTCCCTAGACCGCCCGGTCCACCCCGCCTTGTCTTCTTCTGCCTTACGCGGACTGCAACCCCCGATCTGCAGTCCTGCGCCTGCCGACGACCACCTACTCTGTACGGTTGTCCTCCTCTGCCACCCCTGTCGCTTTCCTTTCCATTTTGACCCAGCCTACTCGTCCTCCCTCCTCACGCGTGCTGCCACCCTTTCCTTTTCCCACACTGAGCTAAACATACCCTGCAATTCGTAGGGCATGCGCCGCCTGCCACCGCCGGTCGGTGACCTGCCTCGCCTGCCCCCGGTTGTCTTCTTCTCCCTTTATCTTTTTTTCCCCTCAATTAGCCTATAAATACACCCCCGGGGCAGCCATAGTCAAGCTCCCTCTTTTGCAAGCCCAGAAATTTTGCTTCTCGCCGGTGCCCAAACAGTTTCTTATTCCTCCGTCGCCGGTAACCGCCACCCACCGAGACCATCCTTACACTTCCCTCTATGAAACCAAACCACCATCGCCCTTTATCTCACCCTTCACGTGCCGCCCCGGCTGTGCAAAGCCGCCAACCCGATCAACCACTCCAACCCTTTGCCGCCCCTCGCGCCGCCTTCTACCGCCACCCTCACCAGAACCAGCACCTCCTCCACCCCCCAAAACCCCCAGGGAACCTTCCCCTACCTTCCTATACCGTCATCTCCCCGTGAATCCCTCTCCTTTTACCTCCCCCATCTTCCACCACCTTCCACCACCTTCGGCCGCAGCACTAACCACCGTGCGCCGCCACTCCTAGCTACACCACCACCTTCATTCCACCCCTCTTCACTTGCTGCACCTTCCTCCATCAAACACCCCTCCACTTCCCCTCTCTTAGCCTACATATCCATCTTTCCCCTCTCTTCCTCCTCCACTGCCGCCACGCGCCGCTGCCGGTTCCACCACTAACTTGAGGTGGTGCTCCAGCTTCCCCCAGCCCCTAAACTATTTTCTATAAGTGTTAATAATTTTATTTAATATTAATGGTATTATCCTTAATATTACTATGATTATTATCCTTATTATTATTAGTTTGTATTATCATTGTTAATATTATTATTATTATTACCATTATTAATATTATTATGTATCACCCTTATTTCCTAACCTAATTTCAGAAAATACTTATAACTAGGGTAAACTATTTAAAAGGCTACAACTTTAACATTAAAATGGTTATCATTATTACTACTAATACTACTATCATTATTATTATTATTCACAACTTTAGTATTAATATAGTTATCTCTATTATTATTATTATTATTATTATTATTATTATTATTATTATTATTATTATTATTATTATTATTATTATTATTATTATTATTACTATTATTTAAACCGAAGTTGGCATATTATCATTTTAAATTTTTACAGAAGAAGAATACTCAACCTTAGTATTTTTACTATTTAATATTCGAATATTACTAATATTATTCCTAATGCCTTTGTCACTAACATTATTAGTTACTACTATTACTATTACTATTACTATTACTATCATCATCATCATCATCATCATCATTATTATTATTATTATTATTATTATTTTATTTCTATTATTGTGACAAGCATTGGAACCCTTATATTATAATTATTCAAAATACAACTTTTATCATTATTATCTTTAGGAATATTTGTACTTTGTTGGTATTGTAATTATTATATTATTATTTTAACCCTAACACTATTATTATACTTAGCCTTAAAAGCGCTAGGGTTTCTATCACTATAAGCATTAGCATTACTATTATTATTATTAGTATTATCACTATTTTTGCTATAATTAGAATTAGTAGTATTATTAGAAGCATAAAGCTATTAGGCTAATAATATAAGTATAGCAACAAATATTAACATAAGCATATTTTGACTAGTAACATCTAGTAAGCTAACTTGAAGATAAAACGCTAGTTTTCACATATAATACTCCCTTTAATAATAATAATAATAATAATAGTCCTAATCTTAGACTAAAATAAGGAGTGATGGTACTTTTGAGGAAAACTAATACTTAGTATTTTCCCTTTTATAGGTGAATCTAACTAAAACCCTAAGGAGTTGTAGGAGCGTGCTCCAAGCCCGGCGTCGCTTTAGGTAAGGATGTAGCTAAGGCCCATGTTCGTTATGTGACTTGTATGCCTTTGATGCTTTATATTTCATGTTATATTATGTATCGTATGATTTTCCTTAACTTGTCTTATGTGTAGCGCGGCTTGAAGTTGAGGTATGTTTTGTATGTGTTCTTATGGCATGAGTATGATATGCATATGTGGTGATTGTGGTGTGATATGATATGGCCCTCTAAGACATGCATGCTAGGACAAATGATATTATGATATGGGAAATGAAAGGACAAAAGAAACAAATGGGAAGTGAGATGCTAAGGGGGATATAAGGTTAACCAAAATGAACGAGAGATGGAAACCATGCATGGAAATTCTAGGGTTTGCATGGGGACTTCGAGAGTTTGCATGGGATGGATAAAACTTGCATGGGGGTGATCCTTACATGAGGAAAGTTGATTTAGGGTGTAAACAAGCTAATGGGAGAGTTGCGGAGTGATTGGAGACTTGGGATGAAAATAGTACGTAGGTTGGTGTAAGGATGTATAAGGGACCCGATTAGGGTTTTGGGAGGAAGTAGTAATTTGGAAAGTACGGAGGTAAAAATGATTAAGGGAGAGTGGAGTACGAGTCAAGAGTGAGAATTTACTATATAAGGGGTGAGTATGGGTTCCATGGGAGAGAAGAGATTTTGGGTGAAAGGAGAGAGGTTACTTGTGGGAGAAGAAAGGTAATAGGGTTTGAAGTGGCCAATTAGGGTTTTTCCAGTCACATGCGAAGTCGAGAGGTAAAATGATATGTTTGGGGATTAGATCTAATTAAGGTGAGATGTGTGGAGATGAATGGAGCAATGGTAGTGTAAGTGAGAGGAAGTTGGGCCACATCGGTCCAATTAGGGTTTTCAAGGGAAAACCCTAGGGGTGATAGTAGGTGGAGTTGATGTCCTAAGGTGTTGGGCCTAACCCACACCGTAGGAGTTGGATTTTTCATTAAAGGGTAAGTGTAAAGGGAAATGGATGTCGGGGTGTGATAAGGGGTGCAGGAGTCCCAAGATATGGGGCGGGCCCCCTTGGGAGGGTAGAAGTAGAAGGTAGTTGATATGCATTTCAAGGGTGAAAAGCTTTATCTAATAAGACACGAATAAGATACTAATCACTTAAAGAGTAAGATTATTGAGCCGGGCCTAGACCGATCCACTGGCATAATAGTGGCCAGGTGCCGTGGAGACCGATCCACCGGTATATAATAGTGGTTAGGTGCGTTCTGCCCTATAAGTGACCGATCCACCGGCTATAATAGTGGGAGATCCCGAGCTTAACAAACCAAACATTATGTTGCCAATGAATCATGGGAAAGCTACTATATACTTACAGTGAAACACCATGAGAGTCGAGACCAGACCGATCCAATGGTATAATAGTGGCCAGGAGCATTCTGCCCTGGAGACCGATCCACCGGCATATAATAGTATAGGTGTGTTCTGCCCTATAAGTGACCGATCCACTGGCTATAATAGTGGGGTTCCCGTACTCGCATGGATTAATAAAGATTATGGTGTGAAATGACTACATTTAATAGAGATTCAAGAGAAATTAAGTCTAATTGGACCATAGCCGGCCTTCATTATCTGGATTACTACATGCCGCTTATGTGAATGTGCCATGTATGCTATGTTGTATGTTTGTATGTTTGGCCTTAGCGCATCTGTTACCTTACTTAGTACATAATGTACTGATCACCTGTTTCATGGGTGTTGTTCATTCCCACGAGCAGAAGACCCATCTGAACTTGTGCAGGTAGGGGATGATGTCTTCGATGCCTACGACACCTACGAGGCATCGGGTGGGGCTGAGCATTGAGCCTAAACCTGACTTGGGGATCAAGAGCGACTCGGCCGGACTCTGTTTCTTTTATTGGACCTTGTATTATCATATTTTAGTTGTGTTTTTGTACTATGCTTTATGTTTTGAAAAACTGTAGTCACGTACTCTTTGGTTTGTAATCCTAAATCGCACTCTGATTTCTATATGACTTGTGTTTTATTAATGATTCTTGTTTAATGTTAACTTTATTTAGCCTTAGCACTTAGTACTGGAACGGTAGGAGTGAACCGATCTGGTACTAAGTGTGGCGGTAATGCCCCCGAGTTTACGGTTTTATCTTTCGCTTCCGCTAAACCCTTTTAATTAAACGAAATTTTTTAGTAGTAAATTTGGGGGTGTTACATATAAGCTATATTTGTTCGTTCCATCAGATGAGAATAGCGGAGTCCTTGAACTCAACTTAATTAAGTAAATAGAATGTTTTTGTACCTAATATGGAACTCTATTTTAGTTTGTCTCTTGAGCCATCTCATGGTATAATTGATGTGTGTGTTAATTTCTTCATATGATCTTATGTGTTATATATGTCCTTTTCTTATGGCCTATTTTGTTAACTTACTTAATATACAAATATTAATCATCTTTTTCATTGATGGTGCTCATTCTCACAAGCAGATTCTTGAGGCCTTCATTGAGCTCCTTAGGCATCCACCACCGCTACCACCACCTCCGTATCACCAATAGGAGAGCATCAGAGAGGATTAGTTTTAGATGTTGCATGGGCATCACTTGATAACCTAAGCCAGAGAGGATTATCCAATCATCCTAGAGGGCTAGATTTGAAACATTGATTAGAATTTTAAGGTAGTTCTGTGTCCAATAGTGAGGAAGGTGAGCATACTAGTATACTTCCTTCGAAGATCAGTGGACCCCTAGCATTTAGGTTTTCACACTCAAGGAGGACTACCTATGTCTTGAAATGACTTTAAGATGGCGATCCACTTGAGGTTCTATCACAAGAGATTAAGAGAGATAAACTTAAGGGATTTATGTAGCTGAATCAGGGGTCTATAGTATAGAAGTACCATGTATTAGGGATTCATTGAAATACCCCAAAATCCTAATTTCTAAATTCTGGCCAAATAAGGAATTATTAGGAAAATTAATTATATAAATTTAATTATTAAAATGTAGAGAGTTAATTAAGGTATATTAAGAGAAAAATAATAAAGAATTTAATTGGAGGGAATTTGGGTATTTTCCTAATTAGCTTGGGGGTTAAGGGAGTTTATCTAAAATGGTCTAAAATAAGTAAAAAGGGAATTTAATTAATATTTTATAAAATACTAATACCCTAAATAGCCCAAAAATATTCTAAATAATTCATAAAAAAATCCAAAACCCTAAATATATCTTTTATCCTCCTTTTTCCTTTTTCTTTCCTTCTTTTTCTTTTTCTCCTACGTCCCGCCAAGAATTGGGCCTCGCCGGCCCAAATTCTCCTTCCCCCTTCCACGGCCCAGCGTCGCGCGCTGGCCCTCGCCCACCGAGGCTGCAACGACGCGTTTAACGACTGAGGACGCCGAAGCGCCGTGTCGCAATTATGGAACCTTATATCCGTTGCCAGCCAACGTCACGACGACGCGTTTCGACCATATAATTAATGAAACGACGCGTCGAAGTTATACACATTATAACCGTTGTCGACCGGCCGGTTCTCCCCCTCTCTTTTCTTCCTTGGACCGCCGGTCCAACCTGCCCGCCCGTCGTCTTCTTCCTCGCGCAGGTCTGCAACTCGCAGCCTGCCGCCGCTGACAGCCCTGCCGCCCGGCTGCCCTTCTCCTGCCATTCCCGTCCCTTTCGTTCCCAAATCGACCCAGCAAAATCGTCCTGGCCACCACGCGTCTTGATTCCCTTTCTTTTTTTCGCACACGGCCAAACAGGCCTGCAGGCCACAGACCTGCGATCGGCTGCCACCGCCGAACGGCAGCCTGCCGCACCTGCCCCCGCGTGCCATCCCTCTCCCGTTCGTCGTTTTCCCCACCTCAATCGCCTATAAATACCCCTCCTTAAACGGCCCAGGGCAAGTCCTTCCCTTGGACCTTGCCGAAACCCTGCCTCGCCGCCGCCAGATCTGACGCCCTCTCCGCCGCCTCTAGCAGCCGCCGCGACCACCTCCACGCACCAAAACCTTCCTTGCACCACCCTCCACGCAGCCAAACCATCGCTGCCTCCGTTCCTACCCCGCACGAACCACCACAGTCGTGCGAAGGTGCCACCCCGAAAACGCCACCGCCGCCTTGCGCCGCCCGCTGCCGCCACCTCCGCCATAATTAACCCCTTCTCCACCTCCCAAAACGACCAGCAGTTCCTCCCCTACCTGCCCATACCCTCCTTACCCCCTGCTCCCTTCTCCACCGGCCTCCACCACTTCCACCACCTTCCTCCTCCCTCGGCCACCGCGTCCGCCGCCGCGCGCCGCCTCCCTGCTCACGCCACCACCCCCATTCCACTCCCCTTCACCTGCTGATTCTTCCCCCACCTCAAACTTCTTCTTTTCTCCTCCCATCTAACCACCACCTTGATCTTTTTCCTTCTCTTCCTCCTCCACCGCCGCCGCCGTCACCGCCACGCGCCGCCGCCGTACCACCACCGACCCTAGGTGGTTATCCACTCATCCAAACCCTAACCCCTTTCTTTTATATAAATGCTAATATTTTCTACTAATATTAATACTAGTATACTTATAATTATTACTATTATCCTTATCATTATTCTTTTATTATTATTAATATTAATATTATTATTCTTATTCTTATTATTATTATTATTATTACCTTTATTTTTATTATCATTTCTAATATTGCGACTTATGATATTAAAGCTATCATTTTTACCATACAAACATCTCTTGGAACCCTAACTCCTATTATGCTCAACTTTGGTTTAATTTATAAGTGTTAATATTAACAACCCTACTATTATCATTATTATCCCTATTACCTTACTAAGGTTATTATTATTATTATTAATATTTAACCATACTAGGTTATTGTTATTGTTATTACTATTGCTAGGGCTAGTATGGTTACTATCACTATTATTATCATATTTATTAGCATTATTACTATTATCATTATCACCCTTAGGAATAATTTACTTGAAATATTGTGACCTTATAATATTATTATTTCAAACCCAACACCATTGTTAGAATCAATCTTAAAAATGCTAGAGTTCTATTACTTGAAGCATAAGTGTCACTATTAGTGGTCTTATTATAATTATTATTATTATCACTATATTACTATGACTAAGTAAACACTAGTATTATAAGAATGGAACTAATGGGCTAATAATATAAGTGTAACAATAGGTATTAGAAATAAACATATTTTTTGACTACTAATATTTAGTATACTAATGCTAAGGTAAAAACCCTAGTTTTGTATAAAACCCTTTTTAGTAATAAAAACCCTAACCTTAAAACTAGCATGAGGATTTATAGTAATTAGAAGGGAAACTAATACTTAGCATTTTTCCCTTTTTATAGGTAACCCCGACCAAATCCCTAAGGAGCTAGAGGAGCGTGCTCCAAGCCCGGTGCCTATCTAGGTAAGGACGAAGCTATGGCCTTGTGCTATGTATAATATTATGTGTTGATGGGTGATGAGTATGCCGTGTTGATGAATGATGAGTATGCCATGTTAATGAATGATGAGTATGCCATGTGGATGTGTATTATGCATGTGTTATGAGTAACCTGTTTTGTGTAGCGCGGCATGGATCATGAGGTACGTCGTGTGTGCCTTATATTATATGTGTGTGACATGTTCCATGTTTGTTGTTGATGTTGATGACGCGACCTGTTATGGCCCTCTAGGACATGCATGCTAGGGTTTTGGGTAGCATGAAATGATAATAAAAGAACAACGGGGAGGTGGACGTTTGGGAAGTTTGCATGGGGAAACTAGACCTTGCATGGGCATGATCCTTACGTGGGGAAAGTTAATTTGGGTTGTAAGTAAGAGTCTTGGAGAGTCTTAGAGTGATTGGATGCTCGGTATGAAAATAGTACGTGAGTTGGCGCATGAGAGACCTGATTAGGGTTTTGTGAGTAAGTGTGTTGGGAAGTCTGCATGGAGTATTTAAAGTCTGCATGGGAATGAATCTTACGTGAGGAAAGTTCATTTAGGAAGTAAATAAGATAATGTCAAAGTTATGGGTCCATTGGAGACTTGGGTGCAAAGTTTCACGTGGGTCGATGTAAGGGTGTCTAAGGGTTCCGATTAGGGTTTTGGGGAGGAAATGAGCAATTTGAAGGGTATAAGGGTAAAAATGATCAAGGAGGGATGGAGTATGGGGTTGAGGGTGAAAACTCACTTGTATAAAGGATGGGTGAGGGTTTCTAGATGAAAGAAGATATTTTGGGGTGAAAGAGGGAGGTTACTTGTTGAAGAAGTAAAGTGCTAGGGTTGGTGCAGCCAACTAGGGTTGGCGTGGTCGATTAGGGTTTGAGTGGCCAACTAGGGTTTTGTTGGTCACATGTGAACTTGGGAGATAAAGGAATACATTTGGGGAATTTCTTAATAAAGAATGAGGTGCGAGATAGAGAATAACGTAGCGTTTGGGTAAGTAAGAAAGAGTTGGGCCACATAGGTCCAATTAGGGTATCCGAGGAGGAACCCTAGAGGGATGAGAACATGCAGAGTCGATATCATGTGTTGGGATGGCCTATATCCTTGGGGTTTGTGTCTTACCATATGCCACTCTACCTAAGTCTACGGGGGATGGATGTCGGGTGTGAGAAGAGGTGCGAGTCTCAAAATATGGGACGGTCCCTCTAGAGGGGAAAGAGATAGAGTATCAACCGCATGCATGTCAAGGGTGTGATGTGATTCAATAAGACACGGATAAGACATTAATTACGTAAAGCGAAAGATTGTTGAGCCGAACCCAGACCGGTCCACCGGCAAATAATAGTGGCCAGGAGCCGGGGTGCCCTGGAGACCGGTCCACCGGCAAATAATAGTGGTCAGGAGCGTTCTGCCCTGAGTGTATACCTTCCGGTCCACCGGCTATAATAGTGGGGGATTTCGTGCTCGACAAACCAAAGTAAGTTAAACCATGGAAAATGCACTAAGCACTTACAGCGAAACACCATGTGAGTCGGGGCCAGACCGGTCCACCGGCAAATAATAGTGGCCAGGAGCATCTTGCCCTGGAGACCGGTCCACCGGCAAATAATAGTGGTCAGGAGCGTTCTGCCCTGAGTGTATACCTTCCGGTCCACCGGCTATAATAGTGGGGTTCCCGCACTCACATGGATTACTAAGGAATACGTGTGGATTGGACCTATTATTAATGTGAATAAAGAGTAAGTCACCGGAAAAGTAACCAGACTTTATCATGTGTGTTATCGTATATCACCTATGTGTTATGCTTGCATCATGTGTTCTATGTGTTGGCCGTTAGCTCGTCTGTTACCTTACTCAGTACGTAGCGTACTGATCACCCGTTTCATGGGTGCTGCTCATTCCCACGAGCAGAAGACCCATCTGACCTTGTGCAGGTAGGAGATCATGTCTTCGATGCCTACGATACCTATGAGGCATCGGATGGGGCCGAGTGTTGAGCCTATCCTGGTTGGGGCCGAGAGCGAGTTCGCCGGACTCTTTTACTATCCTAGTTTCTGTCTATCTTGAGATGCCGCATTTGTATTATGTTCGTATTTTGGAGTGGGACTCCTAAATTGTAATCTTAAACAATACACTGTCTGTGGTCGACTCTTGTTTCTTGAATGATTTATGATGGCTATGAACTTATATTTTTGGAAGGTTCTTGTTAACGATGGTTTGATTTAGCCTTAGCACTTAGTATCGGGACGGTATGAGTGAACCGGTCCGGTACTAAGTGTGGCGGTAATACCCCCAAGTTTACGGTTTTAAATCTTCCGCTTTGTTAAACCTTTCGATTTAAACGAAATTTTTCAGTAGTAAATTTGGGGGTGTTACATTCATGTATGCTTATGCACTCTATTAGTTGGTACAAAGGGGTTACCCTATGTATCTATGCAGCATTTAGGACTTGAACACAAGTGTGTCACCCTTAGAGGATATTTTGATTGTCTGAGACTATTTGGACATTTTTTTGGAGGAGATACCTGTAACACCTATAAAATTTACTATTAAAAATTTTCATTTTATTTAAAAATTAGCGGAATCAAAAATTGTAAATTTTGAGGATGTTACCGCCACACTTAATACCATACCAATTTTCTCATACCATTCTAGCACCAAGTGATAAGGTTAAAAAGAACCAAAATACAATTCACACAAATTCACTTTTATTTAAATCAGAGTAGCTTGGAAAAGACTTTACAAAAGATAAAACTCCACTGTTAGTGGTTACAATAGTGAAATAATTTTAAGCAAGGAAGAAGAAAGGGTGGGGAGAGAAACTCCAAAAGTTTTTTGGATAACTCTTACGCTCGTACCCGATATTAGCTTGAATAGCACCTGCAATAGTCCTACAAGGGACACTGTTTGTTGAATAGGCAGGAGCTCAAAAATGGAACCCTTCAGTACTATGATACTGAGTAATCCTTCATACCAGACCGAAAGGCAAGGCCCACATGGAATACATAATACATAACTACATAAGACGATAACATATGCGGGCTTAGGAAATTCATGATCGACACTAGAACTAATACACAAGGCAACACCACATACAATAAGAAATGCATAACACAAAATCCATGTACTTAGCAATTCTATCATATACCCAAGCAAGGATAGGTACCGAAGCCAAAATTATTTTATAACAATGGATCATAAAGGTGAAATCAATACTTTTAGTCATAAGCAATTAGTTAAACATTATTTAACACCATCTCTCGAATTATATCCATGTGAGTGCGGGAACCCCACTATTATAGCCGGTGGACCAAAATATAATTCAGGACAAAATGCACCTGACTACTATTATTTGTCGGTGGACCAGTCTCTAGAGTACCCTACACCTGGTGACTATTATTTGCCGGTGGACCGGTCTAGTCCCGACTCACATGGTGTTCCACTGTAAGTGATTAGTGTTGTAATACCTCAAAACCATAATTTAGGAAATTATGATAAAATAGAGATTTATTAGTGAAATTAATTAAAAAATATCATTATAATAAAATAATGGGAGCAATTAAGATAAAAAGGAGGAAAATAAAGAATTTAATTAAGGAAGATTAGGGTATTTTGCTAATAAAAATAGAATTTAGGAAAATTTACCCTAAAATTTCTAAATTAATATAAAAATGAATTTGATTATTATTTTACTAATTTTTATTATTTTCAAATATTCAAAAATACCAAAATATCCTAAAAACTCTAACTAACCTATTTTCCTTTTTTTTTCTCTTTTTTACTTTTTCCTTTTTCTTTTTCTCATTTCTCATTTTTCTTTTTCTCCTCTTCCTCTCCGGATTAGGCCATGCCCGCCGGCCCAACTTCCCCTCGCTCTCTTCTCTCCCTCGCGTGGCCCCGCCCATTTTGTTTTCCTTTCTCCCTTGCCCCCGGTCTCCCTCTTTTTTTTTTCTTTTCTTTGTCCCCCTACTGGACCAACTCATCCCCTTCTTCTTCTTCTTCCTCCCTTCTCCCTCCCTCGTGTTGCAGGTCGGGTCTGCAATTCTGCCATAGACCGACCTACCCTGCCACCATACCGCCCCGACTAGCTTCCCCTTATCTCCCCCATCCCTTTCCTTTCCAATTCAAGCCAAACCCCCTACACATGCTCCCTTTCATTCCTTTTCCCCCACCCGTCGCTTGCACCCTGCAACTTTGTAAGCTTGTACTGGTGTGCCCCACCGGTCGGCAAGCCCTTGTCACACCCACTCCCTTTTCCTCTTACCCTTTTGTCTACTTCTCCCTTCCTTGGATTATAAATAACCCCTACCGATCCCATTTGGCCCCCTTTGCTTTGCCTAGAAACTGCAGTGCATTTTCACTACCACCACTTCAAACGTTACCCTAACCGCCACCTGAATCACCACCCAATCCCTTCCCTGCATTACCCTCCACCAAACCGATCCACTCGTTGCCCCCTTAATCCCCTTACACAAGCCACCTCGACCGTGCAAAGTTACCTTATCAACCTGGCCTTTTGCACCCCATTACCGCCCCTCTTGCCGTCATGCGCCACCTCCTCAGCCGCAATTTTCACCTCCCCTGCCACCCAATCAACCTAAAAAACCTCCTATACCTTCCCTTTACTTTGTTTCTTCCTTTCTACCCCTCCTTCCTCCTTCCTCCTTCTCCACCACCCTCGATCACCATAACCACCACCACCTACGTTGCCACCCTTGTTGTGCCACTACCACCACTACAACCCTCTTAGCCCAGAGAATCCACCACCACTACAACCACCATCTCACCCTATCTCTTCCATCCCTAAAAGACCCACCTTCTCTAAACAACCACTTCAACCACCACCACCTAGCTGCCACTGCCACCTAGCTGCCACACTTACTAGGTTGTGCCCTAACCCTTCCTAGACCTTAAATATACTTTATTTAGTGTAATTATTATTCTAACCTTATTATTATTATTATTATTATTATTATTATTATTATTATTATTATTATTATCCATAATACTAGGTTATAATAGAGGTGATAGGAAATAATGAAAATTTTAATAAGAGAGAAGTTAACCCTAGTATTTCCCCTCTTATAGGTGAACCAAGTCTAGTCCCTAAGGAGGTGTAGGAGCGTGCTCCAAGCCCCGTGTCATTTTAGGTAAGGATGTTGTTAGAGCCTAATATGCGTATTATATGCTTTGTATGTTATGTGTGATGATATATTTGTGTACCTTATGTAATTATAACTATTTACTTGTAGTGCAACGTAGAGCTGAGGTAAGTGTATGTGTTCTCTTTATGGCATGTGTAATATGATAATGTGTCTTATGCTCTATGGTGCTTATGTGATATGACCCTTTAGGACATGCATTCTAGGAGGCTTTAAAAGATATGGTGTGGGGACAAAAAGATGAAAGGGGTAAAGGAAGTGAGTTGACTAGAGGGAAGTAAGAATGACCGAAGTACCTTGTGACTTATGGGTGGACAAATAAAAGGATAATATGAATAAAATAAGAGAGTGAAATAAATCTTGCATGGAGAGTCTAGGTTTGCATGGGATGGATGGTCTTTGCATGGGGATGATCCTAATATGGGAAAAGTTGATTTGAGGGTTAAGTGAGGTGAGGGAAGAGTTTTTTGGGTGGTTGGAATCCATAGGTGAAAAATAGTATGTAGGTTGGTGAAAGGGTGCATGGGGAACTTGGCTAGGGTTTGGGAGGAAAAATCTAAGTGGAGGAGGTTGTGGAAGGGAGAAATAATAGAGAGGATTGGAGTATGGGATGAGAGTGAAAGAATGTCACGTGGAGGGTGAATGTGTGTCATGTGGAAGAGGGAGTGGTGAGTGAGAGTGATGGAGGGACATCGTATGAGAAAAAAGAGGTGCTTGGGTTTTGGGGATGGCTAACTAGGGTTTCGTGGCCATATGTGCATAATGGGAAGTAAAGTGGGATGCTTGGGGATGGATCGAGTGATGTGATGAGTTATGGGCAAGGAAAACATGGGTTGTGTGAGATAGAGGAAGGTTGAGCCATATACGCCATATTAGGGTTTCTCAGGGAAAACCCTAGAGGGCGATAACAAGTTGATTTAGAGATATGGGAAAGTGGGCCTCGACCCATGCACATAGAAGTTGGGTATTCATAGTAAGTAAGGAAAATGGGGAAATGACACCTGGATGTACTAGGAGGTGTACAGGTCCCAAGATATGGGACGAGCCTTTTTTAAGGAGACTAGGAGTAGATGGGTTGTGTGAGCGGGTAATCTAAAGGAAATGCATGTTTAGGGTGAAAGTATCTATTAAATATGACACGGATAAGAAACTAACTATTTAAAGTGGAAGATCAGCATAATAGTGATCGGGTGTAGGGTTCCTTGGAGACCGATCCACAGACGAATAATAGTGGTCAAGAGTGTTTTGTCCTGTATGTTTCCGATCCATCAGTATAATAGTAGGGGATATTGAGCTCAATAAACCAAACCTTAAGTTATAATAAGACATGGGAAAGATACTAATTGCTTACAGTGGAAAACCATGAGATTCGGGGCCAGATTAATCTACCGACATAATATTAGCTAGGAGCACTTTACCCTAGAGACCGATCCACCGGTGAATAATAGTGATCAGAAGCATTCTACCCTGTATGCTTTCCTCTCTTCCTTCACTTTTCCTTACCTTAAATCTTCCTTAAATATATCATTAAGTTATAATGATGTTTTTTTATTGTTTTTCAGGTGATTTATCATAAGTTCTAAAGAAGGTAAGTTAGGATAAGTGCTTAGATACCAGCAATTATTATGTAAGGACTAGTCATAGTCCAGGTTTTATGTGCTAAGTTTTATGTTTGACTATGTGTATTATCATTATGTTGATAAATTCCTAATGTTAATGCCCTGATATGAGAATATGATATTATGTGATGGAAATGAATAAGTTGAGAATTATGCGATAATGTTATGATAATTATTATATGGAGAACCCTTTGAGGATTAGTATGATATGTGCTTGTAATATGGGCTCAATAAATTATTATACATGGAAAAATGATTACATGTAAAATTTATAGTGGTGAATGGAGGATTTGGAAATAATGATACTGAATATATAAGATTTTTGGAAAATATGGCATTAAATTATCTTTAAGGGAATTTATTCAATATGAGTTTAATACATAAGTTATGGTATTTTAATGGGTTATTTGATTTAAAATATGATAAGGTGATCATATGAAATGTTTGGATTCATCATGAATGGCATAAGTCATGAGAAATGATAAAATAGATTAATTTAGAAATAGTAACACTAAAACAATGATGTTATTATCACATGTGTGAAATGTCAGTGTTAGACCACAAATTTAGAATATGTTGTTAATATTGGTGTTTTAGGAATGTATATTAAATTTGGTGGTTATATGATCCTTATAGGAAAATTTGTGATGTACTTGTAAACTTAGGGTTTTGTAAGCCTCATAAATAGTAACTTTTGAGGTAAAGCTATCATTACTTGTGTAATAAATTAGAGTGAGGCCTTGAATTTAGGGTATGTTAATAATAATAATAATATTTTAGGAATCTATACTAAATTTGGTGGATAAAATATCAATAGAGGAGAAGTTATGCCTAAAAGGTGAAATTAGGGTTTCTGAAGAAGTATATGGATCTTAACCCTTATGAACAACCTTATTATCTATGTAATTTTGCTTTAATTAATTCCATTATGTATGTACGGTGTACCTATCAAAACCATCATGAATAATATATTAATCATTTAAATTAAAATATTACGTGATTTAGGATGATGGTGTAGCTGTAGCCAACACATAATTTAAATTTTCATATAATCAATTATAGTATTGGTAAATAAGGGTATCATTTCTATACCAGAAATTAAGAAGCTCACATTTATTTAACTAGATAACAAATAAAAATAAATAAATAAATAAATAAACTCTAAATCACACAAAAATAAATAATAAGAAAAACACAATTATTGGGGTTTTTAAATAGAAAATAATAAAATTAATAAATAAAATTAATAAATAAAATAAAATAAAATAATAAAAATAATAGATAATTGTAAATATGATAAATATTCTAGGAAAATTAAAATCCACCACTAGACTAGGTCAAAATATAATAATAGTTTCTAAGTCATCTTTTAATCATGAGGAGTCTGACCAAGTTGTAAGCTAAAAGTAGGCCTATACACTTAATATTACTTTCTTGAAGTAATTAATATGGCAAAGAACCAATATTAAATCCTATTAAATGCTAGCAGTATAGTTACAACAAGCGACTCCTATATTTAACTAGATTTAAAGTGTTAAGCACAAGTAGAATGATGTCAGTCTAAGTACCTAACTAGTACATCAAGCATGTCTAGTTGTATTCCTTTCCTTTGACCCACACATATCTAAACGTTCCACTATTTCGGTTAGAATCACAAAACTATTAAATGAATCATTATTTAACCTAGCTTTAATTTATATATATGAATTCTAGCATGTTCATATAGTCACCTAGAAAGCATAAAATCCTACATATTGTTACTATGAAAAAAACCAGAACAAGGCATTTACCATATAAATCATACTTGACAGAATCATATATATATACAATAAAAATTAAAATAGGGTCAAAGAACAATATCATGAAACAAGGAAACATAATATTATATCTCAAACTATAATATACAGTTTCAATTTATTCCATAGCAATAAATATTTATCTAGTCAGAATAATCAAATAAATTATACAAAAATATATAATAAAAATGTATATCATAAATAGAGAAAGAAATAATTGAGATTAAATATGGATGAAAATTTAGCAATTTATTCGGATAAAAAATTACTTATTTTCATCTAAAATAAATTATTCTAGGTCTGTTTTCTTCTATCCTCTCTCTTTCTCCTCTACGGGTGCCTTCTTCCTACTCCTCTCTTTCTCTGCCCGATGTCGCTCGTCCTTTCTTATCTCCTTCTCTCTCTCTCTCTCTTCTTCTTCTTCTTCTTTTCTATAACGGTTGCTCCTTGCCACACACCTCTTCTCTCTTTTTTCTTTTATTCCCTTCTCCTTTCTCTCTTTCTTTTATTCTTCTCCTATTCCCTGTCACCTGTCTCATACTGCTTTTTCTTAGCCTTTGTGCCTTTGCCTCACCTGCACCATCTTTCTTTCTTACTTACTTTTTGCTACAGCTCCCTATTTTCTTCTACAGCAGGCCTGCTTATCCCCTCCCTCTTCTTTCCTACATCACGCCTACACCAATCTTCTTTTTTATTTCTTTCTCTTCTTTTCTTCTGACTCCTTTCTCTCCTTTCTCGCTCTTTGCTTACTCTGGTTTCACTTTCTACTTCCCTCCTTTTTTTCTTGGCTCCTCTGTTACTCTCGCTACTCGCTACCTTTTATAATATTTTTTCAGCGCCGACTCTTCTTGCTTTTCCTTTTGGGACTTTGGACCTTTAGTCCAAAAGACCTCAAACTTTTTATTTATTTATTTTACCTAAAAAATAATATTAGAAAAAAATTAATAAATAATCTTATACTTTTAACTCTTTTATTTTATATCAGTTTAGCTCAAATAATAAAATATATAAGATTATTATCGCCTAAACACAAAATTATAATTATTTTCATATATTACTCAAATAAAAGACCAAAAACAAAGATTAAAGGGGTATAAAATATGTACTCATCCATTGAGATGTTTTATGGGTCCGTTCCACTAGAAGATAATAGTAGTTCAGGTATGTTTTTCCTTGAGAGGTGCATCGGTCTATTCCACTGGATTAAAAATAGTAGGGTCTTAAACTTAATGCGAATGATAATATTATTCGAGATAAGTAACTAATGGATAATGCATTAATTATTTAAAGTAGAATATTATAACAGTTAGGACCCAGGTGTTGAGTTCGTGTCACTGGACGATAATAGTGACTCATGTGTGTTGTCCCTGAGATGTCCTTTAAACCATTCCATCAATTTAAGAATAGTGACTCAATTGTGTTTTTCCCGTATAGGTGCTAGGTCTATTCCACTAAAAGATAGTAGTGGCTCGGTGTATTGTCCTTGAGAGGTAGTTAAAAATATTCCATCTGTTTAAAAATAATAGTGTCTCTGAACTCAACGTAAATAAAATAATGGATTATGTTATATCTAATAATTTGATCTGGATTAATAATTACCCTACATTATTTTTTGTACCTCGCATTTATTCCTATTTTCCACTGTGAATTCATGAAATTATATATATCCCTTACTTGATTTGTATTGTCACCTTGCTCAGTATGTAGCATGCTGACCATCCTTTTCATGGGTGCTCATTCCCATGAGCAGATGGTCTTGATATCTGTGTCTTGGTCGATGAGGACCCACCGAATGATTTTGCATTAGGATTTTTGGGTGTATAGTCATGTTATCTAGATGATAGTTCTACATGGATCCCTTTTTGGACTTTTAGATCCATGGTATTCCTTTTGTTTGTATTTTTGGATATTGTACTTGGAGTGATCTCCAAGTCATATTTATGTTTATGAAGCTTCTCCCATTTTCTATTTATCATGATTTACATTTTAATCACTTTACCTTGTGATTGACGTAAGAATGGTGAGATAAGCCAGACTTATGTCAACTATAGCAGTAACACTCAATTATTTTGGTACTATGCTTCTATTAATAATATTTTTTTTCCGTTGTAAATTTTTAGTGTTACAATTATCCCATCTAAAACTATAGGTCGACCTATAACACTAGTGATTCAAATAATGGAATCCACATCCTAGTAGTCTAAAGGGAGGTTTGGTAGTTTTATCCACAAAGGCATGAATTGGAAATGTTCTTTAACAAATTGAAATTGTTGGTGCCATTACTTAAGGATGAATGGTTAGTTCTTAAACGTCCAGTATGGACATTGAAACACCCAATCCTGATCCTAGTCTAACTTAAATTTAATTACAATAAAACCATCATCATGCAACCAAACTTGGGGAATTCGAATAGAAGGCCAATTAGATTGAATGAAAGACATAATGTGTCCCATACTCGAATGAATGCTAATAACATAGCCCATAACTATCCCCTACCATTATTTGCGATTCTCCATAACCTTTAAGGATAGATAATTTCCAAGAATCACTAGCAAGGGTGGGAAGAATATACTTTAGGGTAGTAGAATCCTTGGGAGATTGGTTACCATTTACCAATAACCATGTCCCTCCACCATTTCTACACAATAGCATCTTGAATAGGTTGTTTTGAAATAGTGTTAGCAGTAGATGTGGGCTCCGATTATGTAATAGAGTGGTTAGGACTCATGTATATATATATATATATATAGTTTAGAAATTGTAATTTGATTTTGTAAATTGTAATACCCCCAAAATTCACTACTAAAAAATTTTGTTTTATTAAAAAGGATTAGCGGAAGCAAAATAATAAACTGTGAATTTTGAGGATATTACCACCACACTTAATACTAGACCGGTTCACTCATACTGTTCCAATACCAAGTGCTAAGGCTGAAAGAGTAAAACGCAATTTACAAACCATATTTAAATCAGAGTAGCGTAATAAACCATTTACAAGATATAAAATCCACCAATGGTGGTTATAAGAACAAGTTACATTTAAACCAGGGATTAAGGAGAAAGAATGAAACCTTAAAAGTCCGAATAATTTCCTTAAGCTCTTTCTCATTGCCCACTTGAATAGCACCTGAAAATGGACCTGCAAGGGACACTACCCACTGAATAGGTAGGGGCCCACAAATGGAATCCTTCAGTACTATGGTACTGAGTAACCCTTTAAAACACACTTAAAAGTAGGTCTGCAATGTAACACATGATAAAATACTATTTATAAATATAATGAAAGGTGCATACATAATGTTCACATCCATACATTCATATACTTAAGAAGTCAATCAGATATTAATATGTCATAATGAGAAATCAATACTTTTAGGCCTTAAGCCATTAGTTCATCATCATTCAATCATCTCTCAGATTTTACATCCATGTGAGTGCGGGAAACCAACTATTATAGCTGGTGGACCAGAATACATACAGGACAGAACACTCCTGACCACTATTATTTGCTCGTGGATTGGTCTCCAGGGCAGAATACTCCTGACCACTATTATTCGCCGGTGGACCGGTCTAGCCCCGACTCACATGGTGTTTCACTGTAATTACTTTGTGTCTTTTCCATGTATTATCGTTATTATGTTTGGTTTGTTGAGCATGGAATCCCCCACTATTATAGCCGGTGGACCGAAAATCATGCAGGGCAAAATGCTCTTGGCCACTATTATTCGCCGATGGATCGATCTTTAGGGCACCCCGGCTCTTGGCCACTATTATTAGTCGGTGGATCAGTCTGGGTTTGGCTCAATGATCTTCCTCTTTAAATGATTAGTATCTTATTCGAAAATATTTCACCCTTGACATGCATGTCTACTTGTATCCTCCTGAGAGGCACGCCCCATATCTTGAGACTTCTGCACCTCTTATCACACCCCAATATCCATTCCTCCTTCCATTTACTCATAATGAAAACCCAACTCCTAAATGTTTGGGTTAAGGTCCATCACCTTATGACATCCGAATTCTCTCACTACCACTTTCTAGGGTTTTCCCTTGAAACCCTTATTGGACCTATGTGGCCCAACTTTTCTTTTATTGTCCAACACCTCATCTCATTTAGATTCAACCCAAATCCTATCACTCTACTCACAAATTATACATGTGACCATAAAACCCTAGTTGGCCACTAAAACCCTAGCACCTTTCTTACGTATGGATCATCCCATGCAGACTCCATCCTCCCCATGCAAACCCTAGAAATCTCCCATGCAAGAGTCACATCACTCGTTCATTTTGGTTATAACCTCCTTTTATTTTCCCCCTCATGGATCATGAGATAATAAGGTCAATCTTATGTCCCCTTAGTCAACTCACTTCCCATCTGTTCCTTTTTATCCTTTAACCCCATATCATATTATCAAACACCCTAGCATGAATGTCCTGGAGGGTCGCATCATATAACATTGTAAGCACAACATATATCATCATGGTACATATGCCATAAGGGATTCATATAGACATACCTCAACTCCAAGCTATGCTACAAGTAATTAGTCATTATAATCATAACGCGCACAACATGGCATAACACATGTCACACAAGGCATATAACACACACATAGTTGTTCTTAGCCACCTCCTTACTCGGTTTAGTTTACCAAGTTATCTCCCACACTTATTAGGTTACCAATCACCCTTCATAATTGTTACACTTATCATATTTTCCATTTGGTTAGTTAGATTACCGAATTATCCTTCTCCTTTATTATAATTACTAAATTACCCTTCTTCATTATCATAATTACCGATTTACCCTTTGGTTGGTTAAATAATTACCAATTTGCCCTTTGGTTGGTTAAATTACCAAATTATCCTTCTCCATTATCGTAATTACCAATTTATCCTTCTCCATTATTATAATTACCAATTTACCCTTCCTTCACACCAAATTACCATTTTTACCCCTCTCTTTTTATTAAATTATCATTTTACCATTCTCCATTATCATAATTACCATTTTACCCTTCTCCATTATTATAACTACCAAATTACCCTTTTCCATTATTATAATTACTGATTTACCCTATTACTTACAAAATTACCATTTTGCCCTTTACTTCCAAAAATTACCATAATACCCTTTTACTTATAAAATTACCATTTTATCCTTTTACTTTTAAAATTACTATTTTGCCCTTTACTTCTAAAATTACCATAATACCCTTAACTTCCAAAATTACCGTAATACCCTTTTACTTAAAAAATTATCCTTTTATCCTTTTACTTACAAAATTACCATAATACCCTTTACTTCCAAAATTACCATAATACCCTTAACTTCCATAATTACCATAATATCCTTTTTCTTATAAAATTATCATTTTACCCTTTACCTTGGAAATACCATTTTACCCTTTATTACACCACCTTTATCAAATTATCACCACTACATAAAATATAGATATTAATACTCTATCCTCATCATCTAATTCCACCAACTATTGTATTTCAACATAATACTCATTAACAACTACACATATTAGGCCACACTCTTGTCCAAGACATATTACTAAAATGCCCTAGGGCTCCAATAATATTAATTATGCATTAATGGTCACAATAACATAATACAGCATGGATAAGTACTTAACATATTCTTGAATATCAATTCTCCTTCCTTAAGCATTTCTTCCATACATGGCATATTAACTAGCATGCTTTCCCTTTTATCAATCAACACAAGGAACTACATATATTATATTAAACAACATATATTAAGCATAATAACATATTAAAAACCCTAATGTGCTAACATATGTTTATCCATGTATTTAAGTAGGGTTTAACGATTACCTTAATCCCATAAAATCGAACCTTACCGGAATTCCGGTTAAAGGTTCAAGCTTTGATTAGCAAAACCAATACCTAAAAATAATATAAATACTTATCATATAATAAATGAGAAAACCAAAGCATAAGACTTTATAAAACTTAATTAATGAAATACAACTTAAATATTATTATACCTTAAAATCATTAACCAAATAAACCAAGAAATGCAGCATGAGCTGCATGCAAATAAATGAGGGAGAGGGTCAAAATGGCATGAAAGACGGAAGGGGGCCAATTTTGGGTTAGGGTTTTGGGGCTAGGAAAAAGGGCAAGTGGGGGAGGATTTAGGGAAAGGGAAGGGTGCAGGGGTGAAGAAGGGGTGTAGGTGGTGGTCGGGGATGGGTTATTGGTGGCCAAGGGCAGTAGAGGCAGCAGAGATGAGGCTGCAAAGGTGGTTGCCGAGGCGGAGATGGCTGAGAAGGAAGGAAAAGGGAGGGGGAAAATGGGGGCTGCAAGTGTTGGTTTCGGCCAAAGGAGGTGTGGGGGTGGTAGGGGAGGTTGCAAGGAGTGGTTTGGTGGCTTAGGTGGCTACATAGGCGGTGGGATGGCGGCATAAGGAGGGGTTGCAGGGAGGTTGGTGAGAAGGGAGAAAAAGGAGAGAAAAAGAAGAGGGGGAAGAAGGGACTGCAAGGTGGCTTGAGGTGGGTGGCCTAGTGGTGTAGGGTGGTAGCAGGGTGTGCAGAAGGTGGTGCAGGTAATTGGTGAGGCAGAGGAAGCGGTGGAGGGAGGCGGCGGTGCAAAATAGGGATGGAAATGGAAGAAGAAGAAAAGAAGAGAAAGAAGTCGGGGAGGGAGAATGGCTCGACATTATGGGGTAGAATAAGGCAAAGAAGAAGAAGAAGAAGAAGAAGAAGAAGAAGAAGAAGAAGAAGAAGAAGAAGAAGAAGAAGAAGAAGAAGAAGAAGAAGAAGAAGAAGAAGAAGAAGAAGAAGAAGAAGAAGAAGAAGAAGAAGAAGAAGAAGAAGAAGAAGAAGAAGAAAAAGGAGTAGAGGGGAGTAGGTGGCCGGTTGGGGCGGCAGTAGGGTGGTAGGGGTGGCAGAGAGAGGGAAGGGAAGAAGAGGAAGGAAAGGACACGCGTGGTTGGGGAGTACAGGGCTGGTTTGGTCTGAAATGGGGAAGAAAAGGATAGGGGAGAGAGAGGGAGTGGTAGGGAGGCAGGTGGTGGCAGGGTGTGCTTGAGCATGGTGGAGGGCACATTGGTCAAGTGTAGAAGAAGAAAGAAGAAGAAAGAAAGGGAGAGGGAGGGAGCAAGCCGGGTGTAGGAGAAAAGAAAGAAGTGGGTCGGTTCGGTCCAGGGGGAGAACGAAGGAAAGAAAAAGGAGGGGGAGCTGGGCTGGTCGATGCGGGCGGGGAAGGAAGGAAGAAAGAGGGGGAGATGGGCCAGCGACACAGACGCATAAGGGAGGGGGAGGCAGGCCGGCCTAGCGGCCTGAAGGAGGAAAAAGGAAAAACAAAGAAAGGAGGAAAAAGGAGAAATAAAAAAGGAAAAACGGGAAAAGGAAAAAATAGGGGAAATTATAATAATTTAATTTATAAAATAATATAGTGTAATATTTTTGGGTAATAAATTTATTTAATAATTTAATTTAATATAATTAAATATATGGGTTTAAAAAGGATAATTTTAGTAAAATATTGGTTTGGAAAATTATTTAAATAAAATGAGTATGATAAAATAAAAAAATATGTATTTTAATTTATTAAATATTCCTATCCAATTTTATATACTCAAAAATCCATAAAATAATTAAATTAAATAATTTTAAAAGCAAATTTTTTCCAAATAAAATTTATTTATTAATTTATAGGTTTTTAAAATTTTGGGGGATTACACAAACCATAACCAAACCATTTTTTAAAATTTTAAACCAACTAGTAATTTTTAAAACCGAAAATCAAACCATTTTGCAAAATTGATGTTTGGTTTGGTTTAGTTCAATTCAATTTATGGTTTCCATTCCATTGTACTATGATTGCCCCTACCGATACTAACCCAACATACATATAGCTCTATCATTTACTCATTTGAATTGTGTAGTGACTATGAGATAGATATATTAGCACTCGCATAATAGAAATATTAAACTACTATATAAAATCATGGGTAACATAGAACACAATATAGGTCTAACATCATATATATATAATCCACATCAACTTAATCTCTTGAAAAAAGGCATATAATCACATGGTTTTAATAAGTTACTCATAACGCATACTAACACAAAGAAATTGTTTGTAATATTGTTAATTGATTAAAAAAACTAGTTATCAATGAAGCAACATACCATGTAACAAGAGAAGTACACAATAGCAACAATGAACATATTATAATGCATAATTGATGCCATCAAATCATCTAAACAAGTCAAGGCACAACCAATGTACAAACTACTACACCTTTGATGTTGCGAGTAATAACATTTAACATGCAACTTGGGATACTAAGACACCCAATCCATTGATGTTTTATGTGAAAAAATATAACACACAACTTAGGATAATAAGATACCCAAATCATTGATGTTTCAAGTGATAACATCTAACACACAACTTGAGATACTAAGATACCGAAATCATTAATGTTTTAAATGATAACATCTAACACACACCTCATCTCTAATTTTTATTCCACATTTAGGTGATAAAACCAAACTATTTCATTATACTTTGATAGAGATTATTATCTCAACCATGATGGACATTATCCAAATAAACTTAGACACTTCCAAGATAACTAGTTAAGGAAGAACATGGTTGCTCATCCTAACACAAATACTAGAGTTCATATTCCTTAAGTGCATATACCCCCATAGGGTTTTTAATTTAATATATAAAGTATAAATACTTAAACCTAAATATCATTTTTCCCATCAAGGCCTAAACCGAGGCATGAGATGTTCTTTCCAACTTAAATTACCTTTCACATTAAGTGATTAGTATTTTAATTAAACTAGGGGTATAAGATCCACACATAATATCCACATCAACTTGACAAGATTTTGACCACTCAAGGTCGCAACCATAAACTTGATAAAAGCACCCTAGAGGGGGTGAATAGGGTTTTTTGGAATGGGAATTACTAAATAAAAATTTACACATAATGTAAAGTCGTTCAAGAGTGAATTGCTCTTTACATCCACTACCAAAAGGTTCTCCCTTTTAAAATTTTGAAATAGTTATGTATTTTATTAATGATCACTCTTCTTTCGGTTTATGAGCCTTAAAATCTCAATGACCATCTCAAGAGATTATTTACATCTGCACCTATTTATCTTCTTTAGATTCAGTGAATGAATCTCTCAAGAATGATAGGCAACACTCATTAACCCCTTTGATTAATTTTTGAAAGGTGGTTGTGATTATAAATGTTTCTCACCAAATGAAAGATATAAAAGTGTTGATCTATGAATGAGATGTAATATAAGTAGACATAATATATGATATTACAATATGAAAATGATTCTAGATAAGAAAAGTGAGCAAAGAACACTTTTTAGTAAAAACTCTAAAATATGAAAGTTTGGAATATTGAATGAGCAATTGAATGATTTTAGTGTAAGAAAGTAATTGCACAATCAATGATCTAAAATTTTATTTATAATAAATGCATAGGGACCTTATTTATAAGGGTTACCCTCAGGTAAGGCCGTTAGACATAATTTTTCAAAAATCTATTTCACCCAATGAGCAGAAAGTCAGCATTTAATGCTGATTAGTTGATCGGTCTAGAGAAACCAGTTGATCGGTTGCATGACCAATTGATTGGTTTGTTCTAACCAATCGACTGTTCATATTTCAACCAAAATAGAAAGTTATCATTATCTGAACCAGTATATTGATCTAGAGAAAACAGTTGATTGGTTTGGCACTATACACGGTTGGTCCTAAAACACATATGAACACCGTCTTGGTATGGTGAGACTCGTCAATGTGTTCTATGTACCAGTCGATTGCTTTGTCAACCTATCAATTGGTCTAGAGAAATCAGTCAATGTGTTTAAGCAGAGATCAACTAGGTTTCTACAGAAATGAAACCCATAGATCGATTTGTCAAACCATTCGATTAGTTAGGCAATAGCTAGTCGATGTGTTTAAATAGAGAGAAACTAGATTTTTGCAAAAATGAAACCCGTGGATTAGTTTGGTAATGACCAGTTAATGTGTTTAAATAGAGAGAAATTGGGTTTCTACAAGATTGAGACCCATGGACTGGTTGGTCAAACAGTCAATCTGTTTGCTTAAACCAGTCGATGTGTTTAAACAGAGACGGGCTGGGTTTATACAAGATTGAAACCCAAGGATTAGTTGGTCAAACTAGTTGATTGATTAGCCTAAATCACTCGATGTGTTTAAACAGAGATGAACTAGGTTTCTGCAAGATTGAAACCCATGGACCTGTTTTCAAACCAGTTGATTAGTTTCTAAACTAGTCGATCGATTTGAGGAAACTAGTTGATCGATTTTATGCACTAATCGATTCGTCATAGTTTTAACACAACTAGTGGCTATGTTTATACTAAACTAATTGATCGATCAAATGACCAGTCAACTAGTTCTGACCAAAACCAATCAATGTATTTGGAAAATACTTTTAAAAGATTTATTATATGAAACTAAGTCAAGTATTTTTCAATAAAGAGTTTTAAAGATTTTGTATTTGAAATGTGACCTTTGCTCAACTTTATTCTTTATAATATACCTAAGACATATCAAATGCTTGTATTCATGTCTTGGTTCCTTTTGTATGTGTTGATTTTTTGAATATGCACACTTAAGCAAACACATTAGATACAAAAATCCATTTGTTGTCATCAAAACAAGTATTATGATATTGCTTAACCTTTGAGGTTAACACTTGCCATGAAAACCTAAAGTTAGGAAACAAGCTATAGTATTGCAACACATAACCAATTTATTTTCAACTTTTTCCTTTAATTCCAATTATTTAATAGTAAACATAAAGTTTACAATTAATGATTGAACCTAAAGTTAATTAAAACTAACCTATACTCATTTATCAGATACTTGAAGAAATTAATTTAGTGAAACATACTATATGTGTTTAAAGATGACACTCAACTTATCCTAAAAAGGCACTAACTAAAACCTTATAAATAACCTTTTTAATCTTAAAAGTTCACTTAAGTTCTATTATAGCAAAAACATAAGATATATGTGAGTCTGAGATTTTAAAATAAGGTTCTATGATATTTTTAGAAAAATTCACTAGTCAAAGTCAATAGTAAATGGTCAAAGTAAATTTCAATGATCAATGGTCAAAGTTTTACTAACACTATTTACATATTAAACATATTACCAATTTAGGGATAATTTGGTCATTATATGTCTAATAATGGTTAATCTTCTATAAATCATAATTATGTCATTAGTGAGGTAAATAATTCAATATTAACATGTGATTAAGATTATCATGAGGAACATGATAAGCACTTATGCACATATTTAATGAATAGTATCATTTCATCCAAAACATTTAAATTTTCATTCTCAACTTTGGTCACTTATAACTTGGATTATATCACGTTAAATGATACCATATCTTATGTCACTTTAAATCTAAAAATGTCAATTAAAAACTTTAAATTCTTGGAAAATAAAAATGTAAACTATAACACACAATCCCAAACCCAAGCTTATTCCTCTTAGCATTAGGTTGGACGCATTTATGCACTTCTAAGAAAATGATCATACCTTTTTAGTACTTAAAATTGTTGAGATCCAAAAGTTTTTTTGGAAAGTAAAATTTTTAAAATTTAATTTGAAATAAAATATACCTTCAAAGTCTAAGAAAATGTATACCATTTTAACACAAAACTTGACGCAAATGTGGCGGTTGTGAAACTAGTTGATGTCATGCTTCTTCCAAAAAAAAAATCATGATCAAATCACCAATATATATGCAATTATCATGCTTTTAATCATCATAAAAACATTCTTCATGGATCAAATGTAATAATACACTCTTATAAAGCCATGAAATTCACAAAATCATACAAACTACCAATATTATGCTACACAAAATCATACTTGGTGTTGAGTAAGAATAATCTTACTTTCACTCAATCAAAGCTAAATAAAGAGAATGAAAAAATATGCATAACTTATATATTAAAGAAATAAACCCCATATGATCAAAATTAAAGATTAAATTACAAGATATCATAAGAATATCAAAGAGAAAATAAAATGGAATAACTGGATTCAATCCATTTGAGTGTTGTTGCTTGAAGAGGAGCTTCAAAGAGCTTCCATGGTGTTATTAAATTATGGGATATGATTTGAAAATTGAGAATAATAAGAATAGATAATTTTTTGAATGGTTAGTGGAATAATGGGGGATAAAATCACGATGGGATCTTAGAAACAAAGAGAATGTGAGGAAGGATTAATTTTAACTTGTAATGATTATTTCTAATCAGGGAAGGGAAAACCTAAGGAGAATAATGGAGAAGAGGGAATGTATATTAGGTTAGGAGAGAGAGTTAAAGGGAGTAAGGTAAGAAATATATCATGATTACTATAATATTGATGATGATGGTGCATATATGTAATACCCTAAAATTTTATCTGATATTAATCTCGATTAATTAATATTTTAACTTAATTCAAATCCTAATTTTGGGTCATTTATATTTTTAAAACCTAACCTCGCATAATAAATAGATTAATTTTAGCTAAATCCCCTAAATTTTCAACTTAAACCTATTATTAATCCTAACCCCAAAATTTTATTTTCCTCTTTTTCCTTTTTATTCCCCATTTTCCTCTTTTCTTTCTTCCCTCATTCCTGATCAGTGACCAGCTAGCCCATCCTCTTTCCCCTTAGGGCCATGCATGCCCTTCCTCCCCTATGCATGCTCGTCATTTTCCTTCCCCTTCTCAGCCATGTGCAAAACCTGCACAACCTGAACCATCTACCACACCAAGCCTACACCAACCTACCAAACCCTAAGCCCCTTACCCTTCGGCTTCCATTTCCCTCACCAATCCCATGCACCTATATATATGTGTGCACCCTTTTTCTTCTTTCCCTATCTTTCCTTTCCTTTATTTTTGAGAAGCGTAGATAACCACCCTTTTTTCCTTTCCTCCTTCTTCTCCTTACTCTATTTGTCACTTCCTATCACCACACCACTCACCACAGCCGCCTGAGCCTTTTTTCCCTTCCTTACTTTTTCTTCTCCTCCTCTTCTTCTTCTTTTACCTCAACCATCTCATGAACCCTTCAGATGTGCCATTTCCTCACCAACCCCTATATCCCTCTTGATGTAGGAGAAAACACTCAAGAACTTGCTTTTATAAATATGGAACCAATTATTCTTCATTTGGAAAGTATCTCCCACATATTTGAAGACCAACGGATGGTCACGTTCCTAAAAACGTACGAAACAAGCAACTAAGTATTTACGTGCATGTGCATGGCATGCATGGAATGATGAACATGTGCATGGGGATTTTATTTTCAGAATTGGTTGATCACTATTATTAATTTAGTTAATTAATTAATTAAGTAGTAGAGTTGGATAATAGATAAAGCATAAAGTTAGCATAAAAGTAGAATAATTTCTTTTAGCTTGGAGTTTTTTGAATTATGCATTTTAGTTAAGTGGTAGAATGGATATAAGTAGCCATAGAAGGCACGGTTATGGACAATGAAGATTGAAGATCAATATTGAACTCGAATACAACTTAAATTCTATGTGAGTTCAATTTAAGTTAATCGAATCTATGTGAACGATTTAGCTTGAAAGTTTTAATCTCTTTGTCTGTATGAATTAGAAATTAATTCATATCTTTTCTACTCTCCATAATCTATATTTTCCAGCCATAATTATCATCCAAACCTCACTCTAATTTGAAGATAATTATAGCCATAATTTGATTTACACATTAGAAACCCTAAATCACCATTCGACACCCAACCACCTTACACCCAAACCAAACATCACCTTAACCTTTCTATTCGAACTAAACCCTAACCCTAACCCTAAACCATGAACTATACCTCCATCTAAACCCTAAAATTTGAAGCTCATCACTATCTACAAATTATTGTCGAATATATATCACAAGTGGTTCACACCATTCAAACCATCATCACCCCTCATCCACCATCACCAAATCATCACCACTTTGGCTCGACACATATTCAACCTTAACTCACCATATTCAAATGTTCTTCTCATCCATACCTCATTTTTTAAGCTTCTTTTAATTATTATCAATAGAACTTAACCATATTCTCATCAATTTGAGAATCCCATCCTCCCACACACATCAATTTTGGTATCATAGCCATAGGTTGGTGGTATTGTAATCAAGATTCAATATTTCTTTCAAGATTATTCAAGATTCTTTAAGATCTTTCAAAAGAGTGTCTTATCTTCAAGAATCTCCAATAATGCATCAAGAAAATACAAAAGGGCCGAGCACTTAAGGGCGTATTTGGGAGAGTAATAATCGGTTGGTAAGGAGGAAGGATGAAGAACCAAGGAGAGGACTTGAGGGATATTCTCAAGACCTTGATGGACTAAATCAAGGAGTCTAAATTACATGTGGGGAGAATAGAAGCTTCACAATCCCACAAGTCCCATTTATAACCACAAAACCGAAGGGAACAAGTAGAGGAAGGGCACATGAGAAGGGTAAAAAATCGAGTGGAAGAAGAAGAAGAGAGTGGGGAATTATGTAAGGCCACGTGACACCTCGAGAAAAACTTACAATGATGTGGAAAAATGAATCCTCTTTGATCTTTCATACTTCGAAGGTAATCTCGACCCAAAATCTTTTCTCAAATGGTTGCAAATCGTTGAATCTATTTTTGAGTATAAGGAAATTGATGATGAGAAATGGTGCTAAATAGTGATATTAAAGTTTAAAAAATGTGATAGAGTGTGGTATGATAGTTTAAAAAGGAGATGGGATAGAGAAGGAAAATTGAAGCTTCGTTCATGGGAAAAATTAAAAAAGCACTTGAAGAAGAAATTTGTGCCTCGAGAATGCGAGCAAGAAAAATTTATAAAAATAACCACGTTGAGGCAAGGGTTACTTGGAGTTGAAGAATACATTCAGGCGTTCAAAAGGTTAGCTCTTGTATGTGATGTCCAAGAATGAGAAGAAAAAAGGTGTGCACGATTCTTTAGGGGTTTAAATATGAATCTTCTGGAGAATTATAGGTGTACCCTTATGAAGTGTTTGAAGACCTAGACAAGTTATCCATCAAGTTCGAGAAATAGTTGAAGAAGATAAAACCACCAAGCAAGTCAACTAATGCTCCATATGGTTTGAATTTCAAGGGTGTGTTGAAGCCACCAATTTATCAAGCCGTAAACCAAGACAATGCTATAAGGTTCACTCATGAAGAAAAGGGTAGGGATCGAGTGGTTGATAAGGTGAACAAACAATGCTTGTAGAGGTTATGGCCACTTTGCTTGGGATTGTCCAAGCCAAAGGGCATTGATTTTGAAGGAGATAGCAAATATAGAGGCTTGTGAAGAGAATGAAGACCTTGATGAAGACTTTTAAGAAGAAATTTATAGCTTGGAGTATGCTTTGGAAGAAGGCCAAGTGGATTGCTATGTGTTGCAAAGGGTGCTCCAAGTACAATAACAACCATTACTTACTTAACGGGAGAAGATTTTCAAGGCCAAGTGTAGAGTGGGTGATAAAGTATGTGAAGTCATCATTAATAGTGGCTCATGCACTAATATTTCTAGTGAGAAGATGGTGAAAAAGTTTGGTTTGGAGACCAAGGGTCATCCAAGACCGTATTCACTCCAATGGCTCAAAAAAGACAAAGGCGTAAGGGTAACCAAACTTACTCTTATTTCTTTTAAGATTGGAAATTATTTTGATGATGTTTTATGCGATATTATTCATATGGATTCTTGTCACATTTTTTTGGAGAAGCTATGACAATTTGATAGGAAGGTTGTGCATGATGAAGTCCTTAATGAGTGTGTGGTATGTAGGGGCCAAAGAAGTTTAGGCTAAAACCTAATCTAGATGGGGAGGACTCGATTTTGAGGAAGAAAAAAGAAGGAGGATGTCAAGTGTATGAGGAATAGAAAAAAGAGTAGCATGGAGTTGTTGATCCTTAAGGCTAAAACCTAAGCAATTAAAGATAAGGAGATATGATATGCATTAGTGGTAAAAGATGTCTAATGACAGGAGAATGCTAATATGGATCCAAAATTGCAACAAGTATTGAAAGAGTATGCCGATGTGTTTCCGAAAGAGTTGCCAAGTGGTTTACCTCATTTGAGAGGTTTTGAGCACGCTATTGATCTCATGCCAGGAGTCCCATTACCGAACAAGCCAGTTTATAGATGCAATTTGGAGGAGGCTAAGGAGCTACAAAAACAAGTGCAAGAGTTGCTAGACCGAGGTTATATTCAAGGGAGTATGAGTCCATGTGGAGTTCCAACTTTTTTGGTGCTTAAGAAGGATGGTACGTGGTGAATATGTATTGATTCGAGAGCAATCAACAACATCACAATCAAATAAATATTTCCGATGCCAAGATTGGATGACATGTTTAGATGAGTTGCATGGTGCAAAGGTGTTCCCAAAGATTGATCTTAGGAGCATTTATCATCAAATGAGGATAAGTGAAGGGGATTAGTGGAAGACAACTTTCAAGACTAAGTACGGGTTGTATAAGTGGTTGGTGATGCCATTCGGGCTATGTAATGCACCAAATTCCTTCATGAGGTTGATGACCAAGGTAGTTAGACCCTTTATTAGAGTCTTTATTGTTATTTACCTTGATGATATCTTGGTATATAACAAGAGTGAGTTCAAGCACATACAACACATAAAGAGGATCTATGACACATTTAGAGAAGTGAATGTCTATGGTAAGATAGAGAAGTGTGATTTCATGATGGAGAGGTTGATTTTTCTTGGTTATATTGTGAGTGGATATGGTATTAGAGTTGATCCATCAAAGGTGGAGGTGATACAAATATGGCCTATTCCTACAAATGTCCATGAAGTTCGAAGTTTCCATGGGTTGGTCTCATTATATAGGAGGTTCATCAAAGACTTACCTACTATTGCAACACCTATCACACAAATGATGAAGAAAGGAGAGTTCCATTGGAATAATCAAGCGACAAAGGATTTAGAAGACTTAAAGGTAAAGCTCTCAAATACACCGGTATTATCTTTAACTTGTTTTGATAAATTATTTGAAGTAAAATGTGATGCGAGTCGTGTAGGCATTGGGGGTGTGCTTTCACAAGAAAATAAACCGATTGCTTTCTTTAGTGAGAAGTTGAATGGTGACAGACTCAACTATTTGATCTATGATAAAGAGTTTTATGCTATTGTGTGTTATTTGGAGACATGGAGTCATTACTTAAGACCCAAGCCTTTTGCACTTTATTTGGATCACAAGAGTTTGAAGTATTTATATGATCAAAATAAGGTGAGTCCAAAACATGCTAAGTGGATAAGCTTCTTGCAAACATTTGTGTTCTCTACAAGACATGTGGATGGAAAAGAAAATGTCGTGGCAGATATATTATCAAAGAGGACCATGGTACTTACCATGATGGATGTAAAGCTTTTGGGATTCAAAATGTTGAAGAGTCAATATGCCATGGATGATGATTTTGCTATGATATTTGAAGATTGTAAGAAGTTAAGAAGTTATGGAGCTTATATTGTTTAAGATGGGTTCTTATTTAAGCACATCAAATTGTGTGTGCCGAAGACTTCAGTTCGAGACTTATAAATTAAAGAGGTGCATGAAGGAGGAATTACAGGACACTTTGGAGTTCACAAGACTTTGGAGTTGCTGCAAGAACATTTCTATTGGCTGAGAATACAAAAGGGAGTATCAAGGACATTCAATGTTGGAGATATTAGCCCTTATTATGGCGATGTGAATTTGTGGGAAAATTCAAATCAACAAAGGGAGAATGATATAGGAGAAAACACTCAAGAATTTCCTTTCATTTAGAATCAATTATTCTTCATTTGAAAAGTATCTCCCACAAACTTAAAGACCAATGAATGGTTATGTTGCTAGAAATGTACCAAACAAGAAACTAAGTATCTATGTGAATGTGCATGGCATGCATGGAATGATGACCGCGTGCATGGGGAATTTATTTTCAGCATTGGTCGAGCACTATTATTAATTTAGTTAATTAATTAATTAAGTAGTAGAGTTGGATAATAGATAAATCATAAAGTTAGAATAAAAGTAGCATAATATCTTTTAGCTTTTTGATTTATGCCTTTTAATCAAGTGGTAGAATGGCTATAAGTAGTCATAGAAGGCATGATTATGGAAAATGAAGATTGAATATCAATATTGAAGTCGAATACTAGTTGAATTTTGTGTGAGTTCAATTCAAGTTAATTGAATATGTGTGAACGATTTAGCTTGAAAGTTTTAATCTTTTTATATGTGTGAATTAGATATTAATTCATATCTTTTCTACTCTTCATGATCCATATTTTTCCAACCATAATAATCATCCAAACCTCACTCTAATTCAAAGATAATTGCATCCCTAATTCGGTTTACACATTAGAAACCTTAAATCACTATTTAACGCCCTACCACCTTACACCTGAACCAAACATCACCTTAACCTTTCTATTCAAACTAAACTCTAACCCTAACCCTAAACCCCCACCTCATCCTCCATCTAAACCCTAACATTCAAATCTTTTCACCATCTACAAGTTATTGTCGAATACATATCATAAGTGGTTCGCGCCATTTGAACCATCATCATCCCTCATCCACCATCACCGAATCATCACCATTTTAGCTCGACACATATTCAACCTTAACTCACCATATTTGAATGTCCTTCTCATCCATACCTCATTGTTGAAACTTCTTTTAATTATTATCAATACAATCGAACCATATTCTCATTAATTTGAGAATCCCATCCTCCCTTACACATCACCTCTTTCACACCCTCGACCCTAATCACCATCCATTTTTTGTTTGCCCCATTGACCCAACACCACCACCAACCACTTCCCTCAGTTGTGTTGCCTATAGCTCATCCATTGATTCCATCTCCACAACACCACCACCTTTCGCTACCAACCATTAGTGCTCCAAACCACACCTTTTTTCTCTCCCCAATCTACCCCATTCAGTTTTGTGAAGCACATAACCTATTCACCCCTAGCTCATCGTGATATCCTTCACACAAACCACACATTCCCACACAATCTTAGCACACCCCACTCTTCCATCCTATGCACCATTGTGCCCCTTTTATATTCTCGTAAAAAAAATCATGTTATCCACTCTAGCATGCCTTATGCATCGCCCTAGCACAGTCGTACTCTCCATAAGCCCCTCCACTTGTTTTGGTTATTTCCATTTCCACCCTCCTTTACCTTATCTTACTTTTTCTATTTTTCCTAAATTTTTAATCATATTATATCTTTTACTTTTAGGTTATTTGGTATTGAATGAGAAGACTTAGATCATAAGTGCTTAGAGACTAGAGATATTTTGGTAAGGATACATGTTGTAGCTAGGGATAGTTATGTGTAATGTGTAATGTGTATATTTGTATGAGATATCATTTTTCATATTGTTATATAGATATTTTCATGTTGATAATATTATTATATGACATGTTGTGTGGTATTGTGGAAAGATGAATAATGTGTGGAAGCATGCGTTCTGAGTATCATTTAATTAAGATTATTTTATAAGTAAAAAAGGTCGGTGTGAATATTTTATCTAATTTGGGTTATTTGTTTGATGCATACATACATATTTATATGTATGGTTAAGTATTTTCATGAGGATATGGGTTGGAGGTTAAAAATCATTCATATTGGGACTCATAAGGTTTTTATGGGGAAGAAGTGGATATTATGGCTATTTTAAGAACAATTTAGTAAATATGGTTTAAATATGAAATATTGGATGTTTTAATGTGGCAATTATATGTTAAATATATTACGTGAAATATATGGAGTGATATGAATGACTGAAGTCCAATAAAAATGGGTTAAATTAGGAATACTAATTCTAGAGGTGGAGTTATTGTCGCATGCGCAAAATGTTGGGGTTGGACCTTGAATTCTGAATATTTTGTTAGCATTGGAATTTTATGTACATGGATTAAATTTTTTTGTCATATGAGTCTCATGGGAAAATTTATGCTTAAATCATGATATTAGGGTTTCATAGGGATCTATAAATAGTAAGCCTAGAGGCAATTTATTATCATATGTGTAAAACGTTGGATTTAAACCTTGATTTGTGTACATGTTTTCAATAATAATATTTTAAGAATGTGTATTGAATTTGGTGATAAAATAAGTAATAGGGGATAATTTATGCTTAACTTATGAGATTAGGATTTCTTAGGAGAAATATGGCATTTTCCTATAGGGGAGGTGTCTTAGTATTCATGTAGTTGTTTTTTATGTGTTTCAAATGATTTTGTAAAGATGGGTTATGTGCCTTGTATATCTAAATGTGTGTATGTATGATGATCTTGAGATATACAACCATGAATAAGACACCAATCACTTAAAGTGAAAAATCACGTGAGTTAGGGTCGAGGTGTTGTGTCCATTCTACCATACAATAATAGTGACTTAGAAGTGAATTTCCCTGAGAGGTGCTCTAATTCATTCCGATATATTAAGAATAGTGGGATTCCTAACTCAACATAAGTAAGAATATGTTCTTGAGATAAACAATAATGAATAAGATATTAATCGCTTAAAATAAGAGATTACGTGAGTCATAACTAAGGTATTGTGTCTATTACACTGGATGATAATAGTAGCTCAAGAGTATTTTTCATATATATGCGCTTCAAACCATTCTACCTATTTGAGAATAGTGGTCAAAAGCGTATTTCCTTTATATGTGTTGAGTTAGTTCTACCAAATGATAATAGTGGCTTAGGAGCATTTTGTCTTAAGAGGTGCTTTAGTTTTTTCCACTATATTAAGAATAATAGGGTCTTTGAACGCAATGTAAATAATAATATGGATTATGATTGTACCTAGTAATGATCTTATGGAATTGGTATTATCTTACATCATATTATTATACCCTTTTATTCTTCTATGTAATATTATGTATTTTGTGTAAAATGGTTATGATTATATTGTCATCTTAATCAGTATGTAGCATATTGATCATTCATTTGTTCATTTCCACAAGTAGAGGGCCCAATTGAGTTTGTGCATGTCATTGAGAACCCTTTGTATGAATTTGCCACGTATGATACTCTACTTGAGGAGGAGTAACTATTTTATCTTTGGGGCTTAGGGCATAGAATCATGTTATACGGAT
This sequence comes from Tamarix austromongolica, assembly GCA_039764185.1. Taxonomy (NCBI): domain Eukaryota; kingdom Viridiplantae; phylum Streptophyta; class Magnoliopsida; order Caryophyllales; family Tamaricaceae; genus Tamarix; species Tamarix austromongolica. The sequence goes on along the minus strand of CM077809.1, from coordinate 80,995,592 downwards.
CTTAGTTTTACCTAGATACCTTTTGGAAATTTTCATCCAGTATATCACTTTTATGTATTTTGAATATTGGATTCAGAGTTAATCTCCAATCTCTTATATATGCTTATAGATTTCTCTTATCCTTTTTTTTTACCATAGTTCAAGTGCATAATTATTTTTCCTTATATTTGATGTAAGGATGGCATGGTAAGTCAACTTATATCTAGTACGACGTTAATACCTGTTATTTGATTATTACGTTTTTGCTAAAATAAAAATTTTCAGTAGTAATTTTGGGGTGTTACAACATCGCTAAGCGGCATGAGTGGAAGGAGAATTAGGACTTATTAGGATTAATTTAAAGGTCTAGGATTATATCTTGATGGATATGGATGATTGATATTAAATCTCAAAGGATAATGATAAGATTTAAGTACAAAAGTTAAGTTTTAATGGCTTAGTTTGCTTAACAAATGATAGTTTATCTAAAAATAATATAAATAGAGGTAAATTATTATTTTTAATTCATGTTTAGCATTATTATTCCAAAATACGCTAATCTATGAAATTTTGTAAATTATAGATAATTAAAAACATTATTTTGAGACACAAACCACAATAAAAATTACACAAGACAATATTTTCATTTTTCATCAAAACCTCCATTTCTATTTTTATAAACGACTAAGAAGCTCACAAAAATCCAAGGAATTCAAATATGATCAATTTATAATGATCAAGTATAATCTAGATAGCCGAAGTGACTTGTAAAGTCTTATAGAACAAAATTGTGAGCAAGAGGATAAGGATTCTCAAATAAAACACTAGTAGGGTTCCAAATATTTTAAAATGTGTAATAAACTATCAAAATAAAATAACTTTATAGCCATGAAATATAGATCCTAAATTAAATCATGTTTTTGAAAATAAGGGGTATTACATCCACAGTCTTACAAGGGTGCTTCATGAGCTCCTTATAGGGATATGAGTGTGGAAGCAAGCCCTTCCTAAAAAAGCTGATACAATGGTGTTTGTATGGTAATTTGGAATAGAAAATTTCTCCCTGTTGAATTTATTAGCATAATTCCATATAATTTCATTGATTTCTTATTTTATCCTATCAAAATCGCCAAAAAAAATTATGATATTTTTGACTGCTTGCAAATTGTTGGAATTTTTGGATGTAGTGTATCACTAGAGGGTTAGGCCAATAAGGATAATCCCATACCACTTACACATGCATGCTTTTTTTATTTCTTTTATTATAGCCAAAATGAACATTTGTTACTTTTATTGGGTGCTATGATCTCCAAGGTCAATTATTCCATCATACATCCTAAAATGAGGAAGGATGAGTTTTCTTAGCATCTCCACCATTATGATAGCATCCATGATTGGAGAATCCATGAAGTTGTTGGGAAAGCTTCTCTTTATTGGAATTGGGATGCTAGATATTCAAAGTATCATTTACTCGAGATCAACCATCTTCTTAGCAATGTTATCTTGACTAAACTCTACCGTGAGTGGGGATTGTGCATGAAAGGTGTAAGGATAGTCAACATTGTTAGTTTTTGTGTATAGAGGCACCTTAATAGTAGTGATACCAGAAAATGAGGGACAAAAACCATGGTCCCTAGTAAAAGGTGTAAATAGGTGTGCTATAAAGGTTGTATAGAGCTACAATAGCTAAGAGAATTAGTAGTGGGGTTACTTAGCAAGAAATGATCATAGAAAGAAAGATATGTGATTATTCGATTGACTAAAGAATATAAGGCTTTATTATTCCTCTATTAATAGAGGTTGTGACTTGCAAGATATCTCCTATAAAGGTGAGAGTGAGGCCATCGTTAGAAACGATCATTACAAAAAAAAAAATCATATGAAGTTAGGCTCTTCTCAAATAAAGTGAAGGATGAGTGATTTTTTAATAAGTCGTGTCAGATATTGAGGGTGTGATATCTACCTTAGATACCATATGCTGGCTTGAATTAATAGGACTTGAGGAAAAACCATTGTGGAGTCTTAGGTTGTTCAAAGCATATAGAGTTTTTGGTTTTCTGTATAATAGGTTAGATCAAATGGTTAATTTCAACCCATATAATATTATTTATTTTGTGTGTGTGTGTAATGAAATTAATAAAAATAAAATGATATTAATTTTACTACAATAATAATAATTTATATTAATATATATAATATTAATATTTATAATAATTATATTAATATTAATTAAAATCATTGTTCATTATTCATAATTATCAGGACCACTACCATTATTGTTGTTGTTGTTTTTGTTATACTTTAATTTTCATTGGATTAGATTAAAATTTTAATGGAAAAAATAAGACCTTACTCCTACAAAAGGACCAAAAAAACCTTGAAAAATACCCTACAAATGGCTTACATAATCATTACATAAGGTCACACACCTTTTTTGGGGAGAGCCCCATCAAGTCTTGATAAGCGCAAAGTATATGTGATGCCACTAGAATACCTTACAAATTTTGTATATACATTATAATGATGTTTGGTAGTTCCTTTTCTTGATCTAGTGGAAAGAGTTTCAACTCTCTTAAGGTTTCAAGTTCGAATCACACCACTCCTAACATATATCTCAAGTGTGAAGGGATACGTGGGCCCGTTGAGTTGAAATGGTTATAGTAATCCGGATAGCTATAATGTAGAAGTTTGATTCCTACCTGTGATTAAAAATCACTAGTTGGAAAGTCGGCTCCTTATGGGCACCCGTAGTCGCAAACACATATTTTCTGCACTCATAAGGCATATGTCGTGATATACTTCCATCGTGTTGACCCAGCATAGGGTTGGTAGTGACGCTTAAGACGAGAGTATTACCTTTTGAGGTTATAATGATACTTGAAATTTATTTTCCTTTTGCTTCTAATGTATTCCAAACAACACCATCATATTAGAAAGGGCCAACAGTCGATGCAAGTTGTATTTATTGATATTTAATCTATTTTTTAAATGAAGTCTTTTTAGTTTAAAATTAAAATTGCTTTAAAAAAATTAAGATTTACTATTTATTTTTACTCTTACTTCTTTTCTTCCTTATTCTATGCATTAATTACTATATTATTTTCCAATGAAGGATATAATTATCATTTTAGGTGTATATTTATTATCTCATAAAAGAGTATGTAAATTACTAAAAAGACTTTTTTTAGAGATTGATAGAATAGTTTATATTATCAAATCTGTTGTCAATTAATTCAGCACAGGGTTTGTTCTCTTCAATTTATTTTTATTAATATAACTATTATAATTTAATCTAATTTAAATTAAATTATTTTTGAAAAATCTGTTATTACAATATTATGATGATTATTGTTGTTGTTGTTGTTGTTGTTGTTGTTGTTGTTGTTGTTAGTATTATCACTATTATTATTTATTTTATTATTGTTCAAATTTTATTGACGTAATCCATCAAGTTTTAAAAATAACTGAAAGAAAATATAGCCTCGGTTATTGTCTTACAATCCATTAGTTGTGACAAACAAATCTTTACTCTAAGTAACTCTGCATTTTCAAGTTGGTAACAATAAAGATGGGCAAAGGTAACACTAATGAGCATATTTATAATAAGTGTCGCTTAATATTATCAATTATTTTATATTACTTTTAATTTTTTAGTAAAAATAATATAAATTTTATAAAATTACTGTTGAAAAATGAAAAGTAGTTATAGCAGCCCAAAACTCTCTCATAAACATATATTTAATTCCAACAAGTGGACTACCAATTATTTATTCTCTTCTACTTTTATTAGGTTCATCTAGAATTCTTAACTATATAACAACAATAGTAAATTTAAACCTATACTCTGCTTTTATCAATTTTATCTTCAAGCATTATATTTTACTCAATTTAACTTTTTATTTATTCAATCAATAATTTCAAATAAAAAATTATAATCAAATTTAGATTTATAAATTATTTTTAAATTGTATCATTATTTTTAGGATTGTAATAAAACATGTAGGACTTGAATACGATTATTTTGAATTACCATTGCTTTTAAAAAACAAAAACAAAAACAAACACCTCTATTATAGTCGTTGCTATTGTTTGAAAAAAATATATACATACAAATGTGCGCCCCATGTTGCTCCAATTGTCGTACATGCGGGGTCCACTCACCCAAAACTTTTCACCAGAACATGATTCTTCCCGAATTTAATCTCCTCGCATCATTAGGTATCCGACTTCAAAAGGATTAGATTTAGTATGATACCTCACTTTTTTTGCTTGATGCAGATGCTCTAATGGAGTTTAAAAAGATTGTGGTAGCAATATTAGTCAAATCAAATCAAGAAGGTGAGCGCCCTTGTTCAAGACTATGGTCACGATACCTGGTATCCCAAATTCAAATCTCCTAATTATACAGCATTCGTATTAACATGTCATTTGTTAGACATATTTTTACAATCACTATAAATCATCAAATAAAAACTAAGAAAATAAAAAGTTTTCGATGTGATGCATAACGAATTAAAAACTTTACTCATCAACTGGATCGTTCCAACCAGCCGAAAGTGTTAGCATAAAGTTGGCCGCCTTTCTCAGTAGTTGATTGATCCATATACTGTAACCTGAGTCAGCTCAGCCTTTTCAATTAATCGGAAACACCATGAAGATATAGAGGTCAGTCGTATTATACTGACGAAGAAGAACAAGAAGTAGCAGCGGATGACAGTAGATTTGGTAAATATCAGAGGAAAGCAGAGCTCTGAAGTAATGCTCAACAAACTTGGCAAACACCAACAGTCATACAAGCCTTAATTACATCGAAGTTAAAGAGAATGATAAACCTCAAATTTAATACAAACAACCGTTCAATGATTTCCAAGATGTTATTGACTTGCTGAATTTGCTGCTGAACTAGCAGATTGACTGGCATCGTTTCTTGGAGCTGCCTCTTCTTGAGGCTTTTTCTCACAGAAGTAGGGTGCTGTATTCATCACCCTACATTCACATACAAAACCCGATAGTTTGATAAGTACGAAATATAGCGAGGGAGTGTGTGAGAGAGAGAGAGAGAGAACTGGATAGTACGTCCTCGTATCTACAGCTAGACTTCAGATAAGCTACATTTACATTCATGAGGATAGAAGGCACACTGGTCACCGCCCCTTCACCTGTCCGCTCCCTCCCTATCCCTCTATTAGATCTGATAAAGCTGTCCTGTCCTGACTAAAAATTTGATTACCTACCTAAATTTACCTAACCAGATAATAACCCACACGGGCCACACCTGAATGACCCAAACCAAAAAAGAACCAGACCCCAACCCCAACCCCAACCCCAACCCTCGTGCATAAATCCGACAATGATCCGATCCGAAATAATCCAACCTAAATTTATCCAATTCAAAATACCCCTACTCGAACCCTAATGATACCGGACATAATTACAAATTTGATCCAAAATAAGTTCAAACTCGATCATTAAAGATATCATTTTACCTTATAAAGTTTTACATAGACACCAATAAATTATTTTATTAATAAAATTTTATATAAAAATAATAATAGGCAACCCATATAAGAACAAATAAAATAAAATTAATAAGGTATATTCTCCACACTTTATTTTAATATTATATTAGCATTAGTCATATTAGATCATAAAGATTTAAACTATTATTATTATAAACATAAAATAATAATTGTAAATATAATAATTATTATTATAATAATAATATACATTATTATAACGACAAAAATAAAACTTATATTTGGAATTTTGGATTTCTAATTGTTATTGTTGTTATTGTTATTGTTATTATTATTATTATATTTATAAAGATGATAATAACAACAATAATCAATATATTTATTAATAGTAATTATATACAAAATAATATTTATAACCAGATTTATAACAATACCTATAATAATAATAATAATAATTTTTTATTAATATTACATATTTTATAATAGTAATTTGTTATATCATTACATACATTATGACAATAATTACTATAATAAGCATAACAATAAAAATATTCACAAAATTTAATTTATTTATTATATTAAAATAATAACAATTAATGTTGAACATAACTAACTCCATCTTATTTTGATACGATCCGCAATCTATAGATCCAAATCAACTTGGTTTAAACCTATTCGACTCAAAGTTTGCAGACTCGAATTAAAACTGAACCCCAAAAAGCAGATGAGTTAGCCCCAGACATCCGATATTCTCTTCGCCCAACATGAACCCAACTCAAATCATTGTTACCCAAATTAGACCCGAACCTAAAAGGCACCCCGCCCAAACTCGAACCCAATTTAATTGCATAGCAAACCCGACACATATGACCCATTTCCTACCTCCACTTGATAAAATGATAGAAATTCAACTAAATAATGTAGACACCATAACACCCAAAAAGAATCAAATTAAGAGAACATTGATATGTTGGATCAAACGGCTTAAAAATTGCATAATAAAGCAGAAAATTAAAGACAACCTATCCAATCACAGACTAAAGACAAGCACAAAGTAACTGTAAGTCTTAGGCTGTCATTCAGAAAACTTTCCAGGACTTTATACTACTAATCAGTTTAAAGACATACCTTTCTTTGCGCTTCTCAAGAAAACGGAGCAATGATGCTTTGCGTGCCAGTGGCAAGGCTGGAAGGAAAAATGCAGATAAAGATCAAACTAGAGTATTCCATTGCAATTTTTATCAACAGATACAAGTTGATAATCAGTCTGTGTCCGAAATGGGGAAAAGAGAGGATATAAGAAAACGCTTTTCATAAATAGGATAATCTAGTAGCTTGTTGGGAGCTACGTATCAAAAATAGTTATTCAATATAATTATAAAATAATTACTTTTTGATAAGTAACTCCAAACATGAGTTAACACTTTCAATACGTGGATCATTAAACAGCCTGATTGTTCCAATTATATCAATTAGAAAACGCACTAGAAAATTAATCATTGTTTTCTTTTCTTTAAGTTCCAGCGATATCAGTTATATCCTTTAGTCTCTCTAACGGAAACAATTAACAAAGGACTGTGAAAATTCAAACAGAAAATTGGAATGTGAATTTCACCTGCTGGTACCATAGGCGCCACAGAGATAGGGACCCCTGAACTAAACACTCTTTGTGGTTCGGGTTTGTTTACAGATGTGGTGGACACTCCTGTGGTTTTCATTGACAACAACTTGTCACAACTTTTTGAGTCACTTCCTGGCTGGGTAATGGAATGAGAAGGGACAGGCAGAGGACTTGAAAGACCAGGAGCTGGCTGTAAGTTTAATAATTGATTCACAATCATGGCATCACTTGTTCCCAACTTGGCTGTAGGTGCCTGAACTGGAGGTCTTGAATGGGCCACATTAGTGAAGGAAGAATTATTGCCAGCCAAGAGCATTATAGCCTGAGCCTGAATACAATTTCCCCATGCAGAAAGAGAGTCATGATCATATTTTAACATCCCAACGGCAACTCATAGCTCAGAAAACACCAGATATCTTCCATCAAGTGCCAGACTAAGGTCCATAGCAATACCTTCTCAGGGGAGAGATCATCATAAACACTGACAGTTCCAGCATAAAAGATGGTCATCTGGGCAGGACCAGCACAGGCCTTCAAGTTACTCCTCCTGAAGAGTTGCACACATTTCATTAGATTCTATAAAAGCAGAGGGTGAGAGACACAAGGAGAATGCAGTACCCTGGTTCAGTTACTCCAATAATGGGACTGTTGGAGGAAGAAATTGTCAAGGGAATGCTCAACAGTTGTTGCCTCAAGGTAGCACCTGCCAAATTTTGACCACATGAAGCAAAACCAGGCTGCAAACTGGTGTTGGGTGATAATGATTGGTTTGATACAGACATCATCATATCAGATCCCCGCTGCAGTAACTGCACACCAAGTTGAATGGAATAAGCCGTTCATGTTGAAGTAAGCTAGCAGATCCATGAGCAACTCAATGATTTCAACACAAGAAAAAGGAAAGGGATAAGTTCGCAGCTTTGCAGTAGTTAAAATGCAGCCAATCAAATAAAAAAAGGGGCAAAAGTTGTGATTCAATGACCAAAAGAAAACGATTAGTCATGAATCACCATCTCTGGTGATGGAAATATATAATTTCTCATGCAGAAGGCATAACTGGGTCTCAGATGTTACCAAGATGGCAATGTAGCAAGGCCCGCTCTCAAAAAGTGATGACATAAAGTAAAGACGGATGAAGAATGCCAGAGGGCATTATAGATGAAGGGATGAGACAAACCTGCATATCAGCTTTTTGACTTTGATCACACACTTCCATTTTCGTTGTCCTATCATGCCGACCAGTACCAAATGATAAGAATTGAGGAACAGCAGACATTTTTCTCATGAACGCCCAATGAGCTCCTAACAATTTAAGTGAAGCCAAAAAAAGCAACCTTAAGATGATGAAACCAAAAAGCAACGCCCCCACTACATAAAAATTAGTTCCATTTAACTTAGCCACTCAATAACCACACAGCTTCAAGCAAGGGGAGGAAATAAAATTTTCCTCAGAGAGAATCCGTCATGTCGTCAACAATTGAAGCTAACATAGAATTGACACAAGATTTAATCAGTATAGAAAGAATCCCATAAACTCAAACTGTGGCAGCTCATTTCAGGTGCCATAAATTTATATATTAAGCTTCCAGTCATAGAGAATAAGTCAAGCAATTGTCAATTTAAGGGGAACCCCTTAGTTGGAGCTACTTAAAAAAGTAGTTCTACAAAATAATTATGTTTTTTTTATAGCTTTTAGCCTAGATATTTTTTCTTAAAAAAGAAGTAATTATTTTGGATAACTATTTTTTTAAGTAGGTCCAAGCATGGTTTCATCTACAATAACCCACAACATACAATTCAAAAGGAAAATTGTATTTATTATGTAATTCAAATCATCAAAGGAAAATAGACCAGATTGAAGCACAAACATTTCCTTGCCACAACAACAATTGCCGTAGTAAAAGGGATTTACAATATAAAGCATACAAGAAAATATCATTCCCAATGCATATCAACCGGCTTTTGGGTCAGTCAATATGCAATACAGCTGAAAAGCAGTGACATATTTATTGTCAATATATTCGCCAATACGATACATTTTAGCCAACATATACCAATATTTGTTGTGAAAATTAATAAAAAATACGCTGCGACAATCCAGAAACCATGACATATAAAATATCTTTTACAATACCGCTACGTTGTAACCTAGACCACACTCACAGCCATGACTGCAATTTTATTGCCTAGTATAAGGCCCATTGTTGTTAAGCGGTGAACAACAGTATGTTGATGCTCTCACCCACAACTTGAGTTAAGCATTACTCCAACCTAAAGTAAGTGCTTCCTAAATGAAATCTACTTCCCAAGAGTAAGCATAATCCACAAACCCCTCAATCTCATTTCATGGTACTCTACTCCTAGGAAGTCCAAACTAGCATCTTGTCCCCTTATCATAGTATGACTTTACATCAAGAAACCCACACTATACCTCCATCAGAAATACTATCACTTTCACCACAGTACATGGTTCACCAGTTCAACGTAAATTACAAGTCCAATACATTAATTCATAGTACTGCATCCCTTAAAATTGAGAATATTAGGTAAAAACTATGGTCAGACTATAGGTTCTAGCCACTAATTGATTACAAACTAATGGATCATGTTTGAAGCACTTGTCCAAGGTGAGCCTCTTTCACACTTCTTAGTTTGAGGCCAAACTTCTAACAATTGGAGGAGAATGATGCAATCTACGTGCCCGCTAAATGCATAAGGTAGATCTAAATTGAGTTTGAGCTTAGATGAATGGTGAGGAGGTTAATCTCCACCAAAGAAAGAAACCAAATGCAGAAGACATGAGTAAGATAGTGAAGTGAACTTGGGCACCTCCTAAGGGTTCACTCATGCTTGACCTAACCTTAAGGTATACAATTCTTAACAAGAGATTAAGATATTTGAAGAAACATTCAAACATTTGAATATGTTTGGAATTAGAAGACAACTAGCCAACTAGTTCAAAGGTGCACAAGAATGTGTTTTTGCTTCAAAAAGGATTCCACATCATTTAGTTACAACTTAACTAAAAAGCTTATAGCTAAGTTGTCAACGCACTATAATAGTTACAATATAACTTACTAGTGGTTTAAGAAACTAAATTATCTAATACAAGCTTAAGAGAAGTCTTCTCCCTTCTCGTCAAGAGCACAACAACCTATAGGGGGTCAAGGTCGCATCAAAGAGTAGCTAAAAACAAGCTTAACTAAGGTAGGAAGCCACCCTACGTCATACTTAAAGTAGAAGGTTGCACTAGTTACAAATAGGGAAAAGGAAGCATGACTAGCTTTACACACAATGCCATGTAGAGCAAGTTGTTCTTCTCACTGTCTACCTTGGCAGCCAGTTGGGTTGTGTGATGAGAGGACAAGTTGTCTTGCTTGATTTGTCTTGTGGAATTCTTCGTAAAAAGAGGGCAAAAAATCAAATCACTTGCCTTGTAGCAGTTGAGATCCGTGAAGGAGCCAAAAGGGTGAGTTTTCAAGCCATTCTTCCAACAAAAGTAAACCAAGTTGTGTAAGAATTTTGTTTGTGGCTCAAGCCCACCATAATCTTTAGTGAAGTTCAACCCTTGAATCAATGCTTCGAGAAGTTGAGCCACCATAGGTTTAACCATTAGAAGAAAAATTAATATAACTCTTACCGTAGTACAAGCTTGCAACTATTAGTTTTTAGTTCTCTATTATATGTTTCTTATCTAGAAGGAATAATTACTATTCACTATTTACTAGTAATTATCTTTAGTATAATTATTATATCTATTGTACTCATCTGGGGTATTGTGAATTTGTGTGTTTAGAATAATAATGTTTGAGTCTCAGAAAACTCGAGGGGTTTACCTTCACTCGTAAGCCTCAAGGCCACATACAGCTATAGTCACAAAATCATCCAACATGTATCAGCAGATCGTGATGACTAAGAATCAAAAATTCAAATTTGATATATTGCAGCAGCCAACAAACCAAAAAGGATAGCATCGAAAAAAGAAGAAGAATAAGAAGAAGGAAAACGGTGTCTTTAATGGATTCCAAAAAGGAGTCAATGCTCATATTACACCGAAATTATACTATTTTCCCCTCGAACTAAGAGGATTTGAGGGGGTGTTTGTTTCCCTTAAGGAAACACCCATGCCGATAGACCAAATTAAACCATGATATGCAACAGATTTTAGACAAAAGTCATAGCAATTAACAGCAATTATGACCAAAACCTCATGTCACCAAATGAAAAAGAAGATTTACGTTAGATCCAGAAGAAGAAGAAGAAGAAGAAGAAGAAGAAAGGAGAAGTAGAAGTAGAGAAATCTATCAAACCAGACTCTTGAGGATTCTCAGTGATCTCTTCTTTGACGACAACTAAAGAATCTTTGGACATCAAACCCATGAAATCTCTCTCCATTGAAAGGAGGATGGTCGAAGCAAAGTACCCTAATAAAATGAATTAAAAGTGGGGAAAATTAAAACCCAGTCTGCGAGAAGAACTCAAGAAACCATCTGAACAAAGGACTGGAAGAGAGGGAGAGAGAAACATAGGAAGAGAAACGCAGCAGTCCGTTTGTCTCAACTCCACCCGTCGATAAAAATGCTTCCAAAATGGAGAGTGAGGGACAAGGACATTTATTTATCACGAGAAATTCAGAGATTGGAATTATTTAGAACAAGGCCTAAGTAGAGTATATTTATAAAACAGGCTATTTAAAATACAGCGCACGACGAGTAGGAGTAGCATACACTATAATTCTCGGCAAAAAGGAAAAAATATATCTACACGCGGGATACTTTTTTTTTTTTGTTTGGAATGCCAACCCGCGTATAGCAGCATTTTATTGCTTTAACTTGTCAAACCGATATTTTGGATTATTTACTGGATATTCAACTTTTAAAATCTTAAATCAGATAAAAAATTAATACGCTGTAAATAAAAAATATCAGATAATTTTTTTAATTAAAAAATAATAAATTGATCCAATTTAAAATAATCTAATCTAATAATTTTATTTGAGTGTTAAATTAAATTATATTTAATTAATAATTCTAAATTTAATATAATATTTAAATATTTAATAAAAATAATAATTAAAATTTTTAAATTTTACTTAAAATAAATAATAATAATAATATTATTATTATTACTATTACAATCTACAAAGATATACAACAATCTTTAATTGTTCATCCTGATCTATAAAATATTATAAAAAAATAAATATTTTTTAGAGTAAATATATATAATGTCTCAAATTGGATATAATTTATATTTGTTAGATCTAATATTTGATTTATTTGATTTTTTTATTGACTAGATGTGTTATTTGTTTTAAAAAAATATATAACGGATTAGTTATTTATTTTTCTGATCGGATCGATTCATTTGATATTAGATAAAATGAAAAGCCCTATCTAATACAATGATTTCTCTAATGCATTAAGGATAATGAGACATGCAAAATATTGTTTGTGCACAATTTTACATGTAAGAAAATTGCTAAGTTCAATTGGGTATATTAAGATATTTGATCTAATTTTATTTTGATATCATACTTTTTAAATAGTTCATGAAAATCACAAAAAAAAAAATATTTGTTTTAATATTGTTTCATTAATATTGTTAGTTTTTGGCCACTTGATTAATAAAATGTTTATTATCGCATATCTTTAACTTTAAGCTATCTTGAGATTATTTTAGTTATGTTTTGAACTTTGTAAAGATTTTAAATATTTAAAAAAAATATTGATTGTAACACCCCAATTTTTTATGTTGAATAATTTTATTTTATAGCGAAAATAAATAAGTAAAATATTGGAGATTATCACTGTAATTGACATAAGTATGGTTTATTCAACCATTCTTATATCAATCACAAAGCTAAAATATTTATAGTAACACAAGAAAATTAAAAATGAAAGAAACATTTATAATACAATAATGAGTGTGGAACTTGATTCCGAGTTACAATACACAAAAAAAAGGGAATATTATGGATCAAGAGTCCAAAAAAGTATCCGATTAAATATATCTATCGGATAACATTACTCTTCACCCAACCCTTAATACAGATGAAGTCACTCATCCCCACATAAGGCATCATAGGCTGCATAATCATCGAGCGGATCTTCTGAGACCTGCATATAAGAATTAGGGTCACCTACTCATGGAAATGAGCAGTGCCCATAAAACTAGGGGGTCAGTACATTACGTACTGAGTAATAAAACAATACTATCGAAATAAGGATACAATTAACACATACTTTCACAATAGATAATAGGTATACAAGAAAATAAATGAAATATCTCAAAAGATAGATAATGATATGGATCTCTTTATTAGATATAATCCATTTTCATTCTTTTATATACATGAGTGCAGGACTCCACTATTCTTAAATCGGTGGAATGGTCTGAAGCACCTTCTCAGGGAAAACACACCTGAGCCACTATTATCATCCGGTGGAAACGGATTTGAAAACATTACCTTCTCGAGGCAGAACGCTCCTGTGCCACTATTCTCCCTGGTGGAATAGGTCATATGTATAAAAACAATACCTTGGTCTTGACTCACATACTCTTCTACTTTAAATCATTAGTATCTTCCCCATATATTAAACTGTTATATTTTCATTTCACGATGAGTAAGGGAGCCACTATTATTAATTTGGTGGAATGGATTGAAGCACTTTCTCATAGCAGAACGCTCCCGAGCCATTATTCTTTTTGATGGAATGGAGATTAAAAACATCACCTTCTTGGGACAAGACGCTCCCGAGCCATTATTCTCCCTAGTGGGACGAGAATATATGTATGTATGTATGTATGTATGTATGTATGTATGTATGTATGTATGTATGTATGTATGTATAAATAGATCACCTTGGCCCTACTCACATATTCTTTCACTTTAAGTGATTAGTATCTTATTCAAGATTAATTCTCATGCAATAAACACGTTAAAACAGATATACATATAGCATAGGTTAAAGTCCTTAAGTATTTTTCAAACCCTAATTACACTCCCTTTAGCATTTATTCTCCCATATTGATTATTCATCCATCTTTTACAATAAGTCACTTTTGAATATCATCATTATTATAGTACCTACAATGTACGGTCTAGTTTCCATATACATACATTAATAATCTTATCCCAATGTATTACTCATAGAAATCTTCAAAACCCTAATTCCACATATTTGTCATGACACCTCCAATGAAATTTACATGATTACCAATTCCAATAGATAACCTCATAAGGCCAATCATGAACATCGTATTCAGAATCTGAATAACCTCTAGTTTTTACTCATGGAATAATGATATTATCATTATAAGATATTATGTCCAAATTAACCCTTAATTCATTGAAGGATCCCAAAACAAAAATAATACTTCCAAGCATTCTTCATGATATCATTATCATAATTTAGTCCACTTAACACATAAAATACCAAACTTACCTTATTACTCTATAATGAACAAATTACCCTTAAGCACAAACAATAACCTTTATTTTATAAAATATTGTACCTTCCACACACATTATTTTCCAAAATCACCAATTATCATCATACCTCATAAAAATACTTACGTCCACTTATCAAAGCTCATTTAACCCATATTTTATACCATAAGATATACTTCTCACAATTATGTCATTAACATAACAATATCACATCTATACCTCTTACCCTTAGCACTTCCTTTGAACATAATATTCATATATCACAACATATTATGAATAATATATATCAAATCATAAAGCATTGATATTATGAAAACACACACATAACTTGTAACACCCCCAAAATTCACTACTGAAAAATTTTGTTTTATTAAAAGATTAGCGGATGGAAAATAACAACTGTGAATTTCAGGGATATTACCGCCACACTTAGTACCAGACCGGTTCACTCCTACTGTTATAGTACCAAGTGCTAAGGCTAAAAGTGTAAAACATAATTTACCAACCAAATTTAAATCAGAGTAGCGTGACAAAACTATTTACAAGAATAAAGTCCACCAGTGGTGGTTACAAAAACAACCATAATATTAGAACCAGTAGTTTAAAAGAGAAAGAGAAAAAACCTGATAGTTTCGGATAATTGCTTACTCTCTTTCCCGTTGCACACTTGAATAGTACCTGAAAAGGACCTACAAGGGACACTACCCATTGAATAGGCAGGGGCTCCACAAATGGAACCATTCAGTACTATGGTATTGAGTAACCATTTAAAATACACATAAAAGTAGACCCGTAATGCAACACATGGTACAAATCTATATACATATATAACCAGAAACACGTGCACCACAATCACATATTTAACGAGTTTATCAATTATTAATAAGTCATAATGCAAAATTGATACATTCGGGCCTTGAGACATTAGTCCATCATTATTCAATCATCTCTCAGATTTTATATCCATGTGAGTGCGGGAACCCCACTATTATTCGCTGGTAGACCGGTCATGCAGGGTAAAACGCTCTTGGCCACTATTATTCGCCGGTGGACCGGTTTGGCCCCGACTCACATGGTGTTCCACTATAAATGATTAGTATTTTTTCATAACTTTATTCACATCCATGACTGGTTTTATTGAATTCGGGACCCCCACTATTATTGCCAGTGGATTGAAATATATATCAACATCATTCGGGGCAACACGCTATTGGGCCGCTATTATATCAGATGGATCGGTACTCATAATCATCTTCCAGCGCAACACACTCCTGGGCCACTATTATATCTGGTGGATCGGTACTCATAATTATATGCTAGGGTAATATGCTCTTAGGCCACTATTATAACCGGCGGATCGGTACTCAATATCATAATTCAACTTGACCCGGCTCATTAATCTTTCACTTTTGTGATTAGTGTTTTTCCTTTCTTTAATCAGCACAATAAGTCTATTTATTTGCCTCATACGGGAGATCAAGAACCCGGGACACAAAGGTACATCGGTCATACTGGTGCATACAAGCTACTCAATACCCTTTAACCATCAACCCAAGGACGCAAAGGTACCCTGGTCACACTAGTGCATAAAGCTACTCAGTATCCTACCGACAAGGACACCTAATCCATAAGTATGCATACCCCCTAAATAGGTCCATAGAGCTAGATAGAGTAAGATATAGGGCCTGGCTGGGGCACAAAGGCACACCAACAACTACCAGAATAATCGTAGGCTAAACCACGTCTTTAGGGTAGCGACCCCTAAAGAGCCACCATTTCCGATCTCGAGGTCTTTCACTTTAAGTATTAGTGCCTTAATTAAAGTGATCATGAAAAGCACAATAATCAGATACTTATTCACTTTCAATCGTTTTAATATCATTATTCATTTCTTATTTAGACGGTTATCCAAGATAACACAGAGAAATCATTAAGGCCATCATAATCTCATTTAATTCTGAATTAGTATTTGTTCTCGTGATAATTACTAATTATCAAATACTCTTACCTTGCTAATCAACGTTATTTGAGTCATATTATAAAATTCCACAATCACAACGACATGTTAGGTAAAAATTACTCATTTACCCCTTACTTATATAATTGCTAAGTCATCCCTTCCTTACTTGACAAATTACCCTATTACCCTTATTCTTGCATAATTGCCAAATTACCCCTTACTCGATTTCGGTTACCAAGTTATCTCTCATACCTATTAGGTCACTAATTCTCCTTCATAATTGTTACACTTAATATATTTTCCATTTGGTTGGTTAGATTACCAATTTGCCCTTTTTCTTTATTATAATTAACAAATTGCCCTTAGTTAAATTACCAAATTACCCTTCTTTATTATCCTAATTACCAAATTACCCCTTTAGTTGGTTAAATAATTACCAACTTAACCTTTAGTAGTTAAATTACCAAATTGCCCCTTTAGTTGGATAAATTACTAAATTGCCCTTCTTCATTATCATAATTACCATTTTACCATTCTCAATTATTATAACTATCATTTTACCCTTTCCAATTATTATAATTATCATTTTACCCCTTCTCCATTATTATAAATACCAACTTACCCTTCTCCATAATTACATTTGCCAATTTACCCTTCTCCATTTTTATAATTACTATATTGCCCTCCTCCATTATTAAAATTACCATAATGCCCTTTTATTGGTTAATTTACCAAATTACCCTTTTCTATTATCATAATTACCATTTTACCCTTCTCAATTATTATAATTACCATTTTACCCTTCTCCATTATTATAAATACCAAATTACCCTTCTCCATAATTACAATTCCCAATTTACCCTTCTCCATTATTATAAATACCAACTTATCCTTCTCCATTGTTACAATTATCAATTTACCCTTTTACTTACAAATTACCGTTTTACCCTTTTACTACCAAAATTACCATAATATCCTCTTATTTATAAAAATTACCATTTTACTCTTTTCTTACAAAATTACCATTTTGCACTTCTCTTCAAAATTACCATTTTACCCCTTACTTCCAAAATTGCTACTTTACCCTTTACTCCCAAAATTACCATAATACCCCTTCACTTATAAATTTACCATTATGCCCTTTACTTATAAAATTACCATTTTTCATTTACTTATAAAATTACCATATTTCCATTTACCTCTGAAATTACCATAATATCTATTTTCTTACAAATTACAATCTTATCCTTTTACTTATAAAATTATCATTTCACCCTTTTCTTCCACAATTACCATCTTTCCCCCTTATTACACTACTTTTATTAAACTAATATCACTACATGGGATAGTAATATTAATACTCCATTCACAATATTCAACTCCACCAACTATCATATTTAATGTAATACTTATTAGCACCCACACATATTAGGCCACATTCTTACACAAGAAATATTACTAAAATACCCCTAGGGCTCACAATAATATTATTCATGCATACATGGTCACAATAACATAAAATAACATGGATAAGTACTTAACACTTTCGTTAATAGCCAAACTCTTTTCTTAAGCAATATTCCCACACATGGCATATAAACTAGCATACTTTTCTTTTTTTTAGTCAATACAAGCAAATATATATATTATATTAAATCACAAATATCAAGCATAATAACATATTAAAAAAAATCCTAATGTGCTAACATACGTTTATCCATGCATTTAAGTGGGGTTTAATGATTACCTTAATTCCCACAAAAATCGAACCTTACCGGTATCCCTGTTAAAGATTCAAGCTTTAAATAGCAAAATCAACACCTAAAAATAGTATAAAAACTTATCATATTAGAGATGAGAATCCAAATCATAAAACTTTATAAAATTTAATTAATGAAACACTTAACCTAAAATGTTATTATACCTTAAAAATTTTGTACTAAAATACTAAGGCATGCAACAGCTCCTTCTGCTCATGCAGCATGAGCTGCATGCAAAATAAAAAGGAGGAAGGCTTGAAGGGGGTGAGGGAAAGGAATAATGGTTATTTTTGGGTTAGGGTCTTTAGGCTAGGAAAGAAGGTAGATGGGGGAGTATTGGAGGCAAGGGAAGGGACCAGGAGTGGAGAGGGGGTGTAGGTGGCGGTGAGGATGCAAAGATGGTTGCCGAGGTGGACTGGGTTGAGAAGGAAGGAAAAGAGAGGAGGAAAATGAAGGAGTGTAGGGGTTGGTTTCGGGAAAAGGAGGCATGGGGTGGTAGAGGAGGTTGCAGGGAGTTGACTGATGGTTTGGGTGGTGGCAGAGGTGGCCGGACAACGACGAATGGTGGGGTTGCAGGGGGGCTGCTGAGAAGGGAGAAAAATGGGGAGAAAAAGAATAGGGGAGGAAGAAGGAGTTGCGGGGTGGCTTGGACAATGTTATGGTGGTGCAGGACGGGAGTAGAAGGGTGTGGAAGGTGGTTTAGGGGGTTGGTGCGGCGGTGGAAGTGGCGGAGGGTGGCGGTGGTGCCAAAAATGGGAGAAGAGGATGAAGGAGGAGAAAATGTAGGGATGGAGATCGAGGGGAAGTGCTCAAAAATATGGGGCAGGAAGGCCAGTGATGAGAAGAAAAAGAAGAGGGAGGAGAGGGCAATATGTGGCTAATCGGGTGGCAGCGTTTAGGTTGGCAGGGAGAGGGAAGGAAAGATAGGGAAAAGGGAGACCATGCATGATCGGGGTACATGGCCTGTTGGGTCTAACATTGTGAAAAAAAGGACGGGGGAGAGAGAGAGAGGGAGGGAGGTTTGCAGTGGTGGTAGTAGGCGGTGGCCGGCATGCCTGAGGTGGCAGGTATGGCGACGGGGACAAGTCAAGGCCTGGGTTGGGGCATAGAAGAAGGAAGAAGAAAGAATTAAGGGAGAGGGAGGAAGCATAGTGGCGTAGGGGAAAGAAAAAAGAAGAGTCGGGCCGGCCCAGCTAAGAGGGGGCAGAGGAAAAGAAAGAAAATAGGGGGGAAGCTGGGCTATCCGATGTGGGCGGGGGAGAGGGAGAACGACCAGCGGCCCAGGTGCGCGGGGGGAGGGGTTGGCCTAGTGCGGGCGGCCTGAAGGAGAAAAAAAGGAAAAGAAAAGAAAGAAGAAAAGGAGAAAAAGGGAGAAAGAAAAGGAAAAGGGGAAAGGGGAAAAAGGGAAATGGAAAAATAGGGAAAATAATTTAATTTAATTTAATTTATAAAATAATAAAATGTAATATTTTTGATAAATTATTTAATTTAATAATTTAATTCAATATAATTTAATATATTGGTTCAAAAAGGATAATTTTAGTAAAATATTAGTTTGGAAAATTATTTAAATAAAAATAATATGATAAAATAAAATATTTATGTTTAATTTATTAAATACTCCTATCCAAATTTATATACTCAAAAATCCATAAAATAATTAAACTAAATAATTTTAAAAGCTAATTTATTTCAAATAAAAGCTATTTATTAAATTATAGATTTTCTAAAATTTTGGGGAATTACATAACCATATGTGTAAATAACACAAAAACCATAAAAATATAATAATATCCTTACCAACTAGGATACCAGACTCTAAGTACGTAAATCCTAAACTTCCTTCTTTAAAGCTACTAGAATACCACCTACAAAAAACAACAAAATCTATAGTTAGGCTCGAAGAGTTTACCTAAAGGAAAAATTAAGGTAAAGAGGCTAAAAACGAAAATAACCATAGTCAAATGGAAGATTGGGATGTGTGGATGTGTAGTAGAATGTGTGGTGAAGCTATAGTAAAAATTTGATGGTGTTTGGACAAGGTTTAGGGGTGAAAATAGGGGTGCACGCCCAAAATAGGGTGGTTGCATGACTGTGTTGCAGGGGATGCACACCCTGGTCGAGCAGAAAGTGGCACTATCATGCTCGATCACTGGGAAAATAGGTCACAAGTCAAACAGGTGCACACGGGTATGCGTTCGGACCATCCACGAATGTGTAAGGGTGCACGGGCAGGTTGTGCTATGTTTCAAGGGTGTGCGAGAGGAAATTTTAGTGTTGTATAGCCGTGTTTGAGGCCATGCGCAAGCTATGCATTCCTTAAAAATGAAATGGGTGAGGAGAAGAAGAAGGAAAAAGAAGTAGTGATCGGCAACGATGATTGGCGACGGTGCTGGAAAATATTGGGGTAACCTTGGTGGTTAGTTCACTGATCAATGGATGGTGAGTGGTGAATGTGGTGGTGCACGGTGGTAAAATTAGTGGTGAGCATACCAAAAACAAGGGACACACAGGAGGAAGAAGAAAAAGAAAGGAGAAGGAAGAAGGAGCTTGGGCAGTGGCTTTTTATACAGGTTTGAACAAGAAGTGGCACAAGCAAATGAGGAAGAAGTATAGTGTTTATATATATGTATACATGTGTGTGTGTGGTGTGAATATGGGAAAAGGAAATGAAGAGGAGGGGAGATGTGCAATCGGTGGTGTAGGGTGATGCAAGGAAATGATTTGAGTGGTGGGAAAAATGGTAGGTGATGGTGATGGGCCATGGCTATGTGTATACATTGTGTAATAATAATAATAATAATAATAATAATAATAATAATAATAATAATAATAATAATAATAATAATAATAATAATAATAATAATAATAATAATAATAATAATAATAATGGCAGGGTGTGCAGATTGGTAGGGACAAGTGAAGCAGAAGGAGAAGAAGAAAAAGAAGAAAGGAAGTAGGGTGATGGGTGATGAGTGTCTGCAAAAGATGATAGGTGATGGTGCTAGTGGAGAAGGAGAAGCAAGTTGCAAGTGCAAGCTATTGTCAATTTTTGTTTATGGTTTATCCGAGTCAAGGTTTTGGATTCGGTTAAAGTTTTAGGATTGAGAAATTAGGTTAAGGATAAAATAAGATTGACTCGAGATTAGAATCAAATTAGGGCATTAATAATATAGGATTAGGCTAAGCAAATTTTCGGGGTATTATATTTGATAATCTGAAAAAATGTTGAAATTATTAGAATAATAAGATGTTATCTTAGAAAAGTATTTGATATTAAATATATATTATTTTAGAATCAAATACTAACAATGTTAAAGGATGGTATTTAAGTAAAAATAAAATAAGAATGTGTATAGTACTTTTATGGAATTCAAAACACTTGTTGCCTAGCCTACCTCAATAGAATGGAGCCATGATATCTAAATAAAATCATCCAAAAAAAGGTAGTTGTGATTAAAAATAATCATTGAAGCTTTCATGCTAATTTTCTATGTCAATTTAGTAAGACGCAATTTTGACATGTAATTTAGTAGCAAAAAATCAAAGTAACATGCAATTAATTTTCTAATTAGAAAAACTACTAATTTGTTTGCTACCTACTATTTGATAAGTTGCAATCGTTGATTTTATTTAAAAAAATATATTAATGTCATTCGTGATAAATTATTTAAAAATAAAGCAAACTAATTGAATCATTATCATAGAAAAATTATGTTATAAATTATAAAGGATCCAAAATGATTCAAAACGAAGAGGTGTTTTGGATCGTAGAGGAGGGTGGTCAAGATGAAGGAAAATTAGGTTATGATCACTAAAGGACAAGGGGAGATGTGATATGATTGCATATGGTCATAGTTCACACCACTTTGAGGAGGCATACACTTTATCTAAAAGCTCCTTGATCTTGGAATTTACTTAGCTTTTATTAGTCTAAGTGTAAGCTGGACCAATAGACCCTAAGTCAATGAGATTGCAATTATGTAACATGTTCCCAAACATTGATGCTAGTCTTCAGTTAACACCATGATAGCCTAATTTCTCTTATTGTGAGGAAATTGCATTAAATTTTCCAACTAACATCCAAGGAAGAGTGTTTTTACATGCAAACCCTCTATTTTCTCCCATAATTGTTGTTGTTTATGATGTTTGGGGGCATAGACACAAAGTAAATCCTATTGGGAGGAGATGATAGCATCGGTTATGAGAAGATTGATAATATGGGACTTGTGGCCAATAGCATTAGCTTGAATGTGTTCTTGCCAACATAACCACAATCCACCTAAGCTACCTTCAACTGGAACAACAAAGTGGTGTGCAAGCCCCAATCTATTAATTATTGAAATGGAAGAGTTGGATGAACATTTGGTTTTAAAGAGAAAGAGAATGGATGATTTTGTGGAGTGTAGAGACGATGTTAACGTTAGAATTATCTCGTCATTCTCAACCTCACAATAATTCAAAGAGAAAACCATAGTTCTTGTGACTATTTAAGGCAAGTTGTGGGAGTGTGTGAAAGCTCAGGAGAGAGGGTTAGGTTGATTATGGTTATCTTCTTGTAGCAGGGAGATGGTAGATGAGGTTCTTCTTCAAGATTGGGTCTTCTAATAAGTACAAAGGATAAAGTGTTGGCCGAAGGTTGTGTGTTTTTGTGTGATATTTATTTCTCATACTTTGCATGGATTTTTTGTATGAGATGAGGACATTTTAGAAGTTAGCCTTGTGGGGGTGGAAAGTGAATAGGAGTAAGGGTGACAGTCACATGTGTCCATGGATGAAATGGTGGTAGCTTCATCCAAAACGTTCTATTATTGAGTGGTTTGTTTGATCCCATTCTCATGGTTAGGTATATTTAGATAAAGGGGTACATTAACTAAGATCTATATCCAAGCACCTTGGGTATGGTTAATTTTGATCAAGCATTTGTTGCATAATTGTTCATCCCACAATGATTCGATCATAATCTTCTACCAAGTACCTTATCATCCTTTATGTCTTGGATATTAGATATGATGTCTTGCAGAGCTAATATTTGTTCTAATACTAATTGTTGGAAATATACATTGCCTTGGTTTGTTTACAGAAGTGTTGTATCTTATCTATAGGATAACATAATTTGCAATTTGGTGTTGTGATATCTAAATATGTTCATGTGCCCTGCAGGAACCCTTCTGGCTAGAAAATTAGGAATTTTGAAACCAAAACATCAAAAATAATGTAAAAGTATGAACAAAATAAAGGATATTAGAATTTGATACTTTTATTACCTTCCTATCAAGTAGTTATAAAGAATCAAGAAACACTCAATCCATATCTTTATATCTTCACATGATCATCAAGAACAACCCTCTTGATTGATCCATCAATTATATAACCTCATTCTCAATTAAGACTTCACATATCTAATCTCAAGATCTGAACCATAAGTGATTTCCATAAGAGATTTTCCTGCAAAAGACTTTCTAAGATCTATTCCTAAGATTTAGACCCCCACACCATCGTTGGATTTGTGATCCTCACACAAAGCCGTATTGGATTGAGATCCTCTCCCTTTCCCTCTTGATCTCTCTCTTATGATCTCATACCCCACATGATTTTTTCCTACTTCTATATAATAGAAAAAATTTATATAGGTTGTAGAATATCTTACAACTAACAAAAAGATAGAGCTTGGAATCAACACTTAAAAGGTAAGGAGAAAAGGCACTAAAAAAGATATTATCATGGAACTAGGGGTGGCCACCAACACAACCCCCTTGTGTTGACCAGCACGGTCATATTGGTCACCATGGTCACCCCATGTTGAGCCTTGACCTTTCTTCTTTGCTCCTCATCAACATAGGTGTGTCCTATGGCACTTCCCATTTGTGTCAGCTTTCAATAACCTTATTATATTTGTTGTCCTCCCTTATAATTCCTTCGAAGCCACTCTATACATTAGCTTAAACTTGTCGGTGACAAACATTGTATTTTTCTATTAGCAAAAGCATTGGATATTATCTATAAGATGACATATTCTACAACTCTAGTGCTATGATATCTAGATCTATTCTTGTGCCTTGTGGGAACCCTTTTGGATAATTAGGAACCTTAAAATCGAAACATCAAGAATAATTCAACTGTATGAACCAAATCAAGGATGTCAAAACTTGATATTTTTATTACTATACTTTCAAGTAATTACAAATAATTAAGAAACACTAAACCTGTATGTTTTATTCTCTCCAAGATCATCAAAAACAACCTTCTTAGTTGATCCATTCAATTATACATATCCATTCCCAATTGAGATTACCCATATTTAATCCCATAGATTTAAACCACATGACATTTTCCAACAATAGATTTTTCTAGACCTAACCTCTAGTTCTAGATCCTCATACCCTCCCCAGCGTTATGACCCTTACATAAAACCCCTCTTGAGGTATCAGGTTGAGACCATCTCCCTTGTCTTCTTGCTCTCTCTATCTCTTTTCCTCTCATATCCCACATAATATATATCCAACTTATATATAATGGAAGCCCTTTATATATGTATTATGGAATATCCTAGAACTAACTAATAGATAGAATTCATAACTGACCTTGAGAAGATACAAAAAATGGACGCTGAAAAAAGATATCTTCAAGGAACCAAGGGTCAATATGGGTGTGCTAGCTGACATGACCCCCCCCCCCATAATGATCAACACGGTTGTGTCAATCACCATGGCCACCTCATGTTGAACTTGGGTCTTTTATTCTCTCTCTATATTTGCTCCTCATTGACATGGTTGTGTTGATCAATATGAGGGGGCATGTTGGTTGGCATAGTGGGATAAGATCTTCATCCTCAAGTGGTACATCCCATCCATGACTATCACATACACCCTCTAAAATACCCCATATTTTTATAACCTAATATTCATGAGATAATATTCTATTAATAGGATTGGATACATACCTTCAAGTTATATTTACTAGTTATATTATATTGGTTTACTACCTGTATTTTTAAGGTTACTCTAAGAATATCCTAGTAACTTAAACTATATTACTTTCATTTTAATAATTCACTACATATTATGTTAGGAATTTATTTGATGAAGTAAAGTAATATTTATAAAAATAAGATTTTGTAAAGAAATTAAATACTATTGTATGCCTGACTATCTTTTAAATTAATTACTTATCTCAAATTAGTTCACCACCTTTGAGATCAAGATGGTATGGTTGGATAAATACCAAATTTTCCCCTATATTCATTTTGGCTTTCCTATGTAAGTAGCCTACATGAGTCCCTTTTTTTGTACTCTCTCATTGGACTGTATTTTGAAACAACCAGCTCGTGCTTGATAACCAAGGTTCCCAACTAAGTTACCCTTTATTAATCAATTTATGTGGACACACACAATCGGATGAAAAGTAAACAAAAAAATAACTATGCAAATATATAATACATTCTCTCTCTTTGTCCATCAAGTGATGATTCTCGATTGAAAAAGCTTAAAGGAGGCTGATCTTGCTACTTTTTCTTCCTCTAATATTCAACCCATTTCAATAATATCAATCTTACAAATAAGTTTGTGTAACACCCCCAAATTCACTACTGAAAAATTTCGTTTAAATTGAAAGGTTTAGCAAAAGCATACGAATTAAAACCATGAACTTGGGGGTATTACCGCCACACTTAGTACCGGACCGGTTTACTCTTACCGTCCCGATACCAAGTGCTAAGGCTAGATCAAAACATCGTGAAGCAAAAACCGCCAAAGCATAAGGGCATAGTCAACATAAAATGTCCATGGAAAACAAGGTGCCAACAGTAGTTAAATATCGTTAGGATTACAACTTAAGATTTCCACTCCAAAATACGAGCATAATACAATTATGACTAAAAACAAGAAAAAGGAAAACGAGGATAACAAGAAGTCCGGCCGGCTCACTCTCGACCCCGACCAAGGTAGGCTCAACACTCGGCCCCTCCCGATGCCTCGTAGGTATCGTAGGCATCGAAAACAAAATCTCCTACCTGCACAAGGTCGGAAGGGCCCTCTGTTCGTGGGAATGAGCAGCACCCATGAAACGGATGATCAGTACACTACGTACTGAGTAAGGTAACAGATGAGCTAAGGCCGACACAACGCACAACATATTATACACGCACAACACATGTGGGACATGGAAATACATGGATGGTGCAAGCCAGTAATAATCCACTCAGACCTTTCTTAATCTTAACCCAGACAATTAGTCATTTCACATTATAGACTTTATTAATCCATGCGAGTACGGGAGCCCCACTATTATAGCCGGTTGATCGGTCACTTATAGGGCAGAACGCACCTAACCACTATTATACGCCGGTGGATCAGTCTCCAGGGCACAACGCTCTTGGCCACTATTATGCCGGTGGATCAGTCTGGCCCCGACTCTCATGGTGTTCTACTGTAAATATATAGTATCTTTCCCATGATTTACTTACAACATACTGTTTGGTTTGCTGAGCTCGGGATCCCCCACTATTATAGCCGGCGGATCGGTCACGTATAGGGCATAACACACCTAACCACTATTATACGCTGGTGGATCGGTCTTCAGGGCACCCCGGCACCTGGCCACTATTATGCCGGTGGATCGGTCTGGGCCCGGCTCAACAATCTTACTCTTTAAGTAGTTAATGTCTTATTCATGTATTATTAAATAAGGTTCCACCCTTGACATGCATGTCTACTACTCCCTACTTCTTCCCTTCGAGGATGCTCGTCCCATATCTTGAGACTGTTCTCCCCTTCTCACGCTCGATGTCCATCCCCTCTTACTCTTATACATAAGGAAACGTAGTAAGGGCACACTCTCCCGAGAATGTGGGCTAACCCTAACACCACGGTATCGGTCCCGCATGTCCTCACCCCTCTAGGGCTCCTCTTTGGAAAACCCTAATTTGGGCCTACATGGCCCAACTCTTTCTTACTCATCCTAACTTTACTTTGTTCCTTGTCTCGCATCCCGTCTCTACTAAGAAATTCCCAAAATATAGCCCTTAATTCCCCAACTCCGCATGTGACCACCAAACCCTAGTTGGCCACACCAAACCCTAGCACTTTACTTCCTCTCCAAGTAACCTCCCCTCTTTGCCCCAAAACCTCTTCTCTCATTTAGAAGCCCATACTCATCCTTCATACAAGTGGACTCTCACTCTCAACCCCATACTCCATCCCTCCTTGATCATTTTTTTTACCCTTGTACCCTTCAAATTGCTCATTTCCTCCCAAAAACCCTAATTGGGCCCCTTAGACACCCTTACATCGACCCACGTAAAATTTTGCACCCAAGTCTCCAATGGACCCGTAACTTTGACATTATCTTGTTTACTTCTTAAATCAATTTTCCTCACGTAAGATTCATTCCCCTGCATAGTTTAAACACTCCATGCAGACTCTCCAACCCCCACTTACGCCCAAAACCCTAATAAGGTCGATTTTGCACCAACTCACGTACTATTTTTCATACCAAGTTCCCATTCACTCCAAGACTCTCCCAAGCTCTTACTTACAACCCAAGTCAACTTTTCACACGTAAGGATCATGCCCATGCAAGGTTAAGTCCCCCCCCCCCATGCAAACTTCCCAAACGTCCACTTCCCCATTGTTCTTTTAATTATCATTTCATGCTACCCCAAACCCTAGCATGCATGTCCTAGAGGGCCATAACAAGTCACATCATCAACATCAAACATGGAACATGTCATACACGTATAATATAAGGCACGCACAACATACCTCACGATCCACGCTGCGCGACACAAAACAGGTTATTCATAACACATGCATAATACACATCAACATGGCATGTTCATCATTCACCCACACATTACATCACACATAGCACAAGGCCATAGCTTCGTCCTTACCTAACACGACACCGGTCTTGGAGCACGTTCCTACGCCTCCTCCGGAGGTTGACTTGATTCGCCTATAAGAGGGAAAACTAGAGGTTACTTTTCCTCCAACCACAACACTATTCTTTCTACCTTACCCTTATCTTTAACTTACCATTAGGGCTAAAAATAATAATATTACTTTTATAAGTAAAAGTATGGTCATTATTCTTAAGGTAGCTAATCATGCTACTACTAATAAAAGTAAGTCTTAATAGCTACAATAATTTAAAGTAATTTTAATAATATTTATTATTAACGGTAGTAGTTCAATGTTA
The DNA here is from genome assembly GCA_039764185.1 of Tamarix austromongolica. Classification (NCBI taxonomy): domain Eukaryota; kingdom Viridiplantae; phylum Streptophyta; class Magnoliopsida; order Caryophyllales; family Tamaricaceae; genus Tamarix; species Tamarix austromongolica. The sequence continues at coordinate 80,967,145 of CM077809.1, read as the reverse complement.
CTAATAATGATGATAGTAGTAGCGATAGTAAGGTTAGTGGTATATGAAATATTACTAATAGTGACAAGGAACTAAAATAATAATAATAATAATAATAATAATAATAATAATAATAATAACAATAATAATGATAATAGTAATACTATTAATAATAACAATCATGATGTTAAAATAATAATACTAAAGTTATAGGTCACTAATATTAGTAATACTAACAGTTATAAATATTTCAAGGTTAGGTTAAATAATAATAATAATAATAATAATAATAATAATAATAATAATAATAATGAGAATGAGAATAATAAGAATAATACTAATAATACTACTAAAAAAATAATTAGCATTTGTATAACAAGGGTTTAGGGGTTGGAGAGTTTAGAGGACCACCTAGGGGTGCTGGTGGCACAGGTGGCAGTGCACAGCGCACGGCGGCGGCGATGGGGGAGAAGGAAGGTGAAGAAGTGGTGGAGGGGGAAGGAAGGAAGAGGAGAGGTTGGAAGGGGAAACAGAGGGTTTAGGGAGGTTGGGGAAGCTCCCTTGGTGGTTTTGGAAGGTAGAGGGGGTGCTGGAAGTGGCGGAACGGCGGTGGGTGGCGGTGAGAAGGGCGGCGACGGCGGCGGCGATGGGGGCGAAGGAAGGTGAAGAAGTGGTGGAGGGGAAAGGAAGGAAGAGGAGAGGTTGGCAGGGGAAACAGAGGGTCTAGGGAGGTTGGGGAAGCTCCCTTGGTGGTTTTAGAAGGTAGAGGGGGTGCTGGAAGTGGCGGCACGGCGGTGGGCGGCGGTGAGAAGGGCAGCGAGGTTCGAGGCTGGCTTGATCGGGAAGGGCACTTTGCACGGCCGGGGTGGCGCGTGTAGAGCAAACCAAGGGGTGAGGGAGGCCTAGGTCGGTGGAGGGTGATGCAAGGAAGAGTTTCGGGGGTGGATTGAGCGGCGGCGATGGGCGGCAGCGACGGGGTGGTCGTCTGAAATAGGGGTGGCGCAAGGCGATTTCTAGGCTGTGGTTTCGAAAAATCCGATGCTTGATCCTTGGGGGGTATTTATAGGCTTGAAAATGGGGGAGGATCGAGAGAGGGGGCAGAGAAGGCAGGTTAGGTGGCAATCGGGCACGCCGGCCGGCGGTGGCAAGCCGACGCAAGTCTGCCATGGCAGACCTGTTGGTTGGTCGGGAAAAGGGAAAAAGGGTGCGGGGCAGGCCTAGGAGTGATGGCGGGATGTCGGCCTGTCGAGGGAGGGCAGCTAGAAGGGCAGGAAGGGGGGAGGCGGCGTGCAGGCGGCGCAGGCAGGCGGTCGGTGTAGAGGGGGATGGGCGGCGTATTGCAGGTCGTGCGCGGGAAGAAGGAAAGGGAAGGAGGTCGGACCGGCGGTCCGGGGAGAAAAGAAAAAGAAGGGGGGACCGGCCGGTTTGGAAACGGTCAAAAGGCCTTATTAAAACGCGGCGTTTTGGGTGAGTTTCTGGACAAAGCGCGGCGTCGAGTAGCTAGCAGGCAACGACTACTTCATCAGTCGGCGCGCAGCGTTTCAGCGAAAGGAGGGTGAAACGCTGCATTTTACTGTCACGGGGGAGGGCCGAACGGCGCTAAGCCCTGGGGAGGAGGAAAGGGAAGTTGGGCTACAGGCTGGCCCAACGGGCGAGAAGAGGAAGAAAAGAAAGGGAGGAAGAAGAAGAAGAAAAGGAAAAAGGAAGGAAAAAAAAGAGGAAAGGATTATTTTATGTTATTTTATTTTAGTATTTTATTTAATATAAATATTTAGAATATTTACCTTGGGTACTTAGAGTAAGAATATTTTAATAATCAAATAAAATATTTATCCTCCTTTTTAGGCTAATTTAGGGCCCTGAAAAAAAATTATAAAGATATCATTTGTAAAATATTTTAAAATTCCTATTAACTTGCCCTACATAACCCCTTTTAATCTAAAAAGAGCAACAAATTAAATACATTCCCCAATAATCCTTATTTAATGACTTGTTTCCAAAATAATTAATTCTGGGGTATTTCAGTTTGGGGCTAGCTAAAACAGAAGAAAGGATAAAAATAAGCCTGTAGATAGTGTTCTTTGTAAGTCTCGGGTAGGATTTTATTAGAGAATTAGAGGGCTCTTTCTCGTATATCTATAAATACCACTGAAGGATCTAATGATAAATCATAGTCTCCCAACTCTATTAAGCACGGTTATGATTTTCCAACCAAGCATAAAAGATATGCTATCTGAAATAATGATTAGAATTAGTATCAACACCATAACCTTCACATTATGTCCCATCTCTTAGGTATGACTTAAAGACACAATACCAATAAAATAAATAATACTATCAGTAAAGCTCAAAGGTATAATACCAAACACTGGACCACAGGTAGGCATAAAGGCTGCTACTAAACCATAGGTAAGCACAAATGCTACTACCAACCAATCTAATAATCATTTCAGTTCAATAATAATCCTTTCCATTTTTATTCACTTACGTTGAGTATATAAACCCCACTATTCTTAAACCGGTGGAACGATCTGAAACACCTTTTAGGGAAAATATGCCTGAGCCACTGTTATTGTCCAGTGAAATAGACCCAACACCTCTAACGGTAGAATGCACCTAATCACTATTCTTAAACCGGTCGAACGGTCTGAAGCAACTCTTGAGTAAAGCATACCCGATCCACTATTATTGTCCGATGGAATGGACCCAGGTCCTGGATCACATAATCTTACACTTTAAGTGATTAGTATCTTTTTCATTATTATTTATATCTCAAGAGGATATTTTAGCTTAAGTTGAGCTCGGGAACTCCACTATTCTTAAACTGGTAAAATGGTCTGATACACTTCTCAAGGACAACACACCTAAGTCACTGTTATCGTTCAGTAGAACAGACCCAATACCTCTCAGGAAAAAATGCATCTTATCGCTATTTTTAAACCGGTGGAATAGTCTGAAGTATCTTTTAGAAAAAACATGCCTAAGCCACTATTATCGTCTAGTGGAATGGACCCAACAACCCCACCTCACGCAATATTTCTTTTTAAGTGATTAATATCTTATTCAAGGTGGTATTTCTCAATGCCCTCATACATACGCATATGTAAACATGCAAGGCACATAATATATATTAACATAATCATTTGAAATACATACAGTATGACCTACATGAATACTAATACACTTCTTTAAGGAAAAGACCACACCCTTCTTAAGGAACCCTAATTTCATAAGTCTAGCACAACTTCTCCCTCGTCATTTTATCACCAATTTCAATAACCATCCTTAAAATCTTATTATTGGCAACATACCCAAAAATCAAGGTTTAACTTAATTTTCTTACACATGCGATAATATAGTGCCTTTAGGGTTACTATTCACATTTCCCCACAAAATCTTAATTCCATAATTTAATTATAACTCTTCCCATAAAATCCATATAAACACCAAATTTAATATGCATTTCCAAAATATTATTATTGACATCATATATAAAAATCGAGATCCAAATCCCACATTTTACACAAGCGATAATAGTTTCGCCTTAGGGTTACTATTCACCCTTCCTTCCAAAACCCAAGTTTCACAATTCAATCATAAATTTTTTTCACGATACACATATCATTACAAAATATAATAGGAATTCCTAAAATACCAATATAACCAACATATCAAGAATTCAAGGTCAAACTCAAACAATTCCCACGTGTGATAATAATTTCACCCCTAAGATTACTATTCCCAATTAAAACCAATTTTCTCATTTATTGGACTTAGACCATTCATATTTAGTCTAAAATTTTCACTTAATATACTTAGCCTATTTCAAACCACTTGTCACCCAATATTCTATTTTTAACTCATGTTGACCAAAATACCCCTAAGATAAATAGGATACTCATTTTTCTACCAAAATCTTTTGAATCCTAATATGAATGATTTTTCAACTTCCAATGCATTCTATCATCATAAAAATGCATAGCCATAATTATATTTATAGATAATTAACCACGATATGTATCTTTACAGATGGTTTATCATGTAAAAAACTAACATATGTTTCTAAAATTCCAAAACACATACTCCCATACTTAATAATAATTAAGGCATACTTATTGGAGTAAAAATAATAATATGCTTGAAATGACCAAATTGCTCCCAAGGCACACAATAACAATAATCATGCTAATACCTTTAGGCAAACAATTATACTATAACAACATGCTTAAATGGCACATCAAAACCTTAATGTATTATCATGCGATATCTAACATTTGAGTAGACTATAAAAAATATAGTGTAACAAACATGCTTAACATGGTTTACACATAAAAACCCTAATATGCTATCATGCAATATCTATCATTTTAGTAGAGTATAAAAGTGATATAATTTCTAGTAAAAACACAATTTATTGGGTAACTTACTAAAAATGATTAGGCCCCGGCAATCAAAATTTTGTACCTAAAATAATATCATAATTACCATATTAATATTTAATCAATAAAATAATAATTTTTTATTAAAATAATTTATTAAATAGTAAATTATCAAAATTGCCCTTATATATATTTTTTTGAGGAGAACTCTTCCTCATGTTACGTATGTAGTGTGAGCTCGCACGAAGGGGGGTTACAGCAAGGTAGGTTAGTTGAGGAGGCAAGGTGAGGCAAGGGTGGTGGAGATGGTGGTGATGGTTGGTTGTGGTGGTGGGTGGCAGTGGCTCGGTGGGATGATTGGTGGTGCACGAAAATGGAAGGGTAGGAAGAAGAAGGGTGGTGTTTGAGGTACATATGCATGGTGGTGGCTGTTAGATAATGGTGCAGAGGCTGGTGGGGGTTGTAGCTAGAGGTGGTGATGAAGGATGACAATGAGTGGTGATGATGCACAAAAGGATGGGTTGGTGGTGTAGAGGAAGAGCAAGGCAAGGCTGTAGTTGGTGGAAGAGGCATAAAAGGATGGGATTGGGCTATGTTTGGGTGTAGAGGCATCGATGTTGGTTTAGAGGTTAGAGAAGGCTAGTCGATGGGTGGTGATGTGAAGGGGTGACACACAGGCTAAGAGAGCAGGAGTAGGAGGAGGAGGAGGAGGATAAGAAGGAGAAGAAAAGGAGGCTCTATAATACCCTGAAAATTTTCTAGCCTAATCTCGTATCTTTAGTACCCTAAGTTGATTCTAATCTTGAGAAAATATTATTTTAGCCTTAACTAAATGTCTTAATCCCAAAATCTTAACTGAATCCAAATCTTTGACCCAGATAAACCATGTTTTGTAGCCCGATATTAATTTTGCTAAAATTTATCACTAATCCTACCTATTTTGGCTAACCTAAAAGTATCTAAAACTAATCCACAACCTTCTCTCTTTTTTCCTTTTCTTTTTCCATCTTCTATCTTCCGCCATCATTGTGCTATAAAGTTTAACTCGCCCATTCTACAACTTGCAACTTACAACTTGTACCATCAAACGCCTCCCATCACACCACTACAACCACAATCATCCATCATCCATCACCCTTTTCTTCTTCTCGAGCTGCCCAATCTGCACACTACACCTCCCTTGCCACCATTTTCTTTCTCACGCAACATACTCTCACACACCATCTATAACACCCCTAAATTTACTACTAAAAAATTTTATTTTAAGTGGAGGCATATAATCAAATAGTTAGGTGTTACCGCCATAATTGATATAAGTATGGCTTATCTTATCATCCTTACGCTAATCACAAGGCAAAAAGATTAGAAACTTTAAAACATGATTAGAAAGAGATGAGATAACTTTTAATAACATTAAATAAGAGTTTGGAGATCAAATCCGATTACAATATCAAAATATAACAAAAGGGGGATCCCATAGAACTAAGAGTCCAAAAATGTATCTAGGTAAAAACTATCATTCGGATAACATGACTTGATATGAATGAATCACTCCTCCATATATATTGCATCAAAAGCTGTGAAATCATCCACCTAGTCCTCATCAACCTGCACATAAATATCTAGGGTCATCTACTCATTAGATTGAGCAGCACCCATGAAACGGATGATCAGTATACTACGCACTGAGAAAGGTAATGGTACTGTCAAGTAGGGTTACACATAATACAAGAATTTCCATGAGCAATTCATACATGCACAAATAGAAGAAAGCCATATAACTACTAATTCCAAGTATTTTATTAGATATACCATATTCCAACCTTTTATTTACATTGAGTTCAGGGACCCTACTATTCTTAAACTGGTGGAACTATCTGAACACCTCTTGGGGACGACACACCCTAGCCACTATTATTATTCGGTGGAATGGAGCCAACACCTCTCAGAGTAAAATACTCCTGAGCCACTATTTATTAAACCGGATGAACGGTTTGAAGCACCTCTTGAGGACAACACACCCGAGCCACTATTATTATTCGGTGGAATGGACTCAAAACCTCGGTCCTAATTCACATATTCTTTCATTTTAAATGATTAGTATATTTCCATTTATACATTAATTCTTAATTGTATTTTCATTCACATTGAGTATAGGGCTCCACTATTCTTAATTAGGTGGAACAACTGAATCACCTCTCAAGGACAACACACCCGACCCACTATTACTATCCAATGGAATGGAGCCATATAAACATCTTAGCCCGACTCAAGTGATCTTTCACTTTACATGATTAATATCTTATTCAGAGTTGATTGTATATTATCATGCCAACTTAAGACATATACTTAAACACATAAGTACTACCACGCTACTATCCTCAAGTGACCATAATACCCTCAGGGTAATCAAGACAAATGTATTCTTCCAAAGCCTTATAAAACCCAAAACATATAAAATTCCAATCAATATCTGAAGTAAAAATCCTTATTTCTCCATAGATATCTTGTATCCAACATTATACCCAAATATGAATTTACATAATTTCATTACTCTCAAGAACATCATTTCATAACATTTCCATAAATAAATTATTCCATACAACATACTCAACACAAAGCATATACAAAGAAAATACAAGGAGCACATAAAACCCTAGCTATGACATGTATCCTTACCGATAAGGACACCAAGCTCTATGCACGTAAATCCTATATCTCCTCCGAGATCACCAAAAAATCACCTATGAAATAAGATAAAATGTGATTTGGATCAGAGGTTAAAAATTAAGAGGGGGATTATGGTAGAGAAATGTAAAAATGGAATTTACCAAAGTCAAACGGAAACTTGAATTATATGGAAGTGTAGAAGAGTGACACGAGGGAGTGGCAGGGTTGGCAGGGTGATGGTGAGAGGAGACTGAGGGAGGCAAGTGGATGGAGGTGCAAAAGAAGCAAAATTCCTTACGCCATAAAATCGGCGCAGGAGAAGAAGTAAAAGAAAAAGGAAGAAAAGGGAAGAAAGTAAGAAAAGAAAAGGAGAATGAAAAGGAAAAGAGAGAAAGGTTAGGGAATTAGGATTAGATTAGGATTTTTGGGATTAGCCAAATAATTTAGATTAGCAAAAATTTTAGCGGGTTTCAATTTTGGTTTATGAATTTTGGTTTATCCAAATCAAGGTTTCGGTTTTGGTTAAAGTTTTTGGGATTAAGAAATTTGGTTAAGGCTAACAATAAGATTTCTTGAGATTAGAATCAAATTAGGGCATTAATGACGCAGTATTAGGTTAAGCAAATTTTTTGGGTATTACACCATCATCATCTCTTGCTGCACCTATGCCAACACCAACACACACAACCATCACCTCCTAGCCACCTTCATTGAAAATCTCTACTACCATTCCTCATGCCCGACCTGCATCCTCTACCATTTTCTGTCAACCATGTGCACACCCCATATATATATATATCCTACTTCACTCTCCTTCCTTCCTCTTTTGTTTGTGTCATTTCTTACCCATACACTGTCTAAAACAACCTACACAAGCTCCATTTCCTTTCTTCTTCCTCTTCTTCCCATATGGTTGTGCCTTATTTTGCATGACCGAACCACCATCACCACTGTGCACTGCCACACAACACCCACCAAAATCACTCCATTCTTCCCCTTCATTGTTGTCGATCATCGTCACTAACCACTGCTATTTTTTCCTCTCTTTTCCTCATGTTCATTGCATTTTAATAAAACACACAGCTTCAAGCACGGGAATGCAACATTAAAATTCCTTATCACATGCTCGTGTAACCTAGCACAACCTGCCCATGCACCATTGCACAACCTACCCACAACCTATCGCATGCCCGTGTGCATCTATTCGAATTAAGTCTATTTTGCCTATGATCGAACACGACCGTGCCACTTCACACAGCTTAGTCATGCATGATTCCAACTCTCAACCTAGATGTGCACTACTTGTATTACACTCATGAAACTCCTCATTTTGGTCGTACACCCCTATTTTCGCCCCAAATCTTATCTAAATACCACCAAATTTTCACCATAGCCCCACCATACATTCCACCACACATCCACACAACTCAAGCTTCCATTGGACTCCGGTTATTTTCATTTTTACCCTCCTTTACCTTAACTTTTCCCTCAATTATACTCTTTGAACCTAACTGTGTTTTATATCATCTTTTGTAGGTGATATTCTGGTGATCTTAGAGGAGGAGGTATAGGATTTACATGCTTAGAGTATGGTATCCTAGTTGGTAAGGATACTAATCTATGTTTTAAGGTTTTTTGTTATTTGCTTGTATGGTTGTGTAAACTTTCATGATATTATTGTTATATGATTTAATTTATATTGTTGATGAAATGTTATCATTATATGGAATATATGTTTGAAAGAAAGCAATAATGGGTAAGAGGTATGGTTATGATTTTATTATGATAATGACATATCTATGAGTAATATATGTTATGGTATGAAAGATAGTCCAAATAAGATATGATAAGTGGACATAAGCATATTTATAAGGTTTGATCATAAATTGTGAATTTGAAAAAAAAATGGTTGTGGAAGGTATAAGATTTTATGAAATAAAGGATATTGGTTATCCTTAAGGGCATTTTGGTCATTATAGGATAATAAGAAAATTTTGGTATTTTAATGTGTTAGGTGGATTAAAATATGATAATGATATTTTGAGAAATGTTTTGGAAGGAATATTGTTTGTCTGAGGTTCTTCAAAATGAGATAATGGTCTAATTAGGGCAAGGTGACCTAAAATTATATTTTTACTAATCTATGTGTAAAACCCTAGAGGTTATCCAAAATTATAGATATGTTGCTAATGTTAGCCTTATGAGGATGTATATTGAATTTGGTCATCATATAAGTCTTACGAGAAGAATTATGACTACCTGTGAAATTAGGGTTTTGGTAATTCTGTGAGTAGTACCTTAGGATAAGATTATTATTGTATGTGTACAGCATAGGAGTTAGACTATGAATTTTGGGTATAATAATGATGATGATATTTGGGAATGGATATCATAATTGGTGGTTGAATAATCAATATGAGAGAAAGATGCTAGGATTGTGGAATTAGGGTTTAAGGAGATTAAGAATCTTGACTTGCGTGATGTGTTTATTTACCTCAATGTGTCCAATGAACGTGAATCAATCATGAATAAGACACTAATCATTTAAAGTGAAAGACACATGAGTAGGGTCAAGGTGATGTTTTTATATATCCGTTACACCAGAGATAATTGTGGTTCTAGAGTGTTTTATCCTAAGAAGATGATGTTTTTAAATATTCATTCTATCGGATAACAATAGTGGCTCGGGAACGTTTTACTCCAAGAAGGTGTTTCAATCCATTTCATCAGATTAAGAATAGTGCCCCCCACTCATTGTGAATGAAAATATAATTTTATAATCTATAGATAAGACACTAATAACTTAGAGTGGAAGAGTACATGAGTCAGGACCAAGGTGATGTTTTTATATCTATTCCACCGGAGATAATAGTGGCTTGGGAGCATTATGTTCCGAGAAGGTGATGTTTTCATATCCGTTTTACCAGATGATAATAGTGGCTTAGGTGTGTTATCTTTGAGAATGTGCTTTAGACCATTCCACCAGTTTAAAAATAGTGGGGTTCTTGTATTCAACGTATATAAAAGAATGAAAATGGTTATGTCTAATAAAGAGGCTTGGTCTAGTATTTATCTTATGAGATGTTTCATTTATTTGAATGTGTACTTATCACATGTTGTGAATGCTTGTGTTATTTGTATCCCTAATTCGTTAGTAGTGTTCCCTTACTCAGTACATAATATACTAACCACTCTTTTCATGTGTCTTGCTCATTTCCATGAGCAGGAGACCCTAATTCTTGTGTGCAGGTCTCGAAAGATCCTTTATATGACTATGCTACCTATGATGCTCTATATGGGGATGAGTGATATATTATTTTTACTAGGTGTTTGGGTGAATAGTAATGTTATCTGGTTGATGTATTTACCTGGATACCTTTTTGGACCCTTGATCTATGGTATCCCTTACTTTGTATTTTGTTATTGTAATTCAGAGTTAACCTCCAAACTCATATTATATTATAAATGATTCTTTTGTTTCTAAGTTCCTTATTTTAATATGAATTCTTTTAGCCTTGTGATTGATGTAAGGATGGTTGGGAAAACCAAACATATGTTAATTAGGCGATCACCCCCATTATTTTACTTATATGCTTCCGCTGTAAAACAAACTTTTTCAGTAGTAAAATTGGGGTGTTACAGGCTCGGTGGATGGCTGAAATGGAAAAGGGAGCATGGTGCTCGAGCAAAAAAAAAGAGAGGGAGGGAGGGTTGGTGCACAATTGTTTGGTTGAGAAAGACTACGAAGAAGGTGAGGCCTAGGGTTGGAAGGGCTATAACAAAGATGAGTAGTAGGGGGTATGGAGGGTAGAGAATGGAGGAGGAAATGAACAAGGAGATGGGAAGATGAGGGAAGGTGAACGTGTGTGTGTCTGTGTCTATGTACATGCACAAGGTTGGGGAGAAGGGGAGGGAATTGACACCGAAGAGGGGGCTTAGGCGTGCGATGGGACATGAGGGAATTATAGGGGGAAAAATGGATGTAGGTGAGGGAGTTGGTGGTGGCAAGAGCTCGTCAAAATGCAAGTAAGGTAGGAAAGAGGCAGAGGGGAAGGTTAGAGCAGGCTAAGAAAAGGGACGATATAGAGAAAGGAGAGGAAGGGAAGAGGGGCATGTGAGGGAGAAGTAGGGGATGTTTGGACTTGAAGAGGAAAGGGAAGAAAAAGGGGCAAGGGAGCAGTTAGGGGGTTTTTGGGGTGTATTTGGGTGTAGGGGACATGCGCAAGATGTGCAGGTGTTGTTCATGCATGTAGAGGGGTGCTAGGTAGAGTTTGGGTGATCGAGGGAGAAGGAGAAGGAAGGAAATAGATGGGTTGGGCTAAGCAAACCAGGAAGGGAAGAAGGAGAAAAGAGAGAGAGAAGGTGGGCTAGTTGGGTTGGCCGATAATAGAAAGGAAAAAGAAAAATGGGTTGAGGCATGAGGAAGAAAAATAAAAGTAAGGAGAATAAGAGAAAAGGAAGAAAAAGGGCAAAGAAGAAAAAGGAAAAAGAAAATAGATTTAGGATTAGAATTAGAATTATGTTAAATTTAGGTTAAGGATAATATTAATTTAGCCGAATTTAGAGTATTTGATTAAGAAAAATAAATTGCGTAAAGTTATCAATTTAGGATGGATTTAAATAAAAGGAAAAGATAAAATAATTAGAATAATTTGTTAAATAATTTATCTGGATTGTGAGTCAAGGGTTAACAAAAAATAATTAAGTTAATATTTAAATGTTAAAATGTTTGGATAAAAAGGTTAAACGTTCTAAATTAATATTCCAAAATTTTGGGGTGTTACACAATGTTATTGGAAGCCATCAACTCCACACTTTTTATGGCTCCATTATGGCTTGAATATGGCTCGACAAGCTAGGTGCTTCGTTGGCTACAAGCAGTAATTCTTGCCTAATCAGAACAAATTTTGGGCGACTCAAGCAGCCATTTCATGAGTTATTTTTAAGGATCTTTGGGAATTATATTATGGGGAGTTCAAGGCCTCAAATAAAGCTTAAATTATGGAAGAAAGAACCTTCTTTTTTATTCCTCAAAACCAACCTGCTGAGAGTCAATCCATCAACTTGGTTTTTATCTTTCTTAGTTAAATATGGTTAAAGAGTATTATTAGACTTTTATTAAAGTGTAATTTATGTTTCCTAAGTACTTTTAATAGCTTTTAAGACTCAACTATCTTGTGATGGGGGCTACAAGAATTGATACTCAGACATAGTTGATTGTAGTAGCTTACAAACCTTAGTTAATGTGTATTAGTGTAACCTATGGTTAAAATGTAACCAAATTAGCTCCCCATGAGTTGGATCCTATATTTTATATATGAATGAATCAATTTTCCGTCAATATTTAGCATGAAACAATTAGCTTAAGAGTTTTGATAAATCAAAAGTTATATGTTTTTGTTTTGGATTATACAATACTAAAAAATTATAGATAAAATTAAATTTATCAATATAATTTTTGGATGAAATAATCTCTTGATAATAGAAGAGCCACTATGTCTCGCATATCTTGCTCTTATCACACTTTGGATTAGTACCAAAGATTTAACGCTGTCATTCATCTAATTTAGATATTTGATGAATAATTTTTTTAAGGAAAACAATAAAAAAAATCTTTTTTTATATATATTTTAGACCGTTTTATTATAAACTAAACTTTTAAAGTTAGTTTACATATGTCTAGTGCTAACATATATCATTATTAATTAATATTACTACATTTGTTTGTAAGTAGACTTAGTTTTTTTTACTATTATTTTAGATATATAATTAGCTATTAGTAACCATAATTGGCTTAATGGATATCATACTACATTTATTAGCATAAAAAATGAATGAAAAATAAATTTTGTTACCTAATCCCTCTGTTCATAAAATTATAGTATAAGAATCAAGAAAATATGTTTAAGTTATTAAATTAGCTATGTTCAAGACAACATTGGAACAATAATCATTATTGAAAAAGTGGTATACTTCTTATGTTCATAAATAGGAGTCATTTTAACATTATTTTTTTACAAATAATTTTTGTTTACATAGGGTTATAAATTAGTCAAATTGAACTAATTTTCCTTATTATTAATAATTTACTAGGCATGTTCAAGCTCGACTCATTTTTTTAACCTCATAGGTGAAATAATGTCATTATCCTTGTTTTGATGATGACAAATGAGTCTTGAGAACTAATGTGTCTGTTTAAGTGTACATGTATTGTGAATGACATACAAAGAGATCTAAACACACTTACTCAAATTATTTCTCTTAAACGTGCAAATTAAAGATAACAATTGGATTTCTAAGCATAAGAGAATAACACATGAAGATAACCAAGACTTAAGGGTTAAGAATCATATTTCTAAATTATTAGATTCTATGTAAAAAGATAATTTGAGCAAGTTAACGTTTTGATCAAAACTCTTTAAAAACATTTTTAAAAAACTTGATTTGAATTCATAGTCAATCTTGATTTCTAAATCTTTCAAAGTGTTCTAAAACTTATTGGTTGTTTCTAATTGGATTAACTGGTGTAGCGAACAAATTAACAAGTTTGGTTTAATCAAAGAGCATGAAATAAGTTAAATTCAGATAAATTAACTAGCACAATAAACTGATCGATTAGTATCACCCAACCAATCTGCTGGTTTCACCAAATTGATCGACTAGTTTTACTAAATCGATCAACATGTTTGAGGAAACTAATCAACTGGTTTTTCCAACTAGTCTATGGGTTTTACTCTTGTAGAAACATATTTGTCCCTGTTTAAACTCATTGACTAGTTTTGCCAAACCAATTGATTGGTTTGAGGAAATTGATCAACTTGTATGACTAACCAGAATATGGGTTTCACTCCTATAGAAACCCATTAGTCTTTGGTTAAACTCATGAACTAGTTTCACTAACCGATTAACTGGTTTGACCAACCAGTCCATAGGTTTCACTTCTATGAAAACCTATTAGCCTCTATTTAAACTCATAGACTAGTTTTGCCAAACTGATTAACTGGTTTTAATAAATAAATTGATCAGTTTGTGTAATGGTAACTTTCCATTATAGTTTTGAACATAATTAGTTGACAGGTTTGAACCACCGAGCAATAGGTCGTATAATCAATCAATTGATTCGGCTAGACTAATCAACTAATGAGGCATTAAATGCTAATTTTTTGCCTATTGAGTGATACAACTTTTTGAGAATTTTAGGACTAACGACTATACGAAGACGGAGAACCTTATAACCTTACAAATAAGGTCATAAAATAAAATTAGATACAGCGTTTTGTGCAATTAAACATCTACTCTTAAATCATTCAATTTCTCATTACTACTCTCTCAAATTTCAAATTTAGAGTTTTCATTTAAAAGTGTTAACTACTCACTTCTCTTAGCTAGAATTACTCTTTAACAATAATATCTTTTTATTACATCTAGATAGATTATATCTCATCTAATATTCTACACTTTTATATCTTGTACTCTTGATGAGAGTCAGTTATAATCACAAGCACATCACAAAATTCATTTTAAAGGGTTTTGTAAGTGTTTACCCATCATTATTGAGGGATTATTATGGAGATTCTAGGGATGATAAATAGATCAAGTTGTAAATAATCTCTTAAAGAGTCATTGAGATTGTAAGGCTCATAAATCTAGAAAAAATTGATCATTAATAAAAGCATGCCACTATGTCAAAATTCAAAAGGTAGAACCACTTGGTAGTGGATGTAGAGAGTAATTTGCTCTTTAACCACTTTACACATTATGCATACTTTTCCCCTGTCATCTCTATTATGTTAAAACCTATTCACCTCCTCTAGGGTTATTTCACATTTTTATCTCACAAGTCAACTATAGTAATATAAATAAGTTGAATTGTCTTGATTCATTTCATTATGAGTTTTATTTATATCTATACAATTTATTGTTGTTGTTGCTATTGATATTATTGTCATCATCTCCATTGTATTTGACTAGCTTATATAAGCAATGTATTTAACAAGAAAAAAATAGCTTATAAGGTAGGTTTTAGCTTAATGAAACTAACTTATTTTTCAAAAAGGTTGGTTTGATAAGTGGCTTTTTACTAGCTTTTAAAATAGTTTTTGAAAAGTTAATTAAAGCAACTTATAACTTATAAGTTTTTAGTTAAGCTATTTTTTTCCAAACATACTTATAATAAATTAATTAGTTTGAATTTATTGTAAGTAAATACATAAACATAAATATGCAATGTGGTAGTTATAAACGAGTATTTAACAGGTGTTTAGATTAGCCTTAAATGATATTTTGAAAAAACCTCAATAAAGTTTCTATATGAACTTACAAACAACTTAGCTCATTTAACTAAAATAAGGTTAGAGTTCCACAGTGGTGTTCCAATTTGAGCAGGGACTGAACTTTAGCATCCGCCGCATGATGGGTGCCGTGCCATCTACAGATTTAGCATCCCTGTATGAGCGTACTTGCATGGCAGACACGCTGGTCCATGAGTAGGCCTCCATCTTGGGCAAGAGGAAGCCTGAGGGTCAAAGTTCTAGAAGCAGGACCCAGCCCAAAACCAGAGAAACCAAGAGGCCACAACCGAGAGATAATAACGGGAGCCAAGGACCCCTAAGAGGTCCAGTGTGCAGGAGGTGTAGTCGGGTCCATCTAGGAAGGAATTGTGCCGGCAGGTTAATTAATTGTTTAAACTGTGGGAAGTTGGGTTACAAAGTAGTGGAGTGTTAGAGGCCACCTCGATTCTAGCATAATCAGAACAGATCATCTCAGCAAGGAGGAGCACTGATGCCCCAGCAACAGGCATACCAGCAGCACCGTCAAAACTCATCCCAACAGCCCTATCAGAGAGCACCTGCTCCATCCAGTGCCCCAGCTCGAGAGACAGGGGGAAGACCACAGGGATCTAGGCCTCATTCTCAGAAGGGAGGCCAGTCAGGAGGGCACTTGAATGTCATTAGTCAAGCTGAGGCAGACCGACAGTTGGTACGTTCACCATTTATTCGTTGCCAACATATGTTCTATTTGATTCAGGTGCCACGTTGTCTTTCATTTCCTCTACATTTGCTGCTAAGGCTAGATTATCACCGTCTATTAGAGTAGAACTATCTGTTATGCTTCCTTTGGGTGACAAGTGGATTATAGTCGGATGTTTTCTGACGTGGCCTTAGATATAGGAGGGGTAGACTTCCTTATAGATCTGGTCGGGATGGATTTAAAAGATTTCAACGTGATTCTGGGAATGAATACATTGGGGAGGTACAAAGCGGTCATTGATTGTGCCCAGGAGCGGGTGGTTTTGCGAGGCCCAAAGGGGAATAGGGTTTTATACCAGAAGACTCAGCCTGGGCCGACCATTAAGGTGGTGTCAGCAGTTACATTGCACGCTTTGATCTAGAAGGGGTATCCTTTATATTTATGCAGTGTGTAAGAGCTCAACAAGGATTTGGCCACACTAGACAATACACTAGTGGTCAGAGAATTTCCCGACGTGTTCCCAGAAGAAATACCAGGCATGCCTTCGATTTGGGAAATTGACTTCAAGATTGAGCTAGTGCCGGGAGCTGAGCCTGTTTCCAAAGCACCTTACAGATTGGCACCAGTTGAATTGAAAGAGTTGAAGGCCCAGTTGGAGGAACTCTTAGATCAAGGGTACATCCGGCCTAGTGTATCACCGTGGGGAGCACCTATTTTATTTGTGAAAAAGAAGGACGGTAGTCTCCGTCTCTGCATTGACTACGAGGGGTTGAATCAGTTGACGGTAAAGAACCGATAAGTACCATCAATTGAGGATCACTGGTGCTGATATTATGAAGACTGCATTCCATACTCGATATGGGTATTATGAATTTACAGTGATGCCCTTTGGACTTACAAATGCTCTTGCAGTGTTTATGGATCTGATGACAAGGATATTTCAACATTTCCTAGACTAGTTCGTGGTGGTATTTATTGATGATATTCTGGTGTATTCTCGGGAAAATAAAGAGCATGAGCAGCATCTACGCACCATTTTGAGCACATTGAGAGAGCATCATCTGTATGTTAAGTTGTCAAAGTGCAGGTTTTAGCTCTAGGAGATAGCCTTCCTTGGTCACATTATATCGGCTAAGGGAGTGGTTGTGGACCCCGCTAAGATTGTGGCCATCACAGAGTGGAAGCCCCTTACGAATATATTAGAGATTCAGAGTTTTCTAGGTTTAGCTAGATATTACCAATGATTTGTGCAGAACTTTTCCAAGATAGCCAAACCGTTGACTAATCTCTTGAAGAAGACTACAAAGTTTCAGTGGGATGAGGCGTGTGAAGAGGCTTTTTGAGAGCTGAAGAAGAGGTTGACCACTGCACCGGTGTTAACTTTACTCGAGGGGACCGAGGAGTTCGAGGTTTATAGCGATGCATCCAAGCATGGGTTGGGATGTGTGTTAATGCAGAAGGGTAAAGTGGTAGCTTATGCCTCATGACAACTGAAGAAACATGAACAAAATTATCCCACGCATGATCTTGAGTTAGCTACTGTTGTGTTCGCTTTGAAGATGTTGAGGCATTATCTGTATGGGGCGAAGTGTAAATTCTTTACAGATCACAAGAGTCTCAAGTATATCTTCACGCAGAAAGAGCTCAACTTGAGGCAGAGAAGATGGTTGGAGCTAGTAAAGGATTATGATATTGAGTTGACCTACCATGAGGGTAAGCCCAACGTGGTTGCCGATGCTCTGAGTAGGAAGACTGCACATTCTATGCTGTGTTGTGTAGTTACTGATCGGACAGTAAGGGAGTTATCAGATCTGGAGATCAAGATGATTCAGCAGGGAGACCTCAAAGCCTGTATGAATGACATGATGCTCACTCCGACTATTTCGAAGAGATCTGAGCCAGCTAGGTTGGAGATGTTAAGTTGGAGAGGATCCGACAGAAGATGCGGGAAGGAAAAGTGGAAGGGTTTAGAGTCCATGATGATGGCAGTATCCGATTCAGGGGTCGTTGGTGTGTGCCTCAGAGTTATCCGGATCTTAAGTGTCGTATTATGTAGGAAGGACATGTAACACCCCAAAATTCACTAATTTTTTTTTAAAACGGAAGCAATTAAGATAGAAACATTTAAAACCTGTGAATTCTGGGAATGTTACCGCCACACTTAGTACCAGACCGGTTATCTCCAACCGTTCCAGTACCAAGTGCTAAGGCTAAAGAAAAGATTTACGTTAAATTCAAATTAACAATTCATAAAAGGATTTGAAAGATCATACAACAAAATCAGAGTACGCATAAACGTTTATTAACACTTGTAACTTCCAAATAGAAATACATTTAAACAAGATAAAACCCGATGGGTCAAATTCCGGATTGCCTACTCACTCAAGTCAGGCCTGCCACCCCAAAACAGTTTCTGATCTTAAACCTGTACAAGAGGTCTGCTCCCCACCATCGGTGGATCATCACAGGACCCATCAACCAAGGTAGTATCAGTACGGGTCCAGTACTGAGTAAGGTGACTTGATCACTAAGGCCAACACACAAACACATAAATCATGCAGAACATAGAAGGGTATAATTACCAACATAATGACATAAGGTGCTTACGACCATCCAAGTAAGAGTACAAGGCCCGATTGCAGAATGGATTAATTTTTAAATTAATCTCTGATCAGAATTCATTTCACACCATACTTTTTATCAAGTCCATACGAGTACGGGAACCCCACTATTTTAGCCGGTGGATCGGTCGCAAGGGTAACATACCCTGCCACTATTTTAGCCGGTGGATCGGTCGCGAGGGTAACATACCCTGCCACTATTATATGCCGGTGGATCGGTCTGGCCCCTTCTTGCACGGTGTTCCACTGTAAGTAATTAGTATCTTTCCCATGTCTTAACAACTGTAGGGTTTGATTTTGTTGAGCTCGGGATCCCCCACTATTATTGCCGGTGGATCGGTCGCGAGGGTACATGTCCTGCCACTATTATAGCCGGTGGATCGGTCACGAGGGAAATATTCCCTGCCACTATTATGCCGGTGGATCGGTCTGGGCCCGGCTCAACATCTTTCACTTTACGTGATTAATGTCTTAAGTATCTTATTAAAAGACTTTTACCCTAGACATGCATAAATCTTCACACATCATAATCATAAAATTCCACCATCATAATTACACTTTATCACCACATACACATGATAACACAAAGACCCTAATCAAACACCACATACCCTAATTGACCCCCACAACCATAGTCAATCACTCCAAACCCTAATTCAGTCACCTCCATACCCTTATAATGTCTTACGTATTATTTTTCACCCAAAACATTCAAACACCCAAATAACTCTTCTACTTCCTCCCTTACATCCCAAATTAACTTTCCATACGTAAATTTAATACCCATGCAGACATTAATCTCCCCATGCAAACCTTCGAACCTTTTTCATGCAAACCCTAAAATTCCACGTGAAACCCTAAATTTAATCATGCAAACCCTAATACCACCATACAACCATCAATGTCACCATATAAATCCTAATACCACAATACAACTATAATTACCACCATACAAACCTTAATATCATCATACAAACCCTAATACTAACATACATCCATTAATACCACCAGGCAAACCCTAGATTCTGTCATACAAAACTATAAATTCAATCCAACCAAAACCAAAGATTCACCCATACCAAACCCTAAATTCAAACCATAAAGATTCTTCCATACCAAACCCTAAATTCAAACTATAAAGATTCTTCCACATAAAATCATAAATTAGAATCTCCCAAGGAAAACCATAAATTGAATTCCCCCAAACAAATCATAAATTAGATTCTCCCAATCAAATCATAAATTAGATTCTCCCATATAATATCATAAATTACATTCTCCCAAATAACATCATGAATTAGATTCTCCCAAACAAATTATAAATTAACTCTCCCAATCAAATCATAACTTAAATTCTCCCATATAATATTATAAATTACATTCTCCCAAATAACATCATAAACTAAATTCTCCCAACAAATTATAAATTAACTCTCCCAATCAAATCATAACTTAAATTCTGCCATATAATATTATAAATTACATTCTCCCAAATAACATCATAAACTAAATTCTCCCAAACAAACCATAATTTAATTCTCCCAATCAATCATAAATTGAATTCTCCCATATATTTATCATAAATTAAATTCTCCGAAATAGCATCATAAACTAGATTATTCCTTATAAAACCATAAAATTTAGGTCAACTCACTTCCCTAAGTCAACTTCTTTTCCCATCCTCCTTTTTCATCCTTCCTCTCACACAAACCACATCGACTTCCTCACATACACAACACATATCATCATACATAATTAATACACATACCATGCACAACATACTTCATCTCCAAGTCATACCACATATAAAGTATTTAATTATAATAAACATTAGATACATAACATGCGAAACACATAATATACATAAGCACATAAATGGCCTTAGCACTCCTTACCTAAAACGACACCGGTCTTGGAGCACGCTCCTACGCCTCCTTAGGGTTTTGACTGGTTTTACCTATTTTGAGAGAAAAGCTAAAATTAGACTCTCTCCTATCAAAATAATATTAAACACTAATTTAATATAAGAATAGTTTTTTTTATAAAATAATAATAACAAAAATACCAAAATAATATCAATATTAATATTAATAAGAATAATAAAATAGTAGAAATAATAATAAAAAGGCATTACTCAAAAATAAAGTGAAATAAGGGCTTCGAACCCTTTACCAAAATAATACTAAAAAGATTATTTGTAAATTAAATAACCCAATTCAGAAATAATAATAATAATAATAATAATAATAATAATAATGATTATGATAATAATAATAATAATAATAATAATAATGATTATGATAATAATAATAATAATAATAATAATAATGATTATGATAATAATAATAATAATAATAATGATAATAATAATAGTGACATTATTAACAACACTAATGTTAAAATATTTGTATTAATAATAATAAATAAGAATAATGGAAATTCGAAGTAGAAAATAATAATAATAATAATAATAATTATACTTATAACATTTTAATATTAATAATAGTAAATATAGAAATAATAAGAAGAATAATAATAAAATTGAATTAAAATATATTAGGCTTCAGCCATCAACATAAATAATAATAAAATATTAATACTAATAATAATAATAATGCATATTAAAATATAAATATTAAGAATAATAATAATAGTATTTATATGTAAATAATAGAAATAAAATAATTTAAGGGTTATAAAAATAGGGAAAATAGCTAAGAGGGTCTAGGGTTCAACCAAATGTTGGTGGGGATAGGCGGCACCGGCGGCGGAGCACGGCGGTGGCGGCGGTGGCCGGAAAAAGAGAGGAAAGAAGGGAAAGTTGCATGCTGGGAATAAGATAGGAAGAATGGAGTTGGAAGTTGGGTTGTTTAAGAATGCCCAGAGGGAGAGGGACAGAATGAAGGTGGCGGCACAGCCAAAGGTGGCGGCGCACGGCGGCGGCGGGTGGTGGCCGAATGGAGGAGATGAAGAAAGAGAGGGGAAGAGAACGAGAAAAAGGAAACTAAAGGTATGGGAAGGTAGGGCAGGGTCTGCAGCACAGTTTGGGAGGTGAAAGAAACGCCCTTAGTGGCGGAGGAGGTGGCTAATGGCGGCGCCAAGGTGGTGGAGGCAGAAAACAGGGTCGATCGGGAAAGGAACTTCGCACAGCTGGGGCGGCTTGTGCAGGAAGAATCGAAGGGTGAGATAGATTTGGTTAGCTAGAGGGAGGTGTAAGGATGACACGGGTGGCCAGAAATGGCGGCGAAGTTGGCCGTAGGCGGAGGACAAGGCGTCTAAAGTGGCGGCGGTGTCAAGGTCGGGCATTTCTGGGTAAGAAACAAAAGCTCGGTACAGGGCTATTATGGGGGATATTTATAGGCTTTAGAAGAGATTTTAGGGTTTTGTGGGTCGGATACGGGGTAAGGCAGCTAGGGTTTTGGTCAACGGTGGCGAGGTCGGCTGGTAGGAGTCAAAACGGCCATGGGTGTGCGCAGGAGAGAGAGAGAGAGGATGGCGCGAGAAGAGGGAGATTTGGTCGGGTCAAACGGTTTCCGAAACAAATGGGAAGAGGAAGGAATGAAAATTCCAGTCAAATGAGCGGGATCGGCGCCGGAAATCTCGGCTGGACGGCGGCGGCAACGTTGCAGGTGCGACGTCGGGGAAGGCTGGCAGGCGCGAAGGAGGAAGAAGAAGAAAGGGCTGGGCCGGGCGGTTCGCGAGGAAAGAAAAGAAAGAAAAAGGGGGCAGACCGGGCCGGTCGGCGCGAGGGAGGGTGTCATTAAATGGGACGACGCATTTGGGGAAGGCAAGAGATTAAAACGCGGTGCTGCGAGGGACGGCGGAAGGAGGACGCGCGGCACGGGCTGGGCCGAAGGAAGAAAGGAAGGGAACTGGGCCGTCGGGCTGGCCCAGTTCGGGGAGAAGAAGGAAAAGAAAAAGAAAAGAAGAAGAAAAAGAAAAAGAAAAGGAAAAAGGGAAAAAATAAAAATAGTGGGTTGGCTTAATTAAATTAATTAGAATATTTGGGATATTTAATAATAATAATATTTAAATAAAATATTATTTAAATCCCTTTTTAGGCTAAATTAGGACTTTTAAAAGATTTTCCACAAATTCCTTTTTAATTAGCAAAACACTCTAATTTTCTCCAATTAAATTACTTATAAAATTAATATTAATTTGAAAATATTTTCTCCTTCTTATTTTAAATAAATTAATTTATTTAATTAATTTTTAAAATAAAATGCTTAATTAGCTAAAATACCCAAATTCTCTTCTAATAAAAATACTTATAAATTTCTTCTTGAATTTGCCCTAATTAATTCAATTTAAAAATAATTTATTTAAATAATTCTTATAATAAATATTCTTTAAATGTAGTTTATAAAATTAGAAATTTTCGGGGCATTTCAGGACATCAGACTCCCTATTTGGTTCACCCAGGAGGATCGAAGTTATATAAGGACCTCAAAAAGGTGTACCGGTGGCCATGTATGAAGCAAGAAGTAGCTGAGTTTGTATCCTGATGTCTTGTGTGTCAGAAGGTCAAGATTAAACATTGGAGACCAGCGGAATTACTTCAGTATTTGGAAGTGCCGGGGTGGAAATGGGACTCCATTTCTATGGACTTTGTGAGTGGGTTGCCGAGGACTCAAAGCGGATGTGATACTATCTGGGTTGTTGTTGATAAATTGACCAAGTCAGCCGTGTTCATTCCTATGAAGTCTACTTGGAGTATGGAGCAATTGGTGAGCACTTATATAAAGTTCGTGGTTAGCCGCTATGGAGTCCCGAAGGATATAGTTTCAGATCGAGATTCAAGGTTCCTCTCTCACTTTTGAGGGAAGGTGCAGGAAGTTTTGGGACCAAATTGAAGATGAGTACAACTTTTCACCCTGCCACAGACGGACATATACAGCAGACCATTCAGACTCTAGAGGATATGTTGAGGGCATGCGTACTAGATTTCCAGGGATGTTGGGAGGAGCGCTTGCATCTGGTGGATTTTTCATATAATAACAGTTATCATGCCAGCATTGGGATGGCTCCCTTTGAGGCATTGTATGGACGGAAGTGTAGGACTCCTTTGTGTTGGAGCAACATCAGCGAGACGATCGTGTTGGGACTAGAAATGATCGAAGATATGACCCGTTAGGTCCGATAGATCCAGGATCAAATGAAAGCAGCTTAGAGTCGACAAAAGAGTTATGCCGATCAGAAGTGTAGGGATGGAGATTTTGAGCCTGGAGAAAAAGTATTACTGAGGGTTTCACCTACCAAAGGGGTGAAAAGGTTTGGAAGGAAAGGCAAGTTGAGCCCCAGATATATTTGGCCCTATGAGATATCGGAGCGAGTAGGTGAAGTTGCTTACAGATTGGCTCTTCCTCCAGAGTTGACACAAGTGCATAATGTGTTCCACATTTCTCAGCTGCGGAAGTATGTTGCCGATCCATCGCATGTAATTCAGCCAGATGAAGTTGAATTTGATGATTCCCTGACTTATGAGGAGCGACCGGTGTGGATTCTCGACACTAAGATAAGGAAGACTCGTACGATTTCGGTGCCTCTGGTTATGATCTTATGGAGTCAACATGAGACGGAGGAAGCTACTTAGGAGACTGAGAAAGATATGCGAGAAGCATATCTGGAGCTTTTCGTTGCAGGTTAGATCCTTTTTATCTAGTTTGTCCCTAAGGGGGTAGTTGATTAAGTATAGTTAGTAATGTGTTATTCTAGATGCTTAGAATTTCCTAGCCCTAACCCTAGAGAGCTGCAGGAGACTTCGGGGGTGAAGTCTATTTTTAAGGGGGTAGTAATGAAATACCCCAAAAATATTTATTTTAGGAAATATAATTAAATAAGGATTTGTTAGGGAATTAATTAATTTATTATTTTATTTGGAATAAGAAGGATTTATTTAGGGTAAATTAATAAGAATTTATAAATATTTTTATAAAGGAAAAATTGGGCTTTTTGCTAATATTTTTATTAATATTATGAGTTGTTTTAATTTATAATTACACTTCCTTTAATATCTATTCTCCCATGTTGGTTGTTCTACTCACATTATATTATGTCATCACCCAAATTACATCATTAGTATCATACCCAAAAAGCACAACCTAATTCCCATGAATTTGCTTTAATAATCTCATCCCAATATATAAATCACTGAAGTATCCAAGCCCAAATTCCATAGAATTTGTCATAACACTTCCCATAAAATTTTCATGATTTATAATTCCAATAGATAACCTCTAAACCCTGAACATGGGATAATGATATTAACATTTCAAGATAGCTTTCCCCAAATTTACTATTAAACATGTAAACACCCTAAATAACGATAATGCTCCCATGAATTACTCAAGGTATTATTGTCATAATTTAAACCTCCCATTATATAAATTACCAAAACTTCCTTATTATCCCAAAATGACCAAGTTACCCTTTAAGCATAATTAAAACCTTTATTTTATAGAATCCTATACCTTCCACACATATTATTTTTCCAAGTCCCCATTTATCATCATACCTCATGAGAATCCTTAAATTCATTTACCATAACTCATTGAACCCATATTTCATACCATATATATATATATTTCCACAAGTGTGATGCTATCATCATTTAACATATATTTCATATTATAAGATGTATTTTCATAAATATGATATTATCATCACAAATCACAACATAATGATATCTTTTACTAATTCTTATTTTCTTTCAACATAACATTTATATCATCACAAATTATCAATATCAACATATATAACAAAATATGGCAACAATATCATGAAAAACACATATAGCCATAAAAGCAAATATCATCAAAAATCCTAAACATCGAATAGTATCCTTACCAACTAGGACATCGGGCTCTAAGCATGCAAATCCTAGACTTCCTCCTCCAAAGCTACTGAATTACCACCTATCAAGATAACAAATTTTATGATTAGGCTCAAAGACTTAAATTGAAGGAGAAATTAAGGCAAAGAGGGTAAAAATAGGTATAACCGTAGTCAAATGAGAGCTTGAGATATGCGAATGTGTAGAGGAATGTGTGGTAGAGCTATGGTTAAATTTTAGTGGTGTTTGGACAAGGTTTAGGGGTGAAAATAGGGGTGAACGACCAAAAAAACAAGTTGCATGGCCAGGTGGTGCAAAAGTTGCATGGCTGTGCAACACTAGTGCACAATAAGTCGAGATAAAAATTTATGCACAGCTAGGCAATGCAAAATTTGCACGGCCGTGCAGAAACAAGCCAAGAGGAAAAATTATGCACGGTCAGATGGTGTAGGGGTTTTACGGTTGTGTAGAAGGGGATTTTAAGCATTACACGACCGTGCAGGAGGTGATGTACCAGTCGTGCACTCTGCAATGCTGCAACACACGAGAGGAAGAAAAAGGGAAAAGAGGTGACGATGGATGGAAGAAGAAGAAGAAGAAGAAGAAGAAGAAGAAGAAGAAGAAGAAGAAGAAGAAGAAGAAGAAGAAGAAGAAGAAGAAGAAGAAGAAGAAGAAGAAGAAGAAGAAGAAGAAGAAGAAGAAGAAGAAGAAGAAGAAGAAGAAGAAGAAGGAGGAGGAGGAGGAGGAGGAGGGAGCTCGGTAATGGCTCTTTGGCACAAATATTAGCAGAGTGAGGCAAAACCAAAGAGGAATAAGGAGAGTATGAGGTGTATATATATGTATATATATATGTACATGTGTGCGTTTGTGGTGTAAGTCAGGGAAGAAGAAAAAGAATACGGGGTGTGCGATGGGGATGATGGTGATGGGTGATGGGGCCGCTGTAAGTTGATAATGATGGTGATGGTTGTAGAAGATGGCTAGGGTAGGGTAGTAGCTGCAAGGTGAGGGTAGTGATGGTTGATGGAGGTGTTGTGTGAGAAGAAGAAAAAAGGCAGGGGGAAAGTGAGTGATGGAGTGTGCGATGGGGTGTGGTCGAGCAGGGATGTGGATGTAGAAGGAGAAGAAGAAAAGGAGAAAGGAGGTATGGTGATGGGTGATGGATGAGGGTGCAGAAAGGTGATGGGTGATGGTACAAGTGGGTGGTGCAAGTTGCAAGTGCAAGTTGCAACCAAATCAAAAGTTGCAGCTTGAGGTTGGCAGGAGGAGGAGGAGAAAGAAAGAAAAGGAAAGGAAAAAGAGAAGGGTTAGGGAATTAGTTTAGGGTGATTTTACATTAGTCAAAGGTAATTAAGATTAGTAGAAATTTTAGCGGGTTTTGATTTTAGTTTACGAATTACGATTTATCAAAGTTAAGGTTTCGGAAATAGTTAAAGTTTTGGGATTAAGGGTAGGTTAAGGCTAATGTAGGATTTATTAAGATTAGAATTAAATTAGAGCTCTAATGATGCCAGATTAGGCTAAGCAAATTTTTGGGGTATTACATATGCATTATTTGTCAATTAGCTACATAACTCCTATATATACTTGTTATCTTTATAATGCATACTTGCTATTATTCTATATACGGTTACTATTTTATTTGTAAGATAAATAATTGAATTAACTATTGACACCCTAAAATTTATTACTTAATGTTTTTAGAATAAGCATAATATCAAAATAATTGGGTGTTATTGTTGTACTTGACATAATTTTGGCTTATCGTACTATCCTTACAACGAATATAAGGCAAAACATTTTGAACTTAAAATAAGATAATGAGAGAATAAGATTAATTTCCATAAACTTAGATAAGAGTTGGAGATTAACTTCAAATACAACATATAAAAAATAAAACAAAAATGGATCCCATAGAACTAAAATTCTAAAAGGTATCCGAACAAAAACTAACTAATAGATAATATTAAATCTACATGCAAACTCCAATAGATAAAAAAAAATCCTCCATAGGAAGTGCATCATAAGTACTGAAATCATCAAGACAATCCTCATTAACCTGCACAACAAAAAGTGGGTCTTCTAGTCATGAGAATGAGCGTTACCCATAAAAAGGTGATCATTACGCTACATACTGAACAAGATAATAATACAATCATAAGAGAGGACATGTATACACATGATATCACCTTAAAGGACTAATCATGCGTGTTAATTAAAAACATGAGAGGGTTCCCAATAGGAATCAAAATATTTCCAAGATATATGATTAGATGTTTCCATTTGTTAATTTTCTCTAGTTTAGATTTTCCACTATTCATAACTGATGGAACGGTATCAACAATATAATACCTAGGGCACAGTGCTCTTGTCTGCTATTCTTGTTTAGTGAAATGAGCTGGTATAACCCCAAGATACAATGCTCTTAGCTAATATTCTTGTCCACTAGAACGGATTGGTACAACCCTAGGACACAACGCTCTTAGCCACTATTCTCCTCTAGTGGAACAGACTAGTACAATCGATCCTAAATCGGGTGATCTTATTAAATATTAATGTCTTATTAGAATGTTGGTTATCTCAATAATGTCATGCAAGATTATCATAGATATAAATGGCACATTTGTAATACCCCAAATTTTAACTAATATATTTCCAAGTAATTAATCTCTTAAACTAGTTCTAATCTCAATTAATTAAGGTTTTTACCTTACTCTAATTCCCTAATCCTAAATTTTAACCCAAATATTTTTTTTGTGTTATTAATATTTTTAACCTAAACTTAAACCTATATGTGTGATAGTTATTTTTCTTAATACCCTAATCTAAATCATTTTATTCTAAACTTAATTCTAATCCCACCTTATTTTCCTTTTTCTTTTACCCCTCTTCATTTCTTTTCTTTTTCTTTCCTTGGTTGGCTATCTTTTGTTTCTTCTCCCCTTCTTTTTGTGTGAAATATTCCCTGACCATTCCCTCTTCCATGGCATCATCTATACCTACCCCCTGCCATGGCATCATCTATACCCTACCCCCATCATCACTTCAATTCCCACCCTTTGTAGTGAGGTGTTTTGTTAACAAAGTTACCCAATCACCTCACTCTCTATCTCCCTCTCTGTTTGCATGCATATATGTGTATATATACCTCTATACTTGCACATTTAATTACCTAAAAAACCTTCTTTATTTGTATATTTTTTGTCAAAAAATTAGCAGCACCAACTAGAAGTCCATCCTCCTTCTTGCCATCACCAAAAACACCACAACAATCAAGTATCGATGCTCCTTCCTGCACCTCCCTTCCTTAAACTAGCAACTCTATTTGTTCCCTCCCCCAAACATCGAAATCTTCCATCATTCCCTCATCTCCACCACCAGCTCCCTTGCCGAAGCCCCCTTTGGACACAACCACTGAACCTCACCCACTCCCCTTTGGCAAAACCTAATGAAACAGCCCCAGCTCCTTTTGCTACTTCCACTAATTCCTCAACCACCACCTTCGACCATTACCAACTTTTCAAACTCCTTAAAAATGGCACACACTATTGTTACTCCCCCATTGTTTTGATACATTTCACCATTCCCCTCCCTTTTGTTACGCAAAATCTTGAATTCAATTTTTCCTCCATTCTTTCACACTCTATGAACTTATACTTTCCTTGTTATATCATTGAGATCTAATTGTGTTTTATTATTGTTTCCTAGTTAATTTTTTGGAGGTTCCTGATGAGGTAGGATAGGATATACATACTTAGCTACCGGTATCATTTTCAGTAAGGATACAAGCCGTAATAGGGTTTATGTGCTAAATGTTATGCATGAGTGTGCGTATTATCACATTTTTATGATTATTTTTTTAATATTAAGATTCGTTGATGTGATATTATATGATGAAAATGAGTAAGTTGAGAAACATGCAATATTGTTACAATAATTACTGTGTTGATATATGGTTGTAATATGAGCTTGATAAAGTATGATAAGTGAAAATTAAGTATATTTAAGATTTATGTTTATTTATAAATTGAGTATTTGAAAATAGTGACATCAAACATATAACTTTTTTAATAAATGAGGGTGTTTGATTATCCTTAAGGGCCTTTTGGTCAAAATATGTTAAATATGGAAATTTTAGTATTTTAATTTGTTGAATTGTTTTTAATATGTTAATAATATTATGTGAAATGTTTGGGGTAATTATGAATGGCCTAATTCAAAATAAAGGAGAAAATAACTTAGATTGGGAATAGTAACCCTAATGTTATGTTTGGATTGGGGTGTAAGGAGGTTATTAGAGGTGAATTAATTGATTTAACCCCTTTTGGATACCGGGTTAATAACTTTATTATCAGGGTGAATCAAGTTTAATGTTTCACCTCCATTCACCTCATTTTTATTAACCTTCGATTTCGGGGGTAACCGAGGTAAAGGTGAAAGAATAAGTAAATTTTTGACTTGATAGGACCAAAATACCCCTTAATATGACTTATTTATTTAATATAAGGGTATAAATGTCATTTGTTTTATTATTTTAATCTTCATTCACCTTAATCTAAAGGAAAATTTTAAAACATTCGCCCGATTCACTCAAGTTAGGTTAATATCATCCAAACAATATTTTAAAATATTTACCTCAATTCCCTTCACCTAGGTTAATTTTTAATGTTTACCCCTACATTTATTCACCCCAATCCAAACGGAGCCTAAGAATGAGGTGATTATCACATATATGAAATGTTAGAGTTAGACCATGATTTTCAAATATGTTGTTAATATTATAATTTTAGGAATATATGATAAATTTGGTTAATATATGAGCCTTTTTGAAAAGTTATAACTTACTTATAAAATTAGGGTTTGATAAGCATCATAAATAATAACTCTTGAGATGGAGTCGTTATCCCATGTGTAAGGCGTTGGATTTATACCTTGATTGTTGGGTATCTTTATAATAATAAAATTTTAGGAATATGTACTAAATTTGGCAAATAAATGACCAATATGGAGGAAGTTATTCCTGTAATGTAAAATTAGGATTTCTTAGGGAGATTATTGACCTCTTCCTTGAGGACGGCCTTTATAACCATGTGGATATCAAACCAATTATAAATAAAATATTAATCACTTAAAGTGGAAGATCACAATTAGACTCCAAAAGTTTTTATAGACAACTTATAGAAATAATAACAATTAGCGCTTGGCACTCAGCAAATTGAATGTAAACCGTTAAATGAAAATTTACAAAATATTAAAGACAACATTTTTATTTTTTTTTGGTATTCTACGGAAAGTTTGGTTTGATGAAAAACGACAACAGAATGTCGCAACGGGCACAAACAGAGTACAAAAGCTCAGCTAGCTACTTACTAGCGGTTCACTGATTTCAAGTAGTTCATTCCGCAGACCAGTAAAGACAATAGAATCCGTCTCCATCGGTTTGAATTTAACAACAGCCGAGGGAACCAAATCTTCATCTTCTAATGTCGTGGCTCTCTCCCCAGCTGCAGGAAGGCATGGGATCACCCGTCTTTTCACAGGTACTGGATGTACCAGCTCAAACTCCAACCCAGGTTGTTTCAGTGCTGAGTTCACAAGCTGCGGGTGTATAATACAGCTACAAAGTTAAATACTCAAACATCTTGTTGGACCATCAAGGGCCATAACTTATGCCATTTCATGCAATGCAGTCACATAAAATATCAAGGTTTCTACTACTAACGATTTGTCGTTTTATCTCGAAGAATGTTCACAATAGAGACACACCGTTCGACTTTTTATATCAATAGGCATAATCCTGATAATGAAATCGACAGATAATGGAGAGAAGGAATGCATAAACTGGCCTGCTGGCCATATATATAAGTGTGTTCAAGTAACAGGATCTGATGCACGAGTTCAGAAAGACCTTGTCCAGAAGAGCTAACTACTTATCAGTTCTTACCATCACTAACTAATTCAGAGGCTGCTCACAACTCCGTTTTTAACTTCTGAGAAAGAAAGATGCCGGCAGACATTGCCGTTTAGAAACAGGTAAGTAGGTAACTGTATAATGAATAATCGGGGCAAGAAGATATCAGGAAAATTGATGAAGCTCGAGACAAAAGAAGATATCATCATGTGATGAAGAATGGGACCCAGGCAATCATTACAATGGACGGAATGCCACTACTTACACTTATTCAATATGATGGCCCCAAGCAGATATGGAAATCAAGTTCAAAATTGAGGATGAATAATAACCCACCTCATAGAGAATGCTAGTCGGTTCCTGTGGAGCAAAGACAGCTTGAAGCACAACACCATCAGGAAATTGGACCCTGATGACAGTTTCTTTGTATCTTCTCCGGGTAGCTTTAGCCTGCTTTTCCTTGTAAGACTTGGGAATTAATAGCTGGGAATTTTCTAATTTTTTCTTCCTTGCTTGAGCTTCTCTTCTCATCTCTTCAATTGAGAGATTATAGAAAGATTCGGGTAACTCAATTTTTGCAGCCACACTCTCAGCAGAGAAAAAAACACGGATCTGTAATTAGACACACAATGCTGAGAGCATAGCCTGAGACAAGTAATGCAGAAAAAGGAAAAATACTAAAGATAATTATTAAATGACTGATATCATAGAGACACCAATCCATAGGAAGAAATAAAGCAGTAAATGAATATCTACCACCATCAACCAAAAGTCGGCGCCAACAATCAGTAGGAAAACAAGGGGGTGAAAGAAAGCATGGAAGAAAATGAGTGGCAATCAATTCATTATGAAAACTCAAGCATTCATGCATATGGTCCCATACATCTATTTCTTTTGTATTTTATTTTTTCCCACCAAGGAGGCTGATTGGCCCCAACATCCCCAGCTAACTAAAGATATATGCAATGTGCCCTGTCATCTCCAAATATTCTTTTCTATTTGGCACAAGACAAGTTTCTGAGATCACTTAAGAAAGCTAAGAACAACCTATCTTAGGATATGGATCATAGCTAAAGATCAACCCCCAGGTCCAAGGGAAGATATAGATTATATGGCATTGATAAGTTCATATTTTGATACATTTTATACCCTTATAATCTTAGTTTTTGGTATTTTATTTAACTAATATAGGTGGATAATTATTGTTTTATGCTTAAGTGGTAAAAATTGCATAAATATTATTATTTAAGCTAAAATGATAATAATTAAGTAAATTTGGAATATAATATAATTTATTAATATTTATTCAATTTTATTTTGTAGGTATTGTTTTTAAAAAAAAGAAAAAAAGAAAAAAAGAAAAAGAATTGGACCTTTGGACCAACGGCCAAAGGCCGAAGGCCCAAAGGCCCGCAACAAGAAACCAAACGAAGCAAAAACGAGCCGCGCAAGATAGGGCAACCAAACGAGCCGCCCAGGTGCGCACGCGAAAAGAAAAAAAAAAGAGTCAACTGCAGAAGGGCTGACGTGGAACGGCAAGGCAGAGACGCACGAATAAAAAGAGAACGGACGCTGAGAGGGGCGGCAATTAATTAGAGACGCAGGGAGTTACAGAAAGGAGAGAGCCTTCACAGTCTCGCGCGAGTAGGGAGAGAACAGCCAAGAGGCTGGTGCGGCAAAGCCACAGGGCATTAACTAGAGCGCAGAGCCGCACGTCAGGTGAAGAAGGAGAGCAGAGAGTAGGGCGGCAGAGCCGTAGGACAGAGGAGAGAGGCGACAGAGCCTTCAGAGGCTCGGCCGAACAAGGAGGACGTCAGAAGAGGAGTGTGCGTAGGCGACCGTCTGACGTGAAAATGCACGGACGACGCAGCCTTCAGCACGGACCTCGAGGCACGGAACGAAGCAGTCAGCGCCGTCAGCCGAGAAAGGAAAAGAAAAAGAAAAAGAATTTTTTGCGCAGAAATCAAGGCACCAATCAGGAAGAAAATTAGAGGAAGTTTAATACTGTTAGAATTTATTTCAGATAAAATTAATTTTTATCTTAATAAATTCTTGATCTTCTATTTAAATTTAATTTCGGTTATTTCTTTCTCTTATTTTAATTTATATTTTAGATATATATTTCTGTGTAATTAATTCTATAATTATGGCTGGCTAATTATTTATTGTTAGGGAATAAATTGAAACCCTAGATTAGGGTTTGAATTATAATTTTATTTTCCTTGTTTCGTGAGATTGTTTATTGACTCTATTTTAATTGCTATCGTTTATATGTATAATTCTGTCAAGTATAATTTATTTGGTGCATGCCTTGTTTTGGTTTCCTCATAAGCGACAGTATGTAGGATTATTTGTCTGCTAGGTGGCCATCTAAATATACTAGAATTTATATGTATAAATTGCAGCTAGGTTAGATAACAATTCACCTAATAGTTTTGTGATTCTAACCGAAGTGGTAAAACGTTTCGATACGTGTGGGTCAAGGAAAGGAAATACAGCTAGACATGCGTTGTGTACTAGTCTGGGTACTTAGATTGACAGCCTTCCACTTACACTTAATGCATTAAATCTAGTTAAATATAGGAGCCGCTTGTTGCTGCTATACTGCTAGTATTTAATAGGGTTAATATTGGCACGTTATCGTATTAATTAATTAAGAGAAGTAATATAAGGTGTATGGACCTACGTTTGGTGTACAACTTGGTCGATCTCATTCTCACGATTAAAATATTGACTTAGAAATAAATATTATATTTCGACCTAATCTAGTGGTGGATTTTGATTTCCTTAACATATTCCTCATATCTGCGAGTTTCCCATTATTTCCATTATTCCTATTATTTTTATTATTATTAGTTTACTTTATTTTAATTACTCCTTTTATTATTATTTTTCTTCTTTATTTATTTTGTGTTATTTAGTGTTATTATTTTTAGTTTTAATTTTAGCTAGTTACATAGAGGTGAGCCCTCTCAATCCCCGACTAGAACGATACCCTTATTTACCAGTACTACAATTGACAACAAGAGGGTTTAAATTGCGTGCCGGCTACGGCCACACCAGGCATCTTCAATTACTCGTCTGTAGTGCAGGCACTACGTTCCCATGGATTATTGCCATTAGTGAAATTTCTCCCTAGGATTATGCGGTGGATAGTATAAAGTTTAACCCTATGGACTATTTTCATTAGTGGAATTTCGCCTGCAGCTCACCTGTGGTTCTACCTTGTTGGGTTTCCACATTAAACTATGTTCTTTCTATTTTTTCTTTCTTAGCCAAATCCACAATTGTTTTGCATTTTTGATCAAATGTGTACAACCTACCAACTTGGTATTGTGAAGGGGCATACAGGCACACTAAGGTCTCTTCATAATGAGATAAAAAAAAAAGGTCGTATGACTACACCAAAATGAAAGATAATGTCACTATACTACAAAGAATTATGAAATCTTCACATCGACCTTGTAGAATAAATTAGTATGGTGCCCACCAAATCATACAGCATGAGTAGCAACTATAGCCTTAATCATATTATAGGGGTCCAAACAATGTGAGCTCCCACTCTGATTTCTTCTTCTTTCATTTTTCCCCCTACGTAATTGAGAAGCCTGCTGATACGCCCATTATTTACTGCCATAAGCTCGGCAAGTGGTAAGAAAGAACTTGCCCAAAAGTATTTCAGGTGAAATTGCATAAAGGAACTGTAGCATGCTAGCCAGATAATGATAAAAATTAAAACAAACTGAGGTATCACTAACATGCTTGACACCAGAAAATGGAATGCACACCATGGAATGCAGAATACAGATTTACATATTCACCTCGTTCCTTTCGGTATGTGGGTTGCCTCCTCTTATGAATCAAGAGAGACATTTCTTGATTCATTTACATGACTAAAAAATAGAAAGGATCATTCTTGCAGATGGTTGAAAATTCCACTAGAACTAGCCTGCGTAGACAAGGGTGTGAGAAAGGTATACCTGAGCTAGGAAGTAAATAGCATACAATCAGGTTGAAAGCTCTCCAAATCTCTTCTCTTTTCATGCATCGTCCACTAGATTCTGATCAACTCATTAGTGGACCATAATAACAGAACAAAAGCCTTGGCATCCAATTGTATCTACTGCAATAGTGATCGATTTAACAATATTTCTGCAGTTGATAAGACTTACTATAACACGCCGAAATTTCAGAATTTTAATTTAGAATGTTTAACTTTTACCCGAAAAGTTTAACTTTTAAATATTAATTTAATTAGTTTTGTTAACCTATGACCTACAAATCTAGATAAATTATTTAATAAACTATTATAATTATTTAATCTTACCCTTTTTATTTAAACCAACCCTAAACTGATAATTTTATCCGATTTATCTTTCTTAATCGGATACCCTAAATTCGGATAAATTAATATTATCCTAAACCTAAATTCAACCTAATTTCAATTCTAACCCTAAACTTAATTTCTTTTTTCCTTTTCTTTCCTTATCCCCTTTTTCTTTTTTTTTCTCTTTTTCTTTTTCTCTTCCCCGGTCCAACCTCCCTTTCCCTCCTTTCTCCTTCCCCAACCAGCCCAGCTCGCCCTGTCTCCTTCTCCTTTCTTTTCTTCCCTGCGCCCCCAGCCCATCAGCCTGCTCTGCCTCGCCCAGCCCACCTACTCTTCTTTTCTTTTCCCTCCTTCTCCCCGGCCTGCTGAGCCCAGCCTGTCGCCCTCTTTCTTTTCTTCTCTCGCTTGTCTCCTTCTTCCTTTCCCTTTCCCCTGTCCTCTTCTAGCCAAACAGAACCTTACCCCCACCCTTTCTACATATCATCCTGCACCCAAACATGCCCCCCTCTGCAACTCCTTGTGCCCAGAACGACCTCCAGCGCCCCTCTGCACCCTTGCACATGCACAACTGCATCCCTCTTTCCCTTGCACATGCACACCTGCATCCCTCTTTCCCTTCCTAGCCAAACCCGACCTGCACCTCTACCCATCCTTTTACCTGCATTGCCCTTGCCTGCTTCTGCACCCCACCGTTGTCCTTTCCTCATCTACCAAAACCATCCCTGTCCTCTCCTTCACGCATGTCTTGTGTTCCCCTCTCTGCATGTACATATACATACAAACACAGGCACTCCTCATCTCAAACCAACTCCCCCGATTGTCCCCAACTCCCTCTCTCCCTCTCGGCTCCGTTTGGGTTGCTCGAAGACCACCACCACCCTCCTTCTTCTTCCTGTCCAACAACCCACGCCCGTGTGCCGCCCCCTCTGCACCACCCCAGCCCTACCATGCTTCCTCCTCTGCACCCCGTCGACCAATGTCCACCTCCCTAGCCTGCACTCCACCATCCAGCCCTGACACCACACCACTGCCACCCCACAGCACCTCCCTCCTTAGCTTTCCCCAGCCTCGACCATCAACCAACACCACCGCCACCGCAACCCGTGCACCCATTTTCCTCTGCTCGCACCCACACACCACCAAACCCCCAAGCCATACCACCCTTCTTCATCCCTCTGCCACCTTCCCCTGTCCCTGTTTTTTTCCCTCACCACCACTATTCATCGGTGGCCATTCCACACCACCACACAACCATCGCCTAATGCCCTAGCCCGTGCCACAATTCCCCTGCAGCCTCCCTGCACAACTGCACCACCACCATCAACCATCACCGCCATCCAGTCGTGCCTCCTCCACCTCCCCTCATCCTCTCCACCCCCTTGCCCGCGACCCATTTCCTTCTCCTTGCAACACTTCCACCATCACCGCTGCCCATCTTCTCTGCAGCCTCATCCAATGCCACCACACCACCACCACTACCTCCCTGCAGCATTGCCACCCATCACCTCCACCCAACCCTTCGACCTTTGGCCTTCGTCCAAAGGACTCATGTTGCATAAGCAGCGTGAGGTCCTGTCTCCTTTAATAATAATAACTTATTTATCCATCTTTCACTCA
The DNA here is from genome assembly GCA_039764185.1 of Tamarix austromongolica. Taxonomy (NCBI): domain Eukaryota; kingdom Viridiplantae; phylum Streptophyta; class Magnoliopsida; order Caryophyllales; family Tamaricaceae; genus Tamarix; species Tamarix austromongolica. The sequence continues at coordinate 80,929,836 of CM077809.1, read as the reverse complement.
AGGGCAATTTAGTAATTTTCCTATTTAACAAATATTTTTAATAAAACTTATTATTTTATTAATTAAATATTAAAATGATAATTTTGATATTATTTTTCGGTAAAAAAGTTGGATTAGCGGGGACTAATCATTTTTAGTAGGCTACCAATAAAATTGTGTTTTTGCTAGAAATCCGGTAATTCTTATACTCTAATAAAATGTGAGATATCGCGTGATAACACATTAGGGTTTTTGATGTGTAAATTTTTTAAATAAGTTCGTTATGTCATAATTATCTACCTGTTAGCATGAAATTTGGTGAAATGGATCATGTTAACTTGTGTAATTATTATGTGTACGAAAGCATTTTAAAATGGGTTTTATGTCGGGAGTAAATTATATATGTTATGTATGCCCATTATGATAGGTTGAGCATACCTAAGTATATTTTAGTATAATATTATTATTGTGTGCCCTAGGGTTACACTTACTATAGAATAGCATCTTCTAATCCCATCCATGGGTTCTCGTACCTTTGTTGACTTTAATTACCTCAGCAATCCATTTGATCCATGATACGGGCGCTTATTTTGTTTAAGCTCTAAGTTCCTCATCATGGTTGTCAAAATCCAATCCAGGATTTACAATTCTACGATCAAAAAGTAACTAAACGGCTGGAGTCTTTGCTGGAATCTTAATGTGTAGAATTGTGACAAGATCTTCTATAGAATTTTACAATCCAAGGTAGGATCTACAATTCCAAATAATGACTATAGTTTTATCTATTTTGCTTTAATTTAAAAAAAAAAATCCTCCCCATTTCAATCATATACCTTCCCCAACTTAAACCCTTGACCCACTATCATTTTGTTATATAGTAACTCTTGAACACATGCCAATGTGAAGGAAGCAAAAAAAAACTTTTACTAAGACAACAAGAATGATTGTTATTATAATTTACTGATCAAGTGTTGAAGCAAAATGTTGATAATAGAGCCCAAACTCTATCTGTATAGTAACATGAATACATTAGTACATGGTGTCATTAGTTCCTTTAAAAAAAAAAATTCATGGCATTAGTTTTTTTTGTGTAAACTAACTTCAAGTTTATGGTCTATCAGATTGTGAAAGCAACTTATTGTATATGTAAATAGAACAAACTTACTTTTTTTTTTAATTCACTTGAATGCTAAAAGCTAAGATAATATTATTTTTTGGAGGTCTTGATTATCGTGAACAGTGAAAGACGTGTCCTCTTATACAGACATGTTCTTCAGAATCTTTGACCTTCCTTTTTTTTCCCTGAACCCTAACATCTTGCGTTTAGGGGGAAAAAATTGTACATTGTATAACCATAATTATCGCTATGGCTCTACGATGAATGATTTGTGATGATGCAATTTTCACTTTCTTTTGTTGTTGTTCTCCTTATTTGGAACTACTTAACAAAAAATAGTTCTAGCAATTGTCAAATTTTTTTAGAAATTTTTTTAACGTAAAAGTTTCCAAAAAAGTATAATTTTTTTCGGATAATCACTTTTTTTAATTAGTACCAAACAAAGAGTTTGTTTTTGATGTTTCTGACTTAATATAATTCCTAATATGTGTCACAATTCAACAATTGAAGATGGTTGTAAGTTGCACTGTAACTAGTCACAACAAGAGAGCTTAAGAATGTGTTGTTATAGTTATTTGAATTTAAAGATGGTATTATAAAGCATACTGGAATGACAGGGTCATATATCTACGGTTCCAAATGATCTTACCCCACGTCCTGATTCTAAGGACCCGTCAATCCTAGATTGTGTTTCGATCCCGACAACCTTCTCTATATACATACATTCATGTGCATTGTGAACTGGTATACTTCTAAGATTAGAACAAGCTCCATCGATCAAGGTTATACATGCATTTTCAGGAATACTATTAAAATTGTCGGGAAAAGAAAAGCTCATTAATTTTAATCTTCTGCTATCTTCAGACTCTCACATCTACGCATTTCAATTTCTAGCACTTCAGATTTTAACAAACATCCATGACTGTAAGTCAAAAACAAAATTGATCGAACTATAAGAAACTTACGCAAATGCCTCACCTGGCGATCAATGACCTTGGGCTCAGCCTGCTCATTCGATGCATGATCGACATCCTCCTGTTCAAACATCCCCTTAAACTCAACTGCAGACGAAGCCGAAGCCAAAAACTCTTCTGTCTTCTTAGGTTCCAGCAGTGAAATTAAATTCTTCAATATGAGGACGTTAGCGTCCGAAGGAACGTCCATTACAGCCCACATCTCTCCTCCTTCCTCCTGGAGCTTAAATCCAGCACACTCTAGTAACTCAATCCCTCCAGCGGCTTCACCAACAGCTTCCCTGATTTTAGGATTGCTCATTCGAATTCTACGAAACTTGGCATTTTCTGGTTCCCTGACAATATTTTTCAACAATCTGAGCACAATATCTACGGATCCATCTGATGGCTTCCCCGTAAGATATGTACTTGCACAACACACGGATTCATTTCCCAACTCGACCATATCTTCGACGATACCATTATCGACATGATAATCAGAATCGGTTACGCATGATTCAATATGAACAGACACTCCTTCTTCAGAAGAAAAGGCCTGATTGCAAACTGGGCATTCAACTACATTGAGTGAGTAACCATTTTTATTTCTCTTCCCGGACGTGATCAGCGAGCCGAATGGATCAAACCCATCTGTCTCTGCAGGTTTTAGGCTCGAAATTCCGCGATTTTCAGATGAAATGTTATCCGAGCCTGCTGTATTTGGGACGCTTTGAGAACAATTAGGATCCTTGATCTTTTCGTTGTCCGAAGTATTGCTGAGTGGGCGAGCTGTATTGGATGTAGTTTCACCCGCGGGTTTCGAACGACTAGACGGCGGATTCGGATTTGATCCAGAGCTTACCGATGTCGATGATCGAGTGTAGCCCGTGTTGGCAGATCCTGACGAAGAAGAACCCAGCACCCTACCTTGGCCCTTGAATCTGCCAGAGGAAGAAGACGTGAGCGATTTATTAGTTTTCTTCATAAAACCTTTGACCTTATCTTTCCAATCGTCCATAAATCGGGGCTTGGGAACTGCTTGATCAAGCAAAAATAGTTGAGGAAGAAAAGTGATTATATCAATCAATTGAAGCAACCAGTACAAGACCGGAGAAACCGAAATTCGCTGGATAGCTGTTCTATAGAGCTTTGAAACAGGTGGGAGTCACGGTCAAATTTTCGCACATTGGTTATCTGACATTTATTCTTTTATAAGTTTATCTGAATTTTTATAATTTACATTTTTTCTTCATTAGTAAATAAACTTTATATAGTCATAATATTTTAACTTCTTACAAAATTACTAAATTCATCAAATATTATCCTAACCAATATTGTTATCCATAATCTTAATTAATAATATCATAATTAAATGCTATTTTTTTTCATAACCAAAATTTAAAAGTTATACGTCAGTGAATAAAATTAATATGAAATTATTTACCTTAGCTTATTAAGTATATTTTTCTCAATATTTTTTGACATAAAATGATCCAATAAGTATGACACATCCTATATGAATATTATGCAATGCGCAAGATTATGATCTAGAAGCAATAAATAAGTCATTTCTCTAAATGTTTGGTTGCTTCTTTTAGCCACAAATAACTATACAATGTGGGTGAAGTCGTATAATAGAGGGTTCGTTGAAATACCTCAATTTTCTCTAAATATGATTTTCATTTTTAAACAGTTTTGTGCAAGTCAAACGAAAAAATTCAAGATGTTTTCGTCACATATAACACACAAAAGTTATTATCAATACATAATCTATGTCAAATATCAAGCTAAAAGTAGTCTTATATCTTATGATCAAGTGTGACAAGTACCTAATATCAAAGTCGGTACAAGATTACAAAATAATACTAAAAGAAATAACAAGATCTGATGGGGAAAAAAGATATTTACATTTTATATTGGTGTATCCGTAGCTGGCACGCAATTTGAACCCTCTTATTGACAATTGTAGTACTGATAAATCAAGGTATCGTTTTATACCGAAGATTGAGAGGGTTCACCTCTATTTAACTAGCTCAAAAATAAATAAAATAAAATTTTAAATAACACAAAATAAATAAATAAATAAATAAAACACTAATATGGATTTTTAAAATAGAAAATAATAAAAATAATAAATAAAATAATATAATAAAAATAATGGATAACCACAATTATGATAAATATGCTAAGGAAATCGATATACACCACTAAATTAGGTCAAAATATAATAATAATTTTTAAGTCAATATTTAATCACGAAAATAATATTGATCAAGTTGTAAGCCAAAAGTATGTCTATACACCTTATATTACTTTCTTAAAATAATCAATACGATAAAGCATTAATATTAATCCTATTAAATAATAACAGTATAGTAACAACTAGTAACAAGCGACCCCTATATTTAACTAAATTTAATGCATTAATTATAATTAGAAGGATATCAATTTAAGTATCCAAACTAGTACAAATGTACAATAAGCATGTCTAGCCGCATTTTCTTTCTTTGATCTGCACGTATCTAAATGTTTTATTACTTCGGTTAGAATGACAAAACTATTAGGTGGATTTTTATCTAACATAACTTTAATTTATACATATAAATTCTAACATATTTATATGGTCACCTAGCAAGCAAATAATCCTACATACTGTCACTATCATAAAACTAAAACAAGGTATGTACTATGTAAATTATACTTGATAGAATCATATATATAAACGATATCAATTAAAATAAAGTCAAAGAACAATCTCATAAAACGAAGAAAAATAATATTATATCTTAAACTATAATATAGGGTTTTAGTCTATTCTCCAAGAATAAATAATCTACCAGTTATAATGGTTGAATTAATTATACAGAAATATATGTTAAAAATATAAATAAAAAATAGAGAATAAAATAACCGAAATTATTTATGGATGAAAGATTAAAAATTTATTAAATATCATCTAAAATAAATATTTCGATATCCTTTTCTCTCTTTATTTCTCTTGACAACCTTTATTTATGTGTCTACTTTTTCTTTTTCTTTTTTTTGGTGGTTGACGTCGCTTGTTCTCCATGTTGCTCTCTCTCCTGCGTCGTTGGTTGCTGGCTCACACTCCTCTCTCCTCCCGCGGCCTGATGTCTAATTAGCTCCTCTCTACTTTTTTTTTCTTTGACATATAAACACACACACACTAAGTTAGTCATAAATTGAAATTCAAAGTTTATATAACCAAACCAAGTTAGTCATAAATAGAAATTTAAAGTTTACATAACTAAACCAAAATAGTTATAGAAAGATATTCAAAGTTTACATAACCATAATATATCTAAATTTTATACTAAGTTACTAATAACCATAAACTCAAAATAGCTAGATGAAATATTCATCAATTTTACTCTCCTTCATGAGTGGCATCAACTACTTCCACTTCATCCTCATCAACATTTGTTTTTTCAAAGATCACCGCCTCCAACTCAAGTTCATCAAGAGAAAAGGAAGCAATATCAAGCAATCCAATGTTTTCATAAGAACTACAATCATCACCATAGATGTCCCACATCATTGATTTTTATTTTTTTATATTGTGGAAGTTTTCTTGATAGAAGATGGTGATTTTTATGAACAAACACCAAATCCTCGACACGTGTAGGAAGCAATCTATTCCTCTTCATAGAATGAATAAAACTATATGTACTCCAATTACGTTCATTATGTGAAGAAGAAGATATTTGACCAAGCAATTTAAGAGCAATATTTTGAACCAATGGTGAGCCATGAACTCCTTATCAAGCTTTTAGATCAAGAACATTTCTATTATAAAGAGAATCAAATTCTCCAAATGAACCATGCTTAAGAGAAAAATTAGCAAACTCTAAATTAACCTTTGAACGATCTTCTTGGGTAGAAAAAAGTCTTCCAAAACATTTGTTTCTTTCGATACAAATCTCCTCATCTCTAGAAGGAGCAACTCTAGTTGACTTAGCACCTAACCAAGAATCACCGTAATACCTTCATTGAAATGAGAAAATCAACAAAATAATATATACTATTATTAATTGTCAAATTAAAGAAACAAAGGAATATTTTAAAAAGATTATTGAATTAGAGAGTTAAGGTTACCTTGGATTTAATGAGTATGCCAAGCAATGAAGAGGTGCATTACTTTTGGTCCAACGAGTTGTGAATATGACATATATCACTTGAAAGAAATAAGATATTTCTCCAAGTTCCTTACCTTCATGTTTATAAATGGCATTTCTCACTCTATCAATCATTATATCACACATTTCATAAACAAAGGTTGGTTTATTAGCATCACACTCTCTAATCATATGGTACATTGGTAGTGTGAACTCAAGAATATAATCAACTTGATCCCACCATAAATCATCAAGGATTTTTTTTTCTGTCACAAACCTTGCTTTTCCAACGTTATCAGCTTTATAATACAACCATTCTTCACTAATCACCATTACTTGAAGAATAGATCTTATAAGCTTCATTTTCTTTAAGGTAACAACAACTTGAGAGAAACGAGTTTCAGCAACTGCAAGCAACTTTAATACAAAAAATCTATTGAAGATAGATAATATCATGTAATGCATCATTATAAAATTCTTGATTTGCATAACATCTCCATATATTTTAGTTATCCAATGGCACTCATCATATGTATCAATATTGTTCTCTACATTTTTTGCAGCACAAATATTTTTCAATGCAAGGTTAAGAGTATGAACAACACAAGGAGTCCAATAGATATTAGGATAAATCTGTTCAATGATCTCACCAGCCGCTTTACAATTTGATGCATTATCGGTGATGACTTGTACAACATTCTGATAGTCCACATCCTCAATGACTTCTTTTAGCAACCTAGAAATAAAGTATCTATCTTTGATCTCACCTAAAGCATCAATGGCCTTTAAAAACATAGGCCCCGTATCACAAATTGTAATAAAATTTATCAATGGTCTTCTTTGTGGATCACTCCAACCATCAGACACAATAGTAACACCTTCTTGATTGGTTGTACTAACCTCTCTATGTGTGCCTTCTCTTCTTGAAGTAAACTTGTTCTCAAACGATTATAACCCGGTGCAACATAACCAGGTAAATTATGGTTATGTTTGATTCAATAAATGAGCCCTTACTCTAGTGTAACTTCCTTGCTTTGTTTGATTACAAAAGTTACAAGTCCATAAAATAGTCCCCCCTCTACTAGTTTTTTCCCCTCTAGTAACATATTTCCAAAGAGGATTATCACTTTCATCTTTAGAAGATACATTAACACCAGCACTGCCACTACCACTAGCACTAGCACTAGAAGCCATGAGACGGCTGTCACAGCAAAATAGCACCACAATTATAATAATAAAAACAACACCACAATTCCAATAATTAAAACAAAACCTACTCACAGCACAATTCCAATAATTCGGATCACCGCACAATTACAATAATCAAAATAACACCACAACACCGGATTACAACACAATTATAATAATCAATACCAACTGTGCCAATATTTAAACCAAAGCAGCAATGAATAATCGGAATCAACACGGAAACACAACACCGAATCTCATCAACATAGCAACACAACAATAACAAAAAGCAATAGCAAGTTAGCAATACAGCACTGGATCACAACAACACACCAACTCGGCAATACAAGAACACAACAGACATCAACAACGAAGTAGCAGCACAGACCACCGAATTACCAAGAACCATAATCCGAACAACCAATACATGAACACAATTAATGGATTAATAGCTTAAATTGTGAACAGAATACAACAATAATAATTATTCATTTACAAATCAAACAAAGGAAGATTTATCTTACCGGGATTAATTAAAGCAGACAACACCATTGGCGGCGGTCGAGACAGCAGCGACTAGCAACAACGACAGAAGGAATTGGCGGTGGTTGGTGGTAGTTGCTTAGGTCGAATGACAACGAGCAACGCTGGATGAAGCAAACTCGAGGGAACCTTAAGCTCAAGCGGGTGGAGAAATTTTAGGGACAACCAATGACGAGTGGCGGTAGCTGAAGCTCGAGCATAACGACAACAATAGCGATGGAGATTTTTTAGTCAGATTGTGCTCTTGTCATCATCGTCGTCATCAAGAGGGAGTACAAATTGCTATAAAGGAGAGCCAGAGAGGAGAGGAGAGGGTTTGGACTTCCAATTTTCAAATCAAAGGGAAAGGAGGCAGGAACACGGGAGGCCACGTTTGGTTTGGCAACTGAGTTCAAAATGATGTCATTTTGGCGTCGTTTTTTTACTCCGTCGTTTCGTATCAATTTTAGCATTCAGAGCCATTTCTCATCCCGGGGACGTTTTGAGGATGCGAAATGGCTCCAAATAGCCATCCCCGTGCATTAGAGAGTGTCGCTCGTCAGATTTGATCCTCTTTATTTCATGTGGCTACCTCTACTCTCCTTTCTCTCTTGTTTTAGCGTTTCCTTTTTTCACCATCATCAACCACAAATTTTTTCCTTTTTTTCCTATTCGCTAGCTTCTACAATTGGCTCTCTAACTTCGTTCAATTTCGTGCCCCACACCAATGCCCCTTGCTCGGCAAAACTCCCTCTTTTTTTTTTGTGTGGCTCGCTACTTTTATACTAGCCATTTTTTCCAAGCCTTTGGGCCTTCAGTCTTTGGACAATTGATCCAAAGGCTAAATAATATTTTTTCTTTTCTTTTTTATTATTATTTTATTTATACTTTACCTATAAAAAAATTAAAAATAATTAATAAATAATATTATACTCTAAATCTATTAAATTTATGCCATTCTAGCTCAAATAATAAAATATATGATATTATTATTATTATTTCACAAAATTATAAGTATTTATATATATTACTCAAATAAAATACTAAAAACTAAAATTAAAGGGTATAAAGTATATCAAAATATAAACTTATCATATATACGTAAAATAAGTTAGATATAGACACAAAAAAATATAATGAAAATCATATATGGATGGGTAGAGACTATACCCCACCCAAAATCATATTCACAATCTATGTTCCAATACAAACTCCCATATTTAATCTTACACACAAATACCTAGAAAAAATTAATAGTATCAACATGATAAATGTATTGAATAAACATAATCTACTAAATACTATAGCATGCAACATGTAAAGCACAAAGAATCATGCTCAAAGCTGAAAAATACAAAAATAAAATAAAATACTAACACATGGTTTATTATCAAACTCATCAAAATTTACTAACTCATATTATTCATACTATTCATCAAACCTTAAAAATCCCATAAACACTTAGAATAATATAAATAATATAAAAATGATACGAACATAAAAAATAGTGATATTCACACATATGTAAGGTCCACAAATTATATCACATAATCTATTTCCTATAATTATTTATTTTTTGTTTTAGACAATGCCATTTTACATTTATCTTTATACAATGTTACTACTATTCACTTGCCTATCTACAAAATGAAATGTTACTTACATCTGTCGTGGGTATGGTCACTATACTGACCTATAACACTCCAACAATGCCCACTAAAGTGATATACAGCACTATGACTATGGAATCTAAGGTGATTGATAGCCTAGCAACCATGACCATCAAAACATCTATAGTGCTACTGACCATGACAACCAAAATATTTATAACACTATTAGATATGGTAAACAAAATGCCTAAAACACTATTGAATATGCTAAAGGAAACCTTTAGGACACCATAACCTTTAGGTATTGATACCTTATATTGAACCCATAAATTACTTATAGAGTATAAAGAGGGGCACAACTGGTGCACTATCTACTCAACACATATAATAGTAAACAGGGAGTCGATCTATTACAAACTTTATCTCAAAGGTTATTCCAAGAGTACTTTTATAAATTCTAAATTCAGTCTTATAATTGAATTATTAATAAATTTCATATATATTATTGTTTACCATCCCAGATTAAATTTGCATACTAGTTTCAAGAAAGTTACTATTCAAGAAATATTGTTTATGTAAATAAAAAAATGTAGACATATACTAAGAAAATTATATTTAAAAATTAAAATTATTGAGTACCAATATGTACTATTCATATTAATTTACTATTTATATCGAATTACTATTTTAAAAGTCAAATCAATAGTCAATGTCAACCATTGATCCTAAAATATCGAATGCCTTTAGGTGTACAGTTACTATAATATCTCTAATATGTCACTATTTCATAAATTAAGAATAAAATACGTAACAACTCCTAAAATCATGAAATTAAGCACTAAACATACTTAACTCGTGTATATAACATTAGAATTCAAATATTAGTAAAACTAGATTAAAATCATGTAAAAGGGCCATATTACCCATAATAGTCTCAAATCTTATAACATTTAACCAAAATACCAAACGCTTAAATAAATTCATGAAAATCCACATACTTATCAAATTTTAGATAAATAATATAATAGATTCCTAAAACTTCCGCAAATTTCAGCCCACATGTGAAATGACCATAATACCCCCTAAAAGGGCCTAACACATGATTCATTCATAAAGTATGCCATAATTAGAATTATTTGACAAAATTTTGTATACTTAACGAAGAAAAGCATGATAAACACAATGGAACCCATAAAATTCAGAAAAATCATAGCTAACATGTAAATTTATCAATTTACCCCTAAACATACTTTAAAAATTGATTAAATCATAACTATGCATACTCAAATCCAACTTCTAATATATGAGATTGCATATGAATCACCTAACTTATCTAATGGAACAATCAAAATTTTAGGAAAATAGCCATAGTGTACATATCAGGCTAGAGGCTGAGTATACCAACAAATGCACAAAAATTATATTTTCAACCATAATTAATTCAAACACCACAAGATTCTATCTACTTATAGCATAATTATGTTTATCTAATTTTATAAGCTTCAAAATAAGCTAGAAATATTTCTCTTCCAATATAATATCCCAAATTTTTAAGCAAAAAAAAAATCATTTAAAAGTAATTTACATAAGTAAAAACTAAAACATGGGTATTATAGCTGCTCTCGACACAAGTCTAGTGTCTATACCTTTCTTATGCTAAGAGCATGGAAAAATATATCACAAAATAAAGAACAAAAAAAGTAATGATAATATATCAATATAAAGTTGTGGAGATTAACTCCCAAAAAGATACAAGAAGAATGGAATAGGAAAAAATAGTCCAAATTATTTGGAATACAAAAATATCCCAATAACTCCTACTCTAAGTTCCAAACCAAATAACTTCACTCCTACCTAAGCGCATCAAAATATAGATTAACATAATCCTCATTGAGTACTCATAACAAATAACCTACAAGTACAATATAAGTATGTTGATTTTATTAAGTAAACAAGGCTTTCCCTATAGAGATAAGATATAACACATAGGCCATGACATAAAAGCGATAAAACATGCATACATATAAACATTTTTTTACAAAGAACCATACCAACCTTATAGATGGAACTCGATAATACTCAATCATCTCATTATCTCATGTTCAACTCATATCAAAAACTACAATCATATTACATACTCAATTTGGTGGACTATCTACTACAAGCTAATCCAATATAGATCATTAGAACAACTTATACAATTAATACAGATGAACTATCTACCATCAACTGACCCAATATAGATAATTAACACATATTAAGAAAAGGTGGGTTAAAACCACTAACTAACCTAATATAGATAACTAGCATAACTCAATAGTAAGATGGACTAGAACTATTAGCTAACCCAATATAGATAGCTAACATAATGTAAGATATAAAATCACCACTTGACCCAATATAAATAATCAATACATCTCAATATAATGTGAACTAAAGCAAGTCTGCCCAATATACCTAGTCATCACAGCTCACGAAACAAGTTAGATTAACACCACCAACTAATCTGCCAAGGAAAGTTAACACATAACTCCATTATCTTCCACTTAAATCAAGAATATTTTATTTAAGGCCAAACTTAATTTCATAACATACATTTACACTCGAACCAATTATTCAAGTTTAATCATGGTTTAAGAAGGTTAAAGGTGAATCAAGGAAGGAAACCCTTAAGGTCAACCCTAAGAAAATACATCAAAAATCACAAGCAACTTAGTGGACTAGTCCCAAAAATTAGTAGACTAGTTTGGGAAAACTAGTTTACTGGTATGGAAAAATCAATCAACTGGTGCCACCAGCAAACTAGTCATAAACCTAACACGTTGATTGGTAATTTGGTATGTCAAAACCGTTGGACTAATGAACTAGTGGACCGACTTTATCCTAAACAAATTGGTGTGCTCTACTGGGTAAAACATAATTTGAGCTTTATATGTTTTCAAACATATTTTGAACACATCCATAACTCATGAAACTTTCTATACTTTACACATAGATTTAATAATTCATAAATCAAAACCCATACCAACAACTTATACATTAATCATGCCACATTTAACTGTATGATTTCTTATTCAAAATAACCAAACCTATCATACTCTTAGGGCTAATTTCATATTTTCAACCACTTAAAGCATATTTTTAGTAGAACATAATCATGGAAATCACACTAGAAAAAAATATATAGTACATAACACATCATTCTACATATATAAGATCGATCCAAATTTACCTATCAAGCAAAATTTTTGAGCAAAGAAGATCACTCCCTATGCAACTGCAAAACCTAAGATTCTTGCTCACATATCAAGAATTAGATAAAACATTTAGCAAATCATTTAGAGTTTAAAAGTATAATAAGATGAAGAGAAAAAGAAGAAAGAAGATAAAAAAAGCTAAGGAGAAGAAGGGAAATAACACTTAGAGTTGTTTTATAATGGAGGGAAAAAGGATATTCAATGTAGGTTGATGTGGATCAACTGAGTACAAATGAGAAGGAGAGTGGTCTAGGTTGAGATCAAAAAGGGAGGAGGAACACAAGGGATGTATACACTTGAGTGTAAGGAGAAAAGTGAAAGGGTGGGATATGGTGTAAGATATGACCAAGGGACTAAGAGGGACATAAATCAACTAAAAAGGATACCCCAAAAGGCAAGATTTAGGTTAGAGGGGCAATCAGCGGTGCAATCATAGAGTGGAGAAACAAGGATGAGAAATTTAAGTGGGGGGAGGAGTTAAAAAAGGTAAGAAGGGGGGATCTTATTAGATTTTAGCTAAATTCAAAAATTAGTTTGCAATGTGGGTTTAAAACCCTTAACAAAGTATTCATGATCAACATATAATAGATTCCTAAAGCTAGGTGAAGGAATAAAAGATATTAGAAGTAAAAACTAGAAAAGGGACCATGAGTTTTGATAGATCTAGGTGACTAGTTTTGGCATACTACTTTACTTGTTCATTAGAAATAGCAAAATTAAGTCATAGTTTACTAATTGAATCATTTTTCTATAATAGTAGACTAGTGCCCTGGTTTGAACTTATTTTCATAATTCTTCTTTAAAAAACATACATTTTTTAATATATGGGGGTGTTACATCCAAGCACAAACGCTTTCATTGAAATATATGCAACAAAAGACCTCAAATATTGTAAAACAATTCAAAAATATCAAGAAATAAAGGAAAAAATTACAAAGATAAAGGAAGAGGTTGAAGAATCCTAGTTTGGGGACATAATGGGGTTGAAAATATGATGGGGTGTATAAGGCTGGAAGAGTTTATGGTTAACTTAGATATTTAGGTATTAAAGGTACTTTATTGATATAATATGGTAAAATATCCACACAAAATAAAGGGGGTGAATAGAATGGATTTTTGATAGGACTACAAAAAAAACTTCAACTTCAATTTTGATATTTAGGAAGATATGATAAAATTAGGACATTGTGGATAGGTTTGGTGTAGAACAATTTGAGTTATGTGAGATAAGTATGCCTAAAATTGGTGGAAGCTTATATGAAAATGCCAAAAATGGTTACAACTCGATTTATTTCATATATTAGATTAAATATGCAAAAATAGAAGTATCCCTAAAGTTTTATAAATTTTTGTTAGTTAAAACAATCGTTTTGCAACTTAAAATGATTATAAGGATGAAGTAGATGGTGAATAATATTCTTTCTCAAAAATATCTATTTTGAAAAGTCCTAAAGGAATTAGTAAAATCTAAGGAATCTAATTATGATCAAATTAAAATTATATGTAAGAATTTTAATGACCAAAAGTGACTCAAAAGTCTTACAAGACTTAAAACTGTAAGGATTCAATAATGTGTAACGAAATATTTTAAAAATATAAGGAGAATTCTAAAAACTTAAAGTGATGTAATAAATATAACTTTAAAATACTTATATTATAATTAAAATATTAAACACAATTTAGAAAGTTGGAATATTACATTCATGGCCTAAAATTTCAATAGCTAAGATGACACCTTCCTCCTACTAGTGGTGTAAAGGTTAAAGTGGATGGAAATGGTATAGGTAATCCAAGTCTTAGTTTATCTAATTGAATTATGAGGGATTACATGAGTATATGGATGATTGTTTTCTCACAAATCCTAATCATCATTCGGTAGTGATGGAAAACTTTGGGGTATTTAGTTTGGCTTATTTGAAATTCAAAAATGGGTATGTACATTCATTAAGTTGTGTAGTAAATCCTATTTGGTGGTGAAGTTGTTATCTAGTAGTTACATTTATCTTTATCATCTTTAAGGATCGATTGAAGTTTTTCAAGACTTGTCTTCTCAATTTATGAGCTATATGATCATTCATGACTTTAAGGAGATGAACAAGGTTACTAATGGTATGGTGTATCGTGGTAGGGAACTACTCTTTAGATGTTGTTTTTATAACACACACATTTCTTATGTTTAGGGTATACTTTTATTTGATCGTGAGTAACAAGTAATCCTATTTTAATGGTTTCGATGTCCCTGCATTCGCACTTCAATCATTCCATCAGTGCAAAAAAGGTAGCAATAAATAAGATAATTAATATAAGATAAATGTATCATATATATATATTTTTTTTAAATTTTAATGTAATGCATCATATTACATTGTTTGAAATTATATTTTATCAAATCTTACTATAGTTGGTTTTGGATAAATGCACCATATAACTTATTTTCTAACATAACTGCATATCCCTAATTAAACATATGACCTACCATATGCTTTTATGTTTCAATCTTATTCATAAACTGCCCTTTTATTTGTTTCTATATTGGTGGTGTTTGATATCTTTAAAAAAAAATAGGTATATCATTTTATACCTCTTCGTCATCTCCATTATATTTAAAATTCTAAAGTGCCATAAGTGACTAAGAAAATGAGAAAGGTTGATGATGGAATGGTGAATTTTTCTTATTATCATGTACCTCTCATTATTCCACTATTTATATGCAATACAATAATATAACATTATGAGGAGACTGAAGAGGGCGAGTTAGGGGGAGACTTATGATTCTTAAGGGGGGATAATGAAAAGTTTTAAGGGGGTATAATCACCTATATCTAACATTCTCCGTTGAATGTACACCTACAATTACTACCGCATTAACAAACCTTATTAGGAAAAAGCCTATGAGATAAAAAAACATGATTAAGGGGGAAAAAACATAGTATTCACCCCCTACACTTCATAGAGTTTTTTTTTGTACAACATATTTCAATTT
This sequence comes from Tamarix austromongolica, assembly GCA_039764185.1. NCBI lineage: Eukaryota > Viridiplantae > Streptophyta > Magnoliopsida > Caryophyllales > Tamaricaceae > Tamarix > Tamarix austromongolica. The sequence continues at coordinate 80,914,091 of CM077809.1, read as the reverse complement.
TAATACACATTAATTGAATGCTCTAACATGTAATGAATTCGTAAGCAAATTTTCTAAGTTTTGATTGGATCAAATATTGTGAATATTAACGTCCCCTTTCATGTTATAACTCATGTGTTGAGAAGAGCTTTAGTGATATGCGCCCAGATCTATCACTTTTAATGTATCCCTCCTTGAATTTCATGATGCAAGTTACATTATCTTCATAAATCATCGTTGGATTATCTTGATTCATCTCAAGCCCACATGCTTTGTGGATATGAAGTAATAATGACCTGATCCACACATATTCTCATCGTACTTTATATAGTTTAATTAATTCTGCATAATTTGATAAGGTGGATACTATGGTCTATTTTCTTGAATACCACAAAATGGTAGTCCTACCATATCGGAATATATACCATAATTAAAAAAATGAATTTATGTGGGTAAGATAAATACCCCGCATCTATATAGCCAAATAGATTGGAATTATTTTCCTCGTCTCTTTTTAAGAGTAATCTCTCATCACTTATTCTATGTAAATAGTGGAGGATGTTTTTTATTTCATTCCAATGTCTCCATTTGGATGTTGAGTTATATATTGTTAGCAGGTTTATTACAAATGATATGTCAAGCCGAGTATTTTTAGTATAATACATTAAGGCACTAAAGGTGCTTAGATATAATACTTCAAAACCTAGAATCTTCTCATTATTTTGCCAAGGTAAAAATGAGTATTTATCCACATTAAGTAACATAATCACAATCGAGGTACTTAATAGATGTAATTTATTCACATTAAATTGCTTTAAGCACTTTTCTATATAAAATTGACTAATGGACTAATATCTCATCTTTTTCATGCTCAAATTGAGTTCATGTTAATACTTGGTGGTTCTCAAGTCCTTATCTCTCTTGTTCCACCTATTAAAATTTATTTATTTATAATATATAAACATACTTGACCTTCATTAAATGCTCCCACTATCTCTCTTCTCTCCCTTTCGTTTCTGTAAAACAATGCACCACCATTTCTCCTCCTTCACCCCCTCATTGAAGCTAAACTGAGACAACCACACCACCACCGGAAACCTTTACCACTTATCCCTCACTACCTTTGGCCATCCTTGCCAAACATCACCCCAACCATCAGCCAAAACAGACAAAGTTAACCCCTCCACTTTAGTTGCCTCTACCGCAACCACCTTCTCCCTTTTCCCTTCTCCTTGCTACAATAACTCTCACAACATCCCAGCACCACCCTTCTATAGCCTTAACCAAATTAAAACCATTCTCTTAGGTAGCCTTGATTGCAACCCTCCTTCCACCTTTTGGCAGACACAACTATAGGCCCCCACCCATTCTTCAACACCTCCAACCACAACACACCACCCCCTTCGATTCCCACCACCGAACACTAGCCCACTTGATTGGTCTCCACCCCCATTGCACCTCCCCTAGAAATGGTAGGTTTTTCCATTGATCATCCTCCATTCACAAGGCAACCCATAGTTTCCCTTTGCTTGGTTACACAAGTTTTTCCCAAACACCTTCTTAGTTAAATTGCTTCCTCTTATCACCATTCTACTTCCTTAAGCACTTCCTTACTTGTGTGTTTTAATAATTATGGTACTATATTATTATTAATATTTTCTTAGGTGATTTCCCTATGGTTCCGGAAGAGGCAAAATATGATTTGTGTTCTTAGAGACTGGAGCCATTTTTGTAAGGATATTTGTCGTAGTCTAGGATTTTTTATTGCTAAGTGTTATACATAACTTTTTTGGTGTACCATGTTATCATGATTATGTGAATTAATATATGATTGCTAATACTATGATAGGTGGTGGATGTTATATGATAGAAAATGAGTTAGTAACAATCATACAGTATTGTTATTTTACGTGGAAAAAGCCCTCGGTGTGAAATATAGATGTATAATGGGTTTATAAGTGGCATGATGAATGTAAAATGAGTATGATAAGGTCTAAGGAGAAAAATGTGGATTTGGAAATAATGTTAATAAAAACACATGATTCACATGAAATAAGGGTTTTGTTATCGATAAGGGCATTTTGGTTAACGTGGGTTAAATATAAGAATCATGGTATTTTTAAGGCATTATATCATCCAATATATGCTAAGTAAGTTATCTAAAGTGTTTGAAGTAATTTTAAATGGCATAAGAGTGATAAAGTATGAAAATGGTTTAATTTGGGAATAGTAGCCCTAAAACAAGGAGGCTATTATCACATATGTGAAATAGGAGAGTCAGACCACAAAATTCAAATATGTTATTAATATTAGTATTTTAGGAATGTATATTGAATTTGATAAGTGTTTAAGCCCTACATGAAAATGTATGTTTGATTTGTAAAACTAGGGTTTATAAGCCTTGGAAATAGAAACTTTTGGGATAGGGTTATTGCCGTATGTACAAGAACTTAGAGTTGGGGCTTGAAATTTGGTTATGTTGATAATATTAGTAATATCTGAGGAAGAGGTACTAAGTTTGGTGATTAAAAGAGTAGTAGAAGAAGAGTTATGATAAAAGTGTAAACTTAGTGTTTCAAGGAAATATAGGGATCTAAACTCTAGAGAACCGTCTTATTATCTTCGTGATGTAATTATATGATTTAAATGTGTTTTTTACCTTTGATTCAATCATGAATAATACATTAATTATTTAAAGTGAAAGAACACGTGAGTTGTACCAAGGTGATTTTTTTTCCAGATTTGCTCCATCGAATGATAACAGTGGCTCAAATGTATTTTCCTTGAGAGGTGCTTTAGTCAGTTCTACTAGATTAAGAATATTGAGGACTCATACTCATTGTGAATAATAACATGATTTGAGATAAGTATCCTAATGGTTAAGATATTAATAATTTAAAGTGGAAGAGTACGTGAGTCAAAACCAAAGTGTTGAATTAGTTCCACTAAATGATAATAATGACTTAGGTGTGCTACCCCTAAGAGTTGTTTCAAACCATTCCACTAGTTTAAGAATAGTGGCTCATGATCATTTTATCCTAAGAGGTGTTGGATATATTCCACTAAATGATAATAGTGTCTGAGATGTGTTGTCCTTAAGAGGTATTTTAGACCATTCCACAGGTTTAAGAATAGTGGGGTCCCTAAACTCAATATAACTAAAAGAATGAAAATGGTTATTACTAATACAGAGGCCCAAATAAGTATCTTAAATTGTGAGGATTTATATGTTTTGTACATGTACTTGTAATTTTCTATGAATGTATGCATTTATCTATATTCCTGACTCGATAGTATTGTACCTTCCTCAGTATGTAGCGTACTGACCATCCTTTTCATGGGTGATGCTCATTTCCATGAGTAGATGAGCCAGATGCTTTTGTGTAGGTCCTTGAGGACCATTCATATGATTTTGTATCCTTTGATGCATTGTATGGGGAGGAGTAAATTTTATTATACTGGATGTTTGGGCGAAGAGTTATGTTATCCGGATGATATTTGTTACCCAGATACCTTTTCGACTCTTTTATCTATGGTATCCCTTTTGGTTGTATTCTATTATTGTATTCCGTAGTTAATCTCCAAACTCATATTTGTATTTATAAAGTTCTCTCTATTTACTTTAATGATTTTTTCTTTGTAATTGATGTGATGATGGTATGATAAACCAAACTTTGATCAATTTCAGTGGTAACACCCAATATTTTGGTTATAAGCTTCTACTATAAAATAAAATTTTTTATTAGTAAAATTTGGCGTGTTACAGTATAGTTTAGAGTTGGAGTAGATAAATGTTAAAATAATGGTCATGCATGGTGAGCTTGAGGATGAGATCTACTTGTGTCAGCCAAATGGGTTCATTATTGAAGGCAAATAAGCCTATGTGTGCTTGTTGAAGTGATCAGCGTTTGGTTTGAAGCAATCACCTAGATAATTGTATAAACAATTTGATCTTAGAAATATATTAGAGGGGCATGAATAGGTTTTATGGAATGGAAATGATAGAATAAAAAATTACACACAATGTAGAGTGGTTCAAGAGTGAATTACCCTTTACATCCACTACCAAAAGGTTCTCCCTTTTAGATTTTGAAACAGTGATGTGTTTTTATTAATGATCACTCTTCTCTTGGTTTATGAGCTTTAAAATCTCAATGACCCTCTAAGAAATGATTTATAACTTGATATATTTATCTTCTCTAGACTCTCCACAAGAATCTCTAAAAAATGATAAATAAACACTCACTAACCCCTTGAAATGAATTTTGTGAGGAGGTTGGGATTACAAATAATTCTCACAAAGAATGCAAGATAAGAAAGTGTAGAACTTTGTATGAAATATAATATATCTAGATTTAATAAGGAATATTACAATTTAGGAATATTTCTAGCTAAAAAAGTGGGAAAATGCATTTTTCAATAAAATCTCAAAATATGAAAATTTTAAAATTTTGAGTGAGCAATTGAATGATTTCAGGTTAAGAGATTAATTACACAATTAATGTTATTTAAAATTTCTTATATTAAATCTTTATATAGCCGTTAGATACAAAATCTCAAAAATCTATATCACCCAACTGGTAGAAAATTAACATTTAATGCTCACCACCCAATTGGCATGGACAAACCAATCGATTGCCTGTACAGATAGTTGATCAATGGTTTGAACCAATTGATCAATTTCTTCAAACTATTCGATCGGTTGTGTATAGTGCATAGTTGGTCTTATGAACATATATGAACAATGAAATGGTATGGTTAGACCAGTTGATGTGTTCATTTTACCAGTTGATTGGTTTGTTCAAATCAGTCAATTGATTATAAACTAGTTGATAGTTTTGGCTAAACTATTTGATGTGTTTAAACAAAGACGAATAAGTTTCTGTAGTAATAAAACCCATGGCCTAATTGGTTAAAATAATTGATTGGTTTCCTTAAACTATTTGATCGGTTTGGCGAAACCAATCGATGTATTTAAACAGAGATGAATGGGATTCTACAAGAATAAATCCAATAGATTGGTTAGTCAACTCGGTCAATCAGTTTCCTCAAACCAGTATGTTGGTTTGGTAAAACTAGTTGATTTGTTTAAATAGAGACGAATGGGTTTCTACAATAATAAATTAGTTGATCAAACCATTCAAACAATTTACTCAAGCTAGTCAATAAGTTTATCAAAACTATTCGATGAGTCTAAATAAAAATGAGCAGGTTTCTACAGGAGTAAAACCTAAGAATTGGCTGGTCAAACTAGGTGATTAGTTTGGAATAACTAGAAAATCGATTTGCTATACCATTTGATCTATCTGAGTTTAACTTAAATCACGCCTTTGATTAAACTGAACCAATTGATCAATCTTGAGACTAGTTGACTAGTTCTAACTGAACCAACCATTTAGTTTTAAAAACACTTTTGAAGAGTATAGAAACCATCTTATGAAATGAATTCAAATCATGTGTTTTAAATAATTTAAATTAAAATATAATTTTTCTCAACTTAACGCTTTACATAAAATCTAATACTTAAGAAATATTATCCTCGACCTTCAAGTATTGGTTATCTTCCATGTGTTGTTTTATTGTGCTTGGTAACTTGATTACTCTTTTAAATTTCCACATTCAAAGAATGCTTTGAGTGGATGTGTTTAGATTTCTTTTTAAGTCAATTATTATACATGCGCACTTAAGGAAACACATTAGTTATCAAGATCCATTTATTATTATCAAAAAAAGGATAATGACATTGTTTAACCTATAAAGTCAATAAATCTAATTGTAATTGATCATGGGTTCTCCCAGAGTGACTATGATGGGTATATATACCCGAAGGTGAAAGAGAGTGGCCCTCTATTGTATCTTTTTTATATGTTAATGACATGTTTGTGGTGGCAAAATATGTGTCTGATGTTAACAAAGTGAAGGTAATGTTGAAGAGTGCATTTGAGATTAAGGTTCTTGAATTTACAAAGATGATCTTTGTCATGGATATCATGAGTGGAAGCATTTTAATTGTCACAATCCCAATATGTGAATAAGCTACTAGATAGGTTTCATATGACATATGCTAAGCCAGTTAGCACTCTGTTGGGTACTCATTTTAGATTACCCTAAATCCAAAGATGAAGATGATTTCATGACCATGATTCTCTAATCTAATGTTGTGGGTTGTATTATGTAAGATATAATGTAACACCCCCAAAATTCACTACTGAAAAACTTTGTTTTATTAAAAGATACAACAGAAGAAAGGAAAACAAAATTGTGATTTTCAAGGATATTACTACCGTGATCAATACAAGCTCGGCCCCCCGGCCGATCTCGCACTAACCACAAGGCTAAAGAAAAATTACCAACAACCACTAGTCAAACTTAAAGCAAGAATTCATAAAATTACTAAAACATTCATAATACAAAAATCAGAGTACGTGTAAAAGAGTTTACAATCCCAAAAGAGAGCATAATTAAAGTTCCCTAAAGGGATAAAAGTTATCGTATAATAAAATAAGTCTAAAATAAACCGATACAAGATAAACGAACAATAAAAATAAAATTTGGCCAAGTTGTTCTCGGCCCCCAGTCCCAGTCCAAGTCCAAGTCCAAGCTCAACTCTCTGCCCCATCTGATGCCTTGTAAGCATCAAAGGCATCGAAAATAGCATCACCTACCTATACAAACTCAGGTGGGTCCTCTGCTCGTGGGAATGAGTAACACCCATAAAATGGGTGGTTAGTACACTACGTACTGAGTAAGGTAACCATGTAGCTAAGGCCAAACATAGAATTCATATAACATAATATGATCATACAGACAACATACAACGACACAAATAATAGAGGCCAAGCTAAAGCCTAGATAAACTTATTCGTTAGATCTCTGATCAGTATACTCATTTCACACCATGCTTCTAATCAATCCATGCAAGTGCGGGAACCCCACTATTATAGCCGGTGGATCGGAAACGTATAGGGCCTAACACTCCTGACCACTATTATCGCCAGTGAATCAGTATCTAGGGAAAAATGCTCCTGACCACTATTATACCGGTGGATAGGTCTGGTCCCGACTCTCACTGTAAGTACTTAGTGTCTTTCCATGTCTTATAATTAAAGTTTAGTTTATTGAGCTTGGGATCCCCCACTATTATAATCGGTGGATCGGAAACATACAGGGCAGAACGCTTCTGACCACTATTATATGTTGGTGGATCAGTCTCCAGGGCACCCCGACACCTGGCCACTATTATACCGGTGGATCGGTTTAGGCCCGGCTCAATAATATTCCACTTTAACTGATTAGTGTCTTACTATGTCTTATTCAGCAAGCTTTTCCCTTAGACATGCATGTCACTATTGCCTACTCTTATTCTCTCAAGAGGGATCGTCCCATATCTTGAGACTTCTTCACCTCCTAATACACCCCGACATCCTTTCCTTCTTCCACTAACTTACACTGGAAGCCCAACTCCTAAGTGTGTGGGTCAAGGCCCACTACCTTATGCCATTCAAGTCCACTCACTATCTTCCCCTAGGGTTTTTCCTTGAAACCCTAACTAGACCTTTGTGGTCCATCCTTCATCTGTCTCATCCAACCAAAGCCCCTTTATTACCCAACACATCATCTCACTTAGAATCGACCCCCATCATTTCACTTTACTTCCCCAAATACACATGTGATCATGAAACCCTAATTGACCACTCCAAACCCTAGCACCTTCCTTTCCCATATGTCACCCCTCCATTTCTCACCTGTCATCCTTTCTTTCCCATGATCCCTATACTCACCCTATACATGATATTCTTCCACTCTCATCCCATATTCCACTCACCCCTAATTATTTTTACTTCCACAACTGCCTCAAATTAGGGTTTTCCTCCCAAACCCTAGCTAGGTTTCCTATGCACCCTTATACTAACCTACGTACTATTTTTCACCCAACGTCTCCAATCACCCCAACAACTCTTCCCCTCCCTTACTTACACCCCAATACAACTTTTCTCACGTAAAGATCATCCCCATGCAGACTCTAATGCAAACCCGAGAAATTCCTATGCAACCTCCTTCCATCCCATGCAAACCCTAGGAATTCCCATGCAAGCCCTAGAGATCCCCCTACAAACTCCTTCCATCCCATGCAATTTTCACCCCACTCTTTTATTTTGTTCATAATTCCCCTTTTTATTTGCCTCCTCATGGATCATGAAATAATTAGGTCAATCTTATATCCCTTTTGTCAATTCACTTCCCCCTTTTTCTCTTTTTATCATTTCACCCCATATCATATTATTAAACACCCTAGCATGCATTTCCTAAAGGTTCACAACATATAACATCATAAGCACAACACACACACGCGCACGCACACACACACACACGCGCGCGCGCGCCATAATGGAGTCACATATGCATACCTCAACTCAAGCGCGCTACAAATAAACAGTCATAAAAATCACAAAGTACACAATATAACATAACATATGGCATACAAGGTACATAACATACACATAGAGGGTCTTAGCTACATCCTTACCTAACACGACACCAATATTGGAGCACGCTCCTACGCCTCCTTAGGATTTTGAGTGGATTCATCTATAAGAGGTAACAACTAAGGGTTAATTTCCCTATTACCAAAATTACTATTATTTCCTACCTTGCCCTTATCATAGCCTAATATTAGGATTACTATTATCAATATAGTAGTTTTATAAGTAAAATTAGGGTTTTATTCTTAAGGTAGCTAACTGTGTTATTACTAGTCAAAATAGGTCTTAGGAGGTATATAGGTTCATGTTAAGGTATTTATAGCCATATTTATGTTATTAAAGCTAATAGCTTTAATATTACTAATAATAGTTGGAGCAATAACAACAACAACAACAACAACAACAATAGGTTTCATTTTAATAATAATACTTGAAAGGGTCCTAATAATCATAATAATAGTAACCTTAGTGATAATAAGGTCAAGGTTAATAATAGAGATAGTAATAAAAATAAAAATAATAACAATATTAGTAATAATAACAATAATGATAATATTGTTAAGGATAATACTAATAATAGTAATAATCAAAATAATGATAATATAATGGTTCAAATATTTATAGTAATAATAATAGTAATAATATGCCAATGTTAGCATTAATAATAATAATAATAATAATAATAATAATAATAATAATAATAATAATAATAATAATAATAATAATAACAATAATGATGATGATGATGATGATGATGATGATGATGATGATAAAAATAACACTGATATTAATGATGATAAAAATAATGATAACCATGATAAAAATAAAGCAAGGTTTTGACCCCTTTATAATAATAGTATTAATACTACGAGGTTATATTTTATAATAATAATGATAAGAATAATAATAATGATAACATAATAGTAGTAGTAGTAATATATTATTATTATTATTATTAAGAATAATAACATCAATACAAATAAAAGAGATACATTTGCATAAGTAGGGTTTTATGGGTTGGGATACCACCTAGGGATGGTGGTGACCAGGCGGCACCGGCGGCAGCGCACAGGGAGAAGAGGGGGTGGAAAGTTGGTTGTTTAGGATATGAGAGGGGGAATGAGAGGGTGATTGAGGTGGTGGTGGGTTTCCTAAGTTGAGAGGGCTGGAATAATGGTGGTGGTGCGGCTAAAGGGGCGGCGTAGATGGCGGCGGGTGTGGTGGCCGAAGGTGGTGGAGAGGGAGGAAGGGAGAAAGAGAGGGAGGCAGGGGGAAAGGAAGGTAGAGGAAGGTAGAGGGGGGTTCTGTTGGGTTGATTGGGTGGCAGGAGAGGCGGTGATTGTGGCGGAGGAGGTGGCACAAGGCGGTGAGAGGGGGGCAACAAAGTGCAAGGGGCTGGTCGAGCAGCTGACTATAAGGCCAAGGTGGCTCGTGCAGGGAGAATTGAGGGTGGAGAGTGGTGTGATTTTGTGGAGGGTGGTCTAGGGAGTGTTATGGGAGGTAGCATGGGTGGCAGCGCTGGGCGGCGATGATAAGGCAATTGTCTGAACAGGTGGCAACACACAAAAGGGAGGGAATTTTGGGCAGTGAAAAAAGGATCAAATGGGGGAATTTGAAGGGTATTTTTAGGCCATTGAAGGGGGGAAAACGACAGAGGGGGAATACAGGGAGAGTGTGGCACGCGTGGGAGGTTGCCGACCGACACAGGCCTGTGAATGTTGCAGATCACTCAGCTTGGGGAAGGAGAAAGGAAGGGGGAGAGGGGCACGCATGAGAAGAGAGAGAGTGATTGGTTGGAGAAGGGAGAGGGATCAATGGGGAAGAGAGGGGAGGTGGCAAGCCAGTGTGCGGTGTTGCGGAAGCTGCGTACCTGCACAGAGTAGTGAGGAAGATGAGGGGTTGGGGAAAAGGAGGATCTTGGGAGGAAGGAAGAAGAAAGGGGGTGGACCAGCTGGTCTAAGGGAAAAGAAAGAAAGAAAAAGAAAGAAAGGAAGCTGGACCGGGTGGCTAGCGAGGAAAAAAAGATGGGGTGGCGGGCCTTGGGCCACAAAAAAAAGAAGGGGAAAATGAAAAAGGTAAAAAAGGAAAAATGGACACGCTGAGGTATTTAGAACATTTAGGTATTTTGGAATATTAAAATAATAATACTTAAATAAAATAATAATTAAATTTCTTTTTTAGATTAATTTAGGATATTTGAAAGGTTTTTCCTTAATTCCATTTTAATTAGAAAACACCAAAAAATTTCCTAATTAAATTATTTATTATTTTCCTCTTGATTTTACCTAAATTAATTCCTCTTATTTAAAAAATAATAATTTATTTAATTAATTTCCCTAATAAATCCTCATTTTCCATAATTTCCTAAATTAGGATTTTGGGGTATTTCATATAATTTGTATTATGCCTGATATTTCTCAAGTTGTTAATGTTGTGAACAAATATATGGAGAATTATGGGAAGGTTCACTTGTAAGTAATGAAGTTGACCAATGTATTGATTAGGTTTTAGACTTTGATTATGTCATATACCTTAATAATATAAGGTCCAGTAGTGGTTATGCTTTTGTTTTAGTGGTCCAACAATTAGTTAGAGGTCTTCCTTACAAGAAGTGGCAGCCTTGTCAACTACTAAGTCAAAGTACATGGCTATGACTGAGGTTTTTTAGGAATTCATGTGGCTTGGAGGATTAGTGTGTGAGCTTGGGTTTGGTTATTGTGATCTGGTTATTTAAAGTAATAGTTAGAGTGTTATTTGTTAGGTAAAGAATTAGATTTTTTTTGGTATCTAACAAAACACATTGATATAAGGTAACACTTCATTAGAGGTATTATTATCGCTAGAAAAATTATGTTGGAGAAAGTGGCTACCTGAAATGCTCCAAAAATACTAATTTTAAGAATTTTAATTAAATAAGAATTTATCAGAAAAATTAATTAAATTAATTATTTTTATTAGAATAGAAGGAAATTAATTAGGGAAAATTAAGAGGAAATTTATAAATATTTTAATAAGAGAAAATTTGGTTGTTTTGTTAATTAAAATGGAATTTAGGAAAAATATTTCAAAAATCCTAAATTAGCCTAAAAAGGAAATTTAATATTATTATTTTTAAAGATATAAAATATTCAAATTATTTTAAATACCCAACCTACCTTGTTTTCTCTTTTCCCTTTTTCTTTTCTTCTTCCTTTTTCTTTATTTTCTTCTTTTTTTTTTCCTTTTCTTTTCTTCTTCTTCTTTTTCTTCCCGATTGGGCCTACATTCCGCGGCCTATTCCTTTCCTCCTTTTTCTTCCTTCGGCGCGGCCTAGGGATGAAACATCGTTCTTTCTTTCTTCTTCCCCTGGAACGCAGCGTTCTATTTAAAACTTTTATCCCATGTTGTCGACCCAGTCCTTCCCTTTTCTTTTCTTTCTTTTCTCCAGTCGGCCGATCCATCTTCTTCTTCTTCTTCATTCCTCCTCTCCCACCATCGACTTGCAACTCTGTCTGTCCCCAAAAATGGAGCCACCGGCTATGCACGTCTTAACCGGCCGTTTCTCCTCTCTTTCTCTTTCCCCCTCAATCGACAGTCAACATAACCCAACCCACCTCCCTTTTCTTCCGTGCAAAATCCTCCTTTTCCTACACGAATAAGCTGCCACGATTTGAATTTTGTGCTGGCCAATTGGTGTCACCGATGACCCTAACCCTACCTGCATTAATCCCTCACCGACCCACAGAACCCTACCCTCTCCTCTAAATTCTATAAATACCTCTCATTAGTTGGATCTCAAAGCTTTTTCCCGAAACCTTGAAAATTTACTCCTGCGCACCTCCGCAACTTCAAACGCCCTTTCCTCCACCATCGGCCAACTACGCCGCCTACTCTACCTACGTAAGTCTTCCCTGCACCATCTACTAACTAACTACGCCGCCCTTCTCCCTCGATTCTCCCTACACGAGCCACCCCAACCTTGCAAAGTTCTCTTCTCAATCAACCTATTCTCTTCCCTTGCCACCCTTCGCGCCACCGTCCACCACCACATCCGCCGCTATCATTGCCTCCTACGCCACCCAAAAATATCTGTAGACCCTCCTCTATCTCTCCCTACTCTTCTTTTCCTCTTCCTCCCTCTCCTCCTCTCTTTTTCATCTTCTTCCCCATTCGGCCACCACCGCCGCCGCCGTGTGCCGCCACCATTGGCTGCGCCACCACCCTTATTCTGTTCCTCTCCTTCTAGGCAACCATAATCACCCTCGCTTACACCCTCTGTAATACCCCATATTTTTAAATTCCAAATTTATTAAGTTTAATAATTTTATTAGCGTAATTTGATGTAAATATTTAATTATTTTCATTTCGTTTCGTTTTATGGATTTATCGACAATTTTGAATTCATATTTGAATTTAATTAATCGTTGTCATTGTGAACCATTTTAGATAAATTCGTTCACGACCATGATTTTATTATATTCTTATGATTTCGATTTTCGGTTAAAAATATGTATTCACATTCTTTCTCGTGTTTTGATTTTAATATTTTAGATTCGTTTTCGATTATAACTTCGTCGTGTGATTACGACTTTATTTTGGAGTTATATTTCGTTAACGAAATATATTATTTAAATTATAGAATTTCTATTTAAATAGTTAAATTTATTTTCATAATTTTATCCGTGGAAAATATTTCTGATTTTAAATTTATTCATTTTCAGAAATCTTTAATATTTTCGGGAAGTTTTAATTTAAAAAGATTTTCTGAGCTTATTTATGAATTTCTTTCCGAAATTAATTTTCTTTCGTTTTACGCTTTTTGGTTTGCGGAAAACCAGTTTCGAAAATTATTAAAATTAGTCTCAGTTTATTAGAATTTGACTTAAATATTTTCTTATATGTTTTTAAATATTATTTCAAGGTCTTATAATTTATTTCTGTAAATAATATAAATTTTTACGTTCGTTGGTAAATTCATCCGAAAATATTTATGAAATTCTGTATATAGTTCTTTTATTAATTTTAAGCTTTCGGAAACTTAGGAAATAATTTTCGTTTAATGAATTTTAGATAAAATCTCTCAATAATAATTTTTAAATTTTTATTAGTTTATTTTATACTTGTATTTGTAAAAAAAAACCCAACCCGATCAGTACGCCCGACCCCCCTCTTCTTTCCTTTTCTCTCTTCTCTCCTTTATCTTCTCTTCCCTGCTCCCGACCCTGTTCTCTGCGCCTAGAAACCCCAACCCCGACCTCCTCCTCCTTGCTCCTCCTTCGTCGGCCGCCGGCCTCCAATCTGCTGCCACACGCCACCACCGACGACACCGCAGCTGCGCAACAGCCGTAGCAGGAGCCATCGAAGCAGCTACGCACAACCAGTAGTAGCGCATAGCAGCAGCAACCATGCAGGTCGCGCCACGGCCGCCTGGTCACCGTCGACGTCTCCCGACCACCGGCGAGCCACCCCTGGTCCCCGACAAAGCTTCTCCAACCTTCATTTGCTCCGATTCATTGATTTTCGTTTGGTATTATTTTATGAAAAACCCTAATATGGATTTGATTAATTGAATGTGATTTAGCTTATGAAAAGCTAAATTGATTGTTTGTTTATGTATATATGTGTTGTAAGATTGATTTGGATATGTTAATTGCATGGTTTGTGTTGAGAATTTGGAAAATTGAATTTTAGGCCGGGTTATGCCCAATTATTTTCGGATCCGTTCGATTTGGCGATTTTGGATAAATTGATTATACAATATGTTTTTAAATGTATCTAATTTCATGTTGGAACCGTCAGTTTGAGAAATTTATGCGGAATCAATCGGAATTTGATTCCTAGGTCAAAATTTGTGTGTAATGAAATTGGGTCGCATAATTGAATTGTTTCCCTCAATTGATTTTATAATATCGTTCGAAATGTATTTAATTTCATATTGGAAGCGTTGATTTGGGAAAATTGTGCGTAATTAATCGGAATTGAATTTTTAGGTCAAAACTCTTGCAGAACTAAATTGGATTGTGTAATCGGGTCGTTTTATTCAATTGACTATACAATTTATATTAGAATATATTTAATTACATTTCCGAACAGTCAATTTATATATTTTAGCAAGAATTGATTGGATTTGCGTTTCGGGCTCAAAAACCCTAATTGTGCTAAATTGAGTATTTCTTTTAGCGGTTTTGATTAATTGATTATTTAATATGTTATAAAATGTGTTTAATTTCATTTCTAAACATTCAATTTGATTAAATTAATATAATTCAACCGAATTGTATTTTCGGGCCCAAAAACCCTAGATTTTAAGTGAGATTATGAAATTAGTTATTTGTATAGTTGTTTTTTCTAAAATTAAATTTATAGAAGTAGTTGAAATGATCCTAATTGTATTCTAATACCTTTAATTGGAATTAATTGATTTAAATTACCCGAGTTCGTGTCGTGGGCTTTAAAAGCCTAATTTTGAAAACGGATCGTCTTGAATTGGTTAATCAGAAGATTGTTTTGTTGAAATTGATTATCTAGATTTATCTAAAATTAGTTTAATTGTGTTTTAAAACTATCAATTTGAGGTAATCGAAGTGATTTGGTCGATTCGTAGTTTAGGCATTAAAAACCTTAATTTTCGGGGATGGTTTTATAAAATTGATTTTTGCTATGCATCTTTTATCCAATCGATTTATGTCTTTGGGTTTTAAGATCATTTGAATTATGTTTTAATCTAATCGGTTTGGATTTGATTCTATGCAAATGGTTGGTTTACTTATTTGGTTGTAAAACCTAATGAATAAGTAATTTTTGATAAATTAACTTATAATCGATTATTCTTTCTCGAACTTTCCAAATTAAATTAAAATGTCCCAAGTGATATGTGTGTTAATCCGTATTGATGTATTTTTAATCTTAAATCTTAATAGATCTATGCTCTTTAGTCCTGAGTTTTGGACACGTTTTTCAAGAAAGGTCGTTTGTCTTGATTTTGTTATAACATGTGAATTATTAATTGATAAGATAGTTTCTAACCTAGTTTTGATTTCTATCGGCGATCTAGGAAAACTTTCTCGTGGATTGTCGAGCTTTCGATAGCTCTCCCTCTTTCTCAATTTGCTTAGCTAGCTTCGGATTGAGGTAAGTCATTACTTACCTTTACTTATGGCGGAATTTGGATGTATGTTTACTTGAAGTGAAAGGTGATAAGTATGCCTATCGATTATTTAATCATGTCAAGTGGATGTTGTGTTTTGTGTGATAATTGCATGTATGTACAAATTTCTAGTCTTAATGCAAATGTGTGTTAATATGACATTTGGATATGGTATGTATTTGAGTATGTGAAGGGTTGAGTATGGATTGAAATTGTATGATACCCTATGTTGTATCTTTATGTTATGGAATTATTCATGTGGGCTTGAATTATGGTCGGCTAAAATCATTGAATAAGATACTAATTATTTAAAGTAGAAGATCACGTGGGTTGGGCCGAGGTGTAGGGTCCATTCTACCGGACGATAATAGTGGCTTAGGTGTCCTGTCCCTGAGAGGTGATTCAAGCTGTTCCACCAGTTCAGAATAGTGGCTCAGGAGCGTTTTGCCCTGGGAGGTGTAAAATCCGTTCCACCGGATGATAATAGTGGCTCGGGTGTGTTGTCCCTGAGAGGTGCTTCAGTCCGTTCCACCGGATTAAGAATAGTGGGGCCCTATACTCAACATGAATAAGAATATGATATGAGATGAGTAATGAATAAGACACTAATAATTTAAAGTGAAAGATTACGTGAGTTAGGACCAGGTGTAAGGTCCATTCCACCGGACTATAATAGTGGCTCAAGTGTCCTGTCCCTGAGATGTGCTTCAAGCCGTTCCACCGGTTCAGAATAGTGGCTCAGGAGCATTTTGCCCTGAGAGGTGTAGGATCCGTTCCACCGGATGATAATAGTGGCTCGGGGGTGTTGTCCCCGAGAGGTGCTTCAGACCGTTCCACCGATTTAAGAATATTGGGGGTCCCTGAACTCATCGTAAATAAATAAAATTGGATATAATAATGATTATTATCAGATTGTTGGATTGGTGTTATGTAGCATACGATCGTAATTTTTGGTATGCTTGTATCTTATGTGCTGTCATGTCTAGTAATGTACTCATAAGTATGAATCTGTGATCCTATGTTTTATTGTATGAAATAAATGTATAATTGAGCATGAGAATTGTAAGCTAAAGTCTTTCATATCTTATGTGTTTCATGTTTCCTTTCTTGAGTTGGGTGGTCTTGATTTACTCAGTACCGGACCCGTGCTGATGCTACCTTGATTGAATTGGGTCCTGTGATGATCCACTGATGGTGGGGAGCAGACCTCTTGTATAGGTTTAAGATTGGATACTGTTTTTGGGTGGAAGGCTTAACTTGAGAGAGTAGGCAATCCGGAATTTGATCCGTCGGGATTTGTCTAGTTTAACTGTATTTATTTTTGGAAGTTTCAAGTATTGTATTTAAAATTCAAGAGTGTTGTAATTGTCTTTTAAATTTTCTCGCACTCTGATAAGCTTTTAAATTTTGGATTTATTTCACAGGTTCCGCTGATTAATTCAGCGATGATTTTATTTAGTGAATTTATTCACTTGCCATCTGCCTGTGGATATCTCCTTGTGGGAGTTTATCCTTACGGCATAGATGTTTGAAGTTTTGTTTGACAGGTTTTAGCCTTGCATCTAGCATGAGATAGATGGTGGACATTTATCTTGTGTTAGATGTGGCGGTAACATTCCCCAAATTCTCTTCTAGCTTCCGCTTTATTCTTTCAAAAAAAAATTATGAGTGAATTTTGGGGGTGTTACAAGTTGGTATCAGAGATTTTGGTTGTTGAGAATCGGGTTTCGGTTAGAGATTCGGTTCTCACGACCCTAAATGTTTTATACGAAAATGTATTTGCCTTCTTTCAAGTGAATTTTAAATCCAGATTAGCTTGTGAGGATAGTATAATTGGGTAGTGTAAGTGGCCTTGTTATTTGCTTTTTTAATTATGTTTTTGTATATGGTCACTTGGTATTTCACATGCTTGACTTGTGTTAACTTTGAAATTTATGTGTTGTAATTATTATCGTTTTGTAATTAGTTTGCTCTTAAGGGGGTAGTAACCCCACTAGGTTAACCCTAGTCTTGCAGGTTCAGTGGATTGATAACCTTAATGTATACCTTGCCGGATATAGTATGATGTATTAGTTGTGTTATTAGAATT
Source organism: Tamarix austromongolica (assembly GCA_039764185.1). Taxonomy (NCBI): domain Eukaryota; kingdom Viridiplantae; phylum Streptophyta; class Magnoliopsida; order Caryophyllales; family Tamaricaceae; genus Tamarix; species Tamarix austromongolica. Next base: position 80,896,414 of record CM077809.1, on the reverse strand, counting down.
GTGTAATCTCTAGAATTTTTGTTCCTTTATTCTATTCGAACTTCACGTTATACTTTTTGTTATTCTCTTGCAAAACTTTATTTTAAGGAATAGTATTTTCGTAATTTGTTTTGACTTTAAGTCTGTAATTCTTCCTTATTTGAATTCCATTGTATTTGATCTACTAAACATCAATTCTCCTTCTCTTATTTTGCTTCCTATGCCTTGTTTTGATTCGAATTTCCTTGGTTTAGTTTCGTAAACATCGTTTTACTTTTCTTCGAATTTACTTTTAACCTATTTATTGCGGTCAGTGTTTTATTCAATTATTTTTTCAAGTTTCCACTACTTAGGTTTTATTCAATAATTGCAGAGGGAGTTAGTCATGCATGTCTAGGGTGAATTTTCTGAATAAGACACTTTAGACATTAATCATGTAAAGTGGAAGATTATTGAGCCGAGTCCCACTGATCCACCGGCTATAATAGTGGTTAGGGTATGTTACCCTATGTGTATCCGATCCACAGGCTATAATAGTGGCGGATTCTGAGCTCAATAAACCAAACCCTAAAGATGCTAAGATACATAAAAGACATTAAGTAATTATAGTGGAACACCATGTGATCCAGGGCCAACCGATCCACCGCTAAGAAATAGTGGTTAGGGTATGTTACCCTATACGTGACCGATCCACCGGTTAATAATAGTGGGCAGGTGTATTGTGCCCTGTTCGTCTCCGCTCCACCGACTATAATAGTGGGGGTTCCGTATTCGCATATACTTGATAAAGAGTATGGTGTGGAATGAGTTCTGATCAGAGATTAATTAATAAATTAATCTGGACTTTAAATGAACCTTCATGTAATTACCCGAATGATTGTACGATATTATGTTATCATGATGGACTATATGATCCTTTTATTTTTCTGCATAGTTTATGTGATGTTATGTGTTGGCCTTAGTGCATCGGTTACCTTACTCAGTAAGTAGCGTACTGACCACCCTTTTCATGGGTACTGCTCATTCCCACAAGTAGGAGGCCCATCTGACATGTTATAGGTATACGATGTTTATTTTGATGCCTTTGATATCCATGAGGCATCATGTGAGGCTGAGTGATGATCATGGGCTGGTTCGATTCTTGGAGTGGCATGGCCGGTTTCCCTTCTCATGATATTATTATCCCTTTTTATCATTTCTTCTATGTAATGAATTTTCATAATCAACTTTAATGTTGGTAGATATTATTCCTTTTCAATTCGAATTATGTAAATATTCATGCGTACTCTGATTTGCGTATTTATGAACTTTTGGTTTATGTATAAATTTGAGTATTGAGTATAATCTTTTCTTAGCCTTAGCACTTGGCACTGGAATGGTTTGAGTGAACCGGTCCAGTACTAAGTGTGACAGTAATATCCCCAGAATTCATGGGTTTTAATTTAAGAGTTTTCCTTTAAAAAAATAGAAAATTTTAGTGTGTTACACTACCTTGGAGAATTTAGGAGATATGCTAACGAAGCCATTGCTCATGGGTAAGCTTGATAATCACTCAAACTTGATTGGTGTTCATAGGTTATAAGGGCCCTTTGAAGGCTAAGGGTTTTTATGGAGGTCTTTCATGCTATGTGTCACAAATATAGCGTCAATATGGAGAATTATGAGCTTTGACTAGGTATTTGATGCACATCATAACTTGGTTTTTGTTCATGCAGGTTGCTAAAGAAGACTATGAGTGGAGTGATAATTTTGTGGAAAACACGAGGGGCTTATGTTATTCCATCATAATTCTTGGGTTGTTTTTGGAAATATATTTTTTGATACATGGGGTTGTGTTTACTAAACATGGTCCATTTTTTTTTATCTTCCGTTAAAAACATTATTTTCCTATGGGGTTTTGTACTGATATAAACTTTTGCGATTCCATTGATCAAATTGTTATCTTCTGTTCTTGTGTTCTCTTTGATATTGAGAGAACTACGTATTTGGGTGATTTGTTGATACATCTCTTATTTATATTTTTTGTAACCACATTATTGCACGTAATAAAGAATTATATATTTTCTTCAATTATTATGATTGTTTAATTTCTCAATTAGTTCTCATGTTTCTAATCATGAATTAGATTTGATCCTTTCAATCTCAAATTAGTATTTTCATAAGAAGCATTTAACTCAAATTCTCAACAATTTTTAATCACCAGGGTCACAACAAGTCTCATCCCTAGAGGCTGAAGGTTTGACCAAGTAGCAAAAATCTCTCTTCATAGTTACTCTATTTCAATTTACTCTCTTAGATTCAATTAATAAAGTTCACCATATGTCCAACTAAAATTTCTCTAAGGCTATACTAAGGACATCTTATTTAACTCTTAGATAAATTTAATTAACCAAATTGTATTACAAATATAACATCCTTAGAAAATTCCATCATAAATTAAGGTTGTAAATCTAAAGCCAAACTAAAAGAAAATTAGGCCTTAAGCCCAAATCGAAACAAAACCATTAAAACCATGGCCTTAAGCCAAACCAAAACTTGAAACAAAAGGCATAATAGCCAAAGTAAGATCAAGGAATAATTAACTGGTTAAATCCATTTTAATCCAAAATTTTAAATATACTTTAAATCACAAAGAATCATATTTTCACCCATAAAAGATCAAATCAATGGTGGAAAACAACTAAGAATGCCAAAATAAATCATATGGAAGCCTTTTCTTGAAAACACTTTTCATATAAAATACTATTCATAAACGATAAAAATGTTGTTTTATACTAAGAAACTTTAATATAAAAACCGTAAAAAAGATGTTATTGAGATTTGTTATTCATTGAGAAACCATAAAATCATTATTCCTTAAAGATATTATTTATGAACAAACTTTTCAAGATATTTCAAAACCATTAAAATATCTCAAGGATAATAAAATATCTTAACTAGCTTAAAATGTCACTTTTAGCTTAATTAGCTAGAAACATATTTAATCTCAAATCTAACCCTACTTAGGATAATTATCACACAATTAGGCTAAAAACACTTTGAACTTCTCCAAAAAGACCTTAAAAATCTCAAGAAAACTTATAACATTCAACAAAAATCTAAAACCTCCTTATACTTCATCTAAAATGAAACCATACCAGACATCCTCAAATGAAGACGACTTAAGTATGAAATCACAAGGTATCATTATATTTTTATAAAAACAATCACAACATCCAAAAATCATCAACAATAAAAATATTCAAGAAAATTTCCTAAAGCCCTCAAAAGTTCAATCAACCCAATCATAACCTAAAAATGTTTCACTTGAAATATCCTCAACATAAAACTTTTAATAAAACCTAAAATAACATCATAAAATTCTTAAAATTTAATGAAACTCATTCTACTAGCAAGATATGACCCATGGTCGAATGGTACTCAAATCACTAAAATCATGCTTAACTTGATTTAAACAACATAATACATGTAGATTTTATTTACTAATATACAAGCTTCAAAACTAGGAGAATAAAAAAAATACAACCTATAAATACCATATGCAAGATTAGGAAAAACTAGCTCATAAAATCAACACAAAAGATAAAGAATTGAAGAGAAATAAGGAAAGAACTTATCCTCAAAGTTTAGGAAGGTAAAAAATCTTAAACAATGGAGGATAAAGGTCACTGAGGCCAATAAATTTAGGGGTAAAAGTAAGGGTAGGGTGGAAGAAAATAGGAAGCAAAAAGAGAAATAAAATGACCAAAGTTAGCTATATGTAGGAAACTTAAGAATTAAGTTAAAGGTTAAGTGTAATTTAAGTAAGGAAACCAAACTCAAATTGATCACAACATGAAAGGTGGTGCCAAAATGAAGGATAATGATTTATTTTTTCATGCTCATCTACATCACAAAAAAATTTAAGGCTCAGGAAGAAGGAAGGCAAGTTAAGTAAAGGTAAGGTGGTCATAAGATGGCTAGAGGAAACAACATAATTTTTTCTACAAATGAAAAGGAATCCACAATATCATAGGATTAAATGAGATTTTATCATCCATTATAAAAAAAATACTTAAAGTTTAGGATCAAGTCTTATAAGTTTAATATAATATTTGAGGAAGAAAAGTGTGATTTGACGGCTTTTATAGTATAAAAGTATATGTATTAATCCAAAAATGATATGAATACTAATAGAATATTTTTGGATCATATTTATATCAATAATACTAAAATAAAATGATCTATAAATTTTTATAATTTTTAGATAAATAAAAAGAGTGTATCGGGCTCAAAACACTTGATTAAGGGTTATCAAAATGGTGATTAGTGTCTTTTTTGTCAAAAACTTGGTTTGACATTTTGAAAAAGCCTAGAAGGCTCAAAAAAATATGAGGATATCAAATATACGCATGAAATAAGTGTCTACAAATATTTTAGAGGAAAAAAATGGATTGAAAGTGTCATACAACTCAAAATCGTAAGAAAGGACTAGGAATTCTGAACGAAAAATTTTGAGAATGCAAATAGGGTTTCAAAACTATACAAAGACGTGATAAATTTCCAAAATAAGAAAATTTAATCTAAATAAATTACAATTCTTAGTAAATTAGGTTACTCAAATATTGGGGTATCCTATATACACATATTTATATCAAGCATCAATTGCCATTTTGTACATCAACATTCATATGATGGTTGTGCACTTATGTATAGGTGATAAAACACACCTTCCTCAAACATCAAATATATGTGTAAAGTATATAATTTTGTTACTTAGAGCTTTGAAGGTGTAAATACATTTTAAGGTGTAAATACACCTTCCTCAAACATCAAATTATGGATTAAAAAGGAAAGACGATAGTAGTTAGTGTTGTGCTTTAAAGGTGTAAATACATGGGGTAGGCACTATCTTTGTAGCGAGAAATTCAACCCCAACCTTTATGCATAGGAGGTGGGAGTTGATGGAAGTAGGAAATAGCTTGGAACCTGGTAGGGAGTGATGGGTGGGTAGGCACTATCTGTGGATAATGTTTCACGGAGGGAGAAGGGGGAAAAAGGAGAAGGAGAGGGAGGATCGGACGAGAGGGAAATGAGAGAAAAAGGAAAAGAGGGAATATAATAGGGCTTTGATAATTTTAGTTTTTTATTATAACAAGATCAATATAATTTAGGTTAAGATAATAGGATAGATTAATTATTGATAAATTAGGATTAGGTTAAGTTCTAGAGTTAGAGAATTTAGATAAGTTGGAAATGTTTATTTTTCAAGATTAATATTAGGTTACGATATTAATTACTCACAATTATATTAGCTAAAAATTTGGGGTATTACACCTACATACTCACAAGCACAAATAAAGCATGACAAATAAAGTATGAATTAAGTATGTCTGATAACAAGATAAAATACCTTGTTGTAGTCTACATCAGGTATCTAATTGAACCCATGCACAAAAAGACATCTTCATATTTTAGTTTTCTGACTCATGGGGCTCTCTTATTAAACTTGTTCACCCACTTACAATAAATATTCTTCTTTCTTCTTGGTGACTTCACAAGTTATCATGTTTGACTCTTCAAAAGAGACTATATCTTTTCCTACATAACATTTTACCACTTAAAAGAATCTAAACTAATAATGGCCTTTGCATAAGACATTGGCTCATGCGCATCAACCACAATCTTATCACTACATAAAGCATAGCTTGTCAACTCCAAAAATCCATACCTAGCAGTAGGGTTGTGTAAAAAACCTAAGATCTAAATATATGATCCAATATATGAAAAAATTGATCCGACATTTAAGATATCTGATCCACTTTTAGTCAAAAGGATATCTGACATTTAGAATATTCAATTTTTTACTCCATTATCCAATCTAGGAAAATATTTGATATTTTGTTGGTTATTTCAGTATATATCCTAATATTATATTTTTGTAGTTTTAATCTCTAAAAATTCATTTATTTTTATAATTTAAAATTTTGTAATAATATTTTAATACCTTCTTTAGATAAAATAAGATAATTATATAAATATAAATATGAATATTAACTAATATAGGATCTTTATTATTTGAAGTCTTCATGCAAAAGTTATTAAAATTAATAAAATAATGTTTTTATACAAATATTGGATATATTTTAGTCCAATCCATTTTCAATTCGTATTTTTTAGATATCTAAAATTTGAATATCTAGTTCAAAAAATATAGAGTAAATACCCAAAAAATATCTAAAACCAATATAGATACTCGATTTCGCACACCCCTACATTATAGGAGGCTTTATTAACCTTTATGAATTGCTTAGAACAACACCCCTTTGTTTCACATGTTGTCTAGATCCACCCACCTCAGGGAAAATGGATATATCAAAAAGGTCACTATCATCTAAACCAACCTCAACCTCTATCTAGCCCAAAGCACTCTTTTACTCCACCTCCCTAAACACTACCAATTAACTTAGTCTTTTAGATGAACACATACTCATTGAAGGTAGCATCTCTACTAGTCATGAAATTGACTACATTCGAGTCCCATAACCTAAACCCCTTCACACCAGATGTGTAGCTAAAGATACACATCTTGGCTCTAGGTTTGAGATTCCCATCATTTACATATGCATTGTTAGGACAACTAAAGATATGTAAGTTTGGATAATGAATGGGTTTACCTAAATATATCTTTTTAGGTGTCTTCAACTCAATAAAATAATTAATTTCTAGATATGCTACCATATAAACAAATTCAACCCAAAACACCCTACGTAACCTATCCTATAGCAACATACATCAAGCCTTCTCTGATAGGGTCATGTTCATCATTTTAGTGACTCTATTCTACTATATCCTCCCAACATATGTATAATGCCTTATAATTCCATGGTCTTAGCAAAAATTAGTGAAACTGCACTTTACAAACTCAACAACATTATGAATCTAGGGACATTTAACTTGTCTCCTATATATATACATATATATTCTCTAATAAGGTCTTCTAGCATTTGAACACACTAAATATATCATTCTTATTTTTAAGAAATAAATCCATACCTTTCTATATAAGTCACTGATGAAAGTTAGCATATACCACAAACCACCCTTGCGGGACCCTACAATTTTGAATGGATATAATTAAGAGTTGCCTTTTTACTATGTTTAGTTCTCTAAAAACCAACTCACTTTTACTTTCCAATCACACAGTGCACATAGAATTCTATTATACTCATAATATATCCATCCAGTAGCCCTCCTTTAGAGATTTCAATCAAATCATAGACACTCATGTTGTAACACCCCAAAATTTACTTTTTTTTATGGAAGCACTTAAATTAAAATATGTGAATTCTAGAGATGTTACCGCCACACTTAGTACCAAACTGGTTCACTCCGACCATTCCAGTACCAAGTGCTAAGGCTAAAAATGATTATTGTCAAACTTAAACCAAGAGCTCATGAAAAGAACCAAAAAGATCATAACATAGAAATTAGAGTATGTGTAAAAGTTTACAATCCAAAGGAGTACAATCAATCATAAGATAGAAATCAAAGGAGTACATAGTCAAAGTTCCTTAAAAGGAAATAAGTTTACAAATGGTAAAAGATAAATCTTGGAAACTCAAAACATAATTAGAAAATCATGTAAGGGAAATCTGACCATGCCACTCTCGATCTTTGAACCGGGTCCAAGCTCAACTTTCAATCCCACCTGATGCCTCACAAGCATCGAAGACACCAAAAACAGCATCACCAACATGCACAAAGTCAGAGGGCCTTCTACTCGTAGGAATGAGTAGCACCCATAAAATGGGTATTCAGTACGCTACGTACTGAGTAAGGTAACCATGCATTAAGGCCAACACATAAATGCACATAATTCAAGCACGACAATACAACAACATACGATCACTTTAGATAAATAAATAAAGGCCGAATTATAAACTAGATAAATTCATTATTTAAATCTTGGATCAATGCTCAATTCCATGCGAGTACATGAACCCTATTATTATAGCCGATGGACCAAAAACTTACAGGGAATAAAGCTGTTGACCACTATTATTCATCGGTGGATCATTCACTTATCAGGCAGAACGTACCTAACCACTATTATTCACCGGTGGACCGGTCTGGCCTGACTCTTATGGTGTTCCACTGTAAGTACTTAGTGTCTTCCCATGTCTTATCACAATTATGTTCGGTTTGTTGAGCATGGGATCCCCCACTATTATAGCTGGTGGACCAAAAACATAAAAGCATAATATACCTGACCACTATTATTTGTCGGTGGATTAGTCTCTAGGGCACCCCGGCTCCTAGCCACTATTATTCGCCGATAGATTGGTTTGGGCTTGGCTCAATAGTCTTCCTCTTTAAATAATTAGTGTCTTATCATGTATTATTAAAAAAGGTCTTCACCCTAGACATGTATGACTAACTCCCTCTACGATTATCCTCCAAAAGGACACGTCCTATAACAAGAGACTCATGCACCTCCTAACTTGTTCTAACATCCTTTACTCCTTACCCTAACTCACATCAGAGACCCAACTTCAAAGTGTATAGGTTAAGGCCCACTACCAGACACCTCCAATTACACTCACTACCTTACTCTAGGGTTTTCTCCAGAAACCCTAATTTGGGCCTATGTGCCCCATCCTACTCCACCTCACTCAACCCAAACTATTTTAACACCCACATATCACAACTCTTAGATTCAACCCTCATCATCACACTTTACTCCCTAAGTGCATGTGTGATCACGAAACCCTAAGTAGCCACACCAAACCCTAGCATCATCCTCTCCACATGTCACCCCTCCATGTCTCACCTTCCACTCTTATCTTTCCACGATGATCATGCTCCCCCTCATAGGATAATTTTCATCCTCATCTCGTACTCCACACATCCTCATTTATTTCTCCTTTTTACCACCTTTTCAGATTAGGGTTTTCTCCCAAACCCTAGCTTGGTCTCCTATGTACCTTTATACTGTCCCACATACTATTTTTCAACCTAAGCCTCCAAACATCCAAACAACTCTTTCATTACCTTCCTCACACCCCAAATCAACTTTCCATAGGTAAAATATACCCTTATGCAGACTTTATACATCCCATACAAACCCTCAAAGATCTTCATGCAAAACCCTAAAACTCCCACGTGAACTCTAGATTTACCCATGCAAACCCTAGATTCTTCCATACATAAGATTCTCCCATGCACAACCCTAGATTCTTCTATGCAAAAACCTAGACACTTCCATGCAAAGCCCTAGATTCCTCCATGCATGTTCATGCAACATTTAGGTCACATCCACATCTCTTGGTCAACTTATTCCCTTTTGGTCAACTTACTTTCTCATATTCCTTTTTCATCCTTTCACCCGATATCATCACATTACATAACCTAGTATGCATGTTCTAAAGGGTCACATCATATCACAACATAAACAGATTATATACATGCTATAAGATAACACATGAGCATACCTCAACTCCAAGCTAAACTTCACATAAAATAGTTATAATGATAAGCATAACTTACATAACACATCATGATACATGGAATACAAGGCACATAAACACATAACACGCATAAGGCCTTAGCTACACCCTTACCTAATACGACACCGGTCTTGGAGCATGCTCCTACGCTTCCTTAGGGTTTTGACTAGTCTCACCTTTAAGAGGGAAAAACTAAGGATTAGTTTCCCTCCTACCAAAATACTATTATTTTCTAATTTATTCTAAGGTTAGGGTTATAGATAAAATAATAATAATAATATAATAATAGTAACATTAACAAAATACTAATATTGCTAAGGATAATGGTAATAATAGTAATATTGGAAAAGATGATAATATAAGTTTGAAGATTTTATCCTAATAATAATAATAATAATAATAATAATAATAACACTAATAATAATAATAATAATAATAATAATAATAATGTCATAATTTGAAATAATTGTGAAATAAGGGCTTTGACCCTTCACCGAAATAATAATAATAATAATAATAATAATAATAATAATAATAATAATAATAATAATAATAATGATGATGATGATGATGATGATGATGATTGAAATGCCCCAAAATTCTAATTTTATTATTTATTATTAAATAAAATTTTATTTTGAAAATTAATTAAATAATTTATTTTTATTAAAATAAAAGAAAACCTAGGGCATATTAATAAGAAATTTTATAAATAATTTAATTATAGGAAATTTGGGTATTTTAACTAATTAAATATTTTAATTTGGAAATTAATTAAATTAATTATTTTAATTAAATTAAGAAGGAGAAAATAGTTTCAAATTAATATTAATTTTATAAATAATTTAATTAAAGAAAATTAGAGTGATTTGCTAATTAACATGGAATTTATGGAAAATCTTTTAAAAATCCTAATTTAGCCTAAAAAGAAATTTAAATATTATTATTTTTAAATATCCCAAATATTTGAATTAATTTAAATACCCAATCTAATTATTTTTCCTTTTCCCTTTTCCTTTCTCTTTTTCCTTCTTCCTTTTTCTTTTTTTTCCTCCCCCGAACTGGGCCTGGCTCGTGGCCCAATTCCCATCTCTTCTCCTTCCTTTTCCTTCGAGCTATCCTAGTCACGCAATGCCTCCTTCCCTTCTCCAAATGCTGCGTTTTAGCGTTTATTCCCTCTAAATGTTGCGTTTCATTTAATGGCCTCTGCCCTCGCACTCGGACCGCCCGGTCTCCTCTTCTTTTCTTTCTTTATTTTCTGCGCCGAACCGCCCGGTCCAACTTTCCCCCATCTTCTTCTTCCTCTTCCAGCCCCGACGCCATACCTGCAACCTCCACCCTTCCCCGAAAATGGCACCGCCGGCCACACGTGTCGTGACCAGCCTTTCTCCTGCCTATTCTCTTCCCCTCGACGCATACTCTAATTTGAACTACCCCACTTCTCTTTTCTTCCCCATGTTTGCCCCCATTTTCCCCTACAAGGGTCGGGCACGATTTGAAATCGTGCTGACCGACCAACACCATAACCGCCCCATTTATTACCGGCTTTGACCTCCTAGTAACCTCCATAACTTGATCCTACCCTCCACCACTATAAATACCCCTTATATGGCCTGGTTTCAAGATTTTTTCCCTGAAACCCTAAGTACAAGTCTGTACGCCACCGCAGTTTAAGACGCACCGTTCTCCACCTTTAGCCAACCTCGCTGCCTCTTCTTCCTCCCAAACTCTTCCCTGCAATGCCCTCTAATTAACTAAACCATTCGCAACCTTCGATTCTTCTCGCATGGGCCTCCATAACCGTGCAAAGTTTCATATTCCTCTCGCCAGAATTTTTACCCCGAAACCTTGAACCACCGCCCACCACCACATCTGCCGCTTCTACCACCCTCTGAGCCACTCAAAAACTCCTGCTAATTCTCCTCCACCGACCCATAAACTTCTTTTCTTTTTCTCCTTCCCCTTCCCTCTTTTTCTTCATTTTTGCCCCTTTTAGATCACTTTTCCGGCCACCTCCAAACATCACCGCCGGTGCCACCCATCTCTGCCAACTCAAGGTGAACCCAGTCAAATCCCTCAAGTGGAATAGGAGTGTGCACCAAGGCCGGTGACATTTTAGGTAAGGGTGTTACTAAGGCCATTTGTGTGTTTATATGTATTATGTGCTCATATGCCATGTATTATATGTTTATCATTATTAATTATTTCATGTGTGGTATAAAGTGGAGTTGAAGTATATTGGTATGAATAAATTGTGGTATGAGAATTATGTGTATATCTATGTTATTATTATTGTATGATGTGGCTTTAAGACATGCATGTTAAGGTTGTAAAATAATGATGGGGAGTGTAACAATGTGGTATTAGGGTTTTGCATGAAATGACATCGTGTTAGGGTTTTGCATAAAAGGGCATGGTGTTAGGGTTTAGCATGAAATGGTATGGTGTTAGAGTTTTCCTTGAAATGGTATGTGTTAGAGTTTTGCATGAAATGGTATGGTGCTAGGGTTTTCATGGAAGCATGTCTACGTGGAGCTAGGGTTTGGATATGAATTAGGGTTTGCATGGAAGTGTGGTCTACGTGAAGCTAGGGTTTGCATGTGAATTTGGGTTTGCATGGAAGCATGTTAAATGGAGTTAGGGTTTGCATGGGAGCTAGGGTTTGTATGGAAGTGTGGTTTACGTGGAGCTAGAGTTTGCATGGGAGCTAGGGTTTGCATGAGAGAGTGGTTTACGTGGAGTTAGGGTTTGCATGGCAGCTAGGGTTTGTAGGGGTATTAGGGTATGTTATGGTTAAGTATGGTGGGATGATTAACTAGGGTTGAAGTGGTTAACCTGAGTTGAGGAGTAAGCATGGTAGGAACCCGATTTACATGTCTTGAAATGAATGTCTGAATAAGATACTTTAATTATTAAAAAAGTAAAGTGGAAGATATTGAGTCGAGCTCAGACCGATCCACCGGCATATATTAGTGGCAGGGTATGTTACCCCCGCGACCAATCCACCGGCTATAATAGTGGCAGGGCATGTACCCTCGCGACCGATCCACCGGTTATAATAGTAGGGGATCCCGAGCTCAATAAACTAAACTATATATGTTGTTAAGATGTGGGAAGACATTAATTACTTACAGTGAAATACCATACGACAAAGGGGCCAAACCGATCCACCGACATATAATAGTGGCAAGGTATGTTACCCTCGCGACCGATCCACCGGCTAAAATAATGGTAGGGCATGCGCCCTAGCGACCGATCCACCGGCTAAAATAGTGGGGTTCCTGTACTCGTATGGACTTGATAAAGAACATGGTGTGAACATATCCTGATAAAGGATTGATGAAGTAATTAATCTAAATTGTATTGGATCTTGGCACTTTTACCTGATCGTTCATTTGCCTTTATGTTATTGTGTTGGTGTTTATGCCCTGTTATTAGTTTGCATGGATTATATGCTTATGTGTCGGCCTTAGTAATCGGTTACCTTACTCAGTACGTAGCGTACCAATCACCCGTTTAATGGGTGCCGCTCATTCCCACGAGCAGAATGCCCATCTGATCTATTGTAGGTAGGAGATACTTACTTTGATGCTATCGATGTCTATGGGACATCAGGAGGGGCAGAGTGATAGCCGGGCTGGATCAATCTCTAGATTGGCGTGGCCGTTTTCCTTTAAAATTTATGACTTATGCTATTTTTATTATGTTTGAGTTGCAGAAACAATTTTATTAATGTTCTTTAGTTATTATCTGGAAAAACAATAGCTGGTATTTTAAGACTTCGCATACTCTAATTCTCATTTTTATAAATTTGGATTTTTATGGTATTATTAATAGTGTTTTCTTAGCCTTAACACTTGGTACTGAAACGGTCGGAGAGAACCAGTTTGGTACTAAGTGTGGCGGAAACATCCCTAGAATTCACGGGTTTTAAGTTAAGTATTTTAATTATTTCCGCTTTAAAAAAATAGTAAATTTTGGGGTGTTACAATGATGATGATGATGAAAAAAATAATAATATAAAATAATAATAATAATAATAATAATAATAATAATAATAATAATAATAATAATAATAATAATAATCAAAATAGTGATATAATAGGGTCTCGACCCTATATAGAAATAATAATAATAACATTAATAATAATAATAATAATAATAATCAAATAATAGTAATATAATAAAATTAAATAAATAAAGCTTGTATAATTAGGGTTTAAGGGTTGAGAGGGTTTAGGGTACCACCTTGGGTTGGTGGTGACTGGCGGTACCGACAGCGGTGCATGGTGGTGGTGGCCAAAAAAAGGGGATAAAAGGGATATAGTTGAGTGCTGGGAAAATGAGAGGGAGAAAGAGGGTAGAAGTTGGGGTGGTGATTAATGCCCAGGTGAGGAGGGTTGGAATGGTGGTGGTGGTGTAGTTAAAGGCAGCGACGCAGGCGGCGGTGCTGTGGTGGCCGAGAGTGGTGGAAGGAGGAGAAGGGAGGAGGAAAGGGAGGAAAGGAAAGGAAAAAGGAGGGTTGGGGAGTTAGAGGAAGGTCTACAGGTGTTTTTGGGGTGTAGGAGGTGGTGGTTACGGCGTGAGTGGTGGCTAATAGTGGTACGAAGGGAAAATGAGGGGGAAGGAATGGCTGATCGATAAGGTGAATTTGCACGGCTGGAATGGCTCGTGTAGAACAAATCGAGGGAGGAGGGAGGTGTAGTTGGGTAGAGGGTGATGTAGGGAGTGCTTAGGTGGGCAGCTTGGGCAACAACATTAGTCGAAGGCAACGAGACTGGTGTCTGATTGGGTGGTGGTGCAAAAGAAGAAATTTTTGGGTTTTGGGAAAAACTTGACTCTAGGGCTGGTTATGGGGTTTTTATAGGCCAATGGAGGAGGATAATGTCAAAGGAGGACGGGAGAATAGGGGCATGTGGGTGGGAACACTCTGGTCAGCAGCGGCATGCCGACAAAGGTCAGCTCATGGCAAGGGGTGATTGGCCAGGGAAGAGGGAAAATTGCACGAGAAGGAGGGAGGTTGGTGGGGTCAAAATGGCAAGCAAGTCAGGGGGAAGGAGAGAGGAGAAATGGCTGGTCAACTGGCATGGTTGGTGGTGAAAATCTCGGGGATTTGGGGAGGAGTTACAGGTCGACAGAGGAAAGAAGAAGGAAGGAGGAAGAAGGGGTGTGAACGAGGCGACTGGGGAGAAAAGAAAAGAAAAGAAAAGAACCGGCGGCGATGAGGGAAAAATTGAAATACAACGTGTTGGGTCTTGTGCTGTGACAAAGGAGAAGAAAAGGGGAAGGGAGTTGGGTCGTAGGGCTGGCCCATGTTGGGGGAGGAGGAAGAAAAAAAAAGAAGAAGAAGGAAAAAGGAATAAAAATGAAAGAAAAGAAAGAAAGAAAAAGAAAAAGGAAAAAAAGAAAAATAAGTGGGTTGGGATATTTAGAATATTTTGGGTATTTGGGATATTTAAAAATAATAATATTTTAAAAAAAATATTTAATTCCCTTTTTAGGCTAATTTGAGATTTTCGAAAGATTTTTCCTAAATTCCATTTTAATTAACAAATAACTCTAATTTTCTCTAATTAAATTATTTATAAATTTCCTATTGATTTGGCCCTATTTACTCTCTCTTATTTTAAATAAAATAATTTATTTAATTAATTTCTAAAATAAATTCTTAATTAGCTAAAATTCTTAAAATTAGAGTTTTTCGGGCATTTTACATGTGTCTCAATCTTATGTGCCAAAGTCTCATAACATTCTGGTTATTCATACTCGTTGATGTCACTGTAGCTGCACCCTCAACCGTGGAACCAACCAACTCATTGTGCACCCTTTTACCTTTCATCACCAAAAGAGCCCCTTTTTTTTACCCTCTTTGTGTTATCCACAATTAGACACCAGTATTTTTTACAATGCAAGAAACTCAAACAAATAAAAAAAAGTTTATTAGTTGTCTCTAAGGCATGTTAAACATTGGACAATGTCTCAACCACGTGATCATGCATCCTAACTCTTACAATCCCAATCCTAACAACTTTGCATGCAACATCATTACCTATTTAGATAACTCTACCTCAAGTCATCTAGTAAGTCTGAAACCAACTTTGATTGAGATAAATATGGTAAAAGCACCCAAAATTTAAGATTAACCTATTGGCAATCTTGATCTATCTATCAATGGTTGTTAACATATCACCATCAATATCATCCTTGGTAATAACAACATCATGCTTTATATCAGACGATTCTCCAAATTTATTACTGAATATCTTATTAGGAAAAAACTTCCTAATATAACCCTTCTTATGGAACCCATGAGACACAAAATTCATGTATATGTTCTTTAACTTTGATATATAGATATATTTTATGATAACTAGACCCATGATTTGTATTTCTCTCCTAACTACAAGCCCTTCATTGTGAGATTCCCCTACACTTCCTATAGATAATTGATGTTTAATTAGTTCTTGTTATAGTGGGGAAGTATTAGCAATATCAAGAACTAGCTTATCTTTTCTATACAACACAGTCTCACAAAAATAGTTTTAATTAAAGGGTAAAGAACACAACAACATTATAACCAAGTCCTCACCATCAATTTTAGCATCTATGTTATATAAATCCATAACTGTAGAATCAAAATCATCCAAATAATATTTCAAATACTAATTTTAATTCATGAAGTATACTCTTCAACAGTAGACAACTTGTGACCAATTTCATCATATACAATGACTCCAGCTTCAACCACAATGAGACATGGGTTGTTTCCATGTAAACTTCTAATAGAACTTTGTTTGATAAGTACAATTGTATGGTTGAAAGAGACTTTATATTTATTTCATAAAATTTCTCTTTTGTCATCGATTCCGACTTGTTTGATTTCCTATTCAAGGCCTTCTACAACCCATTCTATATTAAATATGTTCACATATTCAATTTCCATTACCCTAGATAGACAAAATGATCAAAATTTTCAATATCAAATATTGTAGATGCTAACCTAATTCCAATATATCACACCAAAAATATGCTAATACCAATTTGTTGTGAAAATAGTGATTTGAGATTAGAAGGATCGGATATAATCCATGATTAGGAACACAAAAACCAATTGAGAAATTAAACAATTAGAATAATTAGGAAAATTTGGAGATATTTATTACATACAACAATATGATTACAAGAAAGATAAACAAAAAAAATTCTCAATAGATCACACAGATTAGTAATTCTTTCAATATAAAAGAGAACAAAAGATGAGAAGAAAACAGTTCATTAGATAATGGGCTAGGGTTTACCTCACAACATTTTATATTAGTACAAAACCTCATAGGTAAAATGACACATTCAGTGGAAGATCCAAAAAACACAAGCCATGTTTATCAAACACAACCCCCCATGTTAAGAAATTTACTCTTCATTTTTTGCCAAAAAAACCTAGGAATTCTGATGGAACAACACGAGGCCCCCTTGTTTTCCATAAAATCACCACTCTATGTATGATATTCTCTAATAACCCGCACAAACCAAAATCAAGTCATGTTGTGCACCAAATACCTAGTCAAAGGCCACAATTTTATATATAGATTTTGGGATCCTTTGTTGAGTTAATATATGGTAAGAGAATATTCTAATCATTTTAATTGAAAGACGAATTGAGTTAGAGGAGAAATTAATTTATTGTGAGGTTTTGGATTGATGCCTAACCTTAACCTTTCATGGTTAGTTAATTGATGTATCTTCCTTGGCTAGGGAACTTAGAAGTTTCTCAAAGTGGCCCCCAAGTTAAGAGATTGACCTTTAGGCCTAAGGGTCCAATTCTAATTGTGTAAGGGGGTTCAAAAGTCCTATGGGGGGTATACTTACTTATGAACATGGATCTCTTGAACATTATGGTAAAACTCTCATGCTATATACCTAGGAATTAATAGTAGTGGTAGATACTTGTTGTGCTAGTATGAGTAGTGGTATATTCCCATTGACCATGACTCGTGGTATGAGTACTACTAGAGTCATGTTGTGCACTACTCGTGTTATGTGGATTTGTAATTATGAGATATGGTAGTTACTTGTTGTGTAATACCTTTTTTATGCTCTTTATGAGTTAGTAGCTAAATGGTTTTTAATATGTTAGTGATATTTTATGTTAGTTCATGCATTATATTGAGTTTATACATGAGTTGGTTAAGTTGTGTTGTGTAAGCATGGTGTGCTTTGATCATGCTAGAGTTTAAGCATATTAAGATGCCTTTGAAAGCATGAGTTTCTTGATAGCATGTTTTAAGGATTGTGACTTATTATGGTGGTTATGTGCCTTAATGATGTATTATGTTAGGTTGTACCATATTGTTATTGCATGTGACTATGTTTAGCGATCAAGGTTAAAAATGTTTACTTGGTAATTTTATCCTAAATAATTTATTTTTCAATGATTGTGTCATAGGTGATTTGAATAGTTTTAGAGCTTGAGTTCAAATTATAGAGTAGAATTTCTAGTGTTTTATTATGTATTGGGATTTTCTATTTTTTGGTTCTAGTCGATGTGAGTTAGCTTTGTAACCTTGGATTAAACTTTTGTAATGAAAAGATTTTTATGGTGTAGTGTTATTTTCAGTTTTGTTATTATTTTTCATACATATCCTTGCATTTGGCATGGTCTAGGTCAATGTATGCACATCTTCTAATGACATATGTGGCAGTGATATCCCCCATTTTTGGTTTTCACTTCTGCATTATACATTCAAAAAGAAAACTTCAATTTGAGAAAAATGGGGGTTTTACAAATCCATAGTAAGAAAATGCGTAACAAATTTTTCTGAAAGTGTACTTGTAATTTTTGGATAAGATAATTTAGGAAACCAAATTAGGATGACCATTAATGGTTTCTTCATGTCAACAAACAAAATGGTTTTCCTAGTATGAATAGTAGTATCAATTGTATGTACCGGCAATGGAATAATTATCTAGTAGTTTAGCATGGTTAATATGCTTGAGGGCATGGGAGTGGAATTATTTTTCTTGAATATTTTGCTTCATATGATCAATGGATATGACACACATGTTTTGGTACTACTGTTACATAAAATGACATTAATATTCTCGATAATTCTCCTATTTTTGATGACATCTACAATGGTCACATTCCACTGATAGCATTTACTATAAGCAATAACAGGTATAATTTGTGCTACAATCTTATTGATGTTATCTACCAACCATGAATTATGTCCAACCAATCTATACGACATCTACAAAGTGAGATGAATAAAGTATTTACCTAATGTTAGGAATCTGTAAAGAAGGATTTCAAAAATGCATTTAAAATTTTGCAAGAATGTTGTGCAATAATATGAGACCCGACAGTACTATGGGTTACAAACCTTGAGTAAAATTTTGCATGATTGCATCATACTACACAATATGAGTGTTGAAAATTAATGTGACACATACATACTTATTGCTGATATGTTGCAGATTGATTAGAGTAGTGTATATGAGCCATAATTTTGTGAGTGTAGTGTGAAACATTCCTAATATATTCAAAACATGACCCATGTTCAATATAAATAACATCGCCATTGATTTCTAATGAATTTTATTGGGTATATAAAGCAAAATTTTGATCAAGGCAACATTTAGTGTTTTATTTGTTAATTTTCATAGTGAGAGGACGTGCTACATGTTAATTTTATTTGTGTGAAGATGTATTTTAAATGTGTTATTATATATATTTTTTGTTTGATTTCATTTATTATTTCATCTTTCAAGTTGTATTATACTTTATGATGTTCTCTAAACTTTATTTATCACCATCTATGTACTTTGGCTATAATAAATGTTATAAGTTTATTAAAATGAATTTTGAAAACATGACTCAATATCACGGCTACATATTTGCAAGAATAATGCTAGTTAAAAGAGATAAAACTACTCCCATCATAATCCCCTAATTATTAATTGTCTTCAATTCCTTAAGTTCTTGTTTAGTTTTAGATACATCATCCTTTTATATTTTGAATCAATTGCATGGAATCTTTATTGGTGTTGCTCTAATACCCCCAAAATTTTACCTAACATTAATTTTGGGTTTTTAGTCTCTTAATCTCAATAATCACCCTTAACCCTTATTTTAACCCTAACCGTTAATTAAACAATTTATCCTAACCCTTAAACATTTCCTTCATTTTAATTTTTCCTCACCTTCTCCCTCAAGTGAACTTTCCTTACCCTCAACTAGTTTTTTATCCAGTTTGGTTAATCAAACCAAATCCCAACCATAACCATCCTAAACCAACACTCCATCCCTACCTTATTTGGGTTTATGCAACCCTCCCCATACTTGTGTTTTGCACTTATCTTTCACCAACTCCCTTATGCCTTCTTCTTTTACACTCTACCAAACCACTGCTTCCTCCCCTTTCATTTTCAAAATTGTCATTCTCCAACCCAATTCCCCCTCATTCTATCATTCTTCCCAACCATAAATCAATCCATAACTCTTTCATTCTCCTTTTTTTTTCTCCCTTCTTCTCCATTATGCACCTACGTATTTTTCCTCCCAAAATTACACCGCCACAACAACCCCCTCATGTTCTCAACCATCACGCAACAACATACCACCCAACACTACTTTTGAGCCCTTCCATTATAGCATTAAACACCTATGTTTTTCCCTTCACTTTGCTAGCACCAACAATCTTGAGCTCCATCTTTCGCCACCCACCACTTTCAATGTCCTATTTTCATACCACCATCACCTTACCAACGGGTACAACTATAATCCCCCATTTTTTAAATTGTAATTAACCTACATAATTACATTTTTATTTCACTTTTAAAAGTTATATAATCTTATTCCATGTCATTGGTATTAAATTTGAACCTTTTGTCATTTATTCTATTGATTTGTGGAAAACTACATTTTTTCTACGATTCTTTCAATTCTATCATTTTCTCACATTTTAACTCATTCAAAAATTGTCATATGTTCCAAAAATATTTTTAAGCTCATTCATTTCACTTGGTCACTTGAAATTCTTTCATTTTGCTCAAATCTCTAAATCGTGAAAAACTTTGTTTATGTGATTAACCAATTTTAACCATTTTTGTTTTTTATCTGTTGGCAAACAAAACGAATCTAACAATAATTTTTTTAATATATTTATTTTTCTAAAATTATTCTGCATCCATCCATATTAATTTAAACCTTTGGTTATGGGTTTCACGTATTTGCGAAAAAACATGTTTCCATGACTTATCTATTTTTACCTTTTTTCTTATTTTCCATTTTTCAAGCATAAAATAAACTCTAATACCAAATATTTTAATATCTTTGGATTTTAAAAATCATTTCTCACTTCCCCATAGATGTTTGTGATTTTTGGGATCCATTTGCTAATTTTTCCAATAACTTCTCATTATCATACTTCCTTATAATTAAATTACCTAAAAATAAATGTAATTGATCCCATAATTATCCATTAAATCTCAAATATAATTATAACTAACCCAAATCGAATTGTTGGCCTTATTTTATTTCATTCAACCAAAAGGTTGGTTAGAAGTACAAAACTCAAGTGTTTGATATGACTACTTACACACTCGACCTTAACCGATCTCTCTCTTACACACCTATCATCCTAGATTTCATTAAAGTATGAGCATGTGTAACCCATAATCTACACTTCCCCTACCTAATTTATGCCAACCAAATCCATATTTTGCCCCAAAATCATGCATCATTGTATTTTTTTTGGCCACATAAAATCACGTTTTTAGATGTTAACACAAGTTGATCTCTTTGCAACTTTCAAGCCTAAATTATCCTTCATTAATCAATCATTTCATATTTTTTTGTTTCATTTTAACACTTAAATTTCAGTATTTAACTTACAATATTTTTTCTCCACAAAATCACACCCTAACCTCCTATTTTTCCCTCTCTTTACCCTTTTGTGATCAACCTTAGCATTGTTACATTTTTTTTACCAGATTTTTTGTGTGAATTTTCCCACCTCACACAACCATGTCTTGGCATGATTCACTTTATTTTAATTTATTATTTGTTCCTTGAAATTTCCTCTACATTATCCACCATTTCTCCTTCATTTTTACTTGGCTTTAGACCTTGTTTAGAAACCATAAACTTCACTCCCTACTCATTTCAGCACCAGAGTTATTAAAATTTTTGTTTCAAATTGTGTGCTATCTTCATATTTTTCTCCCATTTTCGCTGCTCTTCCCTTTCCTAATTCACTTTAAATTATCTCAAAAAACATTATCTAAATGTAGGAAGATAATATTTGGAGGAAGTGGTGTTGGTTGTTGATTAATTTTTGCTTAACTTTCCCATTCTATCAATTCAAGGTTGATCATTCTCTCTCTCTCTCTCTCTCTCTCTCTCTCTCTCTCTCTATCTCTCTCTCTCTCTCTATGATATTTTCCCATATTATTGATTCTCATTCTAAGATTTTATTTGTTATTTTATATAATTTTATTACATGTTTTCTTTTTTTTTTCAAGGCCGTGCAAGAAGGACTTGACCTTGCCTTGAAGTAAACATTTTATTTCTTGTTGTTTAAGCTTGGATCTAGGTGAATTCAAATCAATATTTAGATGTTGTGAAAGCATGTTATGATTTTTAGGCCTAGTATTATGCTAGGTTTTATTTATTATGAAAATTATGACTTTTCTTTTAATATATGAAAGAGCATGAAATATTAATATGTATGAGTATTTTATGAGTTATATATTATTGTATGAAACCATGTTTATATATTATTATCATGTATATAATTTTTTGTAGCTTAATATGTGAATTTGTACATGTGATAATGGGTGCAAGCATGCTATTTTATGCATTTAATTTTGTGTAGGTCTCGATGAGAGCATAATGGTCCAAAAAAACATTTACATGCCATGTTATATATCTTATTACATCCATTACGTATTTTACTTAAATTTTGATATATACTAGGTTAATATATTGTCATGATTAGGGAAAGCTTTGCATGATTTAAGTCTTGTGTGCCCTAAGAGGAAACATGTATTTTTACACATGTCATGTTATTTTTCCAACATGTCTGACAAAAATATATCATGATTTATTATATACGTTAATCATGTGAATTATGGTAAGTCAGATATACATGTTTAAGATGATATGTGTGTGCTTAAATCATGTATAAGGGTAAAATAATTTTTTTTAATTTCTAAAATTTATAGAATTTATATTTTTTTTCAAGAGTTATTTTTCATTTCATTTAGTCTTTTTATGATTTTTATGGAATTACATAAAATTTTGGTATTAAAATGGCTAAATTTGGGGTAATTAGGGTTTGAAGGCATTTTGGTTCTTCGTGAATATGCCTTGTATGGAATAATTGGATTAAGAAGGCCTTAGTTGACCTTTAGTTGACTTTAGAGTTATCATTTAATTTTTTTTCTTGATAGTTGAAATTATGTTGACCTTTTGAAATATTTTAATATAAACTATGAATCAGATTGAATTTAATGGAATTGATAAGTGTTTGGGCTATAACTTAATACCTGCCCTAGGCCATATATGGCATTGAATTATCATAACCCTAGTGGTCATTTTGGATTGATTTAGATAATTTTGTTGTTTGATTTTTGGGTGGACCTCATGTCCCTTGCATATATTAAGTTGATTTTGAATAAAACTGTAACACCCTAAATTTTTATAACCTAATATTAGAATGTTTAATTTTTTATCTAGAAATTTTTAATCTTTAAATTATTAATTTAATTATTTTCATGAACTTTTGACTTATAAAAATAGATAAAATTATTAAATAAATTAATATGATTATTTTTATTATTTTATCTTACTCTTTTTGTTTAAATAAATCCTAAATCCATAATTTTACCAAAATTATTTTCTTACATTAATACCAAAATTTTTGGATAAATTAATATAATATTTTCCCAATAACCCACTTTTAATTTAATTTCTAATCCTGACTCTAAATATTTTTTCCTTTTCTTTTTCTTCTCTTCCTTTTCCCTTTTTCCTCTTTCTTCCTTTTTCTTTCTTTTCCCTTTTCTTTCTTTTCTTTCCTTCTTCCTTATTCCTTCTTCCCTTGGGTCAACCCAAGCCTTCTTCCCTTCTTTCTTTTCTTTTTCCCATAGGTTAACTCAACTCCTCTCCTCCTCCTCCTCCTCTTCTTCTCTCCCGTGTGGCCCAACCCCTCACCTTTCTTCTTTCCCCATGTGACCTAACTTTCCCCTCTCCTTGTTTCCCTATCTATGCATGGTCAAACATGCCCTAAAAATCCCCCTACGCATGCCTCCTCATTCTTCTACACCACTACACGCCTGCTACGCCATCCCCTCTTCTAGCCAGATACCTTACACCACCACCCTCTTACTCGTCCTTTTCTTTTCCTTTCTTAGCCTAGCAACCCCTAGCCTTCCTTCCCCATGTTCCTCTTTCCTACCATTTCCAACACCTACCCTACCTCAGGCTTCCACCCCCTTGCACTACCATGGGCCCCGCATGCTGAACTCGCCCTCTCCTCCTCCTCTTCTTCACTTCTTCCCTTCCTCTCTTCTTCCTCGTGGTCTACCCTCTCCCCCTACCTTCTCTTCTCCTTTCTTCCTTCTTCTCCCCCGCTTATGTTTTTCTCCATCGCCTCATCTGCAGCTACCTCCAACACTTCCACCCCAACCCAACCTCCGTCGTTAGCCACCACAATTTCTCCTTCCTTTCCTTCCTCCTCCTCCTCCTCCTCCTCCTCCTCCTCCTCCTCCTCCTCCTCCTCCTCCTCCTCTGCCTACTTGCCTCTCCTTTCTCCCAGCGGCAGTTCCTGCCAATTTTCCCCTACCACCATCAATTCTCCCTACACAAACCCCTCCACCACCGCAGCTCCTCCTAGCTACCTACCGCCAGCCACCCACCTCCTGCACCATCACCCGTAGCCACTCAACATCATCTGGACCTTCCCTTCTCTCCTTCCTCTTATTCTCCTTTCCTTCCTCTTCTTTCCTTTCTCTATACCTTTTTTCCTACTAGGGGTGTGCATAATTAGGGTCAACCTAAAAATCTAGATCGAACTGGACGAAACCAGATTAAATAGGTTAAGTTCAAACCAAAATTTAAAAACTATATGGGTTTTGAGTTGAAAATTTCAAAAAATTGGGTCATCTATGCTGATTTAGGTCAAACCTAGAATTTTTGGGTCAACCTAAAAATGACCCGTAATAGGCTCCCCTATATTACTATTCACTACATCTGCATTGACTCCGTGAGACTAAGACTCATTTGGTCCCTCCCTCCCTTCCCTAGACCCTAGCTGGTTGGCTCTTTCCCTCTCCCACTCATTTCATCTCCTCAACCTCAACCTCGACAAACACTTGACTCTGTCTCCTCTAGCACCAGACTCTCATCCTCCCTCTCCTGCTCATCTCCTCACCTCCTCGATTATTTATTCTTCTCCTCCTATCTGATTTTGTCCCACACCTGCATACAATCTCCTCTCCTCACCTTTTCATGACTCTGTCAGCTCTACTCATGTGGCTAATGGCCTTGTTTTGCCGTTCATCCAATCATCTATTATAGTTCTCACACATGGCACACTAGACAAACATCTAATAGAAACCACCTCCCCTACCTCGACTCCTTGCCTCCTCCCTCCTACAGAGTGTAAGTCGTAGCTTCCTCCATCTTGGCCCTAATTGAAAAGTCCCATCTCTCACACCACCGTTGTGTTGCACCACTCATCTAGCAATACCACAAATTCTCTCACACAGTCACACTAGCCACCAGAGGCAGATGGTCTAGACTCACCATCGATGACTCTACCAAGACGAGGCATGGGCACCATTACACTAGCCACCAGGCATCCAGATCTAGCCCCTCAATGAGCCTTAGATCTTCATTGTTGATCAGCTACCTGAATGTGTTGTGCTGATTGTTGTGTTGAATGCCTAGATGGCTAGATCTAAATATGATGTTTGCTAATTGACTCTTAAATCTATTGATATTTGTTATTTGTTGATCATTTACCCTACTTGCAGGTCCTAGCTAATTATTAATCATGATCTGATATTTACTAAATGCTAATTGCTAGACTCATAAATCAACTGATATTTGCTAGTTATTGATCATTTGCCTTGCCTGCAAGTCCTAGCTAATTGTTTGCTGATCATTTGCCTATAGGTCCTAGTTCGATTTAGATCAGGTATGAGTAGGATGAAATTTATTCAAAATTCATATGGTTGATTAGCGTTTACATGCTAATTTGTCATAGCAAGTATTATTCTTTGTCCTATTTAGGTTAAATCTATGTAATAAGATCCAATAGCTTATAGTTGAAATGTATATTACGTTAATTTTATTTTTACTAGGTTGATAGCTCATACAGTCATATAAAGCCAATTCAAGTGTTTTGTCATGAACTTTGTTAAATATTAAGTTGTTATGTATTGTTATTTGTTAATAGTTATTATCATATATTAATTGTTCATATATCTAATTGTTAAAAAAATTATAAATATCATTAAGTAAATTTTTGCGAACATCGCACTATAAATTTAGGATAACCGTGGCAATAATTAAAATTTAAGTCAATTTTTTTGTAAGTTGGTTCAGTATTTTAAAAGATTCACTCATGCTAAAGTTAATATTATTTTTTAAATAATTTAATTTTAATATTTATGCTTACTTTGATTTACCCGGTCAAAAAAATAGTTTTCAATGGTGCCATGCATCATCAAGTAGTCATCCGCAACTTTGTATATGAATCTCCTAATCATTCACTCTTAAAATATAGCTCCAGTATTACTTTATAATCATCTACTACTTTATAAAATGCATTTTGAATATTAGTGTAATAGAGTAATCTTGTTCTTATTTTGATTATTTCCCTTTGTTTCTTATTTCGTTCTTTATCTTAATTCTTATACATTTGATTTTTTTTATGGTTGGTGATTGGTGACAGCTATAAAATTATTAAGCCACTGATTCATTATCTCAACTTTCACGAAATGTAAGTTAATAGCTTAAGACTTGCTTCCCTTTCTTTTGAAACCTAGAAACTATTTACTATATGTTATTACTTATTTTATACTAATGTCTGTTCTTTTTCTTTTCTTTTAGATGTCGAGCTTTGATGTCATATCCAAAAGGTGATGTTTAGCATCTGGATCCACAGATCCTCCTATAATAATTGATGATACTTCCACTCAAGAAATGGAGGTAGAGAAAGACCTTGATTTACTTGATGTTGAGGCAACAGATTTTGGACCTAAGAACCCAACAAAAGGTCTTCGATATGTGAAGAGAAAATATATAAAGAGGGGGCTCACTGAGATCACTTTTGGGGGTATATGAATGAGAAACATCTACCAAGGGTGGTTGTAAATATTGTCCAACAACTTTTTTAGTAGATACCACAAGAATGGCACAAAAAATGTAAAAGGACATGCAGAAAGGTGTGTAAATAATCCTCAAAATAATAATAAGATTAAAGGTAAGCAATCTCATCTATGCTTTGACCTTTTTTTTGGTGATGATATGCAAGAAGAGACTACTTTGAGGTATAAGACTGTTGATCTAGATGATCTTTGAGAAGCTATGGGTGAAATGATTATTTTTTATGAATTGCCTTTTAGTTTTGTGGAGAATAGGGGTTTTAGAAAAGTGATGTCTATTGTTTGTCCTCAATTTCATATGCCTTCACTCAAAACTATTACGCGCAATGTCCATAAGTTAGATCTCCTTGAAAAGATGAGATTGAAAGATTTACTTAGTACGTCATGTAATAGAGTTTCTATGACTACTGATATATGCACTTCTAATAAGAGAATTAATTACATGTCTTTAATTGGTCATTTGATAGATGATCAACGAAGGCTATAAAAAAGAATTCTAAATTTTTATCCTATATCTAGTCATAAAGGAGAATCAATCAATATGGCAATTGAAGATTGTCTAATTTTTTGAGGTTTGAAGGAAAAATTATTTACTATCACCATATATAATGCAATTCTAACAATGTTGCTTGTGCTTTTTTGAAAAATATGGTGAAAAAAGATGGTGGCATTAGTGATGGTAAATACTTACATATAAGATGTGTTACACACATAATCAATCTGATTGTATGGGATGGTATAAAGGAGCTCAATCATTGCATTGATCAGATCATAAATGTTATTAAACATATTAGAAGCCCTCCTACTAAATTGATTGTTTTAAAACAACATGCAGAAAAGTGTAAGATTGAGTGTAAAGTTTCTTTGTCCCTTGATGTGCTTACTAGGTGGAATTCCACCTATCTTATGTTGGCTACTTCTATGAAATTTAGGGATATTTTTAGTAGGATGGAGCTCCATGTAGAGTTGATACATGATATTCATGTTGTTAGGGGCCTCTATAATAATGATTGGAATAAAATTGAGCACCTTGTTGTTTTATTGAAAGGTTTTATGAATTGATTGTTAAGGTGTCTGGTTCATTGTACGTGACCAATAATCTTATTTTCTTTGATATTGTTTTTATGTTTGAGTTGTTGAATCAATGGATCATGGATGTGAATGATGACTTTAGAAACATAGCATTTCAAATGAAAGTTAAGTTTAATAAGTATTGGGGTGACATAGAGAATATGAACATGTTGATATAATTGGGTGTCATGTTAGATCCAAATATGAGGTTTTCAGGATTAAAGATTACTCTTTGTATGATATATAGTGAAGAATTAGGGGAGAGATTGGCTGGAAAAAATTAAGAAATTTGTTATTGATTTGTTTGATGATTATAGAAGGAAGTATGATTCATTTATAGTTAATGAAAGTTCTAGGCCAAGTTTTGATCCTCCTATGAGTAAGGATAGTGTTGATTCTATCAAAAAAAGTGTGTTAGAGAAAATGATGAGGATGGATGGAGTATATTCTAGTATTACAAAGATTGAGAGGTTCTTAGAATAGAAATTGTCACAACATGAAGAAAAAGATGTCTTGATGTGGTGGAAAATACAGAGCCTTAGATATTCGATCCTTTCACATATGACACATGATATTCTTATTGTACCAATATCTACAGTTGCATCAGAATCTACATTTAGTGCATGTGGTCATCACTTGGATCAATTTAGGAGCTCTCTAATACCAAAGGTAGTGCTTTCTTTAATACATTTATTTAATTAATCTAATGATACCATTTTATTTACTAGATTATTTATTTTTTCTATTTTTCATGTAAATTTAGATCGTACAAGATCTCATATGCTCTCAAGATTGGATTGGAGCAAACAATATAAGGGAAAAATTTGATGTAGAGAATGTAATCCCCCAAAATTTTAGGAAACTATTAATTTAATAAATAGCTTTTACTTGAAATAAATTAGCTTTTAAAATTATTTAGTTTAATTATTTTATGAATTTTTTAGTATATAAATTTGGATAGGAGTATTTAATAAATTAAAAATAAATATTTTGTTATTTTACCATATTATTTTTACTTAAATAAATTTTCAAACTAGTATTTTACTATAATTATCCTTTTTATGCCCATATATTTAATTATATTAAATTAAATTATTAAATAAATTTATTATTAAAAAATATTACATCCTAATATTTTATAAATTCAATTATTTTAAATTTTCCCATTTTCCATTTTCCATTTTATTTTCCTTTTCTTTTCCTTCTCCTTTTCTCCATTTCCTCCTCCCTTTCTTTTTCTTTTTTTTTCTCTTCCTGGCTCTGGCTGCCGGGCTTGCCTCTTGTGCCTGGGCCAGCGGCCCAGTCTCCCCCACCCACACGCATAGCCGACCCAGCTAGACCAGCCTCCTTTGTTTTTTTTCTTTTCTCCCCAGACCGAGCCGGTCCACTCGCCCTTCTACCTGCGCCAGCCTGGTCTCCCTCCCCCTCCCTTCTTTCTTTCTTCTTCGACCTCCACGCCCGACCAATCCTCATCACCCTGCCACCCCAAACGCCATGCCCGACCACCGAGACGCCGGCCACCGCCCGCTGCCACCTTCTGCCACCACCTGCAACACACACACACACACACACACACACTCTCTCTCTCTCTCCCCCTGTATTTTTTCACCAAATTGGAATTGGGCAGCCATGCACCCTGTCCCGTATGGCTCCCCTTACCCCCCGTCGTCACCCTCTCCTTGCCACCCTACCACCCCTGCCACCCTAAGCCCTGCCACCCGATCAGCCCCTATCCCCCTACCCTTCCTCTTCTTTTTCTTCTCCCCTTCAACCATTTTCTGCCCCATCCTCTCGAGCCTTTACCCCCCGACCTCCTCTCCTCTCTCATTTTATTCCTCTCCCATTTCCACCCTGTTTTGCGTCGCCACCGCCGCTCCTTCCGCCTCACCAACCCCCTGCACCGCTCCCTGCCACCCTCCACCTCAGCCTTGCACCACCACAACGTCCCTCTCAAGCCATCCCGCAACCCTCTTCCTCCCCTCTTCTTTTTCTCCCTATTTTTTACCCTTCTCGACACCCCACCTACAACCCCTCCTTCCGTCGTTGTCCGGCCGCCTCTACCACCGCCCAGACCACCAATCTCCTCCCTACAACCTCCTCTACCACCCCATACTTTATTTTCCCGAACCATCCCCTGCACCCCTTCATTTTTCCCTTCTCTTTTCCTTCCTTCTCGGCCCTTCCACCTCGACCCACTTCAGCAGCCACTTTCGCCACCTTGCCGCCTCCCTTAGCCGCCAACAACCCATCCCCAGCATCCACCTACACCCCCTCTTCACTCCTGCACCATTTTCTTGCCTTGAAACCTCCCCCATCCATCTTCTTTTCTAGCCTAAAGACCCCAACCCGAAAATAACCATTTTTCTTCTTTTCACCCTCCTCTTCGAGCCTTTTTTCCTTTTATTTTTGCATGTAGCACGAGTTCCTACATTATTTGGCCATTTTTATTAAAAATTTTAAGGTATGATAATATTTAAATTAATTATTTCCTTAAGCAAAAATTTATAAAGTCTTATATCTTGATTTTCTTATTTCTAATAAATATTGATATTATTTTTAGGTATTGGTTTTTCTAATCAAAGCTTGAATCCTTAACCGGGATATCGGTAAGATTCAAATTTTTCGGGGAATTAAGGTAATCGTTAAACCCCACTTAAACGCATGATAAACGTATGTTTACATATTAGGAATTTTAATATGTTATTATGTTTGATATATGATGGTTAATATAAATTATGTGTTGGCTTGTATTGTTTAATAAAAAAGGAAAGTATGCCCTTTATGTGCTATGTGTGGAAATGTTGCTTACGGAAAGATTTGGCTATTAAAGAAAGTGTTAAGTGCTTATCCTTGTTATTTTATATTATTGTGACTATTTATGCATGAATAATATTATTGTTAACCCTAGGGGCATTTTAGTAATATTCCTTGTGCTAGATTATGGCCTAATATGTGTAGGTGCTAATATGTATTATGTTAAAATATAATGGTTGGTGGAGTTGGATATTGTTAATGGAGTACTAATATTATTATTCCATGTGATAATGTTAATTTAATGGAAGTGGTGTAATACATGGGGTAAAGTGTTAATTTTGAAGGCAAAAGGGCAATATGGAAATTTTACAAGTGAAAAGGGGTATTGTGGTAATTATGGAAGTTAGGGGTATTATGGTAATTTTATGAGTAAAGGCAAAAATAGGTAATTATTCAAGTAAAGGGACATTATTGTAATTTTGGAGGTAGAAGGGCAAAATAGTAATTTTATAAGTAAATGGCAATATGGTAATTTTATAAGTGAATGGCGAAATGGTCATTTTATAAGTAAGGGGTATTATGGTAATTTTGGGAGTAAAGGGGTAATATGGTAATTTTGGAAAAGAAAGGTAAAAGGGTAATTTTGTAAGGAAAGATAAAAATGGTAATTTTGGATGTAACAGGGTAAAATAGTAATTTGTAAAGTAAAAAGAGTGTTGTGGTAATTTTTATAAGTAAAAGGGTATTGTGGTAAATTTGTAAACAAAAGGATATTATGGTAATTTGGAAGTAAGGGGTAGAAGGGTAATTTGGTAAATTAAAAGGGTATTTATGGCATACTTGGGAGTAAGGGGTAACTTGGTAATAATGATAACGACGAAAGATAATTTGGTAATTAAATTATGATTATAAAGGGGCAATTGGATAATTATGATAATAGAGAAGGATAAATTGGTAAATTAGCCAATAAAATGGCATTATGGTAATTCTAATAATAGAGAAGGGCCATATAGTAATTATAATAATAGAGAGGTGTAAATGGGTAAATATAATTATGGAGAAAGGTAAATTAATAGTTATAGAAATGGAGAAGGGTAAATTAATGATTATAAATATGGAGAAGGGTAAATTAATAATTATAAATATGGAGAAGGGTAAATTGGTAATTATAATTATGAAGAAGGGTAAATTAATAATTGTAATTATGAAGAAGGGTAATTTGGGATTTATAATAATTGAAAAGGGTAAAATAGCAATTATAATAATTGAGAGGGGTAAAATGGTAATGATGATAAAGAAGAAGGGTAATTTGGTAATTTATCCAACTAAAGGGGCAATTTGGTAATTTAACCGACTAATGGGTAAATTGGTAATTATTTAACCAACTAAAGGGGCAAAATAGTAATCATGATAATAAAGGAGGGTAATTTGGTAATTTATCCAACTCAAGGGCAATTTAGTAATTATAACAAAGGAGAAGGGCAAATTAGTAATCTAACCAACCAAAAAGGGATATATATTAAGGTTAATAATTGTGAAGGGTGAATGATGATCTAGAAAGCGTAAGAGATAACTTAGTAACATAAACCGAGCAAGGGGTAATTTGATAATTATGCAACCTTAAGGGTAATATGGTAATTTGTCAAGTAAGGAAGGGATGGCTTAACAATTATATAATTAAGGGGTAAATGAGTAATTTGTACCTAACATGTTGTTGTGATTGTGGAATTTTATAATATGACTCAAATAACGTTGATTAGCAAGGTAAGATTATTGATAATTAGTAAGTAACATGAGAACGAATCCTAATTCGGAATTATATGAGGTCATGATGGCCTTAATGATTTCTTTGTGTTATCTTGGATAACCGCCTGAATAAGAAACGACTAATGATATCATATTGATTGAAAGTGTAAGTATCTGATTATTGTGCTTTCCATGATCACCTTAATTAAGACACTAATACGTAAAGTGAAAGACCTCGAGATCGGGAATGGTGACTCTTTAGGGGTCGCTACCCTAAAGACGTGGTTTAGTCCACGATTATTTTGGTATTTGCTGGTGTGCCTTTGTGCTCCAGCCAGGCCCTATATCTTACTCTTTCTAGCTCTACGGACCTAGTTAGGGGGTATGCATACTTATGGATTAGATGTCCTTGTGAGTAGGGTACTGAGTAGCTTTATGCACCAGTACGACCAGGGTACCTTTGTGTCCTTGGGTTTGTGGTTGAAGGGTACTGAGTAGCTTGTATGCACCGGTATGATCAGTGTACCTTTGTGTCCCGGGTTCTTGATCTCCCATCCGAGGCAAGTAAATGGATTTGTTGTGCTGATTAAAGAAAGGAAAAATACTAATCATGAAAGTAAAAGATTATGAGCCGGGCCCAGATGAATTATGATTATGAGTACCAATCCACCGGATATAATAGTGGCTCAGGAGCGTGTTGCCCTGGCAAGTGATTATGAGTACCGGTCCACCGGACATAATAGTGGCCCAGGAGTGTGTTACCCTGGATGATGTTGATATATATATATATATATTTCGATCCACTTGCAAAAATAGTGGGGGTCCCGAGCTCAATAAAACCAGTTATGTATGTGAATAAAGTTATGAAAAAATACTAATCACTTACAGTGGAACACCATGTGAGTCGGGGCCAGACCGGTCCACTGACGAATAATAGTGGCCAGGAGCGTTTTGCCCTGGAGACCGATCCACCGGCTATAATAGTGGAGTTCCCGCAGTCACATGGATATAAAATATGAGATTGACTGAATAATGATGGACTAATGGCTTAAGGCCCGAATGTGTTGATTTTGCACTATGACATGGCTTAAGGCCCGAGAGTATCGATTGTTTATAACGACCTATTGATATGTGATGTGATTGTTAATTATGTGAATATTATATGTATACATCTTGTTATATATGTATATAGATTTATATCATGTGTGACATTACGGGCCTGCTTTTAAGTGTGACTTTAAAGGGTTACTCAATACCGTAGTACTGAAGGGTTCCATTCGTGGGGCCCCTGCCTATTCAATGGGCAGTGTCCCTTGCAGGTCTTTTCAGGTGCTACTCAAGTGGGCAAGGGAAAGAGCGTAAGGATTATCCGGCCTTTAGGATTTCATGCTTCTTATTCTAATGTATGGTTTAAATGTAATTTATTCTTGTAACCACCATTGGTGGAATCTAATCTTATAAAGTGTTTACTTGCGCAACTCTGATTTTTTTTTTTGAATTTCTAGCAATTGATATTTTGTTCTTTAGCCTTAGCACTTGGTACTGGAACGGTTTGAGTGAACCAGTCTAGTACTAAGTGTGGCAGTAATATCCCAAAGTTTAAGGTTTATTAATTTGCTTCCGCTAATCTCCTTTTAATTGACCAAATTTTTCAGTAGTGAATTTTGGGGGTGTTACAGAGAATGCCTTGGACTAGTTGGAGGAAATAGAAAAATGTAGTAATTAATTGAGCTTTATTTTCTTTTACTTTATTTGATTAAGTTAGTTTTATTTTATACCATTTAATC
The DNA here is from genome assembly GCA_039764185.1 of Tamarix austromongolica. NCBI lineage: Eukaryota > Viridiplantae > Streptophyta > Magnoliopsida > Caryophyllales > Tamaricaceae > Tamarix > Tamarix austromongolica. The sequence goes on along the minus strand of CM077809.1, from coordinate 80,862,195 downwards.
TTTTATCAATTATACTTAATATAACGATATTACTAACTACTTATTTATTTATGTTTAAATTTAAATAGATGTGAAAAACAAAGCTAATGTGGAGGCCGATGTGGTATATGTTACTTGAAATGAATGATGGTGTTGAAGATGATGTATTAACTTCTATGTAAAAGATTGTTATTTCTATTTGGAGGACATTGTGGTTTTATTCACATCCTCCATAGTTTATGTAATTACATTATATTTTATTTATTTTTATCTTGTTATGTTTTTAAAACTTAGTTATTTCTATTTAGAGGACATCGTTATGAACAAATAGAAGATTTGTGTGTGTGAAATGAGTCCATAAAATCCATTTTGATGCCAACATTTAGATAAAAAATGGTTGAGTTGTAAAGTTTGATTAAAACATGATCGAAATAGGGTTAGTTTTGAAATCGAGTTACAAGAGTCAAAACGAAGTTAATTTTAAAACAGGCTCAAAATAGGGTCAGTTTCAAAATAGGGTCAAAACAAGATTAATTTCTAAACTGGGTTAAAATAGGATAAATCTAAAAATAGGGTTAACCTAGATTTGACCGAATTATACATTTCAGGTCTAAGTGTAACCCGTTTTAAATTTGGTCTGGGTTTACCTAGTGCACATCCCTACTCCCTACAGCCTGCGTCCTACCTCTGTCGCCTTTGAGCCACCTGCACCACACCCCAACCACCAGCCATCTCCTCCCTCATCTCTTACACCCAAAACTAGAACTAGAACCAAAACCAAAACCAAAACCCACACCTCCCATCATCAAGCACAACCCCTTCCATTTTGCTTATTTCTGCATGGCTCATGCTGCACATACATCATGAGTTATGTTGTGTAACTTTTATATATTTTATATAATATTTGAGGTATAAGGGTAGTTTGGTAATTTTATATTTAATAAATATTTTTAATAAAAATCATTATTTCATTTATCTAATACTAATATGGTATTTGTGATATTATTTTTAGATATAAAATTTTATTGACAGAGCCTAAGCATTTTTAGCTAATTACCAGAAAAGTTTGGTTTTTATTGGAAATCAAGTAACCTTTATACCCCACTAAAATATTTGGATATCATATGTTAGCACATTAGGGTTTTTGAAATATGATTTGTGTAGATATGATGTGTTACAAATAATCCTTTTTAGTGTGTTGGGTAGCTTAACTTCATGATTAATAATTCAATTATGGCATGTTATCCTTTTTATGGCAAGTTGATAAAATAAAATGAAATTTGTGATGGGAATGGATGGTAAAGAGGTAGTCTCAGCCTTAGGGGTATTTTGTTCATTTTGACCTAAAGTGCCTAAATGTGAGTATTTGAGCCTAGGATGGCCTTAGTGGACTACTTATGTTGACATTGATTCTAGTAACTTTATAATGTTGGAAACAAGCAAAAATAGTTAAGTATGATGGATTGATTATATGTGATTACTGTGTGATTTTCAAGGTTACCTCATAAGATACTAATACTTAAAGTGAAAGATCTTAATATCGGGAATGGTGGCTCTTTAGGGGTCACTACTCTAAAGACATGGTTTAGCCCACAATTAGTATAGATTTTGTTGGTGTGCCTTAGTGCCCCAGCTAGGCCCTACATCTTACTCTATTTATCTCTACGAACCTAATTAGGAGGTATGCATACTTATTGATCAGGTGTTCTTGTCAGTAGGGTACAATGTACCTTCGGGTATCAGTGCTACCAAGATACCTTTACGTCCCTAAATTGATAGTCGGTAGGATACTATACTACCATTATGCGCTAGTATGATCGGGGTACCTTAGTGTCTCTGGTTACCGAGTGAATAGAAATGGAATTTTTGATAATTGAGTAGAAATGATTATTATGATATTTTGATAGTAGCCTTTGTACCTACCTATGAGTTGGTAGTAGCCTTTGTCCCTACCTATAATTTGCTAGTAGCCTTTATGCCTACTTGTGATTATGTGTGTATTGGATTGTGTTGATGGGCCTACCTGTGAATTGAGAAATTGTAGGTCGGTTAAAAGAGTTGTGCATATTGTTGAGAATGATATGGTTTTCTAATTATACTACAAAGAGCATTGCTTGGATGTTTCATTTGTAAATTTCAGTTATTTCCAAATGAATGAGTATTGGTAGCATATGAGCTTAAAGCATGTGGTTATATGAAAATTATAGCATTTTGATTGCCTCATGCATAATTCAATGTTAATATGATCGATGTGATGCATCTGGTGTGTTACATGCAGGTCTTACATATTAGTCTTGTATAATGGGTTACTCAGTACCATTATACTCAATGGTTCATTTCTTAGGCCCCTACTTATTCAATGGGTAGTGGCATTTGCAAGTTAACTTGCAAGCTTTATTCAAGGATTATTCATCAGGTTAAGAGATTAGTGTTATCCGGGATTTTGTGTTGTAACTTGAACCAGAAGTTTCTATATTTTCCTTATAATCTTTATATTTCCTTTCCATTAACTTTATTTTTTAACCACAGTTAGTAGGTTTTATTTGGAAGATGAATTAACCTCCCTAACCATTAGACTAATATGATTTATTAATGTATTCTTGAATTTAAGTAAAGTAATGTTTTAACCCTAACACTTGATATCAAAATGGTGGAGGAAACCGGTTTGGTACTAAGTGTAGCAGTAGCACCCCAAAATTTACTATCTTAGCTTCCGCTTGTAACTTTTAAAAATGAAAATTTTTAGTAGTAAGCTTCAGGGATATTACAAAAACATTAATCACTTAACGGGGATGAAAAATTGAGTTGGAAAAAATCCCATACCTTAGATTAAGACCCCCCAAGTATATAGTTGGACCTTTAGGTCAATGGGACTACTTTGTATCTATAGGTAATCCATACAACCTGTAGAGGATATATATACTTAAGAACTTGGGTGATGAAGCTTTAGTATGGGCGATTGTTATATAGTGTGGCTTCCTTGGCGAGGTTTGCTATGGAATTGAATGATTTGAATTTGGTAACACTTCCTCAGTGATCATTGCCTTGGATTATGAAATTATATTCCTCTCAAGAAGTAATCATTTGAATTAGATTGGAATTAGATTAGATAAATTACCGAGTTGAACTAAGGTTTGGCTTGATAAGTGTTGAGTTGTGTTGGAATCATGTTGATGCCTAGCCTTTATTAGGGTATGGTTGATTATTATCATATTTATAATATGAAAACATGATTATCCTTTAATGTTATTATTACATGTAATTGTATGTTACACATGATTCTCACTTTTATATGATTGAATGCGTATGTGAGTATGCTACCTCTTTAGAGACATTGTGATATACTCGTTAAGAGAAAGTCGTATGGATACTACACTTGTTAGCTAAATATGTGCGTTGAACAGAGTGACACAAGGCTTAGAAGCATGGAGAGTACCCATGAAAGGATATTTCTTTTGGACCCTTATGTCCCTAACATGTATTTTGTTTAACATTTGTTGTAACAAAAGTCATATTTTGCTTAAATATTTTTATTTATATTAAGTCTCTCTTTCCATTTTATTGGCTTTGTTGAAATATTTTAGCCTTAGTACTTAGCATAAGAAAAGTAGTGGAGACTAGATTTATGCTAAGTGTGGTGGTAGTATCTATTATTTTATATAATTAATTTTGCTAAAACAAAAATTTGAAAGTAGTAAAAATGGGGTGTTACAACAACTATCATTGCCAAACCCTAACTAGCAACACAATCTACCACCACCAAGCTTCCCCTACATGAAGCTTGCACGCTGAACCCCCTTACCTACATTAGGACATCATGCAGCTACTCCCTACTATGCCACAAACCTCACACAACCAAGCTTGCCTAGTGTGAGCACCTCACATCCCTGCATTTGTGATATGTCAAAGGCTCACATTGGAGCCCCTTGCAAACATGAGTTTTACCTACATGTCACCCAAGCAACCATCCTCCCCTCCTACAACTATAGTCAGATAGTTCTTGTTTAGTTTTTGTTAATTTCTGATGTTGTTCTATTATTCGCTTGTGGTAGATTCTAATATATATTTTGTTGGGTTTTGTTTAAGGTGAAGGAGGAAGTTTAGTTCGAGGCTAGGGTTTAGTGATTTCTTGTCATTATTTTTGCTATTTTGCTTGGAAGATAAAGTAACGCATTTTATCTACTAAACATAGGGAAATCACAAGATAGTATATTAGAGTTTTGGTTGTGAGCCTAAGTATGATTTGTGATTGTGTTGATTCTTGAAATATTTGTGTTTGTCTTAGTATTTTATAATTTTTTCCCAAGCATGTACACATGAAATTTTTATGTTTGAGCATGCTAAATTATGCATTTTATTATATGTATGATATCATGCTAGAATATAATTTAATATTATAAATTAATTATGCACATATTCTTCCTATTAGATTACTTGCATGATTTATTTTAAGATCAAAATATACCATGATAGGGTTGAGTATGTTTAGACTTATTTTTGGGTGGATAACATTCATATGTTCTAGGGGTATAATTATCGTTTTACGTGTAGCATGCTTCTATTTTCGAACATGTATTCCTAGCATGCATTAGAGTATATTAAGTATGTGATCATGATGTTAATGGGGAGTTAGATATACATGTTTAGGTTTTGTGTGCTTAATATGTTTAAATCACTTGTAGGGAAAAATAGCCTTTTTTGTCGTTGCTAGAAATTTAAGAAGCTATACCTAGGGAAAATATGTCATTATTAATGTCTTTTAGCCTTTTTATGCAAAATGTGGAATTATAACAAAGTTTATAATTAAAATGGTTAATATTGAGATGATTATGGCTTAAAGACATTATGGTCATTTGTGACTAAGACGTGCCTATGTGTGAATAGTTTGACCAAGATAGCCTAAATATATTATAGTTGGCCTAAGTGTCAACTCTTGCCTTTGGTTAGATAGTTGATCTTACAGTTAACTTGAATAATTGAAAATAAAGGAAAAATGATTAAGTATGGAAGTGGAATTGTTGTGCACTATATGATATTTTATGATCACCTTACTAAAATATTAATATTTAAGGTGGAAGACCTTTAGATCAAAAATGATGACTCTTTAGGGGTAGCTACACTAAAGATGAGGTTAATTCCTTGAGTTGGTTTGGATTTTGCTGGGTGTCTTAGTATTCCAGTTTGGCACCATATCTTCTATACTTAGCTATTTAGACTTCTTAGAGGGTATGCATATTTATGGATTAGGTGTTTTTATTAACAGGGTATTATGCTTCCTTCATGTGATAGTGTGAGCACGGTACCTAAGTATCATTAGATTGATAGTTGATAAGATATTGTACTATCTTTGCGTGGCAATATAACCAAAGTATGTTAGTGTCTCTGGGTTTGTATCATCTTCCTTCAAGTAAATTAAATAATAAAGAAATAATTTTATTTGATGGCATTGGTACAAATTGGATTGTTGGTTCAATATTTTCTTTCGTGCGTTACCTTTGTTATTTGGTATTAGATTTGGATTATTCATTTGATAGTTGCCTTTGTGCCCTTCCTATGGTTTTGGAATGGTTGGCATGGTTGGTTGGTAGTTGCCTTAGGGCACTACTATAATGTTTGTGAGATATGATGTGGTTCTTTTGGAAATGGTTAAGTGTAGTTTGGTGCCTTCCCTTTTTGGAGCACCCTTGTCATGAATTGGTTTATTGAGTTCTTGAATAGAATAGGGTTAAGCATAAAGGTATGACAAGCATGCGCCCTTGGTGATGTTTATGTTCTAGCATGTTTATCTTATATCATTGTCACATGCACTTTTTGATGCGTTTATGCCAAGTTTACTTGTGATACATTCTATGTGCTCCATATTACCTTTGCGTGCTTAGTATTTTATAGCAGGTAACTCTGTACCATGGTACTAATGGATCTGTTTTATGGTTCCCTTCATACTCAATGGGTAATTATGAATTTGTAGGAGTTACTTGGGGGTAATACTTGATGGCTAGTGTTTGGAGTTTGAGAGTTAGGATTATCTGCTCTAGATATTCCTTAAACTCTTATATCTCATTCTATATTTCTTTCCCTTTTAGTTGTTATATTCTTGTCCTATATTTTGTAATATCTTAATAGTGATAATTTGTAATGCATTCTCTAATCTACTTCTTATGGTTATTACTTTTAGTTCAAATAGAGTAACATTTTAACCTTGACACTTAACATAATAATGGTAAAAGAGACCACACTTATGCTAAATGTGGCAATAACACCATTCATTTTTAATGTTTTAGCTTACATAAATAACTTCTCTAAATGAAATCTTCAAGTGCTAAAAATGGGGCTGTTATAATTACTAAAACGAGATTGCATCTAGAGGTTTGGTGATGGTGTTGGACTCATGGGAGTGGCCCATACAAAGTAATTGCATGTCTAATACTTATAATATAAACAACTTAGGCTACCTTTACTATGCGAGATTATAAATTTGGCAACTTTATTAGAGCAACAACATGTTATGAATTATTACATGTTACCTCAAATGGCATGTGAGGAAATTGAAACTAAAGAGATATGTAAATTTTTCTTTAAAAAAAAATAAGTGGCAAAAGAGTGTATGGATTTTTTTGATGGCTCTATTGGGGGGGTTGTTTGTGAAAGTAGTCATTACCTGCAATGACAACCCATTTGGATTGAGGTGATTTTAAGTTTGGTTAAATTAGGTAGGTTATCTCAGATTAGGTGAAATTGAGTGAATGTTTTAAATTATTGTTTAAATATTTATTAGGTTATGTCATATGAATAAGACACAGTTTTATTTTGATTGAGGTGAATGGAGGTGAATAGCTAAAAATCATGAACCTAAACCTTTTTTAACCATTAATTTGGATATTACTAATGTCTAGGTGAATCAAGGTTAATATTTAACCTAACCTAACTTTATTTAAGTCACACAAATAGTTGAAAAATGAGGTTAACATAAAAATTAATCTCCATTAACTTCACCTAACCTCAATCCAAACACACTATAGGGGCATAATAAGATTTTCATTATATAAGGATTTGTTGGGAAATACTAAATGATAACCATTAAAGGTATTTTGGGAATTTAGATATGTTAAAAACAATATCAATTCTAGCACTAATAATAATAATAATAATATTTCAACACTCAAACTAAAAGAGTTAATATTAGTTATAATTTAGAACTAATATATTTATTTTTTAATTTTTTAAAAAATTAATTAGTAATCATAGTTTTTGTGATTAGTAGAAAATAAATTAAATTTTTAGTTTCAATTATAATAATGTCACATGAATACATCAACTTTTAAAGTAAATATTTTAATATAATGCAATTTCAATAATTAATAATTGATTGTAATAAACTTTAAAGTATATTAGAACAAATTATAATAACAATATCAATTTCAAAAGTAAATTTAATAATAATTAAATTTTCTAAATAAATTCTAATATTCAAAATAAAAACTTAATATATGTAAAATTAAAAAAATAATAGTAATTATATATATATATATATATATATATATATATTTTGTTAATATAAAATTAAATATTATAGTTTTACTAAATAACAAAATTTTTATTTATATGAGTAATAGAAATTAAAAATTAGTTATGTTAGATGAATTCAATAGGGTATAAGTTGATATAGTAATATATTCTATCAGTATATAAAAATAAGTGTTTGGAGATAAAAATAAGGGAGGGTGAGATGAGAGTAAATATGATTTTATTTGTCAAGAAAATGATAGGAGGGTAATATTATAATGGTTAAAAAAATATGGTTTGGTTAAGAACTTTTTTCAAAATTTTGATTAACTAACTGCTAATCATGTAACTACATTATTTTATACACACACATATTTTATAAACCATAACCCTTACTTCATGTGTAACATGATTCTTAGTTGGGTCATTAATGATACATTTGGTTCGGTATAAATCAAGCCAAATAAAGTCATTTACCTCCGTTCATCTCGGTTGGGGATAGTTATTTAAAGTTTCACTAAGGTGAATCAGGGTTAATTATACCCCCCTCATTAAACCCTCCATTCACCTTATTTTTGTTACCCTTCTTTTTAAGGGATACCGGATAAAAAGAAAAAGATTAAGTAAACCTTATCATTATCGAACTTAGATAGTCTTCTACTTTTCCAACCTTTATTTTATAAAATATTATATGTATCACTTGATTTAATTTTTAAAATTTATTTTGATTAAAAAAAATTAACCCCAACATATGATTTCACCAAATGGTATACACCTTTGAACACCCTTACCTTCTATCATCATCAGACCCGGATAACTTGTCCAATTAGATCTAACCAAAAGTCCACTAAAATTTAGTCCATGGGTATGCGTTGATTTTTTTTGACCCAATTAAATATAAATCGGCCCTAAAAATTTTATGAGTATCCATAAACTTTTATCGACCCAATCATTATTTAATTTATTATTAATCTATCTATTAATAAAAATATCATAACCCTTATTTGACAATGCTTATCCCCCTTATGATGAATTATATTTAAAAATTACTTCTAAAATAATATTTTTTTAAATTATCATTTTTAGAAAATATTAATAATTATAAAGTATTCGTAAATAATAGTATTTAAAAAAAATTTACTTCTTTTTCTCCCTTCAACTACAAATGAAGTGTTAAAAAATATATTAACATTAAATTTATTTTAATTCTAAATTATTTTATTTTAAAAATTATGATAAATACAAATATTGACTTTATAAATAATATTTACCCTATAAAAACTAATTCTATTCTAATATTTTATTCATAAATGAAAATTCAGTAGAGTAAGATATCAAATGAATTTGTTTAGTAAATATTTACTATGGTAATAATAAATTAGTATATATATTTTTTCTAATTTTATGTTTTTTTACTTTTATATGCTATTAAAAAAAGTTGACTAATAAATAAATAAATATAAAATATAATTTTTTTAAAGATTCATGAGCCTACCAAACACGGCCCGGTTCAGTAGTGACAGAGGCCAGTCATGGACCACTAATAAATAACCGGACCAACCGATGACCTATCACGCCTCGGCCCAACCTAGGTCCGGTGTAATCGTCATTCTCTTCCACGAAGAAACGAATCGGGTGTAAATTGTTATTCCCTGCAAACACACTGCCATAGCCATATCCTCCAAATCGCCAGATCCAGGGTTCCTAGAGCGCAATTCACCTCAAGAAAATGGCACTAGAATGGGTAGTACTTGGCTACGCTGCTGGAGCTGAGGCCATCATGGTTTTACTCTTAACCATTCCTGGGCTGGACGGTCTTCGCAGGGGGCTAATCGTTGTGACTCGTAACCTCCTCAAGCCTTTGCTCTCTGTTGTACCATTTTGCTTGTTCTTGTTGCTGGATATATACTGGAAGTACGAGACTCGACCTAACTGTGATGGAGATTCTTGTACGCCATCAGAGCACCTTCGTCACCAGAAATCGATCATGAAAAGCCAGCGCAATGCACTCTTGATTGCTTCCGCGCTTACGTTTTATTGGATCCTGTACTCGATTACCGCATTAGTTGTCAAGATCCAGCTGTTGAATCAGAGGATTGAGAGGATGAAAAGTCGCGAGGACTGATTGATCGATCGGGATTTTTTCCTTTTCCTGACGTTCTTGGTATGTAGAATCGGCCATATGTTTAGCTCCGTTTTGTAGTTTCTGTTTTGTTTTCTGAGGTGTTATCGATGGCCGTTTCACGGATTCTGTCTCAATATTTGGATAACTGTATGGTTGAGAAGAGACTCGGTTCTCTTTGAATTCGAAAGAGAGATTTTTGGCCGACAATGTTCATTATCCTTGCTATTGAACTGGCTTCCCTGACGTGTAAGTAAGCCCTTGAATGATAGAAATTTAGTTGCCGAAATTAATCCAATGTCTTTTGATAGATCGTGGTCTTTCTAGGCTGCCGGTTTTCTTTAGCTCTGTTTAGCTATGTGTTTGTTTGAAATTTTCGTTACTTATGTATGCAGTCTGGATCCGACCAAGGGGCTATAGACGTGTGATGCGAGTTATGGTGTATTGTATTATAGCAAAACGTTTTGTTGTCTCTACTCTTAAAATTTCTAGGTCGTTTCTACATTTGTATGAAGGAGACCTCAGTCTGGAATTCGTATATACTCCTACCAATTAGTTATCTTTTTTCAGGAAAAAGATTTTTATGTAAAATCCTCGTACATTTTTTACAAATAAGAAATAGATGTACTACTATGGAGCTAAGGTGGATCCATGGAGGAAGTTTTCAGTGTTTGAAAAATTGCTTGATGATTGAGTGCTCGTTGCATTCTGCATGATCTCTCTTTGAATGAACTTTGTTTTGTGTAACTACGGAGCTAGGGGGAGTCATAGAGGAATTGTTCAATGTTTGAAAAATAGCTTGATGAGTGACTGCTCATTGCATTCTGCATGATCTCTCTTTGAATGAACTTTTATTTTTGTAACTATAGAGCTAAGGTGGAGTCATGTAGGAAGTATTCAGTGGTTGAAAAATTGCTTGATGATTGACTGCTCATTGCAGTCTATGTCATCTCTCTTTGAAAGGACTGTGCTTTGTGTAACTATGGAGCTAGGGTGGAGGCATGGGGAAGTATTTGGTGTTTAAAAAATTGCTTGATGATTAACTGCTCATTGCATTCCGCATGATCTTTCTTTGATTGAACTTTGCTTTGTGTAACTATGGAGCTAGGGTGGAGTCATGGGGGAAGTATTTGGTGTTTTGAAAAATTGTTTGATGATTGACTACACATTGCATTCTGCATAGTCTCTATTTGAATGAACTTCATTTTGTGTAACTATGGAGCTAGGGTAGAGCCATGGAGGAAGTATTCGGTGTTTGAAAAGTTGCTTGATGATTGATCGCTCAATGCATTTTGCATGATCCCTCTTCAAATGACATGTCTAGAATTCCTTACTTTTCTCTTCTTGCCTTTATTTCAGAGAGAGGAAGGGGGAGGATCTGATCAATTCTGGCTATATTAAGCGGGAATTATCATTATTTAGGTGTTAATTTTGAACCTTTGAGCTGTTCTTACTTCCTTCTCTGAGTTCTGATGGAACTATATTCCCAGTTTGGTACTTACAAGAATTTCTGGCATTATATCTGGCTGTGGATTAGTTCTGCTATTTATGTGTGAAACAATTTTATCTGATCAATTATGACAGCTTTTGTTTTAGTGTTGTTTGTCAATATAGCCACCTTCCACTTTTGTTGATTAATTTTTTCTTCAAATTGGATGCATATATCCAACCTAAGTAGATGCATTGCCAGCATGGGAGGCTGTTCTTAAACTAGCCGTTGATGATTTCTCTTGGGATTTTTGGCTAGGCAAACTATGTACCATGGTATGTCCCGTGGATATTTGTTCTGATATACTGACAAGTGATGTCACTAGTCTTGATTGCCGAGTCACTCCATGCTTGAGTGTTGCATTTTCTATCATAAGAGAATATGTTGGTAGTCAATTGAAGTATCATGGTTGAAGCATTCTATCTTTTGGAACTACATGTATATTTGAAATGTAGACTTGTGGTGATATATCTGGATCCTAGCAGTGTTATCGCAATGTGGATGTATTTCTCAAGTGGTTGCTAGTCCTAAATCCCAAGTCACTATCCTTTCTAGCTATTAACCAAGTTGAAGTGTTTTTCATTTGGTATTGCATTTCCTATAAATATTATCCTTGACACCTATTACAACTTTGGTTCTCATCATCATTATTAAAACATTTATTGTGGTGTTGTCCCTACACTCTCGTTATGGGTCTTACTTTTTTTTTTTTTGCTAACTATAAATGCCATTACTTTATTAGTGATTTATGAATACCTTGATTGTTTCCCATCACTCCTGGGCCTCAATCTTTGTAGTATAGATAAGACCTAGTTCTGGCTGCAAAATCATGACAAATTACTTCTTAGTAGAAACCTTTGATCCAACCATGAGATGGGTGGAAGCTAGTTTTCTTGGAAATGAGTATCATTATTATTATGAACAATCTTCTCCAAATTTGGCTAACTCTATACTATCTCAAACAAAAGGATAAAATCCCTATATGAGAAGCTTAAAAGTTAAAAGGCACTAGAGGATATATTTCATCCAAAAAAGGGGCTTTCATTGATTATGTAATTGGAAGAACTTCTGTAAGGGCTTTCAAGAGGTTAAAAGGTTAGACAGTTGCAAAGATATCGAATTTCTAGTTGGACGTCGCTTTAGGGAAAAGGAAAACTTCATAGTTCATACTTTTTCTTCGTAGATCGATGATCCAGGATGTGACTAGTTGACCTTAGACACTGGATGATAAATTGTCTCATGACCGGGTGTATGATGTGCCTCAAGTTGAGTGTTGAGTCTCCCTTTTTTATCGCAATTGCAAACATTGAGGTTGTGCATCCTCTCTTTATGATGGTGTATTTTCTATTCTATTCTATTCTTTTCTTTTCTTTTTTCCTTTGGGTAGCTTCTACTGCAATTTTTTCTACTTCCTTTATTTTTCTTTTGTCTGCAGCTCCCTTGTTAGCAAATTTTTTTTATTTTGTTTTTTTTATTGGATGTGCTTTTTTTTCCTTGTCATTCTGTTTACTATATATTTGGGAGTATATTGTTGTGGATTTTTTCAATTTACACTATTTTGGCCGGGGGATTTAATTCTGGCTTTGATAGTAGTTTGTATCATTAGCAGTTAGGACTTGAAGTTGCTTCAATGCCTCTTGTCCCTTTGTTTGCCAGTTTCATTAGTAGCTTAACATCATATAGGGATCATCATATTGAACAAGAGGCACTTGGCTCTTAGTCGGTTCTGCTTGTTGTTGACTAATTCAATCAAGGAATATTCTTTGTTTGTTGAAATACTAACCGCTTGAAATTGTCATTTGATAATGATGTGTGCAGTCTTAGATAAAGAGTTGTCTAGCCTAGATTTTAAGATAGAATTCAACTATTCCATCAGAATATGGTCATATTTCATTTTTGAGACTATGAAAGCATTTGGCGGAGTTGCATATTTTACTCTTGGAAGACCTATTAATATATATATATATATCTTACAACTAAGAACGGGATTAAACAATCGATAAAATAATAAACCTTAACTACCTTTTCCTGTTTACTTTGATTCCAGGAATGCCATAGAATTTGAGGGAACATCATTAATGCGGGAGATTATGTGGGAGAAGATAAGCGAGAATAAGAGATAATGAAATTTTATTTTATACATAGTCGGGAGAATACAAAAATGTTTGAATTTGATGTTCAACACATATGAGTTCTATTATTACATGAAAGGAGATTACATTCAGAGAAGGAAAATATTTGAGCAGCAAAAATGATCAATATCCTTGGATGATCCTAAAGTCTTCATTGATTGAAGCCATCATCATTTCAACTTTTAACCTTTGAGGTGGAATTAAATATGCGCGAATCTATTGAAAGGTGTTATATTGAAGGGGATCATCTAGCAACTTGGTTTTTTGTATCCAAAAGTTAAAAAGCCTGAAAGATGTTTTGTATCTTTTGTCTCTTTACTTTTGACTGCTATAGCAATTGCTATAGTGACTGCTGTTATTATAGTGATTGCTTTATGTTTTTTTAACTGATGCGTCTTTGAATGCCCTTTATAATGTTGTTTTGTTGTTTCTCGAAACTTGTTTGCAATTATAAAAGTATCCTGTAACAATCATTTTTATTTTCATTATCATAGTCGATGAGAGGTTCAGATGATGATGAGGATGCTGAGTATTTATTTTGGGACAAAGTTTGGCTAAAAATAGCGAGATATTCACTTTGAGTTTTTGCAGTAGTAAGTCTCACAGTTGTATGATATTTTTGTACAATAAAGTGAGCTTAAGATCAGTCAAGAGGCATCTAGGAGATTGGTTTGATTGTTTTTTTTTTGCCCAATTCTAAATATGTTTTGAGATTTTGTTGAAATCTAGGCATTTATTTTACCATTTAACTTTAAACTATCTAATGATGGTAGGAATGTCCTAAATGTTTTGATGTTCAATATGGTAGGAAAACACCCATTGATAGAAGAACTTTGACCAAAAATGAAGTAGGGGTGGAAATTGTTTGTCTGTGATTTGGACGGAAAAAGGGTTTTGAATGAGTTAAGTGCCTCGTTCACTTGAGGAGGTAGTATTTCATATAAAGATTTGAAAACTTTCAAGTGTAATAAATTGTATGAGTGCATTAGATGCTGTAAAGTTTTGGAAGAAGAGAAGCCAAGTAGGGATGACAATTTTTTCCGCGGGTTCGGGGTCCTGTCGGGGATTCCCCGTTCGGGTTTGGGTTCGGGGAGAAAATTCGGGGATCGGGTTTGGGTTCGGGGATTCTTAATGGGGATTTTTTCGGGGACGGGACGGGGACGGGTTTGGGGTCCCCATCCCCGAACCCGCCCCGAAATTTTTTTATATATATTTTTATATAATTATATATATATAATATATATATATATAATTTTTTATAGAATATAAATTAAAAATATAATATAAAAAAATAGTTTGAGGATCGGGGATCGGGTATAAAGTCGGGTTTCGGGGATCGGGTCGGGTATGGAGATTTGATCCCCGCGGGGATCGGGTCGGAGAATCCCCGATAAAAAAATAACGGGATCGGGTCGGGTTCGAGGATAATTTTTCTTATCGGGTTCAGGGATGGGGATGGGGTCCCCGTCCCCGACCCGCCCCGTTGCCATCCCTAAAGCCAAGAGTGACTTTTTCGATTATTTTATGTGAAAAATGTGTTATTCCAGACTTATTGGTAATCCCGATAGTTGAAGGTAATGGAAGAGTTTAAAGAGGTTTTATAAGTATTAGGAAGCTATTTTGGAATGTTAAGAGTTATACCCCAATTAGAATGATGGACTCTGCGGATTTTGCAAATAGAGTAGACAAGCTTATTTAGAAAATCATTATGAAAGAAATATTTGAATGAGGCAAAACCAGTAAGCTCAACAATTGACATATAATATGGTTGGAGTTTGTTTAAATTTCATGGTTTGTAAAACCATTTAGAGAAAAGCTTTTGTATAGACAAAAAATAGTCATGATAGAATAATCTATCATCACAATTTGTAATAATATGGAAATGAGTTTTTCAAAAATAGTTAGAAAATTTTTTAAAAAAATTATTTTGTTTTGTAATAATCAATTTTAAAGGTGTTGTCAAAATTGCAAGATTTTAAGAATAAGGTTTTGAAGGGGGATTTTTGAGAAACAGAACCAGCATCTATTTGTAAAAAAGAGGAAGAGATTATACTTGTTGAAGGAGATTGCATGTTTTGCAACATCTACTGAAGCACCATGAAAGTTTCATAAGATTTTGTTAAGGTGTACACCCATTTTTACACGTCTTGTTGTGTTTCCAAAGGAGCCGTTTGTGATGATGATGGGGCCTTTTATTTGTTTTTAATTATGGTCTCATACTAAGATTAGATAGGGTTTTGTGAGAGGATTTAAGAGGCAACTTGCTTGCCTTTCTTTTTAGTGACATATCAAGGTTTTGTCTAAAAAGAGTCTCTGGTCAGGAAGTCTATGATAGAATTTAAATCATCTTTGATAAATTCTATGTCATAATCAAAGAGTAAGGGGATGGTATGCCATCTAGTAAATATCTGTTTGGAGACTATATTTTGGACATCCTTTTGCAGAACTTCCTTTGTTGATATGCAATCTATTTTGAGAAGGAATTTTTTGTTCAGAAAGTCGGATTTAAATTTTTGGTTGCAAAAGAACAGTGGAGATAATTTCTTTTTTGATAGTGGAGTGATTTTTCTAGATATCATTTTATTGACCAGAAGTAAACTAAATAATTTTTTTTAGTTCTACGCTTGTCTGAGGATACCACCATACCAAATGATAAAATCATCAGTTTTCACCACTTTTAGTAGTTTTGGATCAGTGAGGTGAAGACAAGAAATGCTTTGGACATGTGTTTTGATATGCTTGATAATTTCTATATGTTTATGAGTATAGGGAATATGGTTTTCCTTTAAGCGATCATGAAGTGGTTTTGCTAGATGATTAACATTTGGACAGATATCTAAGACATAATTAAGATCATTTATGAATCTCTGTAATTATTTTTTGTCAGGAATCCTATCAGGGGATTTAGAAGCAAAATCAAGAGATCTTTCAATTAAGGTGATAGTTCCTTGTGAGAGCTAATAAGCTAAGAATCTAATACGAGTTTGAAAAAGAGACATTTTGGATTTTGAAATAACAAGATAATTTCTTTTGATGACTGAGATGAATGTTGTAAGATATTTGAAATGTTGATCAATTGAATGAAAGAAAATGAGAACATCGTTAATGTAAAACAATACAAAATTTTGAGTAAGGAATAAATATATCTTTCATAATTCTTTGGAACTCAGAAGGTGCGTCTTTGAGTCCAAAAGGCATGACATTCCATTGGTAATGACTAAAAGGAATAGTAAAAGTAGGTTTTGTAACGATCCTTTGGTGATATCTATATTTGCTAAAAACGTGATTTTATATCGAATTTTGAAAGACAAGAACATAATAGAGTTTTTGGAGAGGATTCTGTTTGTTAGGAATGAGGTACCTGATCCATTTTAAGACAATATTGAGGGGTTTGTAATTAATGACGAGATGAGGAATGTCTCATTTAATTTCAAATTGTTTGTTAACATAGAATGATGCACCAAACCAAGAGAAACTAGATTTTGAGATTTGATGTTTGTTTTCTAGATTAGTAATCTCAGTTCGACAATATTTTTCTAATTCAGTATTCATTTAAATCAGCCTAACTTTTGTGGGGATATTCTTTTCAAGAAAATAATCTTCATAAGGCAAGCCAACAATGTGTTTTTTTTTGTCTTATCCAAAAAGCATTTGGAAGGTCATAACAGAGGTCTTGTTTGATTTATTTTTGAAGATTAATAATTTTGTTCTTAATGATGTTAGATTCTAATTGATTTTGAAATTTTGAAAGAGAAATTTCTTGTTTTATGAATTGAAGGTGAGTTTGTTTACTCTGTATGAGAAATTTGATTTGGTTATGATAAATAGAACCGACTCTAAGTAAATTTAGATTTTTGGTTTTGGTAATTTTAAGGAAAGAGAGAGTTTTTCACTCCTCTAGCTTTGAATATAATACGAGTATGATTTACCTGATAAGGGGTGATAAGATATATGAAATATGTTCCTAGAATTATGCTATGGCTAATATCAGGTGTTATGATATAAGTTAAGGTTTGTTCTTTCATCGTTTGTTTTATCTTGTTCTTAGTTGTAATTTCGAGTCATTTAGATTCTAATGTGTTGACTGTAAGTCTTATGTTAGGCAATAAGTATACCTGTCATTCTTGCGTAGGAATTACACTTAGTTTAAAAAAAAACATGAATATATATTCCATATCTACCTCTCTTTCTTCCTCTTTTAGTAGCTCTATTGTAGAATCTAAAGCAAACATTATAATACATAAGAATATGCCTTTGAAGATTTTTAAGGATCAGTTGATACCTATAAATTTCTAAAATTTCATTAAGAAATGATTTACAAAATGTCAAAACTTTATCATTTCAAACAAATTATGTCATCAAAATTGAGGAATATGATATCTAAATTTTAAACCCTTTTTAAAATATTGACTTCTTACCAAAAAAATCTATGAAAGTTTATATTAAAAATGGTTTCAAATACATATATTTAGGACTTGTTCAGGTATGATTCAAATCTTTAACCAGGGAAGGATTAAATACTTCAATCATTAACGTTCTACTTGATGAAAGACTTAAAAATTTTGAAGACTCAATTTTTGGAACTATTGAGTCTAGCCTCTTCAATGGTCTCATCTTCTTTAATTGCTTCTCTAATATTTCTTCTGCATTAAGAGATCTAAACCTCCTACAATCCTTTGTCCCACAATATATGTGTGTGTGTGTGTTAGTTATTTATGGAATAATATGATGAAAGTTGGAGAGTGTATCCCTATTTTATATTTCTAAATCAGTCTTATTACAATCCCTCCCCCTCCCACAATATTGTAGTGCAAGCTTATGTGTTACCAACATGGATGCATAATAAAGATAGATTGCCGCCTTTTTGTGTCTCGGAGATGGAAATGATGCTTGAGTTTCCGAAATCCAATGGGAACGACAATGCTTATGAAGGAAAAAAAAATCTTTTGCAGCTATTGTTAGCTGCGCTTGATTAATCTCAATTTTTCTTGCTCCTTGTCGTCCTAACCTTTGTTGTTCATCGTCGTTCGTGTGTTGGTTAACTTTCTTGCATTAATGTCTATGGTTGTGTTTCATTTTAAATATACCATTATCATTGCTTGCTTTGAATTTGTCGGTGCTTTGACTCACTATAAATTTGAATTATCGATTGGTTTTCATACAAAATGAGAGGATGAATGAGAGAGATATGGGGAAAAATCGAAGGGGTGGAATAGAAGAAGAGTGATAGAAATAAGTAGGATAGTGGGATGAGGGAGAGAGATGGAACTATCTAATTGTTCTCATTATCAAAAAACAAATTATGGCAATTTGGTTTGTAAAGATAAGATTCATGAAAAATATAAATTGAAGAAGAAATATTTAGGATTTAATCTAATTAAAAAAGAAATATTTTAAAATTTTAATTAAGGCAAACAACTAACATCTTTAGAAATTAAGGGAGCTCAGACAAGTTAGTCGTCATAATTAAATAAAATAATATTATTTTGTATATCATACTATATAATATATTCTTAATAAAAAAAATAAACAATAATAATTAACATACTAAAAGAACCTGAAATATAGATTAAAAAATAATTAAGCTTTTAGTTAAAAGAAATAAAATCAAATGGATGAAAAGTAAAATAATAAACTAACAAATCCAAAAAAAATACATCTGACAACTTTTCTTTGTCTCTGAGCTTTTTGGTTTAGTTCCTCTCCAACCCTTTCAACCATGTAGCTTGATCCTTGATTTTCTTCTTTCGTCTTCCTTTCTAGCTCACCTTTTCTTTCTTCATCTCTTTATTATTCTCCTTTTCTTGTTTCTTTTCTGCCCTTCTTTAGATCTCATGAATATTCTGGCGGCACGTATGATTATTCTTCATGACTATGAGACTCCTTGTGACTATGAGATTGTTTGATTAAGGCCATTGATAACTAGGTTAGTAAAATCAATGCCAATGTAATAAACTCAAAATTTACTACTAAAAAAATTTATTTTACACGGAAGCATATTATTAAATAGTTGGGTATTATCATCATAATTAATATAAATCTGGTTTAACATACCATCATTACATTAATCACAAGGCAAAACAATTAGAATATAAAACATGATAAAAAAGGAAAAGAGAGAAATTTCATAAACATCATATAAGAGTTTGAAAATTAACTCTAAGTATAGTATCAAAATACAACAAAAGGAATCCTATGGATCTAAGTGATGCATATGTGATCCAACTTGGGTCATACTAGGAAGTGGTATCCAATTAAGATTAGACCAACCAAAAATTAAGATTAGAACGGGGAGAGATTTGAGAAGATGAAAATTGATTCTTTATAACTCCTTCAATTAATACTTACAAGAACCACCTAAGGTTTAAACTCTTAGGATAAATTTTGGAAGATTTTGTAATAACTTCAAACTCTTTCACTTGAATTAAAGGATGAAGGCTCTCAGTTTTGAGAGGGAATGTGTGCATCTAAAAAAGTTGTCCCTTCTTCCATTCTTTACTTGGCACCCATAGATATAGTGCAGGATTAAAGGTTATAACTTATCTAACTAGTACATGTGATTTGAGCTAAAATAAATGAAGAAAACTACCTAATACACCACCTATGTGATTCAGCCATCGGGTATTTTTTGTGCAGATTTCTAATAGGGGGATATTATATCATATGTCCAACTCATGTAGCTACCCCTTGATTCACAAGGAAAGAGTCAAGGATCATTTTAATCTTATAAGGGACAAAAAGAAGTAAAGAATGTCTTCTAGTCTCCATTATTCTTCCCAAAAACCTGCATTGTTCTTCTCAAGTGCTGAAAAAGACTTGTCATGTAGCTTGAGATGGACTTGTGGTTCATTTTATGTGGCTATTGTGGGTATAGAATTAGCTACATTTTGGGGTATTTTTGGAGCTAAAATAATAAAATAAAATGAGCTAAAAAGGGTGGCTTAAAAAGGCGGGGTATTATTTTGTAGAGGTGGTAAAGGTTGACAAGGTTTGCATGGCTAGTTTTTTAAGAGTGATTAATTTGTCCAAGTGAGGAAATTTTTGTGACTTTCAAACTTGAAAAAATTAAGGGCAAGAGTGTGATCATCAAATGAGGATGTTGCTGCATCACTAAGTGTTTAAAAAGGTATTAGGGTAAAACTATCATCAAGATAACATGACTCTATGCCCAAAATCCTGCTATAAAATTCACTCCTCCACATATAATGCATAAAAAGGTGCCCTGCGCCGACTAGGCCATCGTCAACCTGCACAAGACAATCTAGGTCATCTACTCGTAGGAATGAGCAACACCCATAAAATAGATGATCAATACACTACATACTGAGTAAGGTAATGATACAATCGAGTTGAGTTACACATAATACATGAATTCACCTCATAAAATAAGTATACATGCGTTAACAGAAATGATGATAGGTAAAAACCGAGTCTAGGTCTCATTATTAGGTATGTCATATTCCAATATTCTATATACTTTGAGTTCAGAGACTCCACTATTCTTAAATCGGTGGAACGATCTGAAACACCTCTTAAAGACAACACACTTGAGCCAATATTATTATCCGGTGGAACAGATTCAACACCTCTTAGGGAAAAATGCTTCCAAGCCACTATTCGTAAACCGATGGAACGGTCTAAATCACCTCTCAGGGACAACACATATGAGTCATTATTATTATTTGGTGGAATGTATTCAACACCTCAATTATGACTTACATAATCTTACACTTCAAAGGTCTATTTATTTTATGGAAAAAGGTGAGGAAAGGGAAAAAAATTGATGGAAAATGATTTTAATGTGTTTGGTGTTTCGAGAAATTAAATGGAAAGAAAATAGGTAGAAAAATACTAGAGAAACTTACTGCTCTTAATTTTACTTATCATTAGTTAAGGAAAGAAACAAAATTGCAGAAAGTTATTCATCACAACCTCCAGACTCTTTCTAAGCTCCATCCCTCCTCTGCTTCATTCTCCTCCTTTGAAAATTTCATTCTTCATCAAAGGCTTTGTTCTCCTCCATCAAGCTGGACCTCTCCACCTCCATCAATCTTACATATCCTCAATTCAATTTTTGTAATTCCATCGTCAGGCTTCCTCTGACCATGGCTCCTCCCGAGTGCAATATTCACATTGGTCGACAATATGGTTCCAGCTTCAAGCTCCCGATTAGCAAGTCTTCATCTCAATCAAGTTATAGCCTACCAGATCAATTTGAAAAAGTAATTTCTAAACCCTATTTCTTCCTCGTTTTCACTTACAAACATGTGAGATTGTACTATTTAACTGCATATCGAGATTCTATCATAAGTGGCTACTAGAAAGTTTTGCTGCCAAATATTGTAGGCATTTTTCTATAGAAATTTTCTTAGAAAACAATCCCCTTATGAAGCATACCCCAGATTCTTAATAGAAAAAAAAATTAGTAAATTTTAACTTTCTACACTATTGGAACTCCCTACATTAGAACAGATTTAGTGAGTATGTAAGTTATAGCAGGGAAAATCGAGGGAGGAGGGAGGTACAGTTGGGTAGAGGGTGATGTAGGGAGTGGTGTTGTGGGTGACTTGAGCGGTGGCATTAGACGACGGCGACGGCGAGGGCGTTCGTTAGGCCGATGGTGCACGGGAGTGATTTTCTAGGTTGTGGGAAAGAGCTTGAGTCCAAGGCTGGTTATGGGGTATTTATATGGCCAAAGGAGGGAGATAAAGTTAGGGAAACTAGAGAATAGGGGTAGGTAGGTGAGGGCACGCCGGCCGGCAACGATAGGTCGGCACAGGTCTGCCATGGCAGATTGCAATTGGTCAAGAAAAAGGAAAGTTGTGCGAGAAGAGGGGAGGAGTGGTTGGTTTGAAACGGCAGGCAAATCAGCGGGGAAGAGAGGGGAGAGATGGCTAGTCAGTAGGCATGGTCAGCAGCAAGAATCTCGGGGGAGTTGCAGGTCGCAACGGGGGAGGAAGAAGAAGGAAAAAGGAGGGGAGTGGACTGGTCAGGTGGCTGGAGGGGAAGATGGGTGTCGCAGGCCTAGGCCACATGGAAGGAAGGAAGGGGAAGGGGATTGGGCTGCTGGGTTGGCCTAGGTTAGGGGAAGAAAGGGAAAAGAAAAGGAGAAAGGAGAGATTGAAAGAAACGGGGAAAAGAATGAAAAATTAAAAGAAAAGAAAAAGGGAAAGGAGAAAATAGGTGATTTGGGGTTAATTAAAATATTTTGGGTATTTGGGATTTTTAAAAATAATAATATTTTAATAAAATAATAATTAAATTCTCTTTTTAGTTTAATTTAGGATTTTTGAAAGATTTTTCCTAAATTCTATTTTAATTAACAAAACAGTCTAATTTTCTCTAATTAAATTATTTATAAATTTCCTATTGATTTAGCCCTATTTACTCCCTCTAATTTTAATAAAATAATTTATTTAATTAATTTTTATAATAAATTATTAATTACCTATAATTTTAAAATTAGATTTTTGGGATATTTTAAGTACTTCCATGTGTTATAAGCTCATCTCAGTCGGCATTTATCAGGGGAAGGAATATTATAGATAGCACATTGGTGACTTCAAAGGCATTTGATACATGCTGAAGATGAAGGATAGGTTCTGCTATAGCTAAACTTGACTTCCACAAAGCATTCAATAGTGTCAATTGGAGCTTCTTAGAAAGGGCGATGTATAATACGGGGTTCCCACAAAAATGGAGGAGTTGGATGAAAGTATGCTATAGGACGACTGCAGCTTCGATCCTTGTTAATGGATCTCCAACAAAATTGTTTAAACTCCAAAGAGGACTGCGGCAAGAAGTGCAGATTCTTTGCATACCACAAGAGTCTCAAGTACATTTTCATCCAAAAGGATCCCAACATATGACAGAGAAGGAGGTTGGAGCTTGTCAAGGACTACGACATTGAGTTGACCTACCACGAGGGTAAGGCCAACGTAGTGGCAGATGCTCTGAACAGGAAGACCTTGCATTATGTACTTTGTTGTGTGGTCGCTGATAAGGTGATAGGTGAGCTATTGAGTTTAAGTGTTGAACTAGTTCAGCAAGGGGGCCTCGAGGTCTGTATGAGCACCCTGATGCTCACTTCCACCATTTTTGAGGAGATTTGAACTGGGATGATCGGAGATTTCAAGCTTGAGAGGATCTGACAAAAGATGTAGAAAGGCTGAGCGGATGGGTTCAGCATTCATGAGGATGGCAGCCTTCGGTTCAAGGGTCGTAGGTGTGTACCATAGAAATGTCTGGAATTGAAGCACCTTATTATGGAGGAAGGGCATTAGACTCCTTATTCATTCCATCCTGGGGGAGATAAGTTGTATAAGAACCTGAAGAAGGTCTACTAGTGGCCCCACATGAAGCAAGAAGTAACCAAGTTAGTGTCCCGATGCCTGGTGTGTAAAAAGGTCAAGATTGAACACCAGAGGCCTACGAGACTACTTCATCCCTTAGAGGTACCAAGATGGAAGTGGGAATCCATATCCATGGACTTCGTCAGTGGGTTACCAAGGACTTGGAGCGATTCTAACACCATTTGGGTTATTGTGGATAGATTGACTAAATTGGTCGTGTTTATTATGATGAGGTCCGCATGGAGTATGGATCAGCTAGCGGGTGCCTATATGAAGTTTGTGGTCAGTCATCACGGGGTTCTAGTGGATATCGTGTCAGATAGGGATTCGAGGTTTATCTCTCATTTTTGGTGGAAGCTACAGGAGGTCCTAGGGACGAGGTTGAAGATGAGCACAACTTTCTACCCTACAACGGATGGGTGAACAGAGCAGACCATACAGACCCTAGAGAATATGTTAAGGGCCTGTGTGCTAGATTTCCAGGGTTTTTGGGAGGAACGCCTGTATTTGATAGAGTTCTCGCACGACAACAACTACCACGCCAATATTGGGATGGCTCCTTTTGAAGCTTTGTATGGGCAAAAGTGTTGGACTCCCTTATGCTAGAGTGATATCAACGAGACAGTAGTTTTGGGGCCCAAGATGATCGAAGAGATGACTAGACAAGTCTGTCAGATTTAGGACATATGAGAGCGGCCCAGAACAAATAGAAGAGTTATGTGGATCGAAAATGCCAAGATAGTGACTTTTTGTCTAGAGAAAAGGTATTGTTGAGGGTCTCCCCCACAAAGGGAATTCAGAGGTTTGGAAGAAATGGAAATCTGAGCCCGAGGAACATCGGCCCCTTTGAGATCCTGGAGCGTGTAGGTGAGGTTGCCTATCGATTGGCTCTTCCTCCAGAGTTGGCACAAGTTCACAATGTGTTCCATATCTCGCAGTTGCAAAAGTACGTTGCTAGTCTGTCCCATGTGATCCACCTAGATAAGATAGAATTAGACGGCTCCTTAACCTAAGAAGAACGACCAGTGCAGATCCTTGATACCAAGATGCGGAAGACCCGCACGAGTGTAGTTCCTCTTTTCAGGTTCCTATGGAGTCGTCATAGAGCCGAAGAAGCTACCTCGGAAGCTGAGAAGGACATGCGCGAAACATATTTGAAACTCTTCACTGCAGGTACGACCATCCCTAGTGAGTTTTTCTTTAAGGGGGTAGCTGTATAGTTACTCATAATAGTTGTGTTCATATCCTCTTAGGATGTTCGGGCCTTAACCCTAGAGAATTATAAGTGACTTCGGGGACAAAGTCTTTCTTTAAGGGGGTAGTAATGAAATACCCCAAAACCCTAATTTAGGGAATCATCGCAAAATAAGGGTTTATTAGGAAAATTAAGTAAATAAATTATTTTATTAAAATAAAAGGGAATTAATTAAGGCAAATCAAGGAGAAAATAATAAATAATTTATTTAGGAAAATTTAGGGCATTTTACTAAGTAACATGGAAGTGGAAAAATTTACTCAAATTAACCAAAAAAGGAATTCAATTATTATTATTATTATTATTATTATTATTATTATTATTATTATTATTATTACACACACACATCATTATTATTTTAAATAATAATCCAAGAATACCAAAATATCCTAAATACCCCAACCAACCTATTTTTACTTTTCCTCTTCCTTTGCTTTTCTTTTTCTCCTTATTTTCCCTTATTTTCCCTTCTCTCATTTCTCCTTTTCTTTTTTCTCTTCTTCCGCTGAATTGGGCCAACCCCTCTCGTGGCCCAATTCCCCCTTCCCCTCTTCTTCTCCCACACAGCCCAAAGCCCATGTCATTCCTCCCTTCGATCACCCTCTTTTCGCCCTCCCCTTCTCTTTCTTTCTTTTCTTCCTGGACCGCCGGTCCAGCTTGTCGTCTTCTTCCCTCTGACCCCAACCTGCAAACTAAATCTACAGTCCTGCTCCACCAATAGCTGCCAACTCCGTTCAATCGTCCTTCCCCCTCTCTCTCCAGTTGTTTTCTTCCCAAATTCGACCCAACCATACCATCCTCCCTCCTCACGCATGCCTTCCATTTCCTTTTCTTCTTCCTCCCAACCAAACATACCCTGCCATGGCAGGCCTGCACCGCCGGCCGGCATGCCTAGCACCTGCCCCCTCTTATCCTCTTCATCCTTTTTCATTTTCCCCTTAATTTGGCCTATAAATACCCCCATAGGTAGCCATAATCGGTCCTTTGTTTTCGCAACCCAGAAATTCCCCTTTTGCGTCAACGCCTAATTAGACGATCTCCCCATCGCCACCGCCCAACGCCACCTCCCAAGCCACCCACAGAACTGCCCCTGCATCACCATCTACCCAACCACAACTCCCTCCTCCCTCGATTTTCCCTACACGAGCCACCTTGGCCTTGCAAAATTACCCTCTTGATCAGCCCTCATCAACCCCCCACCGCCCTTCGCACCACCGTCCGCCACCAATTCCACCGCAAATATCACTATATCTATCCTCCAAAACACCCAGGGGAACTTCCTCTACCTCCCCACACCTCCATCTCTCCCTGCCTCCCTCTTCATCTCCCTTCTCCTCCCTCCACCACCTTCGGCTACCACACTCGCCGCCGTATACCGCCACCTTTAGCTGCACCACCACCTTCATTCCACCCCTCTCCACCTGTGGCACCCTCCACCACCTCAAACACCCCCTTATTCCCTCTCCTCTAGCCTATACCACTATCTCTCCACCTTTCTTCTCCCTCCACCGCTATCGCCGCCGCCGGTTCCACCACCATCCCTAGGTGGCATTTTAACCTCCCCAACCCCTAAACCTTTTTATATAAGTGTTAGTAATTTTTAGTAATATTAATAGTATTACCCTTATTATTATTATTATTATTATTATTATTATTATTTCTCTTACTAATACTATTAATACTAACTTTGGCCCATTTTTACTTTTATTATTAGTGTAAATATTTGAACCCTTATATTAATATTACTATTTCGATTATTATTATTATTATTATTATTATTATTATTATTATTATTATTATGCTTGACATTATTATTATTACTATCATTACTACTGTTACAATCATCATCATCATCATCACCATCATCATCATCATCATCATCATTATTATTATTATTATTATTATTATTATTTCTCTTACTAATACTATTAATACTAACTTTGGCCCATTATTACTTTTATTATTAGTGTAAATATTTAAACCCTTATATTACTATTACTATTTCGATTATTATTATTATTATTATTATTATTATTATTATTATTATTATTATGCTTACCATCATTATTATTACTATCATTACTACTATTACAATCATCATCATCATCATCATCATCATCATTATTATTATTTCCATCCCTATTACCATACTTGACCATATTATCACCAAGGCTACTACTATTATGATTATCAGGACTTTTATTAATATTATTCTTAAGATTGGAACTATTATTAATATTATTACTATTTACATTATTGTTAACATTTCATATATCACTAACCTTACTATCACTACTAATATTATCATTATTAGTATCATTATGGTCACTACTTTTATATTTTCTAATATCACTATTATTATTATTACTAGGGTTTGGGTTGATATTAGTACTAAAACTATTATTATTAGTAGTAGTAATATTGAAACTATTACCTTTACTAATATGAATATCGCTATGATTACTTTAACATAAACCATGGTAGCTACTAAGACTTATTTTGGTTAGTAGTAGCATGATTAACTATTTTGAGAATAATAACCCTACTTTTACTTATAAGACTACTATTATCAGTATTAGCCCTAATAGTAGATTATGATAAGGGTATAGTAGGAATAATGGTAATTTTGGTAAAAGGGAGATTAACCCATAGTATTTCCCTCTTATATGCGAATCAAGTCAAAACCCTAAGGAGGCGTAGGAGCGTGCTCCAAGCCCGGCGTCGTTTTAGGTAAGGATGTAGCTAAGGCCTATGTGTATTGTGTGACTTGTATGTCTTAGATGTTATGTACCATGCTATGTTGTGTATCTTATGGTTATCATTAAACTTATCTTATGTGTAGCGCAACTTAGAGTTGAGGTATGTTCATGTGTTTCCTTATGGCATGAGTATAATATGTATATATGGTGATTATGATGTGATATGATGTGACCCTCTAGGACATGCATGCTATGATGATTGATAATATGATATGGGGATGAAAGGATAAAAAGGAAGAAAATGGGAAGTGATTTCACTAAAGGAGACATGAGGTTGACCAAACTATCTTATGATCTGTGAGAGGAAAATAAAAGGAGGTTATGATCAAAATGAACGAATGATGTGAATCTTGCATGGGGAAGTTCTAGGATTTACATGGGGTGGATGGAGTTTGCATGGGGATTATCTTTACAAGAGAAATTTTTTTTTAGGATGTAAGTAAGGTAAGGGGAGAGTTGTGGAGTGATTGGAGACTTGGGATGAAAAATAGTACGTAGGTTAGTGTAAGGGTGTATATGGGACCTGATTAGGGTTTTGGGAGGAAACCCCAATCTGGGAGAAAATGTGAAAGTAAAAATAACTAAGGGAGAGTGGAGTATGGGATAAGAGTGGAAAATTATTATATAAGGGATGAGTATGGGTGCCATGGGAAGGAATAAATGTTAGGTGAAAAATAGAGAGGTGACTTGTGGGGGAAGAAAGGTGTAGGGTTTGGAGTGGCCAACTAGGATTTTCCGGTCACATGTGAAATCGATGAGTAATGTGATATGATTTGGGTTGAATCTAAATGAGATGAGGTATTGGGCGATAAATGAAATAATGGTGGTGTGAGTAAGAGGAAGTTGGGCTACATAGGTCTAATTAGGGTTTTTAAGGAAAAACCCTAGAGAGGGGTAGTAAGTGGATTTGGAGGTTATAAGGTGATGAGCCTTAACCCACACCCTTAGGAGTTGGGTTTTCATTGTGGGTAAGTGGAAGGAAGAATGGATATAGGGTGTGATAGGAGGTGCAGGAATCTCAAGATATGGGGTGGGCCCTCTTAAGAGGATAGAAGTAGAAGGTTGGTGACATACATGTCAAGGGTGAAATATTTATCGAATAAGACACGTGTGAGATACTAATCATTTAAAGAGGAAGATTATTGAGTCGGGATCAGACCGATCCACCGGCATATAATAGTAGTCAGGAGCGTTCTACCCTATACGTTTTTGATCCATCGGATATAATAGTGGGGGATCCCAAGCTCAATAAACCAAACCCTAAGTTACGATAAATCGTGGAAAAAATACTATGTAATTACCGTGGAACACCATGAGAGTCGAAGCCACACCGATCCACCGCTGGAGACCGATCCACCGGCAATAATAGTGGTCAGGAGTGTTTTGCCCTATATGTTTTCAATCCACCGGCTATAATATCGGGGTTCCCGCACTTGCATAGATTGATAAATAAAATGGTGTTAAATGATTATATTTACCAGAGATCTAAAGAATGAGCTTATTTGCACTATTATCTGGCCTTCAGTATCTGTATCGTTGTATGTTGTTTTATGATCATGCTTATGGTATATGCTTTATATGTTTGTCCTTAGCTGCAAGGTTACCTTACTCAGTACGTAACATACTGACCACCCATTTTATGGGTGCTGCTCATTCCCACAAGTAGAGGACCCACCTAAGTTTGTGCAGGTAGGAGGTGATATCTTCGATGCCTACAACACTTATGAGGCATCAGGCAAGACTAAGAGTTGCACTTTAACTTGGCTTAAGGATTGAGAGTGACCTGGCCAGACTCTATCTTTCCTTTTATTTTATCCTAAATTTTGGGGGTGTCACACTTCTTGACGCATGGAAGTTACCAAAATAAGGGGTGGGTGGAGATCGATTTGTAGCATGATTTTTGACAATCCTGATTGGGATGCGAAGTGGAGTGCTGGATTTAGAAAACGTAGTGGGAATGAAATGAACACACTTTTTTGAATGGAGTTATGGATAGGGGAGCAACCTCTGAAGGAGAGATTTCCTAGGTTATTTTCCTTGGCAACATATAAGAATTGCAATGTGTTTGACATTGGTTTATGGCAAGAAGGAATATGGTGTTGGTGCTTTATATGGAGACAAATTTTATTCAACTTGGAAACATATCTAGTGGAGGATTTACTTGGGGTATTACATGAAGTGAGACTTAATCCAAAATTGGAAGATAGATTGTGCTGGAGCTTTGAAGACAACGAGGCTTTCTCGTTCAAATCAGTTACCAAGATTCTAGCATAAATGTGCTATTCGTATGATCCATTGTCGAGACCAAGGATTTGGTTGAATATTATACCCTTCCAAATAGAGATTTTTGCGTGGTTATATTTGTAGGGAAAAATCCCTACAAAAGAGTTCCTTAAAGGGAGGGGGATTATCTGAAATGACCGAGGGTTATGCATTTTCTGTGAACAAGAGGTCAAAAGTTATATGCGCTTGTTCCTATGGTATCCAACTACTTGCGCAATCTAGCATTGGTGGTTACAACTTCAGGATATCCAATGGTGCTTTCGAATGCATTGAGGGAGTGTTATGAATAATGGTGTAGTTTAAAGAAAGGCAAGTTTCAACAATAGCTGTGGAAAGTGTCATTTGTGGTAGTACTCTGGTCTATATGGAGGGAGCGAACTGCTCAGGTGTTTGAGGGTAAGGTAAGCAGTATTGCAAGCGTACAATAATTGATTCTATTGCGTATAGGATGGTGGGTTAAAGCTAGTATCCCGGAGTTCCCTTACATGGCGGATGAGGTCGTGTGAACACCTAGTTGTTTGGTTGAATTTAGAGGCATGACAAATAAAATGAGTCGGCCAGTGGCAATAGAAGAATGGGAAACTCTGAAAAAGGGGTGTCTTAAATGGAATATTGATGCATCCGTAAGCATGGAAAAGGGTAGAGTAGCAATTGGAGGGGTGTTAAGAGACTAGTGAGGTAGGTTTCTATGCATGTTTTCCATCCGTATTGATTGTTTGGAAGTTAACAATGCTGAGGTAATGGGTATTCATATGGCTTGCATGCTGAGTATGCAAAAGGATTGGCTGGTAATTTTACATGAGAATCGAGTCTGATTCCCTCACTGTAGCACATTGGTGTAATAATCGGGAGGAGAGCCCTTGGAGGTTGGGGTACTTCATCAACATAATCCGTAACATGTCAACAATTTGGGAGAAATTTCTGTTATCATTCCGATCCATAAATTCCATGGGTAGCAGATACTTTGGCCAAGCAGGGAATAGAATGCACGCAACCTTTTGTAGCATGGATTTGATACTAAAGAAGAGGATTGTAAGAGTATCATGGCTAGTCTAGTGAGTTGCAAAGATGTGTCACGGGGGTGTATCTTTTAGCCAGGTGTAATTACTAATTTTATTTTGCACTGTACTATTAATAGAGTGGGAGATGGACATTGTAATGAATGTGGATTATGGTTTAGGTGAGGTTAGCAAGTGATTGAATGTGGTTACCAAAGCCTTCATAGAAGGTGGGGATGATCACATGAGTGATGATAAAACCTCAATCTTTTTAATAACAAAATACCTACTTATCAGGAAAAAAGTAATAATTTGGTGACTAATTTGTTTGAATGTTGTCACAGTTTCCTTAATAGGACCAACTTTGGATGATTGTGTTTTAATCATGAAGTAAAAAATGTTTCTTTCTTAATTGAAACAAACCCCAAATATTTATTCTTTAATTTATATTTTCGTCGAAAAGAATCTTAGAATTTTTTTTATGGTATTTAGAGATGCCAACAGGGTGGATCCGGGACGAGGACCCTGTCCCCCGAACCCGGACCCGATAAGAAAAAAAATCCTTAAACCCGACCCGATCCCCAATTTTTTTATCGGGGATTCCTCAACCCTATCCCCGCGGGGATCAAATCCCCATACCCGACCCAATTCTCGATCTATTTTTCGTTCCTGATTTATTTTCCGACCTTAAAATCTGATCCGATCCCCGAAACCCTACTTTATACCTGATCCCCGATCCCATCCCCGATTATCAAGCCTTTTTTATATATAAAAAATATTCGAGGCGAGTTTGGGGATGGGGACCCCAAATAGTCCCCGTCCCGTCTCCGAAAAAATTCTTGTTAAAAATCCCCAAACCCGAACTCAATCCCCAAATTTTCTCCTCGAATGGAAAATCCCGGATGGGGCTCCGAACCCGGGGGAAAAATTGTCATCCCTAATGGTATTAGGCCTGTTTTGGACTAGATTTCTATTTAGTCTTAGTCCAACTACCAGAATAAGTAAATCCATTAAAATATGATAAGGGCCTCTATCATAATAATTAAAAACTACCATAATAATGAGGTATATAGCGGTAACTATATATATATACACTTATGTATGTATGTAAGGATAGATGTATCTATTAGTCCTTTTCTCTCATCCATATTTTGAAATTGTATATATATGTATATGTATGTATTTTTCATTTTCTCTCATTCCTGTTTTAAAATTTTTCAAGAATTACCATCCCTATTTTTTTCTTCCCGTGCATCACTTCTACGGGTGATTAAAAATAAATCTCAAATCTTAATCTTCGCTGTCAACTTTGTTGCTTGGTGTATCTGTACCAACAGAAATTATGTGGAACCCTATGGCATTGGCTAGACACCGTGGTAGAAAAGTCTTAACATCGATTGTTTAGTAATAAATTAAAATTATAGTTAACTTATATATTAAAATATGTAAAAATAAGTTTTTAACTAACAATAAAGAATAAAAATAACTTTTATACAGTCAACTAAACTTAGGAAATAGAGGAGAAATTCTTGAGTGAGTTAAGCTCACTGATTAGATTTAGACTTTATTTGGTTTTAAAAAAAATTAAGGAAAAACATTAAAATTAAAATATTTTTTATTAAATTTTTCTCAAAAAATTAAATAGTTAATTTTTAGTAATATTATTCTTTACTCATTTTCTATTCCACTATCTTATATAAATTAAATATATAAAAATATTTTCTTAAACATGTCTCAAATGGTAATTGATATTAGTAATGGTAATTGCTGGTATCTAGGTTGGGTCAACTCAAATCTATTTATATTACCTAGGTCCAGATCTATCATCACTACGACAAAAAGGGTCTTCAGCGGCCACAAAATGTCGCCGCTGAAAGCGAAAAAGTCGTGGATGTACATGTATAGCCGCGACATGTCGTCGTTGAAAACTCGTGGCTGAAAGACTTTTTAGCCACGACTCTGTGTTGTTGCTGTAGACTGATCTACAGCGACGACATTGTCGTGGCTAAAAACTTCTACAGCCATGACACGTTTGAATATTGTTTCGTTTTTTTGAAATTGTAGAAATACGACCACAAGTGTCGTGGCTATAGACAATTATAGCCACGACATGTCGTGGCTAAAAGGATCTACAACCACGACAAGTTTGAATTTTGTTTTATTTTTTGGAAAATAATAGAAATATAGGCACGACTTGTCGTGGCTGTATACACCTACAGCGCTGAAAGCATCTACAGCCACGACAAGTTTGAATTTTTTTTCTTTGTTGGAAAATAATAGAAATACAGCAGCGATATGTCGCGGCTATAGGTTTCTACAGTGGCGAATTTTCACATATCTCAGTCGTTTATATCTATCTATAATTGCTACAATTTTTAGAAATATAAATTTTTCTTGTACGACCATGACTTAAAATAACATACAATATTATTTTACTAATAAGCGAATCTATTATGCTAATAAATATAAATATACTATAGTTATAAAAGTTTAATAATACAAAAAATTATAAGAGTTTAATAAAAGATAGGTAACAATATTATCCGAAATTAAAGACATGTAAATCAGACATCAGCCTTCGAGTTTGAGCCATATTCATAGGGCTCCTTCTGGCTATTTAAAGACATAAACTATTCCATTCATTTAATGGTAGCTTCATGCTGGGAAATAACTTCATTTTGTCTCTGGACTGTAGACATCAACTCTTCAATTCGAGGATCAGATGGTGGCGGTGGTGGTGGCTGCAATGGAAAGCTTGTAACAGAAGAGCTAGTTTCCGACCCTTTTGGTTTTCGGCCAATGCCAATCCTATGGCCTCGACGAGTACCAAGTACTTCCTCGACTACCTTCATCTCATCCAAAGCTACAGGGGTCATTTTAGCATTTGATGGGTTTGAAGAGCTACAATCAGTGCTCCCTATCTGACTGTGAGAGAGATACTCTTCACGAAGCTTTAACATCTCATTCTACAGATAAGGGAAATTTTAAGTTAGATAAATTGTAATAAAGATTGATAAGGTATGAAAATTTATTAATTAACATCATTATACTAACATATTTTTCCTCTGCTAAAGGAGTAACCAATTTTCCATCTTTTTGGTGCATGTCCTTATAAGTCTCCACTTCACTTAAGGCTTTTTTAGTCTGAGGGTCATCCTGTAATATTTAATAAAAATACATTAGTATATTCATAATACTATTATTAAAATTTATAATTATAATTTTCATATACCTTCTTATGACGATACAACGTTATTGAAGTAGAACCATGAAGGCTGGGATTTAGTTGCTTAGCCCTATTAGCTTTATTCACTTCAGCCTTAGCCTACATAAATATCACTTTATTTAATATACAATATTTATATAATCCAAATATTTAATTTATAAATACATATTACCTTAACTTGAGGATCATTCCAGTACTCTATCAATCTTTTCCAATTGGTCTCATTAATTGTAGGGGGCCTTTTGGTTGGATTTTTGTTGTGAAACTGCTTCAACTTACACTTCCTATTCATGTATGTATCAGCCAACAACCTTTCCAAACCAGCACTGACATAAGGCCAAATTGGATCTTGCTTCCACTCGTCAAAATCAAACCAACACTGTATAAATTAATACAAGAACATAAAAAATTAATTAAAGATAATTTGTGGTATTTAAAATTAAAAGCTTATAATCATTACCTCAGTCGAAGGGAGTGATTGACTAGTTGTTATATCTCCATTCATAAAATCATATTCACCCACTCTAGGGTGTTTTCAAGGATGATATTATGTGATTGGCAGTAATAGCATATCTAGGATATATTGTATAAGATATTCACCATTATTTCACCATCTTCGTTGTGATATGGAATCGGTGAGTATAGTATAAGGTTCAAATCTTTAATTTCATATGAGATAATAACACTTGTATCACGTAGTGTGCTTTTCTCACTTATTTGAGCATGATTTTATGTGAACATGATTAAGTATTAAATTATTCATGTTGAGGAATTGAGGCATGAATTATTATTTTCTTTTGTATTCATTCATGAATTATAATGCATGAATTGAGGCATAAGTTATGTTTTTATTGTATTCTTCCATATACCATGTGATTCTATTTATAGAGTGTGTCTCCTTAAGTGTTTTATGACATAGAAGCATGCTAGGATTCATTAAGAAAATTTTAGTATACTTCTACAATAGTGGATTGTAGGTCTAGGTGTTGTTGGCCAAGACCAATTCATTGGTTTGTTGGATTGATCAATTATTTGTGTGAACATTCACTTAGTTTGGTATTTGTGATTGACTAGTTGCAAGAGGCTTGAAATGGTTGGATGAAGAAGTCAACTTGTTCCAATGAGCAGTAAATTGGTTTATCAACTGTAGATCAATCGGACAAACCAACTAACTAGTTTTACTATGTGTTATTTCCTTAGTTTTTGTGTGACCATATTATTAACTAGTCCTTAGAGTTGATATACTAGTATGTCTGACTTTACCATAATTGCTTGACACTTGTGACGCTCTTTGTTTAGAACTTCCATATTCATTTTTCTATGCAATTATAATATTTTTATCATGATTTCAAAAATTCTTAACCTTAATTTAACAAGAATCAAGATAATAAAACTATGGTGCCATAAATTTTTAAGTTTGATGTCATATGTAAACAACCAAGTTGTGGTTTGCATGCCTTATGTTTTCTTTTGTGTTATCCCTTGGAAAAACCTATTTGGTTCTTAATCTCAAATGAAATAGACCATGATGTTACCGCCAATTAATTAATATTATCATATTTTATCACTACATGTAACCTAATTACTCAATGCTAAAACAATTTTTTGTTTTTTTTACTTCTTTCTCTCGTAACCTTCCCTTAAACCCCTTGGTCTTTCCGACCCTCATTTCTAATTTCATAATAATATTAAAAGTGAAGGTTTTGTACTTCCGGAGAGCCGACTTGCATAGGGATTGAACTTCTTCTTATATAAATTTTATTGCAAGACAAGGATTTGTGTAGATCTTGGAAGCCAGAGATAGCAATGTAGATCTTGGAAGCTAGAGATAGCAAGCGATCAGTGCAAATCAGATTAGAACAACGAGGCTGTTTGTTTGGGCTTGTGCTATGACGTGAGGAGTGTTTGCTTCGTTATGACTTATGAGGTTTATATTGAAGAAGAAACTAACTAGTTAGACAACAGGCACAAGGAATTTTTTCTATTCCTTTATCAAGCGGCATTCGGAAGGAACGACTTCTTTAAGCAAGAAAAATATCACTTTATACTTAAAATTAACAAAATAATACTCCATCCATAGTCAAAAGAAATAAATTTTGTCAATTAATATTTTATAATATAAATATAATGATTATATTCTTATATTATAATATATTATATTTAAAAAAATTAATGGTCAAAAAATATATACTCGGATAAACAAATTTAATAAATTAAAGAAGAAGAGAGGGACAGAGGCCGAGGGGTAGAGAAATACTCTCGGTATTTCTCTTGAGAAGCCGAGAACCTCGATTCGGTACCCTTTGACTTCTCACGAATATGTTCCACTCCATCAGTAAAACTAATTTTAAGAATTCAGGGAAACGAAGATGCATGTAGCATCTGGAGCAGTTTATCAGTAGGCGGTACAAGGGTCATACACTGGGATTTTCAGAAAGATAAACTCGGACCCTCATTTCCAATTTCATAATAATACTAAAAATAAGGTGGCTAGTCCCATTAATGGGCAAAGATAAACTCCAAAAGTATCTCCTTATGCGTTATAGATAACTTGGGGGGTGGGGATATTCACCTCAGATTATCATAATAATCTCTACTCCATAAGACAAGTTACGACCACACACACAAACACATATTCAAATTAATTGTCAATTAAAACAAATGTTTGACATTCATTTTGACTGAGAAAAAAAAGAGCTTAGCATTCACAGTATGTTGTCCTGCTTACTCGGTGAAAGGGCCTTGCAGAGGCAGTTCGGTCAGCACGGCATCGAACCACGGTAGTGCAGAGACGGCGAGTCGAAGAGTGGTGGTGCACAGGCGGTGGACCACCGATTTTTTGCGAAAACAGAGGCGGTACAGAGGCGGCGATTTTGCTGCTTTTATGCGAAATTTGTGACAAAAAATTGAAGCTGAACAAAATTATAATACTATTATAGATTTAATTGCATAAAACAACAACAAAATCGAAGAAATTGAAGAAGAAAATGCATACACGGTGCAGAATGACGACGCAAGCGAAAGGTCGAGCGCGCGGCTGGCTAGGGCTCGGAAGAGAAGCTGTAGAGGCAAAATGTCGCGGCTGTAGACATAAAAACAACGTCATTCCATTTCAAGCTATTTCGGTGGAAAATTTTAATAATGGACCTACAGCTATAACAAGTTGCGGCTGTAGAAGCAAAATGTCGCTGCTGTAGCTTCCAAAAAAACGACGTCATTCTGTTTCAAGCCATTTCGGTGGAAAAATTTTAATCATAGACCTACATCTACGACATGTCGTGGCTGTAGATGTATTAACTTTTTTTTTATAAAGGAAAATATTTTCGACGGAGATTTCCCTCTCGATGAAATATTTTTAGCTATAATGTATACAGTAACGACAAGTCGCCGCTGTAGCTTCCAAAATTTTATTATTAATTTTTTGGAAAATTTTTTTGAGGGAAATATTCGCGCTCACAGAAATATTTTCAGATTCGACAACTACAGCCGCGACATGTCGTCGCTGTATGTTTCTTATTATTTTATTTCTTGTGATACATTAGTATTTTTTGGGAGAAATTTTTCGCGCTATGTTTATAGCGACGACTATGTCGTCGCTGTATATCTACAACGGCGACAATTGTTATCCTAAAAATTTCGTCACGAAATTATATTTAGTTTCGACATGTCGTCGCTGTATTCTTATCTACAACCACGACAGTTGTCGCCGCTGTAGACCCTTTTTGTCGTAGTGCATGTCTTAAATATATTAAGATCCAAACTAGACCTACCTAATTTAATAGATAAATGGGTATTAAACATATCTTATAGGAGTCCGCCTATTTTTTTAAAAAAAATA
Organism: Tamarix austromongolica; assembly: GCA_039764185.1. NCBI lineage: Eukaryota > Viridiplantae > Streptophyta > Magnoliopsida > Caryophyllales > Tamaricaceae > Tamarix > Tamarix austromongolica. Next base: position 80,824,259 of record CM077809.1, on the reverse strand, counting down.
ATATATGTAAATATAAATATATCCATGATTTATATAGCTCAAAATGTATATTTTTGTTAAAAAAAAGTATCCAAGTGAAAAAATAAATATTTTAAAATAGTTATTTTAACATTTTAAATGATATTTTAATACTTTTTGAATAAAATGTATAGATATTGTTTATAAAATAAATATATAGAAATAAAGTTAAAAAGACGAATAACAGACTCAAACAAGATAACGATAAAGATAATAAATATAATAGTAGTATGTAAATATATATGTATATACACACACAAATATATATAGATATACTAAATGGATATGTAAGTTGAGTGTGGACATGAGTAAGGGTGTTGACAAACCAAGCTGGCTCGCGAGCTTTTTGGACTCGGCTCGTTAACGGCAGAGCTCGTTTATTAAACAAGCTTAAAAATTGGGCTCAATTAAGTTCGGCTCGATTATTAAACAAGTCAAGCTTGACCCTAATAAATTTGGGCTCGAGCTCATTTAGAGTGCAAAAGATTGTGAGCTCGACTCATTTACCACCAAAGTTCGAGAGTCGGGTCGTTAAAAGTTTGGCTCGTTTATAAACAACCGAAGTTCAAACTTTATTTTTAGGCTCGTTTAGTAAATGAGTCAAGCCTAAGCCAACAACCACCATCATAGATTAGCGTCTCTATTGACTGAATCTAGCTTCCAAATTCGCCGCTAGCAACCACCACCACGGCGCCGAAATTCATCCTTGTACGCCGCTGTGCATTGATCATTATCTTTACAACCATGTCACTTCGCTTCCAATAATGGAAAAAAAAATATTGTTCTTTGTGTTTCATACATCTTGTTGTAAGGAGCAATGTAAATTATAGTTTTTTCTACCTTTATATACTATCCAATATTGGTGGAAAATATGGTTTTTGAAGCGTATATGTATCTCTTCTTAATAGTATGTTTGAGTTTAATAATATAGATGGTTTTGTGGCTGGACTTGGTGTTGGGTCAGCCTACACACGCGCGCTTGTCCACCACTACCGTCATTCGTCCGGTAAGCCCAAGCTGGACATATTAGATCGGATCCAATGTTTTTTTTTAAAAAAAAAAAATGGTTTAATTTTTCTTTTCCATTCATAAATTATTTTCTTCTGTTCCATTTGATTCGTTCTTTCAGAATGTTTCCCACTATTCACGACCTGGTTGTGTGGAGTTGATGAGGTAACGGTTATCTCTTTTTATTCTATATATACACATAGTTCGATCAGTATCTTTTTATTCTCTCATTGTTATTCTGCTATAAAGTCTAAGTAAAGATCTATATATTTCCATACCTTTGATATATCTTTGATCTTGAGTCTCTATGATAGAAAATTATTGTATTAACCTTGAAGACGAACGGCGTGGAAATTATACCACCGGAGGTCTGACCGATTGTTTGCTTCAAAACAACAATTCTTTCACACCACAACAAAAGTTTGATAAATTTTTATTCTTCATTACTTTTGTATACTGCACTTAAATTTTACTACACTTGTGATTATATTTGGCAGTTTCTTCGCTGGACATACATATCGTCTTTGCTCAAACACGGTCTTCTTTATTTTTAGTCGAAAGCCTCGGTAATAACTAATAAGAGAATAAATATGAAAATTTTAAAAAGTAGCAAGTAAAATCAATGCTTCGCAGAGACCGGCGCGTCGGAGACAGTTTAAATTGGAGCGAAGTGGAGCCGGTGGTGGTGGAGGGAATTGAAGCCGATGGTGGAGCCCGGATGATAGGAGAAGCGAAGAAGGTATTGAAGCGATCTCAAAAGGAGTAATGATGAATATAAAAGTAATAACAATAATAATAATGATAATGATAATGATAATGATAATAGAAACTAAAACCCAACTGGTACGGCCTTATGATTCATCAAGCGGCCATGCGTCGACTCTTACATTGCACGTGCTTTATGCTTGATCGTAACGCACGTTGCCGAGCTACCTACGTGCTTCCTTGATCTTTACTTACATTCTGCCAAATAAAAAAGTAAAAAAAAATTAAAAATTAAAATTACAAGGCATGTTTTTTATTCAGCATTTTGATACTCAGTATCGCAGTGCTACGGTGGTTTTGGGCGACAGCAGCACTACCTTTTCCAGTTTTCCTGCTTCTTCGCGAGACTGTCTTATGAATGATAGGAAAAGGATGAGCAATGCGATTCCGGCGATCATTCCGATTATTATCGCTAGTGTCCTGTCGACGTCGTTATTCTGCTCCGGTCCTGCATCCATCGGGTCGATCATCTATCTGAAAAGTAGTGATGGTACTAGTATGCCTAGTAGTATATTTGTTTGTATATATATACACTGCTAAATCCCCAATCTCAGCGGTCGGCCCCAGGGTCCAATCAAATGAGCCAATCGGACATTTTTCCCCCTTTCAAGGGAAGTAAGCCGGCCGGCCGAGTATGAAATTAATTACTTGTATATATACCTAGTGTTGTAAATGAGTATTAAGTGAATTACGCTCGTTTAAGTAAACAATTACAGTAGAATTAGTTTTTAAACAAATTACATTGAGCTCAACTTATAATCCCACCAAATCTAGTTTTTAATACCTCGGCGCCCAACCTACTCCTAGCCAGTTGAAACCATGACCATTTTCCTGTTCTGAGAATAATAATAATAATAATAATAATACTCACGGGGAAGTCCTCGGCCTTACCAATTTTAGGGCCTCCAGGTGGAGCACCACGAGGCCCGGCAACCGAATATCTGGCGTAGCACGTAGCCAAGAACATATCACCCGAATCGCTGCTGGCATCACACGCACTCCTCAGCCGTCTTACTGCCTCAGAAATACAATCCTGACACTGACTCCCGCTCAAATCCCCACTACACTCCGCCACCCCCTTCGCATTCCCCGACCGTCCAACTCTATACAAACCCCCTCCCAGCGACGGCGCCCCTAGCAAATCATCCAACACCGCTCCCACACCCTCACAATCCACCCCGCCCTCATCCCCACATCTCCTCTCCACCACCGTCTCATCCTCCACCCCTAGGAAACTCACGTTGTCGTACCTCACAAAGCACCCCTCCAGTCGAATCACGCCGCCCGTAGAATCACCGCAGAGCTCCCCGAGCTGCGACAGGGAGCGAGAGATGCACCGCGCGCAGTCTTGTTTATCGAGGTCGGGCCTGCATTGGTGGAGGCCGTAGACGACGTCGGACGTGTTGGGCGAGACGGTGTATTTGTTGAAGGAGGTGTACGCCGCTGAGCTGCTTATCGAGGTGAGGAGTGAGTTGAGGTTGTCTTGGTATGGGGTGTTGGGTGAGTACTTGATTTGCGAACAGCCCACGTAGATGTAGTTATCTGTGGCGGCTTTTGATGGGTTGACGATGACGGTTAAAGCGAGGCTAGTGAAGGTGATGGTCATGAATGTCGTGAAGGGAGATGACATGCGATGATGATATGGATTAGGGGCCATTAAGGGGTTTGTGTTTGTGTGTAGGATGACTCACTATAACCAACTGTAAGAGAGAAGAGCAAGGAAGCGAAGCAACTAAGTGTTTGTAATGTAGTAGTATGACAATATGTAGATGTGAAGCGCGGATGGAGGGACGGGGGAGCGAGGGTTATTTTTATTCTGGCAAAAAAGGAGTAGAGTTTAGTGTGGTTGTAAATATAGTAAGGAAAGTGATGGGAGTTATAGGGGGGAAAAAAAGGATGTTGCTTCATGGAGAAGATACGCAAAGGTACGTGGCCATGGGAGGAGGAAGAGGGGTGGGGAAGCTTGCTTGTTTGTGGTATCGGGATCGGACGTGGAAGATGATGCGTGTTGTAAAGTAATTGGTTGCGGGAACTGTAATGTTTCTGTAAATTAAATGACACGTGATCGATTATATAGTACCCTTTCCCTTTTCTTTTCATTTTTTTTGTTGTACGGGTGTCACAGGACTAAAAGTAGAAAAGGGTATACTGTATACACACGCGTACGTACGATCGATCCATACATAACGCCATTTGTTTGCTTCCGTGTATATATAGCTTTGATACTATCTAGGGACCTAAGCTTGCTTGTAATTTGAAGCTTTTTTTTTGGTGGGCGGCCGGGAAGGTGGGGGGGGGGGGGGGGGGCGCTCTCTTTCCTGGCACACACAGTGAGCAAGTTAAACCGTTTGGCGATCCTACTTGTGCATGGCCTTTCTGTCTCCCAATAATCACATAGGCTTTTCGGCGGTAATTCGCCCTTCCTAGCTAACCGCCGACCATGTACCATCGTCGGCTGTCAAACTGCTCTTAAATCCCAACCCCTTCCGCCCCCTCCCTCCTTTATGGGTAACGGAAAAGTTTTATTTTTTATTTATCATACAGTGCATTCGTAGTAGTTTGTGGGCGACTTAAGCCCCGTGCATTGTGACTCAAACCACCAAACAAAACAGAAGGCCATACAACGAACAAAACAAGCAGTATGATAAGTACAACACCAAACTTAGCCATCTGATCTGCTAGATAGTTGTCTTAACGCAAACACATGCTACATGTGCATACATCAAGTTCATGATTGCCTTACAATCCATCTTCAAATAAAAACATGTGAAGATAAGACATAGTTAGAGCATCAAAATCAATTTGAAGTCTACTAATGCCTACAGATTTAGCTAAAAAGAGCCCATCCCAGAAACTACAAATTTCTACCATCAAACTATGAGTATCTCCAATATTTTGAGTAAATCCCGCTATCTATTAATTAATATGGTCATAAATAACTCCGCCTACATCCACCTTAATTGCCGGCCACTTGTTGAATGGGGCTATCTATATTGAGTCCATATTGAGTTTGACCTAACCTGTTGTAGGTAGTTCCCATCGTGTCGTATTAATATCATTTTTCAGTGGATACTTGTTTTTATGATTTTGTGGGTAGACCCATTCAAAAAACTCTTCACTAAGTAAGAGCTAGTAAAATAAGTCATGTTCTTGTTAGAGTGAAAAGTAATGTTATTGTAATAAAATCATAAGGAAAAGCTTCTACATATGATGAGAAATAGAAGTAGTCTTACCTTTAGCCCAAGAATGAACACTACAACAATATTAGGCTATTACGACAACTTCTATTATGATGGCCAGAGTCATCACATTAGACACTTCTATAGTAATGTTAGATCGCCGGTGAATGGACGATTTGACAAGTAGAAAAAATGAGGCTGCATCGACGACGGGGGTCGTCGTTGTATGGTTAGACTAACAATTAAATTTATTTTTCAACCTAATATTTTAAATTAATTTTTGAAAAAAAAAACAAGCTACGGCGATGACGAGGTCATCATAGAATCGTTAAAACATATCTGTCTCACCTTTTCTAGTAGCCAAAAAAAAACTCTGTAAAAGTGACGAGTCGTCGTTGTTGGGGGGAATCGTCATAGTAGGGTGAGGGGGGGGGGGATTTCCATCCTCCTAAAAATTATTGCGGGAATTTTTTTTTAGGGTATATTATAGCAACTAGTTGACGTTATAGGATAGAGTGTCGTTGCAGCATAGTAAACCAAAATGTTGTCATTCGTTTAAATAGGGGTCTCCTGCAACGATCCTGTCATCGTAGTAGGGAGGACATCGTTGCAGTAGAGATAAGTTATATAAACGGGAAAAAAAAACTATCCGTCATCATCTTTGCTATTCGTCTGTCTTATTTTTTTCTTTTGCGCTGCTCGTTTTCCCTGCCTCTCTCTCGCTGATTTGGTAAGTAATAGGTTGTAATTCATGTTTTTTGTTCATTTTTTTTTTGTCAAAATTAATCTTGTGTATTATTGTTAGTTTTTAATTTTAATTTCATTTTTTTGTGTTATTATGGTTTTCCATGGCAGACACCATAACTGCCACCTTGCACCGCCTTCTCCTCTTCTTATCTTAGTTTAATCTGTGTTGTTTCCTATTTGTTTTAGTTTAGTTTATTTTAAATATTAATTAATTAAAGCTAATAATTTTTTTGCTTAATTAGTAGTTTAATTTTGTGTTGTTGGAGTAGTTATACGATGTCACCGTCACTGCCAGAGCTTGTCACTGTTGTCACCACTGCCGCTGCTATTGTATGATTTTTTTGCTTAATTTGTTATATTATATATATGTTATTGTTAAATATGTGATTATTGTTATTTTTTTATTGTGATATGTGATTATTGTTAAATATTATATGGATTTTCGTGGCGGTAATTATATGTTGATATATTTGTTGTGATATGTGATTGAAATATGTGTGTGTGTGTGTGTGTGTGTGTGTGTGTGTGTGTTGGTGGTGGTAATTAAAAGATGGATACATACACATAATGTTGGAGTTTAAAATTTTATCTCTGTAATTAAAAATTTATTAAAAATGAGAATTAATAAAATCTTATTGGAGTTTAAAATTTTATCATTAAATAATTAAACATTGATATCTATTAATATCTATCTCCATAAATAATATTACCGAAATCGAACAACTAATACTATCCTATTAGTCGTTAAATATTTAATGAAAAGTTTTGGAGAATATAAAAACTTAGAGAGAAATATTTAATACATTAAGAGTTTAAATTAGGAAAATTAATCAATCTATTACATTGGAATCCTAAAATAACATTTATTTTAGATAAAAATGATTTTGGTAATATAATATTTATTATGAATAGAAGGTGATGCACCTAGATATACTTTATAAGGTACTTTTGAATGCAAAACAGACAAAAAAATACTATACACAAACATAGTTCAACATGTGTCATGAATTATCTAATCAATGACAACTATCATCGTAGTCTCATCATCGATGCTTTTAGATCTACGATAAAAAAATGAGAATTAATAAAAATATTATTGGAATTTAAAAATTTATGATTAAATAATTAAGTGGAATAATAAGATATTGCTGACCATAAATAATTGATTGTTAAAATTTAAACTAATAAGAATATAAAATTATTAGATAATAAATTATTTCTAACTTTAGATAAAGTATTATTGATAGAGTGGAATAATAAGATAATAGAAATGTAACTTAATAAAATATTATTAAATATTAAAAATTATGAATAAGTAATTAAGTGGTATAATAAGATAATAACACTTTAAAATAATAAATTTTTGTTGGCCATAAATAATTTAATATTAAAATTTTAAACAATAGGAATATAAAATTATTAGATAAAAAATTATTTCTAGCTTTAGATAAAGTATTATTAATAGAGTGGAATAATAACATAATAAAAATGTGTCTTAATAAAAACACTGTTAAATATTTTAAAAATTATGATTAAATAATTAAGTGGAAAAAAAGATAATAAAACTTTAGAATAATAAGATATTTGAAAGATATTAAAATTTTAAACAATATGAATATAAAATTATTAGATATTGGTAGCCTTAAATAATTTATTATCTAATAATTTGAAATTTTATGATTCAATAATTAAAAGAGTGGAATAATAAGATAATAAAAATGAGAATTAGTAAAGTATTATTAGAATTTGAAATTCATGATTAAATAATTAGATATCCCCCTAATTTATTAGATATTTTTTTCTTTTTGTAGATGATAAGATATCTCTCTTAACTAACGCATATTTTCCAGCCTACTTTTTTATGTCTTTTGACACAAGTATTAGGCACCACGTGAGATGGATACGAGATGTGTTATGCCATATATTAAAGAGAGGATTTTATGTGGGACCATATAGTTGTAGGTCGTATTATATTTTGTATACCTTACCACATATTCAACCATGGTTATGAGTAAATGCTAGATACATATATGAGTTTGGCCATAGTAATTTTCTACACCCTAGGTTTATTAAGGGTGGATATTTTATGAGAGATCATAATCACATTGCAAGGGAGTTGATAGTGATTGATGACGAGTGCAGGTCTTAGCATGGGATACCGTAAAGTATCTATTTTGATTACCCAGATCAGAGTTACGAGTCTATTGAAGATGTGAGAGAACAAATGCTTCTACGAAAAGTATGGACTCAATGGATGATTGATCAGATCTGAGGTATAACTAGGATTTGATTTTAGTGAGGAATTTTAGGTTTTAGTAGCTCTATTTTAGTATCTATGAATCTACTTTTATGTATCAAGTTCCATAATATAACTAGTATGTTTATCTATGTTTCTTCTTGTTAGGCTATAAAATAATAAAATATTGTTAGCATTAAATAATTTCCCTTTAGTTTTACAATACTTACATTTCTTGGTCACTAAGCCAATGAAATAATTATATAAAGTTGACCTATCTTTTTTTTTCATAGATATACAATGCTAATTGATAAGAACTGGACGGGGATGCATAATAAAAAATTTGATGAGTTTCGGTATGGTCTTCAAATATTTATGTAACATCCCCAAAATTCACAGCTGAAAATTTTTATTTTATTAAAACAAATAGAGGAAGCAAAATATAAAATGGTGAATTTCGGGGATATTACCGCCACACTTAGTACCAAATCGGTTCACTCCTACCATTCTAGTACCAAGTGATAAGGCTAATTGAATGAGATACACTTTACTAGATTTTCAAAACATGTTTAAATCATAGTAGTGCGATACAGTTTACAAGATTAGAATCCATCAGTGGTGGTTACAAGAACAACGAATAAATTTAAACTAGAAAGTAAAAGCAAAGGGAGAACCCTAAAAGTCTGGATAATCCTTACGCTCTTTTTCGTTGCCCACTTGAGTAGCACATGAAAAAGACCTACAAGGGACACTACCCATTGAATAAGCAGGGGCCCCACGAATGGAAACCTTCAGTGCTATGGTACTGAGTAACCCTTTAAAATCACACTTAAAATCAGGCCTGCAATGCGACATAACACATGAAACAAGCTATATACTTATATAATAAGAAATACATGCACCACAATCACACAGTTAACAAGACCATCAATTATTAATAAGTCATAAATGCAAAATCGATACATTCGGGCCTTAAGACATTAATCCATCATTATTCAATCATCCCTCAGATTTTATATCCATGTGAGTGCGGGAACCCCACTATTATTCGCTGGTGGACCGGTCATGCAGGGTAAAACGCTCCTAGCCACTATTATTCGTCGGTGGACCAGTCATGTAGGGCAAAACGCTCCTGGCCACTATTATTCGCCAGTGGACCGGTTTGGCCCCAACTCACATGGTGTTCCACTATAAGTGAATAGTATTTTTTTCATAACTTTATTCACATACATGACTGGTTTTATTGAGCTTGGGACCCCCACTATTATTGCTGGTGGATCGGAATAGATGTCAGCATCATCTAGGGCAACACGCTCCTGGGCCACTATTATATCCGGTGGACCGGTACTCATAATCACTTGCCAGGGCATCACGCTGCTGGGCCACTATTATAACCGGTGGATCGGTATTCAATATCATAATTCAATTAGGCCCGGCTCATTAATATTTCACTTTCATGATTAGTGTTTTTCCTTTCTTTAATCAGCACAACAATTCCATTTATTTGCCTCGGACGGGAGATCAAGAACCCGGGACACAAAGGTAGACTGGTCGTACCGGTGCATACAAGCTACTCAGTACCCTTCAACCATGAACCCAAGGACGCAAAGGTACCCTGGTCGTACTGGTGCATAAAGCTACTCAGTACCCTACTGACAAGGACACCTAATCCATAAGTATGCATACCCCCTAAATAGGTCTATAGAGCTAGATAGAGTAAGATATAGGGCCTGGCTAGGGCACAAAGGCACACCAGCAAATACCAGAATAATTGTGGGCTAAACCACGTCTTTAGGGTAGCGACCCCTAAAGAGCCACCATTCCCGATCTCAAGGTCTTTCACTTTTAGTATTAGTGTCTTAATTAAAGTGATCACAAAAAGCACAATAATCAGATACTTATTCACTTTCAATCGTTCTGATATCATTAGTCATTTCTTATTCAGGCGGTTATCTAAGATAATACAGAGAAATCATTAAGGTCATCGTAATCTCATCTAATTCTGAGTTAAGATTCGTTCTTGTAATACTTACTAATTATCAAATACTCTTACCTTGCTAATCAGCATTATTTGAGTCATATTATGAAATTCCACAATCACAATGACATGTTAGATACAAATTACTCATTTATCCCTACTTATATAATTGCTAAATCATCCCTTCCTTACTTGACAAATTACCATATTACCCTTCAGGTTGCATAATTACCAAATTGCCCCTTACTCGGTTTAGGTTACTAAGTTATCTCCTACGCTTTTTAGATCACCATTCACCCCTCATAATTGCTAAACTTATCATATTTCTCATCTAGTTGGTTAGATTACCAAATTGCCCTTCTCCTTTGTCATAATTACTAATTTGTCCTTAAATTAGATAAATTATCAACTTACTCTTCTTCATTATTATAATTACCAATTTACCTTTTAGTCAGTCATATTACCAAATTGCCTTTCTCCATTATCTTAATTACCAAATTGCCCTTATCCATTATCAAAATTACCATTTTACCCTTCTCAATTATTATAAATATCAACTTACCCTTCTCCATAATTATAATTACCAATTTACCCTTCCCCATAATAATAATTATCAATTTACCCTTTTCCATAATTATAATTATTAATTTACCCTTTTCAATTATTATAATTACCATTTTACCCTTCTCCATTATTATAATTATTAATTTACCATTCTCCATTAGTATAATTATTAATTTACCCTTCTCCATAATTATAATTACCAATTTACCCTTCTCCATAATTATAATTATTAATTTACCCTTATCCATAATTATAATTACCAATTTACCCTTTTACTACCAAAATTACCATAATATCCTCTTATTTATAAAACTACCATTTTACCCCTTTACATCCAAATTTACTATATTACCCTTTTGCTTGCAAATTACCATAATACCCTTTCACATCCAAAATTACTATTTTACTCCTTACTTCCAAAATTACCATTCTTACTAGGGTGTGCATTGTCGGATATCCGTATCCGACCGGATATTTTTTTCGGATATCCGATCCGACCGGATATTTGATATCCCATATCTGAATCCGTATCCGAATACACCGGATATCCGAAATATCGGATCGGATATCCGATTGGATATTGGATATATCGGATTATTGAAAAAAAAATATCCGATTATTAAGTTTACATATATAATCTATAACTAAAAAAAATTCAGCATAAACACTTGTTTAATTATTCAGCTTGCATAAAAAAAAGATAAAATACATGATTAATCATATCCAAAAAAAATTAGCGATCAATATTTGTGAACAATGGCGCTCTAGAATTGTGGAACGACCTAAGTTAAGATATTCAAAAAATTTAAGAGTTTTTATTTTTCTGGTTTGGGTGTTTGCGTGTGTGTAGGTCGTGACCTATTTGACTATTTGTAGAGTGTGGATGTTTATTTTAGACTTTAGTTTAGTAAATTATATTTGAACTCATGTACTATAGTAAAAAAAATGATCCAAACTTGAAGATTGAAAGAAAAAAATCAGATTATAAATTAAATTATGTCTAAATATAACTCACTTATTCTTAAAACCAGATATTTTTTACGGATCGGATTATCCACTAAAAAATCGGATCGGATATCCGATCCGCTTTTCAAAAATCGGATAGGATATCCAAAATTTTGGATCGATTTTTTCGGATACCGGATCGGTTTTCGGATCCCGATTTTTCTGCACAGCCCTAATTCTTACCCTTCTCTTCCAAAATTACCATTTTACCCCTTACTTCCAAAATTACCATTCTTACCCCCATTTACTCCCAAAATTACCATAATACCCCTTTACTCATAAAATTACCATTTTGCCATTTACTTATAAAATTACCATATTACCCTTTTGCCTCCAAAAATTACCACTTTACCCCCTTTATTACACCACCTTTATTAAATTAACATTACCACATGGAATAATAATATTAATACTCCATTAACAATATCAAACTCCACCAACCATTATATTTTAATATATTACTTATTAGCACCCACACATATTAGGCCAAAATCTAGCACAAGGAATATTACTAAAATGCCCCTATGGCTCACAATAATATTATTCAAGCATAAATTATCACAATAACATAATATGACATGGATAAGTACTTAACACTTTCATTAATAATCAAATCCTTCCTTTAGACAAAATTTCCACACATGGCACATAAAAGAGCATACTTTCCTTTTTATTAAACAATATGAGCAAACATATAAATTATAGTAACAACCATATATCAAACATAATAACATATTAAAAATCCTAATGTGCAAACATACGTTTATCCGTGCGTTTAAGTGGGGTTTAACGATTACCTTAATTCCTACAAAAATCGAATCTTACCGGTATCCTGGTTAAAGATTCAAGCTTTAAATAGCAAAATCAACACCTAAAAATAATATCAATAATTATTATATTAGAAATAAGAAAATCAAAACATAAGACCTTATAACATTTACTTAATGAAATAATTAAATTAAATATTATTTTACCTTAAAATTTTTAACTAAAATAAACCAAGAATGCAACAACTCATATTGCTCATGCAGCATGAGCTGCATGCAAAAATAAATAGAGGAAGGCTTGAAGAGGGGTGAAAGGAGAGGAATAATGGCTATTTTCGGGTTGGGGTCTTTAGGCTAGGAAAGAAGGTAGATGGGGGAGGATTGGAGGCAAGGGAAGGGTACAAGAGTGAAGAGGGAGTGTAGGTGGCGGCTAGTGATGGGTTGTTGGCGACCAAGGGCAGCGGCGGCGGCGAGGCGGCGAAGTGGGCTGTAGGAGTGGACGGGGCTAAGAAGGAAGGAAAATGAAGGGGTTTGGGGGCTAGTTTTGGGGAAAGGAGGCGTGGGGGTGGTAGAGGAGGTTGCAAGGAGTTGACTGGTGGTTTGGGTGGCGGCAAAGGCGGTCGGGCGGCGGCAGAAGGAGGGGTTGCAGGGGGCTACCGATAAGGGAGAAAAATAAGTGGGGAGGGAGAAGGGGGCTACGGGGTGGCTTGGGTGGCCTTGTGGTGGTGCAGGGCTGAGGTATAGGGTGGCAGTGGGTGGTGCAAGGGCTTGGTGAGACGGTTGAAGCGGCGGAGGGCGGTGGCGTAGCCAAAATAGGAAAGAAAAAGGAAGGAGAAGAAAGGGAGAAGAGGGAGGTCAGGGAAGGGGAAAGGCTCGAAGAAATAGGGCAGGGAGAGGCTGGAGAAGTGAAGAAAAAGGAGAGGGAGGATAGGAGGGCAGCTGGCTGGCCAGTGGCAGTGTTTAGGGTGGCAGAGAGATGGCAGGGTGGTAGGGAGAGGGAGACGAAGAAGAGGAAAGGATGGTCGTGCGGGATGGGGTGCATGGCTGCCCTGTTTCCAAAATGATGAAAAAAAAGGGACAGGGGAGAGAGAGAGAGAGAGAGAGAGAGAGGCAAGAGGTGGCAGTGGGAGGCTGTAGGAGATGGTAGTCATGGCGATGACAATCGGTAGGGGGGCTGCTGGGTCGAGGCAGAAGAAGAAGAAGAAAGAAAGAAAGAGAGAGGGAGGAAGCAAGCCGGCGCAGGGGGAAAAACGTTGGGTCGGCCCGGTTACTGGGGAAGGGAGGAAGAAAAAGAAAAAGAAGAAAATTGGGAAAATAATTTAATTTAATTTATAAAATAATAAAATGTAATATTTTTGATAAATCATTTAATTTAATAATTTAATTCAATATAATTTAATATATTGGTTCTAAAAGGATAATTTTAGTAAAATATTAGTTAAAAAATTAATTAAATAAAAATAATGTGATAAAATAACAAAATATTTATTTTTAATTTATTAAATACTCCTATCCAAATTTATATACTAAAAAATCCATAAAATAATTAAATTAAATTAAATAATTTTAAAAGCTAATTTATTTCAAATAAAATATATTTATTAAATTATAGGTTTTTTAAAAGTTCGGGGGATTACAATTTATAAGATAGGAAAAAAGGACTTAAAATTGAATGGATTAACACGTTATCCTTGTAGGAGATGTGTTAATTTTGAATAGGATACAAAAGATAGGGTTGAAGCCCACATTTTGCGGTTTAGGTTCATGGATGATTATGATGCATGGGAATTTCTTGGTGAACTTGAAAGAGAACATGTAGAGGAATAGATCAGAGATGAGATGACATATGTATTGGGTGATTTATTAGGTGATGATCCACATATTGAGGATAGTGAAAGAGTCAAGCCTATGGGTGATGACTTAAATACTAATGAGGTAATAGGTGATGACTCTGGGGATAATAAAGATCCACACGTTAAGGAGTTATTTCAAGAGATGGAGATGTTGTTATACCCAGGATGTAAAAAAATTTATTTCTTAAATTTTTTTGTGAAGTCGATGCATCACAAGGTGTTGAATAAATGGCGTAACAAGTATTTTGAAGGAATTTTGAAATTGTTGAAAGAAGCACTTAAATACAGTAATAAGCTTCCAGGATCATATTATGACACTAAGAAGATGATGAATAAGTTAGGATTGGGCTATGAGACAATCCACGCATGCAAGTATGATTCTTCCTTGTACTAGAAAGAGAATGATAATAGAACTAATTGTCCGGTATATGGTATTTCTCGATGGGTAGATGAGGCCACAAAGGGAAATAAAGTACCACATAAGGTGCTGCGGTATTTTCCCTTAATACAGAGATTGAAAAGATTGTATGCTTGCAGACACCACTCAAGACATGAGATGACACTTGAATGGGCACTTTAGAGAGCTGGGGATCTTACGACATGCATTTGATGGTCAAGCATGGAAAGATTTTGATGCAAATCATTTAGATTTTGTAGTTGAGGATCGCAATGTTAGATTGGGGTTGGCATCATATGGGTTCAATCCCTTTGGTATGAGCAGAAATTACAGTATGTGGCTAGTAATTTTGACGGCATACAACTTACCCCCATGGCAATGTATGAAAAATGTGTTCTTTATGTTGTCTTTGTTGATTCCTGGACCATTGTCTCCTAAGATGGATATTGATATGTTCCTGAGACCTCTTATCAACGAGCAACCTAAGTTGTGGGTGACAGGGGTTGATGCTAGAGATGTGGTTGATAACAAAGTGTTTATGATGTGTGTTGCACTTTTGTGGACTATTAACGACTTCCCTACTCATTCAATTATCTCCGAGTGGTCAAGAAAAGGGTATAAAGCATGCCCCAATTGTAATGAAGGCACTTATTCTATAAGGATGAGGTCTAGGACGGGGTATATTAGACATCAACGATTCCTAAAGACTAACCATCCATGGCAGAAGAACAAACAATTTGATGGTAAAGTTGAGAAGAGAAATCCATCTCGAAGATTTTCGATAGATGACTATTTGATGTAGTTGAGCCATATTAGAGATTACACACCGAGTAAGCATGAAGACACAATGCGTTTGAAGAGGAAGAGAGGCGGTGATGAGTTGAATGGGTGGAAGAAGAGTACATTTTTTGGGCTCATATATTAGTCATCAATTACCCTTAAACACAATTTAGATGTGATGCATATTGGAAAAAAAAATTGAAAATTAATCCAATACAATCCTTGGTAATAATGACAAATCAAAAGATAATGAAAATGTGAGGCATGATTTGGTGGATATGAACATCAGATCGGAGCTACGTCTGTACTATGAAGGTAATAAGTTGATAAAACTTGTTGTTGAGTATACTCTTTCACCTAATGATAGAATGGCTTTTTGGGGGGGTTCATGAAGAGGGTAAAGTTTCCAGATGGCTTTGCAGCAAATTTGAGGAAGAATATAATTGAAAATGATGACAAATTGATGGCTCTAAAATCACACGATCATCATGTCATAATGCAACGGTTGTTGCCGATTAGTGTGTCCATTCTTGTAAAAACAGATTCCTGATACCATTGTTGAGTTGATTAACTTTGTAAAACCCCCAAAAGTACTAATAAAAAAAATTTAAAAGTTAAAACCGGAAGCTAAGATAATAAATTTTGGGGTGCTACCGCCATACTTAGTACCAAGTCGATTTCCTCTATCGTTCTAATACCAAGTGCTAAGGCTAAAATGTTACTTTACTTAAATGCCAAAAATACAATTATAAAATAGAGTAGCACAATAGTTAGGAAGGTTAAATCACCTTCCAAATAAAACCCACAAATAGTGGTTACAAAAAAATGACAATGGAAAAGAAATACTAAAGGTTTTAAGAAAGATATAGAAAAACTTCCCGGTTCAATATACCGGTCAGTATCCCAGATAACCCTATGCTCTCAATCCTGGTGAATAATCTTAAAATGAGCTTGTGAGCTAACCTGCAAAGGCCACTGCTCGTTGAATACGAAAGGGCCCAAGAAATGAACCCTTTAGTATAATGGTACTGAGTAACCCATTGTACAAGACTAATTTGCAAGGCCTACATGCAACACATTAGATGCATCACATCAATTACATGAACATGGAATCATAAATATATTAACTGAGATGCAATAAACATTCCTATAGCCACATGCATCAAGGTCACATGCTATCATTAATCATTCACTTAGAAATAAAAGAACTTACTATTGGAATATCCATGCGATGCTCTTTGTAGTATAATTAGAAAACCACATCATCCTCGGTAGGAGGCACAACTCACTTAATCGACCCACAAATTTCTCAACAACATCACAACAAGAATTTCCATACACATTAGTAGATTATATCCATTCATTCATTATTATCTGAACTCATGATATTAGTGCAGTAATTAACCAGCTCATGAATTTTATATCCATGTGAGTCCAGGGACCCTGTTATTCTCACCGGTGGACCGGTTAATAAGGTACAACCCCAAGACAAAACGCTCCTAACCACTATTCTCACTGGTAGACCGGTAACAACTAACAAGGTACAACCCTAGGACAAAATGCTTCTGGCACTATTCTCACTAGTGGACTGGTACAATGAATAACTAATCCCGACCCATGTGGTGCTCCATTGTAAGTCATTAGTGTCTTCCCATAGGTTATTATTGTCCAAGAGTTTTATTACTTGAGCTTGGGACTCCACCATTCTCATAGATGGACCGATAAACACAATACAAACCCAGGGCATCACACTCCTGGCTACTATTCTCACCGTGAACCGGTAAATATGATACAAACCTAGGGCTCCTAGCCACTATTCTCACCGATGAACCGATATATATAATACAAACCTAAGACAATATGCTCCTAGTCACTATTCTCATCGATGGACAAGTATATATAATACAAACCCAAGACAACACACTCCTGACCACTATTCTCATTAGTGGACTAGTATATATAATACAAACCTAGGGTAGCATGATTTTGGTCACTATTCTCATCAGTGGACCGGTAAATGAGGTACAACTGGTCCCGACTCAAGTGATCTTCCACTTTAAGTGAATAGGTTCTTATTCGTGTCTTTTTTTTCAAATATCACACATAGACATACACAAATCAAATGTGACTCTTGCCCTACTAATACCCCGGACCTACCCTGTCCCCTTGAAAACCCTAGTTTCCAAAGCTCGGTACATCCTTATCCCCTAATGATCCTTTGAGTTCCTAATTTATCTAACAAATCCAAACTTGTCTTTAGAAACCCCTCTTATCATAAGTCATAGCCTATTTCCTCATTTCTCTCAAATGGTAACAATTAGCCTCTAAGATTACTCCTCAAAACCCTTTTTTCCCTAATTGGCCTGATCCTTTTTCTACCACTTATTTAGCCCTAATTTTCCAAAACCAAGAATATATTTCTAAGATTATCCATCCCTAAAATTTTTGTTGCACATATAATACTAACCTTCCAAATCGGGCATCTCTCAAAACCCTAATTCCACCCTTTTAGTAACCTCTCATCCTTTAGCATTCCATGGACTCCCAAAATGTGCAAAGCTACTCAACCATGTCATTATGAACCCCCATATCCACTCATAGCAACCAACCCCAACTCTTCTTACCTATGGTCATAACTTCCTTGGGTTTGACTCACCCCATGCATGTTTATCAAAATATTCACCCTAATTCATGTCAAATTACTAAAATGCCTTTATGCCATGTAGTATTGATAACCATGCTGAAATAGATGATACTAAGACTGTAAACCCCTATTCTCATATCCAACACCAATTAATACTCATGCATGTTTATTACACTACTCACCATGGTACATGAAATTTACCAAAATGCCCCTAAACCATAATAATTTGATGCTCACTATCTCACATAAGTTGCTAACACCACAAAGCCCTATTTTCACACTTAACACCAATGATTACTTATCATGCATATTTATTAGGATAACCACCATTGCAACCTCAAAATTATCAAAATACCCTTGTGCCATATGATATCAACTTTCATGTCCAACATGTGTTACTAATACCACAAACCCTATTTTCATACTTAGCACCAATTATTACTTAACATGCACACTTATTAGAATAATCACCCTTGCACCTTCAAAATTATTAAATTTTCCCTAAGCCATATAATATCAGTATATCACTATTCATGCCCAAACATATGTTACTAATGCCAAAAAAACCCTATTTTCATTATCAACACCAATTATTACTTAGTATGCACATTTATTAGGATAATCACCCTTATACATTCAAAATTACCAAAATACCCCTAGGCCATATAATATCACTATTTATGCCCAAGCATGTATTACTAATGCTACAAACCTCTATTTTCATACTTAGCACCAATTATTGCTTAGCATGCACATTTATTAGGATAATCACCCTTACATTTTTAAAATTATTAAAATACCCATAAACCATATAATATCACTATTCATAACAAAGCATGTGTTACTAATGCTACAAAACCCTATTCTCACTCTCAACCCCACATAACACTAAACAATCACATTTATTGGAATGATCACCATCATATATTAAAAAGTACCAAAATACCCCTAGACCCTAAAATATTGATATTCATGCTAAATCATGTGTTTATGATACACCAAACTCCTACCTCCACTCCTAACATTATTTATAACACAAATTGCACCCCCACTAGGGTTAAATATCATGATGTGTCTAAATGACCAAATTACCCCTAGAGCAAATGGTAGTAATATCTTTACTACAAGTGTCCATACATACCTAACATAACATATATCATTATTATTCAGCATTAGAATCATCCCTTTCACACACATAACAAAATAACATGCATTCTTTTCCCATTCTCTAAGATAACATTAGAAATCATGGAATTAATTATAACACATCATAATAGCACAAATCACTTGTCAAAAACCCTTATGTGCTAACATGCAATATCCAAACATTTTAGTGGGGTATAAAGGTTACCTTATTTTAAAAAAACCCAAACTTTACCTGTATCCGATTAAAATTCTTAGGCTTCATTTAATAAAATTTTGTACCTAAAAATAATATCATAATACAATATTAATATTGGATAAATGAATTAATGATTTTTATTAAAAATATTTATTAAATATAACAATACCAAACTACCCTTATACATTAATAATATCTAAAATACATTAAATTTACATGGCATAACTCACGCTGCATGTGTAGGGTGAGCCATGCAGCTTTAAAGGAATATGCATGGAAGGGGTAATGGCTCGGGTGAATGGTGTGGGTGAGGGTGGGAGGTGGTGGTTTTGGTTGTTGGGTGTAGGAGGTGAGGGAGGAGGTGGTCGATGGTTGAAGTGTGTGGTGTAGGTGGCTCGACAGTGGCAGAGGCAGTGGCACAGCTACAGCCTACAAGGAGGATGGTGCCGAGAAGGGAAGAGGAGGAACGAAAAGGAAGATAATAGGAAGAAAGGGGGAAAGTAGGTGCAAGTGGCGCAGGAGGCTACGAGGGATGGTGCAAGAGGTGGGTGGCTAGTGGCAAGCAGTTGGGAGTAGTTGCAGTGGTGGAGGAAAGGGAGGGGAGAGGTGTTTGAAAAGTGGTGGCTGAAGGGTGGAGGTGTCAAAGGGAAAAGAAGGGGAAATAGGTAGGGATATAGAGGAGGCTAAGGTGGTTGCTGGTCGTGTAGCGAGGATGTGGTGGAGGAGATAGCGGCGATTGTGGTGGAGGAGGGGCTACTGTAAGGAGAATGGGTGAAGGTAGGGAAAATCGGTAGGATATGTCGTAGGGAGAAAGAATGAGGGGTAAGAAGGTAGAGGAGGAGGAGAAAGGAGGGAAGGAGAAAAGGGTGGTGGTCGACGATGGAGGCTGGGTTGGTGGTGGAAGCACAGGTGGTAGCGGTAGACAAAAGAATGAGAAAAACAAGAGGGGAGAAGAGGGGATAAAAGAGAAGAGAGGATTGGGGGAAGAGAGCAAGGCACGAGGGAGATGAGTGGAAGGGAAGAGGAGAAGAAGAGGAGGAGAGAGGGGTTCTGTTGGACATGTTAGGTAGGTGGTGTAGGCTGGCAGGCAGGGTGTGGCATGTAGGGGACATGAAGGGTAGGGAAGGATATGCGAGGGAAGGGGACTAGAGGGTTGTAGGGTCTAAAATGAAAAAGAAAGGGACATGTAGAGGGGCGGTGATACATGTGGTCTGGTTGGGTAGAGGGGAGGGAAGTGCAGACGTGTAATTGTCAATAATTATTCCTAATTAATTATAAGCAAAATAAAATTAATAATTAATTCTATTAACTATATATGCTATAATTTACGTAAGTCGGGATCACTTGAATACACTGACGACTTATTATCTCTTGCTAGTGGTCCATCGGAAATGGTTACAACTTATACTAGTTGTATTGTAAACGATAGTAGATTCTTAACTCATAAAAGAGAAAAAAAAATAAAAGAACACAAAATAATGGTGTGTCTGTCTCCAGAGTCAACAATGAATGTTATTATGGACAGATACAATAGATCATCGAGCTATCTTATTTGCATGATTGTTCTTTTTTTTCAATTGTAAATACTTTAACACTGATGAGAGGAAGAAAAGAATAATACTAAAGAACAATATTACAAGTTTTTGTACGAGGTATGAGTGGCACAAGGAGGATCGTTATATATTAGGATCTCAAGCAAATTAATTTTGGTATGTTGATGATTTACTTAATGGTCCTCATTGGCAAGTTGTTTGGGAAGTCAACCATCATCATATATGGGATCTAAAATATGATGAGCATATCAATGTTGTAGACAGGGATGACTCATCTACTATTGATTTGGCAGTTGAAGCATATGACCTTAATAACTTAAATTTTCAGTGCCATAATGTCAAAAGTGATGAAATCCAAACCAATGCTGCTCCTAACGATGAGTTAATACCTAGTTTGACATATAATATTATTGATATGGATTAGGATGCTTCAAACTAGGATAGTGAAGATGCAAGTAGTGATGATAGTACTTGTAGTGATGATTAATATATCTTGTTTAAAATTCTTATGTGTCGTATATTAGGATCTATTTTATGAATATTATATTAACTATATTAGAATTTAGCCTTCTATGACTGTTATCAAATTCATTTTATCATTATTTGTTGATTTTTTATTAAATATTGATAGGTATAGCCAATGACATGATGAGGTATCATGGTGGGGATGGAGGTAATGACCCCCTCGATTTCTTTCTAGTATTACGGCTCGGTGCGAGTTAGGTAATGATTGTTCCCATCTAATATGTTCTTTTTTTCTCATTTAGTTAACTAATGTAATGCATGTTGCAGCTCCAGCAAATCCAAAACGCTTTAAGTCAAAATCCATCAATAATATGCATGAAGAGTTTAGGAAAAATGGTGACATGAAATTCCACCTCCAGTGATCATCTCAATTTGATAGGGCTTGGAGACCCATTGGTTGTAATGGTACATTATTTTCGAGGCATGTAGGGAATGAGATTAGAAATATGATCCCTATGTACTTTCACAATTTGGATCATGTACTAAAGGAGGACAGAGATAAGATTGACCCCTGAATTGAGGTAATAGTTAATTACAAGCATCTTTTAATTTATAATGTTTTTCGTTTTTAGTTGATTAATTGGTAATTTTATTTTGTTTGTAGAAATATTTTAAATTGGATGAGTGGAAGGAGACACCACATTGGTCGCAATGATGGGAGGTCGTTTGTAGATCACTCTATGACACCTATCGTAGCAGAAAAAGTCAGCTCAAGAATTGGGCTAAAAAGAACCCTGAGATGAAAATGAATGACTTAGACGATAAGAATTGGAACAAGCTTAAGCAAATTTGGGATGCTCTTGAACAAAAAATATTTGTATAATATTATATATAGATAAACTTAATATACATTAATATTGAGTAAGTGTTCATATTTCTTGACTTATAGGCAAGTCAGAAAGAAATGCAAAAAAAGGAGCAAGAAACAATATCCTAGCCTCCATGGCTCGTCATCGATTTCTCAATTTTGCTATAGGAAGGTATTGTATACCCAATTTATAATTTCATTCATTATTTATAATGTTATTCATAAGTTTATTTTATTTTTATATTTTTTATTATAACTATAGGGTAACCCTAGCACAAAAAAAAATTCTGAGTGAGGTCGAGACTTTCAGACAAATGCATTGTAAGGACAGGAAATTTGTGAGTAAGAATGCTGAGAGGAAATATGTAATTTTATAATTCTCTAAAGGAATTAATATAATAATATTTTTTTATAAACTATTTATTCTTAATTTTAACTTTTCTTATAGCATGCAATGGTGGAGACGCTACAAAAGATGATGAAGGAAGCTTGAGTCCAATCACTTGGGAGTGAATGTGGGTCTAACGAGCTGATAAAAATTAGTAAGGCGGCCATTATACGTGACGTTCTTAGACAATGTTGTGGCCAAGAGAGATCAATTGATAGATTATTGAAAGGCTCTTCATTAGTATTATCTACAGCTCCACCAACACCAACATCGCCACCTTCTCCTAGTACCAACACTAGCACTTCTGCTTTTGAGCAAAAACTTGGGAAGCTAAATAAGATTGTTCAAAAACATAGCAAAGCAATAAGGCATCAAAAAGAAACTATAAAATTACAAACTATTGTAATACAAGACCTTAGACATAAACTTATGGCGTCAAGGCAGTAGGTATGGAAGGAAGTAGAGGAGGATGAGGACAATGAGTAGGATCTAGTTATTTGTAACAACCCCAAAATTCACTACTTTTTTCTAAAAGCGGAAGAAATTAAAATAGAAATTTTGAAATTAAAACCTGTGAATTCTGTGAATGTTACCGCCACACTTAGTACCAGACCGGTCTCTCCGACCGTTCCAGTACCGAGTGTTAAGGTTAGAAGAAAATTAATAATCAAGATAATCTAAATTCCAAATAAGCATTTAACAGTTGTAAAACAAAAATCAGAGTACACGTAAAGATTTATTACTCATATTCAAAAGAGAAATAGCTTACAACCGATAAAAGATTCATTTAAATTACTCAATACAAGGTAATAAATTAATAAGGATAAATCGGATAAAAAAATTAAATAACAAAAGGAAATAGAATCAAATAAAGACTAAATATGGTCACAACTCTCTCAGACTTCGAGCCAAAACATGCTCAACACTCAGCCTCAACTGATGTCTCGCCCACCTGCACAAATTCAGAAGGGCCTACTTGTAACACCCCCAAAATTCACTACTTAAAAAATTCGTTAATTAAAAGGAAATTAACGGAAGCAAATTAATAAACCGTGAAATTTGGGAGTATTACCGCCACACTTAGTACCAGACTGGTTCACTCATACCGTTCCAGTACCAAGTGCTAAGGCTAAGAAAAATGAAATACAATTTGAAAGAAATTCAACATACATAAATCAGAGAAGCGCATCAATCGTTTACAAGAATAAAATCCACCAATGGTGGTTACAGTAACAACATATACATTTAAAACCAAGAATTTAAATGAGAAAGAAAAAAACCCTAACGATACCGGATAATTCTTTACTCTCTTTCCCGTAGCCCACTTGAGTAGCACCCGAAAAGACCTGCAAGTGCACTGCCCACTGAATAGGTAGGGGCCCCACAAAGGGAATCCCTTCAGTACTACGGTACTGAGTAACCCTTTAATACCACACTCAAAAACAGGCCCGCGATGCAACACATAGTGCAACTATATACGTATGTAATAAGAGGTGCACACATAACAATCACATATATAACAAGTGATAAGTCACAATCGATACCTCTAGGCCTTAAGCCATGTCATAGTGTAAAATCAATACATTCGGGCCTTAAGCCATGTCATAGTGTAAAATCAATACATTCGGGCCTTAAGCCATGTCGTAGTGTAAAATCAATACATTCGGGCCTTAAGCCATGTCATAGTTTAAAATCGATACATTCGGGCCTTAAGCCATTATTCCATTATCATTCAATCAATCTCATATTTTATATCCATGTGAGTGCGAGAAACCCACTATTATAGTCGGTGGACCGGAAAGTATACACTCAGGGTATAACGCTCCTGACCACTATTATTTGCCGGTGGACCGGTCTCCAGGGCAAGACGCTCCTGGCCACTATTATTTGCCAGTGGACCGGTTTGGCCCCGACTCACATGGTGTTCCACTATAAGTAATTAGTATTTTTCCATAACTTTATTCACATACATAACTGGTTTTATTGAGCTCGGGACCCCCACTATTTTAGCCGGTGGACCGGAATATATATAAAAAATCATCATCCAGGGCACAACGCTCCTGGGCTACTATTATATCCGGTGGACCGGTACTCAATATCACTTGCTAGGGTAACACGCTCCTGGGCCACTATTATAACCGATGGATCGGTACTCAATATCATAAATCAACTAGGCCTGGCTCATTAATATTCCACTTTCATTATTAGTATCTGTCCTTTCTTTAATCAGCACAACAAGTCTATTTATTTGCCTCGAACGGGAGATCAAAAACCCGGGACACAAAGGTACATCGGTCGTACCGGTGCATACAAGCTACTCAGTACCCTTCAACCACGAACCCAAGGACGCAAAGGTACCCTGGTCGTACTGGTGCATAAAGCTACTCGGTACCCTACCGACAAGGACACCTAATCCATAAGTATGCATACCCCCTAACTAGGTCCATAGAGCTAGAAAGAGTAAGATATAGGGCCTGGCTGGGGCACAAAGGCACACCAGCAAATACCAGAATAATCGTGGACTAAACCACGTCCTTAGGGTAGCGACCCCTAAGGAGTCACCATTCCCGATCTCGAGGTCTTTCACTTTAAGTAATAGTGTCTTAATTAAAGTGATCATGAAAAGCACAATAATCAGATACTTATCCACTTTCAATCGTTCCGATATCATTAGTCGTTTCTTATTCAGACGCTTATCCAAGCTATCACAGAGAAACCATTAAGGCCATACTAATTATCAATTACTCTTACTTGGCTAATCAGCATTATTTGAATTATATTATAATGTTCCACAATCACAACGACATGTTAGGTACAAATTACTCATTTACCCCTTACTTATATAATCGCTAAGTCATCCCTTCCTTACTTGGCAAAATTACCCTATTATCCTTTAGGTTACTTATTTACCAAATTACCCTTTACCCGGTTTAGGTTACTAAGTTATTTCCTACGCTTCTTAGATCACCATTCACCCCTCATAATTGCTAGACTTAACATATGTCCCATTTGGTTGGTTAGATTACTATTTGCCCTTTTCTTTTATTACAATCCAGAACTTACCTCAAATTACCCATCTTCGCTATCATAATTACCAATTTGCCCCTTTAGTTGGATAAATTACCAAATCGCCCTTATCATTTATCAAAATTACCAAATTGCCCTTCTCAATTATTATCATTGCCATTTTACCCTTCTTAATTATTATAATTACCATTTTACCCTTCTCCGTTATTATAATTATTAATTTACCCTTCTCCATAATTATAAATACCGATTTACACTTCTTCATATTTATAATTATTAATTTACCCCTCTCTATAATTATAATTACCAATTTACCGTTCTCCATATTTATAATTATTAATTTACCCTTCTCCATATTTATATTTACTAATTTACCCTTCTCTATTCTTATAATTACTATATTGCCCTCCTCCATTATTAAAATTACCATAATGCCCTTTTATTGGTTAATTTACCAAGTTACCCTTCTCTATTATCATAATTATCCAATTACCCCTTTTTAATCATAATTTAATTACTAATTTATCCTTTGTAGTTATCATTATTACCAAGTTACCCCTTACTACCAAGTTTACCATGATATCCTTTTATTTACGAAATTACTCTTCTACCCCTTACTCCCAAATTACCATAATATCCTTTTATTTAGAAAATTACCATAACACTCCTTTTACTTTACAAATTACTATTCTACCCTTTTACATCCAAAATTACCATCTTTATCTTTCTTTACAAAATTACCATTTTGCCCTTCCTTTCCAAAATTACCATATTACCCCTTTACTCCCAAAACTACCATAATGCCCCTTACTCATAAAATTACCCCTTTTCGCCATTCACTTATAAAATTACCATATTACCATTTAGTTATGAAATTACTAATTTGCCCCTCTACTTCCAAAATTACCATAATGCCCATTTACTTGAAAATTTACCATAATGCCCTCCTTCATCCAAAATTACTATTTTACCCCTACTTCCAAAATTACCATTCTTACCACTTACTTATAAAATTACTATATTGCCCTTTGACTCCAAAATTACCGCTTTACCCTTTTCTCCAAAAATTACCATAATACCCCTTTACTTATAAAATTATCATTTTACCATTTAATCATAAAATTACCATATTATTTTTTTACCTCAAAAATTACCATAATACTCTTCGTTCTCACAACTTACAATTTTATCCATTTACTTATAAAATTATCATTCCACCCCTTTCTTATGAAATTACCAAAATACCCTTTTACTTATAAAATTAATGTTTTGCCCCTTTTCTTTTAGAATTTCCATAATGCCATTTTACTTACAAAAATTACCATTTTACCCCTTTTACTCCAAAATTCCCAAAATACCCCTTTCACTTATACAATTTCCACTTAACCCCTTTATTACACAACTTTTATGAATTTACCACCATTACATAAAATAATGATATTAGTACTTCATTCTTATCATCTAAGTCCACCAACTTGTCATTATTCAACATAATACTCATTAGCAACTACATATATTAGATCACATACTTCACAAGCATATCATTAAAATACCCTTAGACAATAATATTATTCATGTATTAGCAACATAATACATCATAGACAAGCATTTAACATTTCCATCAATAATCAAACTCCTTCCTTAATTATCATACCTACACATGGCACAAAGGCTACCATACTTTTCCTTTTTCTTTCAATCAATATAAACAACCATTTATATATCATGCTAGGCACACAAAACATGCATAAAATCATACCAAAATCCCTAATGTGCTAGCATACGTTTTTCCATGTATTTAAGTGAGGATTAACGATTACCTTAATCCTGCAAATATCAAATCTTACCGGTATCCCGGTTAAAGATTCAAGCTTTAATTAGCAACTCAACACCTAAAAATAATATCCATCATTATTATGTTAGAAATAAGAATCCAAGCATAAAACTTTATAAAATTTAATTAATAAAACACTTAACTTAAAATACTATTATACCTTAAAAATTTTGCATTAAAATACTAACTCATGTAGCAGCTCATCCTGCTCATGCAGCATGAGCTGCATGCAAAATAAAAAGGGGGAGTCTCGAAGAGGAGGGTGAAGGTAGGCAAAATTAGTTATTTTCGGGTTGGGGTCTTTGGGCTAGAAAAGAGGGTAGATGGGGGAGGTTTCAAGGCAAGGGAATGGTGCAGGAGTGAAGAGGGGGTATAGGTGGAGGCTAAGGGTGGTTTCACGACGGCATAGGGCGGTGGCAAGGCTGTGAAGTTGGCTGCCGAGGTGGAGGGGCTGAGAAGGAAGGAAAAGAGGAGGGAAAATGAAGGGGTGCAAGGGCAGTTTTCGGGAAAGTAAGGTATGGGGGTGGTAGAGGGGGTTGCAGGGTTTCGAATGGTGGGTTGAGTGGTGGCAGAGGTGGCCGGACGGCGGCGAACGGGGCGGTTGCAGGTGGCTTGGCGATAAGGGGAAAAATGGGGAGAAAAAGGAAGACGTGGAGAAGGGAGGAAGTGTAGGGGCTCGAAGGTGGCTTGGGGGTCTCGTGGTGGCACAGGGTGCTAGTAGGTGGTGGCAAAAGGCGGCGCAGGGGCTGGGTGTGGTGGTGCAAGCGACGGTCTGCGGCGGCGATCAAAAACCGGGAAAAAAATGGGGGGAGAAGGAAGGAGAGAAGAGGGAGCTCGGGGAAGGAGATGAGAGCTCAAAATTATGGGGAATGAAGGGCTGGGGAGATGAAGAAAAAGAAGAGGGAGAAGAGAGGGGCAGTGGCCGGTCGGCGAGAGGACGGAGGGTGGCAGATGGTGGTCGGTTGGTAGGGGAAAGAGAGGGAAGAATAAGGAAAGTGAGAGAGCATGCGAGGTGTGGTCCAAGAGCCGGTTTGGCTCGAAAAAGGAAATAAAATGACGAGGGAAGAGAGAGAGGGAGAGGGAGTAGGTGCGGTGGCAGGTGGCGGCAGTTGCAGGGCTGGCATGGACGACGGGAGCAGGTCGGGCAGAGGTAGAAGAAGAGAGGAGAAGAAGGGTTGGCGGGCGGACCGGCGCAGGAAAAGAAAAATAAGGTAAGTCGGCCGATCCAGGGGGAAAAAGAAAGAGGGATGGCTGGGCTGTGTCGCACGGCCGCGCGGGAGAGGGAGGAAGGAGGGGAGAGATGGGCCGAGGCCCAATGCGCAGGGGAGGGTTGGGCTGGCGTGGCAGCCCGAGGGAAGAAAAAGAAAAAGAAAAGAAGAAAGAGGAAAAAGGGAAAAAGGGGGAAATGGAAAAATAGGGAAAATAAAACAAATAAATTTATAAGATTATAAAATGTAATATTATTGATGAATTATTTAATTTAATAATTTAATTCATTATAACCTAATATATTAGTTTAAAAAGGATAAAGTTAGTAAAATATTAGTTTGGAAATTTATTTAAATAGAATAATATGATAAATAGAAAATATTTATTTTTGAATTTATTAAATACTCTTATCCAAATTTACATACTCTAATATCTATAAAATAATTAAAATAAATAATTTTAAAAGAAAGTTTTATTTCAAATAAAAGTTGTTTATTAAAATATAGGTTTTCGAAATTTTTGGGGGGTTACACTACTACTCGTGGGAATGAGCAGCACCCATGAAAAGGGTGATTAGTACGCTACGTACTGAGTAAGGTAACCGTGCACTAAGGCCAACACACAAAATTCACATAAACCATGCAAGATAATAAAAAGAGCATAATCCAACATAATAACATAAATGCAAATGAACGATCAGGTAAAAATGCCAAGATCCAATATAGTTTAGATTAATTACTTCATTAATCCTTTATCGAAATATTTTCACACCATGCTCTTTATCAAGTCCATACAAGTACGAGAACCCTACTATTTTCATCCATGGATCGGTCTCCAGGGTACTTCGGCTCCTAACCACTATTCTAGCTAGTGGATCGGTCACTTAGGGTACATGCCCTACCACTATTATATGCCAGTAGATCGGTCTGGCCCCTTCTCTCGCACAGTGTTCCACTGTAAGTAATTAGTGTCTTCCCATATCTTAACAAAATATTGGGTTTGGTTTATTGAGCTCAGGATCCCCCACTATTATTGCCGGTGGATCGATCACTAGGGTAACATACCCTACCACTATTATACGCCGGTGGATCGGTCTCCAAGATACCACAATACCTAGCCACTATTATGTCGGTGGATCAGTCTGGGACCGGCTCAATATCTTTCACTTTAGGTTATTAATGTAGTAAGTATCTTATTCAGAAGCTTTCACCCTAGACATGCATGAATCACTCCATTTACACTTATCCTCCAACCGACACGTACCACATTATGGTAACCCTGCACCTCCTATCTCGCCTAACAACCCTTCCTCTATACTCAAATTCACACTAGAAGTCCAACTCTTAAATACATGGATCAAGGCCCACTACCTTACACTTCCAAGTCCACTCCACATTTCACTCTAGGAAACCCTAATTTAGGTCTAAGTGGCCCATCTTACTCTACCTCACACAACCCAAATCATTTTAACACTCCACACACCACAACTCATAAATACCATCCTTATAATTACACTTTAATCACCAAATACACATGATACCACAACAAGCCTAAGCAGCTACACCAAACCCTAATTGTCCACACAAACCCTAGCTCGGTCTCCTACATACCCTTATATTACTCCACGTACTATTTTTCATCCAAAGTGTTCAAACACTCAAAAAACACTTACGTTACCTTCCTCACACCCCAAATCAACTTTTCATACATAAACTTTACTCCCATGCAGATGCTAACCTCCCCATGCAAACCTTTGAACTTTTCATGCAGAACCCTAAGTCCATCCATACGAAACCCTAAATTCTTTCATGCAAAACCCAATATTCCGTCATACAAAACCCTAAATTCAATCCACTCAAAACCAAAGATTCATCCATACCAAACCCTAGATTCAAACCATATAAAACCAAAGATTCATCCATACCAAACTCTACATTTAATCCATACAAAACCAAAGATTCATCCTTACCAAACCCTAAATTCAAACTATATAAAACTAGAGATTCATCCATACAAAACCCTACATTAGATCCTCCCATACAAAAAATATAAATTAGATTCTCCCATACAAAACCATAATTTAGATTCTCCCATACAAAACCATAATTTAGATTCTCCTATATAAAGCATAGATTAGATTCTCCCATATAAAACCATAAATTAGATTCTCCCATAAAAACTATAAGTTAGATTATCCCATATAACACCATAAATTAGGTTCTCCCATATAACACCATAAATGAGATTCTCCCATATAAAACCATATATTAGATTCTCCCACTCGAAACCATAAATTCCCCATTTTACTCTTCCACTCATGGGTTGTTAAAAATACTTAGGTTAACTCACATCCCTTGGGCAACTTCTTTTCCCATCCTCCTTTTTCATTCTTTCCCCCACACAAACCATATTAACATCCTCACATGCATGTCTTACAGGGTCACAACACATATCATCATATATACATAATACACATGCCATATAATAACACATAATCATACTTCAACTCCACGGCATACCACATATGAGATAATTACAATAATAAACATAGGATGCATATCACACAAAGCATATAATGCACATCAACACACAATAGGCCTTAGTAAAACCCTTACCTAAAATGACACCGGTCTTGGAGCACACTTCTATGCCTCCTTAGGGCTTTGACTGGTCTCATCTATATTAGGGAAAAACTAAAATTAGATTCCCTACTACCAAAAATACTATTAATAACTAACTTACTCTAAGACTAGGCTTTTGATAAAATACTAAAATAATAATAGCAAAAATACCAAAATAATATCAATGTTAATATTAACAAGAATAATAAAAATAGTAACAATAATAATAAAAGGGCAATACTCAAAAACATAGTGAAATAAGGGCTTCGGCCCCTTTACCAAAATAATACTAATAATAACATTAGTAAAATAAATAACAAAATTTAGTAATAATAATAATAATAATTAAATAGTAATAATAATAATGATAAAAACCATAATAATATTGCAAAAATGATAATAATCATAATAGCAAGGATAATATTTAAAGATAGAATGAAGTAGGGTTTCTACCCCACATTGAATAATAATAAGACTTGATATCTATAATAGTACTACTATAATTGAAAATAGGCATAATAGGGTTTCAGCCCTATATAGAATAATAATATTAACATTAAAAATAATAACAATAATAATAATAATGATGATGATGATAACAAAAACAACAACAACAACAACAACAACAATAATAATAATAATAATAATAATAATAATAATAATAATAATAATAATAATAGTAAAACTAATAGTAAAATAGTTATAATAATAATAATGGAATAATAATAATAATTTTGAAATAGTAATAATAATAATAATAATAACATATTAATATTAATAATAAAGATAATAGCAATAATAATAATAATAATAATAATAATAATAATAAAATCAAAATAAAAATCATAATAGGGCTTTGGCCCTCAATAGAAATAATTATAAAAAACATTACTAAAAAAATAATTATAATAATAACATTAATAATAGAAATAATAATAATAATAATAATAATAATAATAATAATAATAGTAATAATAGTAATATGTTTCAAATAAATGAAATAAAATGAAATAAAGCTTGTATAAATAGTGAAAAATGGTTGAGGGGGTTTAGGGTTCAACCTTAGGATGGTGGTGACAGGCGGCATCGACAGTGGTGCACGGCGGCGGCAGCAGTGGCCTAAAAAAGAGAAGAAAAGGGGAAAAGTTGAAGGATGGGAACAAAATAGGGAGAATGAAGGTGGGAGTTAGGGTGTTTAAGACTGCCCAGGTGGAGAGGAATAGAATAAGGGTGGCGGTGCAGCCAAAGGTGGCGGCGTAAGGTGACGGCGGTGGTGGCTGAATGGAGGAGAAGAAAAGAAAGAGAGGAGGAGAGGGAGGAAGAGGAAAGGAAAGATAGGGGAAGGTAGAGGAGGGTCTGCAAAACATAATGGGAGGTGAAAGAAGCGGCAACATCGGTGAAAGAGGTGGCTAATGGTGGTGCGAAGGGAGGCGAAGGTTGGAGAGAGGGCTGATCGGGAGGGCTACTTCGCACAGCCGGGGCGACTTGTGTAGGAAAAATTGAGGGAGGGGGAAGGTATGGTTGGGTAGAGAATGATGCAAGGAAGGATTAGGTTGGCGGATTTGGTGGCGTGGTTGGCCAATGACAGTGGGGATGGAGTCTAAAATGGAGGCGGCACACAAAGGAGGTTTTCTGGTTATGGGATCAAAACTCGATACCTAGTAGCTTAAAGGGGTATTTATAGATTTTAGAAGGGAGGTTAGGGTTATGTGGGTCAGCTAGGGGGTAAGCAAGTAGGGTTAGGGTTTGCTGGCGGTGATGGTAAGCCAGTGGCATCAAATTTCGGGACAGGGATTGCGCAGGACAGGGAGGAGGGAAAATCACACGAGAAGGGGGAGATCTCGTTGGGTTGATGAGGCTGTTGAATCGACGAGGGAGAGAGAAGAAAGATTGTTCGGATCAACAGGGAAGTTGGCGGCAAAATTTACGACTGGTGGGCGGTGGAGTTACAGGTCGGCGACGATGTTGGGAGGAAGAAGAAGAAAGAAAGGTGGCTGGACTGGGCGGCCTAGAAAGAAAAAGAAAGAAAAGAAGAGGGAGATGGGCAAACCGGGTGGCACTTAAAAACACAATGCCGAAACGTTGCATTTTGAGGGTAAGAGAACCAAGGCGCGGCATAGAGTTCTACGACGCCAAAGGAAGAAGGAAAAGAAGGATTGGGCCGCGGAAAGCAGGCTTAATCGGGGAGAAGGTAAGGAAAAAACAAAAAAGAAGAAGAAAGAAAAAGGAAAAAAGGGAAAAGGAAAAGAGAAAAATAATTAGGTTGGGTATTTAAATTAAAATGAATATTTAGATATTTAAAAATAATAATAATTAAATAAAATAATATTTAAATCCCTTTTTGGGCTAAATTAGGATTTTTGAAAGATTTTCCATAAATTCCATTTTAATTAGCAAATCACTCTAATTTTCTCCAATTAAATTATTTATAAAATTCATATTAATTTGGAACTATTTGTTCCTTCTTATTTTAAATAAAATAATTTATTTAATTTATTTCTAAAATAAAATCCGTAATTAGCTAAAATACCCAAATTTCTCCTAATTAAAATACTTATAAATTTCTTCTTGGTTTGCTCTAATTAATTTCCTTTTATTTTGATAAAAATATTTTATTTAAATAATTTTCCTAATAAAATATTATTTAACTATAATTTTTAAAAATTAAAAATTTTGGGGAATTTCATTATTTGTTCTAAAGAACAAAATTGTAATAACAATTTCAAATTACAAATAATAATTTTATTTGGATTTTTTTTATTTAATATTATCAATTAAATATTAATACTAATTTAATAATATATTATATTTAAAATTTACAAGATTGTAATTAAAATTTGAGAAAAAACTATATTTGCCTTTCATTGACGGCTAGAGTCACCACTGTAGGCCGATAAAATTTCTAAGAAATGGGCATACAGCAATGACAGATCGCTACTATTGACTCATTAGTTGTCATTTTAGGGTGATAAAATTTACAAAAATTAGGTATACAATGATGACGGGGTCGTGTTGTGGACCCATCAATCATCACTGTAGACTAATGGAATTTCTCATAAATTTGGCATACAACAATGATGGGGTCGCTGCAGTAGACCCATTAATTGTCATAATAGATAATTTCAATTTTTTAGAATTTTTTAAAAAATTTCTGTCACAGTAGTAATATAGTAATGACGTAGTCGTCGTAATATCAAGAAATTATGACGACATATTAGCAATTACATGTCGTCATAATATACCTTTTACAACAACATCTTACGTCTTCATCGATAACAAAAGTTATCATAGAAGACTTCATTTGTAGTAGTGGAAAACCACTAACAAGGTTAAAGGAAGGGATATTAGAGCACCACAAAAGATGGGCATATTATTTGATACCCCACTTGTCTAAATGTGTTTAACATTATAATTATAAAAAAAGTTAGGTTAAACCAAAGTGTAATACCTCAAATTTTATTTGATATTAATCTCAAGTAATTATTACCTTGACCAATTCTAATCTCGAGAAATTGATATTTTTATCTTACCCTAATTCCTTAATTCTAAATCATAACCTAATCCTAATCTTTATTCTGAGTAATTATATTTTAACCTAACCTTAAATCTTGGATAATTAATATCTTAATCTTATTTAATTTAGCTAAGCATAAAATTTTAATCTAATATTAACCATAAACACACTTGCCATTTTTCCTTTTGCTTTTTCCTCCTTTTTCCTTTTCTTTTCTTTTTTCTTCCCCACCTACTTGACCTACTTTTTCCTTCTTCTCCTTTCCTTGCGTAAATCTCTCCCCTGATCATACCCTTTTCCATTCTGCCATGCATACCTTCCTTACCATCATCATCATCAACTACCATCTCCCTCAAATCAATGGGATAAGTCACATTGAAATTTTGGTTATCACCTCCCGATCATATACCCCCTTCCCCTACTATATCTCCCTTCATGCATGCCTCTTCCCCGTCTTTCACCTTGTGCATGCCACCACACACATATATATACCCTTCTGATCTCTCTCTACTTCATTTAATGCTCAACCAACTCTACACCCTCCATTTCTATCGAGCAACAGCAACCCCGATCACCTCCCTCTTTAGTTCTTCTTCCTCGTACTCTATTCGACGTCGAAGCAACCGTCACCACCCCCATACAGCATCGCCAACCACCAATCACCACCATTTTACTACAAAACCAACCACTGCTATTGCCCCATTATCCCCCTCATCGTTACCAACCATCGCCACCCACACCAATTCTTTTTCCTTATTCCCCATCAAGCTCTATTTGTTTTCATTGAGGTGCATGGTCGTGCAAACCTCGCATGCCTCAATTGTGCCCTCTCACAGAGTTTCCTTGCAATCCCTAACCGTGTGCATTCACTCATGGTTTTGTACACATGCACCCCGGCCGTGCACATTCCCAACCTTTTTAAACGATGCCGGTAGAAGATGAGTGGCACTAGGGAGCAAGTCGACCACGGATGACTCTGGTTTGTTTGGTTTGATTACTAGTTTATTTGACAACTCTTACTAATTTATGAGTTATTTCTAGGACTCTCTCTTCTCCTCATTGCTGCTTGTATCTGGTTGTGTGTGTGTGTGTTTTCCCATCAAATTTGGGCTAAAATATTTGGAGACATGTACTACTACCGGGTTTCGGGTTGTGTTTCCTCTTTATGCAGGGTTGTTTCCGTGAAATCTTAGATCCCTTCTAATCTATGCCTTCCAATGTTATATGATATCCCGTCTACGGAAGCCCCAACCCACATCTAAAACCTTTCATGACTTCCTGTGAAGGTATAGATGGTAGTTGTGGTCTCAAAACTGCCATCTATAATGCTCTTTCTTTTTTAAATTTATAGTACACTTTCTACTTTCACCATGTATAATTCCTTGCACACAGAAAGCTATCTATATTCCCAATTAATACACAAGCATCAGTGTGCATTCTATCTCAGAATTTTAATTTTGCTTTATATATTTACATCAACTAGCCACCTCATAAGGTTTATAACATTTTATAGATATACTTTTCATAACAAGGCGTTAATGACAAATGAATGTCGTTATTATATAATTGGTATTTTTAATTCTCATGGGTTTAGCATGAGCTCTACCACGTGAACTAAATGTACCAAGAAAGATAACAAAGAATTTTATTGTAGACTCATGGGCTTGACATCTTCATTATGACCATCAACATTAAACCATAAAAGTAGTAATTAGACATACATTTTAATAAGGCATCGATCACAAATATATGTCATTCATGAATTTAATATACAATTTCAACAACTAATGCATTCTTCCCAAAATTCACAACTTGAAATGTTGTATACTATATTTACATACATCATTCATCTATGCCACTTTACATACATATAGGGCATTTCCAAATCATTAACTAACTTTCAAAACTTGTTAAGACAGTTTCTAAAATTTTCTTCCACATTATTTGTCAAATCTTCCATGTTAACAAAGTCGTCATTTAAAATCATCACTTTTAGCACTAGTTTGGGTACCGATGGATTCTCTATTTCATGTGCAAATAGTATAGCTCCTATCAATTTTGTGCATAATAAGATGATCTCATATTTCTATGATCATGTCTTCTTACTATTTCCACAATCGATACATGGGTAATATAACTACAAGGGATCCATGGCATGTTTAATCGTAAATTTTATGAAGTCATCTACACCATCTATATATTCTCTGGACAACCTATTATATAGTATATCCACAATCGATCTATTATACCTTATATGAAAGATAAAGTTGAGTAGAATATTGTATAAACTACAACAATGACTTATATACCAAATGTATGTAAAATGTACATAGATTAGTACATATATAGCTAATAGGGTGAGGGTTTCTCATACAATACACTAACAACAGCAGCAGCAACAATAATATCAAATCTACACTTATTGAAATATATGAAACACATGAGATGAAAAAAATGAATAAGTACAATGATCTCTTAATCAGTCAAAGTATGATAAAAATAGGTAATATATTTTATATCTATAATATAGAAGAGGGAAGACGAAAAATCCAATCATTTAAGGAAATAATGATGACAAGAGAAGAAGAAAAGGAAAGGCTAACGGTGACTACAAAGGTTCCTAGTGGAGAAGGAGAAAGAAGTGGAGGAAGCAATAATGGTAGAATACAAAGGAGGAGGAGGGGACCCGGTTCACAGAGCAACTCTTTATGAATTCGTTAGACTAACAAGGTTAGATGAAGGCCCGCTGGATTATAAGCCAAAAGTTAAAGAATGAAAAAAAATTCCAATAAGAATAAACGATTGTTAAATGTCATAATTGTCATCTACACCTCCTAAAAATTGAAAAAAATAATAATAATAACCTCCCTTTATATTAGACAAAGTTTTTTAACTTCTAACCGTTGTCTAAAGCCAAAGAATAAAAAATCCAAAGTTTTTTTATTCCTGCAGTGAGCAGAGTGCCCTCTTCCGAACGGGAAAACTAATACACACACACAAACATATACATATATAGTACATTCGTACATACAAGAAATTAATGCCAACTATTGTTTCTTCTTAAGCGACGACTGCTCCTCCTCCTTTTCCATCTGATAAAAAAGACTTCCGTCATATGCAGCTCTCAGGGTGTCCTGATGCAAGAAGCCGTCTTTATCCTTGCACAGTACATATAGAATCTTCCATTCTACGAAAGCAGCAATCCTGAACAATAATGTGGCATTATGTATCATGAACCATACATGCATTAATTAGTTATGGATCGAATGGGATATCAATTAATTTATGGATCGGAATGGAATATCAATTCAGCAGATGATATTAGCATGCCTTTGATGAAATGAGTAATTAAGTAGGTTCTATACTCAGCCAGTCGCTAATTAGGAGGAACTCACGTGACTTGACATGACATTACAACACATACCATCCCTGTTTATCGTTAGGCTCTCTGTTTGCCTTCAACATTTCATCCAGTTCCTCGCCTGATACGGCGTCCGGTTTGGTGCGCGCATGCTTTGAGAATATCTCATCAAACTTGGAAGCAACGAATCTGCGTGCGTGTATGTATATATATATACGTACCATGTCAGAATATAAGACTAATCGCTCGCACGCACGCGCGTCGTTAAGGAAGTAAGGGATAAAACTTTAAATTTCAGCAAGAACCGAAAAATGTAGAAGAAGAGAAAAAGGGGAAGGAAAAAAAAAATACCTTCCGTGAGAGTCATAGACGCCAGAATCACTACCATGTTTGGCTAAAGCTATATTCTTTATCTCAATTGGGAACAGCAACGATATCCCTTTTCCCTGCGCACCATAAAATTATTCATGTATTACATAAGAATATATAAATGAATTGGACAAGAAATAAAAATAATGATAAGGATAGATATCCTTATACATATATAGATTTATTTATATAAAAAAAAAAGGTAAAAGGACTTTAATTTGGATTCATACAGGGCGAGTTTTACGGCTGAGACTCATGTTGATGATCAAGGATGCAGCCGATGACAGGAGAATTCCGCATCCTATCGCTCTAAATCCTGATCCCATCCATCACACAACATCCATCAGGACCATCACATATTTTGGTTTCCGCCACTGCTAGTGCGTACTGTACATGTATAGTCAGCTAGCTAACAAGTAGTACTAACATCTAGCGATCAGTCTTAGTTACCAGCCAGCCAGTCGTATGATATGGCGAAAGAAATTAATGTTATAGAAATAGTGATTACTATTTCACGACCCCTATTTTTACATGCATTCCTACCTTAATGTCGTTTTAGAAATTAAATTAAAGGGATGTTGCTAGCACAATCGATAATTAACTGCCCACTTCTACGAATCTTTCGTTTTCACCGTTATTTATTTATTTTTATTTTTATTTTTTTGTTTCCTTCTTTCGTAATCTGTACTTTTAACTCTCCATCGGTTTTCAATAAATGATCTAGATAAAGCTTAATTTAAAATTACTTTCATTAATCTTTAAAATTATGTATAAATTGCTAAAATAACTATCTTTTCTTGTATGAGTATTAATTAAATAATGTATAATTAGACTCTTGAAATAGATTAGGGAATGTTTATTAATTAATTAATTTATTTTTGTATTTTCATTACCCTCCTAAGAGCATATGCGGTGGAGAAAAAAAATTCAAAATTAATTTTTAAAATAATTTATGAACATATATTAAACTAAAATTGTTTTTAGTCTAAGTATTAACAATTATATATATATTGATATAAATTTATGGTTGGAGTTAAAAGATATTGTAATAAACCCTTTCCTAAGTAGAACGATAATTGATCATAAGACAAGCCGTGCCACATGAATAGTAGAATACCTTGAAAAGTTTCCCAAGGATAAATGAGGCCATCGTTGTTCCTATCAAAGAACGCGACATGTTTCTCAAGAGCACTCGGCTCTTCCCCACCCTTACCTTCCACCACAACGTCTGCAATATTAAATTAATTAATTAATTTTGCTTAAAACAAATTACTTGGAAGGATCAGCGTCGTTGAAGGAACATCGAGAAATCCAAGGAACCGATATAAAGTGTCAGTGATACATGAAAAATAAATTCACTAAAATTACGTAAATTTGAGAACAGACACGAGAGATTCAAATTTTCACCACACGAAGGAGCGAGAGAGAGAGAGAGAGAGGAACTTATACCCGCGGCGGTCATGTCTTGAGTACCGGAGGTGGAAGTAGGTGCTCGCGGCTGCTTTGATTCAACGGAAGCCATATAATTAGTAATTACAGAACAGTCTCTTTAGACTAACTAATAACTATGAAAGAGTATTCGATCTATTGATTTTGAATTGTAGGATCTGTATAATTACAGACAAGACGGACGGACAGACGGAGAGGAGGAGGAGGAGGCGGTAAATAAATTAATAACAGGCAGATCGGTCGATGAAATGATGGCAGAGCTAGGTAGAAGAAGCAGGCGATCGACGGAGGGAGTAGTACATGTTCCGTTCCATCCATTTGTATTTAGTGGTGCCATTTTGCTGCTCTGTCATCCCCCTGATCCCTCCCGGCTCCCGCTATGCGTTTGCCTCAATTAATATGCGGCCCCACCCCCCCCCCCCACCCCCACCACGACCCCGGGCATTAATTGCGGTTGCACACTAATTATTTTTTTGTACGGAGACAATTCTCTTTTTAAGTGCTTTTTTTAAGAATGAAAAAATTATTTTTTTATTTTATATATTTTATATAATTTAATTAAAATTAAATATTTTTATTTTAATAAATATTTATTTTAGATTTTAATTTAATCTAAAATAAATATTTTATTAAAAATTTATTTATTATTATTAAATATTTAATATAAAAAATATAAAATAAAAGATAATTATTTTCATCATTATTACTTCCGTATCAAACAAACTTAATTCATTCAAATAGAGAGAAAGATAGAGAGAGAGCTCCTTAGAAATATAAATCAATTTTAACATTTCTAAATAAGGGCATGTCTTATTCGGCATATTTTTTTTTCATTATCTAAATTACATTTTTTTATAAATAAGTTGTTGTTATTTTTATTATTATTTATTACTATTTTCACCGTTAATGTCATTATTATATTAATTATCCATTTCTTATGTTATCCGACTAACCTCATGCGATCCCATGAATAAGTTTGAAGAAAATATATCCTAACCCTCTTTCTATATACAAAATATTATTTCTCAAAAGACGCTCTTTATTTTTATTTTTTTTATAAGAATTAAGTTGGAAAGATTATTAATGACATGCCCTCATATTTCTTTATTTTCTTACTCACCAACACATGCATGAATGATACATCTCATGTGTACAGCGTGAAGTGTGAACACACCAGAAAGGCAGTAACCGACCTAAAAAGACGCAATAAGTATACGTTAATGTCAAAAGGATTAATAATTTCTTAACGATACTAATTTCTTGATTGAAGGCTTTCAAGGAAATGAAATAACTCGTTGCTGCGATGCTTCAAAGTAATGTGAACTCCTGGAAAGACGGTACTTATACGATACTTGTGCCTTTAAAATCTTTTTCTTCGACGCTGGCCATCACTTCATTTTGGCTCATATTAGAATTGTTAATTTATGCAATTTCAGTTGATTAGAGGTTTTATTTATTTCAGCTATATTTATATAAATTGCTGTCATGATATAAAAAGGGTAAATAAGGTTCCGATCCCGTCCTCTTTATTATATTCCATTTTGCGTCCATAATTAAAACCAACGGGCCTCACTCAAATTGAATCTATTTATTAGCGAATAAAAGTTATATGCTCATGAAGTTGATAGGTCTCCTAACATTTTTGAAAAGGAGGTTTTTGTATTGTTGAGGACGTCTTCTCAAAAATGTCGGATAACAGATCTTGCTTATAGTAAGTCGGTGGAGATCCATTGTCGGGGTTTGATTGGATGGCCTTCATATGCGCATCACATCTGCCATTGAAAGAAGTTCCATGACATAACTTTGTTTTGTTATAGATCTTTATGACTCTCCGAAACTTCGTAATGCTTGCTTTAGAGTATTTAGTCTTTTTATTAAAAAAGACCCTTAATAACCTTTAACTTATAATCCAAATAATTTTTTCTGATTATTTTACTTTCTTTTTACCTATTAAACTTATTCTCAACTTAATTATTTTTTCCAATTTTTTTTACTCGACACCTTAAACTATTTAAACTAAATCTAAAACTAAAATAAAATATTCCTACTCTTCTAACACCCAAAAATGTACTATTTTTTTTTTAAAACAAAACCTTTAAATTTAAAACTTGTAAATTTTGGGGATGCTACCGCCACACTTAGTACTAGACCGGTTCACTCCTACCGTTCCAGTACCAAGTGCTAAGCTAAGGAAGGAGAATTTCATCATCTCATAACAATACATAAACTAAGATTCATAAATAAAGAAATCAGAGTACGCATGGATTATTACATAATTTGAATTACGAGAGAAAGTTCTTTAAAAATGGAAAAATTAATACGGCATTAAAATTGTTCCTGGGATTCAAACATAGCTAAAGGAGAAAAGGGATAACAATGTCATAAAGGAAAAACCGGCCATGCTACTCCAAATACTCGATCCAGCCCATGATCAATACTCGCCCCTGCCTGATGCCCCTAGGACATCAATAGCATCAAAGAAGGCATCTCCTACCTACAATACGTCAGATGGGCCTCCTACTCGTAGGAATGAGCATTACCCATGAAAAAGGTGATCAGTACGCTACGTACTGAGTAAGGTAACCGTACACTAAGGCCAACACACAAAATTCACATAAACCATGCAGAATAATAAAAGAGCATAAAGTCCAACATGATAACGTAAAGCATACGATCATTTAGGTAAACATACAAAGGTCCAATTATAATCTAGATTAATTACTTAAGTAATCCCTTACGAAATTCTTTTCACACCATACTCTTTATCATGTCCACACAAGTACGGGAACCCCACTATTTTAGCCGGTGGATCGGTCTACAAGGCACTTTGGCACCTGGCCATTATTCTAGCCGGTGGATCGATCACTTAGGGTACATGTCCTACCACTATTATATGTCGGTGGATCGGTTTGGCCCCTGCTCACATGGTGTTCCACTGTAAGTAATTAGTGTCTTTCCCATATCTTAGCAAACTGTAGGGTTCGGTTTGTTGAGCTTAGGATCCCCCCGCTATTATAGCCAGTGAATCGGTCACTTAGGGTACATGCTCTACCACTATTATATGTCGGTGGATCGGTCTCCAAGATACCTCAGTACTTGGCCACTATTATGTCTGTGGATCAGTCTGGGCCCGGCTCAATACTCTTCCACTTTACATAATTAATGTCTTACATATCTTATTCACAATTTTTAATCCTATACATGCATGACTAATTTCCTCCACGCTTATCCCCCCCAAGGGACCCGTCTCACTCATAATCTCATAAACTCCTAACTTAGCCCATTATCCTTCCCTCCTACCAAACTTACATTAGAGTCCATTTCCCGCACATGTGGACCCAAGCCCACTACTTTTTCACCACCTATCCATTCACTTCCTCACTGATACACTTTACTTCACCAGACATACACACAACCACATACACCCCAAAAGGCCAAACCAAACCCTAGATCGGTCTACTATATGCCTTTATACTATCCCACGTGCTATTTTTCATTCAACACATGCAAATGCATAAACAACACTTTCATCACACTATTCACACCTCAAATTAACTATTTATACGTAAAATGTACTCCCATGCAAACTTTATATCCCCCATGCAACCCTTCGTACTATCTCATGCAAAACCCTACACTCCCACGTGAAACCCTAGATTCCCCCATGCATGGTCATATATCACTTAGATCAACCCCCCATCATTACACTCTATATCATCATATTACACAACCTAAGATGCATATCTTATGGTCTGTACCAAATCATAATAAAAAAACACAACTTTACATACTTTACACATGCCATAAAATATCGCATGAACATACCTCAACTCCACGTCATACTGCGTATATAATAGTTATAAAATGCACATAAAATACATCATATTTCATATCACATGGCATGCAAGGCATGTAAAACATATTACACACAAACGGCCTTAGTTACACCCTTACCTAAAATGTCACAAGTCTTGGAGCACGCTCCTACACCTCTTTAGGGCTTTGACTGGTCTCACCTATATGAGGGAAAAAATAGAAATAGATTTTCTCCTACCAAAAATACTATTATTTACTAACTCATTCTAAGACTATGGTTTAATAAAATAATACTATACTAATAATAACTATAGGAAATAATACTAAAA
This sequence comes from Tamarix austromongolica, assembly GCA_039764185.1. Taxonomy (NCBI): domain Eukaryota; kingdom Viridiplantae; phylum Streptophyta; class Magnoliopsida; order Caryophyllales; family Tamaricaceae; genus Tamarix; species Tamarix austromongolica. Next base: position 80,780,173 of record CM077809.1, on the reverse strand, counting down.
ATACTAGTAGTAATATTAATATGATTAAAAATGGATGGTAAGATAAGGCTTCCACCCTTTACCAAAATAATGCTAATAATATCATTAAGACATTATTAATAAAAACAGTACTAATAATAGTAATGAAATAATGATCGAAAATACAAAATAGTAATACTAAGGATAATAATAATAATAATAACAACAATAACAACAACAACAACAACAACAACTTAAACCAAAAATAATATAAGGTAGGGTTTTTAACCCTACTTCAAAATAGTAAAAGTACCATTAATAATAATAATAATAACAATATTAACACATATTACTTATAATAACATTAATAATAATAGTAGTAGTAGTAGTAGCAGCAGTAGTAATATTAATAATAAAAATAGTAGTATTCATACTATTTAAATAAAATAGGGCTTCGGCCCTTTAAATAAGTAATAGTAATAGTAAGAATAATAATAATAATAGTAATAGTAATAAAAAACCTGATAATAATATTAATAATACGAAAATAATAGTCTAAATAATTTAAATAGGGCCTTGACCTTGATAAGAAATAATAATATTATTATTATTGAACCTAATAATAGTAATAATAAAAAAACACTCGAATAATAGTTAAAAATTGAAATAAAATAAAGTAAGCTTAAATAAATAGGGGAGAAGGGCTGAGAGGGCTTAAGATTCCACCTTAGGTTGGTGGAGATGGGCGGCACCGACAGTACACGGCGACAGCGGCGGTGGCTGGAAAAAGGGAAAGAAAAGGAAAGATTTGAGAAGAAGAGAAGAAGAGATGGAAAATAAGGGTGGTGGTTAAGGTGTTGGTGGTAGTCTAGACTAAGTGGAGTAAAGTGAGGATGGTGGCGTAGCAAGTGGCGGCGGCACACGGCAGTAGTGGTGGCAGCTGAAATGAAGAGGAGAAGAAAAAGAGAGGAGGAGAAGAAGGAAAGGAAAATTAAGGGTAGGGAGAAGTGGAGGAGGGTTGGTAGTTGTCTTTGAGTGGTGTAGGAGGCAGTGATAGAGGCGGATGTGGTGGTGGATAGTGGTGCAAAGAGCGGCAGGTGTAAAAATTTCGTTGTTTAGGAAAGGAACTTTACACGGCTGTGGTGGCTCGTGCAGGAAAAATCAAGGGAGATGGGTGGTTCAGTTAGTTAAAGGGAAGTTTAAGGAAGACTTAGGTAGGTAGAGTAGGCGGCGTAGTTGGCTGACAGCAGAGGAAAGGGTGTCTGAAGTTGCGGTGGTGCGCAGGGGTAAATGCTTAGGGTTTCGGGAAAAAGTTTCGAGATCAACCAAATAAGGGGTATTAGAAGAGTTTGGAGGATGGAGTAGGTATCTAAGGGTCGGTAGGAGGGTAATGCATGTAAGGTTTGGGTAGTCGGCAGTGCCAATTGGCTGGTGCCAATTCAAATCATGGCAGCTCCTTCGGGCAGGAAAAGGAGGATTTGCGTGGAAGAAAAGGAAGGTGGGTTAGATCATGTTGAACTGCGATTCAGGGGGAAGAGAAAGAGAGAATAAATGGTTGGTCAAAAAAAAGTGTAGCCAACGGTGCCATTTTGGGGCTGACGGAATTGTAAATCAAAGGGGAGGAGGAAGAAGGAAGAAGAAGAGGGTGGATTGGCCAATTGGGGGAAAAATAAAGAAAAGAAAAGAGAAGGAAGAACCGGGCCAGCGCTAGTTATAAAAGTTTTAAATGTAACGCAACATTCTAGGGAAAAAGGAAAGAAGGAGCATCATTTTGCTCCTGGGCCATGCCGAAGGAATGGGGCGATGGGAACAGGTCGTAACATGCCCAACTGGAAGAAGAAAAGAAGGGGAAAAGGAAGAAAAAAAAGAAAAAGAAAAGAAAAAGGAAGAAAGAAAAAGAGAAAGGGAAAAAAGGGGGGAATAAAAATATATGGGTTGAGGATTAATTAAATAAATCTAAATATTTTGGGTATTAAAAATAAAATATTTTAATAAAATAATATTAAATTTTCTTTTTAGGCTAATTTTGGATTTTTAAAAGATTTTTTCTAAATTCCTTTTTAATTAGCAAAACACCCAAATTTTCCCTTATAAAAATATTTATAAATTTCTTCTTAATTTTCCCTAAATAATTTCTTCCTATTATAATAATATTAAGTAATTTAATTAATTTTTCCAATAAATCCTTTTAAACTACAATTCTCAGAACTAATATTTTTGGGTATTTCAACTCTACCCTACCATTTTTATCCCTAATTTACCCTTTACGTGTCACATTGTCCTCCCCCAATTACTGTCCCTATCTCCCTCCTTACCTCACGCAATGTTATATATATATACACCTACATTCGTACGCACCCCTTCTCTTACTCCCTATTGTTCATTCCTTTATTCCCCAACTCTCTCTTCCTCTTTGATTTTGTGCGCCTATTCCTCAACCAACCACAACCTCGCAACCTTACCCTACTCCACTCCCTATCCCATTTAGGTTCCTCGTCGCCTAATCAGCCACAACCAAACAACCTTTGAGTTTTCCTTAACCAAAATGATATTTCTATCCTACCCTTGCTCCTTACCTCCTCCATAACATTCCCCCAGTCAACAGCATAAACTATTGTTGCGCCCACTTACACTACCACACCTTCCTCCATAGGCCACCACCCATCTTTGAATAATATTACTACAACCAACCGCCCGCTCTGTCATCTTATACTGCAACTCTTCCCTTCCCACATCGCCCAACTATCACCTCCCTTCACAGCCACTAGGCTCCACCACCCTTTCTCACAACACCAAATAGCTACATGCACCATCACCACCTTACAGTAGTGTCACCACCCTTCCAGCCACCACTAGCCATAGTTTGACCAGCACTAATGAACACCACCATCTCCACCCCTACCTTACCCGTCCACCACTGCCTGCTAGCCTTGCAACCAATACCCCCACCCATTTTTCATGTGCATGAGCGTGAGAAGTTTTGCTTTAAAAATTATTATTGCCTATTTTAAATATAAGGGTATTTTGATAATTTTAAAAAATAATTATTCATGTGCATACAACCACTACTAGCCAACCTTGCACCCTTCCACCATCGCCAGCTAGCCTTGCAGCCAACACCCCCCATTTCTTCATGTGCATGCAGCGTGAAAAGTTTTGCTTTAAAAATTATGTTACCTATTTTAAATATAAGGGTATTTTGTTAAGTTTAGAAAATAAATATCCATGCGCATGCAGCCACTGCTAGCCAACCTTGCACCTTTCCACCATTGCCAGCCAGCTTTGTAGCCAACACCCCCTCCATTTCTTCATGTGCATATAGCGTGAGAAGTTTTGCTTTAAAAATTATTGTTACCTATTTTAAATGTAAAGGTATTTTGGTAATTTTAGAAAATAAATATTTTAATATTATAATTATTATTTTATTTATTAAATATTAATTTAGTATTTATGGTATTTTTTTTAGATACAAAAGTTTAATTAATAGGCCTTGTAATTTTTAATACGATACCGCTAGTTTACATTTTTTGCTAGGATTTGGGTAACTTTTATACTCTCCTAAAATTTCATACATTGCATGATAGCACATAAATATTTTTGTGTTTAAAATATGCTAAGCATGATTTGGTATATCGTAATTATGTGATATTTATTATATCATGAAAATCAATATAAAAAAAGCATGTTATCATATGTAAAATATTTTGAGTACAAAAGTATGGAAAAAATGTTATTTTATGATTATATATGAAATGTTTGTGGAAAACGATAGGTTGAGCATGCCTGGATATATTTATGACACTATAATTGTGAATGTATGCCCTAGGGGTAATTTGGTCATTTTATGTGTATTAAGATACTTATCATGATAAGCGTGTCTAATGTGAATTATACATTTTTCAACATGAGATTATGTGATAATAGATATATTAGGTACACATACTAAGGTTTTATATGCAAAATCTTGAATAATGGCAAAATGGTCATTTGCTTTCTAATAATTTAATTTTCATGGTAAATAATTTAATTATTATATTTTAGCCTTTTCACAACAATATAATAAATGAAATGGATTTAGTGATTAATAAAGAAGATTATGAAGTAGTAATTTTGATCTCTGAGGTATTTTGGTCATTTTCAACTTAATGCACCTAAATGTGAATAATTGAGCCTAGGATGGACTTAATATGTTTTTATGATCGACCTTGTAATGATATTGTTTATGGTTGTCTTAGAATAAATGAAAAATGAGTAAAAATGATTAAATATGAGAAATAGATTCTGGGGATTTGTATGCAATTTAGTGGTCTTCTTAATAAAATATTAATACTTAAAGTGAAAGACCTAGAGATCGAAAATGGTGACTCTTTAGGGATTGTACCCTAAAGATGTGGTAATGATTCTGGATTTTTAGTAGTGTGCCTTAGCGACCTAGCCAAACCCTATATCTGACTATATTTAGCTCTATGAATTGATAGAGGGCATGCATACTTATAGATTAGGTGTCATTGTCGATAAGGTATTGTGTCACTGTCATGTACCAATGTGAATAGGGTACCTTTGTATCCATGGGTTGATTGTCTGTAGGATATTGTGCTACCTTGGTGCGCCGGTATGACAAGAGTATTTTAGTGTTTCTAGGTTGATTTATCTCCCCTCAAATAGATAAAAATGAAAATGATTGATGGATTATTCGACTGGTCGGTAGTAGCCTTTGTGAATATCTGTGGTTTGGTAGTAGCCTTTGTGTCTACCTGTGTTTCAGTAGTAGATTTTATATCTACTTATGATGCTATAGATTATTATTGGTTTATGCCTGTAAGCCTAGCTATGTTATGAGATTTCTTAACATTAAAAATTAGATATGTGATATATTGTTATTGTCTTGGTTTGGGTTGATGTTCCTAATTATACTTCAAATAGCATCTTTGTACAATTGTTAAGTTTCAATTGTTCCAGATAATCGAGTATGAACAGTATATGGCCTTCATGGTACATGGTTATATGAATGATCATTGTATTTTCAATCCTCCTATGTAAATTGAAATGTCTTGTACCATGTTTTGTTGTATACCTTGTATGTGTTCCATATTGGTTTTCATTTTAGTTTAATATAAAGAGTTTCTCAATATTGTTGTACTGACGGGTTCATTTCATGGGCCCTTGCCTATTCAATGGGTTGTGATCTCTGCAATTCAACTTCTAAGTTTAGTAGAAAGTTGGTAATTTGAATTAAGAACCTAAGTTTATGCGGTATCTTTTTGGTATATTTGATTTTGGTTGTAATTGGACGCTTGTGTCCCCCTATACTTTCTCTCTCTTTTGAGCTTTGTAATTATCGAGGTTACTTTTATATAACATGATACTTATCTATTTGTTCTCTATATTCTATTTCTTTTAATCATATTATTAATTTAAACGAAGTAATAATTTTAACCTTAGCACTTGGTATGAGAATAGTAGAGGAAACCGAAATTGTACTAAGTGTGGTGGTAACACCCTTCATTTTTATTATTTTAACTTCTATGATTAACTCTTTAAGATAAAAATTTTAAGTCCTAAAAATCAAGATGTTACAATATAAGGGGTTGAAAAGTATATTGGGAATTTCTACACATTTCTATGTTTTGATTTTCTTAGTCACTATATCAGTCTCATGGTTCTGTATTTGATTTTCTTAGTTTTGTGATATATAGGTTGGGTGACATTGTATGTAAATGGACACTTCTTGATGTAGGTGTGTGTACATGTATATGTACTATGGAGGCTTCTTACATGTAAAGCCCAACAAATCTATTGATTATGATGGTAAGAATCAAAGTGGATTGATAATAAATGAGGGTATGTAGTGTTGTTGAGATTATGCTTCCTTTTTTGTAAAAGGTTTAAAATATCTCCTGAAAAGATTACATGTTGTTATATGTTGAAATTCAATGGCTCATTGCTTCTACCATTGGTTGGCATTTATGAGGTCCAAGATATTGTTTAATTCAATGAAGATTATATGTTTTCTTACACTACCAAGGGTACCGTTGATGTCATTAATAAGGATACTATTGTGTAAGTTTATTTTAAAGCCTAATGTCAAAATTGTTATAAGAGCTATATATATATATATATATAGACACACATACTATCTAATATTATACAAAAATTGATTTTCTCTACAATGGTAAGGGTTGGGTAACTCGTTGGTTGTGTTCTAACTGATAAATCTCGTGAAGGAGAGATAGGGTGTTAGGTCTGCTACTGGTTTTTGTCATACATGGGTAGGCCTTGTAATGTCATATGTCATTACTAGGGAAGGGCAGATTTTTTAAAATTCACGTTCCTTTCATTTGCCTTTGTAAAAATACTCATTACCATATGAATTTAGTTTTAATTAGGTAAAGAATAATAGTAATTGGTCGATTGCTAAGTGTGTTTAGATGGTTGTACCTTTGTTGGTAATTTAACGCCCCCAAATTTACAACTTAAAAAAAATATTTTAGTGGAAATGACTTTATAAAATACTAGGTCTTACAGTACATCCAACATGATGTTGGGTATAACTAATACCCAACCCATGTCGAATGTAAGGCCAAAAATAACTCGGGCATGGAGATTAAGTGTGATTTGCACTTAATCTAAGGTTGAGGCAAAACCAAAAACAAGTCAAGCAAGGCTAAAAGGAGAACAAAATTAAATATATTATAAAAACATCTAAAACACTTGATGTCCCAAAAAGGAAACAACATAAAACTGCAACCAAAATAAGAGACATAAAATTAACCCTAGGAACTCAAACCTTACACAAGTTGTCACAAAAACCTGTAACTACCTAAAAGTGATTATATTAGTATGAATTCTTTGTAATAAGTAAATTAAAACACCACACAAGAGGGAGCATACTCACATTGCACATAATCACACAACAGCAAGACTCATACACAAAGTATATAACCATATGCAATATTTAATGACTAAAGATAAGCATGATATCATATTCAACATATAATGAAAGTCAACTATAAAGTAACAATCCTCCAACCATAAAACTTCCACAACTAAAACGATTGTTTATTGTTTACACCAAGCAATTCAACATAGTGTTTATTTATAACACCTAACAATTCCTAACACTTATAAAGTCAATCCTAATCTAATTATTCAATAGGTACCAAGGTAGTTTTCTAAGTTAGATTTAATGAAAGGGGAATTCAAATCTTGAGTGTAATATAATCCCATAGTCTAGGGTAACTGAAATACCCCAAAACCCTAATTTAAGAAATTAGGGCCAAGTAAGAATTTATTAGATAAATTAATTAAACAAATTTTTTTATTAAAATAAGAAGAAGTATTTTTAAGGCAAAATCAAGAGGAAAATAATAATAATTTAATTTGGAAAAATTATGGTGTTTTGCTAATTAAAATGGAATTAAGAAAAAAGTATTCAAAATATCCTAAATTAATCTAAAAAGGGAATTTATTTATTATTTTATTGAATATTATTATTTTAAATATTTAAAAATATAAAAATATTTTAAATACCCCAACCCATCTATTTTTTCTTTTTCCCTTTTTCCTTTTTCCTTTTTTCTTTTTTCCCTTCTTTTTCCTTTTGTCCTTCCTCTCCTTTTTCTTTTCTTTTTTTCCCTCCTCCCCGTATTGGGTCAGCCCCCCTCGCGGCCTAGACCCCCTCCCTTCTTCCCCCACATTGCCCAAGCCTACACGCCTTCTTTTTTTCTCCACCTATCGCCCAACCGCCAGTCTACCATCTTTTTCTTCTTTTTTTTCCTCTGGGATGGTCTATCCATTTTCTTTCTTTCTCCTTCTTCTTCCCCAACCCCCTCGTTTGCAATGCTGCACCCTACCACCATCGTCCCCCTCCTCTTCCACCAACCACCGGCCAGCCTACACCCTCCCTCCCTCCTCCGTCATTTTCCTTTCCCTTTTTGACCCCAACTAGCCCCTTATCTCTCCTCTCACGCGTGCCCTCCCCTTCCTTTTCTTCTCCTCCGACCCAACCAACCCTGCCATTCATAGACCTACACCGGCCTACCATCGTTAGGTGGTGGTCCTACCCTACCTGAGCCCTCTTGTCTTCTTCCCCCTATGTCGTTTCCACCCCCCAATTACCTATATATACCTCATAACCACCCCTTGATCGACCTTCCTTTCCCCTGCCTAGAAATTTACCATTTTGCATTGCCACCTATTCAGACAACCCCTTAGTCGCAGTCGCCCAGTGCTGCCACTCGAACCACCTACCAAACTACTCCTTGTAGCAGCCTCCATCGAACCACACCACTTACCACCCTCGATTCCTCCTGCATGAGCCGCCTTGGTCGTGTAAAGTTGGCCCCTTGTTCTACCAACTCTCACCCACCATCGCCCTTCACGCCACCGTACACAGTTGTTCCTACCACAACCAGCACTCCTCCTACCCCCCAAAACAACCAGCAAAGTCTCCCCTACCTCCCCCTACCTCCCTTACCCCTGCCTCCCTCTCCTTCTCCCTTCCTCCCCCTCCACCACCTTAAGTCACCACACCAATTGTCACCTGCGCCGCCCCTTTAGCTACACCACCACCACCTCAACCACCCTCTCACTCCCCCTCTTCTAACCTAGAAAACCATTTCTCTGCCTTCTCATCCTCCTTTGTCGTTGTCGTTTTAACACCACAAAATTCACTACTTTTTTTAAGGCGGAAGAATTTAAATTTAAAACCTATGAATTCTAAGGATGTTACTGCCACACTTAGTACCAGACCGGTTCTCTCCAACCATTCCACCATCTAAAATAGTGGTAGGGCATGTACCATCATGGTCGATCCACCGGATAAAATAGTGGGGTTCTCGTAATCGTATGGACTTGATAAAGAGCATGGTGTGAAAATATTTCGATAAAGGATTAATGAAGTAATTAATCTAAACTATATTGGATCTTGGCATTTTCACCTGATCGTTCATTTGCCTTTATGTTATTGTGTTGGTGATTATGCCCTGTTATTAATCTACATGGATTATGTGCTTATATGTTGGCTTAGTGCTCGATTACCTTACTCAGTACGTAGCATACTGATCACCCTTTTCATGGGTGTTGCTCATTCCCACGAGTAGTATGCCCTTCTGACTTTTTGCAGGTGAGCGAGACATCAGTTGGGGCTGAGTGTTGAGCTAGGGTGTGGGCTCAAAGTTTGAGAGTGTCGTGGATGTTTTTACTCTTCTTGTTATTTTATTTCGCTTCTATTAATTCTCTCTGTATCGGAATTATCTTTTGTGATTTTATTACTTTGTGTTCAGTATTTGAGACGGACCTTTTAATAGTTGTACAATTATATCTCTTTGTGATTATTAATTATAATTCTATACGCGTACTCTGATTTCTAAGTTATTATCTCTTTAATTCATCTTATGAAATCTTGGTTTAAGTTTTATATTAACCTTTTTAGTCTTAGCACTTGGTACTGAAATGGTCGAAGAGAACCGGTTTGGTACTAAGTGTGGCGGTATATCCCAAGAATTCATGGATTTTAAATTAATTATTTTAATTACTTTCGCTTTAAAAAAAAGTAGTGAATTTTGGAGTGTTACGGTCGATGCCGCCTAGTCACCACCATCCTTAGGTGGTACCCTAACTTCCGCAACCCTTAAACAGTATTAATGCAATTGTTATCATTTTATTAGTATTAATATCATCATCATCATCATCATCATCATCATCATCATCATCATCATCATTATTATTATTATTATTATTATTATTATTATTATTATTATTATTATTATTATTATTATGTTATCATCATCATCATCATCATAATTATTATTATTATTACTAACTTCGGAATATTACTACTAATATTATTATTAATAATAGTCAAACCATTATTATTGGTATTATTATTATTATCATTATTATTATTATTATTATTAACATCATCATCATCATCATTATTATTGTTATTATTATTATTATTATCATTATTATTATTATTATCATTATTATTATTATTATTATTATTATTATTATTATCATCATCATCAATATCATCATCATCATCATTATTGTTAACCTTGATCCTATTATTACTAATGTTACTATTATCATGAGTATTAAGACCCTTATTATTATCATTCTTAAGATTTGAACTATTACTACTACTACTACTACTTTATCATCATTGTTAATATTACCTATATCACTAATATCACTATCACTACTAGCTTTATTATTATTAATATGAATATCATTATTATCACTACTTTAGTATTACTAATATCATTATTATTATTACTAAGATTTGGGTTGTTGTTAGTATTATCACTACTACTACTATTATTAAAGCTATTATCTTTAGTAATATAAATATTGCTATTAATACTTTAACATGAACTAATATAACTACTAAGACCTGTTTTGACAAGTAGTAGCATGATTAGTTACTTTGAGAATAGTAACCCTACTTTTACTTCTAAAATAAAAATTATTATTATTAGCCCTAATAGTAGGATATGATAAGGGTAAGGAAATTGTGGTAATTTTGGTAAGAGGGAGGTTAACCCTTTGTATTTCCTTTTTATAGGTGAATAAAGTCAAAACCCTAAGAAGGAGTAGGAGCATGCTCCAAGACTAGTGTCGTATTAGGTAAGGATGTAGCTAAAACCAACTATGTGGGTGTTATGTGCCTTGTATGCCATGCGTTATGTTATGTTTGTGTACTTTATGTTATTATGTCTGCTTACTTGTAACGCAACTTAGAGTTGAGGTCTACTTATGTGACTTCCTTATGGCATGTGTATAATAATATATATGTTGTGCTTGTGGTGTTATATGATGTGACCCTCTAGGACATGTATGCTAGGATGTTTTAATAATATGATACGAGGTGAACGTATGAAAAGGGAAAAAGGGGAAGTGAGTGGACTAATAGGATATAAGATTGACCTAATTATCTCATGATCCATAAGGGGACAAATAGAAGGAAAATATGGACAAAATAAAAGAGTGGAGTGAATCTTGCACGAGGAATTATAGGGTTTGCATGGGGATGAGCCTTATATGGGAAAATTTATATTGGGGTGTAAGTAAGGTAAGTGAAGAGTTGTTGGGGGTGATTGGAGTCCTTAGGGAAAAAATAGTATGTAGGTTGGTATAAGGGTGTATAGGGAACTTGGCTAAGGTATGGGAGGAAAACCCTAAATAAAGGAAGTTGTGAAAGTGAAAATAATGGAGGGTGAGTGGAATATGGGAAAAGAGTGGAAGAATATCATATGGAGGGTGAGTATGGGTATCATGGGGAAGAAAAGATGGTAGGTGAGTAATGGAGAGGTGATATATGGGAAAGGAAAAATGCTAGGGTTTGGGTGGCTAACTAGGGTTTCATGGTCACATATATAAATGGGAAGTAAGGTGGAATGCTTGGGGTTGAATCTAAGCGAGGTGATGTGTGGGGTGGTAAAGGAACCTTAGTTGTGTAACACAAAGGAAGGTTTGGCCATGTAGGTCCAATTAGGGTTTCGGGGAAAACCCTAGGGGCCGATAGTGAAGTTGACCTTAGATGGCTTAAGAAGATGGGCCTTAACCCAAAAACTTAGGATTTGGGTATTCATAATGAGTAAGTAAAAGAGGGAAAAAATATTGGGGTGTGTTAGGAGGTACAGAAGTCCCAAGATATGGGACGGACCCTCTTGGGAGAATAAGAGCAGACGAATTGTGACATGCATGTCAAGGGTGGAAATATTTATCAAATAAGACACACATAAGATACTAACCATTTAAAAAGGAACATTGTTGAGTTGGGCCTAGATCAGTCCACCGATGAATAATAGTGGTCAGGAGTTGGGGTTCCCTATAGACCAATCCACCGGCGAATAATAGTAGCCAGGAGCATTCTGCCATGCATATTTCCTGTCCACCAGCTATAATAGTGGGGGATTCCATGCTCAAAAAACCAAACTTAATGATGTTAATACATGGGAAAGACACTAAGTAATTACAGTGAAATACCATGAGAGTCTGGACTAGACCGATCCATTAGCGAATAATAGTGGCCAGGAGCACTTTACCCTAGAGACCGATCCACCAGCAATAATAGTGGTCAGGAGCATTCTGCCTTATACATTTCTGGTCCACCGACTATAATAGTGAGGTTCTTGCACTCACATGGATTGATAATAAGCATGGTGTGAAATGAGTATACTAATTAGTGATCTAAAGAATAAGTTAACCAGATTATAACACGACCTTTGTTATTTGTACTGCTTGTATGTTGTCTATATGATCATGCTTGTGTTATATGCCTTCTATGGTTGGCCTTAGTTGCATGGTTACCTTACTCAATACGTATCATACTGACCACCTGTTTCATGGATGTTGCTCATTCCCACGAGCAGAGGGCCCTACTAAGTTTGTGCAGGTAGGAGATCCCATCTTTGACTCCTACAATACTTATGAGGCATCAGGTAGGGTTGAGAGTTGAGCTTGGACTTGGCTTGGGGACTGAGAGCGACATCTAAATTCTCTTTTACTATTTATGTACCATTTTAGTTTGTTTTTTTTAATCCAAATGTATCTTTTATCCCTTTGGGAATTCTAATTATTCACTCATTTGGATTGTAAAAAATTTTCATGCGTACTCTTATTTCCTTACTATGAACACTTCATCTTTTCTATGAATCCATGTTTTGAATATGTTTAAGTTTTGGTGATAACTTTTCTTTAGCCTTGTGGTTAATATGAGACTCGCCGGGGGTTGAGCTTCTATTGATCATAGTGGTAGCACCCTCTTACTTATATTTTTTTGTTTAAACGAAAAATTTTCAACAGTGAATTTTGGGGGTGTTACAGTAACAATTTTCATAAATGTGTTACCAAATCAAAGCACTCAATTCTGGGGCAAAGCTCATCAAGGAATCTACAAGACATAGCAATCAGTCATACTAAACCTCAACACCTAAATCATTAAGTAAGCATACCCTATATAGGGTGTATGAAATACCTATAGAGAAGAAGTGATCCTTTTGACCTGAATATCTAACTATAATACCCCGAATTTTAAAATAACCCTAATATTGGGTAATTTTTATTTTTATTTTACTCTAATTCCTTAATCATTAATCTTAACCTAATTCTAACCCTACGTTTGGGTAATTAATATTTTAACCCAACCGTAACCCTAGATAATTGATAAATTAATTTTACCCTAATTTTATAATCTTAAATTTAAACATAATTCTAATCCTAACCCCCTAAATTATTTTTCCCTTTTCTCTTCCCCTTTTCTCTTTTATTTCCTATTTTTCTTTTATCCTTTTCTTTCTGCCCATCCTAATTGGCCTACTCCCCCTTTCCTCTTCGAGCCATGCACCACCTTTCACATGGCTCTTTTTCCCTTCATTTTCCTTCCTGTCCATTTCCCCCTACACTTTTACCTGCCTCACTTGCCCCTTCAACCACAGATGTCAAGCTCAATCCCCATCCATCCCTAAGTTTTTTGTCGAGAGAAACCCACGTCAAACCATGCCCAAACCCCCTTCACCTTTGGCCATTCCTCGGCTCATCCTTGCCTTATTCCCATATACATACCATCTCTTCCCTTCACTCCTTTCCCTCCATTTTTTGTTCAAATTTATAGGCCACCCCAACCATCTCCTTTATTCACCTTATTCTTCCTTCCATCATCTATGCACTATTTGTCTTTTGTTGTCCATCGCCAATAACCATTAAGCACCTTCATTCCCCTTAAAACCAACAAAAATCTACCTCCCCATTGATTATATGCACATTTTCATCCAACCATCACCACCAAGCCATCATTTTCCCCTTCCCCAAATCTGGTTTAAACCCTACCACAGCCATGAACCCTTCCTCACATAGTCGTGTATGCTCCTTCGCACAATCATGCATGCCCTTCTTTTCTCGTGTTATGTACACTTCTTCATAAAACTATGTGTGACTAGTGCACATCTTTCTCTGCACAATCAAGAACCTTCTTCACCCAAGTCGTGCACCAATCCTTATACTATTGTGCAACCTCCTTACACCACCTATTGCACCACTTTGCACCAACCATCTACCTCTCCTTCAATTCCACTTTTGCTAGTCCCACCTTTCAGTGTCACCACCACCAAAAACCATTGACATCGCCCTCCCATTTTCCTCCACCATGTGTCAACAGCCCAGCTACCCTCTACCTGACACAACCACCACCTTCCTTGCATTAACCAGCAGTGTAATCACCATATACTTGGTTGCACCACTAGCTCCATTTGTGTCAATTCAAATTTGATTTGATTTTACTTTGTTTCCCATTTTTTTCCTTAAATTTCCATGGTTATTTTCCATAAGTTCTAATCATGTGTAATTCTTGACTTATAGTGATTTTCAAATGGTATTAGAGGATGAGTCTTATAGTTCTTTATGTGCTTAGATACTAGTGACATTTTTTTGGTAAGGATACATGTCATAGTTTTGATTTGATATGCAATGTGAATCTTTGAATGAAATCTCATTTTTGGTATCATTATATAGATTATGTCATAATGATAACGTCTTTATATGATATGTATTATTGTATTGTGAAAAAATGAGTAATACATGAAAGCATGCATTTATGAATATAGTTTATTTAATCTTGTGCTGTAAGTTGAGTAGTCGGTTTGGACCACTATCAAAGCTGGGATATGATGTTTGAATCATGTGGTGGGAGAGGTTAAGTGTTTTTAGGTCAAAAATCATTCATATTAGCACTCATAGGGTTTTTAGGAAAATATGGACATTTTGGTTATCTTAAGGAAAAATTGATTAATATGGATTAAATATGGAATATTTGATATTTTTAATGTAATAATTGGTTCAAAATATGCTAAATATATTATGCATAATATCTAGAGTAAGTATGAATGCCTTGAGTCTAATAAAATGAGAAAATGTCTTAATTTGGGAATAGTAGCACTAAAGGCGAGATCATTATAATGTGTGTAAAACATTGGAGTTAGAACTAAATTTTTAGATATGATGTTAATAATAATATTTTATGAGTGTATATTAAATTTGGTGGTTATACAATTCTTATAGAACAATTTATGCTCAATTTGTGAAATTAAGATTTTGTAAGGAATTGGGAATAATAACACTAAAAGTTGGTTATTATCCCCTGTGTGAGACTTTGAAGATTAACCTCATTTTTTAGATATAGTTTCTATAATAATAATTTAGTAAGGTTTACTAAACTTGGTGGTTATATGAATAGTACATAAGAAGTTGTGTGTATCTTATGAAATTAGGGTTTCTTAGGTTAAATATGGTTTTTTCCTTAGGAGATGTCTTAATCTGCATGTGGTTGTCTTTTGAATAATTATTTTAAGTTTTGATGGTTTTCCTTACATATCTATATGTGAGTCCGCATGATGAGCTTGAGATAAATAATCAACGGTCTAATAAGGCATTAATATTTAAAGTGAAATATCATATGAGTCAGGATCAGTTATACTGGTATGTTATATCAGGTGAGAATAGTGGTCAGGCACATTGTTATCTGGGGTTGTACCAGTCAATTCCACCAGATGAGAATAGTGGTGAGGAGTATTTTACCCTAAGGTTGTATATTGTTGATACCATTTCATCAGTTGCAAATAGTGGGGTCCTACACTCAATGCAAATAAGAAATGGATTATAGTCATACCTAATAATGGAGCTTTAATTAATCTCTCCTCTTGCATCATATCATTTTTAATTATTATACATATTTATTCTTTTATAAGACCTTATATGTGAGGTGTAACCCTACTACAACTGAATTGCTACCTTACTCAATACATAGTATACTGATAACAATTTTCATGGGATCTACTCAATCCTACAAATATATACCACCTTTTTTTATAAGTAATTGTTGATTATTGTGTTAATATGATTGTCTTTATCCTATCTCATTGTAGAATCATGTGATTCTCACATCTAATTCCTAGGTATAAGGTTACTTTTTCCTTTAACCCAACATAAACTAGGTACAAGGAGTGCCTATTCTATATTGATGTAGTGTAGTACCGCCTATGTTTTTATGTTTTGGATTCTATAATTAATGCTTTAAAACAAAATTTTTAAGTTCTAAAAATGGGATTGTTACGCTAACTATGCACTTGGGAGCCTTAGTTCAAGGAATAAGATTATTTTCCATACTCAAGTTGTCTTTATCTTTAAGTAAATAGCATTTTAATCAAAATTAACTTATTATTAATACGAGACACAAGGTGTTTCCAACAATTAAACAATTAAATTATCCAATCAATCCAAAAGGATCACAAGGGTCATGAAAATCATCTAATATTAAACTAATCCAAAGGATTCCAAGTATCGCATTAACTTAATTCCATCTAAGCCTAGGGTTAAGCATCATACCATAGCTCGAACAAATATTCAATTCAAATCACTTCAATCTCTTTAAACCAATTATTTTAATTTTTTCAACGGTCAACCCTAAGGTCAACTATCAAAGTGAAAGTCAACGTCGACTCTAAAATTCACTAAAGGTCAACTAAAGCTAGCCTAGTTCAATTATTTACATTTAGATACATTCTAGTAATGGATGACTAAAATGTCCTTAAAACCCTAATTACCACAACATTATCAAAATTAAATGCCAACATTAACAATATTAATAATTTATCATGAAAAGGCTAAAACATAACAAATCATAACACTTATCATGGAGATAATTTTAGGATGTGGAAAATGATAGTTTTAATCTTACACATGAATTAAGCATTTTAAAACATGTAAAATCCTAACCATGCATTATCTAACATATCATTTATTTCATGCTTAACATACATCATTAAAGAACCCTGGAAGGGGTTGATATGGTTAATAAGAATGGTAATGGAAAATTCAATATTTGATACATAATTTATTGTGGTTTGATAATTGAATTTTTCTACATAATTTATAGTGGTTTGATAATTGAATTCTTCTACACTAATTACCAAAATATTTTGCCTTTTGGTTTTCAAACCTTCCATACGTTTATTGATGATCACCTGTCTCTTGATTTATGAGCCTATAATCTCAATAACCCGTAGGAGATGATTTAAAATTTGACCTATTTATCCTTTATAGGTTTATGGATTTACAAATCCAATGACCTATTATAGGAATGCTAGGTAACACTCAACCTCAAATAATGAGTTTTGAAGAGTGTTGTGGTTAATTATAAAATATATCACAAATTATACAAATATAAAAGTTTAAGAACAATTTGTGAGTGAAATATACCTAGAAAGAATGTATATTACAATCAATAAGCTTAATTGAGGTAAGTAGAGAGAGGAAAAGCACTTTTGAAAATATCTCATTATAATATGAATATGACAATGTGTGGTCAATTTGTAAGAGAGAGTTAAGAAGTAATTGTGCAATTAATGAGAGTTTAAAAGTTTTTGTTATTCTTCCCCATCCATGTTATTTACACTATTGGATAGCAATATAGATGTTAGAGTAAAAAACATGTACCCATTGCACGAGCAACGAGAAGAATTTTTAGCATTCAATGTTGACTAGTCAATTGGCTACCCTAACTAATTGATCGGTTGGTATTACTAGTCAAAGGATTATGTTCAAACCTTATTGGAAAAGGTTATCATTGTATAAACCAATTTATTGGTTCCATTAGATCTATTATTGGAATTAGTCGATCAGTTTCATGTTTTATATTTTTAGTTCTATGAACATATAAGAAAATCGAATGGTTTAGAAAACTAGTCGATGTATTTTCTTAAACCAGTTGATCAATTTAGTCCCTATGTAAAAATAATTTTACATTTTTTTGAACCCTTAGCATGGTTAATCAAAATATTTAATCGGTTTCAAGAACCTGTTGATATGTTTAAATAGAGGCAAAATAGGTTTCTGTAGAAGTTTAACCTATATCATAGTTAGTTAAACTAGTTCATCAGTTTGAAAAACCAATCGATAGGCTTAAGTAAACCAATCTAAGTGTTTATGTAACACCCCATTTTGAAGACTTGAAAATTTTGTTTAAAGAGTTAATTGTGGAAGCTAAAAAAAATAAATACACTAGGTGTTACCGCCACATTTGGTATAATTTTTGTTTCTTCTGCCATTCTCATACCAAGTGTAAGCCTAAAACTATTACTCCACTTAATTTAATAACATAATTAGGAGAAACACAATAAAGAGAAAAAAAATTGATATCGTTTTGAGAATAAACACCATCAATGGTTATAAAACTCAAATGTGAGAAGATACAGAAGGACATAAAAGTCAAAATATAGCTAAAACCAAAGACACCAAAAATGACACCCGATAATCCTACTCTCACCTATGCTACTAGCCTTCGATTGCAATTGCAAGATAACATGCAAAGACCAATATCAATTGAATAGGTAGGGGCCACAAAAAGGAATATTTTAGTACAATAGTGCTAAGTAACCTATTATACAACACTAATATAAAATACCCGCATAGAACACACGTAAAAGATATCACAACAATATATGGTATACAAAAGCAAAATATACACGTGATGATTGAATTATAATACTTATCAACCAAACATCCAAGGGATGCTCTTTGAAGTATTAGACACAACCTCAACCTAAAACCATAACAATTGCAATGTATCTCATATCTCATTTTCAAGGCCAATAAATTCCATAATATCATAAGTAGCCTCATAACCACAAGACCAATAAAAATCTATATTGTCACAGGTAGGCACAAATGCTACTACTAAACCATAGGTAAGCACAAAAGTTATTACTGACTAATTTGATTATCCAATAATAATCACTTCCATTTTTATTTACTCAATGGGAAATTATATTAACCCAAAGACAATAAGATGTATCAGCCATATTAACACCTAAGACAATACAATATCCTACCAACTATGAACCCAATGAGACTAAGGTACCTTGGTTGTATTGGCATACAAAGGTATCATAGTACCTTACCAACAAGGACACTTAATCCATAAGTATGCTTACCCTCCATAAGTCCTTAATGCTAACTAGAGTAAGATATAGGAACTGGCTAGGGTACTAAGACACATAGACAAAAATCCATATATAACTGTGGGCTAAACCACGTCTTTAGGGAAAAAGCCTCTAAAGATCCAACATTTACGATTTTGACGTCTTTCACTTTAACTATGAATATTTCAATTAAGGTGGCAATAGAATCATATATTAATCACATAGATCCTATTTTCCATACTTAGCCATTTTTACTCGTTTCCCATTAGTTCAAGATAACCAATAGAAAAATTTAATACTAAGGTTAACATTAAAAATATACTAAGGTCATTCTAGAGTTAATTATTCACATTTGGGAGCATTAAGCCGAAAATAACCAAAATGTCCCTAACACCACAATTACCAAATTAGCATATGTTTTAAATACTAGTTTCATTTTATTTATTAATTTACCATAAAAGGCTAAAATACCATAATTAAATTAAATTTCATGCAAATAAATTATCATACACACCAAATGACTACTTTATCCTTATACGTAGCATGCACTTTTATTTCATCCAAAATCACAAGTTCTCATGCTCAACAATACTAATACATATTAGACATATTTGTCAAGATAAATATCATAATGCACTTAAAATGACCACATTGTCCCTAAGATACACCACAATAATAATTATACTACAAATTTGTCTAAGCGTGTACAACTTATCATTTTACACATACATGTCATACATAATGTTTGCTTGACATTAAAATACTTTTAGCCATACTTTCATATCCACAATATTTTACATAAGATAACCTTTTTTTAATACTAACAATAATAAGCACATAATTATAATATAATAAATCATGCTTAACATATTTGATACACAAAAATCCTAATATGATATCATGCGATACTTAAAATTTTAGTAAAGTATAAACATTACCTATTATCCAGCAAAAGCATAATTTACCAGTATCCTACTAAAATGATTACGCTTTGCTAATCAAACTTTATACCTAAAAATAATACCACATTAATAGTATTAATAGTTAAAAAATAAATTAACAATAATTTATATTAAAATATGCATTAACTAAAATTACCATAATACCCTTACTATTAAAAATGAGTGACAAAAGTTTTAAAAGAATTCCTCACACAACATAGGAAACATGAGTTGTTCACACAAAGAAGGGAGTTGGATGGCTATAATGTGGTGATGGTGGGACAATGAGACTGGGGAGATGGAGGTGGTTTCAGGTTGAGGGTCGATGGGGGTGTTCGGTGGTGGTTGAAGTTGGGACAAGGGGAAGGTTAGAACGACAAAAGCAGGTGGGAGGTGGAAAGGATGGAGAAGAGGTCGAGTAGGTTGGTGGCTATGAGGAGAGGATGTTGCATGAGGGTTGCTGCCGTAGAGGGTAGTGTAGGAGGGGACGGTATTGTAGTAGGAATGACCGGTGGGTTTAGGGATGCTACAAAGGATTATGCTGAAGCAGAGGGGGTAATGGTAGTTTTTTTCGTTGCCTAGGGGTGCAATAGAAGGAATTGTGACTAGGGTTGGTGCTTGGTGATGGGAGATGGTAGTGGGGTTATGGTGAGGAATTGAATGTCTTTAAGGAGAATATGAATGGGGTAAAGTGGTGGTTGGCAAAGAAGAAGCAAAGCACCAACAAGTGCATGACTGGAGGTGCAAGCAAGAGGGAGCACAGGTAGGGCATGTAGCTAGGCTATGGTTGTGCATATAGGAATGACGCATAGTTGCACTACCGTAAGACACAAAACAAATAAACCAAGCAGGGAGGAAGAGGAGGAGACAAAAAGAGTTGGGTTAGGCAATGGTAGAGGAGAAGGAGGAGGAGGAAGAAGAGGAATAATAATAATAATAATAATAATAATAATAATAATAATAATAATAATAATAATAATAATAATAATAATAATAATAATAATAATAATAATAAGAAGAAGAAGAAGAAGAAGAAGAAGAAGAAGAAGAGATGGGCGATGACATTGGTGATGGTTGAAGGTGGTCGCTTCTTGGGTGAGGAGATGTAGAGGTGGATGTGTTTAGGTGTAGAGGGCGTTGAGGGAGAAGGGGCACACGAGCAGGGGTGAATAAGGTTTTGTGGAATGGAAATGACTAAATAAAAATTTAACACATAATGTAGAGTGGTTTAAGAGTAAAATACATTTTATGTCCACTACCAAAAGGTTCTCCCTTTTAGAATTTTGAAATAGTGGCGTGTGTTTATTAATGATGACTCTTTTCTTAGTTTATGAGCCTTATAGTCTCAATGACCCTCTCAAGAGATTATTTACAACTTCACATAGTTATCTTCTCTAGACTCACTACATGAATCTCTCAAGAATGATAGACAAACACTCACTAACCCCTTTAAGAGATTTTTGAGAGGAGGTTGTGATTACAAATGATTCTCACCAAACAAAAGATATAAAGGTGTTGATATTTGAATGAGATGTAATTTAGCTAGATGTAATATAGGATATTATAATTTGAGAATAGTTCTAGCTAAGAGAAGTGGGCAAATAGCAATTTTTAGTAAAAACTCAGAAATATGAAAGTTTATAATTTTGAGTGAGCAATTGAATGCTTTTAGTGTAAGATAAAAATTGCATAATCAATTTTCTAAAATTTAGATGTAATAAATGTAGAGGGACCTTATTTACAAGTAGGGATGTAAACGGGGTGGGTATACCCATATCCATACCCGTTAAGAAAATTCATACCCGAATCCATATCCGTTAATACATCCATATCCGTATCCGTCGGATATCAATTACCAACGAATTATCCATTTACCCGTTAATGGATATTATCCAACGGATAAATCCATTACTCTATAGATAAACCCATTTAGAGTTAAACCAAATGATAATTTTAACCTTAATTTATAATATATTTATTTTAAAATTAAGGGTAAAAGGGTAATTATATATCGGGTGAACGGGTATGGATATGGATACAGATATGGTTACAGGTACGGGTATAGATATCCCATACCCGTATCCGTACCCGAACCCGAAGAGTATTTTTACCATCATCCATATCTGTATCCATATCTATTTATCCATATCCGTTTAAATATCTGTCGAATAAAATCCGTCGGGTTTCGGGTAAAATCCGCCCCATTTACATCCTTATTTACAAGGGCTACTATCGTTTATAGCTGTTAGATAAACATTTCAAAAAAATTGTGTCACCCCTTGGGCAGAAAATTAGTATTTAATGCTGACTGGTCAATCAGTTGCATGACCAATCAATTAGTTTGATCCAACCAGTTGATTGTTCATGTTTCGATCGAAATAGAAAGTTACCATTTTGTGAACCAGTCGATCAGTTTGGCACTGTATACGGTTGAGCTTAAAACACATATGAACACCATCCTAGTATGGTGAGATCAGTTAATGTGCTCATTATACCAGTTAATTGGTTTGGCAAACCAGTCATTTTGTTTTTCAACCATTCAAATGGTTTGGTAAAAATTAGTTGGTGTGTTTTAAATTGGGTTTACGTAAAAATGAACCCATAGATCGGTTGGCTAAACTAGTTGATCGATTTGTCAACCAGTTGATCAATTTTCCTACACTAGTTGATGTGTTTAAACAGGGATAAACAGGATTTATGCAAGATTGAAACCCATGGATTGGTTGGTTAAACTAACTGAACGGTTTCTTAAAAATCAATTAGTTTGCCTGAACCAGTCGATGTGTTTAAATAGAGACAAATTTGGTTTTTGCAAAATTGAACCCCATAGACTGGTTAGTCAAACCAGTTGATTGGTTTGCCTGAACCAATTGATGTGTTTAAAAGAAATGAATTGATTTTCTATAAGATAGAAACCCATGGAGTGGTTGGTCAAACTAGTCAATTGGTTTCTCAACCAATTGATTGATTTGCCTAAACCAGTCGATATATTCAAACAAAGATGAACTGGGTTTCTTTAAGATTGAAACCTATGGATTGGTTGGTCGAACAAGTTGATTGATTTGTTTAAGTTTTAACACAACTAGCGGCTTTATTTAAACTAAACTAGTTGATCAATCTAATGACCAGTCAACTGGTTTCGACTAGAACAAATAAATTTGCTTTGAAATTACTTTTAAAAGATTTATTAAATGAAATCAATTAATGTATTTTCAACAAAGAGTTTTTAAAGAGTTTTGTTTGAAATATGAACTTTTCTCAACTTAACTCTTTACAATATATCTAAGACTCAAAAAATTCTTGTCTTCATGTCTTAGTTCCTTTTATATGTGTTGTTTTCTTAAATATGCACACTTAAGAACACACATTAGATGCCAAGATCCTTTTGTTATCATCAACACAAGTATCATGACATTGCTTAACCTTTGAGGTTCATAATTTCCCCCTTTTTGATAATGACAAACAAAAAGTGCATAATTGTAAATGTGAAAGAGTAATGAGTGAAATGTTAATCATACATTTACTAGTTTTACACCTTTAATTCAAAACTCTCGGATTCTCTCCCCCTTTTAGAAATTAGAAAAATGTGAGAGATGGAAAGAGCCTCAAAGTAATTTTGACAAGAAAACACTCCTTGGTCAGGGAGGAAGAGCTCCCCCTTAACAGGTGCTTGGATTAAAGGGAAACATAAGAAACTATGAAGTTATTGTGTATACAACTTTCCCTAAGCAACACATATATGACAAAGAGGCGATAGGATAAAGAAAGCTCAAGTTTTCATTAATAATTTGAAAGTTAGAAGTACATGACATAGAGTATATGCATGAGAAAGATGCCAATTAAATAGTTAAGACCAAAAATATACTAGGCTAAGCCTAAGATACAAATAAAAAGAGGGACCAGATATGATCACAAAGGACTACAAGGCTCGAATGCTGAGGCTTCTAAACTATTTGACGTAGGTTGGAGCTGATCATCTATGTCATCACTTATAATGGCCTCAGATTCAATGGATTGAGCTACAAAACGTCCAATCCGTGAGGCCTCTGTGAGAGATGCATCAAGTGCTGGATATTTAGAGGGTGCGGCAACGGTATGAGTAGTAGAGGGATCAGCTTTAATACCCTAAAACTCTATTTTAGGAATTAAAAATAAAATAAGGATTATTAGGTATTATTTAATTAAATATATCATTTTTTATAAAATAATGATGTAATAATAATAATAGCCATAAATGAGGAAAATAATGTAGGGATCAAATTAGTGGAGGCTAGAATTATTTACTAAACTAAAATAAATTTTAAGTAAATTATAATAATATTTTATAAAATAATAAAAATATTTAATTAATTATTATTATTCCTAAAATTCAAAAAAAAAATCCCAAACCACCCAACCACCTCACTTGTTTTTCTTTTTCATTTTTCTTCTCTTTTTCTTCCTTTTGTTTTTCATTTCTTTCTTTTTTTTTCCTTTTCTTCCTCACCCTTCCTTCCTCTTCCCTGCATCACCCTCCACTGATGAGACCTTCCCCTAACCCTAACTCCCCTTCCTCTTCTCTCCTTACGTATGCAAACTGGGTAGCTTGAGCTGCCCTTTTGCACCCATCTCCGCCACCTGCACCTCCACCACTACAACAACCACCACCTCCACTACCTTCCTTTTTGCCCATAAAACCTTCCCCTATTTTCCCACACCATCATTTCCCCTTTCCTTCCCCTCATTCCTCCTCTTTTTCTCTCATTCCCTCTCGGCTACCACCACCCCCCCCCCTTTGACCTATAAACCCTACCACCTAAGGAAACTTAGCTTCCCTCCTCTTTTCCAACCCCAAAACCCCTCTTTTTCTATCACCACCACCACCACCATCGTGCGTCATCACTATCGTGCACCACCGCTGCTGCCTTTACCTTTTATTCCCTTTTTGGTTGTGCCCTTAACCCTTGTACTTATTTAATATAATTCATTTTAAATATTTTACTATTATTAACCTTATTATTATTATTACAAATATTTAGTTCAGAAAACTAAAGAAAATGAGTAGGAATAATTTTTAATAATTAGTTTTTTGTTTCTTATAGGTTGTGAACAAAACCCTTCCCGTAAGGAGGTGTAGGATTCGTGATTCAAGATTGGTATTCTATTAGGTAAGGATATGCTTAAGGCTTGGGTTTTCTATGATTTATGTTCTTATGGGTGTAATAATATGTGAATGTGGACAAAATATGTGTGTCGTCCATCTTGCTTTGCAAATAGCTAAGGGATGTTGTATATGATTTATGATATGTATAATATGGGTGATCTGACTTATTACTGATGACATGCTTTTATGTATAGGTGTGTAAGGTTTGGCATGCATGCTTAGAGGCCTTAGGTGGGCTTGAGTGATTGTGGGGATCTAAAAGAAATAAATAAAGTAGAATGAGTAAGAGGAAGTGGGAAAAAACTCTAGTATATTGTAACATATGGGTGTTAAAATAAGAGAAGAAAATAATAATAAAATGAAGGTTCGGAGCAAAAACCTTTCATGGGAAGTGTGAGGCTTGAATGGGGTGGTTAATCCTTTCATGGGAAAAAAATTATATGGGAAAAGATAATTTGAGGGTTAAACATAGGGAAGAAGGAGTATTTTTGGTGAATGGAGTGTTTGGGGAAGAGATAGTGCGTGGGTTGGTGGAAGTGTGCATGGGAGCCTAACTAGGGTTTTTGGGGAAAAACATTAAGTATGGAGTGTTATGAGAGAATTTATGGAGGTTGGTTGGAATTAGGATTGAGATTAGGAGGGTATCTTATGAAGGGTGTGAATCAAGTGGAAAGGAGGGTGGAGTTTGTGTGTAAAGGGATGGTATAAAAGAAAAGAGGAGTATTAAAGTTTTGGGATAACTAACTAGGGTTTCATATCATATATGAAATTTGGAGAGTAGGATTGTAATGTTTGGAGTGGGTTTGAGTGGATTATGAGCTATATATAATAAGGAGAGGCCAGAGCCACGTAGGCTCAATTAGGGTTTCAAAGGGAAACCTTGGTAGGCGATAAGGAGCTTAGGTGGAGAAATGGGAAAGTGAGCCTTGACCCACTTGTGTGGGGGCTTTTGGATTCATGGTAAGTATGGTGGAAGGTGAAAAGGAGGTTTTGGAGTCTTGGAGAGTGTAGAGGTCCCAAGCTATAGGATCTGGTCATTCAAGAAGTCTGGGGTGGAAGTGTGGTAATGAGTCGGGGGTTCACTAGGGGCAATCATGTCTAGTTAAGGGTTTACTTGTGGAATAAGGCATGAATAAAACAATAATTACTTAAAGTGAGAGACTATTGAGTCGGGCCTAAGTTAGGATGATTTTCTCTCCACCGGCTATAATAGTGGCCAGGCCCATTCTGTCTTAGAGTAGTATTTGTGGTCCACTGGCTATAATAGTGGGGGTTCCAAGCTCGATAAACCAAACCTTGTATGTTAATAAATCATGGAAAAGACACTAATTACTAACAGTAAAACACCATGTGGGTCGAGGCCAGGTTAGGATGATTTTGGTCCACCAACTATAATAGTGGTCAAGTGTGTTCTTCCCTGGAGTACTACTTTTAGTCCACCGACTATAATAGTGGTAAGATGTGTTCTACCCTAGAGTAGTATTTTTGGTCAACCGGCTACAATAGTGGTCAAGTGTGTTTTGCCTTGGAATAGTTGTTTACGTTCCATCAGTTATAATAATGGGGTTCCTATACTCACGTGGATATAATTTGAGGGATGTGTAAAGACGGAATTAATGGACTAAATTATAATAATGGTGATTAATCTGAATGATTTACTACATGCATTATTTGCCTTTTTCATGTTATGTTATGTCTTAGCCATATCGTTAACTTACTCAGTACATAGTATATAGATCATCCCTTTCATGAGAGGTGTTTATTCCCACAAGTAGTGGCCCCTCCTTAGTTTGTGTAGGTAGGAGATGATGCTTATGACGATTTCCATGCTTATGATGCCTTGGTCGGGACTGAGTTATGACCTGATGTATCTGGTGTGGGGTATGAGAGGGTGTTCTTCGGACTTGTCATTTTTATTTCCCCCATAGTAGGCATTGTTTGTACTTAATTTGTGTTCTCTATTAACACTGACATTTGTGTACTCTAATTTTATTTATGAATGTTGAACTATTATGGTTTTTATTGATTATTTGTGTTAATAATTTTAGTACATTTAGCCTTATAGAAGTATGAGATTGGCTAGGGGTCAATCTTGTACTGATCATAGTGGTATCACCCCCCCCCCATTTTTAGTGCATGGTTCTTCATAACAAACGAAAATTTTCAACTATAAATTTTTGGGGTGTTACAACAGCGTTAGGGTGGATAGCGGTGTCTCTTGGGGGAGTGTCCATGCGATCCTAATGCTACGGTGTGAAGTCGGGTTGAAATTGAGATAGAAGGGCACATAACTCCATATCCATTGATCTCTATCATCAGTCAATGGAAGTAAGCATGTCTACAACCTAGAGAAGGAGATCATGGACGCATGCAAGAGTGACATGACATGTGGATGGAGGCACATTGAGTGTATGTGAGGTGGAAGCAAAATATCCTTGTTTGGATGAGGATGGAATATCCAATGGAGATATAGGATCATCCGATGGTGGGGGAAGATCATCAAGAGTAGATTGCGAAGGCAAAGGTGCAAACTGAGTGGAGAGGCAACCACTATGGTGGAGTGAGGCAAGAGCTTTGGGGTCAAGCTCGAGCGTTTGACCATCCAAGCTCATCTAATAGCCCATGCAGCGTAATGTTACTGCATCAAGCATATTGAGGTCGATGTGCAGGTGCAATACGGTAGCCAAAAAGCCTATGATATTGACACAAAAATCTTGAAGAATGCGCTTGATAAAGGATCTGTATCCCAAGGTTGTCTGGATATGTCTCTCCATATGTGACATATGCCTGAAGATGTCATCCCTAAAGCAAATGGGAGTGGAAGAGAGGATGTGATCCACCCCGTACCAATCCTTGAGTGTCATATCATCCCCAGACCTAGCGTGAGGGAACAAAATAGAGGACACCATGTAATGGCACACCCATTTGAAGGGTGGTAGGTAAAAGGAGCTTATAGTGCCTCTGTAGACTAAGTGGCAGCGATTCATATCTGCTAGGATCTCATATGAAATGTAAGTACACATCCATTCAACATAATTAATGCCGGTCTTAATGTTTTGAGGAATCCTGAGGATGCAAGCCAGCCTAGCTTCATCAAGAGCGATGGGAACGCCCAAGACATATGTGGTAATTGTGCTTCCCACACTCATGGACATTTATATTTACATAGAAAAAATGAACCAAATCTGGATAAATTGGTTCTTAGAGAGTTAAGATAGGGA
This sequence comes from Tamarix austromongolica, assembly GCA_039764185.1. Classification (NCBI taxonomy): domain Eukaryota; kingdom Viridiplantae; phylum Streptophyta; class Magnoliopsida; order Caryophyllales; family Tamaricaceae; genus Tamarix; species Tamarix austromongolica. The sequence goes on along the minus strand of CM077809.1, from coordinate 80,751,933 downwards.
GAAGGTGAAGGTAAGAAAGAGATTACATGAAAGGAAGTTTAAATAGATTAGTGCAAGAATCAACATCGATGATTTTGCTAGGTAATACCTTCTTCTTATGGAAGGACTTAAGCCATTGCTTTTGATCATCCATACTCATGAAAAATGGGTGGAGTGAGGAGATTCCTCGGTCGTCTGTGCAAGTCGATTAGCTAATAATAGGGAGGCTCCCATAGTAGAGGAAGAAGGGTGATTGAAATGGCTAAAATGAGGCATAGATGGAGGATTGGTGTCTTCCGAAGATGATGAAGAGGAGCATGTGAAAGAGGGAGTGTGGGGAGGTGAGACAATTGGTTCCTCAAAACAAACCATGGTCTAAGACCAGTGGGTTGGTTGAGTACGAGCATGTTTCGGGGGAGGAGCATCAGCACTCACACGAAGAGTGTATGAGGCTGTGGATTTGTGTTTTATCATTGTTGAGTGGAAAAAAATAGAAATGAAGGAAGGGAGGAGCATAAATTGGGGATAATCAAGGGCAAGCAAGATGAAGCGCAATCAGGACACATGGATTGTGAGAACAACAAATTGGTGACCTAAGAAGTTCGATTGAACCGTAGTAGGAAGCAAGGGAGACAAATGTGGATAAATTGAAAGTTAGGGTTGAAGAACGAGATTACCTCAAATTCGGTGAGTCTGAGGGAAATCAACAAAGAAAAGAATGATGTTTTTGGTGTCGATTTGAGCAAAAGAAGAGCAATTTGATGGATTTTGGCAATGATTTGAGAATTTTTTAAGAAGAGTAGGTGAGGGAGCCAAGAAAGAGTCGAATGGTTTGGGGAAACTAGAGTTGAGGGTTTGAAGACTAGGAGAGGGGGTATTTATATATGCAATGAACCAGTCAACTGGTTTTATAAAGTAGTCGGATGTTCTTGCACCGATCAACTAGTAAGTAGTAACCAATCAACTAGTTATGCATGTTGAGACATAAGTCATTAAGAATGTGACCACCCCAATTTTGACCCACCAATAGACTGGTATATCAACTACTCAACTGGTTTTGTTGACCAGTCGACTGGTCACCCAGTCAAGTTCTATTTTAGTTATTTTTTGTGATTTTTAAAAATTATTTTGATTTTATGCCATAAAAAAATAGATAGAAAATTCATTTTATGACACAGATCATATTGATCAAGAATCACAAGGGTTGTGTTTTGATTTGAATCTAAGTTGTGGACTTAAGGTTATGATATACCCCTTAGTTTAAATTTTTTATAATTTCGAGAGAGTTGTACTTTTTCTTAGAATTATCATTCCAAGTTCTCTCCTAATTATTGTGAATCATTCTTCATTTATGGGCTTAGTGAATATGTCTCCCCATTGATGTAAATTATCCACAAATTCTTCACATACATCACCTTTTTCAGCATAGTCTCTTATGAAGTGATGTCTTATTTCTATGTATTTAGATTTTGAGTGTTGAACATGATTTTTTATGAGACATATATCACTATTGTTATTACATTTAATGGGAATTTTTTCAACTTTAATCCCATAGACACTTAGTTGATGTTTCATCCAAATTATTTGGGCACAACAAGCACCCGAAGCTATTCCACTTGAGTCGTTGAAAGTGCAACACTAGATTGTTTCTTTCTATTCCAACTAACTAGGGATTCTCCAATAAATTGGTAGGTATCCTAGGTGCTTTTTCTATCAACTTTATAGCCCGTAAAATTAGCATCATAATACCCTATTAAACCCAGAATAGTATCACAATGATAAAACAAGCTTAGATTATGAGTGCCAATTACATATCTAAGGATTCTTTTGACAATAGTCATGTGAGATTTCTTGAGATTACACTGAAATATAGCTCAAAGGTATACACTAAACATGATATTAGGTCTAGAAGTTGTAGATAGAGAGTGAGTCAATCATACCTCGATATTGCTTTTGAACAACATGCTTTCCTTTGCCATCCATGTCAAGCTTTGTGGTAGTAGCCATAGGCTCGTCCATCCCAAAATTCTTGAGTATTTTTTTGTGTATTTTTCTTGGTTGACAAAGATTCCATATTTTGATTGCTTGATTTGGACCTCAAGAAAATAGGTTAGCTCCCCCATCATGCTGATTTCAAACTCACTACACATTAGAGTATAGAAGTCCTTGTATATGGGCTCATTATTAGTAATGAAAATTATTTCATTAACACATATTTGTGCAAGTAATAAGTCATTTTTGTTTTTCTTTATAAAAATATTTATATAAATTTTTCCTCTTTCAAAACCTTTATCCAATAGAAACTTAGTCAACCTTTCCTACCAAGGAGCTTATTTTAGACTATAAAGTTTGTAAACATAGTTAAGTTTTGAATTGTCTTCAAAACAAGGTGGTTGCTTAACACATACCTCTTCTTCTATATAAACATTGAGAAATTCACTTTTGACATCCATTTGATACAATGTAAACCACATGGATGATGTAAATGCAAGAAGCATATGTATATCCGCAAGTTTAGCTATAGGAGTAAAGGTTTCCTCAAAATCAATGCCTTCCTCTTGGTTGTATCCTTTGGCAACCAATTGGACTTTGTTTTTAACCACAACTCCCTCTTCATCTAGCTTATTTATTAAAGACCCATTTATCCCTAATGATGGGTCTATGTAGAGGTAACATGACTAATTCCCAAACTTGATTTCTCTTAAATTGGTTAAGCTTATCTTTCATTGCCATAATCCATTTTTCATTGTTCATGGTTTCCAAGTGAGCCTTAGGTTCCATTTGAGATAAAAAAAAAAGATAAATTATTGCAAACATTATCTAGTGATGATCTTGTTGCAACACTTATTGCTAGATCCCCAATGATGGGTTCTTAAGGGTGCCTATAGGAATATCTCTATATTCTAGGGAGATCCTTTCTCACTTCATCTTCTTTTTGGGTGATTGGGGGTCATTCTATTCCTTTCTCTACTTGAATTCTCTTAGCAGGCATAAGAAAAGTTTTAAAAGCATCATCTTTAGTAGAAAGGAATGTAACACCCCAAAATTTACAAGTTTTTTTTAAAAAAAAAACATTATATAACTTAAAATTGTAAATTTTGGAGATGTTACCGCCACACTTAATACTAGACTAGTTCACTCCTACCGTTCCAGTATTAAGTGCTAAGGCTAAGATGAATGCTTGAAAGAAACATTAATAATAATTCAAAATCATGGTTATTGAGATCAAATATGCAATAGTCCTTACACAATGCAAAGAACGAGGAGTAGTTCATTTAGGAAGGGGAAAACAGTAATAATAAAATTGTTCTAAAGTACGATTCATAATTAAACGACATAGAAATAAAATTCCAAGGAAAGCCGGCCACGACACTCTAAGAACAGATCCCGCCCCATCATCACTCGATCCCTTCTGATGTCCCATAGACATCAATGGCATCATAGTACATATCTCCTACCTGTATATAATCATATGGGCCTTCTACTCGTTGGAATGAGCGGTACCCATGAAACGGGTGATCAGTATGCTACGTACTGAGTAAGGTAACTGAGAACTAAGGCCAACACATAACATATAAAATCATGCATAAGAATAAAAGATCATAAAGACCATCATCATATCATAATATCGACCAATCATTCAGGTACATACATAAAGACCCAATCATAGTCCAGATTAATTATTTAATTAATCTCTGATCAGATCTCATTTCATACCATGCCTTTTTATCAATTCCATGAGAGCACAGGACCACCCCACTATTATAACCGGTGGGCCGGTTACACATAGAGCATCATGCCCTAACCACTATTATTACCGGTGGATCGGTCACAAATAGGGTCAAACCCTAACCACTATTCCTAACCGGTGGATTGGCTCGGCTCCTGCTCGCATGGTGTTCCACTGTAAGTAATTAATGTCTTTTACTTACCTTAACAAAACTTTGGTTTATTTTCATTGAGATCGGGAACCCCCACTATTATAACGGGTGGGCCGGTCACAATAGGACATCATGTCCTAACCACTATTATTACCGGTGCATCGGTCACAATAGGGTAAAACTGAAATGCCCCGAAAAGTTCTAATTTTAAATAGTATATTTAAATGAAAATTATTATGATAGTTAATTAAATATAAATTATTTAATTAAAATAAAAAGGAAATTAATTAGGACAAATTAAGAAGAAACTTATTACTATTTTTAATTAGGAGAAATTTGGGTATTTTAGCTAGTAAAGGATTTTATTTTAGAAATTAACAAAATAAATTATTTTATTTAAAATAAGGAGGATAAAATAGTTCCAAATTAATATTAATTTTATAAATATTTTAATGGAAGAAAATTAGGGGTTTTGCTAATTAAAATGGAATTTATGGAAAATATTTTAAAAACCCGAAACTAGCCTAAAAAGGGGGATTTAATATTTTTGTTAAATAAATATTTTATATTAAATACCCAAAATATTCTAATTAATTTATTTAAACCCAAAACCTTATTTTCTTCCTTTTTCCTTTTTCCTCTTTCTTTTTCTTTTCTCATTTTCTTTCTTTTCTTTTTTCCTCCTTCTTCCGCCGATTAGGCCAGGCGCGGCCCAATCCTCTTTCCTTTTCTTCCTTTCTCCCACAGCCCAGCGGCGCTGGCTTTCTCCCTGCGTGCGTCCAGACACGGCGTTTTGGTCGATTTTACGTCGAGACGTTGCGTCTCGTTAAGTGAGGGCCTAACCGGCGCGCGAACCGCCCGATTCTCCCCTTTTCTTTTCCTTCCTCGGCCGACCGACCCACCTTCTTTCTTCTTCCTTCTCCCTCCATCTTCCCCCGATGCTGCAATGAAACCTTTGACCCCATCAATGGCCTCTTCGGCTACGGTGATTAATACCGGTCGTTTCTTGCCTCATTGTCTTCCTCTTAACTCTAGTAGTAAATCGGCATAATTATTGGATGTTGAATCTCGCTCATTTATTCTCCTCAGCCTCGCAAAAATTCGAAGCAACCCAAACGATGGCCGATCAATTACTGCCACCGGCCACCCAAATTCTTGCACTTATTACCTCCCTGTCGAGCTTCAACACCCTATTATGCCATTCAACATCTATAAATAGCCTAGTTGTAGGAGTTTTTGGAGTTTTTCTCCCCCGAAAACCCTAAGCAGGGGTTGGCCACCACCATGACTTCAGACGCTTCCCCTGCTGCTTATATTCAACCTCCACGCCACCGAAGCATTCCAATTTCTTCCCCGAAAATTTCTTTAGATAACTAAACCATTTTTAACCTGCGATTCCTCCTGTGTAGGCCTCCATAGTCCTTCCAAGTTTGCTTCTCACCTTGTCAGAATTTTCACCCAGAAAACCTTAAGCAGCCGTCCTCCGTCGTTTACGCCACTTTTACTGCCCTATGAACCACCCAAAAACTCCCTCTAATCCTCCTCTACCGAATCAAAACCTTATTTTAATTTTCCCCTGCTCCTTCTCTCTTTTTCTTCATCTTTTTCCTTTTAGATCATTTTTCCGGCCACCTCCGTGAACCACCGTCGGTGCCGCCCATTCCTGCCGACTCAAAGTGAAATCCTAGACCTCCTTAGACATCATTTACTAATTATTGTAAATTATTCCATTTTTATTTTATTTATTGGTAACTATTCGAATATAATAATAATTTCCTTGCTATTAATATTATTATTATTTGATATAAAATTTATGCAGAGTTGTACTTGCAGGGTGGAGAATGCTAATAAAATAATTTTATTGTTAGTTCCGAATTTTAAGATATTAATTGAATATTATCGTTTATTATTAATATTATAATTATTAGAATAATTATTATTAACATTTTATTAATTATTCTGGAAAATCTTAGGCCCTAATTTTGTATTAACATTTGCACTTATGTATTTTAGTATTATTATTCCTATTGTTCTTATAACCATTAATAATAATATTATCATTATCTTTATTATTTCAATATTATTATATATGTTATTAATTTTATTATTAATATTAATAAATAGTAGGTCATTAGTTATAAGTAGGGTCGAAACCCCATTTTAAATTTTAAAGCTTATATATTATTGTTATTATTATTACTATTATTATTCTTGATATTATCTTTATTTATAATATTTAGTTATTATAGAATTATTATTATTATTATTATTATTATTATTATTATTATTATTATTATTATTATTATCATCTTTACTCATATTATTTTGGTGAAGGGCAGAAACCCTTATGTCACCTTTTTATTTTGAACTGCCTTAGTTTTATTATTAATATGCTACTAGTATTTGGTAGAGTCAATTCTAATATAATAATTTTTAATTAAAAATAAGGTCTTGGGATAAGTTAGAAATGATAGCATTCTTAAGAGAAAGCCTAATCCTAGTATTTTTCCCATAGTAGGTGAGCCCAACCAAAGTCCTCAAGTGGTATAGGAGCGTGCTCCAAGACAGGTGACGTTTTAGGTAAGGGGTGCTAAGGCCATACTTGTATTATGTGATTTTATGCTAGGCATGCTATGTGATATTAATTATAGTGTATTTCGTGTGAATATTGTATACTTGTTATTAATACAACATGATTACGGGATTAAAGTATGTTGGTGTGGAAAAATGGTAGCATGAGAATCATATGTACATGTATGTTTTTATTGTTGTATAATGTGGCCTTAAGACATGCATGAATGGGGGTCGTAAAATAAGGATGGGGTTGTAAGATAATGACGGGGTTGTAAAATATTGGAGTTATAAAATATTGCTGGGGAGTTGCATGTGTCAGGGTTTTGCATGGGTTAGGGTTTCGCATGAGGTTGCCTGGTGATTAGGATTTTGCATGAGGATTAGGGTTTTGCATGGGAGTAGAGTTTGCATGGGAATATGTTTTACGTGGAGTTAGGGTTGCATGGGGATATATTTTACGTGGAGTTAGGGTTTGTATGGGAGATAGGGCTTGCATGGAAATATGTTTTACGTGGGGGTAGGGTTTGATTGGAAGAGTAATTTACATGGAGCTAGGGTTGCATAGTGTGGTCATGCATATCTAGGGTTTTATCTAGGAGGAAGATTTGAATAAAATACTTAAGACACTAATTATTTAAAGTGGAAGATCGTTGAGACGGGACCAACCGATCCACCGGTTCGGAATAGTGGTTAGGGTTTTTACCCTATGTGTAACCGATCCACCGGCTATAATAGGGGTTATGGCATGATGTCCTATGCGTAACCGATCCACCGGTTATAATAGTGGGGGTTCCCGAGCTCAATAAAAATAAACCATAGTTTGCAAGGTACCTAAAAGATATTAATTATTTACAGTGGAACACCATGCGAGCCGGGGCCAACCGATCCACCGGTTAGGAATAGTGGTTAGGACGCGTAGTCCTATGTGTATCCGATCCACCGGCTATAATAGTGGTTAGGGTGTGATACCCTATGTGTCTCCGATCCACCGGCTATATTAGTGGGGGCTCCCGTATTCGCATGGATTTGATAAAAAGGCATGATGTGTATCGATTTCTAATAAAAGATCAATAAAGTAAATAATCTGGACTTTAATTGGGTCTTTATGTATCTACTCAATCGATTGTACGATATTATGCTACTGTGATTGTGCATCTGTTATGTCCTCTATATGAATCTCTATGCTTATGTGTTGGCATTAGCGCTCGGTTACCTTACTCAGTACGTAGCGTACTGATCACCCGTTTCATGGGTGCTGCTCATTCCAACGAGTAGAAAGCCCATCTGATTTCCTGCAGGTAGGAGATATGTATTATGATGCTATAGATGTCTATGGGACCTCAGGTGGGGACAAGTGATGATCGGGCTGGATCGATTATCAGAGTGACGTGGTCGGTTTTCCTTTAAATTTATTATTACTATCCTATCTATTTATGAATAGTACTTTCAAAACCACTTCATTATTGTAGTTATTTCTCTTTCCTGAAAAACTACCCTCGTATTCGGAATTGAATAAAGACTTGTGCGTACCTGATTTCTGTATCTTTGAATTTCGATTATCCATTAATGCTTAATGAGTTGTTTCTTTAGCCTTAGCACTTAGTATTGGAACGGTAGGAGTGAACCGGTCTGGTACTAAGTGTGGCAGTAACATTTCCAGAATTTACGGTTTAAGTTATAAGTAAAAAAAAAGTATGTAAATTTTGGGGTGTTACAAAAACCCTAACCACTATTTTAACCGGTGGATCGGTCGCACATAGGGTAAAACCCTAACCACTATTCCTGACCGGTGGATCGGCCGGTCCCGTCTCAATATCTTCCTCTTTAAGTAATTAGTATCTTAAGTATATTATTCTCAAGTTTTGACTCAGACACGCATGACTGGGTTCTACTTTCCTCATCTTCCAATCCTAGTTAAACACCACCATTAACATTAATCCTGACCTTCCCAAACTCTCATGAGAACTCTAACTCCACCTAAGCCCTACTCCATGCAAACCCTAGCTTCACGTAAACCCTGCTCCCATGCAAACCCTAACTTCACGTAAACCCTGCGCCCATGCAAACCCTAACTTCACGTAAACCCTGCGCCCATACAAACCCTAACTTCATGTAAACCCTGCTTCCCGTGTAAGCCCTAACTTCATGTAAACCCTACGCCCATGCAAACCCTAACTTCACGTAAACCCTGCTTCCCATGTAAGCCCTAACTTCACGTAAACCCTGTGCCCATGCAAATCTTAACTTCCATGCAATAGTAGCACCACCATGCAAAACCCAAGCATCATGCAACTCAAACAAAACCCTAACACCGTACAATATATTCATTCCATGCAAAAAATCCAACTCCCATGAAACTCCCCAATATTATTTTGTAAGTCCATCATGCATGTCTCGAGCCATATCACATCGTATTAATAACATATTTATACACATCATTCTCATGCCACAATCATTTAACGAAACACACCTCAACTTCCATACATGCTGCATTCATAACAATTACATGATAATTACATGAAATACATGATAGATCATATCACAAGGCATGCATGGCATATAAATCATATATAACATAAATGGCCTTGGCACCCCTTACCTAAAATGTCACCGGTCTTGGAGCAAGTTCCTATACCACTTGAGGGCTTTGGTTGGGCTCATCTACTATGGAAAAATACTAGGATTAGGTTTTCTCTTAAGAGTGCCATTATTTCTAACTTATCCCAAGACCTTATTTTTAATTAAAAATTATTATATTAAAATTAATAATGTGATTCAAAACAAAAAGGTGATATAAGGGTTTCTACCCTTCATCAAAATAATATTAGTAAAGATAATAATAATAATAATTCTAATAACAACTAACTATTAAAATAGAGATAATATCAAGAATATTAATAATAATAATAATAATAATAATGCATAAGCTTTAAAATTTAAAGTGGGGTTTCGACTCTACCCCTAATTAATAAAATACCATTCAATAATATTAATAACATATATTATTTATAATAATATTAAAATAATAAGGATAATAAAAATAAGAAAAATAATAAAACATATAATAATTCAAATCATACCCTAAATTCGAAACTAATTATTTTATTCCTACTCTCTATATCTGCAAGGAAAATTTAGCCTTAATACTTCATCTAATAATAATAATAATAATAACAAAATAAAAAATATACTTGATTAACCATGAATTAATTTGAATAAAACAAAACAAAGGTAAATAAATATAAAGGAAGTCTAAGGAGGTCTAGGGTTTCACCTTGAGTCGTCGGAAGCGGCGGCACCAGTGGTGGCCGGAAAATGGGTCTAAGAGGGCAAAAGATGAAGAAAAAGAGAGAAGGAGCAGGGGGGAAATTAAAATAAGGTTTTGATTCAGTAGAGGAGGATTAGAGGGAGTTTTCGGGTGGTTCAGAGGACAGTAGAAGTGGCAGAAACGGCGGCGGACGGCGGCTTAAGGGTTTTTGGGTGAAAATTCTGGCGAGATGAGCAGCAAAATTGGCACGACTATGGAGGCCCGTGCAAGAAGAATCGAAGGCTGAAAATGGTTTCGTTAATTAGAGGAAATTTCAGGGAAGAAATTGGAATGCTGCGGTGGCACTGAGGTTGGCTATCGATGGCAGAAGATGCGTCTGAAGTCAGGGTGGCGGCCAGCTCTTGCTTAGGGTTTTCGGGGAAAAAAAACTCCAAAACTCATACAACTAGACTATTTATAGATGGTGGATGGGATAATAGGGTGTTGAAGCTCGACAGGGAGGTGTTAAATGCAATAATTTGGGTGGCCGGTGGCAGTAATTGATTGGCGATCATTTGGGGTGCTTCAAAATTTCGCGAGGCTGGGGAGAAGAAACGGGCGAGATTTAACGTCCAATAATTATGCCAATTTATTCTTGGAGTTAAGAGGAAGACAATGAGGCAAGAAACGACCTGTATTAATCACCATAGCCGGAGAGGCCATTGATGGGGTCGAAGGTTTCATCGTAGCGACGGGGAAATACAGAGGGAGAAGGAAGAAGAAAGAAGGTGGGCCGGTCGGCCGAGGAAGGAAAAGAAAAGGGGAGAACCAGGCGGTTCGTGCACCGGTTAGGCCCTCACTTAACGAGACGCAGCGTCTCGACATAAAATCGACCAAAACGCCGCGTCTGGGTGCATGCAGGAAGAAGGCCAGCGACGTTGGGCCGCGGGAGAAGAAAGGAAGAAAAAGGAAAGAGGATTGGGCCGTGCCAGACCCATTCGGCGGAAGAAGGAGGAAGAAAGAAAAGAAAGAAAAGGAGAAAAGAAAAAGAAAGAGGAAAAAGGAAAAAGGAAGAAAATAAGGTTTTGGGTTTAAATAAATTAATTAGAATATTTTGGGTATTTAATATAAAATATTTATTTAACAAAAATATTAAATTCCCTTTTTAGGCTAGTTTACGGTTTTTTTTAAATATTCTTCCTAAATTATTTTTTTTAATTAGCAAAACACTCTAATTTTCTTCAATTAAATTATTTATAAAATTATTATTAATTCCAAACTATTTTCTCCTTCTTATTTTAATAAAGTACTTTATTTAAATAAATTCTCAAATTAAAATCTTTAATTACTTAAAATACCCAAATTCCTCCTAATTAAAATACTTATTAATTTATTCTTGATTTACCCTAATAAATTTTCTTTATTTTAAATAAATTAATATACTTAATTAACTATTATAATAACTTCATTTAAATATACTATTTAAAATTAGAAAATTTTCGGGACATTTCAAGGAATAATGCCCATGTATAGCATGAGTAATCATCTATAATGACTAATGCATATTTGCAACCACCCATGCTAAGGGTCCTAGTTGGCTCGAACAAATCCATATACAGAATTTCAAGTGGTTAAGTGGTATTCACAATATTTTTAGATTTAAAGGTAATCCTATAATGTTTCCTTTGCTAATATGCATCACAAAATCTATCTTTTTCAAAGTTTAACTTTGGGATACCATGTATTAGTTCTTTTTTGGCTTGTTTATTTAATAAATCCATACTATATTGTGCAATCCATTGATGCCATAACCATACCTCATTATCAATTGCACTCAAACATGCATTGTGCAATTTTATTGATTCCATGTAAAGAATGTATACATTGTTTGTGCGTGGACATACAAAAAGTATAGATTTATCTACCCCATCTGAAATCATGCAATGAGAATTGGAAAAGTAAACTAGAAATCCTTTATCACAGAGTTAGCTAATACTTATCAAGTTATGATTGAGGCTATCAACTAGATATACATCATTTATAAAAGGTTTAGAGTTACCAATACTAATGTTGCTAACACCGGCAATATTTCCTTTTGAGTTATCTCCAATGGTTTTGCTCCCACCATCATATGGAGTAAGTGTGGAGAACATAGTTTAATCACTAGTCATGTATCTCAATCATCCACTATGTAGGAACCATTTGTGCCTTTTTTTGTTGACCTTAAATCATACCCATAAGCACAAATGTCCTAGTTTAGGTACCCTTTCAATAGGTCCTTACTGGGTTAGTATTTAATTCATGCAGGATGGTTCCCTTTCAATGGGTCCTTACACCTGCTTGAATTTTGAATTTACTTTGGTATACTTTGACAACTTGCATGATGAAGCAATATGGTTAAGTTTGCCACACAGGTTTTCTTCTTATGGATGGAAATGAATTTTGAACTTTGTGCATGCATACATGTTGTAGATGAGTGCCTATCTTTCCCATGTATAGTATAATTATTTGATGTAGGGGAAGCATTTACTTTATGAGATTTTGAGGCTCTCACAAAAAAAAAACTTAAGTGCTTAACATTTAATCACTTTCTTATTCCCATAGCCTAAGCCCTCAAGGTCCTTGCAGTACCCTTGAGTACCTAACAGTATGTTTAAGCCTTCTTTACCTTTTGTGAATGTATATGCAATTTTCACAAATTTATCACATTTAGCTTTTAATTCCATTATTTTGTAATAATCTATTTTAATCTAGTGATCACAACAAGTGTGTTTCTTATATTTATTAAATTTGGTGATTTTATTTGATAGCTTGGTTTTAACACGCGGCATTTGTGATTCAAGAAGGAAATTTTTATTTAATGCAAGAGTGTGTTGGTCATTTAGTGATCAAGAAATTTATTCATATTTCCCCTTCTCTTTAGTTAGTTTAGCATTGTCACATATTGAATCATGTAAAGCACACAATAGGTCATCAAAGGAGTATAGCAAATCATATTGTACCTCATCGATGTCATCTTCATCATTGAGGCTTTTGGGTGAGGTAGAGGTTGATGATTCTCCTCCATGTTCCATGAAGAAAAGGTTGGAAACTTCTTCCTCTTCTTCAGAGGTTTCGCCTTCACTTTCTCCAAAGCTATCCATGGCATTTTTTGGCCCTTATCTTCCATTATCGTTGCTCGTGTTCCCTTTTTTTGGTAAGTAATAAGAATTTTATTAATTACCATGAAGGAAGTACATCCAACAAAACATATTTACAAAGACAAGGAAACTCTACATGAATCTATCAATAGAGTCCAAAAGGCCAATCCATTTGGACTTGTTATTAAAGGAAGATATTCTAATGAAGATTTGAAGAATGATTTCATGGGCTACATTCTTAATCAAAGGAATTTTTGCATGGAAGATAGCTAGATTCCTAGCATACCAAATCTTGTAGATTACTCCTGAAATCATCATATGCTTGTGTTCCCTTTGCTCCTTGCCATTTATTTAGCAATTTTGTTTCTATACTCATAGTAATCACGGATGACATACCCTACTTTTCCATAGTTGTGGCATTTGATTTTATCATCCATGATGGCTTCTCTGAGCTTCCTTTGGTTGCTTGAGGAAGATCTTTGATTTCTTAAGGAACCTCTTGAATTGAGTAGTTATGCATGCCACTTCTTCATCGTTCATAGGAGGTTCTTCTTCTCCTTCATCGCCTTCTTTTTTACCTAGTTTGTTGGCCGCATTTTGTTATCTAGAAGATGTTGAGGCTTTTAGTGATAGAGGCTTCTTCCTCTTTTATTCCAATCCATCCTCCAATTTTAATTGATGAACCATGAGATTTCCAAAGAACTCCTCAATTGTCATCTTACCCAAATCTCTGGCCTATTTAATTTGGGTTACCTTAGGGCTCCATTATTTTGTAAGACCTTGTATTAATTTTCTTACTTGATCTTTTTAAGTAATTTCTTTCCCCAAATCCTTGAGATTGTTGACAATTGAGGTGAAGTAGTTTCTTTCATCGTTGATATTGTTACCTTGCTTCATTCTAAAGAGTTCATACTCTCTAATGTGGAGGGTGATTCTTTGATCCTTTACCTACTTTGTCCCTTTATGAATGAGGATGAACTTATCCTATATGCCTTTAGTAGTTGAAGATGATTGAATTCTATGGCACTCTTTTTCACCAAGTCCGCATTGTAGAATCATAATGGCTTTATCATTAAGAGTTAGCCTTCTTTTTCCATCGATAAGGTTATCTCTTATCTTGTCTATAGTTTCACCATTTACCTCCTTTGTGATCTTGATTGGCCCTTGAATGATTATCAACCATACATCTTAGTCTTTGTGATTTGATGAAAAACATCATTCGGTTCTTCCAATAGGCAAACTTTCCACCATTGAAAAATGGTGGTTTAGTGGTGGAGATGCCTTCATTTAGACTAATGGAATCTATTCCACTTGTAGATCTTTTTCACCTCTGATTGTTGAATCTTTTGAAAGGTTCCCTTACTTTAATACCAACTGAAAACACCCTAGAGGGGGTGAATAGGGTTTTGTGGAATGGAAATGACTAAATAAAAATTTAACAAATGATATAGAGTGGTGCAAGAGTAAATTACTCTTTACGTCCACTACCAAAAGGCTCATCCTTTTAGAATTTTGAAATAGTGATGTGTTTTATTGATGATGATTCTTCTATTTCTTTATGAGCCTTAAAGTCTCAATAACCCTCTCAAGAGATGATTCACAACTTCACCTATTTATTTTTTCTATACTCACCATATGAATCTCTCGAGAATGATAGGTAAACACTTATTAACCCCTTTAATATATTTTTGAGAGGAGGTTGTAATTACAAATGATTACCGACAAATACAAGACATGAAAGTGTTGATCTTTAAATGAGATATAATATAGGATATTATAATTTGAGAATAGTTCTAGATAAGATAAGTGAGTAAAGAACACTTTTAAGTAAAAACTCAAAAATATGAAAGTTTGAAATTTTGAGTAAGTAATTAAATAATTTTAGTGTAAGATAATAATTACACAATTAAAGATCTAAAAATTTAGTTGTAATAAATGCATAGGGACCTTACTTATAGGGTTTATTCTCATGTATAGCCTTTAGATACAAAATTACAAAAAGATGTATTGTTCAACAGGCAGAACATTAGCATTTAATGCTGATTATTCGAACGGTTGTATGGCTTGTCGATCGATTTGTTCCAACCAGTTGACTATTCATGTTTTGAATGAAATAGAAAGTTATTGTTATGTGAATCATTTGATTGGTTTGGCACTATATACGGTTGGTCTTAAAACACATATGAACACTATTCTGGTATGGTGACACCAATCGGTGTGTTCATTGTAACAGTCGATTGTTTTGTCAAACTAGTCGATCTATTTGTCAACCAGTCAATTGGTTTGGCAAAAACTAGTCACTATGTTTAAACAGTAAGGAGTTGAGTTTTTGCAAAAATGAAACTCATGAATCGGTTAGTCAAACCATTCAATCAATTTTCCTGAATTGGTTGATGTGTTTAAATAGAGATGAAATGGTTTTCTACAAGATTGAAACCCATGGATTGGTTAGTCAACCCAGCCAAGTAGCTTCTCAACCAGTTGATTGGTTTACCTAAACTAGTTGATGTGTTTAAATAGAGACAAACTGAGTTTATGTAATATTGAAACCCATAAACTTGTTGGTGAAACCAATTGATCAGTTTGCCTAAACTAGTCAATGTGTTTAAATAGAGACGAAATAGGTTTTTGTAAGATTGGAACCCATAGACTGGTTAGTCAAAATTGTCGATCGGTTTCTCAACTCTTTGATCACCTTGCCTAAACCAGTCGATGTGTTTAAATAGAGACGAATTAAGTTTCTTTAAGATTGAAACACATGGATTGGTTGGTCAAACTAGTCGATCGGTTTCTAAACCAGTTGATTGGTTTTATTCACCAATTGATCCATCCGAGTTTTTAACACAACCAGTGACTTTCTATGAACTAAAACAATTAATCAGTTTGAGGAACAATCAACTGGTTCTGATTGAAACCAATCAATTTGCTTTGAAAATGCTTCTAAAAGACTTATAAAATGAAATCAAGTCAAGTATTTTTCAACAAAGAGATTTTAAATAGTTTTTTTTTGGAAATATGAACTTAGCTCAACTTAACTCTTTATAATATACCTAAGACTCATAACATGCTTGCCTTCAAGTCTTGGTTCCTTTTGTATGTGTTGTTTTCTTGAATTTACACTTAAGAAAACACATTAGATATCAATATCCATTTGTTATCTTCAAAACAAGTACAATGACATTACTTAATCTTTGAAGTTAATAGGAAAAAATGGAAGGGAGTAGTTGGTGTAACACCCCAAAAGTTCACTACTGAAAATTTTTATTTTATTTAAAATTTAGCGAAAGCAAAAATCAAAAGGCATCAATTTTGGGGATATTACTGCCACACTTGGTACCAGACATGTTTTCTCCTACCGTTCTAATACCAAGTGCTAAGGCTAAAAGAATAAAATACAATATATTCGAATTCAAACTTTATTTAAATTAGAGTAGCACAAATAGTTTCGTTATAAGAACAGAACCCACCAATGGTAGTTATAAGAATAAGATTTTATTTAAATCGGAAATTAAAAGACGAAAGAGTGAAACCCTAGGAATTTTGGATAATCCTTACGCTCTTTCCCATTGTCCACTTGAATAATACCTACAATTGACCTGCAAGGGACACTGCTAATTGAATAGGCAGACGCCCACGAATGAAACTCTTTGGTACTATGGTACCAAGTAACCATTTAAAACAGACTAAAAGGCAAGCCCGCATGCAACACATCATACATAAACAATATACACATACAATAAGAAATGCATAAAACAACATCCACATACTTAGCAAGTCCATCATATACCCTAGCAATGGCAAGCATTGAAGTCAACTTATGTCATATCCATAGATCATAACGTGAAGTCAATACTTTTGGGCCTTAAACTATTAATTAATCATTATTTAATCATCATCTCTTGAATTATATCCATGTGAGTGCGGGAACCCCACTATTATAGTCGGTGAATCGAAAACATACAGGGCAATATACACCTGACCACTATTATTCGTCAATGGATCGATCTCTAAGGATCCTTGCACCTGGCCACTATTATTCATCAGTGGACTGGTATGGCCCCGACTCATATGGTGTTCTACTGTAAGTGATTAGTGTCTTCCCATACTTTATTAATATCCAACTTTTGGTTTATTGAGCTCAGGATTCCCTACTATTATAGCTGATGGACTGGAAACATACAAGATAGAACACACCTAACCACTATTAGTCACCGGTAGATCGGTCTCCAAGACATCTTGTGCCTGGCTACTATTATTGCTGGTGGATCGGTCTGGACCCGGCTCAATAATCTTTTACTTTACATAATCAGTACTTTATTCATGTCTTATTCAACAGGTCCATTTATCCAATTCGAGGGAAGAAGGAAAGGTCACAAATCCAGAGACACAAAGATATACTAGCCATAAAATCAAGTATTCCATATCAAGGATCATGGCATACACAAAACTCTAACATGTACTTCAAACATATCTAACACACATTTCCGTGCACACTTACCATCCAGGCATCGCTCGCATAATTATGATATAACACCATACCACCCCCTTAATTATCCATCCAACCCTAGGTTATGCCAAGTTCTTGTAATACTCCTTACATATCAAATACCTTTATCTTATTATTCAATGTTGATTGTGTCTTATTATGAAACTTATTTAATCCATTAACATGTTAAACACAAGTTACTAGTTTACCCCTATCATCTTTACAAAATTACTGAAATACCCCTTGTTTGCAAAATTACCAAGTCATCCCTTTTTAACTGCCAAATTACCATATTACCCTCTATGTTGCATAATTACCAAATTACCCCTTACTTGTATTAGATTACCAAATTATTCTCCATACTTATTAAATCACCAACTTTACCCTTCACACTTGTTAATTTACCAATTTACCCTTCCGGTGGGTTAAATTACCATATTACCCTTTATACTTATTTAAATTACCAAACTACCCCTTAGGCTTATTAAGTTACCAAATCACCCTTCGTACTTGTTACACTTGCTAGATTTTCCATTTTGTTAGTTAAATTACCAAATTACCCTTCTTCATTATTATAATTACCAAATTACCCTTTAGTTGTTTAAATTACAAAGTTGCCATTTTTCGTTATTATAATTACCCAATTGCCCTTTTTGTTGGTTAAATTATCAAATTGCCTTTATCCATTATCATAATTACCAAATTGCCCTTTTTGTTGGTTAAATTACCAAATTGTCCTTCTTCATCACTATAATTACCATTTTACCCCTTTTAGTTGGTTAATTTACCAAATTGCCCTTCTTCATTATTATAATTACCATTTTGACCCCTCTTTCTATAAATTACCAAAATACCCTCTCCTTCATACCAAATTACCATTTTACCCCTTTATTTTATTATTTAACCAAAATACCCTTCCTTTACACCAAATTACCATTTTACCCTTCTACTTTATTAAATTACCATAATACCCTTTCTATTATATTTAATTCACCAAAATACTTTCTTACACCCAAGAATTACCAAGTTATCCCCTTTCCATGTGAAATTACTAAAATGCCATCCTTCCTTTTCCATTTACCATTTTCCCCTATTTACTCTTATAATTTACCATTTTTCCCTCATTATACCACTTTTACCAAAATACCCTCACTATATAAAATATTAATATTCATGCTCCATACCCATCACCCAACTTCACAAACTATTATTATTTATCATAATACTCATTAGCACCTACCACACCCACTAACTTAGGCCAAACTTTAGCACAAACAAAATTACCAAAATACCCCTAGGGCTCATATTGACATTACTTAAGCACCAAATGGCCATATTAGCATATCATATCACACATATGCACTTAACATTATTATTAACAACAAAGCTCCTTCCTTATACATTATTTCTACATATGACACATAAATTAATATGCTTTCTTTTTTATCAATCAACACATGCAACTAAATACGTTATACTTAACAACACATATTATGCATATAAACATATTAAAAACCCTAATGTGCTAGCATACGTATATCCATACATTTAAGTAGGGTTTAACGGTTACCTTATTTTCTACAAAAATCAAACCTTATCGGTACCCCGATTAAAGATTCAAGCTTTGATTAGTAAAAATCAATCCCTAAAAATAATATCAAAAATTAGCATAATAGAAGCAGAAAATCAAAGGAATAATTTTTATCAAGAGCTTAAATTAAATATATATTAATATTGACCCTTATTATACCTCAAAATTTAGCCAAAATCATAAAATGGGAGCAGCAAACTCACCCTGCATGAACATCGTGAGCTGCATGCAGAATGGAAGGAGAGAAGGGATCGAAGGGGGAAGTGGAGAGAAAAAAGGGGTTGGTTTGGATGGGACTTTGGGGGTTAGATGGAGAGCTTATAGAGAGGGATTAGGGTAGAGGCTAGGTGTAAGGGTGGAGTGGGGTGTAGGTGGTGGTTGAGGGTGGATGATCAGCGACCAAGGGTTGCAGAGGCGGCGGCTGCAAGGTTGCGAAAATGGCTACAAGGGTGGTAGAGGTGAAGGGAAAGAGGAAAATAAGAAGGAAAATGAGGGGTCATAGGGCTGGATTTTGGCCAAAGGAGAACATGGGGTGGTAGAGGAGGTTGTAGGGAGTAGATTGGTGGCTTGGGAGGCATCGGAAGCGGTGGGACAATGATGGACAGTGGAGGTGCAAGGTGGAGGCCGAGAAGGGGGGAATAAAAGAAGAGGAAGAAGGGTGGCTATAGGGGATCGAGGGGTGGCTTGGGTACAAGGTGGTAGTAGGGGTTGGTAGGAGGTGGTGCAGGTGGTTGGTAGGGTGGTGGAAGAGACTGTTGAGGGTGGAAGAGCAAAAATAAGGGAAGGAAAGGAGAGGAGAAGAAAGGGAGAAGAAGGGGTCAAGAGAGGGAAGGGAGTGGGCTCGAATAGGGCAGAATAAAGCATGAGGGAAGAAGAAAAAGGAGAGGGAGAAGAGGGGAGGTAGGTGCGGTTGGTCAGGGGTAGGTTGTAGGTGGCAGGTGGTGTTGGGTTGCAAGGAGAAGGAAGGGAAAGAAAGGAAAGGTATGCACGCTAGGTTGGGGTGCAAGTTGGGTTTGGTCTGAAAATGATAAGAAAGGGATGGGGGAGAGAGCAGGGTGGCAGGCTGTAGAGGGAATGTGGAAAGGGTGGCGGTTGCAAGCTAGAGTTGCAGGCGGTGTGCAGTGGTCGACGTCGAAGAAGAAGGAAAGAAGGAAGAAGAAGAAGAAGAAGAAGAAGAAGAAGAAGAAGAAGAAGAAGAAGAAGAAGAAGAAGAAGAAGAAGAAGAAAGAAAGAAAGAAAGAGAGCAAGCCAACCATACAAGGGAGAAAGAAGAGGAGTGGGTTGACCCACGAGTGAGGGAGAGAGGGAGAAGGAAGAACTGGGCTGGCTTAGTCGGGGAATAAATGATGGACATAAAAGAAAGTAGGGAGGTGGGCTGGGGTGGTCGAAGTGGGAAATGGAGAAGGAAGGGAATGAGTGGGTTGACGGCCCAGAGCATAAGGGGGAGAAAGGCCATAGGCTTGGCAGCCCGAAGTAGAGAGAAGAAAAGGAAAATGAAGGAAAATGAAGAAAAAGGAGAAAGAAAAAAGAAAGGAAAATGGAAAATGGGGAGGAATAAAATAAAATAAATTTTGAAATAATAGAATTTAATATTTTTGATAGGTATATTAATTTAATAATTTAGTTTATTATAATTTAATATATTGGTTTAAAAAATATAATTTGAGTAAAATATTGGTTTGAAAAATTATTTAATGAAAATGAGTATAATAAAATAACAAGATATTTATTTTAATTTATTAAATATTTATATCTAACTTTATATACTCAAAAATCCACAAAATAATTAACTTAAATAAATTAAAAAATTAATTTATCCCAAATAAAGATTATTTATTAAATTCTAGGTTTTAAAACTTTTGGGGAATTAAAAGTTGGTTGAGTTTGGATGAATGGAGGAAGATGGTGAAGTGATGAGTATGCATGTATGTATATGTAGATGGTTGATGATGGTGTATGGCTTAATGGAGAGGTAAGGTAGTGGTGATGGGCATGCGTGAGAAATGGGTTTGACAAAGGGGGTATAGGTAAGTTGTATGAGAAAAGGAGGGATAAAGGGGGAGTGTTGTTGGAAAGAAGAGTGGAACAACAATGTAACATGAAGGAGAGGGGGTGGCAAAGTTAGGATAGGATGAGAGTAGGGTAGTATTATTTTTATTTTTGTTTTAGGTTAGGGTACCAGCTAGGGGAAAATAACTTAGTTTTGGATAGGTTTTAAATAAAAGTGAAAGTGATTAAAAATAACCGAGCAAATTATTTAGAAATTTATTTGATTTACAAATCAACAATTAAAATATAATAATTAGACTAAGGTTTACATGTTAGATTTTGAATAAAAGGCTCAACATCCAAGAGCAAAGGTCGCAAAATTTTGTGGTGTTACAGTTTAACTAGAGCCAAAACCATTTTTCATAATAATAAATATCCACGATAAATAGTTGATTGGTTTTTGAACCAATCCATTCTTTATTAGGGTTTTGTTTTTAAAGGCTTAAAATCCTAGCTTTTAAAACACAAAGAATTCAATCTGTTGTAAAACCAATCAACTAGTTTCGGCTAGAACCAAACATTTGTAAAACACTTTGAAAACCATATAGAATTTAAAAACAACAAATAACTATATCAAATAAAATTTAAAGAATATTTTAAAACCCAAGAGATTAAACTCAAAAGTGTTAGTGCTCACACAACCTTATAAGATAACCTAAGACTAAAAGTATAATCCTTTAGGTCTTGAGTCCTGGTATCTTTATGCAATCTTCTCTCATACTTTGAAACTTAATTGCTCTTTTGAATTTTGTACTTGGAATAAGAATTGATTGACTGCAATTTTAGGATTAATTTTCTTTTAAGCCATTGCACTTGAGTGTTGGTTTGGATATGTGTGGTTTGAAATCCTTGTTGCTTAATGTAATTTGTGCACGTTAAAACAAATAAATTAATCCCTTAAACATATTTGTTATCATTAAAAAATGATTAAGATATTTATTTACCTATGATATCAACACATCATAATATCATAGCAATCATTAGACCCTCATGAAGGAAATAAGGCATATCATATGTAAAAAAGGAAATTATATTCCCAAAGCATACAATTATAAAATCGTGCGAATATAAAATTAATCATGGTTAATTACTCACACGATATATATCAAAATTTAACAAAAACATTCAAGGGATTAGGGATGAAAAATTTTCTTGTGGGTTCGGGGCTCTGTCAGGGATTTTTTCAGGGACGGGTTTGGGGTCCCCATCCCCAAACCCATCCTGAATTTCTTATTATATGTTATTCTATATGTATTATATATATTGTAAAAAAATAAAATCGAGTATCGGGGATAGGGTTAGGTTTGGGTAACATGTCGGATTTTGAGGCCGAAAAATGATCGAGGATGGGGAATAGTTTGGAGATTGGGTTGGGTATGGAAATTTGATCCCTGTAAAGATTGGGTTGGGGATTCCCCAATAAGAAAAAAAAGGGGACCAGGGAGGGTTCGAGGATGATTTTACTTATCGGATTCAGGGATAGGGGATGGAGTCTCTGACCCGCCCCATTACCATCCTTACAAGGAATACAATGACATGTTTGTCATATCATGAAAATGGCTTAGTGAGATATGAATTTTCTAGTCAAAACCTAACCCTAACCCTAACCCTAATTAACATAATAATAATAACACAACTCTGCCTATTATCACATGTATAAAAACATACAAATACACACATGATAAATAATTGTCAACATGCTATCTGATAACATATTATAACTCATAAATTACACATAAAATACCATATCCCATGTTATTAATTTTTCTAATGCAAAAATCACAAAACTTAAAATAAACAAATCCTAACATGATTTTAGCTCTTATAAAAGCCTATCATGCTTACATCAAAAATCGTACTATCTAAGGAGGGATTGAATTTATCTAGGTACAAAGCTTAGAAAATAAACAAAATTACCTTCTCTATGACCACCTTAAAAAAAGTTAGATTACCTTCAATAATACAAAAGTAAACAAAGGATAAATAAGCAAATAAAGTCTTAAAAATAATAAACAAAATCTATAATTTTAAAGGAGACAAAAAAATTACCCTTCAAAAATCAAGATGAAGAATAAGAAGAAGGAATAGAAAGTTCAACAAGAATAAATCAATAATCAACACCACTTCCTCCAAAACTTAGCCTTGTACACTTGATCAAGTGTTTGGGAGCTAAGATAAGAAGCATTAGGAAAGGGAAGAGCAAAGTAAAATGGAGAAAAAGAGAGGATAAAAATCAAGTTGCAATAAAATGCAGCAATAGTGCAATGTAAAACATAGCAACAATGGAGTTTGAGACTACCAAACAGGGTATAAAACCAAGAGAAAATGAAGGGAAAAGTAGAGGAAGTTTCAAACAACAAAGCCTATAATAAAATAAAGTGAATTGTGCCAAGAATTGGTCAGGGAAGTTGGGTGAAATGGCAAAAATATACGCTTGACAAATCAACTACCTACAGAGAAGTTTATCGTGAATGGGGGAAATAAGGAAAAAAATAGGAGGTTATGGTGCGATTTTGGGGAGAACAAAATTATGTTAGTTTATGTCTTATGTGTTACGTGTATTGTGTGTCAGAGTTTTTACTAGTTTTATGCACACCAAATGGTTGCAATGTTTCACGCTATGTGTAATTGTATAAAAACTTATAAACGTTTATGGTAAGCGAATTAAAAAATCATCTTCACCCATTGAGCATGTGTTCTATACTAGTTCTTAAAAATTATAAGAGTCATAAACTACTTTATTAGTGTGTCGATAGACTGTTGGGGATGTCTAGTGGTCTAATATCTTATTTGCCCTATGAGACCCCTAAGTTGTCCATACAGGGTGTACACTTAAGGGACTATACTTTTATATATTTTCATGTTGGTTGATAAAAATAATAGTCTATAAAAAACCATATAGGATAGCTTTGGACACAACCTATGGGTTTCGGTCTTCTATCATTTGTATTAGTTTAGGTTTGGGCTTGGTCCTCAAGTTTTTGTCTCTTGGTTGTATCTTTGGATAAGACCTTAGGGTTTTAGTCTATGGGCTTTGGTATGAGATAGCTTTGGATAAGGGCTATAAGTTTTATTCTCTTGGCAACCATACATTTTGGCCAAGATGGTAGGTGTAACATCCCCAAAATTCACTACTGAAAAATTTCGTTTTATTAAAAGATAATAGTGGAAGCAGATAAATAAAATGTGAACTTTGGGAGTATTACCGCTACACTTAGTACCAGACCGGTTCACTCATACCGTTCCAGTACCAAGTGCTAAGGCTAAGAAAATGAGATACAATTCGAAAGACATTCAACATGCATAAATCAGAGTAGCGCATCAAATCGTTTTCAGGAATAAAATCCACCAATGGTGGCTACTTTAACAATGTTAACATTTAAAACCAAGAATTTAAATGAGAAAGAGAAAAAGCCATAATACCGGAAAATTCCTTACTCTCCTTCCCGTAACCCACTTGAGTAGCACCTGAAGATACCTGCAAGGGCACTGCCCATTAAATAGGCAGGGGCCCCATAAAGGGAATCCCTTCAGTACTACGGTACTGAGTAACCCTTTAATACCACACTTAAAGACAGACCTGCATACGGTACATAATGCAAGTCACACGCATAAATAATGAGAGGTGCATACGTAACAAGAACACGTAACACAAGTTATAATTCACAATCGATATCTTTGGGCCTTAAGCCATGTCATAGTGTAAGATCAGTACATTCTGGCCTTAAGCCATTATTCCATCATCATTCAATCAATATTATATTTTATATCCATATGAGTGCGAGAACCCCACTATTATAGCCGGTGGACCGGAAAGTATACACTCAGGGCATAACGCCTCTGACCACTATTATTGCCGGTGGACCGGAAGATAAACACACAGGACAGAACGCACCTGACCACTATTATTTGCCGGTGGACCGGTCTGGCCTCGATTCACATGGTGTTCCACTATAAGTGATTAGTATTTTTCCATAATCTTATTCACATACATAACCGATTTTATTGAGCTCGGGACCCCCACTATTATTGCCGGTGGACCGAAATACAGATAACTCATCATCTAGGGCACAACGCTCCTGGCCACTATTATAACCGGTGGACCGGGATACATATAACTCATCATCCAGAGCACAACGCTCCAGGTCACTATTATAACCGGTGGACCGGTACTCAATATCATAATCATCTGGGCCCAGCTCATTAATATTTCACTTTCAATAATTGTATATTTCCCTTCTTTAATCAGCACATCAATCATATTTATTTGCCTCAAATGGGAGATCAAGAACCCGGGACACAAAGGTACATCGGTCGTACCGGTGCATATCAGCTACTCAGTACCCTTTAACCATGAACCCAAGGACGCAAAGGTACCCTGGTCGTACTGGTGCATACAGCTAACTCAGTACCCTACCGACAAGGACACCTAATCCATAAGTATGCATACCCCCTAACTAGGTCCGTAGAGCTAGGAAGAGTAAGATATAGGGCTTGGTTGGGACACAAAGGCACACCAGCGAATACCAGAATAATCGTGGACTAAACCACGTCCTTAGAGTAGCGACCCCTAAGGAGTCACCATTCCCGATCTCGAGGTCTTTCACTTTAAGTAATAGTGTCTTAATTAAGGTGATCACGAAAAGCACGATAATCCGATACTTATTCACTTTCAATTGTTCTGATATCATTAATCGTTTCTTATTCAGATGATTATCCAGGATATCACAGAGAGATCATTAAGGCCAGACTAATTATCAACTACTCTTACTTGGCTACTCAGCATTATTTGAATCATATTAATGTTCCACAGTCTCAAAGACGTGTTAGGTACAAACTACTCATTTGCCCTTTACTTATATAATTGTTAAGTATCCATTCCTTACTTGATAAATTACCACATTACCCTTAAGGTTGTATAATTACCAAATTACCCCTTGTCCACTTTAGATTACCAAATTGTCTCCTACACTTTTTAGATCACCATTCACCCCTCATAATTACTACACTTATCATATTTCCCTTTTGGTTGGTTATATTACCGAATTGCCCTTCTCCTTTGTTATAATTACTAAATTGCCCTTGAGTTAGATAAATTACTAAATTACCCTCCTTCATTATCATGATTACTATTTTGCCCCTTTAGTTGGTTAAATAATTATCACTTTACCCTTTAATCGGCTAAATTACCAAATTGCCCCTTTAGTTGGATAAGTTACCAAATTGCCCTTCTCCTTTATCATAATTACCAGTTTACCCCTCTCAATTATTTTAATTACCATTTACCCTTTTTAATCATTATAAATTCCAAATTAACCTTCCTCATAATTAATTTACCCCTCTTCATAATTACAGTTACCAAATTTACCCTTCTCCATATTTAAAATTACCATAATGCCCTTCAATTGGTTAATTTACCAAATTACCCTTCTATAGCATCATACTTATCCAATTGCCCTTCTACAATCATAATTTAATTTCTAAATTACCTTTGGTCATTATCATAATTACCACATTACCCCTTACTCCCAAGTTTACCATAATATCCTTTTATTTACAAAATTACCATTTTACCCCTTACATCCAGTTTTACCATAATATCCTTTTATTTATGAAAATTACCACCATACATCTTTTACTTTACAAATTACTATTTTACCCATTCACATCCAAGATTACCATCTTTATCTTTCCTTACATAATTACCATTTTGCCCTTCTTTTCCAAATTACCATATTACCCCTTTACTTATAAATTACCACCTCACCATTCACTTATAAAATTTACCATATTACCCTTTACTTATGAAATTACGATTTTGCCCCTCTACCTCCAAAATTACCATAATGCCCTTTTTCTTGAAAAATGACCACAATACCCTCCTTCATCCAAAATTACTATTTTACCCCTACTTCCAAATTTACCATTTTACCTTTCTTTCTCACAACTTACAATTTTATCCTTTACTTATAAATTATCATTTAACCCTTTTATTTTTAAATTACCAACATACCCTTTTACTCACAAAATTACCGAAATACCCTTTTTACTTATAAAATTTCCATTCAACCCCTTTATTCACCATTTTTATGAGTTTACTAACACTACATAAAATAATGATATTAATACTTCATTTTTATCATCTAAGTCCACCAACTTGTCATTTTCCAACATAATACTCATTAGCAACTACACACATTGATTTATATACCTCATGGTACATCATAAACAAGTGTTTAACATTTCCATCCATATTCCAACTCCTTCTTTATTTAACACACCTACATATGGCACAAAAGTTATCATGTTTTTTCTTTTTAACAAGCAATATAAGAAACCATAAACATATCATGCTAAGCATACAAAACATGCATAAAATCATACTAAACCCTAAATGTGCTAGCATGCGTTTTTCCATATATTTAAGGGAGGATTAACGGTTACCTTAATCCTACAAAATATCAAATCTTACCAAGCATAATTAGCAACTCAACACCTAAAAATAATAGCCATCATATTTATGTTAGAAATAAGAATCCAAGTATAAAACTTTATAAATTTTAATTAATAAAACACTTAACATAAAATACCATTACACCTTAAAAATTAGCCAAATAATTTTTTTAAAATGAAGGGGAGCTCACGCTGCATGAGCAGCGTGAGTTTCATGCAGAAAAGAGAAGGGAAAAGGCTCAAAGAGGGGTGAAGGAAGCAAGATTTATCATTTTCGGGTTAGGGTCTTTAGGCTAGAAAAGAAGGTGGTTGGGGGAGGTTCTAAGGCAGGGGAATGGTGCAGAAGTGAAGAGGGGTTGTAGGTGGAGGCTAAGGGTGGTTTTGAGGCAGCTCAAGGCGGCGGAGACGGCGGCGGAGAGGCGGCGAAGGTGGCTGCCAAGATGGGTCGAGGGAAAGGGGTTGTGAAGGAAGGAAAAGGAGAGGGGAAAATGGAGGGGTGCAAGATTTGGTTTCGGCCAACTAAGACATGGCGGTTGTAGAGGGGGTTGCAGGGTGTCGAACGGTGGGTTGGGTGGCGGTAGAGGTGGCCGGAAGGCGGCGGAAGCGGAGGTTGCAGGTGGCTCGGCGGTAAGGGGAAAAAGCTGGGAAGAAAAAGGAAGAGGAGGAGAAGGGAGGAAGTGTAGGGATCGAGGGGCGGCGTGGTGGTGCAGGATGGTAGTAGGCGGTGGCAGAAGGCGGTGCAGGGGCTGGGCTTGGTGGTTCAGGCGGCGGAGGCTGGCGGTGATAAAAAAAAATGAGGAAGAAAAGTGGGGAAGAAGGAAGGAGAGAGGAGGGAGCTCGGGGGAAGAGAAAAGGCTCGAAAGTGGGGTAGAAGGGAGCTGGGGTGGTGAAGAAAAGGAAGGGGGGAGAAGAGAGGGGCAGGGGTCGGCGATTGGTGCTGCAGATGGTGGCAGGGCTGGTCGGGTGGCAGGGGAAAAGAGGGAAGAAGAAGGGAAGAACCGGGGCACGCGGGGTGTGGTCCAAGGGCCGGTTTGGCTCGAAATGGGAAGGAAAATGACGGGGGAAGAGAGAGAGGGAGAGGGAGCAGGTGGTGGTGGCAGGTGCAGGGTGGCAGTCGATGCTCGACAATGGCAGAAGAGTCGAGCGTGGGAGGAGGAAGAAAGGAGAAGAAGAAAGGGACGGGGCGGCTGGACCGGCGCAGAAAAAGAAGGGAGCCGGCCGGTCCAGGGGGAAAAAGAAGGAGGTCGGGCTGGGGCGTGCGTCAGGCGTGGAGGAGGAAAGGAGGGCTGGAGCGTGTAGGGCGAACGGGCCCGTGGCCCAAGCAGGGGAGAGGGGGCGGTGCAGGCCGGGCGGACGGCCCAAGGAGGAGGAAAAGGAGAAAAAAAAAGAGAAGAAAGGAAAAAGTGTAAAAAGGGAAATGGAAAAAATAGTAAAATAAATTAAATTAATTTATAAAATTATAAAATGTAATATTCTTGGTAAATTATTTAATTTAATAATTTAATTCATTATAATCTAATATATTAATTTAAAAAGGATAAGGTTAGTTAAATAGTAGTTTGAAAATTATTTAAATAAAAATAGCATGATAGAATAACAAATTATCTATTTTAATTTACTAAATATTCCCGTCCCAATTTATATACTCAAAAATCCATAAATTAATTAAATTAAATAATTCTAAAAGCTAATTTATTTCAAATAAAAGCTACTTATCAAATTATTAGTTTTCTAAAAAATTGGGGTATTACAGTAGGGGATGAATATCCCCTAAGTACTACTTAGGGTTAAGCATTCCCTTTAAAGCATGATCAAGGATGAACATCCCCATAGAGCCTATATAGGGAAGAACAACCCCTTAGCTTTATTTAGCTATTTTAAAGGCGACCTTGGTTAGTAGATATGTAACCTTATTTTAAAATATTTTTATAACATTAGTTTTTAAATGTATGTAATGGTTCCATGAATAATACCTTGGGAGATTTCATGTTATTTCCATTAGGTTGGTTGGAAGTGCAATCATGTATCAATGTGTTATGTGTTATCAAGTGATTGCTTGAATTGTGTTTCAAGTACTCATATGAGCCAGATTTTTTTAAATACTTAACCGTACCAACTACCTTTATAGCATTGTGATGAACATGACAAGTGTGGGGGAGAATGTAGCTTTGTTTTCTAGGAGGTCCACTCTTGTGAAGTCTTATATAGGGGCATGTCATTAGTCCAGATGCAAGCTAACCACATCATTTTTCCTCCATTGTTTTATTGTTTATGTTTTGAACGTTTTGTTTGTAGAGGTTAAATATTTAATCTTAATCTGTGTATATTCTTATCTATTTCATTAAAAAAATTATCATGCTCTTCTCTATGTTTAGTGAATCTCGTATTAGTTTTAGGGTTGGTGCCGGTCACACCTAATTCTTTGAGGAGTGAGGATACTTTTAGCTTTAAATCTATCATAGGTTATGTTTTAGTTGTACTTTCTCCATGTTGGATACAACATTTTTATCCCCATTTTTGTTTAGTTTCTGCAAACTCTTTCATAAAATGGAAAAAAAATTAGAACTATGAAAATGGGGGTGTTATAAAGTTTTCATGTATTATTTGTTTGGCTATCTCGTGAGAATATTGTGGTGTTATTAGTTTTGAATAAAATTTTCATCATTAATGAGAGAAGCTCACCAAAATCTTCCTCCATAAGTAGAGGTGGGGATGGGAAAGAAAACTCAAGCAGAGGAGTGACGACCACAACTTTCAGAAATAATGAGTAAATTAATTAAAGAAGAAAGGAATGATAATAAGGAAGGGGAAATAAGGGGATTGAAATAATGGAGGAATAAAGAGGAATGGATGCAACCAAGGAGGAGAGGGTGGCAGGGGTGGAGGAAAGAGAAATAAGGAAGATTTACAACCAAAGTTGGATAGGGAGAGTACTCATGTATAAGTAGTAGGTCATTTGATTACTAATTTTATGTAAATGCATGGTCCAACTTAATTAAATTAACTAGCAACTTGATGAGTTAAAATTAGATAACTACTAATTATGGTTGCTAACTCATAAGGTTTTATATTAGATTTTTTCCTTCAATTGATTTTTTTTGCATGTAAGGTTTTACATGATTCCAATTGGGAGCTATGATTCAGAGTTATAAACTCAAACAAATTTCTAAAGAAACATATTGTAATTTGGTTTGAGTCTCTCAAGTTTGTCCAGTTGTTATCTCTCAATTAAACTAGAGAATTAGATTTTGATATGAAAGGCTTCTTTATTTTTTATTTCTTGATTGTTATTATTTTAAAATTTGTTTGGAATTACTTAAACATATTCATTATCTAAAATATTTTTTTTTCAAATTTGTAGTTTATATTTTTATTAAAAGCACTTATTTTAGATTAAGTAGTTTTAAAGAAATAGTTAATTAGGTAATCGAGGTATACAATACCTACTAATTTGGAGGTCAAAAAAATTATGCATTCTATATGGATTTTAATGTCTAAATAAAAAATAGGAAAATATTAACGATAACTCTAAGGGATATTGTTAAGAAATTGAAAATAGAAATGCTTATTATTTAATAATATCCACTAACTTATGCATTTCATATACATATTTAAAATAATGCTATCTTAGAAATAAGACTAGCCAAATGATATGTGAATATTTTATGGAATTAATAGATGTATCTAGACTTAACTTTCTATATTTATTATGACAATTTTACCCTTTTCTTGAGTTTTATATGTTGGCCTAATTTTGGAGGAAAATATGAAATTAAAATAGTTTGAGCAAATAACTAAAGAAAAGGAACATAGTGTGAGGAGCAAACATTAGAGTCATGAAAATTTGGATGTACCTTTATGTAAGATCCTAAAAGAGAAGTAAGGTGGGGAAAAAATCAAGATAATTTAACAAAGATAGAGAAAATACAAGTGTCTCGTATTTATGTAAATACTACCCGCATTATATAGTTTTCCTCCCACATGCTCCATTAATTCATTTCATGTGCATAGTTTTAGGGCAAAAATACAGGTGTCCGGTATTTACCAATATAAATCACACTTTTTTCTCTCTAAATTTTGAATATGTTTTGTATGATATTTTGCCTATATATATGACATCTCTTAGGTTGAATAGGGTATCGTGAGGAATGTTATCGGGCTTTAGACTTCATTTTTATTGTTTTCAAGCCATTAGGGTTGTTGTGTTAGATTTACTTTGTTTGTTAGTTCGTTGTGTTATCATCAAAGAATTGAAGATCATTCGGTGCTTACGTTGCTTCAATATCCTAAGTTATTTATTTCCTTTATTTCGTTAATTGTTTCATACTTTTTAATTCATTTATTGCGGTTCTCGTTATTTATTTATTCAATTAAGTTTTGTATAATTTAATTTTACCTTGTTCATATATTTCAATTGAAGTTATGAATTTTATGTATTTAGATATCGTGCTTTCTTATTTTATTAATATGTCAGGCTATATTTTTATGAGATATGAGGATAAATGAAGATTACAGGATAATTAATCATGAGATGTAAATTAAATTTAATTATTATGTATATTTTTTGTTAGATTAATAAATTGATTTTATTTATCACTAAATCAAGATTATACCTTTATTATCTACCTTGATTACCTGATTAATTTTAATGTTAATGTGATGCTAGGATATTATAATTAATCAGTAATTATTAACGTACACATTTGTAAGTAACAAATAAGTTGGTTAATTTCCAAAGAAAGATATTAATTTAATCTCGTTTATTAATCTTTAGAGTTACATAATTTAGGTTGACTTTAATGATGGTTATAGTTAGGCATTTTCTAATCGTTAATGCTATCATTAATTAAATCTTGAGATCTTGTCTTAGGTTATTAATTAGCTAGACAATAAATCATAAGCATACATTTATTTATTTGTATAAGGGGACGTTAGGAAACATGCATGGGTAAGGTTTTATATGCTATTATAAAAATAAAATAAAATACTATATACATATATTATTCGATGATCCGTTGATATCCTTATGCTAAACATAATGTATAACCTCTATTATCTCATTATTGTTATTGGATTATTTTTTTAATTATTATTTTATACTTTTAATTATTAGTAACTCCTTATTTTATTTTATTTTATAAAATTGGCAATTGGGGAATTAATTTGATAATAAAAATATATGAATTAAATTATAACTTTTTGTCATTTACTCTTGTTGTTTACTATCTATTTGTGTGTTTAGAATGTAATGCTCATTTGGTTAGGGGGTAATAGGGGTAGAAAAATTACTCCCATATTTTATATATATTATATAATTTAGTTAAAATTAAATATTTTTATTTTAATAAATATCCATTTTAGATCTTAATTTGTTCTAAAATAAGTATTTTATTAAAAATATATTTATTATTATTAAATACTTAATATCAAAGACACAAAATAGGAAATTTTTTTTTTACGCCTATTATTATCATACCAAACAAGTCCTAAATTGTAAAATAAAATAAAATATAGGACTATACGAATATAAATTATTATTATTAAAAAATAAAAACGGACACCGTTTAATAATCGGAGGAATTAATTAACTCCAGTTGGGAGTTCCTCACAACCCAGCCCTAGACCATTCTCTTCTTGGGGTGCCGGCGTGCCGCTCAAACCTCTCAAAGCCCCATCTACACCTTTTTCTCCTCCCCATTACCTGACAGTGAGACTGAGGAAAGGCATGTTCCAAGACTATGGTAGCCTAACTCCGTCAACTCACCAATTTTTTTTTTCTTCTTTCAATCAACTGCTATGAATGAATATTAATTTTCTGTTTGTTGGTGTGCGATTATTGATGTTCAGAGTAACGTTTTCGTCAAGACGTTTCGTCAGACACCTCAATGGCGTTCAAGCATCTACAGAGGAATTTTTTAGCTATTACACCTACGACAACAAGTTTTTGTGTTTTGGACTCTCGCAAGCTTCAACACATGGCACAGGTATGTAATATACAATACCTGGAATGGTGTTAAATTGAATCATCGGTTAGAAAAAGCTACAATCTTGCTCATGTCTGTCGTGCATTCTAACTTGAATTTTGTTGGGCATGCTCTTTTTGAAAGACTAAAGCAGTAAACTGTACTTGAAATTCGTTTGTGGAGGATTATTAGATTGTTGGAGTCGTGTGTCATGTGGGCTTGTGCAGCTTTATTATGTAATTTGATGATAGTTTGCTTGTCATGGAGTCTAGACAACGGATTGGTTAAACTGTTGAATCCGCCATAGTATTGTGTTTAGCTTCATGGAAGCTCTAATGCAGCAAAGAAGTAATCGACTAATGGAGTTAGAGAGGAGGGCATTTGTGTGTGTGTGTGTGTGTGTTACTACGGACTAAAGTGTTCTGTACAAGACTCGTTCATTCATACAAAGATTATTCTAACTGCTGTATGCTATCGACTGTGGTCTAACTATCTACAAATAATTTAACAGACCGAAGTAGCACTAAGCATAAAGAAGCTGCTGTACATCCAGTTGAAGAAGAATGAATAGAATGAGTGCGTATATTCCAAGATGAATATTGTTTAATATTTCAAGCGCTAATCAGTGAAGCTCTATCAATATTGTTCGTGGTCTTCAAAAAGTTGATGCGTAGTTATTTAACACTCTTAAGCGACTTCTGTTTTTCATCCATTTGTGAGCTAATAAATGTCTCAACTCTTGACCAGAAAGTGGCAGCTCATTCACGGTGGACTATGAGAATCATTCCCAAATATAAAAGACTATTAATATAAGTAAATGAGTGGAGAAGCTTCTATACTTCAACGCCAAATTAGTTGGCTCTTGGAGCCATTAGGTTAGCACTTCAGCTTCATGTTGTGCTTGAGAAAATGAGTATATCGCACTAAGAACCTGTCTGAAACCTTGCAAAAAAGGCCAATTCCCATGAGAAAGAGCAAATATGCTGCAAATGATATGTTTTAGCGCTAAACATTTCTGCTACATTTTGTATTCATTTGAGTAGTCCAGATGTCTATGTTTATATCTCTGGTCATTATTTGTTGTTGCAGATACAATGTAGGGCAGTTCAGAGTCGCGTAGATTCACAGTTACCATACTTGACTGCTGGGTGTGTCTGTATTTGTAGCAATCATTCACGGCTTGGGTTCTCAAAGATCAGGGTATCGTGTAAGCCAATTCGTCTGAATCCAGAATCAGGGTTGGGTTGTCAGTTTCCAAGAAATTCAATTGTTTGGTCAAGCAATGGAGGCAACAGACTATATCAGCGAGGAAGGGGATTTGTTAATCTTATATATCCCCTTAGCATTTCAGGTCATGCTGTCACAGGGGCTGTATCTAATTGTGAATCGGTTGCTAGGAGAAGCTTTTCTTGCAAGAGGTCATTCAATTGTGAAATGATAGATTCAAGGGAATATGCGGTTGCCAAAGCTGGGAGAGAATCTGAAAAATCTAAAAATCAAAAGCAAGTAAATGCTATTCCCCTCCACAGAACTGGTGATGCTAACTTATTTCCCTGCAAGTCTCAGGGGAAAAAAATTCATGCTACTCTGCTATTGGCCCATAGAAAGGTCAATGGCATAAATTCAGCTGAAGCTTTGTTCAGAGACGGGGAGAAGGCAGAAGAGTCCATTCAGTTTGGTTTAACTGCAGGGAGTGAGGATAATATCCACCATTCCAAGAAGAAGGCGCCAGCACGGGGCAAGAAGAAAATTCAGAAGCCTTCTGAACCTCCTTCTCCTGTTGCTGCAAAGAGTTCTAAGGAAACTTCTCTGGCCAAGAGTCATAAAAAGGATAAAAGTGGTCCGCCATCAGAGACTGCAGCAGTAAGTATATATTCAGCTTTGTGGAGGAAGTGAAGTTGTTAATATATGTATATATTCTGAAAAGTTGCATTGCAGTATTTCTACTAACATTGTGGTTTCTCAGATTAATTCAATTTGTAATAGTTCCATTGAAGCTGCTGATGTGGCTGTTTCAAGTAAAAAATTACCTAAGAAATCAGCAAAGTCTAGGAGGAAGGGGAATTCTGTGAAAGAAACTGATGTTGGGGGGAAAGCAAATGAAGCATCACTTAAAGTTGAGAGGGATGCAGAGCAGTTGTCCTCTCGCAGTGAATCATCTCAAACACTAAAACAGCCGGCAAGCAGAAAAAGTAAGCCACAAAAAGCAAATAGCTTGAAACCATTGTATCCTCCCCAAGGGAAATCTGTTGTGGTGGTTGAGTCTCATACAAAGGCAAAAGTTATTCAAGGCTACCTTGGTGACATGTACGAAGTCCTCCCAAGTAATGGTCATGTGAGGGACTTAGCAGCAAGGTCAGGTTCTGTCCGGCCAGATGAAGACTTTAGTATGGTATGGGAGGTTCCATCTCCTGCATGGACTCATCTTAATAACATCAAGACTGCAGTCATTGGGTATGTTCTCTCCATCCTCTGCGACATAGTAATATGTTATGGAATTACCAACCCATTCATGTAAATTTCACAGTACTAGTTATCTTTGTGGCACTTTCGTATGGAACATTGTGATTTGAACATCTATTATATTCTCATCAGTGGAACTCTTTTTTCTGTATATCATTCATATTCAAAATTTTATTTATTGTATATATTTGAAATAATACATCACTCACCATGCTTTGCGCCTTTATCGTTGGCACTTATTTTACTTATTTGTTCTGCCTTGCATCCCAGGGCAGATAACCTTATTCTTGCATCTGATCCTGATCGTGAAGGAGAGGCCATTGCATGGCATATCATTGAAATGTTAAAGCAACAAGATTCTTTGCATGATAACATAACAGTTGCAAGAGTTGTGTTTCAGGAAATAACTGAATCAGCAATCAAGACTGCTCTTCTGAGTCCAAGGGATGTTGATGTGAATTTGGTCCATGCTTATCTTGCTCGTCGTGCTCTTGATTATTTGATTGGCTTCAACATATCACCATTATTGTGGAGAAAGCTACCGGGCTGCCAGTCAGCTGGACGAGTACAGTCTGCAGCTTTGTCTCTTATATCTGACCGAGAAATAGAAATCGATGAATTCAAGCCACAAGAATATTGGACTATAGGAGCCATTTTCAAAGCAGGCAGTTCTGCATATTCCATAGAATCATACTTGACCCATTTTGGCTCTAAAAAGGTGAATCAAATGTCAGTTGGCTCAGAGACAGAGGCCACAAAAATGGAACAGATAATCAATTCATCTACTTTCACGGTGATTGCATCTAGAAGAAGCCAAATAAACAGAAATCCTCCAACCCCTTATATAACTTCAACGCTTCAGCAAGATGCAGCCAATAAATTAAATTTTTCAGCTGCCTATACAATGAAGCTCGCACAGAAGCTTTATGAAGGGGTTGAATTATCCCATGGTAAGGCAATGGGTCTTATAACATACATGAGGACTGATGGTCTACGTATATCTGATGAGGCTGTTAAGGGCATACGGGATTTGGTTGTAGAGAGATATGGGCAGCCATTTGCTTCAGAGAGTCCTCGTAAGTATTTTAGAAAGGTGAAGAATGCACAGGAGGCACATGAAGCTGTAAGACCCACTGATATAAGAAGATTACCATCAACATTAGCTGGAACAGTAGATGAAGATGCCTTGAAATTGTACGCTTTAATCTGGTCTCGTACTATGGCCTGCCAAATGGAGTCTGCTAAAATTGATCAGATACAGCTTGATATCAGTAATGATGACAAAGCCATTTCTTTGAGGGCTGTGGGCTCCAGACTCGAGTTTCTTGGATATAGGGCAGTTTATGAAGATGTCGAAGTGCGTGCAATTAGGGATAGTGATAATGAATCCAGTGGTCGTGATGAAGCTTTTATGATCCTCAGTAATTTGAAAGAGGGAGATTCATTGCGTCTCGACAAAGTGGCTCTTGAACAGCATCATACTCAGCCCCCTCCTCGCTTCTCTGAGGCATCATTGGTTAAGAAGCTGGAGGAGCTTGGAATAGGAAGGCCCTCCACCTATGCTATGATACTCAAAGTTTTGAAAGACAGGAACTATGTTACTATGAAAAGTCGGGTACTGTATCCTGAGTTCCGTGGTCGCATGGTGTCAGCGTTTCTTTCTCATCATTTTTCTGAGGTGACAGATTATAGTTTCACAGCTGACATGGAGACCGAGCTTGATAATGTCTCTGCTGGTTTAACAGAATGGAAAGGTCTGCTGAAGGATTACTGGACTAGGTTCAGCACATACTGCGAGCGTGCCAGTAAAGTTCATATTCATCAAGTGGAGAAGTTGTTGGAGAGAACTTTTGAGGATTTTCTATTCTCTTCTCTTCCAGATGCAAACCGGACATGCCCAAGTTGTTACGAGGGAACACTTATTTTTAAAGTGAGCAGATTTGGGGCTGGCTACTTTATAGGCTGTGACCAACATCCCAGATGCAAGTAAGTCTCTTGCAAAAACATAATGTTTTATTTATTTATTTATTTTTTATCATCTTGTGTTGATATAGTGTATATGTAGAAGAAGATACCATTCCTAACTCATGGTGATGAAAAGAGAAGGGAGATGAACTAACAGAGTTGTTTGCCTGTTGACAGGTACATAGCTAAGACAATATATGGTGATGAAGAGGAAGATATCACTCCTAGCAACAATACAGTTGAGGAGCCAAAGGTTCTTGGTTTGCATCCCATTTCCCAAGAAAAGGTTAATCAACTATTCTATATTTGAGTCTTGACACATGAACTTTTCAAACTCTTTTTCCTTCTTTTTTTTTGGGTCTCTGAGAAGAGTTAGGGTGACAAATTATCTCTCTTTTAATCAGATTCTTCTAAAGAGTGGTCCTTATGGAAACTATGTTCAGCTTGGGGAAGATAGGAAGGGATATTTGCCCAAACGAGCATCTGTTTCTCAGGTGAGAAAATGATCTATTTGTGTTTCCCTTAAAAATTGTTGCCATCAAACACATTGATTATTATTTTGTTACAACTAAGTCCCAGTAATTGTTGCTGCAATCAATACCTGGGTGAAATACTCCCTTTTCCTTTTATCTTGTTTTACTCAGTAAATGTGCATGATGTTTGTGCTTTTGCCCTCATTTCTTGTCATGGAAACGGTATAGCTTATGCGTTGATTTCTACTTACATTTCACCTATCATCTCCATTTTGATGGAATTCATGTTCTTTATGTTTTCC
This sequence comes from Tamarix austromongolica, assembly GCA_039764185.1. Taxonomy (NCBI): domain Eukaryota; kingdom Viridiplantae; phylum Streptophyta; class Magnoliopsida; order Caryophyllales; family Tamaricaceae; genus Tamarix; species Tamarix austromongolica. The sequence continues at coordinate 80,713,367 of CM077809.1, read as the reverse complement.
TTGATCCTCTGGTTTTCTTTATGGACTTCATAGAGATACATGTATGTAAGCTACTATCATGATATCTGATAAGCAAAAAATAAGATTGTAAATACAGATACTTGACAATATCCTTTCTTTTAGCCTGGATTTTTCTTAATAATATCCTATCTTTTAGCATTTATAATATCTGAGATTGTAAGCCCTTGTGGGGTGGATTTTGCCTGCCCAATGGCTTCTTTGCTAGTAAAGGTTGAGGGCATCTAGCCTGCAGTCCAATCACGTCACAAACACTCATTTTACCTGGTTCAATCGCCAGCATAGAGTCTTAGATTCAAATATAGGGTTTTGTGTGGCTATCAATATCCCCCCCACCCAAATCTTTCCTCAATTCTTCCTTGTAAGCAGCCCTAAATCTGAAACAACCACCACAGGCCACCTCCATCAATGAATATTCTCCACCATCATCTTATTTGGCAACAACTGCTGACTGTCCAAAAACCATCACCATCAACACCAGGCCACAACAATTAATTTCCCTCTCTTCTCCAAAGTAACCACTACAACCAGTACTCACTGTCAACACCTAATACTTTGAACCACCAACACTGTCAACGATCACCATACATCATGATCACCTACAGACATCATCCACAGTGGAAAACCACTGTTGTTTTTTTATAAAGCACTATACCTTCTGATAACTAATGTTGTTCAAGAGATCTGATATCCAACAAACTGATTCATTATCTTATTCAATTTGATTTGAAAAAAATTAAATTATTGATTTGGTTATGGAAGTCAAACTAATCAGATGCTGCCCAATAACAAATAATTTCTGCTTTGTTTAATTATGAATATTTCATGTAAAATTATAAACATCAATCCTTTGAATCTTTGATGGGCATGTAAAATAATTATATGATTATTTGTAGCTTTGAAATGGTTCTATGATTGTTGGGAACTAATAGTATAAGCAAATGAAGGATCAAAGAAAGTGTACTGCAAATTGACTCCACTAACTTCATTCATATCAATGGAACTACAAAGTTACTCTTTAAATAGACTATGCAGAATGAAATGTGGCTAGAAATAAGCCCACTAACAACATTAATTAAACCCACTAACAGCATAAGTGGTTTGACATGACCCACGAACTCAACAAACTAACTAAAAAAAAAAAAACAGAACACAGAAGACTGTTGCCAAAATATTAGGAAACAAACAAACAATAAACTAGAAAATAGGAAATATTCTAGCAACAAGATTTGAGAGCATTAATCAACACTCCCCCTTGCTTCATAGCTTGTCACACCCATCTGCAACCTGAAACCTTCATGCTTGACAAAAGAAAGAGACTTGGTCAAAACATCTGCAACCTGTTGCCTTGTACCACAATGCTTCAGCTCAATTATCCCTTTAGCTACTTGGTCTCGAATGAAGTGGTAGCGAATATCAATGTGTTTGGTCCTGCTGTGAAAAGCTGGATTTTTAGACATTGCGATTGTTGCCTTGTTATCACAATATGCTTGAGCTGCCCCTTTCTGAACTTGACCAAAATCGGCTAGCAATCTCCGCAACCAAATTGCTTGACAGGTTGATGCAGTTGCAGCAATGTACTCAACTTCTGAAGATGACAGGGCAACTATATCTTGCTTCTTAGAACATTATGAAATAGCACCTGAGCCAAGAAAAAATACATAACCAGAAGTGCTCTTCCGGTCATCCAAAGAACCTGCCCAATCACTGTCAGTGTAACCATACAAACCAAAATTTGATACTTTTGAGTACCAAATCCCATAATTAGCAGTTCTAGCAACGTAATGAAGTATCCTTTTTGCTGCTCCAAGGTGATGCATAGTTGGGTTATGCATAAACCTGGCAATAATGTTGACCGAGAATGCTATGTCTGGCCTCGTGTGAGACAAATAATTTAAACCACCAACAATACTTCTAAAGTATCTTGCACTTGTCAAACCAGTACCATCATTAGCTATTAATGACTCATTCACATTCATGGGTGTTGGGGCTATTTTACAGTTTTGCATTTTCAACCTTTTCAGCAAATCAGCAGCATATTTTTGTTGTGAGACAAAGATCCCATCAGCACATTGATTAACCTCAAGACCAAGAAAATAGTGCAGCAATCCCAAATCCGCCATTTTGAATTTTTTCATCACTGAAGACTTAAATTCAGCAACAATTGACTTAGAAGACCCCATATATATCATATCATCAACATAAAGACGGGCCACAAGAAAATCAGTACCTTGCTTCTTCACATAGAGAGTCGGCTCATTTTTGCTTCGTTCAAAATTATTTTCCAAGAAATAAGAGTCGATTTTGCTATACCATGCACGTGGGGCTTGCTTGAGGCCATACAAAGCCTTCTTCAATTTGTAGACTTTATTTTCAAAACCACTGACTGCATACCCTTCAGGTTGAGCAACATACACTTCTTCCTCGAGCTCCCCATTCAAAAAGGCAAATTTGACATCAAGTTGGAACTTGAACCATCCAAATTGTATAGCTAGAGCGAGAAAAGTTCTTACTGTTTCTAAACGAGCTATCGGAGAGAAGGTCTCATCGAAATCAACACCTTCCTCCTGTGCATACCCTTTAGCCACCAAGCGAGCCTTGTGCTTCTGAACAGTACCGTCAGCATGGTATTTGGTGCGGTAGACCCATTTTAGCCCGATAACATTTTTTCCGTCTGGAAGATCAACTAGTTTCCAAGTAATGTTTTTACGGATAGCTGACATCTCCGTATCCATTGCCTCTTGCCACAACTGACTTTCAGCAACCTCATCATAGTACATGGGATCTGATGCTAACAGGGCAAAGCTGCATGAGGCATATATGTTGCGAAGTGATTGAAACTTCTTTGGAGTATGATCGTAGGCTGATTTGGAAGGAAGGTTTGCTGAAGAAGAGCTACTGGAACTGCTTTTTGGAGTTGATAAACTGCTACTGTCAGCACTAGAATAAATAAGAGGAGTGACTGGTTCTGAAAATTCCGGACCTAAAGATTGTGCCACAGGGTTCACAGAAGCATCTTCTATTACTTGAGGTGCTGGAATTTGATTTGCTGCACTTGCGGAGTTGATGGAATTCCAAATCCAAGCTTCTAATTTATTAAACTTCACATGTCGGCTTATGATAACCTTGCCATTCTTTGGGTTGTACAACTTATATGCTTTGGACTGAGGAGAATATCCCACAAAAATGCTCTTTTGAGATTTAACATCCAATTTTTTACGTGATGGGGATGTGTCCAAAGCATAAGTTATGCAACTGAAAACTCTTAAGTGGCTTACCCGGGGCTTCCGTTCCTTCCAAGCTTCATATGGGGTGCGATTCATGACTGCTCTAGTTGGTGATAAATTGACAAGATATACAGCTGTTGCCACTGCTTCTGCCCAGAACTTCTTTGGAGGATTGCTTGCTGCCATCATACTCCGAGCCATCTCAACTACTGCTCGATTTTTTCGTTCCGCTACTCCATTTTGCTCCGGAGTATGCGAAGCTGTCAATTCCCTACGAACTCCAAAGTGCTCACAGAAGGCATTAAATTCATTAGAGGTAAATTCATCACCTCTATCCGATCGAAGGACTTTGATATAGTTCCCGCTCTCCTTTTCCACCAATGCCTTGAACTTCTTGAAATTTTCAAATGTTTTGGATTTATTTTTCAAGAAGTACACTCAACTCATACGACTATAATCATCAGTGAATAGCAAAAAATAACGACTACCACCCAAAGACTCTACACTCATAGGACCGCAAACATCAGCATGTATAATTTCAAGGTAGGCAGACGCTCTCCATGACTTGTTTACAGGAAAAGAATTTCTACCGTGCTTCCCATAAACACACCCTTCACAAAACTCAAGACCACCAATTTTGGGCAAACCATCAACCATTCCCTTTTGTACCAACAATTTTAGCCCTTTCTCATTCAAATGGCCATAATGCAGATGCCACAACTTGGCTTCACTAGTTTTAGCAACTAACGCACAAGGTTTAAAATCAGAGACTCCTAAAGGGAACATTTTATTTGGTGCCATAGGAATACTAGCTATATTCTGACCTGATTTTTTTTCATGAATACAGCAACAACCATTGTCAAAAACAAGAGAATAGCTACAATCCATTAATTGTCCAACACTAAACAGATTGTGGGCTAAGCCAGGGATGTATTGCACATCATGTAGAAGTTTTACCTTGCCCTCTGATGTTTTTAATGCAATAGTACCTTTTCCTTCCACTTTCATCTGCTTGTTATCACCGAGCCGGACTTCACTTTTCAGGGATTCATCAAGTTTTCTGAACATTGACTTCATTCCGGACATATGATTGGAGCACCCGCTGTCCATGAACCATACCTCATTCGGAACATCATTGCTAGGAGTGTGGGCCATGAACAGTTTGCTCTCTTCGCCAACTGTTTCAGTAAAGTTGGCTTGCTTTTGCTCATCCCTTTGCTTTGACCAACAGTCTGCCTCCATATATCCATATTTCTTACAGTAGCGACACTCTCCTGCAAATTGGCCTCGTCCTCTGCCTCGGCCGCGTCCTTGACCACGGTAGCCACCTCTACCATGTCCATGTCCTCCTAAACTTTCAAACTTCCCTTTATAAAAAGCATCACCTTTTACTTGAAAGGCTTTCTCCACTTTTTCACGAGTTCTATTAATTCGGGCTTCATGGGCTAATTAAGAACTCCTTAGTTCATCAAAACTATATTTCGAAAGATCATTAGCTTCTTCAATTGCACTGACAGCATGATTATAGTCGTTAGTGAGGCTCCTCAGAACTTTACTAACAACATATTCATCACTAACTATTTCTCCATAGGACCTTCTTTGATTCACAATACTAGAGACTCTTGACAAGTAATCATGCACATACTCCTTAGTATTCATCAATAGGTTTTCAAAGTCACCACGAAGAGTTTGTAATTTAATGGATATCACCTTCTTGTTTCCCAAATACTCCTGTTTGAGACTCTCCCAAGCTTGCTTTGCTGTTGTAGCCGAGGAAATTCGCAGGAAAATGTCATCATCCAGTGCTGATTGGATGAAAAACAAGGCCTTGGCATCCATAGGACCTTCTTTGATTCACAATACTAGAGACTCTTGACAAGTAATCATGCACATACTCCTTAGTATTCATCAATAGGTTTTCAAAGTCACCACGAAGAGTTTGTAATTTAATGGATATCACCTTCTTGTTTCCCAAATACTCCTGTTTGAGACTCTCCCAAGCTTGCTTTGCTGTTGTAGCCGAGGAAATTCGCAGGAAAATGTCATCATCCAGTGCTGATTGGATGAAAAACAAGGCCTTGGCATCCTTCTTCCTGTTTTCTTGCAGTTGTTGATCCGATTCTGACAGTGCCGGGTTCGGTTCTTCATACCCGCTTTGCACTAGGTCCCATAACTCTTGAGACTTAAACAGAGTTTGCATTTTCAGACTCCACAAATGGTATTTTTCTCCTTTAAAAATTGGAATTAAAGGATTAGCAGATGAGTTAGTTCCATTTGCTGCCATGATTGGTTTCTCTTTTGTGTTTTCCTCACTGTGTTTCACTCAAATTCGGATGATATCCCTTAGTTTCTTGCCCAAGGACCCACCTGATGAAGAACGGAAAAAACTTGCAAATATTTTCTCTCTCTCACACAATGCTCTGATACCAGTTTTGTTGGGAACTAATAGTATAAGCGAATGAAGGATCATATTAATGAAACTACAAAGTTACTCTTTAAATAGACTGCAGAATAAAACGTGGCTAGAAATAAGCCCACTAACAACATTAATTAAGCCCACTAACAGCATAAGTGGTTTGACCATGATTACGTGTAATAATTTTATAACAACATAGTAGCTATTACAATATACTCTCTGTGTTCCAAGAAGGAATTCATTTTAGGACTAAATTTTTGTTCGAAGAAGAAATTCATTTTGAAAAAAAATCTAAACTTGCTTTCCAATTCTATCCTTAATTTTTTTTTGTTTCATTATCTATGCATTAGTTGTTTTTCAATGAAAAGTATAAGAGTATTATTAAGGCCAGTTTTATTGGTTATTTGAAAAGTGTGTAAAATGCTACAATGTATTCCTTTTTTTGAATGGAGGGAGTGTAATTTAAGCTAGCAATTAGTTTCTAAAATTTATTTATTTTTCACACTCAAATCTCTACAGTGATATTTAAACACTGTATAATGAATATTTCATATAAAATTATATACATCAATCCTTTGAATCTTTGATTGTTGTGTAAAATAATTATATGATTATTTATAGCTTTGAAATAGTTATATGATTGCTGGTAATAATTTTATAATTCCTCAGCAGCCATTACAATATGCTCTGTTATAAGAAGGAAGTCATTTTTGGACTAAATTTTTGTTCCTAAAAGAAATTCATTTTGAAAATATTCAAAACTTGCTTTCCAATTCTATTCTTAATTTTTTCTTTCATTATTTTTCAATGTAAGATTTAAGTGTAATGTTAAGGCTAGTTTTATTAGTTATTTTAAAAGTGTGCAAAATTCTAAAACGACCTCCTTTTTAGAATTTGGGGGGGGGGTATAATTTTATTTAGCAATTAGTTTCTAAAATTTATTCATTTTTCACATTCAAATCTATACAATAATATTTAAACACCATATAATTTTATATTTCATGTAAATTTATAAACATCAATCCTTTGAATCTTCGATGGTTGTGTAAAAGAATTATTTGATTATTTTTAGAATTGAAATAGTTATAATTTTATAATTCCTTAGTGTCCATTACAATATCCTCTCTCTGTCCTAAGAAAGCAGTTATATTAGGACTAAATTTTTGTACCAAAAAGAAACTTATTTTGATAAAAAGTCAAAACTTCCTTTTCAATTTTATCCTCAATTTTTTCTTTTATTATTATTTATGCATTAGTTGTTTTATGATTTTCCAATAAAGGGTATAAATGTCATATTAAGGGTATAAATACATTAGTTTTATTAATGACTTCCTTTTTGGAATGGAAGGAAAATAATTTAAATTAACAATAGTTTCTAAAATTTATTCATTTTTCACATTCAAATCTCTACAATGATATTTAAACACTGTTTTTGGGTAAGTTAAACACCCATATGAATATGCATATGTATACTGTCCGTATCTGGTCTGAATTTCTTATAAATTTTGTATAAGTATTGAAATTTGATAAATAGAACATCTGTGTAGAAATTGGATATATATTTGATTTGTATTTGTGGGAAAATCCAACTATTTGCTTTAGTAGATACATATCGAATGGACACTTATATCTGGTTTGAACACCTCTCCCAATAACCTCCACCCACCATGAGCTATCACCATCTTCAATGATATAGCAACTACACCTGTGATAGCTGCCACCACCATCGCCATGGCATACTTCAAAAAATTTAAATTGAAATCAAAACTACCACCAAGGTCGTTGATGGTTGTGGAGGGTGGATCCAACTTTATCCCAAGGTCGGATCTAGCATCACTGACAATGAAAAGAGCCATGCAGAACAGGGAGAGAGGGGAAAGAAAAAACAAAGACAGTAGAGAAATGATAACAAAAGAAACAGAGAACAGAGAAAGAGCCAACAGAGAGATGAGGTCAGGGAGGTAGTCATAGCAGGAGGGAGGAGGGCAGGGGTTAGGGGAGAGGGAGGGAGAGAAGAAATGGGGAATTTGAGTTCTCATGGAGTAAATGAGGAATGTGGGCAAGGGAGTTTAGCTTTTTTCTTCATCCAAATTCCATCTTAATCAAACTTTTGGGGTCAAATTAAGTTAAAAATTGCCCTATCTTCCCTTTCATTATTCACTTTCAAACCTTATTGCTTGTGTAAATAAAATTTCTAGCACTGTTTTCTGACTTCTTATATTCTTCACTTGCCTAAAAAGATAAAAAGAGTGACTAGGAGAGATAAAGGTGACTTTTTAACTTGATTTGGACCAAAATAGGTTTAATCTAGATGGACCAATATGGACAAAAAGAAAAAAATTAAGCTCCCGAACCCACATTCCCTCATTTACTCCATGAGAACTCAAATTTCCCCTTTCCTCTCTCCTTCCCCCTCCCCTAACTCAAATATGATCTGGAATGACCAATTTGAACAAATTTTTTTACAGGGACCATTTTAGATAAACCCCTATTCCAATGGAACTAAAATGACGTTTAACTAACTTTTATCACAGTTTACTATAAGTTATTTCCTAAAAAATTAAACAATGTTACAGGTACATACCCAAAAAAGTCAATGTACATGAATTCATTTTATCTACGGTTCAACTATTAATTCACCAAATGGGTTCTCCTAATTTCAAAACTTCATATTGCCACTGTTATCTTTCCTTGATCAATAGTTTTGCAGTCACCTTCTCAGTAAAGATATAATATATTGGACAGTTGGACTATGAAAGTAGCACGCACAGATACGGGGCTGTTTTTCAGAGTGACTGCTGCTTCCTTTCTCCATTCCTGCATGTATTGTTTGCTATTTGGAGGTGTGCCAGTTTGATACGAATGAGAGAAACATGCATCTTGATTTGTCACCCTAATGTGTTGAATAATTGACTTGATGCCATTTGAGATATTTTTATCTAATTTGACATTATGTGCTAGAAAACTTATCTCTTTCTCTCACTCTCCCCTCGAAAAGGGCTATATTTGAGGATATTTTTTATCCTCTAGCATTTTTGTGCGATGTATTCTGGTCCAAAGCATCATGTGTTTTACAGCAAACCAAACAACTTGGCCACTGTAGTCTACATGCGTCCTTTTTCCTGCATTAGTTGCTTGTGGACAGGCTGCCTTTCTTAGATAAGAGGGGCATATGATTCATAGGTTTTATGTTTCTTCTTTCCCACTATATTAGTTTAAGGGTGGGCACATCTTGATTTTTCTTTCCTCTTGTCTGTGGAAAAAGGAGCATATTAGATAAAAGAAAATTTATTAGCATGATGAGGGCCTCTGAAGCGTAATAATAGAAGGGGAGATGAAAAAGAGATACTGCATCCTTGTATGCAAATAAGCCTACTGGTTTACTGAAAATCTGCTGAAGAGACTCCTTAATCAGTTAAAACCCAAAAGCCAAATGCAGATTTAAGACTTACGTATGTTTTCCTGTAAAATTCTGATGTTTGTGCCAACTGTTGCAAATTTGGTTGCTTGTTGTGCACAGAACTTGGTGCTCTTTTTGATTCATACTGGGTAGTTATTGTTGGATTCCGTTTGTGTGATGGCCAATGTTGATGGCAAAATGAAGTTTATTTGATTGGCATTGTAAATTGATTTGCTCGCTTTAAATCATTTCAAAGTTTCTCAAAGCTAAAAAACCATTTTTCAGATCAAGAATGCAGGCTCTATTACTGTTGAAGAAGCTCTTGATTTGCTTCGTTATCCAATAACATTGGTAAGTATTTCAAGCTATATGCGACTCCCCAATACGTATATCTATATCATGCTAGATTCTTTCAGTGACCTAAAATTGCTTGATTGTATTCACCTGTAGGGAAACCACCCGAAGGATGGCCAGCCAGTGGTTTTGAAGCTTGCAAAATTGGGATTCTCCATTAGATATCGACGCCATATTGCTCCTGTTCCCAAGGTATTGTTATATTTATATGCTCTTTCTGACTTTTTAGGTACATATAATCTATCTGAAATCCAGTCGGCATGGTATCAAGATTGATCATCCTTGTGTTTACGGCACTCACCATCGTTTCTTATGGTTCATAACTACTGTTGATTACGAATCCTACATTGGTTTCCACAAATACTTGAATCTTGGGTCTGCTGAATCAGTTTTTTGTTGTGCCTCACGGCTAAAAAGTTCATTGATATCTGATGATGAACTTGTTCATCAATACAGAACTTGAAAGCCAGTGATATTACTTTTGAGAAAGCATTGGAGCTTCTGAAGGGTGACAACGTTAAACAATGTGGCCGGCCGAAGACCAAAAAGAGGACCAAAGATGCTGTTGAGGCCTTCTAGGACACGACGGAGCGAAGGTAGATGCAAGGATGCCGGTTTTGACTTCAGTACTGGAACTCCAAGGTAGCCTAAATTATCACATTGCCATAGGAAAAAAAAAAAAGAAAAAAGAAAAAAGAAAAGTAATTTGTTTTGAGGCTTGAAAGAAGCAGGAGCAAGATTGTAATCGGAAAGAGGCATACATTAACAGCTCCAGAGCGAGCGATACAGTCACGTCCAATCGCAGTTGCATTGTCGTGATATTGGGGCAATAAATAATGCCGCGGCTTATTTTTTTGTAGTAAATATTGGTGAATGTCAATATATATATCGGTGTTTCTCTATCGCGTATCATCGATACTGTCAGCAGGCTCAACATTATATCACAGCATCATATCGGCTGATATTTTTTCATGGTCCCGACTAAGGCAGCTAGGGTTGTGTATTTTTTACTATTATTTTTAATACATGTTTATTGGATAGTTCTGTAAATACAATTGTTCATTTCCATAAGTTAATAGTCATAGGGACAAAGAGAAATCTTCGGGCGGTTATTGAATTGGTCGAAGTTGAGGTAATAGGATTATAGATCTGATACGATATTCAATTGCGTATTCGTATTGATTTTGGAGAATGATCATTTGACATCGATGTCACCAATCAATATGTACACATGAGCTTCCGCAATTCGACCGAATCTCTTTACGATCAGCGCAGCGTTTTCATTGTCTGTCGGGGAGGGTCGTCTAGTTCATCAAAAAAATGCAAGGGAGAAGACCTCTAGTATCATGGTAGTTATAGGCTAGTATCTGATAGAATGTCAAGATTCTTTTAAATTTATCTTCACGCATTCTCCGTGTATGTCTTTTGCTGAAACATAGTCCTCACCAATCTAAGAAACAGAGTAGTCGGCTTCACACTTATCATAGGAAATTAGCCTAATTTAATCTCAATTAATATTTTGACTATGTAACAGTAAGAACTGGTGTAATAACTCAAAATTTTGTAATCTTTATTTTTTGATATTTAGTCTTTTATTTAAAATTAATCCGTGAACTTTGATCTAATTATTTTATTATTAGCTTTTGACTCGTAACCTAAATAAATTTTTACGTATTTTTTCTGATTATTTTATCTTTTTTCTTCTTATTAAACCCATTCTAAACCGAGTTATTATTTTTTTCAAATTATTTTTCCTTTTTGGTATCCTAACTTATCCAAATTAAACCTAAAATTAAAATAAAAATTGCTACACCTATCCTATCCTACCCATGCTAACCCCCTCACTCTCACGTAACCTGTAACACCCTAAATTTTACTACTAAAATTTTTTAATTTATAGAGGAAGCATATAATTAAAATATTGGGTATTACCGCCGTAATTGACATAATCTGGTTTACCAAACCATCTTTACATCAATCACAAGGCTAAAATCATTCATAGTAAAAATAAGGTAATTAGAAATAAGAGAAGTTTTTATAAATATAAATACGAGTTTGGAGAATAACTTCGAGTTACAATAATAGAATGCAAACTAAGGGATACCATGGATCAAATAGTCCAAAAGATATCCGGGTAAAAATATCATCCGAATAACATAACTCTTCGCCTAAACACCTAGTACAGATAAAATGTCACTAGTCCCCACACGATGCATCAAAAGTAACCAAGTCATCTAGCTGGTCCTCAAAGACCTACATAAAAGTATACATGTCATCTACTCGTAAAAATGAGTAACACTTATGAAAATGATGGTCAGTATGCTACGTACTAAGTAAGGTAACAATACTATCGAATTAGGGATAATGATAAATCCATACCTTCATAATAGATGATAAGTACATATACAATTTATGAAAAGTTTCATAAGGTAAATACTAAGCCAGGTTTCTTTATTAGATATAACCATTTTTATTATTTTATTTACATTGAATTTAGGGACCCCACTATTTTTAATCTGGTGGAACAGATTAAAGTACTTTCTCAGGGATAACACACCCAAGCCACTATTATCAATTATCATCTAGTGGAAGAGATATGAAAATATCACCTTCTTAGGACAAAATGCTCCCGGTCCACTATTATCATCTGGTGAAACTAATATGAAAATATCACTTTGGTCCTAACTCACGTACTCTTTCACTTTAATTCACTAGTGTTTTATCCATTAAGTTACTCAATTCATATTTTTATTCACGATGAGTATAAGCTCCACTATTGTTAATCAGGTGGAATGAATTGAAGCACATTTTCAGGGACAACACACTTAAACTACTATTATCATCCGGTGGAACAGATATGAAAATATTATATTCTCAGGATAAAACGCTCTTGATCCATTATTATCATTTGGTGGAACGGATATAAAAAATATCACCTTCTCTAGGTAGAACACACTTGAACCACTATTATCATCCAGTGCAACATATATAAAAAAATATCACCTTGGCACAACTCATGTGATATTTCAATTTAAATGATTAATGTATTATTCATGATTGATTCACAGGCACATAATACATTAAAGCATGTAAGCACATCACATAGGTCATAAGGTCATTCTCTAGAATTAAGATCCTTATTTTTCCAAACCCTAATTTCACAATTAGGCATAACCTCTCCCATATTGATCATTTACCTACCAAATTTAGTATATCTTCCTCAAATATTATTATTAATAACATACCCAAAATTCATTATCTAAATCCCACATATTACACATGTGATAATAGCCATATCTCAAAAGTTACTATTTACAAATCTCCCAAAACCCTAATTTCATAGGTAAGTCATAACTTTTCCTATAAGGCTTATAAAATTACCAAATTCAATATGAATCCTTACAATGCCACTATTAACAACATATCCAAAATTCATGGTCTAAATCTAACTTTTTACACTTGCGATAATAATATAACCATTTTAAGAATATTATTCCCAATTTAGGTATTTTTCTCATTTTAGGGAACTTATGACATTCATAATTTCTCTAATAAATCCACATGATATTATTATCATATTTTTAATACTTCAAACATGTTAAAATACCAAAATTACCATATTAGCCCCTATTGACAAAAATACCCTTATAAAAAGTCAAAAACTCTTATTTTACAAAAATCTTATACCCTCAATATCATTATTTCTAAATCCTCCATTTATCATCATAGATGTTAAATATACTTATTTCCCACTTATCATACTCTATTAGACCCATACTGCTCTTCCGCAATTTATACTCATCCACAAAAATATAACCTAGTGTAGTAACGTCATATTGGCACATCGTGCATTATTCATACCCTCTTTCTATCACTTAATCCATATTATCATATTATATCATTAACATCATTCATTTAACCATATAATAAAAATATCATGATAATACATATAGCCATATAAGCATTTAATACAAAACCTTAAAACTTTGACTAGTATCCTTACTAAAATAGCTTCGGTCTCTAAGCTTGCAAAACCTATTCCATTTATTCCGAGACCACGGGAAAATTAACTAAGAAAAGCATAAAAAAACATCATTAGTATTAAACCACCTAATTAAGGAAATGCTTATGAAAATAGAAGGGTAAAGGGAGGAATAAGACCTAACCAAATAAAGGTATTGTTTGGAAAGAAACTTACATAATCAAAGAAATGAAAATTGATGGTGAACAATGACACAACTTGCCGTCGCTAGGGATGGTGCAGTGGTGAAGGAGGCTAAACAAGTGGGTTGGTGCGGTAAGGTTGGAGGTGACAAAATAGGGAAGGAGTGATGTGGTTTTGGGTGATGAAATGGAGGGGAAAGCTTCGACCAAAATTGTCGAAGTGGAGGAGGAGGAGCTTTAGCTAAAGCTGCTGAAGTAGGGGAGGAGGCTTTGGCTAAAGCTGTCGAAGGAGGAAGGGTTATGCTGCGGTGAAAAATGTTACATCAAGGAAGAGAAAAATAAATAAAATGTTGTGGTTGAGTTAGCCGAAGGTAATGTGTGTGTTGTGATGAAAATGGCCAAATGGAGTGGGGTAGAATTGGTGGGTTTTACTGAAAGAAGAGGGTAGAAATAGTGGATTTTATTGGTGCTTGGGATCAGGTTGAAGTGGTTTTTTCCAGTGCTTTGGGTGAGGTAATGAGAAAGGTAGCCGATGCTAGGGGTTAAGGTATGGAAAATACTGCTGGTGGAGGTGTTGGTGCCTCAGTTGGGCTTGTCGGTGGGGGTGATTTTGGGTGGTTTTGGTGATGGATAAGAGGGAAAAATAAGGGGTGGGAGCTTCTTTTGGGGTGCAATATTTTGATAGAATAACATAGGAGAAGGGGGGAAGATGTAGGCATTAAATGTGCCTTATATACACACATGCATGTAGGAAAAGGGAGAGGAGAGGTGAGGTGATCAGACAACAAAATTCAACCTCGAACTTGGAAATGAGTAAGGGAAAGTTGATGCAGGGTAGAGGGACATGCTTGGCAGGGAAGGCGTGCACATAAGAAGAAGAGAAGAGGAGAGGAGAAGTGAGGTAATATGAGGACCAGTAGGGAGAAAGTAATAAAATAAGATAAGGAAAGGATAAAAAAAGAAAAGGAAAAAAGAAGTGTGAGTTTAGATTAAAATAAATTAGGTTAGGGTATTAGGATAATTAAATTAATTGATTATATGAGATTAGGTTTAGATTGGAAAAGATATTAATGAACTAAAATAAAAATTAGGGTTAGGATAAGATTTAGGATTAGGGAGTTAGGGTAAGATAGAAAATATTAATTTTTTGAGATTAGAATTAGATTACGATATTAATTACTTAGGATTAAAGTTAGCTAAAATTTGGGGTATTATATAACCCCTTTACCGTGCCCCATTTCCCTCCACCAAACACTCTCTCTAAATTCCTCCACTTCTCATGCTGCATCGTCCCATCAACATACCCATATACCGAGCCATACTCCATCACCACTGTCTACATATACATACATATACTTCCCCTCCCTTTGTTCACACATTTTTCCTAGCCCCTCCTATTTTACTCCTTGACCCTCCTTTTTCATGCAATCTCTTTAGCAAGAACCACCCTCAACCATCACCAAGCACCACCTCCCTACCCCTGGATTTTTTCCCATCACCACCATCATCCCTCTTGTGCATGCAATTATTCCTCTCTAACTTAACCAAATTGACCATCCAACCCTAATCCCTTCTTGGCCCTATTTGGTTTCACCATCCTAGCTCCACGCACGCCATCAACCAATGACCTTCTCCTTGCAACCCATCATCGATCCTCTTCTCCTTCTTTTTATTCTTTCCTTATTCTCATTTCTCCCCTGCCCCCTTCTCAGCTTTGTTTGGTTTCACAGAAACTGCCATCACCAAATATCATCATCCTTCATTACTAGTTCTTCCTTAACCATCACCGACCACCTCTAACCATCACCATTGTTGTTGCCATCCTTCACCATCACCAACTTCTTCCTTCTCCTCCCCTGTGGCTGGAACCCCTGAATCCCCTAGCACTGACCATTTTTACCACAGCTAACCACCCCCTTCAACCCTATCCAACATAGCCTACCAACCACCTTCAACACCACCCTTCATTACACACCCTTGGGCAACAACGTTGCTCTACCTCTTGTTTTGGAACCTCCCTCTGCACCGACCTCCCAGCCTACACCATAATTTTTCATAGCCTCCAACCTCCTACATCGCCCTTGTCACACCATCACCACCTTACAACCACCATCTCACCACTCATCAACCTTTCCATCTTGTCCCAGTAGTGCCCCCACAAGCCATCACCACCATCCCATCTCCATAGCCTAATCATCCCTCCATTTCCACTACCTTGTAGCTAGTACAAAATCTCCTTCTTTATGTACACTGTTCACGCTGCGCATGCAACCTGATAAGTTTTGCTTAAAATTTTTGGTACCCATTTTAATAAGTAAGAGTATTTTGGTAATTTAAAAAAATATTTTCATATTATCATTATTATTTTATCTATTAATTATTAATACAGTAATTGTAGCATTATTTTTAGGCATGAAATTTTGATTAGCGGGTTCTTAAAATTTTTGGTAGGATACCAATAATTTATACTTTGTTGGAAAATAGATAACTCTTATATTCTAGTAAAATGGTAAATATCACATGATAGCGCATTAGGGATTTTGTGTATGAAATATATCAAGCATGATTCATTTCCTTATAATTATGTACTTATTATTTTTAGTATAAAAAAATGAGTATGTTATCTTACATACTATTTTATTTGTATGAAAGTATGATAAATAGGTTTAGATGACGAGAATAATATATATATATATATATATATATATATATATATATATATGTCATGTACGTTTAAGAAGATAGGTTGAGCATACTTAGGCACAACTACAGTAGACTTATTATTGTTGGCATACCCTAGGGAAAATTTGGTCATTTTATGTGTCTTATGATATTTATCCCAACAAGAATGTATAATGTATATTATATATATCGTTGAGCATGGGTTATGTAATTTTGGATGAAATAAAAGTGCATACTAAGGTTTTATGTGTAGAATCATGATTAAGGGTAAAATGATCAATTGGCTTACATAATAATTTAAATGCATGATAAATAATTTAATGATTATGTTTTATCCTTTTCATGACAAATAAATAAATAAAATGGATTTAGTATTAAAATTGGATGAAAATTGGTCATAAGGGTATTTTGATCATTTTTGGCCTAATGCGCTCATTTGTGAATAATTAAGCCTAGAATAGCCTTAGTATATTTTTACTGCTAACCTTGTTATTGATCATGTTTATGGATATATTAAATAAATGGGAAATGAGTACAAATGATTAAGTATGAAAACCACATATATGTGATTAATGTATGATTTCGTGGTCGCCTTAATAAAATACTAATACTTAACGTGAAAGACCTCGAGATCGGGAATGGTGGCTCTTTAGAGGCCGCTACCCTAAAGACGTGGGTTATCCCATAGTTAATTTTAGATTTTTTCTAGTGTGCTTTTGTGCCCCAACAATATCATATATCTTACTTTATTTAGCTTTGTGGAGTTATAGAGGGTATCCATACTTGTGGATTTGGTGTCCTTGTCAGTAGGGCACTGTATTACCTTTGTGTACCAATGCAACCGGGGTACTTTTGTGTCCTTGGGTAAATATTCGGTAGGATAATATGTTTCCTTGTTGAACTGGTATGATCAAAGGACCTTAACGTCTCTGGGTTGATATGGTCTCCCCTCAAGTAAATAAAAATATAAAAGATTATTATTAGATTATTGAATTGGTTTGGTAGCAATATTTGTGCCTATGTTTGGTTTGATAGGAGCCTTTGTGACTATCTATGGTTTAATAGTAGTCTTTTTACCTATCCGTGGTCTGGTAGTAGCCTTTGTGCTTACCTACAATATTGTGAGATTTGTTGGTCTTATGCCTATGAGCCTACACGTGTTATGGGATTTGTTGGTCTTAATAATGAGATATGTGATGTGTTATTATTGTCTTGGTTTTAGGTTGATGTTGTTTTTAATTATATTTCAAAGAGCATCATTTGGATATTCACTTGACAAGTTTCAGTTTGTTTCAGATGAACGAGTATGAATAGTATATGGCATTGATGGTATTTAGTTATATGAATGATTATCCTATTCAAAAATTAATGCATGTATACTTCAATGTTTTATAGGATGTATGGTTATAATGCCTTATAGTCCATGTTGGTTTTTCATATTGGTTTGGTATAACGGGTTGCTCAGTATCGTTATGCTGAATGATTCCTTTCATGGGCCATTTCCTATTCAATGGGCAATGGTCGTTGTAAGTCATCTTACGTGTTCAGTTGAAAGTTTGTAGTTCAGGTTGAGAGTAGGACTATCTAATGTCCTTTTTGGTATATTTGATTTTGGTTATACTTGAACACTTATGCCTTCTTATACTTTCTCTCTTGAGTTTTTGTAACCACTGATGCCTATCTTTATTCATAATAATGGTTAATCTATTTCTTCCCTATATTTTGATCTTGTAATCATGTATTTAATTCTAAGCAGAGGAGTAATTGTAATACCCTAAATTTTTAAAATTTAAAATTTAATAGTTAACCCCTTATTTGGAATAATTTAATCTTACATTATTAATTTAATTATTTTTTGGACCTTGATTTATAAAAATAGATAGGGTTATTTAACAAATTAAAATAAATATATTATTATTTTTATCATACTCTTTTTGTTTAAATAAATTACCAAACCCTTAATTTTACCAAAATTATTTTCTTAAATTAATAATTTAAATTTTGGATAAATTAATTTAATAATTTTTTCATTAGCTTAATTTCTAATCCTAACTCTAAAAATAGTTTTATTTTTTCCTTTTCTTTCTTTCCTTTGGTCTAGCCCGTCCCAATTCCTTTTTTTTCCTCCTTCCCCGTCGGGCTAGCCCAGCACGCCACACCCCCTCCTTCCTTTTCTTCTCCTTAGGGCTAGCCCAACTCCCTCTCTGTCTTTTCCTTTCTTCTTCGCGCGTGTAACATCCCCAAAATTCACCACTAAAAAATTTCGTTTTATTAAAAGAGTTAGCAGAAGTGAAATAACAAAACTGTGAATTCTGGGGATATTACCGCCACACATAATACCATACCGGTTCACTCTTACTGTTCCAGTACCAAGTGCTAAGGCTAGAAGTGTAAAATATAATTTATAAGAACTCAAACCATAATTAAATTAGAGTAGCGTAGTAAACCATTTACAAGAATAGAATCCACCGATGGTGGTAACAAGAATACAAGTTACTTTAAAAACCAAGAGTTAAAAGAGAGAGAGGTGAACCCTAAAGAATTTCTGATAATCCTTACGCTCTTTCCTGTTGCCCACTTGAATAGCTCCTGAACAAGAACCTGCAAGGGATACTACCCAATGAATAGGTGGGGGCCCCACGAATGGAACCCTTCAGTACTATGGTATTGAGTAACCCTTTAAAAACACACTTAAAAAGCAGGTCCGTAATGTAACACATGATACAACACTATATTTATATGTAACAAGATGTGCATACATAACATTCACATGCTTAACATTCACATCCTTAACAAGTCCATCAAATGTTAATGAGTCACAATGCAAAATCGATACTTTTGGGCCTTGAGCCATGTCATAATGCAAAATCAATACTTTCAGGCCTTAAGCCATTAGTCCATCATTATTCAATTGTCTCTCAGATTTTATATTCATGTGAGTGCGGGAACCCTACTATTATAGCTGACATGCACGGTAAAACGCTCCTGTCCACTATTATTTACCGGTGGACCGATCATGTAAGTCAAAACGCTCCTGACCACTATTATTCATCGGTGGATCGGTCTGGCCCCAACTCATATGGTGTTTCACTGTAAGTACTCAGTGTATTTCCCCTTTCTTAGTTTTGCCACATTTGGTTTGTTGAGCACGCAATCCCCTACTATTATAGCCGGTGGATCAGTCATGCAGGGAAAAATGCTCTTGGCCATTATTTTTCGCCAGTGGACCGGTCATGCAGGGCACCCTTGCTCCTAGCCACTATTATTTGCCGGTGGACCGGTCTGGGTCCGGCTCAACAATCTTCCTCTTTAAGTGATTAGTGTCTTATTCGTATCTTATTCGAAAATATTTCACCCTTTGCATGCATGTCACCGACCTCTACTTCTATCCTCCCGAGAGGGCCCGTCCCATATCTTGAGACCTTTGCGCCTCTTATTACACCCTAACTTCCATTCCCCCTTACATTTACTTATAATGAAAACCAAACTCCTAAGGGTGTGGGTCGAGACCTAATGCCTTATAAAATTCAAATCCTCTCACTACCACTCTTTAGGGTTTTCCCTTGAAACTAGGGATGGCAACGGGGCGGGTCGGGGACGGGGACCTCATCCCCATCCCCATCCCCGAACCCGATAAGGAAAATAATCCCCGAATCCGACCCAATCCCCGATATTTTTTTATCGAGGATTCCCTAACCCGATCCCCGCGGGGATAAAATTTTCATACCCGACCCGATCCCATCCCCGATCCTCAAACTATTTTTTATATTATATTTTTAATTTATATTCTATAAAAAAAAATTATATATATATATATATATATATATATAATTATATAAAAATATATATAAAAAATTTCAGGGTGGGTTCAGGGATGGGGACCCCAAACCTGTTCCCAAAAAAATTCCTGAACCCGAACCCGAACGGGGAATCCCCGACGGGGCCTCGAACCTGTGGGGAAAATTGCCATCCCTACTTGAAACCCTAATAGGACCTATGTGGCCCAACTTTTCTTTTATTGTCCAACACCTCATCTCATTTAGTTTCAACCCAAATCCCATCACTCTACTCACCAATCATACATGTGACCGTAAAATCCTAGTTGGCCGCTCAAACCCTAACACGTTTCTTACGTAAGGATTATCCCATGCAAACCCTAGAAACCTCCCATGCAAGAGTTGCATCACTCATTCATTTTGATCATAATCTCCTTCTATTTTTCCTCTCATGGATCATGAGCTATTAAGGTCAATATCATGTCCCCTTAGTTAACTCACTTACCCTTTGTTCCCTTTTATCCTTTCACCCCATGTCATATTATTAAACATCCTAGCATGCATGTCTTAGAGGGTCACATCATATAACATCATATGCACAACATATATAATCATCATCCACATGCCATAAGGAAGTCACATAAGCATACATCACTCGAAGTTGCGCTACAATGATTAATCATTAAGCATAAAGTACACAATATGGCATAACACATGGCACACGAGGCATATAATACACATATTGTTTTTCTTAGCCACATCTCTACTCGGTTTGGGTTACTAAGTTATTTTCCATACTTATTAGGTCACCAATCACCCTTCATAATTATTGTACTTATCATAATTCCCATTTGGTTGGTTAGATTACCAAATTACCCTTCTCCTTTGTTATAATTACTAAATTGCCCTTTAGTTGGATGAATTACCAAATTACCCTTCTACATGATCATAATTACCAATTGGCCCTTTAGTTGGTTAAATCACCAATTTGACCTTCTATATTATTATAATTACAAAATTACTTTTCTCCATTATCATAATTATCAAATTACCCTTTTGTTGGTTAAATTACCAAATTGCCCTTCCTCCATTATTATAACTACTAATTTACCCTTTAGCTGGTTATTCTATCAAATTACCCTTCTCTATTGTCATAATTATCAAATTATCCTTTTGTTGGTTAAATTACCAAATTGCCCTTTCTCCATCATTATAACTATCAATTTACCCTTTTGTTGGTTATATTACTAAATTGCCTTTCTCTATAATCATAATTAAATTTCCAAATTATCCTTTGCCGTTATCATCATTACCAAATTACCACTTACTTCCAAATTTACCATAATATCCTTATTTCTAAAATTACCGTTTCACCTTTCTACTTATAAAATTACCATAATACCCTTTTACTTATAAATTACTATTTTACCCTTTTACATCCAAAGTTACCAAGTTGCTCTTTCCTTACAAAATTATCATTTTTCCCTTCTCTTCCAAAATTACTATTTTACCCCCTTTACTTTCAAAATTACCACTTTACCCTTTACTCCCAAAATTACCACAATACCCCTTTACTTATAAAATTACCATTTTCCTCTTTACTTTCAAAATTACCATAATACCCTTTTATATCCGAAATTACCATTTTGCCCATTTCTTACAAAATGACCATTTTACCCATTTACTTCCAAAGTTGCCATCATACTCTTTTCCTTAAAATTTACCATTTTTCCCTTTTATTACACCACTTTTATTAAATTATTATCACTACATGAATATTAATATTAATACTCCACTCTCCTCATCCAAATTCCACCAACTATTATATTTCACATAATACTTATTAGCACTCACACATATTAGGCCACATTCTTTAAAATGCCCCTAGGGCTCACAATAATATTATTCATGTATCAATGGTCACAACAACATAATATAACATGGATAAGTACGTAACATTTTCATTAATAACCAAACTCTTTCCTTAAGTAATATTTCCACACATAGCACTTAAACTAGCATACTTTACTTTTTATTAATCAATACAAGTAAATATGTATATTATATTAACAAACATCTATCAAGCATAATAACATATTAAGAAACCTAATGTGCTAACATAATTTTATCCATGCGTTTAAGTGGGGTTTAATGATTACCATAGATCCTGTAAAAATCGAACCTTACCGGTATCTCGATTAAAGATTCAAGCTTTAATTAGCAAAATCAGCACCTAAAAATAATACCAATATTTATCACATTAGAAATAAGGAAAACAAAAGTGTAAGATTTTATAAAACTTAATTAATGAAATACTTAACTTAAATATTATTTTACCTTAAAATTATTGACCAAAATAAACTAAGAATGCAGCAACTCATCATGCTCATGCAGCATGAGCTACATGAAAAAATAAAAAGAGAATTGCTCGAAAGGGGGTGAAAGAAAGGAATGATGGCTATTTTTGGGTTGGGGTCTTTAGGCTAGGAAAGAAGGTATATGGGGGAGGATTTCGGGCAACGGAAGGGTGCAAGAGTGAAGAGGGGGTGTAGGTGGTGGTCGGGGATGGGTTGTTGGTGGCCAAGGGTGGCGGAGGCGGCGACGGCGAGGCTGCGAAGTGGGCTGTAGGAGTGGACTGGGCTGAGAAGGAAGGAAAAGAGAGGAGGAAAATGAAGGGGTTTGGGGGATGGTTTCGGCAAAAGGAGGAATGGGGGTGGTAGAAGAGGTTGCAAGGAGTGGATTGGTGGTTTGGGTGGCGATAGAGGCGGCAGGAAGGCGGCAGACGTACGGAGGGGTTGCAGGGAGGTTGCCGATAAGGGAGCAAAAGAAGGGAAAAAGAAGAGGGGGGGGGGAGAAGGGACCATAGGGGATCGAGGGGGTATTGTGGTGGTGCAAGGCTAGGGTAGAGGGTGGTAGGGAGTGGTGCAGGGGGTTTATGTGGCGGTGGAACCGTCGGAGGGCAACGGTGGTGCAAAATAGAGGGGAAAAGATGTAGGGGAAAAGATAAAGGGAAGGAGATCGGGGGGAAGGGATCAAAAAATATGGGGCAGGAAGGCCAGTGATGACAAGAAAAAGAAGAGGGAGAGAGGGCAATAGGTGGCTGATCGAGTGGCAGCGTCTAGGGTGGCAGGGAGGTGGTAAGGTGGCAGGGAGAAGGAAGGAAAGAAGGGGAAAAGGTAGACCATGCGTGATGTGGGTGCATGGCCGGTTGGGTCCAAAATGGTGAAAAAAGGACAGGGGAGAGAGAGGGAGAGAGGGAGGGTTACCGTGGTGGCAGGGAGAGGTGGTAGGACGGTGGCCGACGTGCTTGAGGTAGCAGGTATGGCGATGAAGATAGGTCGGCCACCTTGGTTGATCAACGAAGAAGAAGAAGACAGAAAGAAAGGGGGTGCAGGAATAACAGGTTGGTCGGGAGAAATAAAAGGGGAACTGGGCCGGCCTGGGTAGGAGTGGAGAAGGAAAAGAAAGAAAAGGAGGGGGGTTGGGCTGTGCGCGGGAGAAGGAGAGGGTGGGAGGGGAGTGGGCTGAAGGCCCAGGCGCAAGGGGAAGGGGAGAGCAGGCTTGGTGCGGGTGTCCTGAAAGAGTAAAGGGGAAAAAGAAAGAAAGAAGAAAAGCGAGAAAATGGAGAAAGAAGAGGAAAAAGGAAAAAAGGAAAAAGGAAAAGTAGGAAAAATAAAATAATTAAATTTTATAAAATAATAGAATGTAATATTTGTAGGAAATAAATTTATTTAATAATTTAATTTAATATGATTAAATATAAGGGTTTAAAAAGGTTAATTTTGGGAAAATATTGGTTTGAAAATTTATTTAAATAAAATGAGTATGCTATAATAATAAAATATTTATTTTTATTTATTAAATATCCCTAGATATACTCAAATTCATAAAATAATTAAATTAAATAATTTTAAAAGCTAATTTACCCTAGATAAAATCTTTTTATTAAATTCTAGGTTTTTAAAATTTCGAGGGATTACAGCGAGGGCCAGCCTACCCATTCTCTCCTCCTCCCCCACCTGACCTCTTTCTTCTTTCCCCTTCTTCCTTCTTCTTCCTTCTGACATGGACCAAACAACCCTTGCACCTCGTATGCCTCTATAATCATTATCCCCTTGCACCTGCACACCCCATCCCACATCCGCTCTCTCTTCCATCCCTTTCCTTCCATTTTTGGCCATGCACACCCCCCTATACTCTTCCTGCATGCCCCTTTTCTTTCCCCCTTCTTCCTCTCCTTACTACACCCCCTGCCATGGTAGCTTGCACCCACCTAACCCCTGCGTTGGCTGTCTCTTTTATCCACTTATTTTTCTTCTTCTCCTCTGCCTCATTTCTCTCCCTGATCCCCCTATCTCCTACCCAATTTCTCTTTCTTTTCTCCCCTATTTTTGTGCACCACCCCTCTCCGCCAGCTCCACCATCCAACTAGCCACCACACCAGCTCTCCTGCCCCCTACTTCGTCCCTGCACCACCCCAAGCAACCATGCACGTCACCTGCAACCAACCTCCCTCCTTTTCTTTTCTTCTCTTATCGACCACCTCCTTTCACCACCACCTTGCACAACCCGTCTCCTCTTTTCCATAGCTGCTGAAGCCTCCCTTTGGCCACCTGACACCACCTTACCTCACCTTGCCTGAACTCCCCATGCAACCCCTCTTTTTCTCCTCTTTCTTATATTTTCTTCCGCTTCTCCCACTTCTTTGCACCCTCTTTTTAGCAGCCACATCTGCTGTCTGTGCCACCCTAGAGACACCATACTCCAACCCCTAGCCTCCACCTACACCTTGCCTCACTTCTGCACCCAACTACCCACCCCTTTGACCCTCATTACCCGAGACTCTTCCCACCTTTTTCCCACCTTCCACCTTTCCCTTAACCATCATTCATGCTATACATGCTCACGCTACCCATGCAGCGTGTGTTATGCTGTATATTTGTATTTGATTATCTAATTTTTAGGTAATGTATAGTTTAGTAATAATGTGTATTTAATGAGCATTTTTTTTATAAAAATTATTCTTTTAATTATCTACCAATAATATGTTACTTGTGACACTATATTTAGGTACAATTTTAACTGATCGAAGCATAAGCTTTTAAACCGGGATACTAGCAAAGTTTGATTTTGTTCAAAAATAAGGTAATAGTTATACCTTACTAAAATATATGGATTAACATATGTTAGCACATTAGGGTTTTGGTATGTGTTTTGTGTGAAAATGATGTGTTATTATCAAGCCCATGATTATTGTTATATCTTGTATATTATCAAATGTATGAAAGGGGGGGCTAAGAAAAAGGGTGATATTGGTGATAATTAGTATGTGCATATACATGACATACTAAGTAAATATGAACACTTATAGTAGAAATAATACTAATATGATCCCTAGGGGTAATTTGGTAATTTGGACATATCATAATGTTTAAACCTAAATGGGCTGTCTAATGTGTTACATATGATGTTAAAAATGGATATGAAAGTTTGGTGGAGTATAAATATAAGTGTTAGTAAATATATCAATATTTATGACCTAGGGGTGATTTGGTAATTTTAATGTATGGTGTTAATTATCTTAATAAAAATGCATGCTAAGTGTTGTGCGGTGTTGAAAATGATGATAGGAGCTATGGCATTACAAATGCATGTTCTATCATGAAAATGATATTTTATATTCTAGAGGCATTTTACTAATTTTACATTTTCAAAGGGAGTGACCTAAATAAATGTGCATGGTAGGTGATAATGGGTGCTAAGAATAATAATAAGAGTTTTATGGTATTATATGATGCATGTGGGTCATGGATATTAATAATTTATGTGCTAGGGGTACTTTAGTAATTTTGCATATAAAATGGAGGTTGATTAAAAAAATATGCATGATAGGTAATAATTGGCACTAAGAATAATAATAAGGGTTTTGTAGTGTTAATAAAGTATGTGGGGGGCATGGTCAATAATAATAAATGACCTAGGGACATTTTAGAAATTTTACAAATAATAAAGGTGTTTTGGTAATTCTACAAGTAAGAAGGGTATTTTGGTAATTCTATAAGTAAGAAGGGTATTTTGGTAAATTTATAAGTAAGAAGGAAATTTTGGTAATTTTACAAATAAGAAGGATATCTTAGTAATGTTGCAAGTAAGAAGCGCATTTTGGTAATTTTGCAAGTAAAAAGGGTATTTTGGTAATTTTACAAGTAAAAAGAATATTATTTTGGTAATTTTACAAGTAAGAAGGTCATTTTGGTATTTTTGCAAGTAAGAAGGGTATTTTAGTATTTTTTGCAAGTAAGAAGGGTATTTTAGTAATTTTACATGTAAGAAGGGCATTTCGGTAATTTTACATGTAAGAAGGGCATTTTGGTAATTTTACAAGTAAGAAGGGATTTTTAGTAATTTCGTAAGTAAGAAGAGGTAATTTGATAATTTTGCATATAATATGGCAGTTGGTCTAATGAACCGTCATAATAAGTAATAAGTGATGTTGAATAAGAGAATAGAGGTTTATGACATTAGTATCACTTGTTTAAGCATAATCATATATATTATAAGGCTAGGGGGTATTTTAGTAAATTAGAGTGTATCATAATGAGTATGCATTGCCTAGGGTTAAATGGGTAAACTAGGATGTGTTATGTTGTTAATTTTATAAACATAAAAGAGGTGTCTTAGTTGCTGATTATGCATGAGATTATGTGTTGGTTGTTCTAGAAGTGTATATTAGGGTTTATGTGTAAAATGATCATTTGGTGTGTAAGGTACCTTAACTTCATAATCAATAGTATAATCATGATATGTTACTCTCTTATAGCCTATTGATAAATAAAAATGAGTTATGAGTTGGGAATTGATGGTAAAGAGGTAGCCTTAGCCTTAGGAACATTTTGGTCATTTTGACCTTAGGTGCCCAAGTGTGAGTATTGGAACCTAGGATGGCCTTAATGAACTACTTAAGTTAACATCGACAACAATCCTAATATTGACTACTTCATAATAATAAAAACAAATAAAAATGGTTAGTATGTGATTAATATGTGTTTCTTGTGATCACCTTAGTTAATACACTAATACTTAAAGTAAAAGACCTCAAGATCAGGAATGGTGATTCTTTAGGGGGTTGATATTCTAAAGACGTGGTGTAACCCACGATTATTCTGGATTTTGCTGGTGTACCTTAGTGCCTTAGTCAGGCCCTACATCTTACTCTATTTAGCTCTATAGACCTACTTAGGGGGTATGTATACTTATGGATTAGGTGTCTTTGTCGGTAGGATACTGTGAGTTTTTGTGCACCAGTGCGACCAAGGTACCTTTGCGTCCCTAGGTTGATAGTTGGTAGGATACTGTACTACTTGTATGCGTTAGTATGACCGGTGTACCTTTTTTTCTCTTGGTTTGTGATCTCCCCCTTGAGTTAATAAATAGAATTGGTGTGCTAATTAAATGAAAATACACTAATTACTTATAGTGGAACACCACGTAGGTCGGGATCGTACGAATAATATCATATGCACCTGTCCATCGGTTATAATATTGGCTAGGTGTATTTTGCCATGGGGTTGTATATATTTACCGAGCCACCAGTTATAATAGTGGTCAGGTGCATTATGTCTTGGAGTATATCTTATGCCCAATCCATCTGTTATAATAATGGGTTTCCAAATCTACATGGATATAATTC
The DNA here is from genome assembly GCA_039764185.1 of Tamarix austromongolica. Taxonomy (NCBI): domain Eukaryota; kingdom Viridiplantae; phylum Streptophyta; class Magnoliopsida; order Caryophyllales; family Tamaricaceae; genus Tamarix; species Tamarix austromongolica. Next base: position 80,685,640 of record CM077809.1, on the reverse strand, counting down.
AAGAGATGAGTACTATCTAATTAATAGCTTAAGTCTAGATAACATTGATTATACCATTATGATTTGTTGATATGATATGGTAGCGGCTTTGGTGCTTTCGTTTGAGTTGAGTGGTGGTGTTTATTGGTTGAGTATGATGTTGGCTATTTCATCATACTACAAAGATCTTCGCTTGGATGTTCTCTTGGTAAGTTCTATTAATTCTAAGTGAACAAGCCTTTATGACATTTAATCTCGATCCACGAGTCCATTTTAATGATTACTGTATTTCGTTCTATATATATGTGTAATTTACTATTTATATGTTTTGATTGATTTGTTGCATGTGGGCTTTACCTTTTAGTTATGTATAAAGAGTTACTCAATACCGTAGTATTGAAGGGTCCGTTCCACCGAATAATAATAGTGGCTTAGGTGTATTATCCCTGAGAGGTGCATCAATCCTTTTCACTGGATTAATAATAGTGGGGACCCATACTCAATGTGAATAAATATACAATTAAGAGATAAAATATTAATGGAAAAGATACTAATCATTTAAAGTAAAAGACTACGTGAGTTAGGATAGAGGTGTTGAGTCCATTCCACCTGATAATAATAATGGCTCAGGTGTGTTGTCCCTAAGAGGTGCTTTAGACCATTCCACCGGTTTAAGAATAGTGGCTCATGACCATTTCGACTCTAAGAGGTTTTGATTTTGTTCCACTAGATAATAATAATGGCTCGGATATTTTTTTCCTGAAAGGTGCTTCAGACCATTCCACCTAGTTAAGAATAGTGGGGTACCTGAACTCAACATAAATAAAAGATTATAATATGATATATTTATATAGGAGACTTGAAATTAGTATCTACTTAGCACTATTTATATTATTGCATTTATGCTTACCTTCTTATGTGAATTCATATATTATGTATAATCTTACTTCGACTATACTGTTACCTTACTCAGTACATAGCGTATTGATCATCCGTTTCATAGGTACTACTCATTCCCATAAGTATACGACCCAAATGTTTTTATGCAAGTCCAGGCTGACCCATTGGACGAGTTTTCTATCTTTGATGAGTTATATGTGGAGGAGTGAGTTTGGTATCATGGTTATGGGCATAGATTCATGTTATCCGGATGTTCGTTTTAATTGGATACCTTTTTGGATTCTTAGATCCATGGTATTACTTTTGTATTTTGAATTATTGTACTCAAAGTAAATATCCAAAATTTTATCTAATGTCTATGAAATTTCTTTCAATTTCTATGATTTACATTCGTATTTGTTTTCCTTTGCGACTGATAAAAGGATGGTATGGTAAGCCATATTTATATTAATTACGATGGTTACACCCAGCTATTTGATTATATACTTCCACTTGAAATGAAATTTTTTAGTAGTAAAAATCGTCATATTACAATATTAGATTGTGCTTCACTACTACCACCAACCAAATCACCTAGTATATCTTCCATCTCATTTCTTCCCTCCTCAACCATGTATGCTAATTCTGACTCAGGTTCTACATCACCATGATATACCCACACATCATAGTTCTATACGAACCCACTCCATAGTATGTGGTACTCAATCTCATCTATAGGTTGTCACTCCATGTTATTACACTTTTTGCATGGATGTGACCATCTTCCTTTCAAACACATGGTCTCACCATTATAATAAATGTTTGAAGCCCATTCCAAAATTTATTTGATCATTGATTATTTAACAATGTCCAACTTTTATTAATGTTCATTTTCTCTATATGAAATATAATTTAAGAATACTTAATTATATAATATTGATTCTATTAAGAGAATATGTTTGTGTACATCAAACAACGTTGTTATAAAGTTCAAACACTATTGAACATAATTAACCATTAAAGAACAATTAGTATACATCATAAAGATACTATAACTCAAATTAGGATTCATTGTCTAATGCCCTTGATCACCCATTAAGTCCACTCTTCTCATTGAATCCTCTACTCTTTCTTTTCTTCAAAAGAAGGTGCATCCACCTCATAGGATTCACTAAGATAATCGGGTAATGTACTTGCTGGTATTCTATGCCGATACCTCCACTCATTATCAATGAATTTCAACCCCCTCGCTATTTGATCATAGTGTCTCATAAATTTTCCACCATCAACAACCCTAGGTTGTGGAATATTAGTGACAAATAAATCCATATATCTTTCTCTCGCAACTAGCCATGGCTAAATTTGTGACAAGTTCAGCAAAAAATAATATAACTTGAACTTAAATGGTTTCAAATATAAACCCCTCCCCACCATGTGATGTAACACATCACATACCCAACTAACATGTTTTCTAATATCCCCATCCGAAGACATACTATAGTAATATAGAGGGTACCCGTCAAATAAATATGCATTCTATCCCTACAAAAAGAAAATTTTGTTACTAAATAATACTTTATCTAAGGTTAAAGTTAGTTTATTAGTTCAAAGTATTGTTATGTTATTACTCTATATATTGTTAATAATATTTTATCTAAGGCTAATGCTAATTTATTATTATAATTATTATGTTTTTTTAATAATAATTTATTTGATGACAACATATTATCTTAATTTCAAGTACTATATTCTCATTATTCACCTTATTTAATAAGACGTTATATATATATATAGACACACACACACACACACACACAAATTAGTTACTTTAGAATACTTGTGCCATTATTATAGCTATATATATATTATTCCACATATTTAATAATCAATTATTTAAGGGCAATAATATTTGATGATTTTAAAATTTTATTACCTTAATAATACTTTACATAAGGTTAAAATTAATTTTTTTAGCTCAAAGTATTGTTATGCTATTACTCTACATACTAGTTAATAATATTTTATCTAAATCTAATAATAATTTTTATTAGAACTATTATACCTTTTTACTAATAATTTAATTGATGATAATAATATTATCTTAACTTCAGCTACTATAATCTAATAATTTATCTTATTTAATAAGATATTATATATATTTTTAATGTAAATTAGTTACTATAAAATACTTATGTCATTATTAAAACTATATATAAATTATTCCACATATTTATAATCACAATTACCAATATACATATATAATTATCATCATATATAGATATATTCACAACACATACATCAAAAAAATTATAATCAAATATAACATTTTTTTATATATATAATATTTATCTTCTCCAATATTTATATAATAAGTAATAATAACATTTATAAATATATACATACATACATACATATTACTTAAAAATTAAAAAAAACACATACAATATCTGGTAAAAGACGAGGGCAGTGGTTTCTCCGGTGACCTAAAATTTTCCAAAATTTCACAATTTTTTCGTTAATTAATTATCAAAAAATTGGCCAAATTAAATTAAACAAATGGGCAGCTGATGCGATGGCGGGCTTTGGGACAATTCAGTTAACCATAAAAACTATAGAAAAAACTAAATCTACATCAACTAATAAGAATAATACACATCATAAACATAATAAATTAACAAAAACCAATAGTTTAATTACCTTAGATTAAGGAAATGAGAGGAGAAAATGATGAAGAAGATGAAGGAAAAAATAGTGAGGAGTAGGGCTATAAATGAGTCGAGCCTGAATACCCCTAGGCTCGGGCTCAACTCGTTTAACTAAACGAACGAGCCAGGATTAGCTTTTAACTAGTCGAGCCAAACTCACAAGCCAAAGCTAAAAAATGAATCGAGCCTCACTTTTTTTTAGCTCAGGCTTGACTCATTTAATAAATGAGTCCAAAAGTGAGGCTTGAGCTTGACTCATTTAACTAAATGAAAAGACGAATACCGAAATGACTCAGCTCATTTATAGCCTTAGCGAGGAGGAAAAGAGAAAGAAAAGGCTGAGGGAAATGAGGCATGTGATATAAGTTGTTTGGTGATGACAAATTTCATCGCCAATAACCAAACTAGCATCACAGAAAAAATTCAGCATGTGAGGCACATGACCTATTAGCGATGACACGTTGCTAATAATGCAGCGTTCATAGAAACTGTTTCCCCCCAACCAACCCCACCAAAATTTTGGCCAATTTTTTGTCACTAATAAGGGTATTAGTGACGTTAAATGGCATCACTAATAAAGGTATTAGCAAAATCAAATGTCATCACTAATAACATTTTAGCCAAAAATTTTACCATTTTAATATTTTAGGGAAAAAATTTCCATCATTTTATATAGCGAAATAAATGTCGTTGCTAATAATTTTTTAGGATGAATTTTTTATGGGATTTTAAGGTTTCAAAAGTTACTTTTAGTGATTACTTGTTGTCACTAATAGTAATTAATAATGATGACAATGTGTAGTACTAAAAACGTCATCATGAATTGACATTTTCCTTGTTGTGAATATGTTAAATATATTACATGAAATAGTTGGAGTGATTATGAGTGACCTAAGTCTAATAAAATAAGAAAATAATTTAAATTGAGAATAATAACCCTAGATTTAGGGTCATTATCATATATGTAAAACGTCAAATTTATACCTTGATTTTTGAAAATGTTGTTAGTATCAACATTTTAGGAGCATGTATTAAATTTAGTGGCCATATGAGTCTCATGAAAAAGTTATGCTTAATTTGTGAAATTAGAATTTCATAGGGATTGATGAATAATAACCCTAGAGGTAAGCTATTATCTCATGTGTAATATGTTGGTGTTAGACTTTGGTTTTTGGATATGTTGTCAGCAATAATATTTTTAGGATGGGTGTTAAATTTTGTGATAAAATAAGTATTAGGGAATGATTTATGCTCAACTTATGAAATTAAGATTTCTTAGGGGGAATATGAATTTTTTCCTTGGATATTCATGTGGTTCTATTTTATGGGTTTTAAATAATTATGTTAAGATGGATTGTGTGAGTTTTATACCTTCATGTGTGTCTATGTGACGATCTTGAGATATACCACATTAAATAAAACATTTATTACTTAAAGTGAAAGATCATGTGAAACATGTCCAAGGTGTTGTGTGTCTATTTCATCAGATGATAATAGTAACTTAAAACCATTTTCCCTAAAAGGTGCTCTATTAAGTTCCATTAGATTAATAATAGTGGGTTTCCTAGGCTCAAAGTAAATAATAATATGATACTAAGATAATAAATAATGAATAAGATATTAATCACTTAAAGTTAAATATTACGTCAGTTAGGATCAATGTATTATGTCCATTCTATCGGATGATAATAATTGTTCAGGAGCTTTTAGATTAATAATAGTGGGTGTCTCTAAACTCAATGTAAATGAGAATAAGAATTATGATTGTATATAATAATGGACTTCTAGAATCATTATTATCTTACATCATATTATTGTGCTTGTTTATTCTTCAATGTGTCCTTATGTATTATGTGTAGCATATGGTGTAGCCATAAGCCGACACACAATTTAATCCTTCGTGTTGTCAATTATAGTATTAGTAAATACGGGTATAGTTCTATACTAGAAATTGAGAGGGTTTACCTTTATTTAACTAGCTAAAAAATAATGAAATAAAAACTCTAAATCACACAAAAATAAATAATAAGAAAAGCATAATAATGGGGGTTTTAAAAATAGAAAATAATAAAAATAATAAATAAAAGAAAATGATAAAAATAATAGATGAATGAAAATATGATGAATGTGATAGGGAAGTCAAAATCTACCACTAGATTAGGTCGAAATATAACAATAATTTCTAATTCATATTTTAATCACAAGAACGAGACTAATCATGTTACAAGTCAAAAGCAGGTATATACACCTCATATTACTTTCCTAAAACAATTAATACGAAAAAGTGTCAATATTAAATCCTATTAAATTTTAGTAGTATAGTCGTAATAAGCGATTCTTATATTTAACTAGATTTAAAGCATTAAGTATAAGTAAAAGGATGTTAGTCTAAGTACCCAAACTAGTACCTTAATTGTGTCTAGTTGTATTTTCCACCATTTACCCACACGTATGTAAACGTTCCACTACTCTAGTTATTATCACAAAATTATTAGGTAAATTATTATATAACCTATATATATAACATGTTCATATATCCACCTAACAAGCATATAATTCTGCATACTATTCCAATGAGGAAGCTAAAATGAGGCATGCATTATATAAATCATACTTGATTGAATCACATATATAAATGATAGCAATAAAAGTAGAGTAAAAAAAATCTCATAAAAAAAAGAAAATTAATATTATATCTCAAATCATAATATAGGATTTCAATCTATTCCCCATCAATGTATATTTAGCCAGTCATAATAAAAGCATAAATTACACAAAATATATAACAATATGTATATATAAATTAGAAATAGAGAAAGAAATAATCAAAATTAAATATGGATGAAAATTCAACATTTGTTCGGAAGAAAAATTGCTTAATTTCATCAGAAATAAATTCTTTCAAATCTCTTTTCTTCTATCGGTGCATGACAGATTCTCTCTTCTTTATCCTCCATCTCATCCTTCTCCTCATCTGATGTGCATGACCTTTTCTTCTCTCTCTCGCTCTTCTAGTGCGTCCTTCACCTCTTTTCTCTTTTCTACTATTTATGCACCTTCTCTCTCTCTCTTTTCTCTTTCTGTCATCCTTTTCCTGCGCCTTTCTCCTTCTTTGTCTTGTATGTGTCACCCCTCTTTCTCCATTACACTACCTTGCTTCACCTCTTTCCTTTTCTTCTAGTGCGCCTCATATCTCCTTTCTCCCTCTCTCTTCTTCTTCTTCTCCTCTTAGTTCTTGTGCTCTCCCAGCCACACCTTTTTTTTTTCTTCTTTTTGTGCCCCTCCTCTTCTTTTATTTTTAGCCACAACACCCACTCTCTTCTTTTCTATTTTCTCACCATGCCTGTTTGGTTATCTTTTTCCTCTTCGTTGTTTTTTCTTTTTGGCCCAGCTGCACTCCTACGTTGTTTTCCTTTAATTTTTTGCCTTGTTTGTGCATTTTTTCCAGGCTTTGATCCTTGGGACCATACCTTTTCTTTATTTTTGTTTGTGAATAAAGAAAATTATATTTATAAAATAAAATTAAATAAATTAATAAGTTATCTCATAATTTAAACCCATCATTTTATATCATTTTAGTTCAAATAATTACATATGAGATTTTAATCATTTAAGCACAAAATTATTATTATCATCATGCATTATTCAAATAAAATACCAAAAACTAGGATTAAAAGTGTATAAAATATGTACAAATATATATTCATCAATATCCCCACACTTAACTATTCACTTGTCCTAAAGTAAAACATTATTTGAACCGAAGAAAATGATGAAAATAAAACTAACTAACCACTTTCGTAGGTCTCACAATTACACTTAATATGTACAACAAACCCTTTAAATCTCTAAGTTACCCTTACATGATGGGTAAGGTCTCGTAAGGGTTCCACAGATGATATACTCATAAAATCACACATGATTCAAAAATAAATAAATAAATAAAATATATTTAACACCCTTAACTAATGCTATCTCATAATCTTTTACTTTCATAACACCAATATTAACACTTAACTAAGATTCAACATTGGAAAATTTCTTTAGCTGTCCCACTTATGTTCCTGGCCTCTTCAACACGTTCTTAATCTTTGCTCTACCTTTGCCCCCTATTTTCTTCATGGGTCTAATTACTTGTTGCTTAGTGAGGAAACTTATAGCATTAATAAGGCTTATGATTTGTTGCATTGTCGGAGGGAGAGGTTTTGGTGGTACCCTTTAGTTTGGTGTTCTCTTGCTGCTCCTAAACATAAGTTTATCATGTGGCTAGCTATTCATGAGAGATTGCTTACCAAGGTGAGATTGCAGAAGATGAGTCTTTTAGATGATCCAAAATGTGTGCTTTGTACTGAAAGTAAAGATGAATCTATACAAAATCTGTGCATGGAATGCGCTTTTAGTTCGGGGATATGGAGTAAGATAAGAATAACGTTTCATCGTCGGGATGTTGTCTGATCTTGGGATGAAGAGATTAAAGTTTTGGCATGCTCTACGAGACAACCCAAGGAGAAGAAGGCTATGTTACGTGCTTCCTTTGTCACCTTTATTGCTTTAATTTGGTATGAACGTAATTCAAGAATTTTTCGTAATTTAGCTCATACTAGTAGCAGTTTGCTAAGAGACATTAGTTTTATTATAGCTAGTAGATGTTTGCACTTGGATCGTAAAATCGATCATAGTTGATTTTAAAAACTGTTGAAGATGGCAGCATTGTATTGACAATCTGGTCATGTAATGAGTTGGTTGTATTTTTAGCCTTTTGGCTAATTTATTTATAAATTTGTTTTTATTTATCAAAAAAAACATTGGAAAATTTAAATGATTAATTTCAATGTATGGTTCACACATAAACACGACAAATATGGATAGAGCAATAATATGGATGAAAATATAACATGCCTTGGTCACATCAAGATCCATCCTTACTATAGATACCATATATTTTTCTATCTTAGATTCATGGCTACACATGTATAAAAACACTAAGATATGCGAGATATAATATGATAAAAATAGCAAGCAACTCACATATATATACGAGGAAAGCTCATATTTTTGTGGATAAAAACCTCATGAAGGATATTAAAAACTCGTCTAATGGATCGAACCATATTCTTAACTCTTATGAATAATCTCCATCAAATCAAAGGTTGCCCATCAAAATAATAAAAAAGGACTTAATTATAGGTTGTAACGAGGCTAAGGTACAAAAGGGTACAGAGTATTATATGATTGTGGTACTAAAAGGCCAAGAACTAGTGGAAAACTACCAATCATATGAAATATAAGCATCAACTCCACATCATTAATAATCAATAAAACAAACCTCAACCTTGAAATCAAACTAGAACAATGAGATAAAAAAAAATTAGAACACAAATATAACTTTCTCAAAGTCATCTCCATCTCTCCCCCTTTCCCTTATGTTGTATCATTTTTTTCAATTTTTATATTAATTTTTCATTTTCATTTTTATATTTTTTTTGAAAAAAATAAAATCAATGATAAAACAATGAATATATATATTTTTGTCTCTACTACCAAACATAACCAATTTCTTTTTCAAGATAAGTACATATACTTCTTCCACATACTATCACATAAATAACCACTCTTTTTCCAGAATATAATGAAATGATCCCTTCCACTATCTCTAGGTAAGGGTAAGCATAAGGCTCAAGGGTTATTTAATGTGGGTAATGAAAAAAAAATATGCTCAATGTATAATCTCAAAAGGGCTATTGTAGGGTGTACATCCTGTGTACACAATTTAGGACACAAGCCATTTGGTCATGTGGTAGAAAATCCTATGTTGCCTTTATCATTTTCACAATTAGAGCATGTTTTAACTATAAGATTCGACTATAACAAGAGTAAGTTTTAGTAATTTCTAGATTCCATTACAAGAGTTATGGTAAGTAATTTTATTAAAGTAATTAAATGTATAGGAGGTTTGAAAATAAAGTTTATAGCCAAGACATATAGATTATTTCATATGAATACACTCAAAAAAGAAAGAATATATGGTTCAAAAGCTCATTATGGGAAGTGATGAATCTCAACATGTCATGTTGGTGATTAGAAAATCAATTATGTTTTCTCCATTCACATCTACACATGTATATATGTGTTCCCTACATCGAAATTATCACAAAAAATTTCCACTCACTTTATCTCTATTTTATGATCCTCTTTTATTTATATTTAAAAGATATAATCATCATTAACTAGTCAAGGGCTCCTAAGACTCTGAGCACACCAAAAATAAAAAAAGAAATATGCATGCTTTTTTTTTAAAAGAAAATATGCAAAAACACATTGAAACATGCAAGCATAAAAAACATGTACACCCCTACACTTAAATCACACATTGTCCTCAATATGTAGACATGTAATGCAACATATAATTTAAGTATAAAGAGATAAATAAATAGATAAATAAAAACAAGTAAAGGGTAGAAAAAACCCCTATCACATTGGGTTGCCGCTCAAACAACGCTTGTTTTTACGTCTTTAGCTTAACATGATCTTGGTTTACTCAGTTAAGGTGAGTGCATCTTATAATTGCACTTCTTCAAAATTATGCTTCGTGAATGCCTTATAGTACGATTTAAACCTGTGATCATTAACCTTGAACTCATTTCCTGTCTTCTTGCTTTTGATCTGTATAGTACACGGAGGAAAAACATGAGTAACAATAAAAGGGCCAACTCATCTAGAATGCAACTTACCTAGGAATAAGTAAAGCCGAGAATGGTAAATTAACACTTTTTGGCCCACAACAAATGACTTTCCATGAATCATTTTATCATGAAAAGCTTTTGTCTTCTCTTTGTATACCATAACACTCTCAAATTCATCATCTCTTATCTCTTCAAGCTCATGAATTTATACTTTCCTATGTGTTCCAATAGAGTCTATACTCATGTTTAGGTTCTTCACAACCCACCATTCATTATACTCAAGCTCCATAGGTAGATGCCATGCTTTTTCATAAACAAGCCAGAAGGGAGATATGCTTATGGTCATTTTATAGGCATTCCTATAAGCCCATAAGGCATCATCCAACCTTTAGCTCCAATCCTTTTGGTTTGGGTTCATGGTCCCCTCCAGTATCTTCTTGATTTCTTAGTTAGAGAATTCTACGTTCACTTTAGTTTAAGGGTGATAGGGTGCAGAAACTTTATGTGTAACCCCATACTTGCGTAGCAAAGCTTCGATTATCTTGTTGCAAAAGTGTATCCTTCATCACCGATGATCACTCTAGGCGTACCAAGCCTAGAAAATATGTGATATTGGAGAAAACCTGCAACTACACGAGAATCATTAGTATGGGTGGGAATTGCTTCCACCCATTTTGACACATAATATATAATAAGAATAATATAAATATAACCCTTAGAAGATAAAAATGGACCCATAAAATCAATGCCCCACACATAAAAAATTTCTACAACTATAATGGAGGTTAAGGAAATTTAATCTTTAGGACTAATGTTACCTGATCTTTGACACCTGTCACATCTCATGCAATAATTGTTAGCATCTCTAAATAGTGTAGACCAATAAAAACCACATTCAAGTACCTTAAAGGCAGCCTTTTTGGTGCCAAAGTGTCCTCCACAATTCAAAGTACGATGGTGTGATAAAATATTATCAAATTTAGAATCAGCCACGCATCTCCTTACTATACCATTAATACCAAATTTCAACAAATAGGGGCCATCCCAAACTTATTAGTATGCATCCTTTCTAATCTTCGTTATCATAAATCATGGCATGTTAGTAGGTGGCTTATGAGTAACAAGATCGTTCATAATATCAACAAACTATGGTGTACTTAACTGTATCCCAAAGATTTTCTCATTTGGGAAATTCTCAATCAACTATATGGGTTCACCATCTTAAATTATACGGCTCAAATGATTGGCGAATACATTCTCACTCCCTTTATTGTCCTTAATATCCACATCAAACTCTTGTATCAAGATAACCCATCTTATAAACCAGGTATTTGCTTCCTTTTTAGACAATAAATACTTCAATGATGCATGTTCAGTAAAAATGATAACCTTAGTTTGAAGTAAATATTATCTAAATTTTTCAAGAGCAAATACCACTGCTAATAATTCTTTCTTGGTAGTGGAGTAATTTAACTGATCATCATTAAGATTCCTTAAAGCATAATAGATGACATATGTCCTTTTATCATTTCGTTGTCCCAAGAGTGCATAAATTGCATAGTCAAAGGCATCACATATGATCTCAAATGGTAGGAATCAATATGGAGGTAGCATCACTAAGGTTATTGTTAAGAGTTTTTTGAGTTCATCAAATTATTTTTGACACTCCTTACTCCAATCGAAAGACACATCCTTATGCAAAAGGCTTGTCAATGGTTGTGCATTGCTAGATAATTCCTTTATGAACCATTGATAGAAGCCTTTATGTCCAAGAAAATAACGCACCACTCTCATAAAAGTCGGAGAGGGTAAGTAGCGCACAATATCTATCCTACATTTATCAGCCTCTAGCCCCTGAGATGAGCCAATATGACCAAGAAAAATTCCTTATGTCACCATAAAATGACATCTTTTCCAATTAAGTATAAGTTTAGTTTCTTCACATCATTTTAAATTTAAAGTCAAAATTTTAAGGCAAGAATCAAAAGTATCACCAAAGACATTAAAATCATCCATAAAAACCTTAATAATCTTATCAATGTAATAAAAAAATACTAACTATACATATTTGGAATGTACTAGGAGCATTGAATAGCCCAAAGGGCTTGCATCGATGAGAAAATGCGCCAAATGGGCATGTAAACGCTGTCTTCACTTGATCCTCCTATGCTATATGAATTTGATTGTAACTGAAGTACATATCAAGGAAATAATAATAGGATTGACCAGCCAATATCTCAAGTATTTGATCAATAAATGGTAATGGGAAGTGGTATTTCCTTACCATGGCATTTAACTTCCTATAATCAATGCATACCTACTATCCAATCACCATCCTTTGTGAGATGAGCTCATTCTCCTCGTTCTTCACAATAGTGACCCCTAACTTTTTAAAGTACCACTTGAATAGGTGCCACCCATTTAGAATCTAAGAAAGAATAGATGATTGTGCAATCCAAGAGCTTAATGATATCCTTCTTTACTAATTCCACCACAGGAGGATTAAGCCTGCGTTGAGGTTCTCCAGTTGGCTTAGCTCATTCTTCAAGAATTATGCAGTGAGAATATGGTATGTCTATCTCTTTGATGTTGTCTAATGTCCATCCAATAGCTATTTTTTGAGATCTAAGGATTTCCAATAGCTTTCTTTCTTTCTCCTCTATCAACTTGGAAGATATGATCACCAGAAGGGTCTCGTTATCTCCCAAGTATACATACTTCAAATGATCCGGTAATGGCTTGATCTCTAATGCAGGGACCTAAATCACAGAAGTTATAGGCTTGTTATTAGCTAAAGGAATGAAAAAAAGGAGGGGATTCATACCAATATGAAGGGTTTGCCTCCATGTGTACCACAACAAGCATAATATGTGGAGAAAGTCGCGTCTTTATCTCTTCCAAAGAATTCTCTTCCCCTTTCTCATGGATTCCTAAGCTTTTCCTAAGAGTGGTTACCAATGGATCATCCTCATCCTCCTTAAAGTAATCTTGTTCTAAAAGGTAAATGGTGTCAATTGTATAACAAGAATAGTCATCCATAGGGTATCTCATGGCCTCAAAGATGTTGAAGCTTATGACTTCTCCATCAAACTCCATAGTGAGAGAACCAGTATGAACATCTATCTTTGTGTGAGTGATTCTCATTAAGGACCTTCCTAAGAGCAACGACATTGGACTCGATATACTTTCACCGATATCCAAGAAATAGAAGTATGCCAAAAATATAAGTGTATCAACCTACACAAGAACATCTTTTACAAGCCTATTGGGGAATGCATTGGAATGATCAGCAAGTTAAATGATATCATTATATTTCTTAATCTCTCCTAAACCTAAACATGCATAAATAGAATATTTCATGACATTAATAGATGCACTAAGGTCTAACATGGCATTTTCAAACTTATTTCTATCAATTACATGTGGAATAGTGAAGCTTTTAGGATCTTTACACTTTGGGGGTAGCTTCCTCTGTATGAAAATAGAAAATTTCTCACTCATCCTTACTATTTCCTTCTATCGTAGTCTCTTCCTTGTGGTGCATAACTCCTTTAAATTTTTTGCATATTTGGGTACTTACTTAATAGCTTTTAGGAGTGAGATGTTGATCTTAAACTTCTTGAATGTACCTAATATATATTGATCACTCTCATTCTTCTTTGATTTGGATACCTTGCTAGGAAAAGGAGCAACAGAAATAGGGTCAGTAATAGTAAACTTTGGAATGGTAAAGGATTTACAATTCGAAGAACTCTTAAATTTATGTTAAATAATGGGTTGTTTAACTGATTGTCTATTTTTGCTCCTATACTCTTGGCTTTGCATGATCTACCCTTATTTTATTGTGGGACATTCTTCTAGATTTCTCTACATTCTCCTTGGAATTTTTTGGAGCACTCTCACATGTTTTGCCACTCTTTATTACCACTGCATTAGCTGACTCAAAGCATCCATTTGGTTTGGGTATGGTACTACTATGTAGTTTCCTAAGATCATGTAATTGGTTCAGCTTAGTAACCACTTTTCTAATTTGATGCTCTATATATAACGCTCTCTTATACATGTTCAATTGGATATGTATCAGTTGATTCTGTCAATTGTCAGCAACTCAAAAATATTGTCATATTTGTCAGTAGTTGGACTTGGAGCTTGAGGTTGAGAGGATCCTCCTTGTAATTTTTTATAGAAACCCGGTTCCACTAGGTTGATACCAAGAGGATTAAGAACATTATTATTATTATTATTATTATTATTATTATTATTATTATTATTATTATTATTATTATTATTATTATTATTATTATTATTATTATTATTATTATTATTATTATTATTATTATTATCTTTCCAATGGAAATTACAATGGTTGCGCATACTTGGATGGTAAGTATTCAAAAATCCAATGACGTATGATTGCTCCTGATCCTCTCCTCCAATCATTTGTGGGCATTTATCACTAGGATGTCCTATCACTAAACATACTCCACATGTAGTAAAAACTTCGGTGGCTGTGGCAATATACAAAACAAGAGTAGTGAGTTGGTTAAGTCTATAATCAAATTAACTTAAACTTACCTCATTTACTCTTGCACGGGTGAAGAGGACATCATATTATTGCATGATAGATACTTTATTTTTCAATGAAGCTTGATATGAAGTGGGATCTTTATCCATGAAAAAGCCCCCACTAGCTACATCTAACATTTTCCTCTCAAGTGGAGTGAGTCTCTCATAAAATTATTGTATCATGTTCTCTTCCTTCATCCCATGTTGTGGGTACTATGATAGAAAGGATTTGTACCTATTGTAGTAACCATGGAATGTTTCATTAGGATTTTACTAGATCTCAATGATCCTTTTCCTCAGTACCGTGACACGTGAAGTAGGAAAATACTTGTCTAAGAATGCACTAGAAAAAGTATCCTAAGAGTAGATCTTCCCTGTAGGTAACTTATAGATCCAATCATTAGCACCATCCACCAAGGAAAATGAAAATACCTTAAGCTTCAAGATTTGAAGATCTACATCCTTAGGGCACATAGAGACACATACGAACTAAAACTCATTTAGAAACCTCTTGCGATCTTCATTATGGAGCCCATGGAAAGTGGGAATTCGGTGCAGTAGGCCAGACTTGAGCTCAAAATTTCTTTCCTTTCCAATGAAAGGCTTAGGATAGCTAATACATGTAGGGACCGCTTCCATTATATTGTGGGCTATCAACTCTCAAAAAATTATGTTAGATGCCATAATAGCAAAGTATATAAGCTCTTTCTTTGGTGATGTGTTGATATTTAAAGCATCTTCTCCTAAGTCTGATGATGATGAAGAACTAAAAAAGCTCATCTTTGGCTCTTGGTGATGAAGGAGAACTAGAAATATTTAAATTTCTAATTGCTTGAATGTATTTCTATAATTCAAGGTTCAATGATAAAATCTCTCCTTGTAGATTCCCTTTTGTATGCATTCACCGGAGAGTACCTACAATAAGAAAAACACTATAAACGAGTAAACCACACTAGATATAAAGAAACACACAAAAGAAAAAAAATAATTACTCAAGAAAAACATACATGACACTAAAAAAATACTATAAAAACAAATGTAAAGTTACCAAACCTCAAAAACGTTGCCAAAAACTGGTGTAGCCATAGTCGTCACATAATTTAAAGTATCCTATTATCAATTGTTGTATTGTTAAATAAGAGTATCGTTCTATACTAGGTATTGAGAGGATTCAATTTTATTTAGCTAGCTTACAAATAATAAAATAAAAGACTCTAAATCACACAAAAATAAATAATAAAAAAGACACAATAATGGGGGTTTTAAAAGTAGAAAATTATAAAAAATAAAAAATTGATGAATGTGTTAGGAAAGTCAAAATCCACCACTAGATTAGGTTGAAATATAACAATAATTTCTAAGTCATTTTTTAATCATAAGAAAAAGACTCACTAAGTTGCAAACCAAAAGTAGGTCTATACACCTTATATTACTTTCCTTAAATAATTAATATGACGAAATGTCAATATTAAATTATATTAAATTCTAGCAGTATAGTCTCAACAAGTGGCTCTTATATTTAGCTAGATTTAAATCATTAAGCACAAGTGAAAGGATTTCAGCCTAAGTACCCAAACTAGCACCTCAAGCATGTCTAGTTGTATTTTCCACCTTTTACCCAAATGTATCTAAATGTTCCATGAATCCAGTTATAATCATAAAAATATTAGGTGAATTGTTATCTAACTTAGTTGCAATTCATATATATGAATTCTAGCATGTTCATATAGCCACTTAGTAAGCATATAATCCTACATACTATCGCTATAAGGAAGTCAGGGTGAGGTATGCACCATATAAATCATACATGACAAAATCACATATATAAATGATAGCAATTAAAGTAGAGTCAAAGAACAATGTCATAAAACAAAGATAATTAATGCTATATATCAAGTCATAATCTAGGGTTTCAATCTATTCTTCAATAGTAAATATTTAGTCATTCATAATAAATAAATAAATTACATAAAAATATATATTAAAAATATATAAACCAGAAATAGAGAAAGAAATAACCAAAATTAGATATGGATGAAAATTCAGCACTTTATTCGGATGAAAATTTTGTAATGATGATACTTCAAATATATATATATAGCTAATTATTTTAAATTGACTCCATGATATCTTTAAAACTAACATAATAAGTGTAGGTGTTAGAAAAATATATTTTTCATACTTGTTATGGGTTATTTTACAAAATGGGTAAAGGTAGAGGTCCTAGAACAGATAAATGAAAAACAAACAACAAAGTTTTTCTAGAGGAAAATTATATGCAAGTAAGAAATGGAAAAATGGACTATGATCAGAAAAGGGATTACAAATGGCCATTGAATGAATGGAACTAAGAAAAATTTGTAGGCTTGGAGTTCCTTGGGAAATTATAACTAATAATGATTGGCAGAATGACAATAATAAGTATGTACAATTTGTGAAACCTAAGGAATTGATTTTTGATTTAAGTCAATAGACATCCATAAGTAAATTGCATTGAATAGTCTTCTAAATGGGATATTCAGTATTTTAAGAACATGTTCCTCATTGGTTTCAAAATAGAGTAATGGCTAGACTGAATGTAAAAATAAAGAGGTACTATGAGCATTGAGGCACCAATTGGATGGAGTCGAGCAAGGATGGGTGGATGAGCTTCTAGGAATGTTGTGGGCTTTCAAGATAATGGTAAAAAAAAACAACGGGTGAAACACTTCTCATTTTATCTTTTGGGGTTGATGCAATTGTACCAATGAAAAAGAAACAAGTTCATATATAACCAACTAGTATGATCCTAAAGACAATGAAGAGGCTTTAAACATTAAGAAGGACTTTCTGGAAGAATGAAGATATGTAGTTCAACTACAGCTTGGTAATACAGACAACAAGTAGTTGAATACTACAATAAAAAGGTCAAACCTGCACAATTAAGGTAAGAATACTGGGCACTAATGAAGACTAAGTTCCAAAGCAATGGTGGATGAGGCAAATTAATAGCTTGATAGAAAGGTCTGTATCGAGTTATGGAGCAAGTTTAGATAGCCACATTTGTGTTATCCAATGAAGAGAGAAGATATTTGATAAATTCTTGGAACACAAAACATTTGAGAAAATATTATTTGTAATGTTTATCAACATTGACTTTATAATGATATTTGTAACATTTAAATAAATATACTTTGTTTTCCTATTGATATCAATAAATGAATAAAGTTTTTTTTCTTTTTTTTTACTATACATTAATTTATTTACAAGATGCCTTTTGTATCAAATATAATAAATAATGACACAAAGCTTGAGTTCTATACATAAGATCTTAGAGAATGTGACTATCAAACTCCATTCTTAAGCCCATAGACAAAGAGGTTGCTAGGCTCTATACGTAAGCCCTAAAAAAAAAGGTCATCAAACAAAAAGCTCTATATGTAAGCCCTTAGACAAAGAGGCTATCAAGCTCTATATGTAAGCCCTCAAACAAAGAGGTCACCAGGTTCTATATGTAAGCCCTCAAATAATGAGTTTTTTGAGAAAAAAATCTCCACCTGTAAACCCTTAGGAAAAAAAGGTCAACGAGCTCCATACGTAAGACCTCAAACAAAGAGGCCATCATGATCTATACTAAGCCCTCAAACAATGAGGTCATCAAGTACAAAGCTCCATACATAATCCCTAAAAAAAGAATTCATTAAGCTCCATACGTAATTCCTCAAAAAAAGAGGTCATCAAACTCTATGTGTAAGCCCTCAAGTAATGAGTTTGTTAAGGTTTATACGTAAGCCCTCAAATAATGAGGTTGTTAAACTCTATATATAAGCCTTCAAATAATGAGTTTGTTAGGCTTCATATGCCAACCCTCAAACAATGAGGCCATCAAGATCCTTATGTATGCCCTTAGATAATGAGATTATTAAGATCCATATGTAAGCCCTAAAAAAAAGATGCTATTGAGCATATAAGACTAAAATAAATTGAGCACATTTGGTGAGATGAATGACTTATGCGCTTTCACTTACTAAACTTAGTCTCCTATGGTGTGTCCATGGTTGATGTACCACGCTTAGTAAGACTAATTACACACACCTAGTAGCTTTTCATCTACTAAGCCTAAGCTCTAATGGTGTAATCCTTAGCTGATGTGCTAAGACCACTGAGCCCAATAATGAGGTGTTTGGTTGGTCCCTTGGGTCTAATCAACCAACGACGTCTAGATCAAAAAATTATAATAAATATTTGAAGTGTGTAAATTTTGAGTATTACAAACATGTTTCAGCCTCAACATAAATAGTTTGTTAAGATTTTATACAAAGCAATATAAACAACTACTTCATAATCATTTTATAGATCAAAAGTATGAAAAGTTACAATAAAAAAGGGTGATTCAAGAATCATCTTTGGCCTCTTTGAAAATAGGAACACTCTTTAAAACTTAACCACAATAAAATTCTCTAGTAGGCCTTCACAAATGGTCGTGCTCTCCCTAATGTTTTGAACTAAGCATACATCAACGAGGCCCTATAAGTATACCATTGAGACTAAATTTTTCCTTCATAATGTGCAAATTCCTCACTTTTCAAGTATCTATAGCTTCATGAGAATGTATCAATTTGGTATAGCAATATCCCTCTCAGTGCAACAATCTATATCTCTTTAAGAAGAATTAGCTACCTGTTTGTCCTCGACTACTTATTCTTTAAGATATCTTATCTTAGCATCACTCGCCTTCTCCTTCTTAACAGCTTCCAAGCATAGTAATTTAGTCTTGACCATTTATTTTCTAAGGCTTTTTGCATATCACAATATGTGGCATCATACCCTAGTATCTTTTTATTTGCATCTTCATTCAACATATTGAGGGTATTCATTTCTTTCAATGGAGATTTTTTAGCCTCAAAATAATGGTGAATCTTCCTGACATTGGCGATTCCATTTTTTTTCTTCGTAGAAGATAATTGATGGTCCATTTAATCTCTTTTTGAAACCTCTCTTCCAAACTAGTAGCCTTAGCCTTCAACATCTCCATATTGTCCCTAATTATTATTTTAATCTTTGAATACAACCTTCTAGGCTAGCAACTTGGGCCTTCAAAAATTTGCATCGACGGAGGTAGATTTTAATGAGTTATTCTGAGTTTCCAACTCAGCTACTTGAGCCTTAAAGGATTCCTTTTCAACTTTAAGCATTGAGTTGTAAACTTGAAGTTACTTGTATTCATTCTCTACTTGTCTGAAGTGGTTACCACTTCATTCAAATTTCTTAAAGATATTCTTTCACATAGGTAGTTGTTGTGGATAACAATAAAATACTTGTTAAAGTTTTTACATTGAAGCTATCCTACATATAAAATTATAAATTTTGATATACCTAGAAGGAGATGTTTAAATTAACCCTCAATATAGTTTCTCTCTTAAGACCATTGATTATTTCCTTATCCTGGCCCATCATTATGGTCTTGGCTAATTTGAGACTAAAAGTATCATCTGGGTGGTAGTTGAAGAAGGAATAATAATTAGGCATGGTTAAGGTGGCTCTATCATCTTCAATGGAGACTTAGAGACCATTTCATAGGATGTTTTTCTCAAAGTAAAATTTTCTAATTTAATTGCCCTAACATCAAGGCCTTTTAACACAATGGTTGCTTGTCTAGGGTTGCCGCCACTTGTGTTTTCCTATGCCTATGAAGGAGAATTAGTGTTGGTTTCCAAATTTTGGAATACTCTTCTTTCTACCTTTGTATGATCATTTTATTCTTCTTCTAGAAATATTATGATCTTTTTAGCTGAGGTCGGTACCAGAGTTTCTTTAGTAGATGGTAAGGAATAAAGTTTAGACTCCTTCAAGGAAGGGTCCAACACTGCTTTTCCTTTCCTTTAAGTATGTTTCTGAAGTGGCTCTAAAAGATTATCTTTATTCTCTAGTGTCAACGACTTAAGGGCAATAGTGGGTTATTGACATGAAAGCTTTGGAACCACCATAGCCTTTGAAACCTTGGGGATAACCCTGGGTTGTGCTTCCTTCTAAATGGGTAAATAATATTTTAAAGAATTAGCCAAGGGATAATCAAGTATGATAAAATAATAAAACTCATAATTTAAGGAAATGTACATTACAAGAGTTGATAGACATAGAACCATGTTTATGATGGAAGCTGATAGACTAAATGACATGTTCATTATGGGAGTCGACGGGCATAGAAACATGTTTATTATAGTAGCCAAAAGACTTAAGGACATGTTCATTATAGGGTTGATGACCATTATAGGGTTGATGACCATATAATGAATTTTACTAACCTTATTTGATTTTGTTTTTTTTCCTTTTTAATATCCAATATTATTTAGTTTCCTAAACACATAATAAGGAAAAAGAATATTTAGAGCATGATCATGAATGAGAAAATTATAGTAGCAATATATTATTGAAAAACATACAATTTTGTTTGATAGAGCCCAAAATAGATGTTAATACCCCTAGAAAAGTTATAGGGGACAACCTCTTGCTAAGACTTTTATTCACTATACCCTACATAAAGAAGGATAAATTTTCATACGCTAATGGAAATATTAGTTCAATAAATAGACAAAAGTGCTAAAAGAGGAATATAATACTTACTAGAATTAGAGATTATTATTATATTTTTAAGGTTGATAGGGTCGTTCACAACTTCATTATTGATGATGATATGTCCATTATGCATCAATTTGTCAAACTTGTCTATGTTGGCTTTCAACTCTAGTGAAAAAGGTGGGCAATATCAGACTTGAGGGTTGATTTGATCCCATTTAGGTAGATCCCACTTGATATCTCCTAGAATATAGAAGTACTGGGACTTTCACCTCTTCACAAAAGACTAAAGCCATTTGATGAACTTATTTTCCCTTCTTGTTTAGATGGAATAGAAGCTCGGGGCTAAGGCATGGCTTAAAAATTATATATATATACATATAAATAATTCTATTGTTAGTTTGATGTCTAACAAACTACACCCATATAAGAAGCCAATCACCATTCTCAAAGCATGGGGACAAATTGAGTAGAGATTAATTGACAAGACTGGAGAAATTATTTGATTAAATGGGTGTAAAGGAAACCGTATGACATCGTATAAGGCCCGACCATACAAGGTTATGCATTTGTCCAAGGGATTATTGACTTTGTTCAATAGATTTCATTGAATTAGTTTTAGGGTAGAAGGAAAATGGTATCTATCACGTAATTGGTCAAGTTGGGACTCGATAATGGCACTTGAAAGAAGATTATCCAAGTTATGAGATGAAGGTTTATACATGTTAATAGAAAGAAGGAGGTTGCAAGTGGATAAAGGGATCTATTGGTTTGTTGCCAACTAGTTTGTGAGACTTAAAAAAGAAGAATGAAAAGTTGAGGGTGTGATTGAGGTATTTGAAGAATAAGAAGTAGAGTTACAAAAAGAATGAGAAACATGTTTGAAAAATAGATATTTTATAAATGTAGGAGATTTACCAGATCTTTTGAGGGAATTAGTGATTCTTTCTGTAAAGACGTAAACTCTTCACGTTAGATTACCATCCAGGAAGTTTATTCTATTGTATTTCTCTGCTTATGGCAACAGTGGGAGAATTTGCACACATATCTATGGATGGAGAAAAAAAATAGTGTGGATGATGCCCTAAAAAAAGTGAAGAATCAAACAAGGTGAATTTTATGTTTCAAGTGTACGAATGGAGGTTTGAAGAAAATTTTTCGATGAAAAAAGAAAGCACGAGAGTTTAGGAAGATGAAGAGTATTAAATTAAGGAGAGGGGAAAGGGAATAAGTTGAAGATATATGTATGTATGTATGTATGTATGTATGTATGTATGTATGTATGTATGTATGTATGTATGTATGTATGTATGTATGTATGTATATAGCAAAGGAAGATAGTTGAAAATACCTAGTTTTTGATTCGAAAGATAAGGAATTCTTATAGTTCTTTATATTCATTATTGATGGTAACTTCTTAAAATTAGGAAAAATTCTTATTAGTTGGTAAGACTTCTTGAGGATTTGGAACATCAAATTAAATCTTTTATTTTTACCCTTTTATGCAATATAGTGATAGAAAGAAATATAAGACCTTTAATCATCTAGGAAATTGTTAATTTTATAATAAATGTAGCAAATATCGTGTGACCCTTATGACCTAGAGATTCCTTCCTTATAAACATGTGAGAGTAAGGGGAATGAGACCTTCCCAAAAAGCCATATTTTTGCACTATCTTAGTTTTATTGAAATTCAAAATTCAAATTTTTTTGAAATTGATGAAATGTTTGTAGTTTTTTTTCTTCTTAATAGGATGGATCAACTCGATGTTTTGTGTATTTTGATATGTCCATTTTTGTTTATTATCATGTATTTATTAGCTATAAATTGTATTATCATGTATTGATTGGCTGATGGATTTTATGTCTAAATGAATGATTTTTTCCATCCCCATTCAATATTGCGTATGTGGGGTCTGACGGTCGTTTAAGTGTAAATTTGTTGGTCCTGGTTCATTATTGTGTATATGGTGTCCGAGATCATTTATGTGTAACTTTATTCATCCTTGTTTGTGTATGTGTGTCTAATGGACACATTAATGTGTACATTTGTCTCTTGGTCTTTCAAAGTATAATTTTTGTATATTGATTTGTATTAAGATATTTTTGATTGAAAAACTTCATGTAGAGTTGTAACGGTCGACCATGTAATAGAAGCCTATCTTTTCCACCCCATGGTAGTGGTTGAAGTGGTGGATGAAATTTTAAAGGGAGTGATGACATAGAATTTTCCACAACTAGAACTATTGTACCCTTGAATACAGGCCCAAAGGATAAGAACCTAGAATACTGGCCCAAAGGACGAGAATAAGCCCTAATAGGAAAGACAATTAGGTGGGTTTTACCTGAAACCCAACAGATTTTATCTATTGGATACATAGATGGGTTTGGAAAACGAAAATGGATGCGCATGTAGAGGGGAGTTTGTCTATTTAGTACCCATATCCAAAGTATAATTTACAATTTGGTATCCAAATACCTTAAAAGTTTAACTGTTGTTCTTTCAAGTATAATTTACAATTTGGTATCCAAATCTGTACCCACTTCTATACCCGCATTTGTACTCTTAATAAAAGACTATTTCACCCTTCATTTAAATAATACAACAATAAATTTATAAGTTTTAACATTGTAAATTAAACAAAACCCTAAAAATCTAACACAATAAATAACAATTTACAAGTTAGGCACCCTTGCCTTTGTTACTTACCACTTATGACTTACACCCATTGTGCTATGTAGCCCTTATTGCTTTTCTCCTTTCTCAAACCTCAATTCTATATTGATGGTGTAAGACATTCCCATTCTTCCTCTATGTTGCATGCGTCCGGCGTGAAGATGTCCCTTCCCTACCTAGTAGCAACTACACAATTGAGTTGGGACATTCGTCCAAGCATCCTCTTGGTCTCGATCTCTCCTTGTCTCAGTCATTTGGTGGTTTCAGGTTTTTGTCACATTGCAGCTGACTATCTTTTCATTGACTCAATCTCACCAATTACATCTCATCACAATGTAAACATTAGACAAGGTCTCCCTCTGGCCTCCTCCCCCTCTCAGTCATTCGACCCTTATTTTTCTTCTCAGTTTTCATTATTTTATTTTCAGTTGTTTTCTCCTCAGCTAGTTAGTGAAGAAGACGAGTACAACCTTCCAGCCAGATCTACCAAATAAAGGCTTCAACTCTCAAGCATTCGACCATGAGAAAATTCATGGATTGAGTAAGATTTTTTTTCTTCGTTAGAAAAGAGTTCATTAGAACTTCAATAATTGGTAGCAAATAATCTAGCATATTGTTTATTGAAAAATTCCTATCTAGAATATGCCATCTTAATTTAATCAATTTAATATAATGTGATAATTGATATGGTTGTCAAGAGAGACACTTATTTTGTTTAAGGCCTTAAGAAGATTGGACGGTGTCTAAAGGAGGATGAGAGAGATATGTAATCTTTAGTAATTACTTCTATGCGTAGTTTAATGAACAAATTAGTATATGTTGTATAGATATTTGGAGAGGCTCTGAAAGAAGAAGAGAGATTATCTCATACTTCTAAAAAGAAGGTTTGTGACATCTAGTTTTTAATTATCTTTTCTGGCTAACCTACAATTTTGTTCTTTATGAGATTAATGTAGCCATAAGATAAACAATTGTCACCAATCATTGTTGACTTGTGTTGGACTTAAATAAAAGAATTCCCCATTATCATCATCATCATCATCATCATCATCATCATCATCATCATCATCATCATCATCATTTTGCAATGTAAAATAAGGGTAGAGATAATGCTTTGTCGATATATCAAGTCAAAGACATCAAGGGATTTCACATAGACTACATGTTAGAAATTAGAATATGAAAATTTAAACTTTTCCTTAATGGCTTCCAAACATTAAAGCTATATATTAATTAATGACTCCACTATTTTATATTATTTTTGGTTGGAGGATTTTAATCAAGCTCTCTATTTCTTTGAACATTCTTTGAACTTTAATGATGATTGCTGCATAATATTGATATGTGTGATTATGTTTTTAATCTAGTTCATGAGCTATACACGGTACTAAGGGGTAAAGTTCGCATTGTTTAGATTTTTATTATCTATTATAATATATAATAACATGAACCAAGCCCCAATATAGTTTCCCACCAAGGCCACACCCCCTCATATCCTCTTATTTATGATTCAATATTGATACACAATACGAATTAGCAAATGGATCTGTGGTTACAAAAGTTATTATGATAGTGTTGTGATCATAATCTTAGAATTGATAAAAATTATAATAATTGTTATGACGTTCTATTTGGCTAGTGTTTGTAATATACATAAAACTGTTTGAATTTTATATTGTGAAGTTTTAATGTTTTATATGGTTTAATAATTTTTTCCTTAGGTTTAGGGATGATAACTAGAGCTGGTACTATCAATTCATCCAGTCAAATACCTCTTTATTCATCCATTGCAACTAGTAACCGTATTACTACCAAGCCATCTAAAAATGAGGAAAAGGAATATGTAGAATAGAAAAAACTTACTCTAGGAAAAAAAAGAAGAAAGAAAACTTCTATTGTATGGAAAAAATTTAATGCCATGGGGACTACTGGGAAGAAGAAGGCCATTTGTAGAAGTTGTAATAAAAGTCTAAGAAAGGATCCCAAAAATGGCACTTCACATTTGCATGAGCATATAATCGATCAAGAAGTTGTCATGGTGAAAGACAAATACTAAGTTTTTAATTTTGCAAAACAGGGCTAGGGATGTACTTGGTATTCCTATTTTCATAGTTTCTTCATAATATGCTTTTAGCACGAACGGTCTGTTTATGACTCTTCACCATAATTGGTTACATCCAAAGACTTTAGAAACATTGATGTGTGGTGTAGATTGGCTTTGGGCAACAATGATTAGTGATAATGGTGATATTTTGTCTATATTGTTAAATTTTAGTTTAATTATGAAATATGCATTATTTTATCTATTTATTTTATTGTTTCAATTCTTTTCTAGATAATAGTGATTATGAAATATCATATTATCATAGTGCTTGTCATGCTTCTTTTGAGGATTAGGAATCTGATGATGGTGAAAATGAGGTAAAGCTTAGATATTTATAAATTTTATAATGTTATTAGTAAATGTAATATATATATATATATATATATATATATATATATATATATATATATATATGAATATATAAATTTTTTGAATATTTTTTTTTACCTTTTTAATATATCAGGTAGATGCATGATGACTGAAGTTCGAAGATTGAAAATTTCTTCCTATTATAAACTTCATTTGTGCTCTACTATTTTTTGATGTTTTGTGGACATTATCTACTAATTTTAAATGCTATTTTTGTTGGTATGTTTTACTATGTTTTTCTATTATGCTACTCAAACATTATTTGCTTTAGCTACTAAGTTGATAAATAATTAGCTTTTTTCTATTTTTTATATACATTTTAATGTCAAAAATTAATTATGTAGGTAAATTATGCATAATTAAAATTTTGATAGGTAAACGAGTAATAATAACGGATAAAGGGGTAATGATAAACTGATAATTGCTAAATAGGTAATTTTAATATGTGGGGGTAACGGGTTTATCTATTGAACGATAGATTATTCGTCGGGTATCGACTGGATATGGATATTGATGAGATAATGGAGACCTTTCGGGTACAAGTCTAGAAATGGTTAAAAAAATTATCGAGTTTGGGTACGGGTAGAAACCACTCGATTCGTATCCATTATGTTATCATCCCTATGTCCCAAAGAGCTTTTAGGCACGCTTTGGCCAATCGATCTTAAGTTGCTAGCCCATACAGCTCCTTTGTCGGTCTAATTCTCTACATAGAACATATCAACTTTATGTCCATGACTACAAATTAAGTTTCCCTTCCCATCCTCCCTCATTTTACCCCTATATATAAGGGGTATTGTATTCATTTTGGACATAAAAAATATAATACAATTTTTTTTTTACTTTTGCTTTTTACTCACTATTCTCCATTTTATCCTCAATATTCTCTCGTAGCTGACTCTTATTCCTATAACCATCGGTTCACAAAATACATACAACACATGATATTTATTTTTCCAAAAAATCTTGTAAAAGTTATTAAAATTGTTAAAATAGTATTTTTATGTAAATATTGAATGTATTTGATATTCAATTCATATCCTATTAATATTGTTGAATATCCGATCTAAGGAAAGTAGAATATATATCTAATTTTTTTTGATACAGATATTGTGTTATGAACATTTCTAAACAATATATGTGCTTACCAAACAAGGCCTACGTAGATCATTACTTATTTTTACTATTTAATTTAGGTATGGCAATGAATCGATTCTTGTTCGGGTACTCCCTCTTCGTTATCTTTAATTGATAAGAAAACCTATAGCCCTATTCATACCCAAATCAAGCAGGTATTTCCCCCCTCCTTCTTATCCATAAACATTTATCCATACTTGTTTATATATCTATCAAGTAAAATTCATCAAATTTAAAATAAAAATCATACAATGTTAGAATAAATACTTAGGGTATAATTATATTTTTACTTTTATTCTTAGAAAATATATTGCAGATTATAGAAATGAAGGATAAAAAAGAATTTTATATTAAATAAATAGATGCGAGTATGAATATAAAGACAAATACAAATTTACTTACATATTAAAATTGAATTAATATTTTCCTTCCTTCCATATTAATATATTCATATATATTTAGATAAAACTTGTTGATTTCGAATAAAACTTCTCATGTTATTGTTCTTAATTTAATTCTTAAGAGAGAGAGGAATATATTATTTTGTGCACTCATTTTGCCTAAGAAAACTTCCAGTAAGTTAGGGAGCATGGACTGATTTGGTTTAACCATTTATTTGTTTTATCTTTTAATTATGTCAGTTAAATGTTAATATACATTTTTTTAATACTTGATTCTCATATGCTACCCTTACGTATTAAGATCCTTATCTATTTTAAAACTACTCCCATAGTACGTAATGCGCCGTACACTCATCTATCAGACGCGGTTTAAGAAAGCAGGTGGGAAAAAAATTATTTAGATTTCCTGTTCTCTTTTTTCTATTTGTTTTTCTCTGCAGCTGCGCTCACGTGGAGCGATATCATCGTTCAATGCCACATCACGTGTATCATCAATCATGTATGCCACCATCACTCTCTCTGTGGCTCTTCTCCTCATCTTCAAATCCAAACCAAGCTAAAACCTAGTAGCTCTAATCCCCAGTTCTCCCAACAAATCGCCTCTAGTTTAGTGCATTACGAAAATTTCATATTGCCTGTTTTCAATTTGAATAAATGAGTGTTTTAAATTGTTCGATTGGTTCGTCAATTTGGGGTATTAAATTGAGCTTATTTAATGGAGGCAATAGCGTATCTTGTTTCAATCCAAAATTTTCAATCAATCGATCAATTTCTAGGGTTTGCGCAATGTCAAATGCTAATAATTCATCGTATAAGATGAATTTACGCGAGTATATGGTTACTTTGGAGAAACCACTTGGAATTCGGTTCGCTTTATCAGTTGATGGCAAAATTTTTGTTCATGCTCTCCAGAAAGGGGTTTGTAATTTCAATTTTGTGCTTCCGATTCTGGTACAATGATTGTTTTATTTGAGCCTGTTTTGATCTTCTTTTCTTGGTTGTTATTTTCATGCAGGGGAATGCTGAGAGGTCAAGGATCATTATGGTGGGTGATACATTGAAGAAGGCGAGTGATTCATTTGGCGGTATGAAGGAGGTCAAGGACATTGGTGATACTCAGTATGAAACTAATAAAATTATATCATTTCCTTTTATCTTAAAGTTGTTTTTAATTGATTGTTGTTCCAGTGCCAGGGAATTTTGGCGGAGACTTAATGTCTATTCGTAAATGCATCATGACCAAAAGCATGATGCTACATTTTAGATATTGTTTCAATTTCTTAGCGCCTGCTGCAGTGCTGAGTTTTTTGTCACCGCATTTCATGGATAATTATGCAGTATACGGTCTGAGATTGCCAGTAGAATGCGGTTTATTGTGGCGATGATTGTAATTCAGGTTTTAAAATGTCTAAGGCTAGAATGTGCTGAATACTATCTTCTACAAGTATTATTGCTAAGCTAGCATTTTCAACTTTGAGTGTTGATTTTGCTTTTTGGTTGGATTTGTATGTCACTGATGTATTGACTTAAATCACTATGCGTAATTCTCTGAGGGAAGGAGAAATCTATCCAGGAAGTTGCATGTTGCTATGGTGGGATTGGACATCATTTTGGAAACAATGTGCCAGGCTGTTCAGAAGTGGACTTCATCTGGCAAAAAATTCCTTTTGTTCCCCTGTCTGTGTGACTATTTTACATGCTTCTGTTTGAGAGGAATTCCATTATTTCTTTTCAGATTTGCATAGCATTAGTTCACTATTTATATGCAGAAAATTAAATTTGTCTATGGAGGGTGAAAGGCAAAAGTGTATTTAAAAACATACATATTTTGGGTTTGTTCCCATAGAGACAAAACATTTTTAAATTTTGCATAATCAGGGCTGCATATTTATTCCAATTAAAGCATAATGTTTTAAAAGCTTAAACTCTTATGTTATTCTAGTCATTTTTATTTATGCCTAAATAAGTACAAAAATAAAAAATAAAGTCTAAATGTTTATGCCTTTAATTTTTTATTTTGAAAACGTTTATACCTTAATGGAAACAAAGTCTAAGGGATCATTTGGTATGAGGGAATGGGAGCTTGGGAATTAAGGAGTGAGAATTGATTTACTGATTCTCATTTCTATGTTTGGTATATAATGAGAATAAGTTGGGCATAAAAGTTTACTTTTTTTGGTAGGTGGGAGTGGTATTAGAAATAAATTAGTCAATTTACTAAAATAGCCTTTTTAAATTTATAATATATCTAACTATGTCTGTGTAGATATAACCAAGTATTAGTTTGATTTTCCAAATGATTCCACTCTTGAATATCTAGAATTTACACTTGGTAAGCAATATATATTTTCTCACCATTAAATTTCTGCAAATATTACATACACACATTAATTTTGTTTTTTTTATCTTATATGAAAAATCAACTTCACATTACAAATATAAGGGATAAATATTTTGTTTTTTTTCTATTATCAACTTCTCTATCAATCCAAAATATATGTCATAGTTTTGAAGTCCAAACTACCAAACATAATTAAAGAATGGGACATTTCAATCTAAAAATTATCCAGAATATTACAACTATTTTTTACTGATATCCACTATTAAAGTTCATTAAAATAATACAACTATCAACATATAAGAAATGCCAATAACTAATTAGAGTCATCAATAGCTTGGCAAGTAAAATAGAGATACGTGTAGCGGCAGAGACAACAACGAAGAGAGGCATGTAACACATGGTTATGATGGCTAGGTTAGGAGTTATAATTAATTAAGGATATTTTAGTCTTTAAACTTTCCAACATAATTTCCATGTCCGAATTATCAGCCCTCTCAAGTAATGGATTAATGGGAATAGAAGCCTCCAATTCCCATTCCCATTCCTCACTTTTATTCCCATGCATTGTAACCAAACATGGTAATTATTAAATCTCACAACTAACTCTCATTCCCAAGGACCTAATCCCTCCAAACAAACGACCCCTAAGTGTTTATATTTTTACGAGAAGCTAAAAAATGTTATGCTTTTATGGGAGCAAACTTAGAATATTTATAACTTTAAATACACTTTTTTCTAGGTGAAATCCTTTAATTGGTTGAAACTTATCAAATTTATCTCAGTCTTATGGGACATCAATTACTAGCACTCACTCTATCAAGGTTTTTTCGAGTTCAACTTTCTTTTACTTTTGACACCTTGGAAACTTGTATGCTGAATGTTTTGATGGCTTTAGGTATATGCTCAAGGAGAACTCTGGAGCATTCAGCCTCGTCCTCGAAAGACCCTTTACAGCTTTCCCCATCCATCAGCTGTTTCTTGTGGATGACCTTGATATGTTGTTTAATAGAGGTCGTGTTCCTGTCTCCACCTGGAATAAAGTCCTACTGGCATCAAACTTGCAATCATCTGCAGAGAGCAGCGGAAATTCTGGGTTTGTTGTGTTCTCTTCAAAATTTCTCGCCCTCAAATCGTGGACGATTCTAGATGGTCAAGATGGCAATGACCTATCTATTATTCCCAAAAGCTCTCCAACTTTGCCATTTGGTCAACATGTCTGTACTTTTACTGAGCAAATGTGTGGAGATGCTGAATGGGCTCATGGAAACTTCCCATTAGAGGAGTATGCCAAGGCACATGATCGCTCCAAAGGGGAATTACAGTACAACCACTCTCTTGGTATGCGCTATAGTAAGGTCCGGTATTCAGCTTACCCATACATCATTTCTGCTGTTACCTTTCCCTTTATGTGGCACCCCATTGGAAGTTTCACAGAAGTTCTGGTCGGCTTCATCTTCATCTTTCATATAATCCATATCATAAATGAACTGTAAATAAGTTCATAGTTAAGTGTGGTTTGAAGTTTGAAACTCTGTCATTTCAACTTTTACTTTTATTTGCTGTACTTATCCTCAAACAAAGAGATGTACTTTTGCATAACCCTGTTTGAAACATCATTTGAGTTAGGGATATTCTGCACTACAGAATTGGTTTTGTTAGGCTGACATTGTTAAGAACCACAGTGGTTGAAATGTTGCATGTGGCTAGTATGACAGAGATTTTCTTCTTTTGAGTTCGAGGGGATTCTGGAGTAGTATATTATCTAATTTTGGTCAGCAACATTTTAGATCTGAGTCACGATACAATTTTTCTTGTCGAACAATTTGCAAGAAAGCCTGATCTTTGAAACTTCAGGATAGCCTGCTGCATATGATTTGGCTATAAAAATTATCCTGTTTGTGTATTTTTCTCTCATAGAGAATGTTTTTCTCTGATCTTATCACAGATCACGGAACATATATATGTGGGTTCATGTATACAAACAGAGTCCGACGTGGATAATCTATCAAATATTGCGGTACTTGTTCTAAACTTATTATTGTAGCTGATTCTATTGTCCTATTTGGTGTTGTACATATGCAATTTGTTTTTACATTACGTATAGCTTGTACCCTGTATTCCATTGATGCTCTATTTTATAGCAACACGCAGACGCAATCTGCAAGCCTGTAAGTAAACTGTTAAAATGGTCAAGTGTCCTTGACACCTTGTATAGAAAAGAAGGAATGAATACCTGGAATTTGATATTGAGTGCATAGCTCCTTGTGTACTATGCTTTCTAGTCCATGATGTAAGTTTTGCTCATCTTTCCATGCTTATCTTAGTCATCACTTGAATACTGTTTGGCAATCCGATAAAATAACACCACATAGAATCAAGTATATGGGTTAGTTATCAGTTTTAACTACTGAACTTTGGAAGAATATCCAGGTTATCAGTTTAAATTACAGGATTTTGGAAGTATATATGAATTACTTGTTGTATCTTCTTTAGAAAACCAGATATCTTCTACCTTACATCTTATTTATGAAATCCTTGTCCCAGGGAGTTACTGCAGTTCTGAATTTCCAGAGTGGAATCGAAGCAGAGAATTGGGGAGTCAATGCCAATGTGATTAAGGAGGCATGCCAAAAGTCAAACATTCTAATGATCAATTACCCTATTAGGTCGCTAAAAATTTTCTCATCCTTTTATCTCTATATTTGTTGGATTAAGTTCATTTAACCACCGCCTGATAAAAATTACATCTTAACTGCCATTGAGAAAATGATTCCTGTAAATCACCTGTTGAGGCATTTCATTTTCTTACAATAGTCTGTTTTTGCAAAATAAATAAATAAAACTTTAATGCTAACCGTACCCTAACACCACTTGTTGGTGGAAAAAATTCCTATAAACCACCTACTAGACCATTTCATTACCGCTTCACCACTCATGGCTCCTTTTCTGTCATTGCAACTTCTTTATATGTTTCTTTTTTTCTTCAATGCCAGGATTAGCCCTACTGTTCGTTTTCCACCACCCACAATCCTCCTCCACATGCAACACTACACTGCGGTGGGTATCCCATGACCACCTTTTATGTTTTGGTTTCACTTCTTCGCTATTTTCCTTTTTATAGATAATAGAATATGATGCCCTATAGCAACTTTCTTTCACGTAAGCCAGATTTCAACATATTTTTTCCGTGTAGACGTTCTCCTTTGAGGATACATGGTGAAGAGGTATTGGATCATAGGCTGTATTTCCAAAATACACAGATATAAAAATAATGAGGATAAATATATTATATTGTACTAATGTATTTATCATGGTTATGACTTGCATGACAACATCAGATTTCTTTTTCAGGGAAGGTGACTCCTTTGATATGAGGAGAAAACTCCCATTCTGTGTAGGGCTACTATTACGTTTGTTAAAGAAGAACCATCGTGTTTTTGTTACTTGTACTACTGGTTTTGACCGGTCCCCCGCTTGTGTGATAGCATACCTGCATTGGATGACAGACACATCACTTAATGCAGCCTTTTATTTTGTAACTGGGTTGCACGCATGCAGGCCTAACAGGTATTTCTTGCATCATTATGCAAAATTCATAAATTTATTGTAGGAAGTAGTGTGTAGACATGATTATGCATTCTTAATTTGGAAATTATTTTACTTGTTTAACCATTCTCACCACTGGAACTGCCCAGTGGGCCATTGGACGTGGCTTAATCTAATATCGTGAAATATGTCATTTTGGATTTTTTTTTTCTGGCCTTTCTATTATTTTGCCCCTTCCCTTCTCCATCTAAAGCTGGTTTACATGCAGTTTGACAATTCTGATAGCTTTGCAGCAAGACGGTCCTTCCAACACTTTCATGTATTGGAGAGTTTGATTGTTTCTTTGCCATCTTGAGCTGCCAAAAATGCAGTCTCTCACATTTGATTAACACGTTTCAGATCACTTTCACATATCACTTCACTGGAAGTATAAATATGTTTCATGGCTCCAAGATAACCACCGTTTAAAATTAGGGTTATCCAAAAAATTCTGGATCTGAAAAGTCCGATCCAACATTTAGGATATCTTAAAGGTTGGATATCCTGTTTTTGACCTAATTATTCGATCCGAAAAAATATACGGTATTTTATTGATTATTTCAATAATATATTATAATATTGTATTATTGTAGGGTTAAGTTTTTTATTTTATTTTTTGTAATTTAAAATTTAATGATAATACTTTAATACTCTTTTTAGATAAAATAACTTCCAAATATATATGACTTTTCTTTCTATGTTCCTTATACCCTTAGATTTATTTTCATTTTGTGGTTGGGGTCATTGATGAAGAAATATTGTAAAACTGTACACAGGGCTGCCATTGCATCTGCAACATGGGATCTTGTAGCAATGGTGGAGAAAGATACCCATGATGGACCTGCAACCCATGCTGTCACATTTGTGTGGTATGGGCAAGAGGTAACAAGTAGTTTACCATTGAATAGTGTTGCTTAATCATTAGCAATTCAAAATTTTTTATCACTAACAATTTGGTCACAAAGTCTGTTGCATTTATAGCTGTAGTTTGATGATCTTACCGCTCCATTTACAGGGGGAAGATGTATCTTTAGTCGGAGATTTTACAGGAAACTGGAAGGAGCCTGTTAAAGCTGTCCACAAAGGAGGTCCTAGATATGAAGTTGACATCAGGCTTCCACAAGGAAAGTAAGCACACAGTTCTATATCTAATCAGCTTGTTGTAGTATTATTGGTTTATAAGGATGCAATATGTCCACTCCTCTATTTTGAACTAGAGAAATTTTAGATGATCAGAGAGACTGGAACTGATTGTATAACCGCTTGCAAAACTATCTAAGTGCTTTGGGGGATTCCCCCCCCCCCCCTAAAAATTTTCACTGTTAGGTTATATTTGAATGATTTCCCTGATAGTTACCTTGTCTGGTTTAGTATGCATAACCTGTTTATCTCCTCAGCTTTCTGGGTTGCTTAAAATATGGCAAGCCCTACCACTTTTCTTAGCTTTGATCTCTGTGGTTCAGCCTCTCTTGTTTGAAGTTGAATATACTACTGAATTATCTGGGAATTGCCCCTCCGGGGTAAAGGCCCAACCGCCCAAGTGAGATAGAAATCATATAATTTCATTCTTGATTTCCGGCTCTCAGATATTACTACAAGTACATCGCTAATGGACAATGGAGGCATTCAACAGCTTCGCCAGTGGAGAGTGATGAAAGAGGGAACGTCAACAACGTTCTCATTGTTGGCAACCCAGCTAATGTGAGGCCTTCCATGCAACCGTCAAAAAAGGCAAGTCTGCTGTTCTGCAGTTACTCATACCTTACAAGAATATATGAACTACATGAACAACACCAGATTCTATTTATTATGGTACACGTGGGAGGTTCTAGATTAGTTTAAGTCACTATTTTGATCTCTCTGGTTGTAATACAAGTTGCTCTATCACTCTCCAGGATGCAAACATTGTGAAGGTCATCGAGAGACAGCTGACTGAAAATGAACGATTCATGCTGGCAAAGGCAGCACGGTGCATTGCTTTTTCTGTCTGCCCAATAAGACTGGCTCCCAAGTAGTTTCTGCTCTGTATCACTACATGTTTTGAACAGGAGCTTACCCTCTTCGGTGCTCTAAATGAAAGTTCATCGGACTTCATCAAGATCAAAGTGTGGACATATGAATGAAAAGGTTTCAAGCATGCAGCAGTTCAGCTAGTGCAAACCGGAATCTGCATCACTGGATGATCAATTGTTCAGTAAAATCGAGTGAGACTATATACTGAAAAGGACACCCATAGAGTCATATAGAAGGTTGTAACACTTTTATGTCAACAGTCACAAGTTTGTATTCAGATGATTGTAACTTATAAGGCGCATGATATATATATATATATATATATATATATATAAGCATAATATTCTTCTGTGTGTTATTTTAATTGGAAATGTAAAACGGATTCATTGTTCATGCTGCAGAACAATCCTGTTTTCATGAATCTCGCCGATTTCTTTATGTGAGAGACTTACTCAGGGTGGGGACTGCCATTTGCCTTGCACATCAAGGTGAAATCATGAGATTTAACATACAGAGCAGGGCAAGGGCGTTCTCCTGCCAACATGAGATTTTTCACTTTGTTTCTGGGTCGATACTTATATACATTTATATGCATATGCTTAAGTGCCTGTGGTTGTATCGAGGGATTCATGCCCATCTCAGATGACAGCATCGAATGTACGTACGTAATGTTTACTATCCCTTAATTTGTTCCACATACATTTAAATTTCGTGCGTGTAGTTCTTTCTTACCATTGTTCTTGAGTCGTATATGTTTCAGGGGATTCTAGTTGCTCCTTTGTTTAATGCACTCATTCTGAGAAGGTAATGCCCTGTAAAGTCGACAATCATAACACAGCAGGTTGGCCCGGATCTTTGTGACTCGTTGAAACCATTCGTAATAATGCATGAGGCCGTAGGAAACTTGCTGACGTACCCATTTGTGAGATATTGTTTGGTGAAGACGACACTTGCCATTAAGGGTGGTTACTATGAGGATGGACCTCTGGGGACTTGACTTCTGCTTTTCTGCTTACGCCAATGGTTGTAGTATTTGAACTAATCATTACTATATTATATATTTCAGTAACCCCAAACGTTTGTTTCCTGTAATTTATCTCAATTTAATCCACTCGTCCATCTATGGATGAGAATTAAGTTCCCTTTCCAGCATTCAATAATTGAATATTGTGAAGTCTAGCTGCTACTACTTCAGCCGCTTCCTTTTCTTGTAGGTCTATTTATTAATCACAAGATGTTTCTCCCTTTTCTTCCTTAAATTTTCAGATAACAAACGCATACTGAAATTATAAGAGACTGCTTGAATTTTTGACTGTTGGGACTGATTTATCCGTAGTCGATAAATTCTGTACACCGGCCTTCCTACTTCCTCCTCTGCCTTTCAGGGCTCTGTAGATATTCTCAAGTCCTTTGATTCAGGTTTTGTACTGAAAAAAAAAAGAGAAAAAAAAAAGAGTGTCATTTCACTAAACTACTGTGCTTGCTGTAAAAGTCACGACCGGCCTCTTTAAGATCCTATTCATCTACGATCATAGCAACTGTCTCAAACTCGACCCCATCAGGAAAATAATAGGAAATATGCTTCTGTGTTTTCTGTTTGACAGTGCAGTGATAGCTTGACAGAGAAAAGGAACGCAGTAATCTGTATGATTTAGGACCTCAACATCATGCATAAAAGAATATGGTACATTTTCACTGTTCCTGATTTTAACGAAATCAGAGAATGTGCTACCTTAGTTAAGGGTTTAAGAAGAAAGAAAGAAAAAATATATATATTTTTCAAGATTCCATTCATTGTTAATCAAAGAATTTGAAGAGTGGAATAAATAAAAAGATGAAAGAAGAGGAGAAAATCTGTTGATCAGTTAAGTTCCATGGCCTAATGACGCAACGGTCTATCCAGTTAAAAGACCATTAATTCCAATCAAGACTAAAAGAATCATCATGTCCATCGATAATCTCCATAAAACTCGGAGTATCCCTCATCATACCATCGAAATCCGAAACCCAGAAAGGATTCATCGTGTAGCCTCCTCCTCCTCCTTCACAGTTCTGAACATCATCCGTGCTGTCTGGACGATCGGTAAGAACCAGATTACCGTCTGGTGGACTGATTTCTTGGCTGCAGCTACCATATGAAAAGTTTGAGCTTGAGACTAGTGAAGGTGGCTGAGGATTTTTTGCTTCTTCTCGTGAGGATTCTCCGAATAATTCAATACTGCTGGTCCTGGGTCTTTTGTTTCCCTTCCTGATACCCAGTTTTTTGCTTAAATGGGTATTCCAGTAGTTCTTCACTTGATTATCTGTCCTTCCAGGAACCCTTCCTGCTATTAATGACCACCTTTAAAGCAGATCATGGATACGTGTGTGTGTGTGTGTATTTTCAAAACTTGGTTAATACTTTGTTGTCAGTTGTTGTTTCATCACTAATAGCCAATAATAAATCAATCAGTCATAAAAAAAAATAAAAATCAATGTAGTTGCTTTGTACCTGTTTCCAAGGAGTTTATGGAGTCTGATAATGAGATCTTCTTCTTGCTCAGTGAAATGGCCTCGCTTCACGCCTGGGCTCAAGTAATTCATCCACCTTAGCCTGCAAC
The DNA here is from genome assembly GCA_039764185.1 of Tamarix austromongolica. NCBI lineage: Eukaryota > Viridiplantae > Streptophyta > Magnoliopsida > Caryophyllales > Tamaricaceae > Tamarix > Tamarix austromongolica. The sequence continues at coordinate 80,647,046 of CM077809.1, read as the reverse complement.
TCTTCCCGCATCGCTTTAGTCCTGCCAAATCCCGATGTGTGTGTGTGTGTTTGTAATTGGAATTGTTGATAAAAATAAAAAAAGGGAACCCAATAGATTTATATATGTACAAATACAAACTAGTTTGAAAGAAACTGAACAAGTTTGAAAGTTGGTTTTGTTTTCTCTGACTGACCTGTTTTCTTTGGAATGCTGTTCCATTGGCCTTTTCCATGCACCTTTATGTGCTCTGTTAGGATCTTGTCTTCTTCTTCTGTCCATAACCCTTTCTTATACTGACTTCTTTCTTCCATTTTTTGGGTTTTTTGTTGCTGTTGTTGTAACTGCTATATATATTTTTTTTTTCTTCGCTGAGTTCTTTAGTTGGGTTATAAAAGATAAAATGGCAAAGGAGAAAGAGAGAGATGGACTTGGATGGTGGTGAAATTCATATATGTTGCAAGTGCAAGTGCGTGCTGTTCGGTGCTTACTGCTCATATATAAATATGCACGTACCGACGACGTTCAGTAAGTACGCTGCAGGTAGAAACTGCAAAATATACTTGTCTTGTCTGATTATATTTCCTTCCAATTTTATTCATTAGTTTACTAGTATTCATTTGGGTTAGAATTTATGAGAGTTGATGATAATGAAACAATTATCGAATTATGGTAGTAGTAGGAGTATGTATGTGGGTATAAATGTAAGCCTATCGTACGTGTGCAGTAAGAAACCCCCGGCGCGCCTTTCGAAGATTGAAACCAATGAAAATCAGTGTGCCGTGCCTAGCCTAAATCATTTTGACTCGCGTGTATGAGAGAAGAAGCCAGCACGGATCCCTCACACCTTAAATGATCCATTCACCATCCTCGATCCTTTAGAACTAGAACGGATAATCGAGTTGGGTATTTAGTGTCAGGCATTATTTTGTCAATTATTCAAGTAGTTATGCTGCTAGCCTAGCCTCGCTCAGCGACACCCTCGCCGTGAAGGTAGTCGGTCGGTCCACAGTGAGTTATGACCCTCGCTTCGTGGCCGCTTGGTGTTCCATCACGTTGACTCAATTATGTGACCCCATAATTCCTTATCTATAGGTTGGACCGTAAATTAGCCAAATCCAATCCTAAATTAAAAAATTCATCTATCGAAATCTTCTTTTTTTTTTGGTCTTTTTTTTGGGGGGGGGGGGGGGGGGGCTCTAAATTATTTAAATTAAAATGTAAATTTTGTTATTATAACTATATTTAAAATTATCAATAATAGAAAATTAAATTGATGATCTCCATATTTTTTACCTACATGTTATTTAGAAGAACAACTTTTACTATAAAGAAAATAATTTTTTTTAAACAATTCTACCCCTTCCTCTACATTTTACGACCGACTCTCTCAAACTCTTTTTTTTTCATTTCTTTCTTCTCTCGGCTCTCTCCTCACGATGCCGATTAAGGTAAGTAATATTTTTCAGCTACAAGAATAATAGATCTAGGTGTAATATTTCAAGAAGGGGATTGGTAAAATGTGCTGAATGAGGGAGACAAGAACGACAAACTTTTCCTATCGTTTGGAAAATAAACAATAAAAATTGCCGACAGAGGATGAGATCGACCAATTTTGCTGATGGGGGGAGTTAATGGCACAACTTGTCGATGGAGGGATCAACAGCAGAATATGCCGATGGGAGATAGGATATTAATTAATATTTATTAAATATTTGTTCGTATTAATCATTATTAATTATGAATCATTAATTATTATTATTATGTTTGTAATAATTATGGTTTGTTAATTAATAATGATAGTTTGTATGATTTTATATTAACCTGTACAAAATTAATAACGTTTGTAATGAAGCATAGGCAAATTTTGCCCTAAAAACCAAAGGGTTTCCGAGTGGGGGGAGGCCGGCAAGAATTGATTATTATGTTTTGTTAAATATGTGTGTATTAATTATTATTATTAATTGTTAATTATTATTATGTTTGTATTAATTATAGTTTGTTAATTAATGACTATGGTTTGTGATGTGGAGGATGGTTTTGGTTGGGTAGATGGATTTGTTAGTTATGTTTGTAATAATTAGGTAATGTAATTATGGTTTGTTGATTATGTTTGTATTAATTATATCTATAAATTGTAGTTTATTAATTATGTTTGTATTAATTATGATATTTTAATTATGGATAATTTGATTAAATTTGTTCATTATGTTTTTAGATCTATTATACTCTATTAATTATGCTTTGTTATTTTAATTAAATGCGGGTTTGGCAAAACCTGTCAATATTCTAGGATTTTCGGTCGTCGTTTGGAGGGGTAATTAAGGCTTTGATTGAATCTACTTACCAAAAGTAATTATGTAAGATAACTACTTATTTTAGAATTTTTTTTAGGCTAAATAGTTTCCAAAATAAGTAATTATTTTATATAATTACTTTTGTCAAGTAGTTCGAAACAAATACTAAGTTTATTAATTATAGTTTTTTAATTGTGGTTTTTAATTATGTTTAATTTAGTTAAAATTTTTATTTATATTTTTATATCTCTTATACTCTGTTAATTATATTATGTTATTTTAATTAAGTATGGATTTAGTTAAAATTGTCGATATTATAAGGTTTTCGGTTGTCGTTTAGAGAGATAATTATGTTTATTAATTATGGTTTGTTAATTATATTTTTTAATTATGGTCAATTCAGTTAAATTTGTTCATTGTATTTTTAGATCTATTATATTCTGTTAATAATGCACTGTTATTTTAATTAAATATAGGGTTGGTAAAAACTATCAGTATTCTAAGGGTTTTCGGTTATCGTTGGGAAGGGTAATTATAATTTTATTAATTATATTTTTAATTATGGTTAATTTGATTAAATTTATTCATTATATTTTTAGATCCATTATACTTTGTTAATTATGCTCAATTTTTTTTTTATAAAAAAAAAGAAGCAAATATTATATCATGAAGAAAATTTACATCCAATGCTATAGAATTGATCTACTTGACCTAAAAAACCCCTTAACTGTGCATTGTGTGCAGAGTTATTACATATAGATGACATAGCTAGAGAGATTTGAGAAGCTATCCTTTTTCAGGTCCCACCTTACATTTGTGAAAATACATGCAGTTCTAGCTTTCCACACCTCATAGATACTAATAGCATAGAAAGCAGCCTTGAAATGTGCTATAGCAACACCTCTATTTTGAGAATAAGAAATGTCTCTCGGCAAAGACTACCATGATTCATGCCTTCTTCTTTCTCTAAAAACCTTCCTGATGGCATCCCAAAGTTGTTGTAGACCTTGGCATTGGAATAGAAGATGACCTATACTTTCCTATTAAGGACAGAAACAACACTGCAGGCTTATGGAAGGAAAAAATTTAGCTAACAGGTCCTTTGTGGGAAGCCTTGAATGAGTAACCAGCCAAGAGATAAATTTGTGTTTTGGAGCATCTAGGCTTGCCCAAACTGCCCTCCACCAGCACACTTTAGGAACTTTATTTCAAATCATATCATAAACAGCTGAAATGCTATAATTTCCCTATGCCTGAAGAAGCTGGAAAACCGGGAGTAACTTAGGCCTTAAAGCAAGAATATTTTGCAGAATCCAAGAGGTTGTACAAGGAATCCTAAAATCAATATTGTAGCCAACAAGAACTGGAACAACAAGAATTTTCTGTTAATTATGCTCTATTATTTGAATTAAATATCTGCTTGGCAAATTTCATCAATATTGTAGGGTTTCTTATTGTCGTTGAGAGGGATAATTATGTTTTTTAATTATGGTTAATTTTTTAAAAAATTTTCATTATATTTTTAGATTTGTTATACTCTATTAATTGCGTTATTGTATTATTTATAAATGATTTGATATTTATTAGATTTGTTTATATTTTCATTAAACATGTTAAATATTATTATGTGGTGAGGGTTAATGATTAATGTTTTTAATTATATTGATTGGATAATAGATTAATTTTGTTATTGAAATTCAGATGAGTCACAAACAGATAAAATAGTAGATAAAACCGAATATCGTCTTATTATAGCATTTTCATGGGGTAACAGAGCTGGTACGAAACAACCTGCTCCGATGTCTCGTCTCAAAGGTTTGGAAAAAAGTCATACCAGAGAATTATGATAAGGCAAAAAAAGTATCCAACAAGAACCGAAAGAAGTGTCGAAACAACAAGAATATGCAGAAGTTCTCGAACAATCAAGGTCTAGTCATAAAGCTCCTACCATTCCGACACTTGTTGACTATGCAAGTCATCCATTATTTATGATTGATGTTGGTATTTCAGGGTATAGAGGTTCAAGGTTTGGATGTTCTGGGTATGAAGGTTCGGGGGTAGGGTGTTTGGTGTTTAGATGTTTATTTTGGATTTTTAGGGGTAGGTTGTTCGGGGTTTGTAGGTTTGGTGTTCAATGGTTCCAGGTTCAAAGGTTCAGGATACGAAGGTTCAAGGGTCGGAGGTTTTGGATATGGAAGTTTTCCATTATCTACAGAATATGTAGCATGAGATGGAAACACTATCATCCTTAGTTCACCCACCTATTTTTAGTGGTTCTAGATCATCATTGGATTTATCAACATCATTACCCCCACATTATTGATCAACCATCATCATCAACATATGTGTGTCATGATGATGTTGTATGTTATGATGATGATGATGACGATGACTGTAACACCCCCAAAATTCACTACTGAAATTTTTTATTTTTAATTAAAAGAAATAGTGGAAGCAAAATAATAAGACTTTGAATTATGGGGGTATTACCACCACACTTAGTACCAGACCGGTTTACTCTTACCGTTCCAGTACCAAGTGCTAAGGCTGGAAGAGTAAAACACAATTTACAAACCATATCTAAATCAGAGTAGCCTAACAAACCATTTACAAGAATAAAATCCACCAGTGGTGGTTACAAAACAATAATTACATTAAAATCAAGAATTAAAAGAGAAAGAGAAAAATCCTAACAATTCCGGATAATTCTTTATTCTCTTTCTCATTACCCACTTGAATAGTACCTGAAAAGATACCTACAAGGGATACTACCCATTGAATAGGCAGGGGCCCCACGAATGGAACCCTTCAGTACTACGGTACTGAGTAACCCTTTAAAACACACTTAAAAGTAGGTCCGCAATGTAACACATGATATACCACTATACCCATACCTAACGACAGGTGTAAACATAATAATCAGAGTCATGCATCCACATACTTGACAAGTCAATCAGATATTAATGGTGCATACATAAATATTCACTTTCGTACATTTGCATACTTAATGAGTTAATCAAATATTAATAGGTCATAATGAACAATCAATACTTTTAGGGCCTTTAAGAAATTAATCCATCATTAATCAATCATCTCGGAGTATAAATGTCCATGTGAGTGCGGAAATCCCACTATTATAGCCTGTGGAACGGAATACATACAAGGAAGAATGCTCTTGACCACTATTATTCGCCAGTGGACCGGTCTAGCCCCGACTCACAAGGTGTTCCACTATAAGTGATTATTGTCTTCCCCATGTCTTATCGTTATTACGTTTGGTTTGTTGGGCACGGAATCTCCCACTATTATAGCTGGTGGACCGAAAATCATGCAGGGAAAAATGCTCCTGCCCACTATTATTCGTCGGTGGACCAGTCTCCAGGGCCCCCCGGCTCCTGGCCACTATTATTTGCCGGTGGACCGGTCTAGATCCGGCTCAACAATCTTCCTCTTTAAGTGATTAGTTTCTTATATGTATCTTATTCGAAAGATTTCACCCTAGACATGCATGGCTAACTATATCCACACTTATCCTCCCAATAGGGCCTGTCCCATATCTTGAGACTTCTGCACCTCCTAACTCGCCCCAAAATCCTTCCCTTATTCCACTTACACCCAGAGCCCAACTCCTAAGTGTGTGGGTCAAGCCCACTCACTGCCTTACCCTAGGATTTCTCCAAAAACCCTAATCTAGGCCTATGTGGCCCATCCTTCTCTGCCTTACACATCCCAAACTATTTCAACACCCCACACGTCACAACCCTTAGATCCAACCCTCACTTTCTACCCCACTCATTCTCGTTTAGTTTTACTATTTTCTTTTTCTTTTTCCACCTTCTCAAATTAGGGTTTCTTCCCCAAATCCTAGCTCGGTCTCTTATACACCCTTATAGTATCCCACATACTATTTTGATATACCTGTCAGACATAAAAATATAACAACTGCCATTGATATAATATTGAAATGGAAAAAAAATTCATAAAACACTGGCATACCAATATATAGTGACGCATGTATTACAAAAAACATATAGTCACTTCATTTGTAGGACCTTAGATTACATATTGCAACACTAAAGGTAGAAATGAACTATATGCATTCAATAAGTAGTATGCAAACAAAATACAAAAATGTGTTGCAATAACATGACCAATATCTAACATTTCCATTCAATATGTCATCAAAGCTGGCCCTTCCCAATATGTAATAGTATTAAGAATTTAATCAACATTGTCATATACGAACACATTCTCGTTTAACTGTCATCTTGCCAATATCTTATGATATAAGTTGGTACGAATTTGAACCCATCGTTCCTTATTTTCTAGTATAGTTTATGCCAATACTCTAAAACCACAGTTTCCATCCCCTGACACATTATACCAGATACTAATATAAGGAATTATATGTTGATTCATCTGAGTCAAGTATGAAAATTGTAATTGGCCTGATAACATAAATGTCGATTGTCGTCCTCGACCCCAACCCTAGACCTAACCATATGTTGATCTCAAATGACTAGAAAATTATTGTTCTACGTACTCTCAACTAGATTGTTCCCTTATGGCGGAGTTCCTTGGATGAACCCTATGTTGTCGTACCAATAGCTCCTATAGAGGTGTTCTTTGGGAAACTACAATATTAAATATCTCTCTAGCCAAATAATTCTGCATTGTTGGTGGCTGGCTCATAACAGCTTTCATGGAAATATGGAGTAAATGAGATGTAGTGTCTATTAGTTCTTATAGTATCGAAGGATTAATTAATCCATATATATTTAGTTTCTTCCAAAACAAATGAATAGCCGAAAGGGAGATTGACATATAGTTATGATTGTATGTATTAATCTCGTGCATACATAGTATATCGTGCATACGCCGCATGTAAAATCCGCATAAATCATCATCGATACCTACACAATTACTTCTTTGACACTCTTTGTTGACCAATTCCATTACATATAAGACAACGTAACATCTCAAATTGGTGTAAATGGAACTTGTAGTGAAATGAGGAGTATTGAAATAAGACCTCTTTAGCGATACTTTTATCTCATTATGTTGCAATTCAAGGATCATGTGCATTTGTTTAAACATTATGTTGAAGTTGACTTATGATGTTTATATAAATCTCTTCAAATATCCATGAGCACCTTCAACCCTATTGTCAAAAAAATTAGTATATTACTTTATCACTAGAAATAATTAAAAGCAACTATAGTAGAATATAAAATAACATTCATACCTATTCGTTATAATCTGATGGATATGAAACACGTCACTGAAGAAAGTAGAAATATTTTTTTTATTTAAATGGTTGTAATCAATATGTCTTTAGAAACGAAATTGGGCTATGCATGTTTCTCTAATATTCCTCTAATGATAAGAGGCATTCCTCATATGTTTGTTCATCTATGACATCTATTACATTTTTCCATTGTGACATAAAACCACGTACGAATGATGAATGACCAAAGACTTTCTTACACCTTTCAACATGAAACCTACATAATAAATGTTTTGAAGTGGGGAAAATACGTTTCAAAGCTAAAATTAGAGTCGGTTTTTGGTCGGTAATAATGGTGGCTAGAAGCATTGATGGATCCATTAAGGTCTTCAATCTCTCAAGTACTCATAAATAATTTTCCTCCTTTTAAGATGACATGATGCACACGCAATGTTGAAATTAAATTGTGTTGGTATTAGTCCAATAATTTCAAGTAAGGGTATCTATTTGTCTTATACATGTAATTTATTTGTAAAAAAAAGAAAGAAAAGGAAATTCACGTAAAATATTAACATATACGGGATGTGCAAATAGATGTTCGCTTATTACATTTTATTTTGTCTCACTTCGATGCCACAAAAAATAATGATTCTCAACCAGCATACCCATGACATGATGTAAAATTATTTGACCATCCATTTCTTTGGACCTAAGCTTTTGTGGGGTATTATAAATACACCTTATTATACTTACATTTCCTTCAAAATATTTTTGAAGAAGCGGTATGATTTGTCGTGACTTTATTTAGCTGTAATAAGTTCATCAACAATTTAAACTTCATTTTCAATCAACTTACCTAGAACAACATTCCCTTGTTCATAATTTACCAATTCATGATTGTGTTTCCCATTTCTAACTACCACTTGTTATCCACCATTATTATTGTTAACACCAATAAAAAAAAAGGGACAATCATTCTTTTTAAAACTTGTGTTACGTGAACCTTCGGTATCTGTAGGTCTAGTACAACCTTACGTTCCATTTCTTTCACATCTTATTGAGACTCTATATGCCCCTACACCATTTCTTTTTCTAGAACCTTTGATGATCAATATCATCTTATATGTTCTACCTATTGTTTAGTCCATGTTACAAGTTCTTCACAATTAGAAAATACTTGCTTTATTATAAAAAAATCTCTAATACTTTTGGGTCGTAAAACATGCATTATCCATATCCTGGAAAAAAAAGAGTTCACACCATAATAATATAATAAAAAGAAGTATTAATTTCATCATGGTTAATTCGTTGACAAGTTACAATATTAAAAAAAAATTACCTCTTCCTCTAAGTGGTAATTAATATTTAGAGAATTTATTTGTATTTCTTCTATGTATCCATAGCTTGTCAGTATTGTAAATCCATCATTGTAGTATGTTGGTGTAATAGGCCGAAAATTTTCTTAGCCTAATCCTGCATCATTAACATCCTAATTTGATTCTAATATCAAAAAATCTTATTTTAGCCTTAACCCAATTCCTTAATCCCAAAACTTTAACTGAATTTGAAACCTTGATTCGGATAAATCATAATTCGTAAACTAAAATCAAAACCCACTAAAATTATAGCTAATCCTAACCATTTTGGCTAATCTAAAATCACCTAAACTAATCCCTAAATCTTTTTCTCTTTTCCTTTTTTCTTTCTCCTTTTATTTTCTTTCTTCTCCTTAACACCGTCAAACCAAGCCGCAACATTTGAAAAATGTTGCAACTTGTACCCTCCCCACTTGCATCAACCATCACTCTCACCTCCACACCCTCATCCATCATCCATCACCTTTCTTTTTCTTCTCCAATGTCTACTCGACCTGTACACCCCATGCGCACACCCTGCCACTTCTTCTTCTTCTTCTTCTTCTTCTTCTTCTTCTTCTTCTTCTTCTTCTTCTTCTTCTTCTTTTTATCCTTATGTAACCCATACACATAACCATCCCCATCACCTGCTATTGTTCCCAACAATCAACCATCTTTTCTTGTACACCACTCTGCACCATTGATTGCACGCCTCCCTCTTCTGCCATTCTTCCACTCCCCAATTCACTACACACACTTCTTCCCTTCTCTTTGTTTTGCCTCCATTCTACCTATTTTGTGTCTAAAATCTTGCCCGATCACCCCTCTTCTTTCTCTTCTTCCCTATTCTTTCCTTCTCCTTATTCCTCTATTTTTAACTTGCGCACCACCACATCCACCACTCATCGCTCTTTGGCTGGTGGACCGACCACCAAGATCACCCCAACCTTCCCCAACACCACCACCACTGACCACCACCTATTTTTCCTTCTTCTTCTCCTTGTCTGTTGCATTTTTTTCAAAGCACAAGACTTGTGTACGGCCTCAATCACAGTCGTACAACACTAAAATTTTCTATCGCACGCCCGTGCAACTCAGCATTTCCTAGCTGTGCATGATTCTTTCTCTCGACCAGGGCTTCACTACCTTCAGCACAGCTGTGCAGCTTCCTATTTTTGGTTGTATAACCCTATTTTCACCCCTAAAAATTTTCCAAAACACCACCAAAATTTTACCATATCTTCACCACACATTCTACTACACATCCACGCATCCCAAGCTTCCATTTAACTACTATTATTTCTATTTTTACCCTCTTTAGCTTAATTTCACCCTCAATTAAACTCTTCAAGCCTAACCATGAATATTATTATTTTTCTTAGGTGGTATTTTAGTAGATTCGGAGGAGAAAGTCTAGGATTTTTGTGCTTAGAGCCCAGTGTCATAATTGATAAGGATACTATTCGATGTTTAGGGTTTTGTGTTATTTGCTCGTATGGTTATGTGTGTTTTCCATGATATTGTTGATATATGATGTAATATGTGTTGATTATGATATTTTGTGATGATATGAATATTATGTTGAAAGAAAGCAAGAATGTATGAGAGGTACCATTATGATTTTGTTGTGATAATGTCATATTTGTGGAAATACACATATGGTATTAAATATGAACTAAATAAGTTTTGATAAATGGACTTAAATATTTTTATGAAGTATGATGATAATTGGTGGATTTGGAAAGTAATGTGTGTGGAAGGTCTAAGATTTTATAAAAACAAAGGTTATTATTTATGCTTAAGGGTAATTTAATCATTGAGGGATAATAAGGAAAATTTGGTGTTTTATGTGTAAAGTGGATTAAAATATGACAATGATATCATGAAGATTGCTCGAAAGTATTATTGTGTTTTTGGGGTCCATAAATTAATTAATGATTAACTTGGGCATAATAATCTTATAATGATAATATCATTATTCTACATATAAAATCTAGAGGTTATTCAGATTTTAAATAAATTGTTAATGTTTGAACCTTTGAGGTTATCTATTGGAATTAGTAATCATGTAAATTTCATGGGAGCTATTATGGCTACTCTGTAGAATTAGGGTTTTGGAGATTTCTGTGAGAAAGACCTTGGAATAGGATTATTAAGGTATGTGTATGACATGAGAACTAGACCATGCTTTTTGGGTATGATAATAATGATAAAATTAGGAAATGATATAATATAAGTTGTGCAAAATAATCAGTATGGGAGAATGAATGTTAAAGGGTGTGTAATTAGGGTTTGAAAGGATATGAGAAATTTGACATGTGTTATGTATATATCTTCTCTAATATGTTCGATGTCTGAGAATCAATCTTGAATAAGAAACAATTCACTTAAAGTGAAGGAGTATGTGAGTAGGGCCAAAGTGATCTATATATATATGTGTGTGTGTGTGTGTGTGTGTGTGTGTGTGTGTGTATGTATATATGTATTCCCGTTCCACCAGAAATAATAGTGGCTTGAGAGCATTTTGTCCTGAGAATATGATGTTTTTAATCTTATTTCCACCAAAAGGAATAGTAGCTTAGGAATGTTTTGTCCCGAGAAGGTGCTTCAGTCCATTCCATTGAATTAAAAATAGCGAGGGCCCTGCTCATCATGAAATAAAAATATAAATGTATAATTTATGGAAAAGACATTAATGATTTAAAGTAGAAAAATATGTGAGTCAGGACTAAGGTGTTGTTTTTATATATATGACACATTTCACGGGGGAGAATAGTAGCTCAAGAGCATTTTGCCTCGAGAAGGTGATGTTTTCAGATTTGTTTCACCGGATGATAATAGTGGCTTAGATGTGTTGTCTCTGATAAGGTGCTTCAGACAGTTCTGCCAATTTAAGAATAGTGGAGTTCCTGCATTCATCGTATATAAAAGAATGAAAATGGATGATACTTAATAAATAAATCTACATCATTTTTCTAGTCTTATGAGATGTTTTATTTATTTATTTTATTCACTTTTATCTGATGTGAAAGCATGTGCTAATTGTATCCCTATTTCGATAGTATTATTCCCCTTACTTATTACGTAGCATACTGACCACTCATTTTATGGGTACTGCTCATTCCCACAAGCAAGAGATCCCGATTCTTATGTGTAGGTCTCAGAAGATCAACTAGATGATTATGCTGCCTATGATGCCTTATATGGGGATGAGTGACTTCATATGTATTAGGAGTTGGATGAAGAATAATTGTTATCTAGTAGATGCATTTATCCGGATACCTTTTTGAACTCTTGATCCATAATATCCCTTCTTTTTTATTTTGTATTATGATTCACAGTTAAGCTCCAAAATCATTATTGTATTATAAATGTTTCTTTTGTTTCTAATTTTCTTGTGTCACTTTAAATGTTTTAGCTTTGTGATTGATGTAAGGATGATTGTATAAGCAAAACTTATGTTGATTATGGTGGTAACCCCTAATATTTTACTTATTTACTTCCGCTGTAAAATAAAATTTTTCAGTAGTAAAAATTGGGGTGTTACAATTGGGGTTGTGACCCCATCTTCGAAGTTTATCGGAGTTCCAAACTCATCGTATCTTTTCGGAGTTCCGAATTCATCATAGTTTGAAAAACTTCCATATTCATTATTTATTGTGAGCGTTTAAAAAGAAAAGAATGTGAAAATTTATCAAAAGATTGAACAAAGACTTCCTCCAATGAAAATTTTATAATAAAATGTATACTTGATTTCTCTATGACGAAGAATAAAAATGTTGAAGTAGTTCCTTTATATATGCATGTTCGGACTGTACAAATCGAAACAATATATTTGTATTCGATAATTTTTTCCAAAACCAATGCTTATCCAACCTCACTATACCTATTGGTCTGACAAAATTTTTTTTTCTTACTTATAACATGCACAACCATATAGTTGAAGATAAATTTTTGTAGTTTGTATCGGTGGGAGGTGTATAGTCTCAAACACCACATTTTTGGGTAATAATTATGTGAATAATTTTTTTAGGGCCTGTGACAAATTTTTCTAGTGGTGAGGGGACTTTGGCATTTTTTGCTGGTGGAGGAGGTACTTTCGGCATATTTTGCTCGTGGAGGGAAAGTTTGTGCAGCATGTTTTGCCAGTAGGGTTGAGAGCTGCGGTAATTTTTATTGTTGCTCAGCAGGATAAATTTAGCATTTGTTTTCTACGGAATAAATTTGGTTCATCCAAATAACAAGACCTTATTTTTATTTTGTGCTTTACTAACTAAGGCGTCCTCATTTCTTTTTTGGGTAGCAACTAAGGTATTCTCATTAGTTGCTTGTTTACTTTATTTTTTTATTTTATTTGTTTAATACATGAAATTATGTATAGTAAAAAATTTATGAGCCTACTTTTACTATGAACAAGGCCAACTCTATGTTTAATGATACACACACACGCACACATATTTATATATAAGGATCATATCTAATGAGAATCATTCTTATAGTAATAAATTGGTAATCATCTTAGTTTTTTGAACTTTCTATTATAGTTTCCGCCATCTAATTAATGTAGTTTTCTTACGTGAAACATAAGTATATAATATTTATAAAAATATTATCATTTTATTTTTTCAAAAAATCAAATATCATAGTTTTCTAAATTTATAGCTGGACACGCTAGTAATTAGAGTAAGTCTGGTGTTGTGGAGCGTAAAAAATAAAAGAAGTAAAAATAAATCTACGGAATCGAAGATATAAGGGTCCTAATTTTTTTTAGAAGAAAGCTTATATTATATCCAAAAAAAATTATTAGTTTATTTTTCCACTATTGACAACTTTAACTAATACTTGTAATATAATAAAAAAATTATTGTTTTATTCCCTCTTTATCAATACAAAATTTCATTACAGGTGTAAACATTTATATTAGAAAAAAAAAATTGATTAGTTAAAATCTATTCTTTACTATTATGTGCAATTATTTATTATTGTTTTTGTTGTTGGTGGTGGTTTTATTGTTAAATGTTATGTTGTTATTTGATAAAAGAAATAAGAAAAATTTAAAGATTAATTTTATTGAAAACTATATAAATTATTAAAATAAAATGCCTCTTTCCTTTCCATCTAAGGCCCACAGTTCAAGCCCCGGCCCCGGTAGTATTACTGTCTGTAATCTGTATTCACCTTCAATGTATGTGTCAGATTTACCAACCTTATATTTTTTGATCTTTTGCCGGTTTGAAGTGGTGGGCCGTTCAGCAGCATATTAATCTAAATTAATCAGAGACAAGAGGTCAAAACTTTTGGACCGGTCCGGTCGAGTCCCATTTTAAACCCATGTACTCCCTACTCAAAACTGTTGCTTTTTCTAATGGGCATGTCAGGGAGTGCACGTGGCTTACTGCCTTGTCGTTGACATCTATAATTACCTTCTTCTCAAGGCAAACAGCACCTATAACATTTGACTTTTAGCAATTAACATCAACAACTTAACCCCTCCCCCCCCCCCACAAAAAAATTAAAATAATAATAATAAAGAGAGTGAATGATCGCGACAGAACGTGCGGTAAAAGAATAGAAGTATCAGGGTAAAATCAATAATGAAGGACACGAAAAGTAAAGCTACATATAGTTTTTTTTTTCTTTTTTTTTTCTGAAGGAGATAACAAAATAATAAAAAAATCATGGTATGTGTACTTCACGAGGATTAAATTTCTCACCTACCTGACTACATATTATTATTTTTTCCCTGACAGCTGGACTAATTACTGGAGAAGGATAAAGGAGCTCATTATTCTATGCACCTTCCTTCTGATAAATGAATTTAATCGTGCGGAGGTGGGGATGGAGAGGAGGGGGCGGAGTTCGGACTTCTGTGCAGTATGGAGTTATGTTGTCTCACAAAATAATATCTTGGTGTCTCCTCTCTGTCACCTTTTCGTGTTTTTCCTCTTTAAAAGTCAATACCATTGGACTTATTTTTTTGTATTTCTCAGCGTAACGTTTTGGAAACAACAGTAATTAATAGTTTTCTTATATTTAAAAAATTAGTTTTATTAAAAATAATATAAATTTTAAATAGTTTATATTAAAAAATAGTTGTTAGAATATAAAATGTTCTATCAAATATTTTTTTATTGGTATAATGTTTAAATACATCTCATATTATATTTCCTTTCACATTTTTAAGTTTTTATTTGCCTAATTTATTTTTGGATAAAAACTCATACAAGGCCGGCACTTTATAAAATGGCATAAGGGTCTTGTTATTTAAAAAATAAAAATTAAAAAAATGACCAACCCACTCTCCCACTACCTTTTCCACTCATACTCCCCAATCCATATCTTTTCTTTCTCATTTAGTCTGCCCTTCCCATCCCTTTCATGAGCTCTTCCCTTCCCTTTGCTTTACCTCTTTTATTTTCTCCCTTCTTATTTTCTCTTTCACCAAAAATCTTGCTGACTTTATTCTTTTATTCATCCCAAAAATGTATTCTGGAAGCTACAAATAAAAAAGAGAGAAAGATGTCCTTAGCCACAAAGAAGAAGATATAACTTGAATGAGGTATATATTCATCTTCTTTCTTTCTTTTTTTCATTTTGGTTAGAGTTTAGAAATGTGCAAAAAGTTTAAACTTAGATAAGTAATGCTCATTCAGCATCAAATATATACACAATAATCCCCCTCTAGCGTCAAAGTTTCACGCGACCTCTACACTCATGCACTCCATCCACCTAGCATGAACATCTTATGTACCGCATCCTTTCTCAGTGTCAAGTCTTTATGCATCATACCTATTACCATCGTCAAATCTTCAAGCAATTTTTCCAACATCACAAATTGTCGCAACTTACTCTCCTCTATGTGTAATACACCATTTTTAGAAACGTTAATTATAAATTAATAATTATATGATTAGTTATAATGATTATTTTAAGAGGTTTGTTATTAAACATGTTATCAGTATTCATATTATTACAACGATTTATATATAAATTTAATCAAGTTAAAATTTGATAGAAATTGAGTTATTTAATTTAATCCTAGTTTATATATGTAGATCTCATCCTAATTATTCTTCAAATAATCGTTGATCTGTAACCCGAAATAATTTTCTAAAATTTATTCTGGATTATTTTTTTCATTACTCTATTTCATTCTATTAAACCTATCTTAGATTGGATTATTTTTTCAAATTATTTTTCTACCCGATACCCTAATCTACCTGAACTAAATCTAAAATAAAAATATAAAATATATTTCCTACCCTCTCTCTCTCAAGCAACCCTCTACATATATATATATACACACACACGCGCGCGCATACACCCTCACAGCCCCTTTGAAACACTCTAGAATTAATTATTTTGGAAATAAGTCATTAAATAAGGATTATTGGGGAATTTATTTAATTTGTTGCTCTTTTTAGATTAAAAGGGGGTTATGTAGGGCAAGTTAATAGGGATTTTAAAATATTTTACAAGGATACCTTTATAATTTATTTTTAGGGCCCTAAATTAGCCTAAGAAGGAGGATAAATATTTTATTTAGTTATTTAAATATTCTTACTCTAAGTACCCAAGATAAATATTCTAAATATTTATATAAAATAAATTACTAAAATAAAATAACAAAAAAATAATCCTTTCCTCTTCTTTTTCCTTCCTTTTTCCTTTTCTTCTTCTTCCTCCCTTTCTTTTCTTCCTCATCTCGCCCGTTGGGCCAGCCCACGACCCAACTCCCCTTTCCTTTCCTCCTCCCTGCGGCCCAGCGCCGTTCGGCCCTCCCCCGCCACAGTAAAACGCAGTGTTTCGCCCCTCCTTTCGCTGAAACGCTGCGCGCCGATTTAATGAAGTAGTCGTTGCCTGCCAGCTACTCGACGCCGCGCTTTGTCCAGAACTCACCCAAAATGCCGCGTTTTAATAAGGCCTTTTGACCGTTGCCGAACCGGCCGGTCTCCCCCTTCTTTTCTTTTCTCCCTGGACCGCCGGTCCGGCCTCCTCCCCTTTTCTTCCTCCCGCGCACGACCGGCATCACGCCGCCATCCCCCTCTGCGCCGACCGCCTGTCTGCGCCGCCGCCTTCCCCCTTCTTGCCCTTCCAGCTACCCTCCCTCGACCAGCCGACACCCCCATCACTCCTAGGCCGCCCGGCACGTTTTCTTTTCTTTTCCCGACCAGCCCACAGGTCCGCCGGCCGGCGTGCCCGAATCGCCGCCTGACCTGCCTTCCCTTGTCTCTTCTCTCGATTCTCCCCCATTTCGAGCCTATAAATACCCCCCAAGGATCCAGCTTCGGGGGTTTTCGAAACCAAAAGCCCAGAAATCACCTTGCGCTGCCCCTACTTCAGACAGCCACCCCGTCGTCGCCGCCCATCGCCACCGCCCGATCCACCACCGAAACCCTTCCTTGCATCGTCCTCCACCGACCCAAGCCTCCCTCACCCCCTCGGTTTGCTCTGCACGCGCCGCCCCAGGCATGCAAAGTACCCTTCCCGACCAAGCCATCCTCAAACTCTGCCGCCCTTCTCACCGCCGCCCACCACCGTGCCGCCACTTCCAGCACCCCCTCTACCTCCCAAAACCACCAAGGTAGCTTCCCAACCTCCCTAGACCCTCTGTTTCCCCTGCCAACCCCTCCTTTTCCTTCCTCCCCCCTCCACCACTTCTCCACCTTCCTTCTCCCCCCATCACCGCCGCCGCTGCCGTGTGCCGTGCACCGCCACCTGTGCCACCAGCACCCTAGGTGGCCCTCTAAACTCTCCCAACCCTTAAATCCTTGTTGTTCAAGTGTTAATTATTTTTAGCATTCTTAGTATTATTATACTTATTATCATCATTATTATTATTATTATTATCATTATTAATTAATAACATTTTTATTATTATCCTTTATTATCCTTAATGTTATCATACTATCACCCCTTCCAACCCTAACCCCTATTATACTTAACTTAGAGTTAATGTCATTATCTTTATTATTAACATTATTATTATTTTTGTTATTAGTATTATTACTATTATTGTCATTACTATTATTATTGTAATTATTAATTTCTCTATCATAAATGTGTTATTTTCTTACAAGGCCATCGTCCCTCTAAAACCCTAGCTTTCATTATACTTAACCATTAGTGTTGGTACTATTATTATTATTACTACTATCATTATGGTTATTACCACTAGTAGTGTTATTACTACTTAATCCAACCTTATGTGGGTATTGTACTTATATTAATATTGTTGTGCTATACCTAACACCATTATTAGACTTAATCTTAAAAACGCTAGGGTTCTATTACTTGAAACATAAGTGTCACTATTAGTAGTCTTATTATTATTATTATTATTATTATTATTATTATTATTATTATTATTATTATTATTATTATTATTATCACTATTTTACTATGACTAGAGAACACTAGTATTATAAGAATGGAACTAACGGGTCTAATAATATAAGTGTAACGATAAGTATTGAAAATAAAGATATATCGATTAGTAATGCTTAGCATAATAATTTTAGAGTAAAAACCCTAGTTTTGTATAACACCCCTATTAAGGATAAGAACCCTAATCCTAAACTAGAATAAGGGTTGATAGTATTTATAAGGAAAACTAATACTTAGCTTTTTTCCCCTTTTCATAGGTGACCCCGATCCGAGCCCTAAAGAGCTAGAGGAGCATGCTCCAAGCCCGGTGTCTACCTAGGTAAGGACGAAGCTATGGCCTTATTCTATGTGTGATGTGTTGATGATGATTAGTATGCCATGTTAATGTGTATTTATGCATGTGTTGTGAATAACCTATTTTGTGTAGCGCAGCATGGATAATGAGGTATGTTGTGTATGCCTTACCCTATACGTGTATGACATGTTCCATGTTTGATGTTGATGTTGATGATGTGACTTGTTATGGCCCTCTAGGACATGCATGCTAGGGTTTGGGGTAGCATGAAATGATAATAAAAGAACAACAGGAAAGTGGGCGTTTGGGAAGTTTGTATGGGGGGACTAGACCTTGTATGGGCATGATCCTTACGTGTGAACAGTTGATTTGTGTTGTAAGTAAGAGCTTGGGAGAGTCTTGGAGTGATTGGGAACTTGGTATGAAAAATAGTACGTGAGTTGGTGCATAAGCGACCTTATTAGGGTTTTGGGTGTAAGTGGGGGTTGGAGAGTCTGCATGGAGTGTTTAAATTATGCATGGGAATGAATCTTACATGAGGAAAGTTGATTTAAGAAGTAAATAAGATAATGTCAAAGTTACGGGTCCATTGGAGACTTGGGTGCAAAATTCCACGTGGGTCGATGTAAGGGTATCTAAGGGACCCAATTAGGGTTTTTGGGAGGAAATGAGCAATTTGGAGGGTACAAGGGTAAAAATGATCAAGGAGGGATGGAGTATGGGGTTGAGAGTGAGAACTCACTTATATAGAGGGGTGAGTGAGGGTTTCTAAATGAGAGAAGAGATTTTGGGGTGAAGGAGGGGAGCTTACTTGAGGAGGAAGTAGAGTGCTAGGGTTTGGTGTGGCCAACTAGGGTTTGGCGGTCACATGCGAAGTTGGGGAATAAAGAAATATATTTTGGGAATTTCTTAGTAGAGATGAGATGCGAGACAAGGAACAAAGTAAAGTTAGGATGAGTAAGAAAGAGTTGGGCCATATAGGCCCAAATTAGGGTTTTCCAAGGAGGAGCCCTAGAGGGGTGAGGACATGCGGAACCGATATCGTTGTGTTAGGGTTAGCCCACATTCTCGGGAGAGTGTTCCCTTACTACATTTCCTTATGTATAAGAGTAAGAGGGGATGGACATCGGGCGTGAGAAGGGGAGAACAGTCTCAAGATATGGGACGAGCCTCCTCGAAGGGAAGAAGTAGAGAATAGTAGACATGCATGTCAAGGGTGGAACCTTATTTAATAATACATGAATAAGACATTAACTACTTAAAGAGTAAGATTGTTGAGCCGGGCCCAGACTGATCCACCGGCATAATAGTGGCCAGGTGTCGGGGTGCCCTGGAGACCGATCCACCGGCATATAATAGTGGTTAGGTGCGTTCTGCCCTATATGTGACTGATCCACCGGCTATAATAGTGGGGGATCCCGAGCTCAACAAACTAAACAGTATGTGGTAATTAAATCATGGGAAAGATACTATATACTTACAGTGGAACACCATGAGAGTCAGGGCCAGACCTATCCACCGACATAATAGTGGCCAGGAGCGTTGCGCCCTGGAGACCGATCCACCGGCATATAATAGTGGTTAGGTGCGTTCTGCCCTATAAGTGACCGATCCACCGGCTATAATAGTGGGGTTCCCGCACTCTCATGGATTCATAACGATTATGATGTGAATCGACTATAATTATCAGAGTTATGAAATGAAGAAGTTGGACTGGACCATAACCGACCTACATCACCCATAATATTACATGTTGCTTGTGTGATTGTGCTATGTGTGTTATGTTGTATGATGGTATGCTTGACCTTAGCGCACCTGCGCCCTTACTCAGTATTGGACCCATACTGATACTACCTTGATTGAATGGGTCCTGTGATGATCCACTGATGGTGGGGAGCAGACTTCCTGTGCAGGTTTATGATCGGGTACTATCTTGGGGTGGAAGGCTTGACTTGAGTGAGTAGGCCATCCGAATATTAATTCTTTTTGGGATTGGTTTTGGTAGATATATTTTGTATTACGTTTCCCGTTTTAAAGAAAAAAAATGTATTATGGGATTGAAATCCTAAATCGTATTCTAACTTCTGTTTGACTTATATCTTATTAATGATTTATGCTAAATGTCGTCTTGTGTTTTATGATACTTCGTACTACTTGATGATCGGATTTAGCCTTAGCACTTAGTACCAGAACGGTAGGAATAAACCGGTCTGGTACTAAGTGTGGCGGTAATACCCTCAAGTTCATGGTTTTAATTCGTATGCTTTCGCTAAACCTTTCAACTTAAACAAAAATTTTCAGTAGTGAATTTGGGGGTGTTACACCCTTCCCTCCCTCTATTCCTTTTTGACACCCGTCCCCAAGCCAAAACCAACCCTCTTACATTATAAATACACATGCATACACTCCACTCCAACCAGCCCTCTACTATCACCTTCCCTCTCTCTATTTTTGTTTGATTTTCCATCTCCCTCACCAACAAAACAGCTCCCCCCCTCAACCTCACACACACCGAATCCCGACTTCTAATTGTGCACCCAACCTTCTAGCACCCAACCTTCCAGCACCCAAACAACCACAATTGCCCTTCTCTGCCCCGTCTGTCCCTATTGCCTAAGCCCCTTCCTTCCAGCAACTCCAGCCCCTAAGCCAACCACCTCCTCTATTTTTACCTATATTAAATGTAAGAATATTTTGGTAATTTAAAAAAAATAAATATTTATATTATAATTATTATTTTATCTAATAGATATTAACTCGGTAATTTTGGTATTATTTTTAGATACGAAAGTTGATCAGTAGAACCTAACAATTTTTAGTGGATACCGCTAATTTTACGTTGTTGTTGGAATTCAAGTGACCGTTATACTCTATTAAAATGATAAATATTGTGTGATAGTACATTAAGGTTTTTGATGTATGAAATATGTTAAACATAATTTTTTACATTATAATTATGTGTTAATTAGTATTATCATGAAAACGGGTAAAACGAGCATGTTATCTAATGTAAAATATTTTGAGTACGAAAATATGGTTAAAATGATTCTAATGACGGAAACATATTTTGTATGATAATTATGTATAAAATAATAGGTTGAGTATGCTTAGATATAATTATAGAATAACTATTATGGATGTGTGTCGTAGGGGCAATTTAGTCATTTTTCGTGTGTTATAATATTTATCGTAAAAATCATATCTAATATGTATTATCTATTGTGGATTATGCGATCGTGTGTTTTGTACATTTCAAAAGTATATGATAGGGTTTTGTATGCCAAAACATGTGTAAGGGCAAAATGGTCTTTTGACATAGTTGATAATTTAAATGGCATAATAAATAATTTAATTATTTTATTTTAGCCTTTTCACAACAAATTAATAAATAAAATGGATTCAGTATTTAAATGGATGATAATCTTATAATTATTGGTCTTAGGGGCATTATGGTTATTTCGACCTAATATGCCCAAATGTGAATAATTGAACATAGGATTGCCTTAGACTTTTAATAGATTGACCTTAGTGTTGACTTTGACATTGTTTTAGACCATTGACCTTAAGGTTGACTTGGATAATTAGAAATAAAGGAAAATTGGATAAGTATGGAAATGAGAATAATTATGCAATATGTGTTATCTGTGATCACCTTATAAAATACTAATACGTAAAATGGAAGACCTCGAGTTTGGAAATAGTTTCTCTCTAGGGGTATCTACCCTAGAGATGAGGTAGGAGTCCTCGATTTGTTTGGTTTTCTGGTGTGTTGGATGTGTCCCAGTAAGGCCCTAGTCTACATTATAGGTGATCTATGGGACTTATAGGGGATATCGATACTTAAGGATTAGGTGTCCGAGGTGAGGATGGTACTGTGTGCATCATGCATAAGTATGACTAGAGTGTTATTATGACTCTAGGTTGAATGGTTGGGAATGTACCGTGATGTCGCCAGTATGACTGATGTACTTTTATGTCTTTGGGTTATTATTGTATCCCCCTCGAGTAAATAAAAATGGAAATGATATGATCATTATTGGATAGTGGATTGGTTTGGTAGTAGCCCTTGTGCCTACCTGTGGTTTTGGGTAGCAACCTTTGTGCCTACCTGTGGTTTTGGGTAGCAGCCTTTGTACCTACTTGTGGTTTCGATAGCAGGCTTTGTGCCTATCTGTGGTTTTAGGTAGTAGCCTTTGTGACTACTTGTGGTTTCGGTAGAAACAATTCTGCCTACCTATGGTTGGTAGTAGCCTTCGTGCCTACCTATGTTTGTATTATATCTGTGAGAAAACTTGTGATGTTATGGAGTTTATTATATTGTACCTGTAAGTATACCTATGAGATTATAGATTTTATTATATTGTACTTGTAAGCATACTAGTGACGTTATGTATTTTATTATACTATACCTGTAAGTATACTTGTGAAGTTATGGATGTTATTATACTGAACTTGTAAGTATACCTGTAAAGTTATGGATTTTTATTATACTATACCTGTAAGTATACACGTGACGCTATGTATGTTGTTGTACTATACCTGTAAGGCTATAAGTATACCTGTAAGGTTATGGATTTTATTACACTATACATATAAGTATACCTATGACATTATATATGTTATTATATTGTACATGTAAGTATACCTATGACGTTGTGCATGTTGTTATATTGTACCTGTAAATATACCTGTGAGGTTATGGATTTTATTATATTGTACCTGTAAGTATACATGTGATGTTATGGATTTTATTATATTATATATGTAAGTATGCCTGTGATGATATGGATCTTATAATATTATACCTGAGAACATACATGTGATGTTATGTAATTGGTTGAGATTGATGTCGAGACATGAATTATGATGTAAAGGTTATAATCGTGGTATAGAGTGGGTTTTGACTATTACTTTAGAGAGCATCTAGGGATGCTTAGTTGATTTATTACATTCTAAATGAACACGCATGAACAGTATATAGTTTGGTGATGACTGCTTATCTGTTATGATTATTGTATCTTGATCATCTCATGCATGTCTTAAGTTTATACTAGGTATTGTTGTGATGCTTTGGGGTTATTGTGTTAAGGTTTTCTTCTAATCATACTTCAGATAGTATCTCTGGGTTATTCATTTGGTAAGTTCAGTTGTTTCAGATGAATGAATATGAGTAGTCCATGACCTAGATGAAATTTGATTATCTAAATGGTATCTAAATCCTTGTATGTATATGTATATGTCTTATACAATGTTTGTTGTATGCCTTACATGTGTTCCATGTTGATTTATCATATTGGTTTAGTATAAAGGATTCCTCTGTTCCGTAGTACTGAAGGGTTCATTTTCGTGGGCCCCTACCTATTCAATTGGCAGTGGACTTTGTAGGTCAGCTCCCGAGTTCAGTTGAAAGTTTTTAGTTAGTTTTGAGAGCGTAGGAATATCTAATGTCTCTTTTGCTAGCTCGTCTCTACTTGTATTTGGACTTTCATGTCTTCCTGTAATTTCTCTCCCTTAAGTTTTGGTAGAGTGTTGATGTTGCTTTTAACTAGCACCATACTTATCTATTATTTTGTACATTCTGACTTTTGTAATCATGTATTTAAGTAAAGTAATGTTTTAGCCTTATCACTTAGTATAAGAATAGTAGAGTATGCCAGCCTTATACTAAATGTGGCGGTAACACCCATTAATTTTGTAATTAATGCTTCCGCAAAACAAAAAGTTTTAGTAGTAAAAATGGGGGTGTTACAACCTTCCCTAGCTTTAGATGTTGACACAAACTACCCTCTCTAATGACACATGTTGATGCATCTTACCCTCCCTAACATCACATAATGACGTAGCACAATTTTTCCAACGTCACTAATTGACGCAGCTTATTGTCCCCTATATCACATATTGACACTGTTTACCCTACCAACCTTATCATCCCACAAATCCTAACCCTTGTCCTATGCCGTAAACCCTATATCGTAAAATCTAATTCCTAAAATGTAAGACCTAAACATAAATGTAATACCCCATTTTTAGAAATGTTAATTATAAATTAATAATCATATGATTAGTTATAATTATTATTTTAGCAGGTTTAGTATTAAACATGTTTATTATTATTATTATTATTATTATTATTATTATTATTAGTATTATTATTATTATTATTATTATTATTATTATTATTATTATTATTATTATTATTATTATTACGGTGGTTTAGATATAAAAATAATTAGGCTAAAAAGTTGATAGAAACCGATTATTTATTTTAATCCTATTTTATATCCGTAAATCTTATCCGAATTATTTTATTAATAGCCGGGACCCGTAACCCGAAATAAATTCCTAAACTTTATTCCTGATTCTTTTATCTTTTCTGTTTTATTTAAACCTATCTTAAATCAGTTTATTTTTCCCCAAATTATATTTCTATTCAATATTCTAATTTACCCGAATTAAATTTAATATATATATATATATATATATATAATATTTTTCTTCTCCCTCTCCCCCTCTTTCATTTGCTGTCTCTTCCCCGTAAATACTCTCCTGTCTCCATCCCTTTCTTACTTTACTCAACTATCCCCTCATCTCTGCATTTATACACACATATACACGCCACACACGACGCACACTCTACCACAAACAAACATCCCCCAACCCACTATTCATCCCAGCTCCCTCCTGCTACCTTCAACGCCTTCCCTGAGCCCAGCCAAACAAAGCCTACACTATATACATGTTGCACTTAACACTCCAAACAAACAGCTCCTTCGGCTAACACACCCCCCGAGCAGCACTCATCTCCATTCCTCCTTCTGTTTTTGTTTAGCCTTCCCAGCCACCTTCTCCCTTCCCTTATCCCTCTACATCTCCCTCCTGTCCACGCAACCAAACCAGCCGACCACAACCCTATTTCTCCTCCTCTCTTTCCCCACCATTTTCTTGCACTTCCCGACCTCCCCTACAAAACCCGTTGTCCTACAACCATCACCGAGTCATCCCACCATCTCCACCCTGTCACCACCAGCCTACAGCACACCACCCAACCTTCGCAGCCCCATGTAGCCACCCTACAATGCAGCCCCGTCGCCCAAACATCACCCAACCTCCCTGCCACCTTCTCCCTTCATCCAAGCATCCACGACCAGCGCACCACTCCAACAACCGAACCCAACAACCTCCTGAACCAACAACCATGCACACACACCCCAACCCCTTCTCTCCTTCTCCCTACCACTCCCATCGCCCTTCCCCCATCGCAGCCCGTTGTCCCGCAACACCCTCACGCCTGCACCAGTAACCAACCCAGCATCCCCCAACTGCAGCACCCTTTCCCTGTAGCATCAAACCTCCCTGCCTTTCCCGTCCACCGAGCCCCCTCTCCCACAGCACCACCCCAGCCTCCTTCCCGCAGCCAACCAACCGTCCCGCAGCCACCAGCAACCGCTAGCCAACCACCATCTCTGCCACCCTTTTCCTTCCCTACCTTGCCCGGCCAACTCTTGCCAGCCAACCTCCCCGCAGCCCCCTTGTTTTCTCTCACGCAAGATCACACTGCATGTGTAGCGTGAGTGAATTATTTTACCCCAAAAAAATTTTGGTACCATATTAATTGTAAGGGTATTTTGGTAATTTCAAAAAAATAAATACTTTTATGCTATAATTATTATCTTATCTGATATATATTAATTTGATATTTGTGGTATTATTTTTAGGTATGAAAGTTTAATTAGCAGGACCTAATAAATTTTAGTGGATACTACTAATTTTACGTTTTTGCTGGAATTCAGGTAACCGTTATACTCTGCTAAAATGATAAAAATTGTGTGATAGCACATTAGGGGTTTTGGTGTATGAAATATATTTAGCATGATTTATTTCGATATAATTGTGTGTTAATTATTATTATTATGAAAACGGATAAAAATAAGCATGTTATCTAATATAAAATATTTTGGATACAAAAGTATGATTTAAAAATGATTCTAATGATGGGAAAATAATTTGTATGATAATTATGTGTAAAATAATAGGTTGATCATGCTTAGATATAATTATTCAATAATTATTATGGATGTGTGCCCTAGGGGCAATTTAGTCATTTTTGTGCCTTATGATATCTATCGTGAAAATTATGTTTAATATGTATTATCTGTTGTGGATTATACGATCGTGTGTTTTGTATGTTTCAAAAGTATATGATAGGGTTTCGTATGCATAAATCTATGTAGGGGCAAAACGGTCTTTTGACATGATTGATGATTTAAATTATATAATAAACAATTAGATTATTTTGTTTTAGCCTTTTCACAATAAATTAATAAATAAGATAGATTTAGTATTTAAATTGATGCTAATATGATAATTATTGGCTTTAGGGGCATTTTGGTCATTTTCAACCTAGTGCACCCAAATGTGAATAATTGGACATAGGATGGCCTTAAAATTTTGATAGGTTGACCTTAGTATTGACTTGGACTTTGTTTTATACCATTGACCGTAGGGTTGACTTGGATAATTGAAAATAAAGGAAAAATGAATAAGTATGGAAATGAGAATAAACATGTAATGTGTGTTATCTGTGATCACTTTATAAAAATACTAATACATAAAGTGGAAGACCTCGAGTTTGAAAATGGTTTCTCTCTAGAGGTAGCTACCCTAGAGATAGGGATGGCAATTTTCCCCGCGGGTTCGGGGCCCCGTCGGGGATTCCCCGTTCGGGTTCGGGTTCGGGGAGAGAATTCGGGGATCGGGTTCGGGTTCGGGGATGCTTAACGGGGATTTTTTCGGGGACGGGGCGGGGACGGGTTTGGGGTCCCCATCCCCGAACCCGCCCCGAAATTTTTTATATATATATATTTTTATATAATTATATATATATAATATATATATAATTTTTTTATATAATATATATTAAAAATATAATATAAAAAAGTAGTTTGAGGATCGGGGATGAGATCGGGGATCGGGTATAAAGTCGGGTTTCGGGGATCGGGTCGGGTTTTAAGAACGGGGCATAAATCGGGGATGAAAAATAGATCGGGGATCGGGTCGGGTATGGGGATTTGATCCCCGCGGGGATCGGGTCGGGGAATCCCCGATAAAAAAATAACGGGGATCGGGTCGGGTTCGGGGATAATTTTCCTTATCGGGTTCGGGGATGGGGATGGGGTCCCCGTCCCCGACCCGCCCCGTTGCCATCCCTACCTAGAGATGAGGTAGGAGTCCTCAATTTGTTTGGGTTTCTGGTGTGTCGGTTGTGCCCTAGTAAGGCCCTACGGACCCTTTATACCATGTATTGTCATGATGCTTTATGGTTATTGTATTAGGGTTTTCTTCTAATCATTCTTCAGATAGTATCTCTAGGTTTTCCATTTGGTAAGTTCAACTGTTTCAGAAGAGTGAATATGAGTAGTATGTGACCAAGATTGAATTTGATTATCTGAATAACTGTTATATCTCAATCCTCGTATGTATATGTATATGTCTTATACAATGTTAATGGTATGTCTTGCATGTGTTCCATGATGTTTATCATATTAGTTTGGTATAAAGGGTTACTCAGTACTATAGTACTGAAGTGTTCATTTTCGTGGGCCCCTACCTATTCAAAGGGCAGTGGATTTTGCAGGTCAGTTCCCGAGTCCAGTTGAAAGCTGTCAGTCGGTTCTGAGAGAGTAGGAATATCCAGTGTCCCTTCTGTTATCTGGTTTCCAATTGTTTTGGACTTTTATGTCCTCCTATAATTTCTCTCCTAAGTTTTGGTAAACTGTTGACGTTGCTTTTAACTAGTATCGTACTGAAATACCCCAAAACCCTAATTTAGAAAATTATGGCCAAATAAGAAATTATTAGAAAAATTAATTAAATAAATCATTTTTATTAAAATAAGAGGGAATTAATTAAGGTAAATCTAGGAGAAATTAATAAATGATTTAAATAGGAAAATTTTGAGTACTTTGCTAATTAAAATGGAATTTAAGAAAAATCCTTCAAAATCCCTAAATTAACCTAAAAAGAGAATTTAATTATTATTTTAATATTAATATTTTATTAAATATCCCAAAATATTCAAAATATATTAATTAGGCCAACCCACTTTTTTCCTTTCTTTTTTCTTTTTCTTTTTCCTTTTCCCCCTCTTTTTCCTTTTCTTTCCTTTCCTTCTCTTCCTTTTCTCCTTTTTCCTCCGACCTAGGCCAGCTTGCCTTCAGCCCAAATCCTCCCCTTCCCCTACACGGCCTAGGCCCACGTCGTCTTTTTTTCCTCCTCTCCTAGCCAGTTCAGCCTTTCCCCCTTTTTTTCTTGTTTTCTCTTAGACCTCCGGTCCAGCCCCTCCCCTGCGTCGTCTTCTTCCTCCCGCGCCTGAAACTCCCTCAATCGGCGCTGGGAATTCCGCCACCAACCACATCGTCTGACCAGCCATTCCTCCCCTCTTTTCCCCATTGACTTACCCACCATTTCGATAGGGCCAGCCATCCTCTCTCTTGCACGTGCCATTCCTTCTTCCCCGACAAGAAATGACCTACGAACGTAGACCTGCACCGACCTACCCTCACCGACCGGAGCCCCATAACCCTTGTCCCCTACTCTCCCACTCCCCTTTGTCGTTTTCCCTTCCAATCGAGCTATATATAGCCCCGAAGGCTGCCATAATTGGGTTTTAATTTTGGTAGCCCAGAAACTCAACCCGCGCGCCACCGCTTGATTAGCCCCTCATTTCTTCGCCGTTGGCCATCGTCAACGCCCACTCCAGCGACCAAAACTGTCCATGCACCGCCCTCTACGTAACTAAGACACCATCCTTCCTCACCTTGCCCTGCACGAGCCACCTTGGTCGTGCAAAGTCACCCTCCCTAATAGCTCATCTCGACCCTACGCTGCCCCTCGTGCTGCCACTTGCCACCGGTTCCGCCACCTGTAGCACCACCTCTACCCCCCAAAAAAACCAGGGGACCTTACTCTACTCCCCACACCTCCATTTTCCCCTACTTCCCTCTCCCCTAGCCTCCACATCCATCTCTCCATCTCCCTTCCTCCTCCACCACCGCCGCCGCCGGCTCCATCACCAAGCCTAGGTGGTATTCCAATTTCTTAACCCTTAAACCTTTGGTATAAAAGTGTTAATGATTTTAATATTAATAGTATTACTATTAACTATTATTATTGTTGTTGTTGTTGTTATTATTATTATTATTATTATTATTATTATTATTACCACTCTTATTATTATTATTATTATTATTATTATTATTATTGTGTTCTAACTCTTATTCCAAAGAGGTTTCTGATTAATGGTATTATTATGTATAAGACTACAACTTTGTTGTTATTATTATTACTATTGGTGTCCTTATTATTATTGTTGTTACTATTATTACTACTACTATTATCATTATTAATATCATTGTTTTGTTACTAATAATATTAGTGCTAATCGTGGGCCTTATAGTACTATTACCCTTTTCATGCTTGACATTATTATTATTATCATCATTGTTGTTGTTGTTATGAATACTATCCTAACCACTATTATTATTATCATTTCCAGCATTATTGTTACTATTATTAATACTACTACCACTAGCATTATAAATATAAGTATCATCATGGCTATTACTTTTTATATTATTTTCATCACTATTATTACTATTATTACTGCTAGAAATTAGGGTCAATATTAGTATCGTTATAAAACTAATAATAATGTTATTATTAGTAATATTGAAACCCTTACTTTAATACTATGAGTATCACTAAGACATACTTAGTTAGTAGTGGCACGATTAATTATTTTAAGAAAAATAACCCTACTTTTAATTATAAACTACTATTATCATCATTAGCCTTAGTATTAGGCCATGATAGGGGTAAGATAGGAAATTATGGTAATTCTGGTAGAGAACCCATAGTATTTCCCTCTTATAGGTGAACCAAGTCAAAACCCTCAAGAGACGTAGGAGCGTGCTCCAAGCCCGGCGACATTTTAGGTAAGGGTGTAGCTAAGGCCGCCTGTGTGCTATGTGTCTCATTTGCCTCGGATGTCCTATATAATTATATGTTGTGTTCTATATGCTATTATCTTAACTGTTTTATGTGTAGCGCGACTTGGAACAAAGGTATGTTCATGTGCTCTCTTCTATTATGTGCTAATATGGACATGCTGCAAGTTGTGATGTGATGTGATGTGGCCCTTAGGACATGCATGCTAGGGTATTTGATGTTGTGATGTGATGTGATGTTGCCCTTAAGACATGCATGATAGGGTATTTGATGTGGTGATGTGGGTTGGAGGCAAGAAAAAGAAAAATAAAAAATTAAGGTAACCAAGGGGAAGTAAGTTGGCTAACATATGTAAGAGCGACCCAAATAACCCATGTTCCATGACTGGTGAATAAAAGGTGGGAATTAAATAAAATAAAAGAGTGGGAGAAACTAGGGTTTGCTTGGGAGGAACTAGGATTTGCATGGAATTTTAGGGTTTGGCACGATAAATATCGAGGGTTTTGCATGGGATAGTTAGAGTCCGCATGGGGGCAAACTTTAAGTATGGAAAGTGGCTTTGGGACGTGAGGAAGGCGATGGAAAAGTTGTTTGGGTGACTGGGGACTTCGGGTGAAAAATAGTATGTGGGACAGTATAAGGGTGCATAGGAGACTAGACTAGGGTTTGGGAGGAAACCCTAATTTGAGAAGGTGGAAGAAGAAAAAGAAAATAATAAAAATAAATGAGGATGAGTGAGGTATGAGGGGAGAGTTGAGTCTAAAGGTCATAACATGTGGGGTGTTAAAATAGTGCGGGTTGTGGGAGGCAGAGAAGGATGGGCCATATAGGCCCAAATTAGGGTTTCTGAAGGAAACCTTAGGGTAAGGAGGTGAGTGGACCTTAGGGTATAAGATGGTGGGCCTTGACCCACACACTTAGGAGTTGGGCTCCCAGTGTGAGAAAGTGGATTAAGGGAAGGATGTCAAGGCAAGTTTGGAGGTGTAGAAGTCTCGAGATATAGGATGGGCCCTCCTGGGAGGATAAGTGTGGATATAGTTAACCATGCATGTCAAGGGTGAAATACTTTCAATTAAGACATGTTTAAGACACTAATCATTTAAAGAGGAAGATGTTGAGTCAGACCCAGACCGTTCCACCAACCAATAATAGTGGCTAGGGTCGAGGTGCCCTGTATGAGCGGTCCACCGACAAATAATAGTGGCCAGGAGCGTTTTGCCCTGCATGACCGTTCCATCGGCTATAATAGTGGGGGTTTCTATGCTCAACAAACCAAACATAATAATGATAATACATGGAAAAGATACGAAGTAATTACAGTGGAACACCATGAGAGTCGGGGCCAAACCGGTCCACCGGCGAATAATAGTGGCCAAGGCATGTTGCCCTGCATGACCGGTCCACCGGCGAATAATAGTGGCCAGGAGCGTTTTGCCCTGCATGACCGGTCCACCGACGAATAATAGTGGGGTTTCTGCACTCGCATGGATTGATAAAGACTATAATGTGAATCGACTGTATTTATCAGAGATCTAAAGAATAAGTTATTTGGTCCATAGCCGGTCTTCTTTATATGTGTTACTACATGTTGTCTACCTGATTATGCCATGTATGCTATGTTGTGTGTTTTTATGTATGTTGGTCTTAGTGCATGTGTTACCTTACTCAATATGTAGCATACTGACCACCCGTTTCATGGGTGCTGCTCATTCCCATGAGCAGAAGACCCGTCTGAGTTTGTGCAAGTAGGGGACGATGTCTTCGATGCCGACGATGCTTATGAGGCATCAGGCGGGGGTGAGAGTTGAGCCTAGACCTAGCTTGGGGATCAAGAGTGACGTGGATAGAGTCCATCATCCGTTTTGTGTTCCCTGTATTATTATATTTTGTTTTATTCTATTGTATGATGTTTTCTGTCATTTGGTATTTTAAAACTATACTTTTGGGTTGTACCTTTTGATTACCACACTCTGATTTCTTGTACGGTTAACGACTCATTTCTTTTATAAATGCTCGTTTTAATTATCGACTCGTGTTTGATGTCTATCCCAATTAACCTTAGCACTTGGTATTGGAACGGTAGAAGTGAACCAATCTAGTACCAAGTATGGCGGTAATATCCCCATAATTTATGTTTTTGTGATTCCACTTATGCTAAACCCTTTTATCAAACGTAATTTTTCAGTTGTAAATTTTGGGGGTGTTACACGTACTCATATATTATTCTCTATATTCTGACTTTTGTCATCATTTTATTTGAGTAAAGAAATGTTATAGCCTTAGCATTTAGTATAAGAATGGTAGCAGATGCCAGACTTATACTAAGTGTGGCGGTAACACCCTTGATTTTGTAATTAACGCTTCCGCAAAACGAAAATTTTTAGCAGTAAAAATGGGGGTGTTACAATAAACTATTCACCCCAAACTCTAAACCATGTGCACCTAAATTAATTATTTAGGGTTTATATATTATTATTAATATGATCATAATTTAGGGATAATTAATTAGTCATATTTGCTTTGCAGGATAGAGACTACAATTATCAAAGATTGTTTTATAGCAAATCAAATATTCTTTTATCGCGATGACCTTGTAGTGTGAGTGCATACTATTAGTAGAAGTTGTATGATGATTTTAGTCATAGTTTGACATAACATCAATAAAATTTGCCTAAAAAAATCCATAATTAATTTTAAATAGGAAATGAAATGTAACAAAAATACATACCTTCATGCAAATCTAAGAGTTGAAGTCGGCTGCAAGAAGCATCTGTGGAAGAAGGGGGTTGATTGCATATATATGTGGCAGAGAGCTGAGTTTGGCTAAGATATGGGGGGGAGATGTGGGAGAGTGAGTAGAGTATCGATGAAGATGAAAGGTTGTGGGTGCGGAAGAGAACAAAATATATAAATTGGTGTTGTAACATGTGTTTTGATTGGTAGCGACCAATTTTGATGCAACGTTGTATATTATAGTGCCAAATTTTGACGCCACCACACAACATATTACAGTATAATTTTACGAAGTCAACCAATATATTGCGTCAAAATTAGGCACAGCTTATAAAAAAAATTATCATTCCTTCCGAAATAAATGAAGGGAATAAGCGATGTTTTGCTTCAAAAAGTTTCAAATTATAATCAATTTGTTTTCAAATATCTTCTTCAAAAAATAATTGTAAGCATACTATAACTCTTCAGCATTTTTTTATTAAAAATATACAATTATTTTTCCCATTAACATTAATATGCTATTTGAGACAACTTTTAGGTAAGTAACATAGATGAAAATATCAAAAAATAAAATTATAAATTACATCATTTACTTTCTTGCCTTTAAATTTGAGAAAAATAGAAACAATTAATTGTGAGATAGGAATAAAAGTTTTTTCCCTTCTTAATATCTCGCTAATTTTTATGTCATGGATTGGTGGTACGATATTATGATGATACAAAACTGTGATATGATCTATAGATAAAAAAAAATACTTTAATATAATTTTTTGATGAAGTTTGTGGAAATATGGGGTAAAAGCAATTATATAAAATTTCTAAGTATGCAGCAATTTTTTTTGCAAATATACAATATGGTGGTATGAGAAAGTCAGATTAGGGTTTTCCAATGGTGTCTTGTGCCATTGAAAAGTTCGGATATATATATTATTGCTAATAATAATGGCTTTAATCTCTAGTTTGCTCAATGTGTGCACTCATATGCCATTGAAAAATCCAAATATATAAAGTATTACTTATAATAATGTGTTTTATACTATTGAATAATAATAGTAAACAACTCAAGGTAGCTCAATTTTTGCATTCGTGACACCATAAAAATGGGGGTTCGATCTCCCCAAGTACGTGTTCTTTTCTATTACGTTGAAGCCTTAAGCTGTGTAGGTGAAATCATCGAGCCATAACCTTGGCTTCGACGCCGGTTCCTGCGAATATCAATATACATAAACCTCGTCGACCGTCCTAGATCAATTCGGCAAGTACTCAGATGGTGAGTAAAATGTATTTTCATGACAAATCAGATAAAATTATGGTAATGTGTTTATAAAATTATGGGAAAAGTGCAAACCAAGATTTCAAGTTGCTCTACAAACAGAACACCCCCCCCCCTTCATTTTAGCTAAATGTTAATATATATTTTTATTTTATGTATAAAGTATTTTATAAAGTACAAACATATTAATCTTAAAGTGCAGCCTCTATTAAACTAGATATAAAGTTGGGTCATAAATGTTTTTAGTCTTGATTGATATTATTGAGTTAGATTATGTTTGATATATGTTTTAATAATTATTTTTTCTTAAGTTATGCTATTTTAAGTAACTTTAATTTTTTAATATAGCAAAATAGCTATGAATAATAACCGGCCACCAACAATTGTTATTTTTTCAAATATACACTAATTAGTAATTATTATCACTTTTTCTAACTTTTTACCATTTTTATATGATAGAAATAAATGTTGGGTTGGATTTGTGTGTATATAAGTAGGTATAAAGCCATATGCCTAGCACATATTCATAAAGGAACTTAAATGAAAATTTGATTTTTAACTTTTTTTTTTGTAAACGATACCATTCTACGCACATCAATTCTATTTTTCTCTCCGTCGATTCCAAAAGACACACACGCATAAGGCAAAAGAGATAGTGATCGAACTAATTTCTTCCATAAAATAATAATAATAATAATAATAATAATAATAATAATAATAATAATAATAATAAAACTCCATCAAATAATACACACATCATTAAAAGTAGAAAGAGAAAATGGTGGAATTACTTGTTTGTGTATTAGATTTTTGGTACAAAGTTACGACATTTCAATGTCATCAAATTGATCAATACCTAAAAATACATAGTATATAACTTATAATAACAAGTGATGAATTGTTATTTCTAGGGTTGATCACAGACTGATTATTCAATGTTTTGGATAAACTTCGAATATATGAATACAAATATTTGGGATCCGATCTAAAAATTCAAATATCCAAAGTTTTGAATATCTGTAGTTTTGGATCGAATTACAAATAATCTAACAAATATCAAATAGTAATTCTAAATATAAACAAACACTATCAAATGATAAGTTTATCCAATCTAATGGATAATATCCGACCTAATGTTAAACCCAAAAGTTTGAGCAAATACAGCATTGATCCGATCCGATTCAAATACATTACAAACTAGTTTGCCGGACATTCAATAATACATAAAATTATCCAACAAAGTAATACAACAAATGATTAAAATTTCAATACACACGCACACAAATCCATAGATGACCATATAACCCCCAGAGTCTCAAGCAAAGTTTCCTAAACTCTCATTTGTTAATGTGCATAAGTGGTAAGGCTATATTCATTTTCTCCGATTCTACAATGAAAAACACTTCATTTTGTTAGTAAATATCTCATAATAATTAATCAACTACAAACAAAGAAAGATGATTAAAATTTTACCTTCATCATAATTTTCAAGATTCCTCCAACTTTTCTTCCAATAATAATGGCTTTTATGACTTTCAAAGTCAATATTGTGCACAAATTAAGGCCTCCACCATCCTTCCAGTTAAAGAACTACAAAAAATATCAAGCACTCAGCCTCCAATGCTAAAAGATAATTCTGACGCTATAATAAAAATCGTCATAACCAAGATATCATTGGTCATTGCACTCATGATAGAATACCTTGATTTATTCTCTCTCTACCAACTCAACACATCTTTAGGACTAAGAAGACTATCAATTTCTTCAATCACTCCTTCGTTAATCTCCACCAAACTTTCATCCAGATACTTATCTAATTTAGCTTTTTTCTCAATATTTTGGCTTTGCCTCATCATCTTGAACTTTTTAGCTATTTGTCTCCTTACTCTATGCACATTTAAAATAGATGATAGTGAAACCTTATAATCACTAGTAGAGGAGGCCCTTGATTTACTAACAAATACTTGTGACTAGCAAGAGGCATAAAATGCATACAAATACCTCAAGCAATTCCTTACATCCTAACGTAAAGATGCTCTAGAACTACTATAATAAATGATATATTCATTGAAATCATCAACATCCTCATTCACATCATCCAAATCACCACAATATTTATTAATTTCCCAATCAACATACACTTATTCACAACCAGGATCAAGAACCACAACAATAAATTTCAACAAATTCATGTTATTTTTGTTAACCCAATACTTAAAAAACTTAGCTTTCATCCTACATGCCATTGCGTTCACATTTTAATTACCACGTTCATTAATACAAGAATTAATCAATGTACCAATAAGATCCGCTTCTTGTAAATACACATTTCCAGTGACATAATAAGAACCTGAAATCACCTAAGTAGCTTTATAGAATATTTTCAAGAATAGTAACAAATAATGAATAGACTCCCAATCCTCATCATAAAGACTACCCTCAACCTTATTAAGCTCGTCAATATACTTTTCATCCTCCTTCAACAAATCAAAAGCCTTTCTAAATACTATAGTAGAATCAAGCATCATATAAGTAGAGGTCCTTCTAGGTTCAGCATGAAGACAGACAAATTTATTGGAACTCAGGAGGAACACACGAAGAACTCCCACCACCAACAACTTGTGAGCTTGAAATTAAAGACGTTCCCCTAAGATTGAAGGTGAGGGAGGGAATTGAAAAAAAGGAGATAGGGAAGAATCTAAGTATGAAATCGAAGATGAGATGAAGGGATGAAAAGCTTACTGAAACCAAAGAGAGAAGATCCATTGTTTGAGTGCAGGAAGAGGTGTGGTGGCACCGATGAGCACTGAATAATGTCTTTTATTTCCATCGAATGAGAGCAAACTCAATGGAAAGAAATCAAGTAGCAGAGCAGTAGAGAGTCAAGGTCGAGCTGTAGCTCCAAAAATAAGAGTGAGAGGTGAAGCTGAGAAAATGGGAGAATGGGAGAGGGTCAACTAAGAGGAAAAAAGTCATTAGATTTAGCCTTGACCCTGTAGAGTTACTTAATACTTAAACGTGTGTATTGTAGTGGAAAGATCATGGTGGAGCAGCAGTTGGTGAGTCAGTAAGTAGATAGAAGAAATGATCCGTATCCACAATCATTGGTAGTGGATCGGTGGTCAGCTTAGGTTACTAAATATATTTGTGTGTGTGTGTGTGTGTGTGTGTACATATAAAGATGGATGGATGGATGTAGATTTTTGTATATATAATTATATATAAAATAAAAATTAAAAAAAATATATAAATATATTTTCATCGGATCCAATCTTCGATTTGTTTGATTTTTTATTTATTTTTTATTTGAAAAAAAATCAAATATGTTATTTTTTTTATATTTAATCAATTTATATATCGAATTGGATCATTAGATATTGGATCACATGAACCATTCTAGTTATTTGATGTTGTCTGAGTGTAGGAGGAGGTGTGGTGACGCTGGTGAGCACTGAATAGCATCGTTCGTTTTCGTCAAATGAGAGTAAACTCAACGGTAGAGAGTCGTGGTCAAGCTCCAAAAATAAGAGTGAGAGGTAAGGATGAGAGAATTGTAGAGAGTTGGCTAAGAGAAATAAAAAAAAAATCATTAGATTTAGTCTCGACCCTTTAGGGTTATTTAAAAATTAAACATATATATTGTAGTGGACGAATCGTGGTAGACCGCCCGTAGACTATTGGTTGGCCTGAGTTAATAATTATATGTATGTATATAGATTCATACAAAATAAAAAAGCATAATATATATATCGAATTAAATATTTAATTTATTTAAATTTTTATTCAAAAAAATTAAAATTTTAATTTATTTTTTTAAATAGAATTGTTTTAGATATTAAATTGGATCATCAAATATAATTATTTGATGTTATTAGGTTTGCACGGATAAAATTCTATCTTTGTATAAGTTTTATTGTTATTTGATGTGTTATAGTATACGTGATTCATGCATCAAATTATGGCCTAACCATGGAGACCGAAAACTTATTGTAGGCATTATCTTACGGCTTTATTGATGGGACAATGCAGAGGACATTCAATGCATATGGATACATTCAATACTAGAGCGACTCATTTATGAACTATTATTTCATCAATTCATCGTTCTATCATTTTTCCTAGAGTCTTAAAATCCAATCTCAGCCTATAAAGAGGTAGAGCTTCTTCGGTTTCCATAACAAGCGTCCTTAGATATTTTTTTCCCTTTTAAAAATAAAGTACTCGCACAGTGCTAGAACAAACTTTAACTAATAATAATATTTTTTAATATAAATATAATAATTTTGGTTTCATATCATACTCCAGTTTTAGAACTTTATTTTTAGAATAGTATTTTCTAAGAATTTTTAAGATATAAATATAAAAAAAATCAACAGTTAAAGTTTATTTTCTGATTATATAAATATAATTATAATATATATATCAAAATATCATTAATTTAAAAAAGAATTACAATTTAGTATCCATAACTGATGTGAACAACTTTTGACATAAACATTAGTCATGTTCTCATGAAGAATTGACTGTGTAGCTGACACAAAAAACTTAATTAATATTTAAAGTTTATTTTTAAAATAGACCAAGACTTCATTTCTAGAGAGAAAAAGTATTCTCTAATACTCAATTTTTTTTATAGCTTATCTAATGAATGTCCTATTTACCAAAATTGATATAACAAGTACATTTATTAAAAAATTCAAGTGAGTTATCAACATTAAATATTAACTTTCTTTTCACTTTGAATAATATTAGAAAGCATCCATGAACACTTCATATTTTTTTTATATCTAAAATAGTAGTATAACTAATACATTAATTAGAAAAATATACATTAAATTAAGACATTAAATGTAAAGTTTTTTCTGCTTCCTACAACCTTTAAAAAAAGAAAAGAGAAAACAAAAAAACTCGAAGCTTTTTTAATCTGGGTTTACACATACAATGCAAAAAATATTTCAACAAACTTATGATATATCATCATTTCCAAGACCTTTGATGCAAAGCATGTGCATAATTTAATGAATGGATCAACGGCAGTGCTGGCCTGGCAGCAGTGGATTTCAGTGTGACCCGTAAAAAAATATTACTACTGCACATATGGATATGGGCATTTATTTAGCCAAAACAAAGGTCATTCATTGCATTCAAAGTAGCTCCTTGTTTGGTTTCTTGATAAGGAAGTTTAAGAAATTCTTTACTACTACACGCTATATAATGCTCATTCTACCCTTGGGACTTGGGAGCCTCCAAATGTGGGTAGGTTAGCCATTCTGAAGGTAGTTCGTCTCTTCAGCTAGCATTATTGCTAGATTAAACGATGATGAAATTCCAATCAACTAGTTAGAAAACATTAATTTTATGGCCAAATATTAGTAGTAATCATCTACTCTCGTATTAGATAATATGATTACCACAGAATTGCTGTATATTTTTTTATAGTTGCACAAAACATCTATTACAATCATCATAAAAATGTTAAAATACTAATAAAAAAATATTAGGAGAAATCAAGCCTATTTTTTTTTATATCACAAAACTATTATTTTATATGGTAGTGTCACCGATATACTTTTAGCGTCTTTTTTATTTAAGGTAAATCGAAGTGAATAAAATCATTCACTTCTATTCATCTCATTTAGGAATTTATTTAAAAACATTCACCTTACAAATATTCACCCGGATTAATAGAAGTTAAAAATCCACCCCTATTCACCTACTTTTTATTAACTCTATTTTTAGGGGATAACCAGAATGAAGAGTAAAAACTTAATTGATTTAATTTTCGTTTCTTATTCATCCCAATCTAAATATAGTTAAAATAATATTTACCCAAATGAAATTGATATTATTCAAATAATATTCATCCCGATCCATCTCACTTTAATAAAATTTTAATATTTGTCCCATCTTAATTTACATCAATCCAAACAAAACCATTATAGTGAAACCCTAGCCAAGTTGTTGTCCCAATTCTCAGGAACTCTATCCAAATTGTGTGCTATATAGCCTATGTTATGTGGCTTTACTACATCTACGAGGTTCTTTCATACATCTAGCATGAACTTGACGTCCCCGGAAATCTCAGTTATATCTCCTTACCAAGTATCCAGATCACAGAATTCTTTTCTTGCCAATACTCGCTAAAAGTTAAATTCCTACTAGCTTCACCGAGTTTGACTAATTTTATCCATGGAAACTATTAATCATGGTTACGATCGTACATGAGCTCCTCGGTAAGGCAGACATCAAGATCGAAACCTCATTTATCAAT
Organism: Tamarix austromongolica; assembly: GCA_039764185.1. Taxonomy (NCBI): domain Eukaryota; kingdom Viridiplantae; phylum Streptophyta; class Magnoliopsida; order Caryophyllales; family Tamaricaceae; genus Tamarix; species Tamarix austromongolica. The sequence goes on along the minus strand of CM077809.1, from coordinate 80,606,223 downwards.
GGGTACTATTAATTGCAGTTGGCAATATATCTTAAACTCCTCGGCAAGGAAGACATCATCATCATCATAAATTCATAATGATTAAAACCATAATTTTACCATCAGATATAATCTGCACAAAACCAAAGTCGCTAGTACATTAGTGATCGCATTAAAAACAGTCCGTCAGGTTGGTGCAATTTAGTAGATCACTATTCCATTTCACCAGGATCCTGATCAATGTCGGTTCGTACTTGACAATAGAGTAGTAATCAATTAATATTTCCAATCTCAAGCTGTCTCACATCATCTTCATCAGACATGTCATTGAACTCTTCAGGTAACGTACCATCAGATTCCAAATTTGCAAGAGTAGCTGAACTATGTACAGGTCACAAAGATACAAATGCAGATTGTTTCACAAAGAATAATGCACACATTTATCACATATGTATGGTACATTATACATTGGCGAATTCTCATCATCGATCAAGTCTCGTCCGGCTTTGGTTCAAGGACAACAGGAATCTTTTCCTTATGATCGCCCCGCAAAACCTCCACAATGACCTGAAATGCAGCATCATTTGTTAGAAATGACAACTGACTATTAATTTAAAATTGTAAAAAGGAAGGGTAGAAAACCAAAGAGATTGGATCTACCTCGTCGCCCACTTTGCAACTGTCAAGAATTCTGTACAAATCACTCCCATTGCTGACCTTTTTTCCATTGACGGATGTTATGATGTCCCCTAAAATTAACCTGCCATAGGCATCTCGCTTTGTTGATTGCAAGCCCTACAGTTAGGCAATGAATCGACAATGACTGACATTAGATGAAAAGTCACTTTTATTTATGACGACTGCATGTTAATATGACAGAATAACGATACTGCCAAACAGATGTATACCGCTTTCCCAGCAGGACCTGAAGGAGGTGCATCTAGAACAAGCACTCCACTAACACCCAACTGCTCTACCGATTGCTCTGGGGCAAATTTAATCCCTAGTACGGGTCTGGTGACTTTGCCATACTTCACTAACTGGTCCACAATGCCACCCACCTAAAAATAATAAAGAAAGAAAAATCACTCTAAATGAACCTTGAAATCAATCTTTGATTCTCGGTCTGAAAAGCAAATTATCGATTCATTAGTAAGCAAAAAATAGGAAGAAAAAAATATGCTCACTACTCATGGGAATGAAGATAAGAGCAAAGTTCTGGTTGACTGCTTACCGTGTCAACTGGAATTGAGAATCCAACACCAGAAGATGCACCAGAAGGAGAGTATATAGCTGTGTTTATCCCTATAAGGTTTCCAGAACTGTCAAGAAGTGGACCCCCACTGTTCCCTGGATTGATAGCAGCATCTGTCTGTATAACATCTTGGATTGGACGGCCAGTTGCTGCAGAGCTAATCTCTCTTCTAAGCCCACTGCAAGAAACGTTGAAATTGCACTATCAAAAAACTTTCATACACAGCTTATATTCTTTGTGAGCAGCCAAAAAAACTCATGAAATTCACTTAAGATCCCACGAGGCATTAACTATAACACTCTGGAATGAAGCCTCTCACCTGATGACACCAGTCGTAAGTGTATGGTCAAGTCCAAACTGACAAAAAGAAAACATTTAAATTCCACAAATGAACATAAATTATCGAAAAGTAGGAATTTGTGATGAAAGAAACTAAGAATAAACAAAACTACACAAATGAGATAAAATCTGATGAATATTTAAACTTTAAAGCATGGTTTTTGCACTTACAGGGTTTCCAATGGCAAATACTTTCTGACCAACTAGCAAGTCTGCAGATACTCCTATAGGTACTGGTCTCAACAGGTCCTTGGGGACATCAATTCGCAATACAGCTACATCTTTGTCTTGGTCAAATCCAACTACTTTAGCCTCATGAGTTGATTGGTCAGCCAGAGTGACCCTGTACACCACTAACAGCACTTTTAACAAACAAGCATATGCACTTCCAGATGAACTCACTATTTCCCTACTAAAAGAAGAAATATGCTTGGGATATGCAAGGAATTGTTTTTGTGAACAAGTTTCTGTGATTTCCACTACTCTCAAATAGGGCTATAAATGAGTTGAGCCAGTTCGGTATTCAGTCTGGCTTAGCTAGTTAAAAGCTTGGTTAGGCTCATTCGTTTAGTTAAATAAACCGAGCCCGAACTCGAAAAAGTGTAGCTCAGTTCATTTTATGGCTTTTGCTTGTAAGCTCGGCTTGTCTCAACTCGTTTGTTTAGTTAAACGAGCCAAGCCTGAGCCCAAGGGTATTCGACTAGGCTCGACTCATTTACAACCCTACTCTCAAATAGAAATTTGATAGATTCAATGTCATGTGTATGCATTAAAACATCATCAATCAAGTAGATTAGCCATGGTGATCGGTGAGTGCCAGAACTTGTACTCTTCGTTCCACCAAGTACCTGTCAAATACTTGACATGACAAAATGAGTATAAGAACAAGATACAGGACGCTTCACTTTAGGCTTTAAAGATGATAAACTTTTTGAAAATAGCTGGGTATGACAACTGAACAGTTGTAGCTGAGTCCATGTAACACAGATCAAAATATACACATAAAAGGCAATAAATGTCCCTGAAATGCAGCTTCACACATGCTAGAATGTGGTGCAAGAATAAACAATGTTCCTGGATACCAAGAAGAGATAAGATTCAGAGAGAGAATCATGGCAACTATGCAACGATAGAGCAGCTAACTCAAAACAATAGACGGGATGAGACCCAACCTGACTATACAACACTGAATGTGTTCAATCATGCATACTAGACGCCCACAAAGATATATAACTCTCTAAGTGTACAAAAGTTATTGGGCTTTACATTGACAAGAGGACAGTGGCCCCAAAAAGATGTGCCACTGGCAATATGATCAGTCGCGCTGATTTGCCACCGACAAGGGATCTGGAGACTAGGTCACTACTGGTAGCTTCAAGAATGATGAGGGGGTTTAGGCAAAGTTCCCCACTCAAAGGCCAAATTTGCAAGATTTACCACATGGACAGTATGGCATGCTTAACAGTCTAGCACGCTCACTAAAGGCAGGCATTGCAGAGAAGTAGCAGCTTGAAATTTGAAAGATACCCGTTGGTGCTAGGGTGCTTTAGTTAGTGAAGACTTAAAGTTGAGTTATGTGACATGTAGTGTCATGCTCTCCATTAAATTGTGAAAGATGTGCAAGGATAGAGTTCTCATGCAAAACTAACAATTGAAAGGCCAAGCACTTGAAGCTAAAAAGTAATTTGAGGTGAAGTAATCAATCAGCATTGTGCCAGCAAGCTTACAGCTTTCCTATGAGCTAGATTCAAGCAACAACATAAAGTGTGCTATTTCATTCTTGTTTCTTGTATGAATGACTCGCAAGTTATGTGTGTGTGTTTACAAAAATTATAACATGGGCTCCTTTATGAAGAAAGGGTCATGCTTACAGGCGGGCTCAAATGGACAACAGCTAGTTTGAGAGAGAAAATGGAAAGAATTCAGCAGTATGCCTTTTTATCGCTCTTTTGTGGTTAGTGGTAATTCTGGGAGCAACATGATTCAGCAGAACAACATCGTAACTGCTATGATAACAGAAGTGTTGGCAAAACTAATCATGACGTAATATAGGAGCATCAAAGTTCTTTGCTTGATACCACAAGAGATGAGTTTCCGATATCATGAAATGGGCATTTCAGAGATGTAGACTGAGCTCATCGAGCTTATGAAGAAATAAAATAAATTCTTCCGCGAACATGCAAGTGTAATGGCCGTGCTATTATTCAGTCACATGATTCGGGTCATATTATTACTTAAGAGGCAGTTAGAAGTACCAACCTGAGATCAGAAGCCCCCCGGATAACATGATAATTTGTAACAATGTGACCATCCTTATCCCAAACGAAGCCTGATCCTGACCCTTGTGGCACCTCCAATACATCTAGTGTAAAGGCGTCCTGCCTAATAATATGCGCACACACACACACACACATTTAAAAAAAAAAAAAAAAACAAACAAACAAACAAACAGCAAACGCAATTACGCAAATAATCCCGAATTCAGACAAAGGAAATATTAGAGTTAATTTAAAATTTTAAAGACGATTAAATAAATCATAGAGAGTCAATCATATATAAAGAAAAATGGTACATGCCGATCCAATCCATACAGATTCTAATGATTTCCCAAGATATATATATCACATTTAAGTAGATATAATTACTTACTTGACAGCTAAATTGGTAATATAAACAACTGAGGGAGTATTCTCCTGGAAGAGGCGAACCGTAGCGAGCTCATCTGACTGCAATTTACGGGGCGGGGTGACAACAAATGCAGAAGCAGAATCGACACCAGTAAAAAAGAGGGAGAAAGACAATGCTACGGAGGTGCACAAAACAAGGAGAGAGTCGATCGCCAAAGCTAAACGGCCCTTGGTTTCGAAAATTTTGCGGGTATTGCCAGAAGAAGAGCTAGAAAGAGGGCTTTCACAGTGAGACTGACAACTTTTAATACTAAGAAGCGAGTGATTTGAGGGGATTCGAACTATAGGGTTTCTGCAGCTGCTGGGGAGATAACAGGCTTTCGTAAAGAAGAGAGTATTGTGCTTTCTGATGGTGGCGCGGCAAATAGTTGCAGAAGCAGAGAAGATGAAAGCTGAAGGAGGTGATGAATAGATAAAGGTGGCAACGGCAGCAGCCATTGCGGCAGGGACAGCGGCTGGGTGGATACGGAGTCGTTTGTTTCCGGAGAGACGAGCGGTTTCTAGTTGCTTGTAGTGGTTCGTAGATTTGGTTCGTCGTCATTCTTGGATTTCGATTTTGTCCCGCTGATCATATCGCAATAATCGAACGGCTTGGCTACCCTGTTGTTCTACAAGCGAGAAAAGCATCACCAAAACCATCGGCAATTTTAGAATTTACGAGAAAATAACTCATTTTCGGTAACCTAATGTTGTAGAATTTCTGAGTCATGCCACGTGTCAGCTCAATTAAGCTGACGTTGACGTTGGAATAGTTACGATTAGTTGTGATTAGTTAATTGATTGTAAGATTTGTTAATGACTCTGTTCAACATAAATACTGTATCTTACGAAAGAGAACAGCAGAAAAAATAAATAAACACATTTCAGACTGTTTTCTTCTTCTTCCTTCACAAGAATTTGTCTGCAGTGAATAAATCTTGACCATCATTCTCTCCATTGATAGTCCTGATTCATTCTTCCTATATTATTCCTTATCATTTGGTATCAAAGCTTGTTTTCCTGGCAACACAAATGGCAGACGGAACTAGGTTTACAGAATTGAAAACAATGATGAAGGAGCAAGAAGCTCGATTCCAACAGTCAATGCAAGAAATAGAAGCAAGAACGACAGATTCGCAATCACAAATCGAACAGCATAAAGAAATGCTAGTAGCCCAATCAATTACCCTTCCGCGAATTGAGCAATTTATGTCATCGCTGATGCATAATACCAACGTAACTTTTACTTCTTCTCCTACCACTCCTATCTTACCAGATCCAGCACCTGTGAATCAACAAAAATCTCCGGCGGACATGGTAGATTCAGATTGTAGCGGAAGACAGCACAATTACTGGAACCACACTCGTTGTGCTAAACTTGAATTCCCAAGATTTCATGGGGAAATTTTGAAGAGCTGGATTTATTGTTGTGAGCAATTCTTTGAAGTTGATGGTATCCCATCCCCATTGAAAGTGAAATTGGTTGCGATGCATTTGGAAGATAGAGCATTGCAATGGCATCAAACATACATGAAAAATAGAATTACAAGAGATGTTCCTAGTTAGGAGGAGTACGTACGAGCAATATCAGTAAGATTTGGTGACCAACTATACGATGACCCTATGGCAGACCTGATGCAATTATGACAGAATGGGAGTTTGGAAGATTACCTGGATTCCTTTGAGCTGCTGCTCAATAGAGTAAACCTCTCGGATGAATATACTCTTAGCTGTTTCTTGACTGGATTAGAGGAGGACATTAGCATACAGGTCAGAATGCACAATCCTCGATCAATCCCACAAGCCCGGCATTTAGCCAAATTACATTACGCATTAAAGCTTAAGAAATCCAATTCCTTCGCCACATTTCACAAACCAGTCGCCCTAAATAATGCCAAAAATACACCAGTGGCCTTACCACAATTGAAACCCACACCTAGTGAAACCAAGAATAGGGAGCAAAGGAGGATCTCTAGTGCTGAATTGGAGGAGAGACGTGCCAAAAGGATTATGTTACTGGTGCAATGAAAAATATACAATGGGACACAAGTGTGCTAAAAAACAATTATATCTCATTGAGATAGACACTGATTCTGAGGAAAGGCCGGTGGAAGCTAGTGAGGAACTGGAAGAAATTTTACAAGACGCACCACATATCTCAGTATGTGCTTTGAGTGGAGTACCAGCTTTTCAAACCATGAGATTAACAGGATATATCAAGAAGAGGCCAATTTCTATATTAATAGACTCGGGCAGTACCCATAATTTGTTAGATTTGACTGTGGCAAAAAAGATGGGTTGCCTTTTAACCCCAACAAACCCTTTGAGAGTTGTGGTAGCAAATGGCAGTAAACTTGTGAGCTCCTATACGTGTAAAGGACTGAATTGGACACTGCACAATGCCACTTTTACATCAGATGTTATGGTCTTACCTTTAGGAGGCTGTGAAATGGTATTAGGAATACAGTGGTTATCTACATTAGGTCCTATTACATGGGACTTCCAGCAATTAAAAATGGAATTCAATACAGGAGGAGTAAAGCATGTTCTTAGGGGAGCTATGACCAACCATATCAAACAGGTCAGTGGGAAGCAAGCATCCAAACTTTTAGCAAAAAGGGCTGATCTACACCTCATTCAACTATGTACATTACAAGCAGGAGAAGGTGATATATCAATCCAACACTCTGATAAAATCCAGCAAGTAATAACTGAGGACCTCAAACCCCTATTATTTGAATTTGAAGATATATTTGCTGTGCCCACAACCCTTCCTCCCCATCAATCTTATGATCATAAGATTCCATTAAAGGATGGTACTTCTCCTATTAACCTGAGACCCTACAGACATTCTGCCCAACAAAAAAATGAGATCGAAAGACAAACTCAGGAGATGCTTAATAATGGAACTATCAGACCTAGTAACAGCCCTTATTCTTCACCCATTGTCCTTGTCACCAAAAAAGACAATACATGGAGAATGTGTATTGACTACAGAGAATTAAATAGGCATACTATTAAAGACAGATACCCCATGCCTATTATTGAAGAGTTGTTTGGGGCCAAATTTTTCTCTAAACTAGATCTCAGGTCTGGTTATCATGAAATACAGATGCATCCTTCAGATGTTTGTAAAGCTGCATTTAAAACTCATAATGGCCATTATGAATTCGTGGTTATGCCCTTTGGCTTAACCAATGCACCATCTACTTTTCAGTGCTTAATGAATGATATATTTCGGCCTTACTTGAGACAATTCATTTTTGTATTTTTTGATGATATATTGATCTATAGTTCATCCTGGGATTTACACTTACAACATCTCAAAACTACCTTTAACATTTTGCGGGCACACCAATTATATGCCAAGATGAGTAAATGTTGTTTTGGAGGGTCTGGAGTGGAATACCTGGGTCACTTCATTTCAGCTGAAGGGGTATCCACTGATCCAAAGAAGATTGAAGCAATATTACAATGGCCTTTACCCAAGAACTTGAAGGCATTAAGAGGATTCCTTGGGTTAGCAGGCTACTATCGAAGATTTATTAAGCACTTTGGCATGATTAGTAAACCTTTGACTGATTTGACTAAGAAAGGTGAATTCCATTGGTCTGAAGCTGCCGCTCTTGCCTTCAACCAACTAAAGAATGCCATGACTAAAGCCCTTATTCTCAGATTGCCGGACTTTACTCAGGAGTTTGTCCTGGAAACCAATGCATCCAATACTGGCATAGGTGTTGTTCTTTTACAGAATGGTCATCCCATCTGCTATCTCAGCAAAACATTATCTCATAGATCACAAGCTTTATCGGTCTATGATAAAGAATTATTAGACATTGTATATGCAATGGAAAAGTGGCATCATTACTTAATTGGGAGGCACTTCCAAATTAAAACGGACCATCATAGTTTGAAGTACTTATTGGAGCAGCATATCACTACTTCTAGTCAGAGCAAATGGTTAATTAAATTGCTTCCATATAACTATGAAATTGTATACAAGAAAGGGAAAGACAATGTGGTAGCGGATGCTCTCTTAAGAATTCAAAGCACTGAATTGTTTCTCATGGCACTTTCCACCATATCTTCATATCTATATGATCGCATCCAAGCTAGTTGGGGATTAGATGAAAATTTACAAATGATTATTCAACAACTGGTGCAGGGTACTTGTTCTCACAAACATTATTCTTGGCAGCAAAATCAACTCAGAAGGAAGGGCAAATTGGTTATTGGCAAGGATATGATTCACAGGCGTGATATCCTCCATTTATTCCATGACAGTGCCTTGGGAGGTCATTCTGGCCACCAAGCAACCTGGAGAAACCTTAGCTCACTTTTTTACTGGAAGGGATTATCTAGAGATGTGAGACAACATATCAGAACATGCACAATTTGTCAAAGGGGTAAAACTGAATGTGTAGCCTCACCTGGTCTGCTTCAACCTCTTCCGATACCTAAGAAAATTTGGGTCGATATTAGCATGGACTTCATCGAAGGATTACCTAAATCCTTGGGAAAGGAAGTTATTATGGTAGTAGTGGATCGTTTCAGTAAGTATACACACTTTGTTGCACTATGTCACCCATTTTCTGCAGCAACTGTTGCTCAAGCATTTATGGATCAAATTTACAAATTGCATGGCATGCCAGAAACAATAATTACTGATAGAGATCCTATCTTCACAAGCAACTTTTGGCAATGTCTCTTCAAAATACAAGGGGTCAGTCTCCACCTCTCCACAACATATCATCCACAATCGGATGGTCAAACTAAGGTGGTTAATAGGTGTTTAGAGGGTTATTTGAGATGTATGTGTATGGAGTGTCCTCAAGATTGGGTAAAATGGTTGTCCTTAGCAGAATACTGGTATAACACCAACTTTCATACATCCACAAGATACTCCCCATTTACTATTGTTTATGGTGTCCCACCTCCAGTACACATTCCTTATATTCCCAAGGATGCTCGAGTAGCTGCAGTGGACCAAGAGTTAACTACTCGGGAGGAAATCTTACAAAAAGCAAAGGTCCAATTGCAAAAAAGCCAGCATCGCATGAAGCAACTTGCTGACTGCCATAGAACAGAGCGCGAATTTGCCATCGGGGACTGGGTTTATCTCAAATTACAAGCATACAAACAACACTCAGTCAATAGCCATTCTTGTCATAAACTAGCTCCTAAATATTACGGACCCTTCCTTATTCTGGACCATATTGGTTCGGTCACTTACAAGCTGTAACTTCCATCTTCTGCACTCATCCATGATACATTTCATGTCTCCTGTTTGAAGAAACACATAGGTACAAATTCTTGTACAGGCAACCTACTAGCTGATTTCTCTTGTCCTCAAAAGCCCTATCCAGTTGCTATTTTGGATCGACGTTTCATCAAACATCAAAATCATGTTGTCACTCAATGGCTTATTCAATGGTCGAATACTTCTCCTGTTGATGCTACATGGGAAAAGGCAAACAAGATTAAAGAAAATTTTCCATCACTTGTGGACAAGTGATAATTCGAAGAGTGGAGTATTTGTTATAGAATTTCGTAGTCATGCCACGTGTTAGCTCAATTAAGCTGACGTTGGAATAGTTACGATTAGTTGTGATTAGTTAATTGATTGTAAGATTTGTTAATGACTCTATTTAGCATAAATACTGTATCTTACGAAAGAGAACAACAGAAAAAATAAATAAACACATTTCAGATTGCTCTCTTCCTCTTCCTTCGCAAGAATTTGCCTGCAGTGAATAAATCTCGACCATCATTCTCTCCATTGATAGTCCTAATTCATTCTTCCTATATTGTTCCTTATCACCTAACAAATTTTCCTACATAATTTACTTTTGACTCTTATTTTGTTAAATCACACACACACACACACCAATAAAAAAATTCTAATCATATTGATGATATAATATCACAGAAAGTTTAACAATTAATTTTTTTTACCCAACTAAAACTAACAAAAGATTATGAGAATTTTTTTTTAAAAATTTATCTTCGTATTATTTTCTAATGAAAGTTAAAATAGATAAAGGAATCAAAATTTCAAGATTTTAAGATAAAACTTAAAAGATTTGTCACAACAAACTTTTTATAACAAGGCTTTTATTCTTAAAAAAAATTGTGAATCTAATAAAGTTAGTTTGTGTTTAGCATCATCCAAAATAGTTTATAAGTTACATTTTAACTTAGTAAAATTAGTTTATTTACAAAGTAGTTAGCTCAGAAAACAAAACAATAATTGTATCAAGCAAAATATTATTTGGTCAAATATGTTTTTTTTAAGAAACAAATGAAAAAATTACAAAGTAGCTTATTTAAATATCCAACTGTTGGTTTCCAAACCGGGGTTCAAGCCAATATGATGGAGGTTATGAAGGACCTAGAGTGGAGGATGATGTGCGCAACCTAAGGAGGGTGTATGGTCAATTAATACATTTATGAAAAATGTTTAATTGGTCCTTAGGAAACGGATGGTATAGTCAATTAGAGTATTAATTGACATTTAAGGCCTTTTACCAAAGGTATTGATTGTTTTTGTCCGTTATTTTTACCAAACTTTATGGTTGTTTTTTATCCTTAGGTTTGTAACGCTTCACATTTAGTTCTAGGTTTTTTTTTCTAAAGCCTATTTAAAGGCTCTTTTGTATAGAGTCGAGAGATATGAAAAATGAGGCATATTGCATATGCACAATACAACCTAGGGGTGTACGATAGATCTAGAGAGTAGATCTAGGAAATTCTCAATTGGAAACGGGGTTCCAGAATTGAGTGAATTAATCAAGAAGGTTGTTCTTGATTAATTGGTAAGAATAAAAATACGGGGAGAGTGTTCTTGATTCTTGTATCGCTTGAAAGGATAGCAATAAATATTCAAGTTTGATAAATTCTTCTTTGATTTGTTATTATTCTACATAGTATTTGTGTTCTTGGTTTTGAAGATTTTATTTTAGATCTCAAAACTGAGGTAATCGCGGATATTTTCCGACACCAACCAATACTCAAAGTTGTGAAGAAAGTTGATCCAAGACTCATCCACCAGGTTCTATCCTAATTAAGGTTTAGTAGTTGACTTTTAGACACCTTTTCAACTACAAATTTTATATTTATATCTATTATTGTAAATTTATTTGTTTAAGATAATACATTGATATTTGTCCTAATAATTTTTGGATAACTTATATTTTTAATAATTTCATTTAGATATATTCATATTTCAATTTAGTTTTATTTAAATACCTAAAAAAAGAAATTAATTTATTTTCACCATTTAGATACTCATATAAAATTGAATTGATATATAAAGGTATCTATGTGGATTTGTTTAAAGTATAAGGTGTATGAAAAATACTAAGCACACCTAGGTAAAATTTATCTTAAGCAAGAATCGCCGACCATTAAAGTTAATTAACAATCACAACAATTTTCTCAAACCAATCCTAAATAAATAGTTTACAAGTAGGGTAAGAGGTGTGTTGCTAAATGTTGATCGTTAATCATCATCATCATCCTTATCGAGCTCTAGAGCCACTTCATTGGACGCTAACACATACAAACACAAACTTGCACTTGCACACAAATCAAAAGCAAATACTCATTGCTTTCCTATCATGACTCCAAAATCTACTCCCCCTCTCCTCTGCTGAGGTTATCATAATCTCATGGGCAACTTATTGCTAAAAAATATCAAGATCTTGGTTCGACTCATTTATGCAGTTAAACGAACTTAAAAATAGGGCTCAAACTCAGTTCATTTAATAAACGAGTCAATCTTGAGAATAAAAAATTTGTACTCAAACTCGTTTACAGTACAAAAGTTCGTAAACTCAGCTCGTTTACTACAAAAGTTCACAAACCAACTCGGCTTAATTCTTTAAAAGCTCGGCTTGAACTTCATTTTTAGACTTGTTTATTAAATTATTCGAGCCCAAACCCACCCCAACTCAACTCAACTCGTTAATAGTCCTAATCTCACCACCCAAGAGATGCTCCTTACAGTAATGATGCATCACCAGTTGGCCACTACCACGTAAATTAGTAGGAATTTTTGGCCTTGACATATGAACTAAGCCAAAAGTTGCAAACAAAAATTTGAAAAACTGATCCAGTGGTATAGAAGAAATTGCGTTGTGCTCAAGATTATGGGATCCAACCTTGAGGGATTCTAGCAAAACGTACACAAACTAAAGGGATTCTTTACCGTCAATCAACTTTAATGGAATGGATAGCTTAACTCGTTTCTAAGGAAAGTGTTTTCCGGCAGAACTTGTGAGATGAAAAGGAAAAAGTAAGGGGGAATTTGGAAGTCAAATCGACTCCAATCCTACAAAATTTTCCCAAGGGGTCTCAGCTCCTTGGGGAAGCTTTCAAAGTTTCCAGAATTAAGATCTGACTCAAGCATGGGTCTTTTTCCCATTTCCCACTGCATGCCCTTGGCTAAGTGTTCCTTGCTAGGAGTTAACATGACAAAATTTGGGTCGGCCCGTTCATAACTGCATTGAGAGTAAAAAAAATTGTCAGTAGCCATAAGCACCATCTTTTACTAATTTCACTCATATGAGATTATCCTTGCATCCAATAAACAAGAAAGATATGCCATTCTTGAGGATTAGTTGTTCCAAACCAAAAAGGAGAAATGGCATAGCTAGTGCTACAACAACTCTTACTCCATTGAATCAAACTTGTACCCTCAAGTTAATATTGGATGATTGTTCGTATGGAACTGACCGAATGGCATGATGTGCTTAATCAAAAGTGGTAGTCACATACCTTGCTTCTCTAATATTTTCTACGTGGATGCCGAAGCCATAGCATGTTTTGCCAACAGTACGGTCCCTAACAGCTGCAAATCACATAAAATCCTATTCTCAATACATTTGAAGCATGGACATGTACATCATTTCATACCGAATTCTTATAGTCCACAAAATGATTGCAAATGATCACATCCTCGGATACAAACCACAATAATTCATAAAAAAGAGATAAAAAACTGAAGTAGCCAGTGTTCATTAATCACCACAACCAGAAACAAAAGAGAGCAAGTCACAAGCTTATCCATCAGGATTACAATGCCAAGAAATATCTGAAGACCAGTCAGGAATCTTTGTGATTATCAATCTATTTCCAATGCATGTATATCATTTCGAACAGCTTATGCATATCTACAACATAATGTGTATGTGATATTTTAACTGAGCCACATGACTGCATCTTATGAATCCAAAATAGTATCTAATATTAATAGCATAAAACCACTCTCCTAAAAATATTAAATTTCTGACAGATGTTAAAATTGTCCTCGCCACTTTCAATACACATACTTACAAGAACGCCAATACATGGCATAGCATATATCAAGCCAAGAAAACACATGATAACTCCACCAATCCCGTCCATTGATTTACCTTTTCACAATCAAACCAACAAAGTTTCCTCAGAAGCACAGTAGGTGACGGATATTCATAGCACTCTACAAAACATTAAGGTTGGGGATAGACCCTCATATAGGACTAGTAAACACAAATCATTGTTTACAAAAGGAAGCCAAACATTCCTTACATCATGAGATATATCTCTAATAAAACAAACAAATCTCCAAATCACAATAGAGTTTTGAATATCTAACTAGATTTTCTTCTTTGCTTCTCTATAGTTAGAACTAGGAAGTGATGCTAATTCCTAAAGTTAGAAGATAAGAGGTTTCAAACAATCGACCAATAGGAGGTACCTGAAATGCTAAATGTGAAGGCTGGCTTCCACCATGACTTGAAAGCTAATGATAAAGTTGAGCTAAGAGGCCCTAACTTTCCCTGCAAAGTTGGCATACTTTAGTCAGCCAGTAGGCATAATGGAGTTCATAAACTTGACTGCTCGTATAGATACATGCATCACCTTCAACAAGAAGTTTTTGTTGGCCTGCCAAGATGCAGCTACTTGAAATGTTGAATCTAGACTCGTATTCAATGGTTTGGCATCATCGACACTGGAAAGGAATAAATCAAACTTAGTCTTCTGCAAAAATTAAGCAGAATGTTGAGTTCATCATTCTAAATACCTTGTCTGCAATTCAAATCCAAAGTCGATATAGTTGGTTATCCCAACAACTTCAGATTCTTCAAGTGGGTTTTTTACCTACAAATCAAGGTAGTTCATAGCTTTATTGGCAATATTCGGTCTCACAAAGTGATGCATCAATAGAATCTCCTTGCAAGAAAAAGGAATCAAACTATTGCCACAGACCAAACCAGACAAGTATCTACCTAAAGAGATGGGAACATACCCGCCTTTGGACGACAACATGTTGATAAAATGAGGCAATGAACTGAAATTGAATCAACACATTAGAATTCAACTATAAGTATCACCAAGCATCAAATACAAAAGCACAAGAAAGTGGATGCACTTAGAACAACTAATGTAACATAAACGTGGAAGTATCAACCTAGTAGGAATTCCTTCTTTAAGAGGGTTTAGACAAAACCAGAAATACAGAGTCAAATACAGTCACATATACAACCTCTTTAGGTAAAAAAATATGTTTCTAGTGGAATCTAAACAAGCCTCATCTTCCACTACAAAAAAATAAAAAAAAAATAATTCATAAGTGTGGCCATGACATATATATCATATATACTGACTCTTTTGAAGCAAGTTTATCAAGGCAACAATAATAGTCTTAATGACACATTGCAACAGAAGCAAAAGACTCCTTAGTATGGACAAAAAAAAAATTCTTTAATTTTATAATAAGAAAAATAAACAAGACAGAGGGGGGGGGGTAGAGAACAGATGCTTCATCAAGATACTAAGAGAAGTCCCCAAAAGCCTCTCCTGGGATTGCAACACTACAGCAAAAGGTGGCATAGGCCACGAAAATGGCCACAGGAGACAAAAATTGGTGGCAAATTTTTTTATACAAAGTATGAGATTGTGATTTTAATAAAAATGAATCCAAAAAAATTTTAGTGGTTATGTTCACTTTTTTGCAACTGAAAAATATATATGTGACTAATTTGCCATGAAAAAAATATTTTTGTGACAAAGTGGCCATGAATTTGCCACAAAAAAGTTTTTTGTGATGAACTCATCACGATTTTATCACAACTAAAAAATTTCATGGCTAACTTTTCATGAATTGCCACGAGAAAGTCCTTTTGTAGCCAACTCGCTACAAATTTGTATGGAAAAATACTTTTGTGGCCAAATTACCTCCAATTTGGCACAAAAAAAAAATACTTTCATGACTACCTCGCCATGAATTTATCATACAAAGATATTTTCATAGCTAACTCGTCATGAATTGTCCACGAAAAGATATTTTTCGTGACTAACTTGCTACAAATTGGTCACAAAAATATATTTTCGTACTAAATTGCCACAAATTTGTAACGGAAAGATATTCTCGTGGCTAATTTGCCACGAAAAGGTATTTATGTGGCCAACTTGTCATGAATTTGTTATAAAAATATATTTTTGCAACTAACTTGCCACGAATTTGCTACAAAAAGATATTTGTGGCTAACTCGCTACGAATTTGTTGCAAAAAGATATTTGTGTGGCTAACTTTCCACGAATTTACTATAGAAATAATTTTGTGGCTGATTCATCTTAGATGTCATACTAAATTAAATATATATGGCGAAAGCCGATACCTTTTTATCTATAGCTCAAAAATAAATTAAAATATGGCCATAGTATGAATTAATTTGATTAAGTTTTTTTATAAATTGTATAATACATTACATTTTCATCCTAACATTTTGATTATTTTGAAAAAATAGTAAAATTAACTAATTATTAATTTGGATCATAGTTTAAAGATATATATATATATATATATATATATATATATAATTTAAATGCTAATAACCAAAGTAAACACCATATTAAGAATTAACTAGGTCATTTAAAAAAATTATAGTACATTATTAGTACATTTTCTATCTTTTATTTTTTACAAATTTGAATAAAAAAATAAATAAAATAATGATTAGTTTGTGTACTAAATTAAATATGTATATAAATTATGAAATAGTAAATAATATATATACACATAGAGACACAAACATATATATTACCATACTATGATTATCCTTACCAAAAAAAAATACTATGGTTATAAGAGAAAATGTTATTTTAACTATGAGTCAAATGTGTGATCATATAAACAAATGCTTGGCCATTTTAAAACTATATATATAATACCTAATATATATAATGTATAATTGAGATATATTAAAAGGTTTGATACAACTAATTCTATAAATAAAATGCAAATTCATTGAGGAATGTCTTGTTAAAGAATTTCACAGTTAAACGTGCTTGGTTTGGAGTAGTTTAAGGATGAGTGACCTTATGGAAAGTTTCTCAAGAAGCATGCTATAACTACTCACGATTGGTATTGAGATGAGGTCTACCCACGGTACCTAAATAGGGTGGTTAATAATAATAATTATTATTATTAACATCGATACATGCACTACGGAATTACTTGTGGTAATTATTATTATTATTATCGTTGTCGTCATCGTCATCGATACATGTGCTACGGGACTAAGCTTGGTTATCGATACGTGTGCCACAAGAATACTCATGGGCATCGACATGTGCACCACAGGACTACACGTGACTATTATAAAATGTGTCACGAGACTATTCGTAGCTATCGACATGTGTGTCACAAGACTACTCGTGACTATCGAGATATATGTCACAAATTACCTGTGGCTAATTTTATCAATTGCAGAGCCCAAATCACTTTTTCTGTAGCTAACATTTCGTCACGGAATTATAGGACATGGCAGGTGAAGCCTAAAATTTTCGTGACAAAATATTGTAGCCATGAAATTTTTACGTATTAGCCACGCATGTTCTAGTAGCCTATGTGACGATTTATTGTAGTGCAAAGAGGGGATCTTTCCTATCTTGTTAAACAGAAAAGGGATTTCTTGAATCAAAATTATATCATCTATCACATGGTTAAAGAGCCGTGTTGCATCAAAGACAAACTGGCAGAGACTAACCTGAGAACTCCTAGCAAGTTCAAGACCAAAGTTGAATGATGGGCTCAAAGGGCTGCCTGAACCCAGTCCATAACCAACCGCACAACTCCAGTTCCTTAAATCTTTCAATCCGAGTTCATCTTTGCTTACATCTGAAAAAAGATATGGACCATGTTGGCCCTAAATGAGTGGAACTAATACCAAAAACATTACTAAGGATCCCTACTAGCGTTATGGCCAAGAATTTCTAATTTGATGGAAAATTATCAAACATCATGGCAATGGATGATAAGGACCATGAGATGCTAATCTATTTGGTCATTTGGAGAAAAAAAATTACATTTCAAATATGCACAACTGCAGAAAGAAGTCCAAGTCTATAGCACAAATTGGCAGACCTACGGTTTGAAGATATGATGCCTGCCAGGCCAGTATACAAAGAAACAATAATAATAATTGTGAGCACAGTAAGATAACTCATGTGGATGTGAATTGCAAGAGACAGAGAGGTTATGACACTGAAAACACTTACACAGTGGCTCGTATTGTACTCCAGCAGTAAGCCTCCCCATCTTGCTGACTAACCAAGCACTTTTTGGAAATTCAAAAGACTCTAATTGACAAGGAAAAAACATTACAATTAGACTTCTGCCTCACATAGTAGGGGATGAATGGATGATGATCTCAGCCATAGATGAAGCATATATGAGATAATGTTTAGCAATCAGAACTACAGAAGCACTTGCACAAAAGTTGCACAGCAACTTCCCATCTAGGATTATAAGCAAAGTAGACATATTATAGAAGTATGGAAATGGTAGATTGCTGGAGCACATGATGAAGCAATACTAGCTGCAACTAATGAAAACATATGGGCTAAGGGCAATATAGAAAAGATATTCTGTAAGGTATGTGACGTAACATACTAGGGAAAGGTGTGACAGTCACTCCAACTGAGAGATTTCCTGATCCATATCTTAGACCCATCACTCCATAATCTTCAGGAGATACCCTGCATTATTATCAGCTCTTTAAACAAACTAAAGTCCTGTATACATGCTCAGATCAAAGTAATAGTCTTAACTATACAAAATACCTATCCTTCGATATCAGTGGGAAAATACCAAAAGCTCCAAACCCGTATTTAGGGTAATAAGCACAAGATCTCATCCTTAAAGCCCTATATTGGCAGCATTTTACAGCATTAGCACAGAAGAATTGAGACTAACTTGTATGTGAACAAAACATTGTGATTATGCAGAAGAAACATCTACTTACGGATCGCTATTTGAAACATACAAGTCCATGAACGTATGAGGATCGTCAAGATCACTACGTAAAAATGAACTCAAATCAGTCAACTTCTCCTGTCTGTGGTGCAAGTCACAAAAGATAATGTAATCAAATCAGGGTAGACTACCAAACCTCTGCCAGCGAAATAGTGCGTTGCCCACAATTTTCTCGGTGGACTTAGGATCAAGAGGTCCTGAAACCTACAGCAGGTTAAGGGGTCAAAAATGGACTTGGTTGGAATCGTAGATCCCATATCCAAAAAAAGCTTAGCAAACTATGAGGATAATAAGACTACAATTATCACTCAAGGAGATACCCAGGCAGGTGAGAACTTTCATAAGGAAAATCACTATAAATAATTGGAACCATGAAACCAAAGTTGAGAAGGATACACCCGCAACCAAATCGACATGTGGATCATCAATCGGCTTTAGCATGATTCTAGTGCTATAATGACTCGCCTCATCAAAGTAATCTTGGAGCAGGCATTTCAGAGGAAGCTTCCCAAATAACATATCATAAGAAGATTCCAACATCCTGCAGTATCCAACTA
Source organism: Tamarix austromongolica (assembly GCA_039764185.1). Classification (NCBI taxonomy): domain Eukaryota; kingdom Viridiplantae; phylum Streptophyta; class Magnoliopsida; order Caryophyllales; family Tamaricaceae; genus Tamarix; species Tamarix austromongolica. The sequence goes on along the minus strand of CM077809.1, from coordinate 80,587,125 downwards.
TCCATCACCCCCACAGTTAAGCTGATCGAAAATATTCAATTTGAATTTGGATGGATGTCAACAGTGGCAAAAAAAAATTGCTGAACATACAGTCAAGAGGACCCAAAATTCCTTCATCCTCAAGTTTCAAAAAAATTCCTTTTTTCCCCTCAAATTGTCTGATTTGGTTCATGTAAAGTTTTAAAGAAAAGAAAGAAAATGATAAGGAAAATAATTTTTTATGTTTGATTTACATAAACTAATAAAATAGAAAAAAAAGATGACATAAAATTACTAAAAATTAATTATATAATTTTCTTTAAAAAAAATTTAAAAAAAAATATTTTAATTTTAATTTTCTTTCCCAAAACTCCCTTAAAATCAAATAGTGGTGGCACAGATCAAATGATAGTCCGGCTGAAGACATGTCCGGAAACACGTAACCGATCTAGTTTCATCATAGATTGAGCGTGAATCGATGGGCAACCACAATAACGACTACAGAGTGAATACATATCATTAACTGACAACTTGTGACTGGTTAACACAAAGGAGACACGTGGAAAACTAAATGAAGCAGCGCAATTTCGAATTTATCGTAGGAAAACACAAAGCTAAAAAGGAAAATCAACAATCTTATCAGATTATTAAGATAGTCTAACGGAAATCCAGGACTAAACAACACGAAAAGCTGGGAAAATGAAAGGGGGCTAGAAGATGAGGAGGGAATCAATAACCTAGTTCGGGCGGCGAGGGGAGGAAAGTCGAAGAGAGGCGGTACCAAGACCATAGCCGGTGGCGGAGGTGGCGGTTCCTTGCTTGCCCAGCCTCCCATCTCTTCTCTTCCAAGCACACTCAGACGGTTACTTAAAACTGAGATTCTCAAATTATTGAAACAAGAAGGTGAATGCAGTGAGAGTAACAAATAGAAGAGATTAAAATAGAACAAAAAGATAAATTGTTTCTTCCACTCCCCTAAGCCCTATTCCATTTACAATCTGAAACTACCCCTCCTCATTCCGCGCTCCTGTTTCGCACCCTGTAGGAAGTGGAACCTGTCAACGATTAACGACATTCAGCAAATTCAGAAAGAAGAATGAAAATATGTTACGTGGCGCTCACCGGCTACCGCTGCTTCTGAACCCTTTGTGTTTTATACTTCAGAATTTAGATCACTATAATTTTTTTTAATTTAGAATATAGGTCAGTCTGCATAAACTTACATAAATATAGTGTTGTATTTTTCATTTCATCTTTAATTAAGAATATAAGTAAGCGATCAAATTTTCAAAGTATTTTTTTATAAATTGGTATACTAATCATTTTAGGCATCCTATTTTCTTAATTTATCATTTCTTAAGATATGTGCTTAAATCAAATGTAGCCTATGCTCTAAAATGAATAAAGTACTATTATAAAAGCATAATAATACCAAGACATATGTCAATGACTAGGGTTCAATACATGTTAAGGACTTAGATGACCCTTTAAAAATTAATAACACCAAGGCATATTTAAATTGTCCCATTTTTGCCAAACTTTTTGTTTATAAAATATTAGATGTTTTCCAATTTTTCATATTTTTATTTTATTTTTGAGGTAAATGGGTCAAAATCCATAGTTTCATTAAACATCTTGAATGGCTACATTAAAGATATCTACAAGAATATTCATTCTCAAATAGCATCCTCCTCTACTATTACCGATGTCACAATAAAATTGGCAAGATTGTTTGCTTGTTTATGTAATACCCCGAATTTTTGAAACCTAATTTTATTAAGCCCAATGATTTTATTAGCGTAATTTGATGTAAATATTTAATTATTTTCATTTTGATTTATTTTATGGATTTATCGACGATTTCGAAATCATATTTGAATTTAATTAATCGTTGTCGTTGCGAACCATTCTGGACAAATTCGTTCACGACCGTGATTTTATTATATTATTATGATTTCGATTTTCGGTTAAAAATATATATTCCCTTTTCTTTCTCGTGTTTTGATTTTTAATATTTTAGATTCGTTTTCGATTATAACTTCGTCGTGTGATTATGACTTTATTTTGGAGTTATATTTCGTTAACGAAATATATTATTTAAATTATAAAATTTCTGTTTAAATAGTTAAAGTTATTTTAATGATTTTATCCGTAGAAAATATTTCCGACTTTAAATTTATTCGTTTCCGAAAATTGTTAATATTTTTGGGAAGTTTTAAATTAAAAAGATTTTCGGAGTTTATTTATGAATTTCTTTCCGGAATTAATTTTTTTTTCGTTTTACGCTTTTTAGTTTGCGGAAAACCGATTTCAGAAATTATTTAAATTAGTCTCGGTTTATTAGAATTTAATTTAAATATTTACTTTTATGCTTTTAAATATTATTTCGAGGTCTTATAATATATTTCCGTAAATAATACAAATTTTTATGTTCGTTGGTAAATTTTTCCGAAAATGTTTCCGAAATTCTTTATATAGCTTTTTATTATTTTTAAGCTTTCGGAATCTTACGAAATAATTTTCGTTTAATGAATTTTAGATAAAATATTCCAATAATAATTTTTAAACTTTTAGTATTTTATCTTATATATGTATTTGTAAAAAAAAAAAGAAAAAAAAAGAGAAGAGCCCTACTCGACCGGTGCCCCCCCTCTTCCTTTTCCTTTTCTCTTCTCTTTCCTTTTTCCGTCTCCCTACTCCCGACCTTGTGCTCTGCTCTGCGCCAGAAACCCCAGCCTCCTTCGCTGCCTCTCCTCCCCGCTCTGGCCAACCTCGGCAGCCACCACAGGCGACGCGACTGTCGGCGACGCAGCAGCAGCCTGCTCGACCGCAGCAGTAGCAGCAACCACCAGCAGCAGCGCGAGAGAAGCAGCAGCAGCGTGGGAGTAGCAGCAGGCTACGCCGCCATCGCCCGGTCACCGGCGAGCCTCGCTGACCACCGGCGAGCCACCCCCGGTCCCCGACGAAGCTTCCCTGGCCTTCCTTTGCTCCGATTTTGTTGAATTTCATTTGGTATAAATTTTCGAAAACCCTAATATTAATTTGATTAATTGAGCGTGATTTAGCTTGTGATAAGCTAAATTAATTGTTTGATTATGTATATATGTGCTGTGAGATTGATTTGGATATGTTAATTGTATGGTTTGTGTTGGAAATTTGGAAAATTGAATTTTAGGTCGGGTTATGCCCAAATTTTTCGGATCCGTCCAATTTGGTGATTTTGGATAAATTGATTATACAATATGTTTTTAAATGTATCTAATTTCATGTCGGAATCGTCAATTTGAGAAATTTATGCGGAATCAATCGGAATTTGATTTCTAGGTCAAAATTCGTGTGTATTGAAATTGGGTCGCATAATTGAGTCGTTTCGCTTAATTGATTTTACAATATCATTTGAAATGTATTTAATTTCATATCAGAAGTGTTGATTTGGGAAAATTATATGTAATTAATCGGAATTGGATTTTTAGGTCAAATCTCTTGCGGAACTAAATGGGATTGTGTAACCGGGTCGTTTTATTCAATTGACTATACAATTTATATTAGAATATATTTAATTACATTTCCGAACCGTCAATTTATATATTTTATCAAGAATTGATCAGATTTTCGTTCCGGACCCAAAAACCCTAATTATGCTGAATTGGGTATTTCTTTTATTAGTTTGAGCAATTGATTATATGATATGTTATAAAATGTGTTTAAATGTATTTCTAAACATTCAATTTGATTAAATTAATAGAACTCAACCGAATTGTATTTTTGGGCCTAAAACCATTGATTTCAAGTGAGATTATGAAATTGGTTATTTGTATAATTGTTTTTCTAAAATTAAATTTATAGAATTAGTTGAAATGATCCTAATTGTATTCTAATATCTTGAATTGGAATTAATTGATTTGAATTGCCTGAGTTTTGTCGTTGGCTTTAAAACCCTAATTTTGAAAACGGATCGTCCTGAATTGGTTAATCGGGATATTGTTTTGTTGAAATTGATTGTCTAGATTTATCTAAAATTTATTTAATTGTGTTTTAAAACTACCAATTTGAGATAATAAAAGTGATTTGGTCGATTCGTAGTTTAGGCATTAAAAACCCTAATCTTCAGGGATGGTTTTATAAAATTTATTGTGTTGTGTGTCTTTTATCTAATCGATTTCTGTGTTTAGGTTTTAAATCATTTGATTTGTATTTTAATCTTAAATCTTAATAGAGCTATGCTCTTGAGTCCTGAGTTTTGGACACGTTTTCCAATAAAGATCGTTTGTGTTTATTTAATTAGAATATGTGAATTATTAATTGATAAGATGGTTTCTAACCTAGTTCCGATTTCTATCGGCGATCTAGGGAAACTTTCTCGTGGATTGTCGAGCTTTCGATAGCTCTCCCTCTTTCTCAATTTGCTTAACTAGCTTCGGATTGAGGTAAGTCATTACTTACTTTTACTTATGATAGAATCTGGATGTATTTTTGTTCCGAGTGGAAGGTGATAAGTATGCCTATTGATCATTTAAACCTGTCCAGTGTATGCTGTTTTCTGTGTGGTAATTTTATGTATGTATGAATTCATAGTCCCAATGCCAATGTATGTTAGTATGATGTTGAATATGGTATGTATTTGAGTATGTGAATGGTTGAGTATGGATTTGAAACTATTTGATACCTTATGTTGTATTCTTATGTCATGGAATTATTCATGTGGGCCTGATTTATGGTCGGTTAAAATCTTGGAATAAGATACTAATAACTTAAAGTGAAAGATCACGTGAGTTGGGCCGAGGTGTAGGGTCCGTTCCATCAGACGATAATAGTGGCTCGGGTGTGTTGTCCCCGAGAGGTGCTTCAAGCCGATCCACCGGTTCAGAATAGTGGCTCAGGAGCATTTTGCCCTGAGAGGTGTAGAGTCTGTTCCACCGGACGATAATAGTGGCTCAGGTGACTTGTTCCTGAGAGGTGCTTCAGTCTGTTCCACCGGATTAAGAATAGTGGGGCCTTATACTCAACGTGAATAAAAGTATGATATGAGTTAAGTAATGGATAAGACACTAATTATTTAAAGTGGAAGATTACGGGAGTCAGGACCAGGTGTAGGATCCGTTCCACCGGATGATAATAGTGGCTCGGGTGTGTTGTCCCCGAGAGGTGCTTCAAGCCGTTCCACTGGTTCAGAATAGTGGCTCAGGAGCGTTTTGCCCTGAGAGGTGTAGGATCCGTTCCACCGGATGATAATAGTGGCTCGGGTGTGTTGTCCTCGAGAGGTGCTTCAGACCGTTCCACCGGTTTAAGAATAGTGGGGTCCCTGAACTCATCGTAAATAAATAAAATCAGATGTAATAGTGATTATTATCAGATTGTTGGATGGGTGTTGCTTAACATGCAATCGTGATTTCTTATACGCTTATATCTTATGTGTTGTCATGTCTAGTAATGTACTCATGAGTATGAATCTGTGATCCTATATTTTATTGTATGTAATACATGTATAATTGAGTATAAGAATTGTAAGCTATAGTCTTTCATATCTTATGTGTTTCATGTTTCCTTTCCTGAGTTGGGTTGTCTTGATTTACTCAGTACAGGACCCGTACTGATACTACCTTGATTGAATGGGTCCTGTGATGATCCACTGATGGTGGGGAGCAGACCTCTTGTGCAGGTTTGAGATCAAATACTGTTTTGGGGTGGAAGGCTTGACTTGAGAGAGTAGGCAATCCGGAATTTGATCCGTCAGGATTTGTCTGGTTTAACTGTATTTATTTTTGGAAGTTTCAAGTATTGTATTTAAAATTCAAGGGTATTGTAATTTAACTTTCAATTTCTCGTACTCTAATAAGCTTTTAAAATTCGGATTTATTTCACAGGTTCCGCTGATTGATTCAGCGATGATTTTATTTAGTGAATTGATTCACTTGCCATCTGCCTGTGGATACCTCCTTGTGGGATTTTATCCTTACGGCATTGATGTTTAAAGTTTTGTTTGACAGGTTTTAGCCTTGCATCTAGCATAAGATAGATGGTGGACATTTATCTTGTGTTAGATGTGGCGGTAACATCTCCCAAATTCTCTCCTAGCTTCCGCTTTATCCTTTCAAAATTTTTTTTTCAGGAGTGAATTTTAGGGGTGTTACAGTTTATATGGGATACTACCTATCTTATCGCTTGCATGAGCTATGTCACCAAAATAAATCTAAGGTTTGTATTCAGTTGGTGCTTCTCGTGAATTTTAGTAATAAGGGAAAGGTAGTATGATTCAACATTGATGTCTTACATATTCATCCCCTTTGCCAAATTCAAAGCTACATTAATAACCAAGGCTTCAACTTTTCCACATTCCATCCATCTCTGAAGAGGTGTTTGGATGTGATAATAATCATATCATTTGAACCTTAATGGATCACCACATCCCTTAGTTACCACTTGCATCAACAATGGCATCAACATTAGTTGTAATGTTCCTCTCACGTGGCTTTGTCCACCTACAGCTACGCATGGACGGTAGCATATGGGTGTTTGTTTTGTCCATCCTTGTTTGGTAAGCATCAAGAAAGTTCTACACATAATCCAAAAGCCACTCCCTCAATATCCATGTCTTCTTGAATGGCATCGTTCTGAAGCCACCATAATGCCATTGCATAGGGTAGCCTCCAAGCGATTTATTTGTCGTCTGCTTCACATAAATATTCAAATCAATACAAAGCAAATGAGTATTTTCTCTCCACATCCAACTCGATAGGAGAGTCATCTTATAGCTCTTTGATTATACCACATTATTCATTATACCTCAAAATATGTAGAATGGTCTCTCTTTGTATGCACACCACACAAGACTCGTCGACTTGTATGTGTTTCTCCTTTAACTTTTGTTTGGTGGGGTAGAATTTCATTATATCATCGCTATGGAAAGATTTCCACCCTTGAAGATTATTAACCTTCCACGTATTCTTCCAAACCCTCCTATACTGCTATTCTAATGGTCCAACCATAGCATTCAATGCTTCTTATCTTAACATGTTGTAAGCATATCATCTATATACATGACGTCCTTCATAAATAAAACCATGTTTGCATATCGTATAGTCTAGTACTGAGGAGACGATTTCCTCCATTCCAAAGGAAAGGAAAGTAGTGAGAATCAAATATTCTTTCCATCTCCCTCATGCTCTTGAATAAGATCTGAGACCTTGGTTTGCACAACATAAATTGGTAGTAGAGAAAAAAAAAACTAAAAAACTGGACAATCTTGGTAGCCAATTATCATATTATATGCCAAAAAATTTCCATCCCTAATAGTCCATACTAAACATTGTCCAACGATCCATTTGTATTTCTACACACTTCTCCAAGTGTAGCTCAAGTTGTGCCCCAATTCTTTAAATTATGATTTTTCTCTACCTATGGTAATGATTATTTTTAGGTAATGAATTATGATGTCCAAGATAAGTTGTTTTCTTAATCTTTAGTAACTAGAAAAAGGTATGTGTTATCTTCAAAACAAGGGCATATATAATGTACATGCACACTATAACTAGAAAGACTACCATGTGCCCAAAAATCATTTATTATGTGAAATAACATGACTCTTGTATATGTGCATCAAACACTTCAACTCTATAATCTCACATGCACTTCAAATTCTCAACAAGAAGAGATGGATAAACACCAATATCATTACCAAGTTAATCTAAACATGATATAAGCAAATATAACATCATCCCGTTATACTTCATGCATAATGATGGAGAGCGATTATATATCACCAATATAAATGATCGTAAACTATACTTTGTGTTCCCATTAGAGGGGTTCATTCCATCAAAGCAAAGTCTAGTACGCAAAATTCTAGTTTCATGACTAAAATTAAGGAATTTGATATCAATCATCTTTTATTTAGGAGAATCAGCTGGATATCTAAGCTTGTCATTACATTTCCTCTCTTTCACATGCCACATAAAAACCTTCATAGTTTCTCAATTACTAAATATACGCTAAAAATCTTGGTATGATGGAAAAATATCACAACACCTTCTTAGGAACCTTAACCTTTTTAAATCGTAACATTTGACATTTAAGATATGTATCCAATGATGCTTATTCATTACGATATAAACTATAATCATTAGGTCATATGATTTTTGTAATAATTCAAGCCAATAGATCAAAAAATCTTCTTTGCTTCATGTGTTGTGGAAGGAAGTACATTGTCCTCCAGAAGCATCTCTTTCAATAATTTGAGAAGAGAAGTGAAACTTTTATCACTCCATCCATTAGTTACATTGATGTTGTGTAGTCATAAGACAACCAATAATTTTATAAATTTAGTATAATTTTTGTACAAGGGTGTTTTCGAATCACTGACCAACTTTTCAAACTTTTCAGGAGAGTTTCTAAAATGTTATTCTACATTAGTTGTCAAGCTTTTCATGTTAGAATATACATCATATTTAAAATAATCAATTTCAACACAACATGTTAGAACATCAATGGACTCTCCATGCCATATTTAATAAGTGTCACTAGAATACCCCATAATTTTTATATGATATATCATCATTTTTCCATTGGATTTATAAGATGTAACACCCTATATTTTTTAACACTAGGATTTGCATGAAATATTAGTTTCATGAGTATAAATGTAACACCCCGAGTCGACACGAACACACGGGGGCTACCTTGGAGGGCTTTTGGATTGATCGGCTGGCCCCATAGATCAACACGAGTCCTTTCAGTGCGCTTTGTCTTCACTCACGCACTTTTCGAAAAATTTTCAAAACTTCCCAAAAGGTCACCCATCCTAAAATTGCTCCACGACCAGCACGCTTATCTGTGAAGTTCTTAGGATGGAATCACCAAAAAGATGGTATACCATGTTGATATAAGTAGTCAATTCAATCCTTATAACACTCCGCACAATTTGGGGTATTACAATAAATTAGGACTTAAACAATGTGGTGTTATTTTCATAACTACTATAAACCATTTAAATATTAAGTTTTCACAATATGTTGTTTCTTAGTTGGTGTTTCGCAAAACATTACTAGATCACATGATATTAGGATTTTTGTATATGACTTTCATATAATATATTCTGTGTGGTATTATGAGAATGTTTTGAGCATTTGAGTTTCAAAAAAAATTTCCTTATGTGGCATCATTTGATTTGCATGATAAGTGTAAATTATCATTTATCATATAATATTATATATTATTATTTTCACATATATGTTGTTAGCATTGCTATAATAAAAAACTATTGGTCACCAACAATAATAGTAGCAGCAGTAGTAATAATAAGGTGTTAAATTTTAGATACCGTTTATATGTGTATGTATAGTTAGTACATACGCAATGGGCTTGTCAATAGATTGTTAGTAAATAGTCAATAGATTGTTAGTAAATAATGTTGCTATTAAATAGTATCGAGTCATAGAGATAATTTAATAGTTAAGGTTTTCGCAGATTAAATTTAAAAATGCTAAACACCTTCTTTTAGTAAATTGGTAAATTCCAGAAATTACTAGATAAACTAAAATATCCTTCTTACCGTAGTGGTTCCCGGCTAGATAAGTAGCTCAAAGCCGTATCATCCTAACATTAACTAGTCGTCATAAGAAAAAATTAAAAAACTAAAGAAACTAGTTGGAGCATCATCTAACCGACGGGAGGGGAGGTGCTGTGTCGATAATGCTTTATTCGGGTACAATCTCAAAGATTTTTAATCCCTTTGTATGCTCTAGTTTCATTCATTTCCTTTACAAAAATTTGTTGGCAATTCGCATACCCGACCAATTAGTATGATTAATATAAGGTTAATTGGCAACATGTTTGATTATAATTATTATACTTGTTAAAAATTTATACTGCTTATACCAAATTATCATTAGATTTGCAACATGTTACACGTATTCCATATCAGATTTAGTTAAATAATAGAATTAGACTACTTTACCGAGCTAGGTCTTTCGCCATTATAATAATGTAATCTTATCGAATGCTTAATGCCTATCAATGCTATATTTTCCCCCACGCATAGGCTAATCTTAGTTTGGGTAGTAGATTTTAGTAACTCAATTATCTTACTACTACTGTCTAATAAGTTTGAGAATAATGTGGTTGAATGTTGTGACGTAGGTTGAATTAGACGTAACTCATTCAAGTCCTTGTGGGGGTTCCTTAACTAACTTATCTATTATTAGGTTACTCTTAATATTAATTATTATATAATTTGTTGGACGACTATTTTATAAACCTTGAAAAGATAATTAAGTTCACAATATACATTTACGGTACCAAGCTAGTGTTAATAACATATTCATGTCAATATTTATAGGAATGGCCAACTAGTGAGTTTTTGACGATCAAGTCACAATCCATATAACCCATTTAATTTTATATTTTTTTATTCATTGGTAAATTATTCACCATGTTTGATATACCTATTCCCATATTCGTAATTTATGATCTAAGATATTTTAATGTTGTGTATAGGTTAACCCTTATTTTATAAACCCTTATATGTCGCTAACATGGCTCTAGATTTTATTTTAAAATATAATTTTTATGAATGTAAGTTATTTATGTAAATTTGATATTTGTTTCTGCTAATTTATTCATAATGTATGTGTGGTGCTTATATTATTTTATGCAGTGTTAGTGATCATATGAAATCTGTGACATTCATTATCTTATGATATTATTATAGATACATGATCTTTGGTTTTCTAATTGGTATTAAATTATGACGGTGGTTGAAATATGGCCCAAGTGGTTAGCTATTTTCTGAAACTATTTAAATTGGAAATTCATGTTGTGTAAAGCTTCAATTGAGAAATATAATATTTATAGAAGGTGTTGGTTTTGTTAAGTGTTATTATGGTGAATTACTATTTGTGGAAGGTGCCAAATATGAAAGGTATCTAATATTAGAAATGTGAACATTTGATTAATGTATAAGAATGTGTGTATGTGGTTGCATGTCTTAATTGTGTAACATGATCACCTTGCACAATATATTAAAAGTTAAAGTGAAAGACTTGAGTTGGGTTTAGGGTCCTTCGGGGTGACCTCTTGGAGTTTGGTTGTGCTGACTATCTATATTGGGTTAGATGTGATTGTACATATTCCACTTTTAATTTGGTTGTACTAGCTATCCACATTAGGTCAACTGTAGTTATATATAGTCCTCTTTGATTTGTTTCAGTTTGACTTTATATAGGGTTATGACCTTAGTAGGGGATTGTAATACCCCAAAATGCACTATTTTTTTTCAAGCGAAAGAATTTAAAATTAAAAAGTTGTAAATTCTGGGGATGTTACCGCCACACTTAGTACCAGACCGGTTCACTCTGACCATTCCAGTACTAAGTGCTAAGGCTAAAAATATTATTTTCAAACTTAAACCGAGAGTTCATAAAATGAATTAAAAAGATCATAACATAGAAATTAGAGTATGCATAAAAGTTCATAATCAATAATAAGATAGAAATCAAAGTGCGAAATCAAAATTCCTCGAAGGGAATAATCTTACAATCGATAAAAGTTTCATTTAAAATACACTATACAAGTAATAAATCATAAAAGGGTAAATACGATACAAAAGAAATACAGAAGGAATAAATCGCATAAAGAGTAAATACGGCCACGACATTCTCAAACTTTGAGTCAACCACAAGCTCAACACTCAGCTCCGCCTGATGTCTCACCCACCTGCATAAATTCAGAAGAGCCTACTACTCATGGAAATGAGCAGCACCCATGAAAAGGGTGATCAGTACGCTATGTACTGAGTAAGGTAACCATGCACTAAGGTCAATACATAAAATCACATAATAATGCAGAAGAAATAAATAAGCATATAGTCCAACATGATAACGTAAATCGTAAAGGCATACGATCATTCAAGTAAAATTTCAAAGGGTCATTTATAATCTGGATTAATTACTTAATTAATCAATTATCAAAATTCTTTTCACGCCATGCTATTTATCAAATCCATGCGAGTACGGGAACCCCACTATTATAGCTGGTGGACCGGATACATACATGGCACATAACTCCTGACCACTATTATTACTGGTGGACCAGAAAACACAGGGCATAAAGCTCCTGACCACTATTATAGCCGGTGAATCGGAAACACACAGGGCTTAAAGCCCCTAACCACTATTATTCGCCGGTGGACCGGTTTGGCCCCAACTCTCATGGTATTCCACTATAAGTACTTAGTGTCTTTTCCATGTCTTAGCACAAATATGTTCGGTTTTGTTGAGCACGGAATCCCCCACTATTATAGCCGGTGGACCGGAAACACACAGGCACAAAGCCTAACCACTATTATTACCAGTGGACCAGACACATATAAGACATCATGCCCTAACCATTATTATTCGCTGATGGATCGGTCTAGGCCTGGCTGAACAATCTTCCACTTTAAATGATTAATTTATTACAGTGTCTTCTTTGGAAACATTCACCCTAGACATGCATGAATCACTCCCTTTACACTTATCCTCCAATCGACCCGTACCACATAATGATAACCCTCCACCTCCCAACTTGTCCAACAACCTTTCCTCTATACTCAAACTCACATCGGAACTCCAACACCAAAATATGTGGGTCAAGGCCCACTACCACACACCTCCAAGTCCCCTTATTTTCTTACTCTAGGGTTTTTCCCCATAAACCCTAATTTAAGCCTAAGTGGCCCATCCTACTCCACCTCACCAACCCAGATCATTTTGACACCCCATTTTCACAACCATCGATCCCATATTCATCATCATACTTTATTCCCCAAGTACACACATGTTACCACCGAACCCTAGTTAGCCATATCAAAACCCTAGTTAACCACACCAAACCCTAGGTAACCACTCCAAACCCTAATTAACCACAACAAACCATAATTAACCACTCCAAACCCTAATTAACCATACCGACCACAATTATCCATTCCAAACCCTAGATAATCACAACAAACCATAATTAGCTACTCCAACCCTAGTTAATGACAACAACCCATAGTTAATCACTCCAAACCCTAATTCAGTCTCCTACATACCCTTATAATGACCTACGTACTATTTTTCACCCAAAACTTCCAAATACCCAAATAACTCTTCTATTACCTTCCTTACATCCTAAGTCAACTTCTCATACGTAAACTTTACTCCCATGCAGACGATAACCTCCCCATGCAAACCTTAGAACCTTTTCACGCAAACCCTAAAAATCTCATGTGAAACCCTAATTGCAACCATGCAAACCCTAGATTCTTCCATACAAAATTCAAGATTCATCCATACCAACTCTAGATTCAATCCATACAAACCCTAGATTAGATTCTCCCATGTAAAACCATAGATTAGATTCTCCCATACAAAACCATAGATTAGATTCTCCCACATGAAACCATAGATTAGATTTTTCCACATGAAACCCTAAATTCCCCATTTTATTCTTCCACTCATGGATCATTAAAATACTTAGGTCAACTCACATCCCTTGGTCAACTTATGTCACCCATTCTCCTTTTTCACCCATTCCCCCACACAAACCACATTAACATCCTCACATGCATGTCTAAAGGGTCACAAACCAATCATCACATACCACAATATTTTATCACATATACATAATACACATGTTATATAACAACACAAGAACATACTTTAACTCCATGTCATACCACATACGAGATGATCATAATGATAAACATAGGATGAATAACATACAAAGCATATAATGCACATGAACACACATAAGGCCTTAGTAACACTCTTACCTAAAACGACACCAGTCTTGGAGCACGCTCCTACACCTCCTTAGGGCTTTGACTGGTCTCATCTATATGAGGGAAAAACTAAAATTAGATTCCCTCCTACTAGAAATACTATTAATTACTAACTTATTCAAAAACTAGGCTTTTGATAAAATAATAACATATTAATAAAAATGACATTAACTAATTACTATCTTGCTAAAGATATAAGAAATAATAGTAATATTATAAACTTTGATAATATAAGGTTGAAGATTTTACCCTAATAATGATACCAAAATAATAATAGCAAAGATACTAACAATAATAACAATGATAATATTAATAAGAATACGAATAATAATAGTAACAATAATAATAAAAAGGGCATTACTCAAAAACATTATGAAACAAGGGCTTTAGCCCCTTTACCAAAATAATACTAATAATAATATTAGTAAAATAAATAAAAAAATTAGTAATAATAATAATGATAAAACCATAATAATATTGCAATAATAATAATAATAATAATGGTAATAATAGTAATGATAATAATTGAAAATAAAATGAAATAGGGTTTTGACCCTACATTGAATAATAATACTTTTATTAAATAATAATAATAATAATAATAATAATAATAACACTAATAAGAATAATAAATGCTAATGATAAAATTATTAATAATATTAATAATAATAAGACTTGATATTTATAATAATACTACTACAATTCAAAATATACACAATAGGATTTCAACCCTATATAAAATAATAATACTAAAATGAAAATAATAATAATAATAATAATAATAATAATAATAATAATAATAATAATAATCGTATAACAATAACAATAATAATAACAACACTAATAGCAAAATAGTTGTAATAATAATAATAATTTCAAAATAATAATAATAATAAAAATAAAAATAACAATAATAAATAAAATAAAAACTCATAATAATACTAATAATATTAATAATACTAATAGTAATAATCTACTTAGCCAATTAGGGTCAGCCCTAATAAGAAATAATAATATTAATAATATTGAACTTAATAATAATAATATCAATACATAATAATTATAATAATAATAATATTATTCAAATAATAGGCTAAAATTGAAATAAAATTAAAATAAATTTAATTGAATAGGGGAAAAGGGTTGAGAGGGTTTAGGGTTCAACCTTAGGCTGGTCAACGGCGGCGTCGACGGCGGTCGAAAAAAGGGAAGTAAAGGGGAAAAGTTGAATGTTGGGAAAAGGATAGGGAGAATGAAGGTAGGGGTTGGGGTGTTTAGGGTTTCCCAGGTGGAGAGGAGTAGAATGAAGGTGGCGGCGCACGACGGCGGCGGTGGTGGCTGAAAGAGGAAGAAGAAGATAAAGAGAGGTGGAGAGGGAGGAAGAGGAAAATAAAGGTAGGGGAAGGTAGAGGGGGATCTGCAGAACAATTTGGGAGGTGAATGAAGTAGTGGAAGCGGCAGAAGTGGTGGCTAATGGTGGTTCGAAGGGCGGCGGAGGTTGAAGAGAGGGTTGATTGGGAGGGCTACTTCACACAGTCGGGGTGGCTTGTGCAGGGAGAATTGAGGGAGAAGGGAGGCTTAGTTAGTTAGAGGGAGATGCAAGGATAAGTTGGGTAGGCAGAGAGGGCGGAGGAGTTGGCTGGAGGCGGCAGAAATGGTGTCTAAAGGGGCGGCGGTGGCAAGGTCGGAAAATTCTGGGTAGGAATTAAAAGCTCGACCCTTGCTGATTATGGGGGGTATTTATAGATCTTAGATGAGAGGGTAGGGTTCTGTGGGTCGGCGTGAGAATAGGGCAGGTAGGGTTAGGGTCACCGGCGGTGATGGTTGGCTGGTGGAAATCAAAATGTGGCTGGGGCCTGATTGGTCAGGGAGGAGGGAAAATCGTGCGAGAAGGAAGGAAATTGATTGGGTCAAAATGGTAGGCCAATCAGTGGGGAATAGAGGGGAAGAACTAGCCTATTAACTAGGCATGATTGGCGGCAAAAATCCAATGGCACGTGCGAAGGGCTAGGGGAAGAAGAAGGTGTGGGGCAGACAGGCGGTCCGGAGAAGGAAGAAAGAAATAAAAAGAGGGGAGTTGGCCGGTCGGCGCGGTGAGGGGAAAAACTTAAATGGAACGCATCATTTAGAGCTAAAAAGTGATAAAGCGCAACGCCTAAGCTGCTGGAAGAAGAAGAAAAGGAATAAAAGGAAGAATGGGCCACGGGAAGGAGAAACGACAGTGAGGGCTGGGTCGTGCCGAAGAAGGAAGAAGGGAAAGGACTGGGCCACAGGCTAGCCCAGGTCGGGGAGGGGAGGAAGAAAAAGAAAAGAAGAATAAAGAAAAAGAAAGGAAAAGAAAGGAAAAAGGAAAAAAGGAAAAATAAAAATAGTGGGTTGGGTTAATTAAATTAATTAGGATATTTAGGATATTTAAAAATAATAATATTTAAATAAAAAATATTTAAATCACTTTTTAGGCTAATTTAGGGTTTTTGAAAGATTTTTCATAAATTCCAATTTAATTAGCAAATCACTCTAATTTTCTCCAATTAAATTATTTATAAAATTACTATTAATTTGGAACTATTTTATCCTCCTTATTTTAAATAAAATAATTAATTTAATTAATTTCCAAAATAAAAACCTTAATAAGCTAAAATACCCAAATTTCTCCTAATTAAAATACTTATAAATTTCTTCTTGATTTGCCCTAATTAATTTCCTTTTATTTTAATAAAAATAATTAATTTAATTATTTTTTCTAATAAAATCTTATTTGACTATAATTCTTAAAATTAGAATTTTTGGGGCATTTCAGGGATATGCACACTTAAGGACTGAAACGGTTGGTAATCATCATTAGCTTCATCCAATGGGAAGACCTAGGTGTGATATTTGACTCCTCCTATGGTTTTGGTTTGTTTGGATTATACTGGATATTTGGCTTCAGCCCTCGGTTGGGTTGCGATCCTCTGATCCTTTACTATTTATTGGGTGACTCTCTTGGTAAGTCAGTTTCCCATACTCAAAATATTAAAAACCAATATTATGTTTTGTGTGGTTGCGTAAGATAAAGGGGATAAAAAAATATTATTGGGTGCATTTTAGTTTGTTGTGCAATATGGATTGTTTTCTTAGTATCTTCATATAATGTATATATATACATATGTATGAAAATACTATACTCCTTGAAACTTAGATGTTACTTGGTTGCTCCTCTAGTTAACTTGTTACATATTTTAAATGAGGTTATGATGATCCATAATATACATGGTGAGTAGATGACCTAAGTGCTGGTAGAATATGAAATTGCCCAAGGTTTTGATGGCATAGTGGGAGAGAATGAGAGCGATGCTAAATTTTTAGAGTTTTATTTATCATATTTACTATACCATTTTTCTCATTTCGGTTGTAGTTAACAATATGTTTTCCACTTGCCACGGTTAGTTTAATTCCTATTGATTTACTCAAACTTTGATATTTCTTATCATTTTAAGTTAATAAATAAGATTGGTTTGTTTTCTCATTTTATTTAGCCCTAGCATCGAGTTTGATCGGGACTATGATGCTTATTTGTGATAGATGTGGCAGTGATTTTCTCATTCTATATAGATTACGTGCATACTTTTAATGAGTTTTTTGTTCTGAAAATGAGGGTGTTATAATAACTCCTATCAAATCCATGCTTAATAAAATTATCTCATATTTATTAACCCATTTCTTTTTGTCACAACCAATATATGGGTAACATCTCTTCAAGGGATATACAACATGTTTAACCACACATCCTAGGAAGTCATCTACACCATCTATATATTACTAGATTATACCCACAATTGATTATTATACCCTATGTTAAAAATAAATTTAAGAAAAAAAAATTGGAAACAACTATAATAATGATATCTAGACCATATATATAACGTACATATTTTAGTATATATATAGTTATCGGCACAATGATTTCCTCTTACAATACACTAAAAATAACAACCATGATATGAAAGCTACACATCTAGAAATATATAAAACACTTCACATAAAAAATGAAAAAGCACAATAATTCATGATAAAAATAGGTAATATATATCATGTCAATAATAAAGAAGAGCAAAGATGAAAAAACCAAACCTATAAGGGAAGACTGATGATGAAAAGAGAATAATAAGGTTGGTGGCAGTAGTTATGGAGGCTAACAATGGAGAGGGAAAAGGAGGAGACAGAGAAAGCAATAGTGACAGAATACAAAAGGAAATAACTAGTTGGTGTGACATCTCTTTATGAGTTTTTATGAATTAGAGGATAGAGGGAGGCCTAGTAGGTCAAAAGTGAAGAAAAAAATAAATCATCCATAGGTATAGACACCAATTTTAATTTAGAATCATCATTTATATCCTTAAACTTGTAAAAATCATCCCACTTTATACTAAATGGTTGTTTTAACTTAAATCCATTATCTAAACCCATCAAAAATAGTGCTTAGATTTAGACAACTATTGTATATTTTTAACTACCATCTATATTGATAAAAATAAAGTGTTATTATCTCTTTTATAGTTCTTTTTACTAGGAAAGTTATATACAATTGTATTTATTATAACAATCATATATGTGATGCCATCTATTTTGATTTTTGTGGTTGTGGTTAACTAAGTGTAGAAGTTATATTTGATATAATTATGGGGAAAGCTTACCTTGATCCTTTCCATGATATTATTATATATGCATATTATTTAAATATGGTCATATATGGTGTCTCATATATTATTATTATTATTATTATTATTATTGTAATACCCCGTATTTTTAAAACCTAATTTTATTAAGCCTAATGATTTTATTAGCGTAATTTGATGTAAATATTTAATTATTTTAATTTTGATTCGTTTTATGGATTTATCGACGTTTTCGAATTCATATTTGAATTTAATTAATTGTTGTCGTTGCGAACCATTTTAGATGAATTCGTTCACGACCATGATTTTATTATATTCTTATGATTTCGATTTTCGGTTAAAAATATGTGTTCCCATTTATTCTCGTGTTTTGATTTGTAATATTTTAGATTCGTTTCCGATTATAACTTCGTCGTGTGATCACGACTTTATTTTGGAGTTATATTTCTTTAACGAAATATATTATTTAAATTACAGAATTTCTGTCTAAATAGTTAAATTTATTTTAATGATTTTATCCGTAGAAAATATTTTCGGCTTTAAATTTATTCGTTTCCAGAAATCATTAAGATTTTGGGAAGTTTTAAATTAAAAAGGTTTTCGGAGCTTATTTATGAATTTATTTCCAAAATTAATTTTCCTCTGTTTATCCCTTTTGATTTGTGGAAAAACCGGTTTAAGAAATTATTTAAATTAGTCTCGGTTTATTAGAATTTAACTTAAATATTTTATTATATGTTTTTAAATAATTTTTCGAGGTCTTATAATGTATTTCCGTAAATAATATAAATTTTTACGTTCGTTGGTAAATTTTTTCGAAAATATTTCCGAAATTCTTTATATAGCCTTTTTATTAATTATAAGCTTTCGGAACCTTACGAAATAGTTTTTGTTTAATGAATTTTTGATAAAACATTCCAATAGCAATTTTTAGATAATTAGTATTTCATTTTATAATTGTATTTGTAAAAAAAAAAAAGAGCCTAACCCGGACCGGTCGACCCCCCCTCTTCTTTCCTTTTCTCTCCTCTCCCTTCTCTTCTCTTTCTTTTTCCCGACTCCCCTGTGCTCTGCCCTCTGCGCAGAAACCCCAGCCTGCCTCTTCCCTAGCTCCTCCCTGCTCCAGTCGACCTCGCCAGCCACCGCCGGCCACAACGGGCGACACGACCGCCGGCGACGCATCAGCAGCTAGCTCGACCGCAGCAGTAGCAGCAACCACCGACAGCAGCGCGGGAGCAGCAGCAGCAGCGACGAGCCACGCAGCTCGTGCCACCGCCCGGTCACCGGCGAGCCTGGCTGACTGTCGGCGAGCTGTCTCTGGCCTCCGACGAAGCCTCTCCGGCCTTCCCTTGCTCCGATTTGTTGATTTTCATTTGGTATAAATTTTCGAAAACCCTAATATTAATTTGATTAATTGAGTGTGATTTAGCTTGTGATAAGCTAAATTAATTGTTGTATTATGTATATATGTGTTGTAAGATTGATTTGGATATGTTAATTGTATGGTTGTGTTGAAAATTTGGGAAATTGAATTTTAGGCCGGGTTATGCCCAAATTTTTCGGATCCGTCCGATTTGGTGATTTTGGATAAATTGATTATACAATATGTTTTTAAATGTATTTAATTTCATGTCGGAACCGTCAATTTGAGAAATTTATGCGGAATCAATCGGAATTCGATTCCTAGGTCAAAATTCTTGTGTAATAAAATTGGGCCGCTTAATTGAGTCGTTTCGCTCAATTGATTTTACAATATCGTTTGAAATGTATTTAATTTCATATCGGAAGTGTTGATTTGGGAAAATTGTGCGTAATTAATCAGAATTGGATTTTTAGGTCAAAACTCTTGCGGGTTCAAATTGGATTGTGTAATCAGGTCGTTTTATTCAATTGAATATACAATTTATATTAGAATATATTTAATTACATTTCCGAACCATCAATTTATATATTTTAGCAATAACTGATTGGATTTGCGTTCCGGGCTCAAAAAACCCTAATTGTGCTAAATTGGGTATTTCTTTTATTGGTTTTGATCAATTGATCAATTGATTATTTGATATGTTATAAAATGTGTTTAATTTCAGTTCTAAACATTCAATTTGATTAAATTAATAGAATTCAACCGAATTGTAATTTCGGGGCTAAAATCCTAGATTTTAAGTGAGATTATGAAATTGGTTATTTGTATTAGGGCTGTTCACGGTTCAAATATCCGATATTTCGGATATTTGATTGTCGGATATTTGAAATTTCGGATATCTAAAAATGATATTTGATATTTGATTTGAAACTTCGGATATCCGAAAGATCGGATATTTGAATTTTCGGATCGGATATCATCGGATATCAAATATATCCGATATTATTCGAATACAATTTCAAATATTAAAAAAATTACCAAATGACAAATATATTTTATATTATCCGATTTGTTGAGCGAATGCTGAGCAAATATCCGATTCGCTTAGCAAATATCCGACTTACTCAACAAATATCCAATGTTAAAAATAAAATAAGAAAGGAGTGGATGGAGTATATCGGTATGCAGAGTATTTTTATTTTTATTTTTATAAATATCTAAAAAGGGATTATATTAAAAATATAATTTTAATTAAATTAAATTTTGCCTCAAATAATAAATAAAGTAAGTAAAAATTATACACAGACACATCTAAATTTATTTATATACAATTATATATAAAATAAAAAATTATAAAAAATATATAAATATTTTTTCTTCGGATCGGATATTATTTGTATTTGTCGGATCGGATATTTGATTTGTTTGACTTTTCGTTGACCGGATCGGATATTTGATTTGAAAAAAAAAATCGGATCGGATATTTGTTTTTTCGGATCGGATCGCTTCGGATATCGGATCGGATAAGCAGATATCGGATAACATGAACAGCCCTAATTTGTATAGTTGTTTTGCTAAAATTAAATGTATAAAAGTAGTTGAAATGTCCCAAGTGATATTTGTATTAATCCGTTTTGATTTAGTTTTAACCTTAAATCTTAATAAAGTTATGCTTTTAAGTTCTAAGTTTTGGACACGTTTTCTAAGAAAGATCATTTGTGTTGTTTGTGTTTATCTAATTAGAATATGTGAATTATTGATTGATAGAATAGTGTCTAATTTAGTTTTCGATTTCTATCGGATCTAGGAAAGCTTTCTCGTGGATCCACGAGCTAGTGATCTCTCCCTCTTATCTCGCTTAGCTAGCTTCGGATCCAGGTAAGTCTCTACTTACCTCCACTTATGGGTGTTTCGTAAGGGTCTAGGTAAGGCCACTTGTGTGATATGTGATCTACTTGCCTTGGATGCTTCGTTTATTTATACCATGTCCTGTTGTGTATCACATGTTTGTCCTTAACATGTTTTATGCGTAGCGCAGCTTGGAGTTAAGGTAGGTGGTATGTATTTTTCTTATAACATGAATGCGATATCCGTATGTGGTGATTATGATGTGCTGTGACATGATGTGAATTGACTATATTCACCAGAGATCTAAAGAATGAGTCTACTCGATCGGGGCTGAGCATGT
This sequence comes from Tamarix austromongolica, assembly GCA_039764185.1. NCBI lineage: Eukaryota > Viridiplantae > Streptophyta > Magnoliopsida > Caryophyllales > Tamaricaceae > Tamarix > Tamarix austromongolica. The sequence continues at coordinate 80,565,139 of CM077809.1, read as the reverse complement.
CCCTAAGTAATGCTCGGGGTTGGACATGTCCCTAAGTAATGTCCGGGGCTGAGCATGTCCCTAAGTAATGCTCCCTAAGTAATGTTCGGGGCTGAGCATGTCCCTAAGTAATGCTCGGGGCTGGACATGTCCCTAAGTAATGTCCACGAGGCTAAATGCCCAATTGGTTTGGTTCGGCATTGCCCATAAATGTCCGTTTGATAAATGCCCGATTCGGCTTGGTTTGGTTCGGCATTGCCCATAAATTTTCGTTTGATAAATGCTCGATTCGGCTTGGTTTGGTTTGGCGTGGTCCAAAAATGTCTGGTTGGTTGGTTTAACATTATCCATAAATGCTTGGTTGGCTTATCTGAATCTTTTATCGGTTTAAGGTATTACATATGTTTCGCATGTTATTATATGTGTATGGTAGGACTTGTGATGTGGGTTTGAGTATGCGTACTATTGTATCAACGTAATGCAACATGATTCAATATGCACTTGATGATATCTCTCCTATTAGGTAGGGTAGCGAGACTTACTCAGTATTGGACCCATACTGATACTACCTTGGTTGAATGGGTCCTGTGATGATCCACTGATGGTGGGGAGCAGACCTCTTGTGCAGGTTTAAGATCGAATACTGTTTTGGGGTGGAAGACTTGACTTGAGAGAGTAGGCAATCCGGAATTTAATCTATCGGGTTTTGTCTGGTCTAACTGTATTTATTTTTTGAAGTTTCAAGTATTGTATATAAAATTTAATGGTGTTGTAATTGCCTTTTAATTTTCTCGTACTCTGATAAGTTTTTAAAATTAAGATGTAATTGTTTGACAGGTTTTAGCCTTGCATCTAACATGAGATAGATGATTGACATTTATCTTGTGTTAGATGTGGCGGTAACATTCCCCAAATTCTCTCCTAGCTTCCGCTTTATTCTTTCAAATTTTTTTTCAGGAGTGAAATTTGGGGGTGTTACAATTATTATATGTGATTTATATATTATGTTGACATAATCTTGTATGTCATTCTTTGATGTGTACCATGAGACCTTTGCATGCTTAGAGTTTATAGATTTATTCAGTACATCTACATTGATGTGTACTATTTTATGGCCACTTATTTATTCAATGAGTAGCTAAGACCTTGCAAGATTTTACTACTTCTTGTTGTGAGCCCATTGTTGGATTTTCTTTAGTGTTTTTACGGTATAATATAGGGATATTCAATCTAATAGTTCTCTCACCGTGAGATTTATATTTTATGACTTCTTGTTCTAGTCGTTACCATTTTTGGGACATCAAGTGTATTGTAAATATTTACCTCTTCTCGTATAAACACCAATATTCTCCTCCATTATTGTTGAATTATTTTGTTGGTTCCGTCTCAACCTTATATTGGGTACTCACCACGCCTAATCTTTACGCATAGTGGTTTTTATCCTTACATCTGACTTGGGTTAGGTATTGGTTATACCTCTCTCCATGTTAGAAGTGACACTAGCACGTTTCATTTTCTATTTTAGATTTTGTAAAACTTCTTTAAATGATTTTTTGGTTCTAAAAATGCTAGTGTTGTAGTATATAATAAATATGCCCATATTGAAAAAATAATAACAATTGAATGTAAGAAGAATTTTGCTAAAAGTATAGTTAATGTTTTTGGATACCGGTGATTGTGAAGACCAATAGAGGATGACCTCTAATGCTTGATTCATAATAAGGAGACATGGTTTCCTTGATCTATTGGGTAGTATAGATCATGCAATAACAATGGAAAAACTATTCAATGTCTTAGCAATGTTAGAGCACTAAAGGAGAAGGAAAGGCAATCATTATTTTTGAAGGAATCACATCCCATGATTTATGGATATAACATGCATTATTTGGCACTCAATATACTTGTAATTGTAACATTATCATTTTTAGAACGTAAAAAATTTATTTTTAAGAGTTAATTGCAAAAGCTAAAATAGTAAAAATGAAGGATGTTACCGCCACACTTGGTACAAGTCTAGTGTCCTCTATCATTATCATGTCAAATGCTAAAGCTAAAACATTACTCCTCTTAAATAATTGACACAATTATAGAAGAGAGAGTAGAGATTAAAATATATGTTAATATCAATATGATGATATAAAAATAGTCGGTAGTTACAAAAAAACCCAAAGAAATAAATACATAAGGCCATACATGTAATACCCCAAATCTTTGTCCAATATTAACCTCGAATAATTAATAGCTTAACTAAATTCTAATATTTATTCTGGGTAATTTATATTTTAATCTAACCTTAAGGCTGGATGATCAATATTTTAATCTTACTTAATTTTGATAATTAAAAAATTTAATCTAAACCTAACCATAATATCACACTTATCTCATTTTCCCATCCCCCCTTTCTTTTTCCTTTTACTCCTCTCTTGCTTGATTTTCCTCATTTTTTTCCTTGCATGTTATTTTTATCTGACTCTATAACTCACCAAATTTTAACTCTACATTCCCATCCCTCAATCCATAGGATATGTCCCATTGAATTTTTTTATCAAACCTTCCTCGATCGTGTGCACCATGCCCCCTACCTTCCTTCTCTGTCATTCCTTATGATGCGATATACATACATACATATATACCCCCCAAATCTCCCTTTGCCTTATTTATTGCCTCAAATAACTCCCTCCATTTCTATTGAGCATCATATCCCTAAACACACTCCTTCCTTTCCTGCTCTATTCATCACCATCATCCACCACCAACACTACTCACCACCACCGACCACTAAACACCACCATTCCCCTAGAGAACCAACCACTAGTACCTCCCCATCATTCCTCCTCATTATTTCCTAACCATCTCCACCCACACCATTTATTTTCCCTCTCCTTATCATGAACTGTTTCATTTTTGTTGAGGCATACAACCGTGCACCCTCGCATGCCCTAGTCATAGCTCTCTCGCATTACCCATGTACGGTTTCACGCATAGTTCTGCAGACCCTTCACATCTTGTCCATATGCGCTATGCCTTCTTGAACCATATATGCGCTGCATGCTTTACTTTTGCACCTTTTACATTGCTATAACACCCCCAAAATTTTACACATTTTTTTTAAACAAGACTTATAAATTAAAAATCGTAAAATCTAGGGATGCTACCGCCACACTTAGTACCAGACCAGTTCACTCCTACCGTTCCGGTACCAAGTGTTAAGGCTAAAAAAAACTACATATAGTGTTATTAAATAATCTAACTTCATGAATACAGAATTAGAGTACACATAAGTCTTTACATAATTCGAAATACTAGCTATTGTTTTTCAGAGAATAAAATAACAACAATAATAAAAAAAATTCTATAGGTTCAAATATAATTAAAAGATAACATGAATAATAATCTCAAATGGAAAACAATCATGCCACTCCAGGACCCGGTCTAACCCACAATCACTCGGCCCCACCTAATGTCCCATAGACACCAATAGCATCGAAATAAGCATCTCTTACCTACAACATGTTAGACGGGCCTTCTGCTCTTGGGAATGAGTAGCACCCATGAAACGGGTGATCAGTACGCTACGTACTGAGTAAGGTAACTGTGCACTAAGGCCAACATACAAAATTCACACAACCAATGCATAATAATAAGGGAGCATAGAATTCAATCATAATAGCGTAGGATAAAATAAATGCTCAGGTGAAGTACCATGATTCAATACAGATCAGATTATTTACTTCATCAAGCCTTTATCGAATTTACTTTCACACCATGCTCTTATCAAGTCCATAAGAGTACGGGAACCCCACTATTTTTTCCCATGGATCCATATCCAGGCACTTTTGGCTCATGGCCACTATTCTAGCCGAAGGATCGGTCACTTAGGGTACATGCCTTACCACTATTATATGCCGGTGGATCGGTCTGGCCCCTTTTCTCGCATGATGTTCCACTGTAAGTCATTAGTGTCTTCCCACATCTTAACAACATATATGGATTGGTTTATTGAGCTTGGGATCCACTACTATTTTAGTCGATGGATTGGTCACAAGGGTAACATACCCTACCACTATTATATGTCGGTGGATCGGTCTCCAGGATACCGTAGTCCCTGGCCACTATTATGCCGATGGATCGGTCTGGGCCCGGTTCAACATCTTCTACTTTACGTAATTAATATTTTAAGTATCTTATTCATAAAACCCATACCAAGACATGCAAGTTAGACTCCTACCATGCTTACTTTTCAACTCAGGTTAACCACTCCAACCCTAGTTAACCACCACCACCATAGTTAATCATGAAATACCCTAACACCCATGCAAACCCTAGCTCCACATAAACCCTAATACAACCATGCAACCATTAATACCACCATACAAACCCTAATACCACCATGCAACCCTAATACCACCATGCAACATTAATACCACTATACAACTACGACCTACATGCATGTCTTATGGGTTGCATCAATTCACATTAAAAGCACAACTTATACATATCATATGCATGCCATAAAATATCATGAGAACATGTCTCAACCCCACATCATATTACATATACAATATATATAAGAATACACTTAGAACATATTACATTGCATGCCATATGACAAGTAAGACATATAAATCACATTACACACAATGACCTTAGATACACCCTTACCTAAAAATTTCACCGGTCTTGGAGTACGCTCCTATACCATTTGAGAGCTTTGACTGGGCTCACCTATTATGGTGAAAATACTAGAATTAGGTTCCCTCCTAAAAATGCTATCATTTACTAACTGATCCTAAGACTTGGTTTTTAATTAAAATAATACTATACTAGAATTAACTATACAAAATACTACTAAAAATACTAATGTAATTTAAAACGAATGGTGATACAAGAGTTTCTACCCTTCACCAAAATAATGTTAGTAAAGATAATAATAATAATAATAATAGTAATAATAATACTAATAATACTAATATTAATAGAAATAATAATAATATAATCCTAAAATTACAAGGTGGGGTTTTCGACCCTACCTCCAAATAATGAAATTACTATTCAATAATAATAATACTAATATTAATAACATATAATACTTATAATAATATTAAAATAATAAAGATAATATTAATATTATTATTAATAATAGTAAAAATAGTAATAATAATATTAAAATACATATATGCGAATACTAATTAAAAATTAAGGCCTCGACCCTCCTTAAATAATTAACAATAATAATAAAATAATTATACTAATAATAATATTAATAATGATAATAAACTTATAACAATACAAATAAATACTTATAATTCGAAACTAACCACCTAATTAACTCAAGAATAACCTCGACCCTGCCAAGGAAATTTATCAATAATATTATACCTAATAACAATAACAATAACAATAACAATAACAATAACAATAATAATAATAATAATAATAATAATCAAATAACCATTAAAATTTTGAATAAAAACATAATAAATTTAAATAAATAGAAAAGAAGGGCTGAGAGGGTCTAGGGTTTCAACTTGAGTCAGCGGAGATGGGTGGCACTAGCGGTGGCCGAAAAAGAGGGTAAAAAGGGGAAAAGTTGGGGTTTGAGAAGAAAGGGTGGAGAATGAGGGTGGAGGTTGAGGTGCTAGTGGTAGCCTAGGTTGAGAGGAGTAAAGTGAGGGTGGTGGCGCGACAAGGGGCGGTGGCACACGACGGTAGAGGTGGAGGCCGAAAGGAAAAGGTGAAGAAAAAGAGGGGATGAGGAGGAGAAAAGAGAAAAGAAGGTTATGGTTAGGTGGAGGAGAATTAGTAGAAGCTTTTGGGTGGTGTAGAAGGCATTAGAAGTGGCAGATGTGGTGGCAGATGGTGGCTCGAGGGGTGTGGGGGTTAAAATTTTAGTTTGATGGGTAGGGGGTTTCGCACGGCTGTGGTGGCTCGTGCGAGAATAATAGAGGGAGATGAGTGGCTCAATTAACTAGAGGGTGGTGCAGGGAAGATTTTGGTGGGCAGAGGTGGCGATGAAGTTGGCTAACGGTGGCGGACGACTCGTCTGAAGTCAAGGTGGCACACAACTTAGCTCTTAGGGTTTCGGGAAGAAGAAATCTCGAAATCACACAAACCAAGGTTATTTATAGAGTTTAGAGGGAATGGTGGGGTTTTGGAGGTCGGTAGGAGGGTATTTTATGTAGGGTTTGGGGTAGTCGGTGACGTTAATCGGCCGAAGAAATTTTTGGTCAGGTCGAACCTTCACGAAGGAATAAGGAGAAATAGAGCAAGAGATGAGGAAAAAAGATTATACCCAGCTGATCTACGAGTCAAGGGAAAGATAATGAGGGGAGAAACGGTTGGTGAAAACCTGTGTGGCCAGCGGTGCCATGTTTGGACCTTCGAAGGTGCAACTCAATGACGAAGGAGGAAGGAGGAAGAAGGGGGGTGAACCGGCGGCCGAGAGAAAGAAAAGAAAAAGAGAAGAACCGGACCGGTCGGCGCTGGCTATAAGTTTCTTAGATGAAACGTGACGTTCTAGGGAAAGAAAGCACAAAACATAGCGTTTGGTTGCCGCAGGAAAGAAGGAAAGAAATGGTGTTGGGCTGCAGGAGGAAAGAAGAAAGGAAAAGGGGTTGGGTCACGTCGCAGGCCCAACCGGCGAGAGAAGAAAAATAAGAAAAGAAAGAAAAGGAGGGAAGAAAAAGGAAAATTTAAGTGTTTTGGGGTTAAATAAATTAATTAGAATATTTTGGGTATTTAAAATAGAAATATTAAAATAAAATAATATTAAATTTCCTTTTTAGGATAATTTAGGGTTTTAAAAGAATTTTCCTAAATTCCTTTTTAATTAGCAAAAATACCAAATTTTCCCTTATGAAAATATTTATAAATTCTTATTAATTTGCCCTAAATAAATCCTTCCCATTCGAGATAAAATAATTAAATAAATAAATTCCCTAATAAATGCTTATTTAATTATATTTCTTAAAATAAATAATTTTAGGGCATTTCAATCTCCCTTGGCACAATCATGCCTCCCGTATAGCACACCCCATGATCCACTCTAGCACCACTTTAGCACCACCATACATTCCACCATACTCCCAATTAACCCGATCTTCTCCACTTGTTTCAGTTATCTTCATTCCCACCCTTCTTTACCTTAAAATTTTCCCTAAGCTATATTCTTAGGTTCTAATTTTGTATTATTACTGTTTCATAGGTGATTTTTTTTATATCAAAGGAGGCAAGTTAGGCTTACTTGCTTAGAGGTTGATGTCATTTTTGATAAGGTTACATGTTGTAGTTAGGGATTGTCTATGCAACGTATATTTGTATGTGATATTCTATTTGTTAATGTTATATGGATATTGTTGTTATGATAATGTTATTATATTATATCTTGTACGTGGAAAAAATGTGAAAGTATGCAATTGTATATATTGTCAGTCGGCATGAATCTAGATACTTGGTACCTATATATAATTGAGGCAATGCATTTCATGACAATTTAAATATTGGAGGTTGAATTTCATTAATATTAGGACTCATAAGGCATTTGAGAAAATATGAGTATTTAGCTATCGTAAGGACATTATGGTAATTTGATGATAATATGGGAACTAATTATGGCATGATAAGTTTTTGAGGGTATTATCAATTATTTTATAATTAATTTGAATACATGATGATTAAGTAAGACACAAGTTACCTAATATGAGATTATGAGGCTTTTAGTAAGAGAAGGGCATTTCGATTATTGAGGGTTAAAAATGGTTTTTTTGGTGATTTTAAATGGGGAATAAACTATAAATATGTTAAGTATAATCTTTGGGATAATGATGAGTGACCATAAGTAAAATAAAATGACAAGTTATGCTCACTTGGTGAATTTTGGTTTTCTTAAGGGGATTATGGAACTTTTCCTTAGAGAATGCCCCGATAACTACGTAGTTGTACTTTACGTATCTTCAATCATGTGTTATGCATATATCTACACGAGTGATGCTTGATGATCTCAATATAAATAACTCTAAATAAGATAATAATTATTTAAAGTAAAAATTCACATAAGTCAAGCCAAGGTATATTACATGTCCGTTCCACAAGATTTTAATAGTGACTCAAGAGTGCTATGCCATGAGAGATGCATCAGTTCATTCTACTGAATTGAGAATAATGAGACCCTACACTCAAATTGAATGAGAGTATAATTATGAGATAAGTACTAATGGATAAGACATTAATCACTTAAGTCAAAAGACTATATGAGTCAGAACTAAGGTGTTGTGTCCATTACACTGAATAATAATAATGGTTTGGGTGTGCTTTGCCCTGATAGGTGCTTTAAACCGTTTTTCCAGTTTAATAATAGTGGTTAGGAGTGTGTTGACTTATTATATGTTGGGTATATTCGATCAGACGATAATAGTAACTCATGTTTGTTTTTCCCTAAGAGGTGATTTAGTTCATTCCATCAGATTAAGAATAGTGGAGTCCTTAAACTCAATGTAAATAAAAAGAATAGATCTTGTTTACATCCAATAATGAGTTATGGAATTAGTATTTGCTTTCCATTGCTTATTGTTAATTAGCAAGTATGCTTATTATATTTTATACTCTTACTTCGGCTGTATGGTTATCTTATTTAGTACGTAGCATATTGATCATTCTTTTCATGGTTGCTGCTTATTTCCTCGAGCAGACGACCCAGATATTTTTGTGCAAGTCGATGATGATCATTTGGATGATTTTGATGCATATAATGCCTTATTTGTGGAATAATGATTCTTATGTATTGGGATTGGGTATATATTCATGTTATCTGGTTATCATTTTTGGACCAGATACCTTCGAACTCTTAGTTCCCATTGTATACCTTTTGTGTATTTTTGATATTGTAGTCATAGTTAATCTCCAAACTCTTATCTAATATTTGTGAAATTTTTCTTTTTTTTTTTATCATGCTTTAAGTCTTAACTATTTTGTCTTGTACTCAATATAAGAATGGTGTGGTAAGATAGAATTATGTTGAATACGATAGTAATACCTAGCTATTTGGTATTATGCTTCTACTAAAAATAAACATTTTTAGTAGTAAATTTTAAGGTGTTACACAAGAGTCCAAGAATATCTAGATCAAAAGATAGAAAATAAGACATTGGACATTCCTAACTCTTAACTTAAAATATTAGCCTTTAACTGTTCTCACAAGCTAAACTATCAAATCACCACTATCCATTGAATAAGTAGGGGGACCTTGACGTGAAACCCACCAGTACAACGATACTAAGCAACCCACTATATAAAACTAAGCATGCAAATATTACATGGAACACATGAATGAAATCATAGGAGAACATGGTACAAAATACTAAAATGTACATGCGATGACCAATAAACGATAACTATGTTAGGTAAAAAAATATCTTCATAACTACTTATGTCAGTTCATTTAAAACTTAAATGAAACTTACCAACCAAGAATCCAAGGGATGCTTTCTGAAGTAATGATTAGAACCAAGCTTAATCTAATTAACATAAAATTAAAAATATATCTCATACCTCAATAGCCATACTAACAAATTCCATAACACCATAGGTAAGGCATGAAATTAACTACCGACTTCAGGTAGGCATGGAGGCAACTCCCAACCATAGGTAGACATAGAGACTACTACCTAACCAAAGGTAGGTACAGAGACTAATATCGAACTATAGGTAGGTACATAAGCTACTATCAAACCACAAGTAGGCATAGAGACTACTGCCAAATCATAAGCCGACACGAATGCTACTATTGAACCACAGGTAGGACACAAAGGTTACTACCAGACCAATCTAATAATCATTTCAAACCAACAATAATTATTTTCATTTTTAATTTGTTCGAGGGGATATCATATCAACCTAGAGACACTAAGGTGCACCGATCATACCGGGGCACAAAGGCAACCTAGTATTCAACCAACTATCAACTTGAGGACACTAAGGTACCTTGGTCACACTAGCACACAAAGGAAGCAAAATATCCTACTGACAATGAAAGCTAATCCATAAGTATGCATACTCTTTAAAAATTCCAAATAGCTAAATAAAGTAAGATATAAGGCTTAGCTATGATACTAAGACACACCAATAAAATTTAAAACCAACTATGGATTAAACCATGTTTTTAAGGTAGAGACTCCTAAAGAGTCACCATTTATGATCTCAAGGTCTTTCATTTTAAATATTAATATTTTATTAATGTGACAACGAGACATAATGAACACACATCCAATTCCCACACTTAGCCATTTTTGTTCAATTTTAATTATTTAGCACAAACAAAATCAAAGTCAATATAAGGTCAACCTAATAATCTACTAAGGTCGTCCTAGATTTAATTATTTACTTGTAGGTGCATTAGGTTGAAAATGACTAAAATTCCCTTGAGATCATAATGGCCACATTATTATCCATATTAAATACTAATGTCATTTTATTTAATAATTTATCATGAAAAGATTAAAATACAATAAATTAAAGACTTTAGCATGCAGGTAAATTACCGGATACAGCAAATGACCATTGTATCCTTACACTAAATTTATCACATAAGCTCCCAACATGCATATCTAATTCAACCAAAATCCTATTCTTGCATACTCAAACATAATAATACATATTAGGTATACTTATTTAAATAAATTAAACATTTTACATGCAATAAACTAAAATACCTCCAAGACATATAATGATAATAATCATGCCAAGAATATGCTTAAGCATGATCAACCTATTATATTACACGTATATATATCATACATAATTTATTCCTGACATTAAACCTAATTTAACATGATTTAGTATACATATTATTTTACACAACTTAATTATGCTCCATTTTACCAAATTCTATACTAGCATTATTATGCAAATAATTACAACGTATCAATCATGCTTAACATAATTTATACATTGAAACCTGAATATGCTATCATGTGATATTTAACATTTTAATATAGTATATGGGTTACTTGATTTCCAGTAAAAAGTATAAAATATAAGTAACCTATTAAAATTATCAGACTCCACTAATTAAATTCTTTACCTAAAAGTAAAACCAAAAATTTATATATTAATATATAACCCATAAAATAACAAATAATAAAACAATAACAAGAATTCACTATTAATATCATTGGTTGGAAAATAGAAGAAAAGAAGATAAAGGCAAAACTCATGCACGTAGAACCAAAGAGTGAGGTTTGTGGTGGTTGTGGCGAGCAAGGTAAGGAAAACGAAGAGGATGCCCAACGAGAAGGGAAGGCTAGAGTGGAGGTGGGAATTGGGCAAGGTGGAGATGGATGGTTGATGATGGAGAAGGAAGGGTGTAGGCGCTCGACATAATAAGGTGTAAGGCTTTGTGACAGAGGGTACACTACATCGATCATGCATTGCGAGGCCACAACGCATGGAGGCTGGTGGTTGTAGTAGAGTTTGACACGCCAAGGGGAAGGCTACGTGATGTGGTGATGCAAGAGGGGATGAAGTTGTGAAGAAATGGTGAGAGTTGGGATCAACTAATGGACGATGAAGGAGGTAGTTTGAATGGGAGAAAGTTGCATCAATGGAGGTCGATAGGGATGGTGCTTTTTGATGAGGATGGTTGGTGATGATGGTGGAAAAGATGGTGGAGGATAGGAATGGTGGTGACAATGGAGTAGTTGCTGGTGGGGGTTCAAATGGAAGGGGATGGTGGAGAGTGCTACAAAGGAAATGGCAAAAATTAGGTTGAGTTTGGTTGCTCGAGGATGATGATGGTTGATGGTGGTGATGTTGGATGATGAACGGAGGTGGACAAATGAAAACAAAATAGAAGTAGGGCAATGGAAGGAAGAAAAAGGAGAAGGAAATGAGATGGTCAGGTGTGGAACGTGAAAATTTGAGGGAGGTTGGGGAGTGTTTGGTGGAGGGAAATATGGCATGGAAGAGGGGTTAGGCTAGGCGTAGAAATTGGATTATTTTATTTTTATTTTGGTTATATTATGATATATCATTAGGAAAAATAAACTAAAAAAAATGAATTAGTTTAGGGTAGGTTTAATGAAAAGGAAAATGGTAACATAATTAAGATAATTTATTTCATAACATATCTAAGTTAGGATCAAAGGTTTCAAATAAAAATAATTAAACCAAGGTTTTATGGTTAGGTTTTAAATTAAAATACTAAACACACAAAAACAAAGGTTAAAAAATTTTGGAGTGTTACAGTAATGACCCAAATATATTTAATTGATCTCTAATATTTGACGATATTTATAGTGAAAAGACTCTGACAATAGCCTTTACAATTAATAGTAACCAATATAAATTAGGTTATTATTTAATCGATGATATCTATCCTCAAATGACTACATTCATCCAATCCATTTGATCACCAAAAAGTAATAAACATAAACTACGTCCAACATTAGGAGATAAGAAAGAAGGTCATTAGTAAGAATTTGGGATACTGCAATCATGATTTCCAATTGTATGAGCCCTAATATGTGGGATTTAGCCACTTTGGGAATTTTATGATGGCCTTTATAATATTACATAATATGATTGTTGAGGATGATTGAGATTTGTATAGTCATGTCCCAAATGTTTATGATTACATTCAAACTAATATTATAAATGGTAGCTCAACGTTACAACATTTTAATGAGCATATTTTGAAGCACGAGAGGTATATTTGATGAAGATGTGTCATTTGAAGCATTTGTAGAATACTTTGATTTATCGTGAATGGATTTTTTTTTTAATTTTTTGTTGTGTTTATTTTGTTGTTGTTGTAGTTTTCTTAATTTTCATTATGCTTATTGTATTATTGTTGGATTTTTCCTTTTTTAATCATTATATATTTTTTTTAATATCCAAACTCTTATAGTTTTTTTTATATCAATTATCAATGTTTTTAATTATTATTAACATATAATTTAACTAATAAATCTAGTGATATAACTAGTAACTAAGTAATAATATATATACATATGTATATATATATATAATTTATTTATATGATCAAAATTTAGTAAATAAAATAACTAGCATTGCTATTTAATAACGATGACTAGTTGAAAATGTAAAAATAAAAAAATTAATTCAAAATAATATTAGAAATAAAAAATAAATATGGTGAATATTAATTATTTTAAAATATTCTATTTAAATTACATAAATGAAATTATTTATTAATATAAATAAAATAATAAGATATTAAAATGGTAAAAATAAAACCAATGAGATATGTAAATTTTGTTGGAGTTTTTGTCATCATTGTAAAGTAATTGTTGATGTGTTAGCATTGGAGTAGTGTAAGGGAGATTTTCTTAATTAAAAAAAAAATAGTTAAACTAGTCATGGAGTAGCAACCATTAAACTTAATCTTAGCTTATGCTCCACTTTATTTATTTATTTATTTATTTAAAAGAAAGTCTTTTTAGGCATACAAATTAACTTAAAAAAGTTTCTTTTTTAGAAAAATCGATAATTCTTTTTATTTATTTTCATTCTTTTTTATATGACAATTATTATATCATTTTCTAATAAAAAAATATATAGTAATGATAGTAAGATTATGGATATACTCCCTCCATTTAGAAAAAAAGAACTTGTCACAAATTTTGAAGATAAAACTATTATTAATTTTAATAAAAATATAAAAATAATATTATAAAAATATATTTTAATATAAATACTATTAAATTTTAATTTTTATATTTTAAAAAATAATTAAAATTTATCTTGAAAATATATGATGACCTTTTATAGGGAATGAGTAATTATTATCAAAGAAACAGGAGTATACAAAGCATCGCGCCAGAACTTAAAAAGCCACTCAGCACCGGCAGTCAGCCGAACATGATGCGCTGCTTCGGTTCTCTTTCCTCCTCTTCGACTTTTCTTTCCTGAAACAAAGTTACTATAAAATTTATAAAGCTTTTCCCTATCGTCAAAAAATATTCTTTTTGACATATTCCATGAGGACCGTGACTATAAAGTATAAACAACTAAACAAATACAACAAAACGTAAAGAGAATCAGTTCTTTTCTTAATTCATTTATGCTCGTAATTTGACCGGTCTAGATTCGCTCTTCGTGCCCTTTGAGCAGCATCACCCCAGGCCTCACGGTTGCGTTTGTTTCCTGGCTTTTACTAATGCGCTCAGTTTTGCAGGCAACAGGCAACCCTCGTGAGTATTGATCTCAAAATATTTGATTAAATGCCTCAATGAGATTTTCTGATTTATATTCTCGTCCTATTTTGCTTCTGAATGTTATTTCTATGTTCTGGATTTATTTTGAGCTTTTACGAATTTGAGTATTTTCAAATGGTGTAAATTGCCCCCGCCCCCCGGCGCTTTCTCTGCTCGGCTTTTGCTGAGAATTGGCTGCTTTCCATTGACACATTTTTAGGTAGATTGAAAGTAGTTTTTTGTTTGTTTTTTTTCTTTGAAGGATGGGCTTTGGATTCAACATGGTTTATATAGTTGGGGTTGCGGATAAACGTGTCTTTTCCTGCAAGAAACATGTGAATTACGCTAAGTAATTAATGTCGAAAACACGGGTTATATATATATATACGCACACATGTCTGATGTCAAGGCTATTAATTTACCTTGGAATTTTTATATGAATTGTTCTGATTACATGTTACTGTTTTAAAATTTTGATCTAGGAGAAAATTTTGCAATGGCAACCAGCATAATTGCAGGGAGCAACGCTCGACATTTCATTGAAGAAACTTATCAAGGGCAAAGATGCAAACCGACTTCATGGTTCTCTGGTTTAGCATTCAAGAATTGCATACAGAAAAGGCTCTCCTGGTAATTGACATATTGGCTATGCTATGTGAATTAAGAGTGTGTGTGTGTGTCTATATATATAATCTCATAGTTAATCACTCTCTTTCTTGTTGATGGCATGCATGGCTGTCTTCCTGTTCGTTGTGGCATCCAAATTTTTTTCTTCATGTTCACCTCATCTGTATGTCTGTTGTCTTTACGTCTCAAACTACCGTGATTAAATTCTCATATTCCAAGTTTCCAACTTATTTGCTAGAACTTAAAACAAGAGTGATTGCTTTTCTCTTTGAATCACCAGAAGGCTGACATCTTTGAATTCTGTGCACTTAATTTGAGTTTTTTGCTCTGAAGAGTCTTCTTGTGATCTGCTGTAATTACCTTAATTTATCATGATTCAACTTCCAGTAATGAATGTATCATTTTGCCTGGTTATATTCTATATATCTGGCACACTGCTCAGCGACTTTCTTATTCCATTTTCTAGGTCTTCTGGACCATCAAAATTGCTGTGCATTCGGTCCGACTTTAGTCGTCCTCTGATCGGTGAGATGCAAAAACCTTTGAAGGCTATAATTCAGTCAAGCGTACGGGATGGGTCTACCAAGTACTTTGACTTTGTGATTATTGGCAGTGGAGTTGCTGGCCTTCGTTATGCTCTTGAAGTTGCAAAGCAGGGGACCGTTGCTGTGATTACCAAGGCTGAGTCTCATGAGAGCAATACAAACTATGCTCAGGGAGGTGTTAGTGCTGTCTTGTGTCCCACAGATTCTGTGGAGTCTCACATGCATGACACAATTGTGGCTGGTGCTTACCTCTGTGATGAAGAAACTGTGAGGGTAAGCTTGGACATAACCTGGGCAAATCTATTTTTCTGTGGTAGTGTCTAATAAAAGCCACAACTTAATTTGATTAGAACAAAATTGATTCCCTACTTGCAAAAGTGGAGGCCTCTCATTCTAGTGTATTGGAATATTTATACAAAGTGAAGCTTTATAAATCCTGGCCACACTTCCACAGGTAATAGGCTCATTAATTCCTAGGTACTTGTCTATCCTGACAAATTAATACCAGGATATTCTAGTTTATGTGATTTTGTTATCTGAAGTCAGCTTATTCTGCCTAATAATTTACAAAGTTATGGGATTTCACTGCATTTGATGTTGCATTTGGTAATCAACATGTTACGTGCCTTGTAAGATGATGCTAATATATTATATCCTGCTTTGCCAGGTCGTATGTACAGAGGGACCTGAAAGAATTAGAGAGCTCATAGCAATGGGGGCATCCTTTGATCATGGCGAGGATGGAAATTTGCTCCTAGCAAGGGAAGGTGGTCACTCCCATCGCAGAATTGTTCATGCTGCTGATATGACTGGAAGGGAGATAGAGCGGGCATTGTTGGAGGCAGTTATCAAAGACCCAAACATTCAAATATTTGAGCACCATTTTGCTGTAGATTTGCTTACATCACAGGTTCTCTTTTATGAAATTATGTTTCTGACACACTCTTTGCTCCATATGGCATACTCATGTCCCAGTTGGTGGCAATCTCATTCACGCATGCAATTATGTTTCTGCTGCAGGATGGTTCTGACACTGTTTGTCATGGAGCTGATGTTTTGAACATTGAATCACGGGAGGTAAGAACAGGATGTTTCATCACTATTAATTTTTCTATTTACATCTTTTCAGATTTATGCAGAGTGCTATACGCTCATTCCTACAAGTTTCAATTATTATCAATTTTCACGAGATTCCAGGTGGTGCGGTTTCTTTCAAGAGTGACATTACTTGCATCAGGAGGTGCTGGTCATATCTATCCTACAACTACAAATCCTCCAGTATGTAATGGATGCCAGTTATTATTGCTGCTCTTTCCATTTTTCTGGTGCTAAGGAATAATCAGAGATGATGCACAAGCTTATTGCCTTCATTATTTGATAAAGCAGACAAAAAGCCAATATGGGTACTCATAGAAACAATCTTAAGTTTGAAACGGTTATGAATTTTTTTTTTTAAAAAAAATCAACTCGTTGTTTGACTAAAAAAACAGTTGTAGTTTGTTATAGTAATGGAAATTTGTATATTTTCTTATATTTCATCAAGAAAAATGACTTAAAGCAGTTGGGTTGTTGATGATGTTTTTGTATATAGGTAGCCACCGGAGATGGAATTGCTATGGCCCATCGGGCTCAGGCTGTAATCTCAAATATGGAGTAAGTATCTATTATTATCTCAACCATTCTGTCCATATTTCTTGTTAACTGAAAGGTAGTTTCACGCTACGAGCTGATAAATGAGTGTGAGTATTTAGGTGTCTGACATTGATAATTTATGTCTAATTTTGTGTAGAAGTTAATTAGTTCTGCATTTGTTGGGTTATCTTCCTTTTTATCAAGTGATCGCATTCGACTTGATAGGTTCGTGCAGTTTCATCCAACTGCCCTAGCCGATGATGGCCTTCCCTTGAGACTTGCTGAGGCTCGACAAAATGCATTCCTTATAACTGAAGCTGTGAGGGGGGATGGAGGTATCCTCTACAACTTAAGCATGGAAAGATTCATGCCTCTTTATGATAACCGAGCAGAGCTTGCACCAAGAGATGTGGTGGCTAGAAGTATAGATGATCAGCTGAAGAAGAGGAATGAAAAGTATGTGCTTCTTGATATAAGTCACAAGCCCAGAGAAAAGATTCTTTCTCATTTCCCCAATATTGCGGCTGAGTGCCTCAAATATGGGCTTGACATAACACAACAGCCAATTCCTGTGGTCCCTGCTGCCCATTACATGTGTGGGGGTGTCCGTGCTGGGCTTCAGGGGGAAACCAATGTCAAGGGTCTCTATGTTGCTGGTGAGGTTGCATGCACTGGCTTGCATGGAGCGAATCGATTAGCTAGCAACTCCTTGCTTGAAGCCCTAGTCTTTGCAAGAAGAGCTGTACAGCCATCAATAGATCACAAAAATAGTTCAAGCCTCGATCTGAGTGCTTTTGATGAATGGTCCAGACCAGTTGTGCCTGCATCACTTGGGGAAGATGTAATTGACAAAATAACCAAGAAGACGAGTGAAATAAGGAAAGATCTGCAAGCAATCATGTGGAAGTATGTGGGCATTGTGAGGTCCACAACCAGACTACAGAAAGCGGAGCAGAGAATTGAAGAGCTGGAGGCAAAATGGGAGGAACTTCTATTTCAGCATGGTTGGAAGCCAATGATGGTAGGGCTTGAGGCTTGTGAATTGAGGAATCTCTTTTGTTGTGCAAAGTTAGTTGTTAGCAGCGCTCTTTCGAGAACTGAAAGTCGTGGGCTTCACTACACAACTGATTTTCCAAATCTTGAGGAAAGCAAGAGACTGCCAACAGTTATTGCCCCTTGTTCGGATTTAAACAGCACGTGGAGTTCCAGACAGCTGCACCAGCAGCCGGTGTCCTAGGAGTGCCAAGCATGTACCTTTGTTGGTTTTTTAGTTGCCTGTTTGTTGTGGGATAATAGTCTATATATAGTCCAGTATGACATACTGCAGGGAAACAACCTTTTAGGAGGCAACAGGGGTGCTACTGCATAATTTCCCCCCCCCCCCCATCTTATTTTCTGTTGGAGGATTGTAATCATCTCATCATAAATTATTTTTCTCAAATGAATGAAAGGAAGTTTTGGAATTCTAAATGCAACACACAAGGTCTCAGTTGTCAGTATTCTCTGGCTATTTGTTACAAGTACTTGCCTTGTATATGTGATTAGAAGCAGAACTTTTGATCTTTCACCTGGTACATATGACTGTGTGGCTGAGATTTTTCTTATACTCTTCAATACCCCTTCATAGTGCCTATTTATTACATGAAGACTTTTACGATCCACAGTTTTTTGTGTGGAATCTCATGCTCCCACCGTCCCATGGCATGGTGGAGAAAAATGGAAAGGGTCTCCCCAAATTCTTACAACTTCTCAGGGCCTAGCAATGATATCCTAAAAGGCAACATTAGAATGTCTACTCGACTTCAGGGATCTGTTTCAGGCATATCACTCAAGAAAATATCAGGCTGCACCTATTATTGATTTATCCGTGGCTTTCTAGAAATCAGGTACTTTCTGTCTTCATTTACAATGTTTTGTCACCGACTTATTTTTATCCTTTCTGCTCTCAATGATAACATGAATAAATGGTTTTTGTATTAGCCATGGCTATTTAAAGGCTCTTTCAATGCCTTTCCTGACTTCGTAACCATTAAGATTATCCATACTCATCGAAAAGCATGTATGTCACCAATACTAATTGTGATGCGGCCTTAATTGTGGATGAAAAAATTGGTGTTTGTATGTATTATAATGCCTCATTAATTAAGGCGATAAACATTGTTGCTTTTCTGTAAATCCCTTGTGTGGATTATTTTGGCTCGGATTATGATCCATCTAACGTCTGCTTTGGAGAGAGACTGCAATGTATGGAGCTTGGTGAATGAGTGGTATTTAACAAGCTACTCCATGTGGCAGTAGCTTGTATCACGATTTCCATTTTTCGGAATATTACAATCTAATATCACCTTATTTATTACTCTCATTTCTTATATAACTCAAGACAAAAACATAATCGGAAATCGGGTTCCTTTCTGGAAATGTCAGCCCTTCGAAGGAGTATCTTCTCAGGAGGAATGATTTAGACTTATGGCCTGCCTGTTCAGCTGCTAAAGATTGTCATTATCCTAATTTCTAACTTATACATATGCTTCAGGTTTTCCTTCTATTAATTGGAGCTTACAGAAAAGGCAATATTGATGGGTGAATGAAACTCATACCAAGTTTGGAATCTTATGTAATCAACTGTTCATTGAAGCCCTCCATCCCTTTTATTCTGCCATGTAGACACTTGTGCGTACATTTATGAAATTCCTCTACGGCTTTCCTTGTTTGTATTTCCTCACTCGAAACTAGCTGAATTGGACCCGAAGGGAATGGGAAAAAAAAAAAAAAAAAACTTGTTCTGCATTGAAAAGCTTGGGGTTCGAAAACCTGCCTTGTCACTGGAAAAGCAGCATTGAAGGGGCTATTTTATTTTACTAGCTGGAGTCGAGTGCCAGTCTTTGTGTGGATAGTGAGCAGTCAGCCGAGTGAGGTTCTGGTCTATGAAGCAAACTTTCAAGGTAACGGTTAACAGCCTTTTGTTAATTTACCTTTCACATTGACGACACTAAATGCTAATTTTAATGGCTAGCAATTCAGATTTGTAACCCTGCTTAAGCACAATCCTCAGATTAATGTATGTACGTCATTGCCTCTTCTCTACTAGTTCGTGGGCTAGTACCCGACTGTGTTTTTCTGCTTTATGTAGGGATGTCTATTAGAGTAACTACTTGATCGAACGTGAAATGGCCTTGTGTTCCTTTTACTTGAGTGCGTACCCGGACTTCGTTTGTGCTAGCTAGATTACTTATTTCCTGTATTCAATTGTTAGGCTGTTGCAGGCTGTTGAACCAAAGCGATCATAATACTTTGTTCGATTTATGGAAAATATTATAAAAAGAAAAGAAAATGAGATGGAATGTAATTTTTAGTTATTTGGTTGCTGAAATAGTAAGGAAGAAAGAAAATATGAAGGTAAAAATTAAGGTGTAAAAGTTGTATTAGATAGTTTTTCTAATAAAAAACTAAGGAAAATGAAAGAAAGTTGGAAAAAAATCTTGCTTCCTGTCCGATTTCGTTTCCTCGACCTTCATATTTTTAAGCTCCATATTTAACTACATTGTAACTTCTGTCTATGTATTCTATAATTAATTTTTTTTATATAAATTTATTTATTATTTATCTACTTCAACTATGAAATTTGATGGTATTAAAATATTAATGAATAACGATAAATAAATGTATGTGAATAACACAGTTTATTAACTAGTATTTACGTTTTTGTTGCTCCTACTAAAATATTATCCACAAAAAATTTCTAACAACCAAACAAGAGAAAAAAAGTTAATTTTTTTATTTTATTTTTTTTACTTTTTATTTTTCTCAAATCAAACAGAGCCTGTCGTGATGATGGCAGGTTTTACTAGTCCATTTCAGTTCTGCTGTGAGAGTTGCTACGGTTATAACGTCGAATGTGGATGAACAACCACCGTCAATGGGGCCGCGTATAGATTACTACCATGTCAAGAAGAACCGTCGAAGCATATATTATTCGGTGGCTGCCAGTCGATGGATTCTCAAATGGCATCCTGAACGCCCCCCTGTTTCTATCCAGATTATCTGTCATACCCGGCCCAGCAAGTAAGACATAGTAAAAAGGCGGTTTGTCACTATATTCGTATCCTGAACAAATACTTTTTTTTAGCGCTCTTTCGACAGATAATAAAATATGTTTAAAAAATCAACTTTCATTCGTACGAAGTTGCGATGCAGTCAAATATAGAGTTTAGAGATATAAAAGTCAAAAAGTAAAATCGGATAGAAAGTAAGATTTTTTCTGAGATTTCTTTTATTTTTCTTTACTTTTTGTCCGAAAAACTATATAATACAATTAGATTTTATCTCATTTTTTTTCCTTTCTATAGTATTTTCTATAAATCAAACAAAGACTTGATTATCTCTGTTAGCCTCTTTTAATCTAACAAATTTTATAGCCAAAATAGACTGAACCAAGGTGATTTTTCAGCCTCCATTCACCTCCTGTCAGACCAGCCCTTAAATTTGGAATGTGAGTTGATTTTCTAAGTTGCTTAAATATTTGGAGAATACTTGGATCGGAAAGACACATATAGTTATTTGGAAGCAGCAACTTTCTTAAGAAAGTAAGTTTTTTTTTTTTTTGATACTGAAAATAGGTACAGGAGGAAGGGAATACCCTGTGGTGTCATTTTCAATCCCTAATTAGACAAATTAAGAAGAGTTAGATGAGAAAAAGGGACGGGCTAACAAATTATTAAACCAGAGAATGACATATCATCGTTTGTTTATTGAAGCAATACACTCAAGCATGACTGAAAGAAAAAGAAAAAAAAACGTTTCTTTCCAGAGATCGGTCTGATCAGTGATGACCATCAAACAACGTAGAAAATTAACAAGCAAATGTTGAATTCTCAGCTCAAAGTGCGTAATGAAATAACCTAAAATCCCTCCTCTTATTATTCCTTCAAATCCGCAAAAGCCCTCCACTGAAGCTAAAATGTTCACGTTGAAAAGCGAGTGGAACGATCAGGCATGTATGTATGTATATATGTATATATTATATACAGAGTTTACTTGTGCCGGGGCTACATTAGCCCGATGGAGCTGTTTATTGCCAAGGATGGGCATCTTTCGAGGAGCGTCTCTAGTGATCTGGTCTTCTTGTTTCTTCCCCTCCCTGCTTCTTTCAGCAACTCTGCCAGTCTTCGCTTCTCATCATCCACAACAGGATTGGCTGTTCCGAGCTTCTCCTCTCGCATCCCCACAAGGTGTTCCAAGATTTCGATTGCCTCATCCCATCTATTGTGCGTGGCGTGCACGGAGCGGTGCAATAAATGAGGACAAATGAGTTTTTTTTTTTTTTCATCTAAGACCAATTGATTTCGATCGAAAAATAAGAAACCAGAGATCACTGACCTGCCAAGAGCATCGTAAGTGCCTGCAAGATTGCTGTAAACCCCGAGCGTGTCTGGGTGACACTGTCCGTATTCCTTCTCCAGGATCATCCTCGCTTCTTCGAACAATTCTGTCGCCTCGCTTATTGCAAAGAGCTGCACGCACGCGAGTCCCATTTGGTTCAGAGATATTCCATAAAGCGGAGACTTTGTATCGCCGCATTCCCGTAGCTTCGTGACAGCACTGTTCAACCAGTTGTAGGACTCCTTGTAGTTTCCCAGCATATAGCACATGACTCCAATTTGTGCCTCAATTCCTGCCACGGTGCTCTGATGGTGTCCCTGGTTGTTGCTGCTATACACCTTCAACGCCTTCTCCATCAACTCGAGGGCCCGCTCGACTTCGTTCATGGATTCATATATAACAGCTAGATCAATCAGGCCATTAGAAATTTCTTCCGGCGTCGTCCCAGGAGGCTGCTTGGTGTAGATTTTGAGGGCGTCTTCACAGTAGGACTTAGACTCTCTGAATTTCCCCACCTTGTTGTGCAGGTCTGCCAAGCTAACATACACCGAAGCAACAGCTGGATGGTCCGCTCCTTTGCTCCACTTGTACGAAACAAGGGCTTTCTTGAACGAGCAAGCTGCTTCGTCGTACCGGGCCAGAGCTAGATATGCATTCCCAATGCTGCAGTCAACAGCCGCCATGTCGGTTTCCTGTCCGTTACCCGACATGGCCGTGCTGGCTAGTATGTAGTGTTGGAGGGCAGATTCATGGTCGCCCTTTGAGTCGCAGATGAGCCCCATTAATCTCCTGTCTGCTGCTTCTTCGATCAATAGAGGATTACCATTGTTGCTGTGGATGTCAAGAGCCATCTGGCAGAACTGCCCGGCCTCATCAAACTGCATTGCCTGTACATGCGCCTCAGCTATGTACCTGCAAGTTTCTGCAAGCCGAGGATCTCTGTCCCCCAAGACGCGTCGTTGGACCTCCAGACCTTCCTTGTAAAGAAATATTGACTTCTCAATCTGGCCGAGCATGGCGTGTATATCCCCTAGCTGCATAAACCCGGCGAATTTTGCGAGGGCGTGGTTCTGGCCTTCCTCTTCGTCTGAGTTCTTGACGGACTGCTCGAGGAGGGGAATGGCCTTATCATATTGCCTCAGACTGCAGTATATGGATGCCAAGATATGCAGGCACATAAGATAGTTCAGATTTGGTTTCCCATCAGCACATTTCTCGAAAGACTTCTTCGCTCGAAGGGCCAACTCAAAAGCCTTCCTGGGGTTGTCCCCGGACGTCATGACGCTCCTAGCTTTCTTGAGGAGGTAAGGTCCAAGATCTGGGTTATCTGCCCCTGCCTCAGAGCTGTCCTCGGCTACCCCATTAAGAGAAGAACCCGAGTTTGATCTATTTGTGATCGGGACTGCAGCCTTCTTACCAAGTCCAAGAGGAGGCTTGCATTTGGTACCTGTTTTGCTAACCGCAGGACTGCTACATTTCTCCATATTCGCTGCTTTCACTTTGGCTGAAGCAGAGGAAGATCTAGCTATACCCAAACGGTTCTTAATAGTCTTGAGCCCAGGCTTCAACATTACCCTATTAGCCGAATCCTCGTTAGAACCCGTACTTTTATTACCTTCCTCCTTGTTGGCTTTATGCTCCATGAGAACCTCCTTCAATACCTCAGCTGTCTCTTCGTCCACAAGATCAGCTCCGACAAGATGACGCAACTCTAAATCAAGCCTAGACTCGTTGCCATAGGTCGTGAAGCTGCGCATCGATGGGGAGTATTCCGAGCTCTCCATGTCACAAATGTTTCTGTACAACTGTTGCATGAGGGCATCGTGATGATCAGCTGCACCATCAATGGCTAGATCAATGGAGTCGGAGTCGGGGATCCCGTGGCTTAGTGGACTTCTGGGTGATATGGTGTTCTGTTTCAAGCTTTGATTCAAATGTACCATGTTTCCACCCTCAGCTTGTACGAAATTTCCTGCCATGGCTAGTGCAGGCATATCTGGGAGGACTCTCTCTGTTCATAGAAATCAATGTAAACAATGCCAGGAATTTTTATATAAATAAATCGGAGCAAAGAGAAAAGCTGGTCCATTTTAAAATGTTATATTTAGGAAACAAATATTTTAACTAATTATTACAGGTAAAATTACAATACAAACATAATTGATTGCATCATTTTACAAAAGGTCTAAGAGCCGGGAGGGGGAATGTTTAGCTACAGTACAGTGAATCTGTCTAGAAAACTAGAAAGACAGAAGGAAAAGGAGCCAAAGAATCAGAATTCCTCAAGTTAGTTATGTGTGTTGTCTATAATGCCCTATGCTATCAAAGAGAGGGGATAATTAGAGAACAACAGCAAGAACACAAAATAACACATGCAAACTACAGAATTGAGCAAACAAATGCACTAAAACATGCACCGACCAATTCAAAATCATCCCATGTACCCAAATGGATAAAGAAGCAAATGAAAAGGGAAACTGAATAATAATCGACAGAAAAAAAAAATTCGAGTTTCAAAATAAGAGGAAATGAAACACATACCTGTAATGTAAATAATAGTGACTCAGATTTCAATATTCTGGAAAATCAGAGTTTTCTCCTTCCCTGTTTTTTTCTTTTTTCCCTTTGTTGGTGGGGGGAAGGGAGGAGGGGGGGGTTGTATTTGTATATGAAATGTGCGTAGAATGTTAATCAAAGCAAAAGTTTTGGATTGGGTTATAAGGGAAAGTGCGGGGGTGGGGTGGAGAGAAGAAAGGTGATGCAGAGAGATGGAAATGTCGAAGCAATAAAGAAGGCGACCTTCCTCCCACCGGCCACCGTCATTGCAGACCCTTCTCCTCCCTTGTTTTGCTTTGCTGTTTTATTTTCTCTCTCTTTTCTTTGGTCGTCTCAATCTAGAAAATTTTGTTTTTCTTTCTTCTCGGTCCTCGGTCCTCTGCTCCTCTGTGATTTTCATATCTGTTTTGTTTTCGAATATATATATATATATATATATATATATATATAGATTGAGGTGGGGGGGGGGGGGAGGGGGAATTTGAAATTGATTTTAGGGTGAGCAATTATTGTGATTGTTTTTGTTGACGTCGTAATGACTTCATCTTTCTTCTTGGCGCGATTAACTGATATTCTTTAGCAAGGATGCCGCAATATGAACTCCAAATACGAGTAATAAATTAGTAAATTTCTTCTAACGAACTACTACTCCTACTACTATTTTATTTATTTATTTTACACGAAGAGTTAGGAGTAAATACAAATTACAGTTATCACCGATCACTGTAAACGGAAGAGTACAAATCATTATAATTATTACCATAAATATTAATCCACAATCGTTAATTATATATATATATAATATTTTGATATATTTAGATACGTAAAAGTTTGAGGATCTGAACTAGATTTTAAATTTACGACCATATTCGGTGTGATAAAGAGAAATATTTTCACTCAATTAAGGATAGAAACTCAAAATATACTATAATATTTTATAATAATAAAGGGTAACATGTTTTAAAAGAAGCAAAATTTATTAATATCATATCCTAATTTTATATATACATTTGGAGAACTCCTGCAAGTTAAAAAGTAGTTAGCGTAGGAGTGAGGCATAATTTGAGAATATATATATATTGTGCCATGCTGTCTTGCTCATGAAGTGCAGACTCTCCCAACGTTGAAAAATCTGTTAATCCATTAGTAGCAATGCGTTGGACGTCCTTGTTCGAACTCCTAGAGATTAGCTCGCGTGTCTTCGTTTGGGTTGCAAAGTGCCGGGAAGTTAATTTATCTTTTGCCCATTAATGGGACTAGCCACCTTATTTTTAGTATTCTTATGAAATTGGAAATGAGGGCCGGAAAGACGGAGGGATTACATGTACCGATAGAATACGGCAGTATTAATTAATCGGCGGTAACATCATGGCCTAGTTTCATCATCTAGTATGACAAGCCAAGACTCAACCATTTGCTACACTTAAAGTTCAACTATTTTTTTTTTTGTACTGCCTCACCTCTTTTCTTGGACTGCTTGCTAAAGTTATTTTTAATATATAATCCGGTAGCTTATAACAGTAAAAAAAAAAAAAAAAACTTTTGTTGTGGTAGGGACTAGGGAGGGCATTTGAAACTATCAAGCAGTCAAAGAAAAGAGGTGAGGCAGTAAAAAAAAAAAAAAAAACCTTTCGTTGTGGACCTTGTGGTAGGGAGGGCATTTGAAACTATCAACGTTTGTCTTCTGTTCTCTATCATAAAAAGGAGGACGCCAAACACCCACTATCGATAATTTTGATACAAGTACGACATATAATTGCAGTATCAAGTATCAGCCGTGAACCTACAAGAATTGAGAACTGAGAAGTAATGGCTAGCCAATCAACAAGCAGTCGCATACAGTGTAGTTGTAGTATTGAGAGAAGAAAAGGCAAAAGGAAAACAAACTTACAAACCTAGCTAGCCCACCGTAATAATGTCACAAATCAATCGAGTCAACATGAAGAAGAAGAAGAAGAATAGGGTTACTATCATATTAGCATTATTATGCCACAGCTGTCTTTGGATCGAATACTGTAATATAGGGCCTGCGCATTTAACGCAGTAGTTGACATTTCCCGCATATGCATAAATATTATTCCACATTCTTCGTGGAAAATTATTATCTCCGGTCCCGTCCCTGCACCGAGTGCGTACTTTATAGTATGTTGAAAGTGTACGTGTAGTGTTTTTTGCAAGTGTAATCTATAATTAATTATATTATATTTATAATTTTTGAAAGTGTACGATGAAAAGAAAAAAATTTTATTGGTGTACGTCTAATACAGTTGGAGGTGTACCCACAATTAATTATGTCCTACTTATAATTATAGAGGTATACCTAAAAAAAAAATGATGTTGAACCAGAGAAAGGTTAAGAACCGGCTAAAATGAATAGACGGATAATATTATAACATACCTCATTTATAAGGTTTGTTAATCACTAAAGTTAATAAACACAACCAAATTAATAGTGCTAGTTAACTAGTATAATCCCACGCAGTGACTTTTGTAAGTGCTTATCTTATACGCCTTCTTCGTAGCCGTATTATATATATGAATGAAAGCCAAAATTATTAAATGTATTATAAGAGCACATACTTTGGGGACTACAAAATGGAGCAACTCTTGAGCAATGAACATGGAATTGAATGGATAATGTATTAGTTAGGTGGCACAGCAGGCTATATAAAATTTGTGTTGACTGTTGAATTTATGCCATTGTTATACTCGCCAGTCGCCATGAAGAAAGATATGTATGTATAAATGTATATATTCCGATGCATCTATGACCACTAAAATAAAAGGGCAGGAAAAAAAAAAGAAAGGCTGTCCTAGTCCCAGAGGAGTGGTACGTATTGGAAGATCGAAGTGTTGTGGCAAATATCGACCAGACAATTTCTCCATGCCTCCCTTCAGTTCGTTCTCATGGGGGCGGGCGGGGGGGGGGGATGGGTTTTGCCTTCAGTTTCTTTCCATCGGTATAGACAAACGAACGAACGAACGAAGGACACATCCGCTGTGTTTTTCGCTCGTGAACAATGTGGTCCTCTCTCGTTTCGCTACGCTGCAATGGATTTGTCTGGCGTAGATTTGTTGACTGGTCTGTTTTCTTTTGATCATTAAGATAGCATAAAATTAAAATTAGGCCGCTTCATATCTAAATGATACGAGATGTTAAGAGTTAGACTGCTTACCTACAGCTCTTGCGATACATTGCTTAGACGGCTCTTTGAAAGCTACGCCGGTTTAGGTTTACCGTTGCACTGTTTTCAAATATAGATTAGGAGTTAGGACCCTGTTTCTTTCTTTCTTTCTTTCTTTCTTTCTTTCTTCATATCAAATAGTTTAGGTTTCAACTTCGACCCCTTTCTTTCTTTCTCATTCTTCTTCTTCTTCCCCCTCCCCCTCCCCTCTCCTACAGGGCTAGTGTGCAGCTGTCTAAGTAATTCATGTCTTTGTTGCTTTCTTAATTGCATATTACTTTCAGTAAAGATAATTTTAGGCATATAGCTAGCTAGTACGTACGATATACTACTATCATTCGAGAAAATGAAAAGATTGATAATGACATCATTCGTGACGTCGCCGTCGGACAGCTGAAAGGGCAGCCTGCCTCTATTGATTCCGCTCAAATTTCGCTCTCATTCAATTTTCCTCCGCTCCATTTCTGACTCTCTAAGTTTGCACTTCAATTTTGTGTTAGAGTTAATTAATTTGTTTTTATTAAACCTTTCGTTAACACAAATTATTTTTTTTGGCGTCCCTCTTTCGCGTATGAATTTGGTATGTGTTTATTTATTGAATCCGATACTCCTATTCTTAAATTGTGTCGAGGTATTTTACTCTCATGTTATGTATAGAACCCCTGCCGATAATGTTAAAATGTGTATTTCAACATTATATTGCATAACGGTGAAGGACAAGTAGTTGGATAGTGGATGATGTGAAATGTGTAGTGATTTTATTTTATTTTTGTAGAAAATATACACATATAAAACAATCCTAAGTTTTGAGGGTTACGCATCAAGTAACCATTGGTCCAATTTCATCGTTAACTCTCCACTTTCAAAAAATTGCTTGTGAAATGACCAATTTACCCTTACATCTATTTAAAAGAATAACCCTTTCATATCTACCCTAAAATACCCCCACTTTTAAGATTCGAAGGATTTTTGATGTTTTCTATCAATAAATAAATAAAACACACACACACAAAAGCAAAAGAACAAAATCATCATGGTTGAGCCAACTCTTTTTCTTAGAAAAAAAAAACACCAAACCCACTTCATCTCTGCCCTTTCTTGTGTTGGACTCGTAGAGCTCAAGATCCCTCACATGTATCCTTTTTCGAACCCATTCCTCCTCCACGCTAATGCCACCTTTGAGGCTTTCCAAAGCCGAGGAAGTGTAGCATACAACATAGCAGTTTCGAACCACCACTAATTTCCCCCTTCTCTATATTTCTTCTTCCCTCTCTCCAATCGACGACTTCAACTTTTAAAAAAAAAAACACCAATCAAGCCACTAACTCAAGATGATGGCATGATAATAGAAACAACACAACAAAAGCGGCAACTCTAATGAAATCAATTTGTTTTTCTTTTCTAATTATTCTCCATTTATGTATTATGTTTTAAGATATGAAGCCATTAGTGATTGAATTAAACAAATTGTATGTCAAACGCACCAATCTATTGTTTGTTAGAATTCAACTCAATTTCATTGATTCTTCTCCATCTCATGACCCACCCAATAACCAAACATCTTACTAGCTCTAATAATTTTAATGGGTTGATTTACCAAATCAATAGTGAATTGGGTTTCCAATGGGTGAAGAAGATGGAAGGAAGAAGACGATCGAAAGACCATAAGAGGTTGAAGTTGAAGGAACATAGGAGATTGAAGATGTTTGTCGTTCAATAGGTTTCATTTATACTAGATTAGTTCCATGGATATGAAATGTTAGGTTGTTTAGCTTATTTGACTTTTGGAGTTGGTTTTCTACCTGACTTCGAGATTTGGTTCCATAGATGTCCTATTTTTCTCTTTCCTCCCCCAACACAATTAATAACTCCTTTTTCCTTCGTTCTCAAACAAACAAACGAGGGAGAGATTGTGTTTGAGTTTGTTGGGACCCTTATCCTATGTATAACCTTTTTTTTTCTTTCTATTAGTAATATTGTTTTCCATTCTGGATGTTACTAAATTATTCCATATCTCCATTTGTACATTTTATCTATCATGTCATGATTTAAGTTCAAGTGATTGCTAAACTAACGTGTTTAGCGTGTTATGATGAAATTACGTATTTGTTCAATCAAATACCATAACACTTGTTCAATTATGAAAAAAGAAATTATCCAATTATGAAAACAAGAAGGAATAAGCTTATAAAATTAATGGATACATTTTGGGGGAAGGGAGAGAACACTAGGTGGAAGGAACACAGATCATGTGTTTTTTGAACAAAGGGTATAATGGGGTTTTTCATAGGTAGTTTTTGATTCCTCCACCCCCAAAGTTAACAAAGAGACTTAATAGTGAAAGTGGATAGAGGATTACTTAATGCATCACCCTCGAAACATTGGGTTACCTAATAACTTCCTAAAAACTCAGAGTTGTTACATATATTTTGCCTAAACGTATGGTTGCCAAGTGCATTTTCCTTTTTTCATATTAGAAATATGATGAAAGGTATGTAACACTTTGGTAACATATATGTGTAATTGTGGTGAAATCTATGCACATAATTAGTGAAATATAATTAGATTAATGTTGAAATTTTGTAGGAAATGATGATGAAAGATATGTTAAACATTGGCAACATTTCAAATAGAAAGGGGTGAAAAATATTGAGAGTGATGGTTAAAGATTAGATTTTATAAAAGATTTGTTAAATTCAAGTAGTTATAACATATACCATTAGGTAATTTTTTCACTTGAAATGAGGGAAAATGCATGTAGAACTTTGGTGAAAGATATGGGTTGTGACAATGAAAGATATTTATAGTAGTGGTGAAAGATTTGTTTGAAATTGGTAAAAAGTTAATAATACGGTGGTGAGTGATATGGGTTGTGAAAGTGAAAAATAGTTGCAGTGAAAGATTAACAAATATAGTAGTGAAAGATATGGTTTGTGATAATAAAATATATACATATGTCTATAGAAATATACACCAAAATTTGATAAGCCATGGAAGATGTAGGTAAATTCTGGTTGTAGTGCATACGAATTGAAAAAACAATAATTTGCTTAGCAAAATGCTCATAGAAGGTTGCGTTTATTTGAATGTTTCCATCCCTTATTTGAAGCGAGACAAGTACAATGTAGTTGTTTTTCTATTTCATAACACAACAAAATTCTAGTACGAGTCTTGCTACTAACAACATTTTGGGAGGTCTGGATATATGCAAACGTACATTAGTTAAGTTATGCGCCAATAACTAATTGTTTCAACTAGATCTATAAAAATCATTTTTTGTTAAAAAAATGTAAGCATAAAAGTAGATAAGATAATCTTATTAAAAAATTACTATATGATAAATTTTGGTATTTTATTAGGAAACGTATGCAAATAATTATATCGTGCAACCGATCGCACAATGTAGGACCATGTAATTTGTGTAACTTGTGCAAAATTAGAGAAAAATGTTTCATCTACATGGTTGCACCTCTTTTCCTCCTCCCCCTTCTTCTCATCCTTCTCCTTCCTCTTTATTCTCCTATTTCTCCTCCTCCTCCTCTTTCCACTGGTTTGTGGTGAAATATGTGTGTAATTGTAGTGAAAAATATGCATGAAATTGGTAGAATATAAGTAGATCAATGTTTACAATTTTCAAAATATAATTATGAAAGATATGTTAAACATTAGTAAAATTTCAAGTAAGGGTTAGTGATTCAATATTGGTGAGATATTTGTTTAATGCTCGTGAAACATGAGTTAAATGCTGGTAACAAATTTATAAGAGAAATGATACATTATGGTAAGGAGGGAGAGTTTTTTTTTTCCGCTTAATTTTGCTAACTTAGCATGGGTCACACGATATTGCATCGTGCAACAGGTTGCATGATATAATAACTAGGGAAAAAGAGAGAGAATAATTGTAGGTTGTTTTATTTATCTTTCAAGCACTTACAAAGGGTAGAGTAGAAAGTTGTGAGCAAATTTTACCTCATAATTAAGATGGAATTTATAGATATATGATTTAAATCTTATTATATTCACTCTTTTGTCATTTATTTAGCGTAGATGTCGAGCTTAACTCTCTTTAATTAAGTCTAAATTAACTTGCCTAATTGTATAAGAGTTAAACTAACATATAAACTCGTTGACAATTAAATAATTTTTTAATACTGTGATATCTTTAAAGTATATATTTATATTGACAATCCCCTTATAAATAAGCAAGGAAAGAGAAGCAATCCATCTCCCAATAATGCTTGCAATATCCACAATCTTGATTTCTATGCTTACAATATTAAAACTGAACTTTTGTACACCATACCTTTGATCCAAAGATGGCAGCGTATGAATAGTAGGATACTTATTTATGGGTCAAAAGGAAGTGCACGTGTTGGTGGTACTACACCTATGGACCGACGTTATCCTCTCCTTCCATATACATCTGCTAATTCTTTTACGTTTTCTAAGTTATATGAGGTAATAGTAATAATATCTCCTATTACACACTAACAACCAAATTAAATGATTGACAGCGTTCCCTCCAAAAAAAAAAAAATGATTGATAGCGTGCCCCACTAATTTGTCTACACCCTAAAGTAGAGCCGCTGAGACATTTTTTGTTTTTTTTTTTTTTGTCGTCACCGTACCAATAAGCTATGATAATAAATTGTAGAGTACATCACCTTTGGAGATAATCGATAATCAGCGCGTGCCTATGTTTTTATTGTTTGACGGCTTTGCGAAGCCTCTGCCGAATTTTAATTCATCTTGACCGTAGCTAAAGATTGAGAAGGGAGACAGAGGCAATCGACAAGCATGTGCTGATGCAACGGCAACAACCATACATGGCATGAGATTGATTTTGTACACAAGTAGAGCATGTCTACAAATCAAAATAGGAAATCATCAATGAAATATAATATACTAGGGGTAAGAACCATCGAATAGTTCTCCTTCTTTATATTATTATTATTATTATTATTATTATTATTATTATTATTATTATTCCAATTAGTTAGTAATACAACAGAATAACAATACTCCTCCCTGCATTTTACCTCAATGCACATCTTAGGTCTAATTTAGGCGCTCATTTTTATTCCTAACGTGTAGCTCCTGCTCTCTAACTTATTCAACTTGTGCCCGATAAATACATCAGCTCTTCTTTTGTCCGATAATATATAAAAAGATATTACAATTATACCTGCACGTAGAATACTCGAGATTACAAACAAGGCTTGAGGCAAGTCTTTGATCTAGATCTACCGAGAGCTTATTGTATTAGACAACTACAAGAAACAAATCAGTTTCATTCATCAATAGTGGACTTTTATTTTCTCTTTTGCTCGTTGTATTTACTTGGGTTTGTTGTTCAATTCTTAGACATATAGAAAAAGAGATATATCATTCGTTCCGTAATCCCTAGCAATTATTTTTGCATTTCTCTATTTCTTTACGCTTAAGTGCATAAGTTTGAAAAAAGTTGTATAAACTCTTGGAGAGTGAACGACTTCGAACGATTGCACTATACTCAAACCTAATTTGTTCACGACACAACATTATATATTCTCAAACTTTAATATTGGAAAATTCTTAGATTTTCATACACAACATATCTTAGTTCCGGTTCGATTCTTTATTTTTCTTACAGACAACAATCTAAAAGTGAATTCAGTGAAGAACAACATCACAACCAATCAACATCACTCCAAAAAGTTCTTAATTGTCCAATTTTCTTCTATAATGATTATTTTCATACGCATGATAATATTTATGATATTCTATAGGTTAGGAAAGAAATGAAATAACAATATTGGAGCTAGGTAGTATTTATTCATTATGTTAAGGATAATAAAAGGAAATAAAATGGTGAAAGGAAAATGAGAATAAATTATATTCTTATATATTTATTAAAAAAATAAGTATAAAAATGAATTATGGCAAGAATTATTTTTTTTCAAAAAACAATAAGTAAACTATCCTAAAAGTTTATTTTCTCTCGTTATTATGTAGTTAAGATCCAACATTGTATTACACTAATTTTTAACGCCCATCTCGAATAAATTACTATGGTACTAAGTAACCCTTTGTATAGGACAAAAAGGTAGGGTTCGCATGTAACATATCAATTTACACACACCAAATACAAGAACAAGGAATTACACATATATAGACTAAAATACGATAATCATTAGAACAACCACATGCATTAAGATCATATGTCACAAGGATTCATTCACTTAGAAACAATAGAACTTACCCAGGGAGCATCCAAGCGAAGCTATTTGTAGTATAATTAAATAACCAACATCATATTCAACCAATGTACATCACTGCTCAAATCAAGGGCAGGCATCAAGGCTACTACCATATCATATCAACAAGTCACAATAATATAATCATTATTATTTGGATTTAAGACACTAATTAGATATTAATCATCTCTTGAATTATATTCATGTAGGTTCGGGGACTCCACTATTATAACCAGTAGACCAGTGCACATGATATAATCTAGGGCAGAATGTTCTTGACCACTATTATAACTGATGGACTTGTACATATGGTATAATCTAGGGCATAATACACCTGAATACTATTATAATTGGTGGACTAGTTAATGATATAATCTAGCATAGAACGCACCTGACCACTATTATAATCGGTGGACCGGTACATATGATACACATGTTCTCGACCTACGTGGTGTTCCATTATAAAGTGATTAGTGTCTTTCCATTTAATTATCACACCAATTCCATATTATTTACTTGAGAGGGAGTTCACGAACCTAGAGACACAAAAGTACATTAGTTATATTGGCACGTAAGGGCCGCACAGTATCCTACCGACTATCAACCTAGGAACGTAAAGATACCCTAGTCGCACTAGTGTACGAAGACACACATTACCCTAATCCATAAGTATGCATACCACCTACATAGGTCTGTAGAGCTAAATAGGGTAAGATTTAGGGCATGGCTGGGGCACTAAGGCACACCAGCAAAATCCAAAATATTCATGGGTTAAACCACATCTTTAGGGTAGCGACCACTAAAGAGCCACTATTCTCGATCTCGAGGTCTTTTATTTTAAGTTTTAGTATCTTACCCATTTTTATTTATTTCCATTATTATGAAGTAATCGGTATTAGGATCATAATCGATATTAACTTAAGTAGTCCACTAAGAACACCCTAGGTTCCAATACTCACACTTGGGTACCTTAGGTCAAAATGACCAAAATGCCCTTAATGCTAAGGCTCTCTCATAGCATCCACTTCCAAAACATAATTCATTTTTATTTATCAACATGCCATAAGAGAGAACATACCATAACTATACTATTGATTTTGAAGTTAAGGTACCCTACTGTAACACCCCAAAATTCACTAATTTTTTTTAAAAAAAAAACGGAAGCAATTAAGATAGAAACACTTAAAACATGTGAATTCTGGGAATGTTACCGCCACACTTAGTACCAGACCGGTTCTCTCCGACCGTTCCAGTACCAAGTGCTAAGGCTAAAGAAAAGATTTACGTTAAATTCAAATTAACAATTCATAAAAGAATTCGAAAGATCATACAACAAAATCAGAGTACGCATAAACGTTTATTAATACTTGTAACTTCCAAATAGAAATACATTTAAACAAGATAAAACCCGATGGGTCAAATTCCGGATTGCCTACTCACTCAAGTCAGGCCTGCCACCCCAAAACAGTCTCTGGTCTTAAACCTGCACAAGAGGTCTGCTCCCCACCATCGGTGGATCATCACAGGACCCATCAACCAAGGTAGTATCAGTACGGGTCCAGTACTGAGTAAGGTGACTTGATCACTAAGGCCAACACGTAAACACATAAGCCATGCATAAAAATAGAAGAACACAATCAATAATGCATATGATCAACCAGGTAAAAGTACAAAGGCCCAATAATCCAGATTAATTACTTAATTAATCTTTTATCAGAAGTCGATACACACCATGTCTTTTATCAATCCATGTAAGTACAGGAACACCCCACTATTATTGCCGGTGGGCCGGTCACTTGCGGGACAAAGTCCACACCACTATTATACGCCGGTGGATCGGTCACTTGCGGGACGAAGTCCTCACCACTATTCCTTACCGGTGGATCGGCTGGTTCCTGATCACATGGTGTTCCACTGTAAGTAATTAGTACCTTTTAAATGTTTTGGCAACTAAGATTTATTTTTATTGAGCTCGAGTCACCCCACTATTATTTCCGGTGGGCCGGACACTTGCGGGACAAAGTCCTCACCACTATTATTACCGGTGGATCGGTCACACATAGGGTTTAACCCTAACCACTATTCCTAACCGGTGGATCGGCTGGACCCGGCTTAATAATCTTCCACTTTAAATGATTAGTGTCTTAAGTATCTTATTCAAAGGCTTTTACCCTATACATGCATAAATCTTCACACATCATAATTACACTTTAATCACCATATACACATGATAACACAAAGACCCTAATCAAACACCATATACCCTAATTGACCCCCACAACCATAGTCAATCACTCCAAACCCTAATTCAGTCACCTCCATACCCTTATAATGTCTTACATATTATTTTTCACCCAAAACATTCAAACACCCAAATAACTCTTCTACTTCCTCCCTTACATCCCAAATCAACTTTTCACACGTAAATTTAATACCCATGCAGACATTAATCTCCCCATGCAAACCTTCAAACCTTTTTCATGCAAACCCTAAAATTCCACGTGAAACCCTAAATTCAATCATGCAAACCTTAATACCACTATACAACTATAATTACCACCATACAAACCTTAATATCATCATACAAACCCTAATACCAACATACATCCATTAATACCGCCAGGTAAACCCTAGATTCCATCATACAAAACCATAAATTCAATCCAACCAAAACCAAAGATTCACCCATACCAAACCCTAAATTCAAACCATAAAGATTCTTCCATACCAAACCCTAAATTCAAGCCATAAAGATTCTTCCACATAAAATCATAAATTAGAATCTCCCAAGGAAAACTATAAATTGAATTCCCCCAAGCAAATCATAAATTAGATTCCCCCATATAATATCATAAATTACATTTTCCCAAATAACATACAAAAAAAATATTCTCCCAACCAAATTATAAATTAACTCTCCCAATCAAATCATAAATTAAATTCTCTCATATAATATTATAAATTACATTCTCCCAAATAACATCATAACTAAATTCTCCCAAACAAATTATAAATTAACTCTCCCAATCAAATCATAACTTAAATTCTCCC
Source organism: Tamarix austromongolica (assembly GCA_039764185.1). Taxonomy (NCBI): domain Eukaryota; kingdom Viridiplantae; phylum Streptophyta; class Magnoliopsida; order Caryophyllales; family Tamaricaceae; genus Tamarix; species Tamarix austromongolica. The sequence goes on along the minus strand of CM077809.1, from coordinate 80,527,739 downwards.
ATATAATATTATAAATTACATTCTTCCAAATAACATCATAAACTAAATTATTCCTTATAAAACCATAAAATTTAGGTCAACTCACTTCCCTTAGTCAACTTCTTTCCCCATCCTCCTTTTTCATCCTTCCTCTCACACAAACCACATCGACTTCCTCACATACACAACACATATCATCATACATAATTAATACACATACCATGCACAACATACTTCAACTTCAAGTCATACCACATATAAAATATTCAATAATAATAAACACTAGATACATAAAATGCGAAACACATAATACACATAAGCACATAAAAGGCCTTAGCACTCCTTACCTAAAACGTCACCGGTCTTGGAGCACGCTCCTACGCCTCCTTAGGGATTTGATTGGGTTCCTATTATATCAAAGCATACTAGAATTATACTCTCTTATATAATTCTAACTTATTTCGAGGTTTGGTTTTAGGATGACATTTTACTATTCAATAATTAACTATAGGAACTAATATAATTAATTCACTTATTTTCTTTTGAAAAGGTGATAAACTAAGGGTTTCTACCCTTCTCCCAAAATAGATTTAATAATAACATAACTATGATGATGATAATAATAACAATAATAAGAATAATAGTAATAAAAATAATTAGTAATATAAATAAAGTACAATAATATTAATGATACTTTTTATAAATAGAATATTAGATATTAATGATATCAAAATTCTTAAAATTAAAAGTTGGATTTCTAACCTTCCCACAATGATAAAAATAATATTATTCAGAATTGTGACAATAAAATTAATAATGTATATATATATACTTATATTATATTTTAATAAAGGTAATAATGGTAATATAATCAAAATAATGTTGAAAAATGTTAATAATGTTAATAAATTTTATAAATGCGAGGCATAATTAAAATTTAAGGCCTTTGTTATTCCAGTAATAATCACAGTATCAACCAAATAATTATACTAATAATATTATTATTAATAATATTATTAAGAATAACATCAATTTTGTAAAAATCCAAGTAAATAGGTAAAGGCCGAGATAATAACTGTATCTTACTCAATAATACTCCCAGACCTGTAACCAAAATTTAGAAATTAGAATACAGTCAATATTACTAATAATAATAATTATAATAATAATAATAATTAAAGTTGAATTAATACTAAAATTTTGGCTAAAATTAGAATAATTATAAATAATTCAAAACTAAGTACTTAAAATGTCTATGGAATCACCTTGAGTTGGAGGATGTAGGTGGAACCGGCGGTGGTTCCCGGAGGTGGCTGGAAAATGGGTCTAAGGGGGCCAAAAATTAGGAAAATGGGTGATGGAGAGGAAGAAAATTAAAATAATTATATGGGGCTGTAGAGGATAATTAGTAGGAGTTAATAGTTGGTTTAATAGGTGTTAGAAGTGGCGGATGTGGCGGTGGAAGGTGGTTCAACGTCTCGGGTGAAATTTTCTGTCGAAGCAACTAACCAACTTTGTGCAATTATGGAGGCTTGTACAAGATGAATAGAAGGTTGTGGTTAGTTTAATTAATTAGGGGGTATTGCAGGGAAGAGATTGGTAGCAAGAGGAGGTGTTGAAGTTGGCCGGGGAAGGAGATAATGGCGTCTGATGGGGCGGTGGCAGGCAGATCTCTCTTAGGGTTTTCGAGAAGAAGAAGTCTCGAAAACATCCACCATTAGGCTATTTATAGAGTTTAGATGGGTTATTAGGGTTTTGGAGGTCGGCAGGATGGGTTTGGGTGATAGGGTTTGGGTGGTCGGCGTCAGAAATCGGCCGGCGATTGCTTGGGTTGGGTCGAAGGTTCGCGAAGCCAGAGAGAGAGAATGAGCGAGAGTTAAGGGTAATTGATTATTCCAAGATAATGTTCGAGCCGAGAGGAAGAAAAAGAGGGGTGAATCGGTCGGTCAAATTCGTCGTAGCCGGTGCCGCCATTTTCGGGGGTGAAGTTGCAGGCTGCGTCGACGGAGGAGAAGGGAGGAAGAAGGAAGGAGGAGGGGGCTGGTCCGGTTCGCGAGGAAGAAAGAAAGAAAAAGGGAGACCGGGCGGTCGACTGGGCGAAGAGGGTGTGCTTTAAATGAAGTGCGACGTTTTCGTGGAGAAAAAACTGAAGCGTGGCGTTTCAAAGTCGGGCGAACAAAAGAAAGAAAAGACGGAGACGGGCCGCACGAAGGAGGCAGGCCCAAACGTCGAAGAAGAAAAAGAAAGAAGGAAGGAAGAATTGGCTGCGCGGGCTGGGCTGGGCCGCGCCGAAGGAAGGAGGGCGGGGAAAACTGGGCTGCGGGAGGCGCAGGCCCAAACGGGAAGGAGAGGAAAAAGAAAAAGAAAGAAAAAGAAAGAAAGAAAGGAAAAAGGAAAAGGAAAAAGGGGAAAAATAATTAGTTTTGGTATTTAAGTTAATTAAAATATTTGGGATATTTAAAAATAATAATATTTAAATAAGATAATATTTAAATCCCTTTTTAGGCTAAATTAGGATTTCCAAAAGATTTTCCATAATTTCCATTTTAATTAGCAAAACACCCTAAATTTCTCCAATTAAATTAATATTAATTTGAAACTATTTTCTCATTATTATTTTAAATAAAATAATTTATTTAATTAATTTATAAAATAAAACCCTTAATTAGCTAAAATACCCAAAACTTTTCTAATAAAAATTATTTATTATTTTCTTCTTAGATAGCCCTAATTAATTCAATTTAAAAATAATTTATTTAAATAATTCTTATAATAAATATCCTTTAAATGTAGTTTATAAAATTATAAATTTTCGGGGCATTTCATCACCAAATGATCATTTTACACATAACCTTAACATACACTTCTATAACAACTAGCACACAATCTCATGCACAATCAACAATTGTGGCACATCTTGCATGTTTATGAAAATAATATCATAAAATACCTTAAATTACCAATTTACCCCTATACCATGCATACTCATTATGATACACTTCAATTTACCAAAATACCCCTAGGCTTTCTAATGCTCATGATCATGCTTGAACAGGTGATACCAAGACCATAACCCCTATTATCATATTTAACATTAATTTATTCCTTATCATGTAGGTTCATTAAACCAATTGCCATATTACATATAAAATTATCAAATTTCCCATTCTTACTTACAAAATTACTAAAATGCTCTTCTTGTTTGAAAATTTAGCAAAATGTCCTTCTTACTTGTAAAATTACTAAAATACCCTTCTTACTTGCAAAATTACTGAAATGCCCTTCTTACTTGTAAAATTACCAAAATACCCTTATTATTATTATTATTATTATTATTATTATTAGCACCAATTATCGCCTATCATACATTTTTATTTAAGCAACCTCCATGTTGCATGTAAAATTATTAAAATACCCCTAACACACAAAATATTGACATTTATACCCAACATGCATTATTAATACCACACAATCCTTATTATTTTTCTTACCGCCAATTATCATGTACTATGCATATTTATTTAGGTCATCTCCATTGAACATGTAACATTATTAAAATGCCCCGAGAATATAAAATATCATTTTTCATGATGGAACATGCATTTTTAATACTATAACCCCTATCATCATCATCAATGCCCTATAACACTTAGCATGTATTTTTATTAAGATAATCAACACCATACATTAAAATTACCAAATTACCCCTAGGCCATAAAATATTGATATTTCTACTAATACTTATTTTTATACTCCACCAAACTCCAATATCTATTCTTAGCATCAAACATAACACATTAGGCATCTCATTTAAGTTTAAACATTATGATGTGTCCAAATGACCAAATTGCTCATAGAGCTCATATTAGTATTATTTCTACTAAGTATCTATATTTACTTATCATAGCATGCATATACACTTTCTTTCTAATTTCTAAGATAATATTAGTTATTTTGAGATTACTAGTAACACATTATATACAATAACCATATACCAAAACCCCTAATGTGCTGACATACGATAATCCATACATTTTAGCGGGGTATAACGATTAACTTAATTTTGGCAAAAATTAAACTTTATCGATATCCCGATTTAAAAGCTTAAGCTCTGATTAGTAAAAAATATATCCCAAAATTAGCTAAGATTATACTCAAAATTTAGGCAGCATACTCACGCTACTCATGCAGCGTGAGCATACCATGTACGTAGGGTGAGGGGGAGGAGTGGAAATGGGAAAGGGGTAAAGTGCTTCGGGTAAGAGGGTTGAGGGGGTGATGGAGGGGAGTTGGGGTTGGTTGTTGGGTGTAAGGGTGAGGTAGGTTATAGGTGGTGGTTGGGCATCGAATTGTGGAGGCGGAGACGACGGCAGTGGGTGCGATAAGAAAGGTACAGAGAAGGGAGGGAGAAGAGGAAGAAAGAAAAACAAGGAGAAGAAGGGGAGATTCAGGGGGAGTTAAGGTAAGGTGAGGCAATGAGGTGTTAGGGTGGTGTCAAGTGGCTAAGGGGAGGCTTTGGCGGTGGCGGATGGGGGGAGAAGGGCGGCATAGGGTGGCAGTGCAGGGAGAAGGTTAAGAGGAGAAGAAGAGAAAATGGAGGGGAATTGACTATAGGGTTGAGTGCGGTGGTTGCTTGGGGTGGTGTAGGGGGAGGTAGAGAGCAAAAGTGGCCGGTGTGGTGGTCGGTTGGGCAGGGGAGACTGTGGAGATAGGCTACATAACAAAAATAGGTTGGAGAGAAAGGAAGGGAGAATCGGGCATGGAGAGAAGGGAGCTCAAGGGAGAGAAATAAAGTAGAGGAGAAGAAGAGAAGGAGAAGAAAAATAAGGGGAGAGAGGGATGGTCGGTACAAAGGGAGGGATGTAGGTGTCATGGCTAAGGATGGCAATGGGTCAGGTTTGGGTCGGGTCCAGCTATACCCAGACTCGGACCCATTTATATTACCTAGATCCAGACCAGACCTAGACCCGTTGAGTCTCAAAAGTTCAAACTCAGATCCAAATCCACCGGGTCTAGCGGGTAAACAAGTCCTTCCTAAATGGGTCTGGCTATTTTAAAAAATATTAATAACCTATGTAAATACAAATATATTTATGTTTTATATAACTTAATATGTATTTTTTGTTAAAAAAAATCCTCCATATGAAAAATAAATATATTAAAATAGTTACGTTAACTTTTTAAATAGTATTTTAATACTTTTAGAATATAATATTGTACATATTGCTTATAAAGTAAATATATAAAAATAAAATTAAAAAATGAATAATGAGCTCAAATAAGATTATGATAATAATGGAAAACATAATATTTGTATGTATTTATATATGTATATATATATATATATATATATATATATATATATATATATATAAACATACATATATACAATAAATGGGTTTGACAGGTATGGTTTGGGTCTAGAACTACTAGACCCAGACCCAGACCCATTAAGGTATATACGGATCCAGACCCGTCGAGTCCAAAATCATGGACCTAGACCTGCCAAAAATAAGGCGGGTCTGGGTCGGGTCTGAGATCCATTGCCATCCCTAGTCATGGCAGGCATGGTAGGGAAAGGGAATGGCATGTGGGGAAGGATGCAGGGGGGTGTGGCCTGAAATAGAAAGGAAAGGGATGGGTAAAGAGGGGGTTGCAGGCTGTGGTTATAGGGGTAGAGGATGGAGAGGGAGAAGGTGGTGTGTGAGGTGCAGAGGGCATGTTTGTCTCGGGCGTTGTAGGGGAGAAGAAGGAAGAAAGGGAAATAAGGAAGGAGATCAAGCGGGGGGAGAAAGAAGACGGGCAAACAGGCTAGCCAGCTTGAAGATGAGGGAAAAAAAGAGAGGGAGGTAGGTTGGCCTAAAGGAGAAAAAAAAAGGAAAGGATTGAAATGAAAAGAAAGAAGAGTGAAAAGGTGGCGTGCTAGGCTGGCCCGATGGAGAAAGAGGAAGAAAAGGAGGAAGAGGATTGGGTTGGCCTAAAGGAGAAGAAGAAAGGACATAAAGAAAGAAAAGTAAAAAGGAAAAAAGGGAAAAAAGGAAAAGAGGAAAAAATTAAAAATTATTTTTAGAGTTAGGATTAGAAATTAAGCTAATGAAAAAATTATTAAATTAATTTATCGAAAATTCAAACTATTAATTTAAGGAAATAATTTTGGTAAAATTAAGGGTTTGGAAATTTATTTAAATAAAAAGAGTATGATAAAATAATGAAATATTTATATTAATTTATTAAATAATCACATGTATTTTTTCTTTGTTAATCAATGATCCACAAAATAATTAAATTAATAATTTAATATTAAATTATTCTAAATAAGGGGTTAAATATTTAATTTTATATTTTTAAAAATTTGGGGTATTATAGTAAAACCCTAGGGTTAAGTTATTATCACATGTATGAAATGGGGGGTTGGATTGTAATATTGGAATATTATGTTAACCATGTCACTTTGGGAGTGTGTACGAAATTTAATAGCCATGCGAGATAAGGGGAAGTAGTTAAAACCACAATGAGAAATTAGGGTTTTAAGAGTTGTTTGAATAGGAAGGGTATTATTGTAATCCCCCAAAATTTTAAAAATCTATAATTTAATACATAACTTTTATTTGGCATAAATTAGCCTTTAAATCTATTTAATTCAATTATTTTATGGAATTTTGAGTATATAAAATTAGATATGAACATTTAATAAATTAAAATTATTATTTTATTATTTTATCATACTCATTTTATTTAAATAATTTTTGAAACCAATATTTTCTAAAATTAACCTTTTTAAACCCATATATTAAATTATTAAATTTATTTATCTACCAAAAATATTATATTCTATTATCCTATAAATTATTTTATCTTATTTTCCCCTATTTTTTCCTTTCCTTTTCCTTTCTTTCTCCTTTTTCTCCTTTCTTTCTTTTTCCTTTTTCTTCCTTTGAGCCTCTCACACCCCGACCTGCTTATCCCTACATTCCTGGGCTGCTGGCCCATTTATTCCTTCCTTCCTTACCTCCCCAATGTGTTTCATCAAGCCCAAACCCCCTTCTTTTCTTTCCTTCCTTCTCCCCTCGACTGGGCTGACCCACACCCTTCTTCCCCTTCACCCGGCTTGCACCTCCCCCCTTCTTTCTTTCTTCTTTTTCCTTTCCTCGATGCTACACCAGACCACCCTCACCATCTCAGGCCACATTGCTTGTAACCCTCCTGCCTCCCTACTACTCTCCCCACCTCCCTCTCTCTCCCCCATTATTTTCCTATCCCATCTCGACCCCACCACCCCTCTCTCTCCTCGTGCATGCCCTATTTTTCCCTCATTTCCCTTCCCTCTCCCTACAACTCCCACACTACTACCACCCTACTGATCCCCCTATCCCCTCCTTTTCTCTCCCTCTTCTTTTTATTCTTCCCTCCCTACTTCATCTTGCCCATTTTCGAGCCTTCCTTCCCCTTCCCCGATCTTCTTTCTCTCACTTTCTTCTCCTTCCATCTCCCTCCCTATTTTTGCACCGCCACACCAACTACCTACACTACCCCTTGCCACCCTCTACCTCACCCCTACACCACTACACCACCCCTCGATCCATCTTGCAACCCCCTTCTTCCTACCCCTTATTTTTCTCTTCTTTTTCTTCCTTCTCGGCAACCATCCTGCACCTCCTCCTTCTGTCGTCGTCCCACCGCCTCTATCACCACCTAAGCCACCAAACCACCCCCTGCAACCTCCCCCCACCCCATACCTCCTTTGGCCGAAACCAACACTTACAACCCTTCATTTTCCTCCTCCTTTTTCCTTCCTTCTCTGCCCCCTCCACCTCAGCAGCCACCTTCGCAGCCTTGCTGTCGCCGCCTCCCTTGGCCACCGTAAACCTATCCCCAACCACCACCTACACCCCCTTTCCACCTCTTCACCCTTCCTTTTCCCTAAAGTCTTCCCCACCTGCCCTTTTTCCTAGCCCTAAAATCCTAACTTGAAATTGGATCTCCCTTCCCCCTTTCATTCCATTTTCAACTCTCTCTCTCTCACTTATTTACATGCAGCTCATGCTGTATGAGCAACATGAGTTGCTGAATTTCTTGGCCCATTTTTGTTAATGATTTTAAGGCATAATATTAATTTAAGTTAGGTATTTCATTAATTAAGTGTTATAAAGTCTTATACTTTTGGTTTTCTTGTTTATAATATGATAAATATTGATATGATTTTTAGGTATGGGTTTTGCTAATCAAAGCTTAAACCTTTATCTGGAATACCGATAAGGTTCAATTTTGTGGAAATTAAGGTAATCGTTAAACCCCACTTAAATGTATGGATAAATATATGCTAGCACATTAGGGTTTTAATATGTTATTTTGCATGATATATATATTGTTTAATATATTATATGTATGCTTATATTGATTGATAAAAAAGAAATCTTGATAGTTTATATGTTATGTGTGGAAATTTTACTTAAGGAAAAAGTTTGGTTATTAATGAAAAATGTTAAGTGATTATCCATAATGTGTTATGTTATTGTGACCATTAATGCATGAATAATATTATTATGAGCCTAGGGGAATTTTAGTAATATGTCTTGTGTAAAAATGTGGTCTAATATGTGTGGATGTTGAGGAGTATTATGTGAAATATAATAGTTGGTGGAATTGGATGAGGAGAATGGAGTATTAATATTGATATTCATGTAGTGAGGATAACTTAATAAAAGTGATGTAGTAAAAGGGTAAAATGGTAAATTTGTAAGTAAAAGGGTATTATGGTAATTTTGGAAGAGAAAGGCAAAATGGTAATTTTGTAAGTTAAGGGGCAAAATGGCAATTTTGGAAGTAAGGGGGCAAAATGGTACTTTTGGAAGTAAGGAGTAAAATGGTAAATTGGAAGTAAAAGGGTATTATGGTACTTTTTGAAGAAAAGGGTATTATGGTAATTTTGGAAGTTAAGGGTATTATGGTAATTTTGGAGGTAAAGGGGTAAAATAGTAATTTTATAAGTAAAAGGGTATTATGGTAATTTTGGAAGTAAATGGAAAAATGGTAATTATAATAATGGAAATGGGTAATATGGTAATTATGATAATGGAGAAAGGTAAAATGATAATTCAATAAAAGAGAAAAATAGTAATTTGGTGTGAAGGAAGGGTAAATTGGTAATTATGATAATGGAGAACGACAATTTGATAATTTAACCAACTAAAGGGTAATTTAGTAATTTTGATAATGGAGAAGGGTAGTTTGGTAATTATGATAATTAAGAAGGGCAATTTGGTAATTTAACCAATTAAAGGGTAATTTGGTAATTTTGATAATAGAGAAGGGTAATTTGGTAATTTAACCAACTAATGGGTATTTTGGTAATTTTGATAATGGAGAAGGGTAATTTGGTAATTTAACCAACAAAAGGGCAATTTGGTAATTATAACAAAGGAGAAGGGCAATTTGGCAATTTAACTAATCAAATGGGAAATATGCTAAGTGTAACAATTATGAAGGGTAATTGGTGACCTAATAAGTGTGGGATATAACTTAATAACCTAAACTGAGTAAGGGTGTAGCTAAGGCTTTATGTGTACTATGTGTCTTATATGCCTTGGATACCATGTATGATGATATGTTGTGTATTTTGAGCTATTGTTATAACTGTTTTATGTGTAGCGCAGCTTGAAGTTGAGGTATACTCATGTGCTCCCTTATGGCATGTGTTTAATATGTATATATTGGGAAATGTGATGTGATGTGGTGTGGCCCTTTAGGACATGCATCTAAGGATATTTAATGTGGTAACATGGGATGGAAATATGAAAAAGAAAAATGGAAAAGTAAGAGTGGAATGTGAGAAATGGAGGACTGACATGTGGGAAGGAGGATGCTAGGGTTTGGTGTGACCACCTCGGGTTTTGTGATTACACGTGTACTTGGGGGAGTAAAGTGAGATGATAAGGGATGAATCTAAAAGTTGTGATGTGTGGGGTGTTAAAATAGTTAGGTTGTGTGACGCAGAGAAGGACGGACCATATAGGCCCCAAATTAGGGTTTCTGGAGAAAACCCTACAGTAAGATTGTGAGGTACTTGGAGGTGTTAGGTAGTGGGCCTTGACCCACACACTTAGGAGTTGGGCCTCTAGTGTGAGTAAGTGGAATAAGGAAAGGTTGTTGGGGCGAGTTAGGAGGTGTAGAAGTTTCAAGATATAGGACTAGCCCTCTTGGGAGGATGAGTGTAGATGGAGCTAGTCATGCATGTCTAGGGTGATACTTGTTGAATAAGACATGGTAAAACATTAATCATGTAAAGTGGAAGATTATTGAGTCAGGCATAGACCGATCCATCGGCATAATAGTGGTCAGGTGCCAGGGTGCCTTATAAACCGATCCACCAACATATAATAGTGGTCAAATGCGTTCTGCCTTGTACGTGACCGATCCATCAACTATAATAGTGGTGATCCCGAGCTCAATAAACCAAACTCTAAGTTTGATAAGACATAAAAGGAACCAAGTTCTTACAGTGGAACACCATGAGAGTCGGGGCCAGATCCATCCATCGGCGTATAATAGTGGTCACAAGCGTTCTGCCCTGTATGTATTCTAGTCCACTGGCTATAATAGTGGGGTTTAGGTACTCACATGGATATATATAATCCGAGATGATTGAATAATGATGGGCTAATGGCTTAAGGCCTAGAAGTATCGATTGTACGTTTTGACCTACTAATATTCGATGGACTTGTTCAGTATGTGAATGTTATGTATGCACATCTCATTATATATGTATATAGTTTGTATCATGTGTGGCATTGCGAGCCTGCTTTTAAGTGTGTTTTAAATAATTACTCAGTACCATAGTACTGAAGGGTTCCATTCGTGGGCCCTCTGCCTATTCAATGGGCAAAGTCCCTTGTATGTCTTTTCAGGTGTTATTCAAGTGGGCAACGAGAAATAGCATAAGGAACTATCAGAAAAGTCCTAGGGTTGTACTCTTTCTCTTTTTAAACCCTAGTTTAAATGTGGTTCTTGTTTTTGTAACCATCACTGGTGGATTTTATTCCTATAAATTGTTATTTATGCTACTCTGATTTAATTATGGTATGAGTTTCTCGTAGGTTGTATTTTTTCTTTCAGGCTTAGCACTTGGTACTGGAAACGGTAGGAGTGAATCGGTCTGGTACTAAGTGTGGTGGTAATATCCCCAAAATTTATGATTTTTTTATTTTTCTTCTTCTAACTCTTTTTATAAAATGAAATTTTTTAGTAGTGAATTTTGGGGGTGTTACAATTATCACGTGTGCAAAATGGGGAAGTTAGGCTTAAAAAAATTCAGATGATGGTTAACCATAGTATTATATGCATGGGTATGGAAATTTAGGGCTAAATAAGTAGTAGAGAAGGGGCTAGGCCAACTAGAAAAAATTAGGGTTTTGAGGGATAATCCTAGATGCTAGTCATTATCATATGTGTACAATGTGGGTAATAGGCCATGACCTTGACCAGGGGCTTTTAATGACATGTTAGGGTTTGTTGGATAAATTGGGGACTCAAAAAGACACTAGGGGTAAGGATGTATCCGAGGTTTTGAAAGTAAGGTTTTCAAAGGAATAGGGTTGTCCTGGGGTAGAGGGCAGGAGCCATGCATGGGGTAGGTGTGCATATTCATGTGTTGAATCTAGAATAAATAAAATATAAATAATACACTAATCACTTAAAGTAGAAGATTACTTGAGCTGATCCACCTGCTATAATAGTGGCCAGTAGCGTCTTGCCTTTGAAGTTATACCGTATACTGTTCTACCGGTAAGAATAGTGGGGTCCTGAACTCAAGTAAAATAAACCATTGGATGATAGTAACTTTTGGATAAGATATTAATTACTTACAGTGGGTCACCATGTGGATCAAGACCGATTGTACTTGATTGCCAATCTAGAGGTGAGAATAGTGGCCATAAGCATTTTGTCCTGGGATAATTACTGATCCACTAGTGAGAATAGTGGCTAGAGCATCCTGCCTTAAAAGTTTTACTTATTTACTATTCCACCGGTGATAATAGTGGGGTTCCTGAACCCAACATGAATACAAATCATGAGTTGACTATTTGTTGCACAAATACCTTGAGTTCAAATAATAATGAATGAGTCGGTATGATCTACTTATGTGCATGCCATTCCTTATTATGGTGTTATTTATATCTCTATCCTACTTGACTATATTGTCACCTTATTCGGTACGTAGCGTACTGATCATCCCTATTATGGGTGTTGCTCATTCCCAGGAGCAAAGACCCCTTATGAGCCAGTGCAGGTGAATGAAGACTCGCTAGACAACTTTGCTGCATACAATGCTATGATTGGCGTAGAGTGATGTTATTGTGTCCGGGGTTAGGGACCTAAGAGTGTGACACCTAGTCGTTGTCTTTACTAATTTTATTATCATTTATTTTTATAAGTTGAACGCTCATTTGTGTATTTCAGTACTCCTTTTAGGAACGAACACCTGATCCTTATTTATGATATGAATCATTACTCTGCTATGCTTATCATGGTTTGCGTACTATTTTTATCTTGCCTTATAGTTGGTATAAGGATGGTATAGGGCCAGACTTATACTGATTACGACGTTAACACCCCTCTTATGTTTGGATAATCTTGTGTCAAAAACGAAAATTTTCAGTAGTAAATTTTAAGAGTGTTATTGTAATCCCCCGAAATTTTTAAAAGCCTATAATTTTATAAATAAATTTTAATTGGGATAAATTAGCCTTTAAACCTATTTAATTTAATTATTTTATAGATTTTCGAGTAAATAAAATTGGGTATAAATATTTAATAAATTAAAATAAATATTTTGTTATTTTATCACACTCTTATTATTTAAATAAATTTTCAAACCCTTATTTTACTAAAATTTTCCTTTTTAACCCTTATATTTTAATTATACTAAATTAAATTATTAAATCAATTTATTACCCAAAATATATTATATTGTATTATTTTATAAATTAGATTATTTTATTTAATATCATTTTCCTTTTCTTTTTCCTTTTTCCTTTTTCCCTTCTCCTTTTTCTTCCTTTTCTCAATTCTTTCTTTTTCTTCTTCTTTAGGCCGTCGGTTGGTCGACCTGCTTCTTCCCCCACCCCCTGCGCTTGGGCCGCCAACCCGTCTCTCCCCCTCCTCCCTCCTTTCCTTCCCTTCCCCAACCCGCTTTGTCTATTCCTTCGGCTGCCCGTCACGCCCTGCTCCCCCTCCCCTTTCTTCTTCTTCTTTCTTTCTTCTTCCTTTTTCCCCGGCGAGAATCCCATCAACCCGCCATCACTGCCACCCAAACCTGCAACCCCCTCTCCCCGTTGACCCCCTAACTCTATCTCTCTCTCTCTCCCACCAATTCTCTCCCCATCCCGGCCCAACCATTTCTCCCTTCCCCCACTCCCTGCCATCGCCATTCCCTTCTCCCTCTCCCTACAACTCCCATTCCCCTACCACCCTAATGCCACCCCGAGCTCCCCTATCCCCTCCTCTCTCTCCTTCTTCTTTTTCTTCTTCCCTTCCTGTCCCATTCGACCATTTTTCTCAAGCCTCAGATCCTCCTTGACCCTCCTTTTCTCCCTTTCTTCTCCTCCTCTCTCTCCCCTATTTTTGTTTTTCCGCCCATCTTCGCCACTTCCGCCACCTCATCAGCCACCTGCACCACCCTTGCCACCTTCTACCTCATCCCCGACCAATCACATCACCCATCGAGCCACCCCGTAGCCTCCTTCCTCCTCCCCTCTTCTTTTTCTCCTCTTATTCTTCCTTCTTAGCAGCCACCCTGCACCGCCATATGCCGCCACCGTTCTTCCACCTATTCCACCACCTAAGCCACCACATTACTCCTACAACCCCCTCTACCACCCCAAATCATCCTTTTGCCAAAACCACCACCTGCAAGCCCTCATTTTCCCCCTCCCTTTTCCTTCCTTCTCAGCCTTCCATTTCAACCCCTCCTGGGCCGCCACCTTCGCAGCCTCTCTGGCGCCACCTCTGCCGCCCTTAGACGCCTTCAACCCATCCCTGACCACCACTTACAACCCCTCTCCACCTCTGCATCCTTCCCTTTCCTTAAATCTTCCCCCACATGCCTTTTTCTTAGCCCCAAAACCCTAACTCGAAAATGCCCATTTTCCCCTATTTTCACCACCTTCGAGCCCCTCTCCTTTTCCTTTCTTTGCATGCAGCTCATGCTGCATGAGTAGGATGAGTTGCTACCCTTCTTGATTTATTTGGGTAAAGATTTTAAAGTATAATAATATTTTAAGTTAATTATTTTATTAATTAAGTGTTATAAAGCCTTATACTTTGATTTTTATTATTTCTAATGTAATAAGTCTTGATATTATTTTTAGGTATTGGTTTTGATAATCAAAGCTTGAACCTTTAACTGGAATACCGGTAAGGTTTGTTTTTGCGAGACTCGAGATAACCATTAAATCCCACTTAAATACATGGATAACATATGTTAGCACAGTAGGCATTTTTAATGTGTATTATACTTGATATATGTTGTTTAATATATTATATGTGGTTTCTTGTGTTGGTTGATAAAAGGAATCATGATAGGTTATATGATATGTATGGGAATATTGTTTAAGGTAAGGGCTTGGTTGTTAATGAGAATGTTAAGTATTATCCATGTTGTAATATGCTATTATAATCTTAATGGATGATTAATATTTTGTGAGCCTTAAGGGTATTTTAGTAAGGTATCTTGTACAAGAATATGGCCTAATATATATACGGGTGCTAATAAGTATTATATTAATTATAAGAGTTGTGGATGAGGTGTTAATATTAATATTTTATGTAGTAATAATTATAATTTAATATAAGTGGGGTACTAAGGGGCAAAATGGTAACATTGAATTGAAAAGGGTATTATGGTAATTTTGGAGGCAAGGGCAAAGTGGTAATTTTGGAAGTAGAGAGGGGTAAAGTGGTAAATTGGTAATTTTGAAAGTAAGGGGGTAAAATGGTAATTTTATAACTAAAAGGGACAAAATGGTAATTTTGTAATAAAAAGGGTAAAATGGTAATTTTTTGATTAAAGGGAAAAATTATAATTTTGTAATTAAAAGAGGTCAAACGATAATTCTGTAATTAAGGATAAAATGAAAATCTTATAAGTGAGAGGGTGTTATGGTAATTTTTAGAAGTTAAGGGGTAAAGTGGTAAATTTGAAAGTAAAGGGGTAAAATGGTAATTTTGTAAACAAAAAGGGGTAAAAGTGGGAATTGGAAAGGAGTAACTTGGTAATTATAATAATTGAGAAGGGTAAAATGATAATTTAATAAAAGAGAAAGGTAAAATGATAATTTAATAATGGAGAAGGGTAAAATGGTAAATATGATAAATGTGAAGGGCAATTTGGTAATTTAACCAACTAAAGGGGTAATTTGGTAGTTAGGATAATGAACAGGGGTAATTTGGTAATTTGACCAACTAAAAGGTAATTTGTTAATTATAATAAAGGAAATAGGCAAATTGGTAATCTAACCAATCTAATGGGAAATATATTAAGTGTAACAATTACAAAGTGTGATTAGTGGCGTAATAAGGGTAGGAGATAGCTCGGTAACCTAAATCGAGTAAGGGTGCAGCTAAGGCCGAATGTGTGCTATGTGTCCTACATGCCTCAGATGTCCTATATAATTATATGTTGTGTTTTATATGCTATTATCTTAACTGTTTCATGTGTGGCGTGGCTTGGAACCGAGATGTGTTTATGTGTCCTTTTTTTTATTTATATGTGATAATATGGATATGTCGTAAGTTATGATGTGATGTGATGTGATGTGGCCCTTTAGGACATGCATGCTAGGATAATTAATGTGGTAATATGGGATGGAGGCTTGAAAAAGAGAAATGGGATAGAAAGATAACCGAGGGGAAGTAAGTTGGCTAATGTAGGTATGGGAGAAATTAGGGTTTGCATGGGATGGTTAGAGTCTGCATGGGACTAAACTTTACGTATGGAAAGTTGCCTTGGGACGTGCGGAAGGTAATAGAAGTGTCGTTTGGGTGTCTAGGGGCTTCGGGTGAAAAATAGTACGCGGGACAGTATAAGGGTGCGTACGAGACTAATTTAGGGTCGGGAGGAAACTCTAATGTGAGAAAGTGGAAAAGAAAAAGAAAATAATAAAAATAAATGAGAATGAGGGGGCAGAAAGTGAGGGTTGGATCTAAGGGTCGTGACATGTGGGGTGTTAAAATAGTTGGGTCGTGTGAGACAGAGAAGGATGGGCTACATAGGCCCAAATTAGGGTTTTTGGAGAAAACCTAAGGGTAAGGCGGTGAGTAGACTTTGAGGGTATAAAGTGTGGGCCTTGACCCACGCACTTCGGAATTGGGCTCCTTGTGTGAGAAAGTGGATTGAGGAAAGGATGTCGGGGCGAGTTAGGAGGCGCAGAAGTCTCAAGATATGGAACGGACCCTCCTGGAAGGATAAGTGTAGATATGGTTAGCCATGCATGTCAAGGGTGAAATACTTTCGAATAAGATACGATAAGACACTAATCACTTAAAGAGAAAGATGTTGAGCTAGAACCAGACCTGTCCACCGGCAGTGGCTAGGGCCGGGGTGCCCTACATGACCGGTCCATCAGAGGATAATAGTGGCCAGGTGCATTTTGTCCTGCATGACCATTCCACCGGCTATAATAGTGGGGGATTCCATGCTCAACAAACCAAACGTAAAAACGATAAAACACGGGGAAGATACTAATTACTTATAGTAGAACACCTTGTGAGTCGGGGCCAGACCGGTCCACTGGCGAATAATAGTGGCTAGGAGCATTTTGCCTTGCATGACCGGTCCACCGATGAATAATAGTGGCCAGGAGCATTTTGCCTTGCATGAACAGTCCACCGGCAAATAATAGTGGCCAGGAGCATTTTGTCCCCCATGACCATTCCACTGGCTATAATAGTGGGGTTCCCGCACTCACATGGACATTTATAATCCGAGACGATT
The DNA here is from genome assembly GCA_039764185.1 of Tamarix austromongolica. NCBI lineage: Eukaryota > Viridiplantae > Streptophyta > Magnoliopsida > Caryophyllales > Tamaricaceae > Tamarix > Tamarix austromongolica. The sequence continues at coordinate 80,510,770 of CM077809.1, read as the reverse complement.
GATTAATGATGGACTAATAGCCTTAAGGCCCTAAAAGTATCGATTATTCATTATGGCCTGTTAATATTTGGTTGACTGGTTAATTATGCGAATAGACAAAAGGGAATGTTACGTATACACCATTAATATCTGATTGACTCGTTGAATATGCGAATGTATCTGAACGTTATGTTTATACCTGTCGTGATGTATGAATACAATAGTATATCATGTGTTACATTGTGTGCCTACTTTTAAGTGCATTTTTAAAGGGTTACTCAGTACCGTAGTACTGAAGGGTTCCATTCGTGGGCCCCCTGCCTATTCAATGGGCAGTACCCCTTGCAGGTTGTATTCGGTGTTATTCAAGTGGGTCTTGGGAAAGAGCGTAAGGAACTATCCAGAACTGTTAGGGTTTTACTCTGTCTCCTTAAATTTCACAATTTTAATGTATTCGTTATTTTGTAACCACCACTTGATGGATTATATTTACTCGCGCTACTCTGATTTAATTATTAGTTGAGTTTCTCATAAATTGTATTTTTCTCCTTTAGCCTTAGCACTAGAACGGTATGAGTGAACCGGTCTGATACTAAGTGTAGCGGTAATACCCCCAGACTTCACGGTTTATTATTTTGCTTCCGCTAATTTTCTTTTAATTAAACGAAATTTTTCAGTAGTAAATTTTGGGGGTGTTACAGTTATATATATATGTTTCTTTTTTGTGAAGAAATATTTTATAGTAAATAAATAGATATGAGTACAAATACAAGTATGGAGGTGGATATAGGTTTAAAGACCCCTTATATATATCAATATCTAACCTAACAAATATTTTTCTTCCATATCTATGTCCATAAAGTAAATTCTACCATATGTCAGATACTACCTATCTAGTTGTCATCCCTAAATAACAAGAATAATTTTCCATGGTATCTAACATAATAGATGCTATAAAACTGGATTGGATTAGATAAGTTGACAAAAAAATCAATCAAGTGTAGTTTAGGGATATGAAATAGGATAAAACATTGATTGAACCATTCAACCCATAAATATCAAAAAATAGGATACAAAATTCAATTGGCCCAAATTGATTGAACAAGTCTTGATCTGCCGAATATATTTTTTAAATTAGGAATATCAAAAAAAAGATCTTCGGTAGGTAGATAATATTATTTATCCACCAGCTAAATATTTTTTTTATAAATTTATATTATCTTTAACCTCAATAAAAGACATAATTAAGTCAAAATTTTATAGTTTCTTTAAAATTTTTAGAAATGAATTATTTTTTATTTGACATATTAAAAAAACAAATAATTACACTTAACTAATCATGAGATTTTTCTCTATAATTTTATATACATATTATTACACTTCCTATAAAAAAGGTATGGTGAATCATAAAGATAATAATGGTAAAACATTAACACAAATATCAATAAATGACAATAGAGAAAGATCGATGCATTAATGATCAAACATTAACCGTGATAATAGTAAAATATTAGTAATAATGTTATAATGGTGAAATATAACAATTATTATTAAAATATACTAAAATATCACAAGTTATTTTTCTTAGTAAACATTTTAATTAATATTTGTGAAATATAATAGTAATTATAGTCGAATATGAAAATAACTATAGTAAAATATCACAACCAGCATTAGTAGAATATAAATAAATACTGATGAACGAGTATTTTTATATATTTTATACCTTTTTAATTTAAAATTTCGGTTATTCATTTGAATAATGTGTAATATTATTTATATTATGTAATTATTTACTTAATTAGTTTAGAACTTAAGGGTGATTTTTATATGATTTTGACAACTTGCGGTATTTTAACAATAACTTTTATATACATACTCGAATTTAGATGATTTAAATTTTGATGTAAAAATAAAAATAAAATATATAATTTTTATTTCTAGTGTTTTCTAAATCTGATTGCTTATTAATCAAATTATAACCTAAATTTTTAATTGAAAATATGTTCCAAAGTAAAGAATTATTCAAAATAATTTAAAAAAATTAATTAATATCTACTTAATTTTATTTTATAAGTAGTAAGTGACAGCGACTTGCATAAAGTAGCAAATCAAGAAAAAAAATGAAAAGTAATGAAGAAAAGAAGAAAAAGATTGAGACAGCAAAGTGTCGTAAAAAGACTTAAGAAATCGAGAAAGTCAGGAAAAAGGAAAAAGCATAGGCAGAGACCGCAAGGTTTGGCCCAAAGGGTTAAATAGAAAAAAAAACGTAGGCCACAAGTGCCGAAAAGAAAAATAATTTCAGAGACAGAAGTTGATCGAGAAACAGGGGCCAGGGAAGAAAATATTTCAGGTACAATATTATTTTTTGATTTTAATTTTTGATCTGAAATTCTATAATTTTTTAATTTAATTTTTTAAATTTTAATATTTTATGCATAATTAGATTATTTAATTAATTTAATTGTATTTATTTTAATTAATAGTATATTCTAATTTTATTTTATTGAAGATATGGGAAAATCCTTTTTTTTTTATATTATTTGATTATTTGATTGCTTAATTCATAAATTACCATATATGGTTTATGTTATTATTCTTAATTATATCTAATTAATAGATCAACTATATTTAATTAGATTACTAACAACTCGAATTGAGACTTGAGAGTTAATTATCTACTTTAGGTTGAATAATATAAATAAAAATTTAATAGACCGTAAAAATAATTACATAATCTATACAACAATAAGGGAAGATAATTAATTAATTAAGCCTAAAATATCATATATAACTTAAATTATTTGACTAGAGATATATTCATGTTCACACATAGTAGGTAACTAAAAAGTCAAATAATTAATTAATTAATTTTTATGATTGGATAGAGATGAATATGAATTTCCAGATAATTTTTATTAATTAACTTGATATCTATTAGATTGTATTTATTTTAGTTTGGATGTTTTTTATTTAAATTTTTTAATTTAGATTAATAATTTTTTTATTTATTTTGATAACCTATGTCTGATTTACTTTATTAGAATTTTTGAGTTATTGATTAGTTTTTGTGGGATTGATAATTTGATACTCATTGTATCTTAAATTACTTGTGATTGATATACTTATCGATAGATATAGGTGGGCGATTTATATAATGAAAACCATAAATCAGAACCAATAACTATCTTAGTTTCCTAAGTTAATTATAGTAGTTTTCACCATCTACTACAAATAATTTCAATCACATACTATGAATCGTTTCCTAACTTAAAATATGAATATATAATATCTATAAAAATACCATTGCATGTTTTCTAGAACTCAAATAATATAGTTTTTAAGATACTTACAATAATTTCTTTTACCCATTACATGTAGTTTTAAGTTAGGAAACTATCTCCAGTTTTTTGTAGAATAGTTTAAAGATACTTTCAATAGTTTTAAATTTCAACCATAACTATAGATAGTTTCCTAACTAAAAATACAAATACATAATATTTATAGAAATATCATTATTTTTTTAGCACTCAAATATCACAATTTTTTAAAATACTTATAGTAATTTTTTTTACCTATTAAAGTAGTTTCTATTATATACTGTAAATAATTTCCAAAGCTAAAATATAAATATATAATACTTATAAAAATATCACCATTTTTTTCTTCTAATACTTGTATATTATAAGTTCTCAAGCTAGTTACAATATTATTTTTTCTATTTATTAAGAGTAATTTCTTCTATTTACTAAAAGTATTTTCTATCACCTACTATAGTCTATAGGTGTAGATAGTTTTTTCAACTAAGATTACTAAACTAATTTTCTTTGAATATTTTCCATATATATACACATCACTTGCTGAATGGAATAATAATAGATTTTAAAGTAATAACCAGAAAATATAAATGCTTGATTTCCATTGTACTAATGAAGGGTCACATCTACAAGAAACCCAAACCAAACTGATTGTTGCCGCCTTGTACATATTTACCTTATAATTGAGATGACTGATGATAACATCCGACAATAATACCACTCATTCTATAACCCAAGCAAGAAGGCAAGAACAATCCACGGAATAAATCCCACCATCGTTTCACAGCGGAAAGCTATAAGTAACTTTTCTCATTAACTCAAGATGACACAATATTTACATAGATTTGCATGTACAGAGTATAAAACCAGAGATGAGGGAGCTGAAAGCAAAGGCAGCAAATGCCAAGAACGACATTCCCGTGGATGCACTCGCCAAAGTAGGGAACTTGTCCTTCCCCCAGTTGGATACCCAGTCATCAACTCGAGTAGCAGCTGAGGATGATGCTGATAACAGAAGATACGCCAAAATCTGCCCATTTTTAAAATAAATAAATAAAACAAAGCTAATGATCGGCATCGGTTTCAATCAAGAAAAAAAGACAGGGTTCCATTAACAAATCTCTTGGTGGAAGCTTAGATTAGTCATAATATAAAGAGACACACGACAGACCCTTCGTAATACTAGCGTTGCCAACGATAATCATCGGAGTATGTGAGAAGACAGACGTGTTCAGAAACTCAGGAAATATCGGTAACATTATGGGAAGGTACAGCTTGATCCTATCTTTATGAGCAACTTATCTACCTAAATTCTATTCAGAGATCATTTTTGAAACTTGCACAGCCAATCACTAAAGACTTAAAGTAACTTTCATACTTTTTCCTCAACCTAAAAAGGAAAAGCTTTTTTCTTGGATACAAAGAATGCACAACCACAAAAACGTAGGAGGGGGAAGGATGCAAAAATTTTGAATGCTAAATACTAGTATTGATAAAAATATAATTAAAGGCATAAAAGTTTTGAGTTTTCCATAAAAGTACAAATATTTAAATTTTGTTCCCATTAAGACATAATATTTTAAAACATTATGCCTTAATTTTTCATTTATACCTTCATAGAAACAAAGTTAAAACATTTATGTATACATTTTTTATTTATAAAACATTTATACTTTAATAGGAACAAAGAATAAATATTGGTCCATTTACAATAAACTCAAAAACGTTTGTCTTTATGAGAAGAAACTTAAAACAATTATTCCTTTAATTACACTTTTGACTCTTAGTATCTTCAAAAGTCATCTAACTTAAGAAACTACAGATGGGACCGACTCCAAAAGTGAGCCAATATTAGGATTTCCCCACCTCACTAAAGGTCCTTAAAGAAGGCGATCAGTTGCCCAAATCTAGAGCAAGAGATAAATTCTACTAATACTATGCCATGCACATGAAAGCAGAAATCCTCTCCTCGTAATTACTAGATACTCCAGCAGCAGAAAACTAAAAGCGATCCAAAATGAATGAGTTACAAGTGTTTTTTGTCTCCCGTGGAATATCCAGTCAAATCTTCACATTAATACTCACTTTATGAAAAGCAAATAGCACATCTATCAGCACCTGGTGATAATAGAGATTAGAAAAGAGGATATCAATCCATACTAGCAAGATAACATTAATAATCTCTCTTTTCGTCCCGAAACAAATTCCCTCGATATGATTATAAAAAAATAACTATACCAAGAAAAAAAAGAGGCTAATATGCAGAAAACTAATGGTGTGCAATACCAAAAATATTAGTATCGACACCGCACGTTTTGTTTAGTAGGATTCTGAAACATGTTTCCCTTAGAGCAAGCGATAAAGTCACATCACAATTGTGATTGCTACTGCGATCATGGTTTCATGTTATAGGAGCATCGAGAATGCTAATTAACACATCGTGGATGATGCAGTGTGCAGTCTTATTTGTTTCCACAATGTTAATGTCAGTATATCAGCAAACATCGACACCAGTGCCCAGGTGGTATTGTTTCAGTGTTGCATATTGGACCTTTCGTGTGTCCAAAGGACGAAATCCAATATACATCAGTATTTTTATTCCATGCCTCAAAGTTTCATCATTAGATGCTGATGCCAACAAGAAGAATAAAACTTGGTCCTTATACTCTTACTTCCTAAGGGTCAAAATAATAATTACAAGACTAACATGCAAAAAGTGGGTGGGTGGCCCATATTGTTCTATCACCCAATCCAACAAACAGATGAAATCCTGGAACCAAAGTTAAGCCACACAATGAATCACTGACTACCAACAACCATTAGTCATACAAGGAACAGAAACTGAAACAGCTAGGTGATGTAGACAAAACTTGAGACAAAAACTTGCCTGATCCATGGTGAAATCAAAGTAATACCGAAAAAGCTGATGCTGGGAAATTTGGTGGTTTCCTGATGACATTTGATGAATTAAACTAAATCCTTGAAATGCTGAATATGCAAAACCTATCACACTTATTGATAGCGAATACCTGCCATCAGAATCACAATCATAGAATTACTCACTGACTTATATATATATATATATATATAATCAAAAGTCATGAAATCAAAATCAACAATAGAGCTGCACCAGTGGACAGTGGTTTCCTCAACGAACTTGATACTTCCAATAATTAGAACAAAATGTAGCAGGATAGGCTCTTTCAGATGAGCAACATTAAATAGAAGAGGCATTCCAAAATACAACCAGTTATCATCATTTTTTACAATTTTTCCAGCAAAATCAAAGGAGGTTAGGATGTTGGATTATTATCTGACAATGAGCTTATATGTGAATGATACAAATTGCGGGTTTTTATATAAGTTATGTCCGTATAAAAATAATCAACCTAAGTATAAGAAATTTGAACTTAATGAGCCTAAATTGGATGTGACCCATTTTAGTCTGTTGATGGGCTGAATTAGAAAGGTCTAGTAGATATATGGTCATGGTTTTCGGATCACATGCACTTTTGTTCTTATCGGTTCCCAACAGTTGTTAGAGACCAAAGAGCATGCTAGAGGGTTTTGTTTATGGTATGAATTGTATGATGTCACTAAAGTTTTTAGGTGGACCATTTGAAAATAGGCATGTTAAGATTACATTACATGACATTTTCACACTATACATCAACATCTTGATCTATATCGTTTAGTTATATCACCATACATAACCATTGAAGGTTTAGCTATGAAAATATGCGACAAAAGCAAAGTCGATCCTATGGTGGTATGATTAATAGACCATATTGGTAAAAGATACATTTTGTAACGACAACAAAATTGAGCTCATTTGTTTATTTGGCAATTTCTATTCAAGATCACACATATAGCCCAAGTAAGAAATTATTGGATTATTATCCAATATTAGGCTTATATGTGAATGATACAAATTACAAGTTATTATATAAGTTCATTCTATATAAAAATGATCAACTTTTAAGTATAAGAAATTGAAACTTAATATGCCTAAATTGGACGCATACCCATACAATTAAATATTGGTCCCCATATCGGCCGATATTTATCGAATTTTGGGACAGCCAATACGTGAAATTGGCAATATGAGACGGTTTTAGAATTCACATATTTATCGGCGATATATTGGTTATCAACCGATATTTTACCGATACTTGCTGATTTTTGCTAATAATTGTTGTGAAAAAAAAATCAAGGGGCAACAACCGCAATGTATAAAATATCGTTCGCGACACCTAGATACTACGATACCGCGGCCACCACACTTGCGATTTTATTGCTTGTGCATAGCTTATAAAGACATTAGATATTTTAGATTGTTGAAACAAACTAAGAAGACCTAGTAGATATGGTCATGGTCCCCATATCAAGTGTTTTTCTTTCTAATCGGTTCCCATCAGTCGTTAGTTAGATCAAAGAGTGTGCTGGATTTGGCCCGTAGGGATGCTCTTTTGAATTATCTATTAATCTCTAGCAGTATGACTTAAGGTATGTTTCCGCATCAACTGAATTAATTAATCTTGATGAATTAATTTGCAATCATGCTAATCAAATTCCATATTATGAAACACTAACGAAGTTTACTTACCTGAATTCAGTATAACGATCAAAGGAATCAAAAGCATGCAGGATTTGGCCGTTAGTTAGATCAAAGAGTGTGCTGGATTTGGCCCGTAGGTAGGGATGCTCTTTTGAATTATCTATTAATCTCTAGCATTATGAATTCAGGTATGGTTCCACATCAATTGAATTAATCAATCTTGATGAATCGATATGCAATCATGCTAATTAAATTCCATATTATGAAACATTAACGGAGTTTACTTACCTGAATTCAATATAACGATCAAAGGAATCAAGAGCCCAACCACGATTTTTATCAGAAGCCATGACAGAGAATGCGATTAAACAGATCACAAACTCACAAACCCTCAATCCTAAAGCTGCACTTTTTACCGTTTTATCATTCTTTGTTGTTATACTCCTCGTCCAGGAGGAGGACGGCTGCTGCTGCCTCCTGCTTACACCGTCTCCACCACCACCACCACGAGAATCAGCAAACCCAGTTTCAGTCTCGGATTCCATCTTGGTAACCGCCGCAGGTACATCCCGAATCAGCCTATTGACCGCCGCCGCTGTCTGAGGTGGAGAGGGAGATTTATGGTCAGGGGAAATGGAAGGGGTAGGCGAAGGGGGCTTCTGGTCAATTTTTTGGTTAGGGGATGATCTAGGGGAGAATCCGTGGAAGGTGTGGTCGGAGGAGATAGAAGAACATGCGTCAGGTGAATCTGGAGGGGCAGCATATGGTAGGGGAGAAGGGGAGGAGGTTTGTTGTTGTTGAGGTTGGTGGGAGGAGAAAGGTGATGGGGAGGAGTTCATGGCGGAGGTGGAGGGGTGAGTAACTTCTTCTTCTGCATCTTCTATCTTCACCATCTTTTGTAAAGGAAGGAGATGCTGATCAGCTGATGTGCTGGTACGAGTGGAAACTTGTGAAGAAAGGAATGGTTTCCTTCGCCTTCTCGAGTCTCAGTACGGTTAATGGATTTTGTCGAAGTAGGATCGGGGACAAAATGTGAGGAGCATTTTTTAAAATAAAATAAAAATTAAAATGGCCCCTAAAAGCAACCACGTCAAAGGAGCAAAAAAAAAGTTAATACATCTTTTAAAATTAAAAAATAATTTTTTTGTCTCTTTTAAACTTTAACTACACATCAAAGACTCAATAATATAATATTAAAATATACTATCTTATCAATCTATACCTCAATATAAACAACTAAAATATTTATTTAATTAATTATATTATTAATTAAATGCTAATTTCTATTATTAAAAAAATAATTTTTTAAATTTAATAAAATGATATAATTTTTTTACACATATTAACATATTTTTATCACTTTAATTAATTAAAAAATTAATTATCTTCTCGATAATATTTGTATAATATTAATATTAAATATTAAAATAAAAATTAACATTTTAATATTTTTAATTATTGTTGTTTTGGTGTAATTAAATTTTATTTTAAATTTTAAATATTTAAACAATTCCTAAAATACAGTCAACAACTATTTTTTCTCCAATGGACCTTTATATATATAAGTTTTTATTTTAATAAAAAGTCATATTTTTAATTAAAAGAGTACATTAAAAAATATTTTACTGATACAACAACAATGAGTACACCAAAATATGAAATTACATAATCAAAGTAGAGCAATGATTCTCTGAAAATTAAAATTACATAATCGAAAAATATCAATAATTTAAAGATAGTGCAAGAATACAACTAAAAATACAATAACAAAAAAATATTTTAGTTTCTACCGGGACCAAAATGTTGCCAGATATACTCGATCAAATCCAATAATAATCGATGATGAGAATCTCTATCTCGAACTTGGATAATATTTTGAATATATTGTCCATGCTATACTGTGCACTCACAAAAATATGGCTCATCTATGTCATTTTGATCAAACTGAGACATATCTGCCGCAAGTAAATACGTGTCACGTTCATCTTCAACAATCATGTTATGTAATATGATGCAGGCATTCATAATGTTGCTCAATGTTTGTACTTCCCAAAATCGTGCTAGATCTCGTATAACGGCAAATCGTGCTTGCAAAACTCCAAATGCACACTCAACATCCTTCCTAACCGACTCTTGTACTTGAGCAAATAATTTATTTTTCTCACCTTGTGGATGATGTATAGATTGGATGAATGTAGCCCATGGTGGATAGATACCATCTGTGAGATAGTAGCCTAAATTATATTGGCTATCATTAACTGTAAATGCTACATGTGAAGCATTACCATTGTAGATATCATTAAATACAGGAGATCGATCGAGGACATTAATATCATTACACGAACCAGGAGTACCAAAATATGCATGCCAAATCCATAGATCATATGAAACGATAGCTTCAAGAACGACCGTCGGCTTCCCATGTCCTCGAGCATACTGACCTTGCCAACCAACTGGACAATTCTTCCACTTCCAATGCATGCAATTAATGCTACCAATCATACCTGGAAACCCACGCTGCTCATTCACATAAAGTAACCTTTGGAGGTCTGATTGGTTCAGCCTCCTCAAGTACACTCCTCCAAAAACATTTATCACACCTTCAGCGAACTTTACAATGCATTCTCTTGTTGTGGTTTCTCCAAGACGCACATATTCATCACAACTATCGGCTAACATTCCATATGCCAACATACGCAAAGCGGCTGCGCATTTTTGCAATGGTGATAAACCACGCCTCCCTGATGCTTCAAATCTTTGAGTAAAGTATGGAGTGTGGTTACCTAAAGCTTCCACTATACGAAGGAAAACAGGTCTCCTCATTCGAAATCTACGATGAAATTGTGCATCCGTATAAGTTGGATTATCAGAAAAGTAGTCAGCATTCAAGCGATTATGGCCACCTTGACGATCCCTGTTTATGTAATTACGTTTATTGACTCTTCTTCGTGGTTGCGCATATGATGAAAGCTCTTGTATTAACTTATGCTGATGGCGTAGTTGATTTTGAAGGTTGAATATGAAATCATCGACCTTTTACACTATTTCATTTTCTATATTGTTGGATGTATTGTACTCTTCATCATCTCATGAAGACTTCGATGAAGAATGTGTGGATGAGCTAGAAGACATGTTTTGCTTAATTCTTTGTGAAACTTGATGGTTGGTAAGAATATATAGTGGTATATGGTTTAGGTTGTTGGCCTAACTTCATGTCAAATATATAGAGCTTGTGGATTTTGTAATAATGTAGATCACAAATAATGTGTTGGGTGAAGACAAAGGCAACCCATGTGCATATAATAATGGTATTCTGATGCATTGGATAAAACCAAAGGCATCCAATGTGCCTACAATAATGTATATTCTTACTTAAAAAGCATAACACAAATAATGAGCTACGTAAAGACAAAGGCAACCCATGTGCATATAATAATGGTATTCTGATGCATTGGATAAAAACAAAGGCATCCAATGTGCCTACAATAATGTATATTCTTACCTAAAAAGCATAACGCAAATAATGAGCTACGTAAAGACAAAGGCAACCCATGTGCATATAATAATGGTATTATGATGCATTAGATAAAAACAAAAGCATCCAATGTGCCTACAATAATGTATATTCTTACCTAAAAAGCATAACACAAATAATGAGCTACGTAAAGACAAAGATACCCATGTGCATGCATTATTGGTGTTCTGACAACTAAAACATTAATGATTCTTTGGAATACAACACATTAATTTGGAACACAACCATCAAGTTGAAAATTACTTTGGAATACATTAAAAGCGTAAAAATTAAACAAAAGCTAGTACAAAAAGTTAAAATGCAGATAACTATAACATTACTTTGGAATACAACATAAATGCATAAAACATACAACAACATAATAAAAATAGATAGGAGCATTAATCAGAAGTCTTCCTCATTCATCATCTTCAGGGCACAAGTCAGATTTCAATTGTGCAAACCACCTATCTTGTTGAGGTGTTCTATTTTGTCGTAATGATAATTTCTCATATCGTCTCCACTTCTTCATCTTGATCTTGTCCTCATCAATTTTTGCCCTACGAGCTTCCAACTTCATCTTTTCTTCTACAATTTTAGCATAATTTTGAATTGTGTGAGACACCTCATTTATTGATTGATTGGCTGCATTTACTGAATTAATTGCCTCATTGACAATAGCACGTTTTCTTGTTTGTTGCTTGCCTAGAGGACGAGGTAGAAATTCTTCTATTAGGGGGGCAACACTAGTTGGAGTACTGGGATTTGAGGATGTATTCGAGTATGCACCGCTTTCATTCACCCTACTCCTCTTAGCTCCACTGCTTGTAGTTTCAGATGGTGAGTCATGATATTTGGCTTTCCACTTTGGCTCATGCCTCAACATTTCCCAAAAATGCATTCGGTTAAATTTCTTACCATTAGTAGTTATATAGAATTGGTGTGCTTTATCAAGAACATCAATTTCTGATTCTCTACTTTTTTTCTTTCTAAGCGCTTGATTGTATGCAGCACTAAACTTTGCGCTTTCTTTCGAACTCGTCATATAGTGATTCTTGCATTGATTAGGGGTTCGTTCACGACTAGAACCTCTAAATTTATTATAGCCTTCAGCGATTTTACCCCAAAAAGTATCAGACGATTGATTAGTTCCTACAAAGATATTATTCATCACATTAATGTACGTATGGACTAATGTCTTGCTATCTTCTCTAGACCAAGTAAACTTTGGATGCTTTTTTTCCCTAGAGTGTATGTCAGCAACAGGGCTTTCCTCTTCCACCTCCGGCTCCTCCTCCTCCTCCTCCTCATCATCATTGCCACCACCATCAACATTTCTACCAATTTCTTCATTGACATTGTTCATACCAAGTTGTGTCGAGAAAGTAGAAAAAAACATTTGTGACATGTGTGAACCTCTACTAGAACCAGGGGTCATAGGGTGTTGATTTATTGAAGGTTCCGGTGAATAACCTCCTTGATTAAAATTCCATCTTTCAGATTGAGTGGGTAGAAAAGTTTGAGCTTGTGGATAAGAGTAGTTTGGTGAGTATGAATCGAATTGTCTAGATGATGGATGTTGAGGTTGATGTTGAGAAAATGGTGGTGAGTTCTGACTGTATTGAGTGGGTGGAAAAATTCGAGATTGTGATTGATCTAGAGTTGGTGTGTAACAATCAAATTGTTGGAATTGTTGTGAAAGGTTTGGGGTATTGGAATTTATTTGAGAATTTTCCCAATATTCCATATTAGGTACTTGGACTCCATAGTTTTGCATATTTTGAATATGTTGTGTACCTTGACGAAGTTGGCTACTGTGTGGTTGTTGACGGGGTGGATGAGCTTGTGGAATTAGTTGCTTTCTAACTCTACCTTTGCCTTTGTTGATGGTACGATTTGAATCCATTTTGAAGGTAACTATTACAATAATTACAATATTAGTGTTAAATAAAAAATTAATAGAGTTTATAGTAGTAGTAGTAAAAATAAAGAAGATCAACAATTTCTAATAGTAATTAATAATAACAATAACAACCATAATAAAGACAATGACAATAGAAATTAAATATACTAACATAAATATTAATTAATAAGACTAATAATAACAATAAAAATAACTAGATAAGAGTAACTAAATAATTTTTTAACTAGATAGTTATTATTATTAATAAATATTAATTAATAAGACTAATAATAATAATAATAATAATAACTAGATAAGAGTAACTAAATAAATTTTTAGTAGATAACAACAACAACAATAATAACAATAACCAAATAAGAGTAACATAAATAAAATTATAACTAATAACATTAATAATAACAGTAATAGTAACTAAATAAGAGTAATTTAGTCTCTCTCTTTAAAAAAAAAAAGAGGCATTAGAATAGATTTATAGCTAATTAATAATAATAACAATAACAATAATAATAAAAGATGGAAGATGCTGTGAAAAATATGATATGGAGGCAATCTATTTATAGATAAAATTCATTATTTAAAAAAAATATGAAGCTAATAATGAGGATAATAAATTATGCAAAAAAATCTAAGTAACAAATAAAACATTGACACTTGGCAGAAAATATTGATAATTTTTATTTTTATTTTTATTGATAAAATAATGAAGAAATTATTGTAAAGCTTTTATTATTTGTTGTTAAAATATTAAGAACATACAGCATTGTTTAGATGTTGTGTTGGAGCAGAAAATAGCGCCCGACGTAATTTTTTGATATTCGCGTTGTTGTTGTAGCTTGTTGCGTCGAAGCAACGGATGCAACAAAATTTTTTCCACACCGTTGTGGAGGCTCTAAGTGGCTCCAGGTTATGTGCATCCTTATGGACCCGCTGGTAAATTGTTTTTAAAATTAAAATACTTATTTAATAGAATTATTAGAAAAAAAATTAAACAACTATACTTCTAAAATTTTATCTATAACTAACTATCTATATTAATATATTTTGAAAAAAAAACTATGGTGAAAAGCAATAATAAAATATAATATAGCGGTGATAAATTATGAATGTAATTATAGTAAAATATAACATATTATTTTTTCATGAAAATTTCAACTAATATAGGTAAAAAATAATATTGGTTATGTTAAAACATGAAGACAAAATTAATAAAACATGAGTGCATATATAGTAAAAATGTAAAGGTGATTATGGTGAAATATGATGAAAATTAAGGTAAAATATGAAAAGTTAGTTTTTTAAGAGAAATCACAACTAATATGAGTAAAATATAACATCAACTAATGTGAAATATTGAATCAACTATGGTGAAATATAAATATAAAAGTAGTGAAATATGAAAACAACTATAGTAAAATATGAAGATAACATTAATAAAATATAAATGTAACAGTGATGAAACATACTAAAATTGTAGTAAATATAAAAATAATTATGGTAAAACATGAGAAGTTAATTACTTTAGAAAAAATCATAACTAATATTAGCGAAGCACAACAATAAATGTGGTAAAATATGAAAACAACAATGGTAAAATATAAAGTCAATTTTCGTGAAACACAAGTATAAAAGATGTAAAACATAATAATAATAATGGTGAGACATAATTTTAAGAATGATAAAATCAATTACAATATTAAATATCATATCAAAAGTGGTGAAATATAACTACAATTACAATAAAACATATAATAATATTTTAAGTTAGAAGTATATTGATATTGATATATATATTTAGAGAGAAAATTCTCAAAAAAAAAATGGTATAGTTTTTCAATAATTATAAGTTAAAATGAACCAACTTAAGAAAAAAAAGTCTAAGGTAGGGACTAGTTACATAATGCAATTTGTGTAATCAGTTACACCATATACCAATTGTAGGTATACTGTACACCATATAGTGTGTTGCCGTTTTGTTTTATTTTTTTATTTCAATTACTTTATCTTCAACTATAGTCATCAAATAAATAAATAAAGTGAAATTTTTTAAAGATTTTTCTCTACAAATATTAGTATATCATTTATCTTTAATATTGCTATACATTTAGCTCAAAAATATTATGTTTATATTTTACTATTTTTATGCTGAAATTTTATCATTATAGAAATAATGTTTTCTATCATTTTTGTCATGAAGTTTTACTACTAATGTTGATGTAAAACCTAAGGACAATATAGGTGAAATATAAACAAATACAATGATGATGAAATATAATATAATAATGGTAAATTTTGATAGAAAAATAGTGAAATATCAACATAATTGTAGCAAAACATAAGCATAACAATGGTAAAATATAAGTCTATTAGTGATGAAATAGAATATCATAATGGTAAAGTAAAATCATAGCGATGAAACACATGTGTGGTTGAATGGTGAAAGGTTCGTACAAAAATAATAAAACATGAACACACACACAAAATTAGTGCCAAAAGTATACCAATATAGGTATCTATTTATAGAGAAAACTCTCATAAATATAATGGTATTTTGTTATTCATTTATTTGATAATATATGTTAAAGATAAAGTAGTTATAAACAAAATGAGTGATATCACTGGTCACACTATGCGCAGGGTATAACCGGATGAACTATAGAAATTACCTCCTGAATGGGATTAAATTCCCGTGATGTACCTGCGCCTTTAGTAGTGATACCATTTGAGTAAAATGTTTTCCAATATTTATTATAAAATAAAATAATAGTAATGTCATATCAGTTAAGGCAAATATATTTTAATTAAGGTTGGAAACTTTTCTTCTAATCAAATAATGAATAAATTGCATATAATTTTTATGCTTGTTATTATAATGGCTAGAGGCTCTTTAATAGAATCGTTAGAGTTATTTGTCATTGGAGATGTAAACGAGCCAAGTTGAGTCACCCCAACTCAAGCTCGAATCAAATCTTACGAACAAAGCTCAACCTCGGTTAGTACAAGCTCACAAGCTTAACGACTCGACTCATTTAAATTTAAGTTTAAATGATGCTCATTAATGACTTGAATCACTTCATTTGAGATAAACAAGCTAAATCAATTTATTTAAAGTTAATCTCGAATCAACTTATTTATAAGTTTGTTTGACTATTTAATTCATGTAGAAAATATTATTCATATGAGCCTATTTAGCTTGTTTAAGAAACAAACTTGACTCAAACTTGAATGGCTCGTTTAAAGGCTTAAGTGCCTCATTTAAAGGCTCAAATGACTCTTTATGAAAAAGGCCTTTACATAGCATTTGTCATTTCCAACAAAATTAATGGTAAAACAAAACTCTGAAAATTTCCAGTACAGAAAGCATGGACCACAACCATAGCAAACCTAGAATATATGGATATATAGCATACCTAAAAAAACATACAATGGGCTAAAAACATAATCAATGCCCTTGTTAATCCTCTAGTTTCCAAAAATAAAACTCCATGATAGCAAACCTGTAACATATACATATAGCATACCAAAAATATATAATAGACCTAGAACATAATTAATAACATTGTTAACCCTCCAGCATCAAAAAATAAAAGATCCAAGATAATTCACAAAATATGGCTAGATCAAAAGAGCTTTGGAAAAAGAAAATCCAACACAATTTACATAAAAAAAGGTTAAAATACCAAACTAAAATGAATACCAACCAAGCACAAAGCCTTAGTAGTTAAACCCATTATTCTCTATTCTCCATTTATTTAATAAAAGGGCTTCAACACATCAATATGAAACAAAAACAAATATGTATTTTGGTAAGTAAATAGTAATTATGGTATCAATACTTTCATAGAAACATTTATCGGCATGCACATGCAATCAAAATTTATATGGTAATAAAGATTTTGCAATTAGAATTTTAGGATACGAAAAATCAAATAAAAGCAGCAACTACTTAATAATAGTTTTCTTCAAGTATTAAAATATAAAATATTTTATAGCTGTATAATTCAAATTTAGAAAGTCTTTCTAAAGGGTTGAGAATAGAGTAGTCTAGTACTCACCTTTTATCAGCTATATTCGTTATAACTTATAACCCTCAAACAAGTCTAACAAGATCTAGAGTCCAATTAACTCATAAAACTCAACACTAAAGTTAGTCAACCATAACAACACTTAGAAAAAAATGACAATCCACAAATCTTTCCTTGAAAAGTTAAATTATAACAATGCATATTAAATCACATTGCTATACCTTGAAGAAAGAACTAGAAAACAAAAATGTTAGACCCCTTCTAAAGAATTTTATATGACCAACCTACTTTTGGTGGGTTTTAACATTAGAGTAGCATATTTTTGCATTACATATGAGTTAAAAATAACGACACATGCATCATTGCCAGATAATTTGCAAATGTTGAAAGCATAAATTTCAGCATAATAAAGTTTCATTCACCAAACTAGCACAAGACCGGCCAATTCCAACTTCATATGTTCCTATCTTCATGATAAATAGGAAAACCTCCATTTATAAACATGAAAAACATACATTATATTTGTGTCTTTCAAGCATTATTTATAGATGTTTAGTACATTTACTATTGTGATCTATGCTCTTATATGTAGGTATTAACTTATCATTGAAATATTCAATTATCATTGGAATTTTAAAGCAACAATGAGGATCAAAATGTATGGTTTGAGAAGTATATGTATGTACAAGCATAAAGAATTGAAATTTTGTCCATGATCCACTCTGAATTTGGAAAACCTTTAAACATGAAAGTTGTATATCTCTTCGTTAGCTTTCAAACGCAAGTTGAATCACCTCACTTCAAGGTTGGATGAAAAAATTTGTAATACCCCAATTTTTTATCTAATATTAATCCCAAGAAATTAATAGATTAACCAAATTATAATATTTATTCTGAGTAATTTATATTTTAAATTAACCCTAATTCTAGATGATTAATATTTTAATCTTTTCTTTTCTTTTTCCTTTTTCTTCTTCTCTTGCCCGAATTTCCTTCTTCTCTACAACCTTTCATGTTCCTTCTTCTCTGTCCCAACCAAACTTCCTCTGTCAAGCTTCCCAAGTCAAACCATCACCTCCCACAAATCATGGAACGTGCCTCGTTCAATTTTTACCCAACATTTACTCTCCAATTGTACCTTATCCTCAACCCATGCATATGCCCCCTCTACTATTTCTCCTTACCATATATATTGGTGTGTGTTGGTGTGTGCTGGTGCGAGTTCAGTCAAAAGAGTTTAGTTGGTTGAGGTTAGTAAAGTGAACACAACATAACTCATGCAAGTATACATGGTAACCCTAAGTAGTAAAGAGGTAAGAAGTTGTCGATCCCATAGGGACTAAGAGGAGAGAATTATGCTAGCTAAAGTTGAGTATCCCATTAATCCTTTGATGTAGTGAAATACTAATAAGGTGATGTTGAGAGTATAAGAAATACTCGAGTGCGTAGAGAGTTAAAAATTTCAATGCAGGATAGATGTAAGGGAAATAAGGAGGTAGAGTCATGAGAGTAGAGTTGTTAACTCTAAATGTGTGTACCCTATGACAATTCATAGCATGTCGAGTTTGGTGGATATTAATCCTCCTATCTTTACTGGGTTTCACTCAATAATGAAACATGCTCTTAGGTCGTCTCCATCATGGTGTATGGGCCCTAGCAATGTCGCAAAATAAGGGTTGAAGGATCAAGGATAGGGTTTCTTCACCTCTCAGTGCCAACCTTGTCACCATTTGTCATCGTAGGTTCCGCACACTATCCAGTTGATACAGAATTTGGTTAGGTGCATGATGTGGCCGATATTCAACACCCAGATAATTTTAGCTTAACAAAATGAAATATCATTAAGCTCAACAAGACTATAAATGTCAAGATTATAGCAACACAGGCTATCAAATTTTTATTTCACTAGAAGTTAGTCGAAGCTAAACTTCTTCCGGCCAACATAAAATAAAGAAGAGAAAGAAGGGAAAGGACTAGGGAAATCACGGTATTCCAACCCCTATCTGACCCAATCGCTCCTTCTTCTTTTTCCTCTATCAATGAAGCTCTGTTGGGACTCTTCTCCTTTATTCCCTTACTCCACTACTCTTCTGTCGCTATTGTTATTTTCCTCTCTTTTTGGAATCCCTAACTTTCTTCTCTTTCGATCTTGGTTGATTAATCGATTGATTGATGCCCCCTCTTTCTTTTCTACTCGGGGTATTGATAAAGTGCATCCATGTAGATAGGACAAAGATTACTTGGCGTTGCAAAGGTCGACTACACCCAGACGTTAGGCGACTGTACCCTATTGTTAGGTGGCAGCATCCTGCAGTGGTCCCTAGGTGAATGCTACCAGATTTAGAAAATGCATGCATGCTGCTTTTGTCGACATGCAGACTTATGATGGTGACTGAGGCAACAACTCCTATGGTCTGGTAGGGTAAAGAGATGCCCTGAGACATTGGGGAGTTGTCATTCCTACACATATCTTGAAAGTAGATGAGTAAACGCATAAAGCTTATGAGTAGTCATAAAAGTGGGGAATGTTGTTAGTTCAAAGGATAAGAGAGTTATTTTCAAGTTAAACTCATGTGATTTGTGTGATATCTCAAAAGGTGAAAAATCATATAGAATCACACCATATGAATCCTTCATATGAAAAAAAATCATGAAATAATGATATTCACAAGGTCCTTTAATCAGCTCAAATCCACTCATATAATATATGTATGCATATACCAATCTAAGTATCTCTACCTCATTTAATACTCAAATCCCTCCCTCCATTTATGTTGAGCATCATAGCCCTAAATGCCACCTTTTTCTCCTTCTTTATTGCCTTGTGCGTTATCACCATTCATAACCCACTCACCACTTTCCACCGTCGACCACAAAGCACCACCATCTCCTCAAAAAACCAACCACCACTACCTCCCCATCTGCCCCTCATCGTCGCCCAACCAATACCACCCCAAGCCACTCCTTTTTCCTCTCCTCGTTAAGCTCTATTTTATTTTTGTTAAGGTGCATGATCATTCACACCTCACACACCCCAACTGTACCCACTCTTGCACTATGCTCGCACGGGTTTGCACACAATTGACGCGCACCTTTTCTTCTTGTCCATATGTATCACACAACTCAAGCACACCTTTCTCCCTTCTCCTATGCACATCTTTCCCTCTCAGCATGTGCATGCATTTCACACTTGCTTGTGCACCTTTGATATTCCCTTTAGCATAAATCTGCCTTCCCTCTAGAGCCACTACATTCCATCATACTCCCTTGTAGCCAAGCTCCTCCACATATCTCGGTTATCCCCATTTCTACCCTATTCTACTTGAATTTTTCATTGGTTGTAGTATTAAGTTCTAATTGTGTATTATCCTTGTTTCATAGGTGATTTTTCCATGATCTCGAAGGAGGTAGGTTAGGCTTATGTGCCTAGACATTAGTGTGCTTTTTGGTAAGGATATATGTCATTGCTTAGAATTTTATGTGTAATGTGTATTTTTGTATGTAATATCATGTTGGTAATTTTATTTGGATGATTTTCTTATGATAATGTTATTATATGATATCTTGTGTCGTAAGATGAAAACGTGAGTTGTGAAAGAATGGATTTGTGCATATTACTAGTTGGCATGAATCAAAAATATGTGGTATTTATATATAATTGTGGTTATGTACTTCAGGATGATATATACATTTTGGAGAATGAAAATAATTAATATTATGACTTGTAAGGTTTTATGAAAATATGAGTGGTTTGCTATCATAAGGGTATTTTGGTCAATATGAGTTTAATATAAAAAATTTGTGATTCTAAATGGGAAATAGACTTTAAATATGCTAAATATGATACTATAAATATTTGTAATAATAATAAGTATCATAAGTATGATAAAATGAGAAGGTGGCTTGAGTCATGAATATTAATCCTAGAGGCATGTTCGTTATCGCTTGTGTAAGATGTTGGAGTTATGCCTTAATTTTTGGATATGATATTAAAAATATTATTGTATGTCAGTGTACTAAATTTGGTGATGGTAGTTTTATGGGATAAATTATTATCATATTATGAAATTAGAGTTTCTTAGGAGGATTATAAACCTTTTTCCTTGGGGAATGCCTCTTATAACCATGTGGTTGTGCCATATATGTTTTCAATGATGTGTTATGCATATACACATGAGTCCTACATGATGACCTTGTTATAAACAACTATGAATAATATAGTAGTCACTTAAAGTGAAAGATCACGTGAGTCAGGCCAAGGTATTGTATGTCTGTTCCATCAGACAATAATAGTGACTCAAGAGTCTTCTGCCTTAAGAGATGCATTGACTCGTTCCACTAGATTAAGAATAATGGGGTTTTCTGAACTTAACATGAATGAGAATATGATTCTAAGATAAGAAACTAATGAATAAGATATTAATCACTTAAAGTGAAAGATCATGTGAGTCAAGACTAAGGTATTGTGTCTGTTCCACCGGATAATAATAGTAGTTGAGGTGTGTTATGCCATGAGAGGTGCTTCACGCCATTATAACGGTTTAAGAATAATGATTAGAAGTTTTTTCTCTAGTATATGTTAGATCTCTTCCACTGGATGATAATAGTGGCTTAGGTGTGTTCTTCTCTAAGAGTTGCTTCAATATGTTACACCAAATTAAGAATAACAGGGTCTATGAACTCAACGTAAATAAAAGTATGGATCTTGTTTACATCTAATAATGAGTTATAGAATCATTTGTTACCTTACATTGCTTTATGTTAACATACATATAAGCTTATCTTATTACGTGAACTTATGTAATTCTATATAACCTTACTTCAATTGTATGGTCACATAACTTGGTACATAGCATACCAATCATCCTTCTCATGGGTTTTGTTCATTCCCATGAGTAGATGAGTTTTTATGCAATTTGATGAGGACCATTTTGATTACTTTTCTACATACGATAATTTATTTGTAGGGGAGTGATTCTTATGTATCGAGGTTGGGTGTCGAGTCATGTTATCTGGTTATCGCTTTTAGCCTAGATACCTTTTGGGACTCTTAGTTCCCAATGTATCCCTTTATATATTTTTAATATTGTACTTGGGGTTAATCTCCAAAATCTTATATAATGTTTATGGAAGTTCTATTATTCTTTGTTTATCATGCTTTAAGTCTTACCTATTTTACCTTGTATTCGATGAAAGGATGGTATGGTAAGTTAAACTTATATTGAGTACGGTGTTAACACCAGACCATTTTGATATTATGCTTCTGCTAAAATGAATTTTTCTATAGTAAAATTTGGGGTATTACAAAAGTTATGGCTGAAATATAAAATTATGTCCAAACAACAATAAAATGGACAAATAGAGCTTAATACGGTATGAGTTTGTTGTGCTACATAGTTGTGTTCAATATCAATGTGATATTATGTCTCTGCCTCCAACACCATGAGGTTATTTTGAGCCACACAGTCATGTTGGTGCCAACAATTAAGATTTTTCACAATTTCAAGGTCATTTCAATGGTTATTTTGGGATAAATTTTCCAAACTAATTTAGCACAACTGAGGACATTCTCCGATAGTCTCTCTCAGTTTTTTCCCTCTCTATTCTCCACTCTTATCCATCATCTATTCAAGTAACATTTAGCTTTAGTTTTTCATCTATACTCCAACATCATGGTTTTTTCTAAACTATTTCTTTATCCATTTTAATTATATATTCTCCTATAGTTATTGTGCTTTTTAATTCAATCTTGTATGAGTAATCATTCATTTTAGGATTGAAATAAGTTTATTTTCAATGTTGGTTTGATGAATTAATATACTTGATCTTAGAAATTGCTTGGTTGTGTTATTCAATTGCTATGGTTCAATTGTGTAGGTTTAATTCAATTGGCCACTAATTTAACTCAATTAAATTGTTAATAGAGACACTATAAGTTGAAGATTTTTGATAGAAAATAGTAATTGTACTAGAATTCATTGATCAGGAAATAAGGTTAGCGATTCTCAAGAACTTATTTGACTAACATGAACTTAATGGGTTTAATTTGGTATAACACCATAAAAATAGTTCTTAGAATGAGTTATTCATGACTTTTAGTTGTCAAAAGAGGTTAATAGTTATCATTAGTTAGTCAATCCTAACATATAGAGGGATATGAGACACAATTGATTTATCTATTAATTCACATTATATTTGTAACTTAGGTTTAACCCTAGGCATTTCTTATTAACCGGAATTTGTTATTAGAATCATATAATATTTGTGATGCTTTTTATCATTATTTTTAACTTTTTCATTTTGATTAGTTTAGATAGTCATAAATAATAGAAATTAGTAATTTACAACAAAGTTCTTATGGATACAACCTTGTATTGCTATAATGGCATTCATGTGCTTGGGGATTTAGGCAAACGCCCACCATAAAAGAAACCAAATATAATGCTCTAAGATAAACCACACATGTTCAACTATAAAAATAATAGCCACACACAAACATCCCTAAGAGAGAAAAAGAATAAAAAGACTCAAAATAGAATCTTTATAAGTTTTTTTTTTATTTCAAGAACGACCTTATACGTCTCTTATTGCAACAAAATATTTTGTATGATAAACACCCCTCTTAAATACCAAAAAAATTGATCCTGGATTGATGAACTAATCAAAGAGATCCCTTATTGAAGCAAAAGACTCGTTTTATCACCTTTGTTAAATTCCTTGCTCAACCTAAATAGCATGAAAAATAAGATATATCTTAGAAAAACCTAAGTAACTAATCCCTTAAAAAAATTAAACCAATAAAATTAGCTCAGCTAAAGCTTGGGTTTCCATATGATAGTGCGGAAGAACCATAGTATAACAAACATCAATAACCTTAGTGGAAACATCAATACAGTGTGATTAGATAGAGATAATGTCCATGGTAAATAATAAGATAATCATGGTGGATATGAAACATCGAAGTTCTATAGGAAACTACATGAAAATGCCACATATAGTTTTGGAAATTGATCAATCCCTACCATGAATCCATGAACATTAGTTAATAAAGGACACAAGGGGGCTCAATAAAAGGAACATGGAGGATAGAACATAGTAAAATTATGAGAGTTTGTTTTATTAATTAAAATAATTTTGTACATCATGTGTAATCTTATAAGCAAGTTGAGCTGACAACAATCATAATAACTTCTAACAATCTTACATATTTGTTTTTAACTTCTTCTAACTAACAAATGAAAATATCATCTAGTAAATATTTAACACGATGATCATGGCCAATCAAATATCATAATAAATTTACATGCAAATAGAGAGATGGAAAACATACAACAATAGATAAGTCCTAATCTAAGTCAAATGAATCTATCTTGGGTAGCAGAAGAACTTCTAGCACATTTGTCTTCTCTTCATGTTCTTCCTAAAGTGTGAGGCTCAACTAAATAAGATGTACGCATATATAGGCAAGGCGAATCCATAACAGAATTAGTGGGGCTCAACTAATAAAAGTTATAAGAAACAAGATCTATACCTAAATTGTGAACAAGGTTTAAGCACATCATAGGAAATATATTGTCTTTATAATTTCATTATCTACTTTCTTCTTAAAATAAGGAAAGACATTAATTTAAAAAAAATAAATTTTAATTTACAAATTACCTTAAATCCAAATAAAAAACAATTAATAATCACTGAGAAAAGTGTGGAGACATGATTGCTATATTTTAAAGTTTGGAACTTCCATAAACCTAAGATCTTGCACAAAGCAATACCTATATTATATTTATAGCTAATGATACTCGATATGAATCAATGACCCTTCCCTTAGTACTGAAAATAGCTTCCAAAGCAACTATGGTGATAGGTATTGACAATATCTCTCATGCCATTTGTGAAAACATATGAAACTTTAAAGTATCTACCTTCCACCACTCTAAGGCTCTAAAAGATCATTCAAAAGTATCATCACAAATGAACACACTCTCCTATAAATATATATTTGATTCTGATTTTGTAGGGAGTTACATGTTAGATTATTTCACAAACTACTTAAATATTGATCTTTCATAATGACAACTTTATTTCTTACACCAGTGACATCCAAGAAAGAACCTTCACCTTTGTCTGAGCACATCGAAGACTTTTCTAGGCTACTTACATAACTTTGAGCATACTAATTAAATATCTCACAAAGTGTATCCATAACATACTCAATGTTCTTCTTAACATCATCATGGTTAAAAATAATGGAAAATGTATGTTCAACCAATGTCGTTTTACACCTAGGATCCAACACAGATGCAACAATCATTAATGGATTACAATCACCCTAATATTTATCAAACTTTAGATTCATCTTTAATATCATAACTTGGGAAAATGTCTCAGAAAATTTTATCTTCTCATATAATTTTACTTTAAACCTCCATTTCTTAGGCTGAAAAAATATTTACCATCAGATAATCACTCTCTAACATAATATTGGTCACCTCATAAAAAACCTCAAAAAGGCCACTCACTATCTTACCTTGCCTCCATTGTTCAACATAAGTTAGCCATATAAATGATGGGTCCTATTCTACATACCTAGGAAACCCATATTTCAACTTTGAATTGGTGACCAGTGTTACAAATGTCACATTCCAACAAGTACATACATCTAACACCAACTTATTTGTAAGCAATCTCACTAAACTTCAAAAAAGGATATTTAAAATCAAAAAATATTTTACACTTTCACAAACATTGTTGAGAACTCTTTTAATCTTCTCAAAACCATATTAAATGAACATATTTAGGGTGTGATTGCAACACCTAATATGAAATTTTTTTACTAGCAACACTCACAAAAGATATTGAATACCTATCAAATGGACCAAACCATATGCTTGACTCATGTGACTAATCTCCAACAGATCAAGGTCACCCATTTCAAAGAACAAATAGGACTTCATTAGGGATGTATCGGGGTTAGGTTTAAGGGTTTAATGATTAAAAGGAAAATAAGGATTCAACAAATATCCTAAAACCTAGTATAATCATGTTGATATAGAGAATCTTCTTATAACTTTGAACTTATCAAGGTATCTTCCCATTACATAACGTAGCATCATATAGGAAAAGTATCTTCATGTTGGGCCTCCACATCATTTTCACCACTTCTCTTCAAAAATAAAAGAAAGAATGCAGACTAATTTTTTTCTCTCTTTTTTCATTTTTTTTGTGTTTTTGTTTCCACCAGACTTATTATTTTGGATTCTCTTTAACACATTCTTCACATATAACCTTGAATCACATGTGTAAGTTACATAAGAAATTCTACTAGTTTTTAGAACAAGGGAAGATATGTGTTTTAGGTTTGGTTAGGAAAAATGTGGGTGATGAAAAAATAAATTTCAATGTAAAAGGCTCCAAGAGGTTAACTAAGGGGTGTATAACTCATGTACATAAAAAATAGGATAGAAATCTATCTTTCTATTTGGTGGTAAATCCTAAGGTGTATTTATCACTTTTCTTAATTAGGGTGGTTATGACTTAAAAGATTTAATTAGAATATGAACAAGCTCTAGTAATCTTTATAGTCAATTGCAAGAGCTATAATAAGTAATTTGATCAAAACAAATTAGTGCATATGAGGTTTATAAATAAAAATGAAGCCAATAAAATATGGATTATTTTATGTGAAACGCTAAAAAAAGAAGGCCTATATTGCTCAAAAGCTCACTACAGGTTGTGATGAATCTCAACATGCCATGTTCATGATTAGAAAATCATACATGTTCTTACTCCTAATATATCCAATCATATACATATGTGTTTCCTAGATTCAAATTAACACACAAAAAAAATACCCACTTGACTTTTTCTCAAATTTGTATGCTCTTTTAGCATGATTTTGAAGATAAGTTTATCATTGACTAGTTAAGGGCTCCTAAGAATCAACAAAAACCAAAAAAAACTTGTCTAAACATAAATCACACAAAAATACTAAAAAAATTGATAAATAAATAAATAAATAAACACATACCATATCAATGAAGTACAAAAATGAACCAAAACTCCCCCACACTTATCATGGACATTGTGTTCAATGGACAATGAATCCACACAAAGGAGGAGGTAATTCATTATATAAGTGAAAACACATAGAAGGTACCTGAAAGGTGAGAAAAATACTAGGGAAGAAGTCCTTGTTTCTAGGCCAACATGACCCATTTCGTGAAACACATCCCCACTTTATGTTACTTCACAAGTGTTCCATTCATGTTATATCCTAACTTCAAATTTTTTATGTCCTTATGCCCTACAATTCCTTCATAAAAATGCTAAGTTGCTATAAATTTTTAAATGAAAGAAAAAAAATTAGAAATTCCTACTAAATCAAAACAAAATCCAAAGAAATTTTTTAGCATAAACTAAATTAAACACACACTTAGATTAACTCTCAACAAGTGGTTGTAGTCATTAGCTTGACTCTAGTACCATTCACTTAGGATTCTTTAAGTGTATGGCAGTTATGAGGCTCTCAACTTCTCCACCTTTATAAACTTTCAATCGTTTCCCATTTACCTTAAATGTTCATTTTAATAGACTACTTATCTCTATTGATCTAAAGGGAAAAACTTACATCACTATGAATGGTCCAAACCAATGTGAATGTTTCTTACTAAAAAAAATACAAGTGGGAATAAAAAGGAGTACTTATTACCCCTTTTCAAATGCTCATTTTTTTTTATTCTTTGATCATGCATATTCTTTATGTGTTCCATGTATATTCGATCAATTTCATACGCGCCTAATTAAAATTCAACAAGCTTGTTTAATTGTAGGAGTCTTCTTTCACCCACAAGCTGCATATCCATGTTAAGAAAACAAGTGGCCAAAAAGCTTTATGCTCAAGTTCTACAAGAAGGTGGAAAGATTTACTAAAAACAAGTTTATAGGGAGACATTCCTATTGAGGGCTTTTAAAAGTAGTCATGTATTCCCAAAGTGTGTCATCTAACATTAAAAACCAATATTTCCTACATGTATTAACCATTTTTTCCAATATTTTTTTAATTTCTCAGTTTGAAATTTCTACTTGTTCACTAGTTTGGGGATGATCTAGACTTACAACCTTATGCATATATTGATATTTACCCAAGTGAGCATTAAGGGCTCTATTACAAAAATGAGAACACCCGTCACTTATAATAGTTATTGGAGTTCCAAATCTCATAAAGATACTATTTTTTAAGAATTTTGTGATAACTTTTGCATCGTTAGTGGGAGTTGCAATAGCTTCCACTAACTTAGAAAAGTAAATGATCCCATAAAGTCAATACCCCAAATATCAAACAATTTAACCATTAAAATATGTGTAACAAGCATTTCTTATTTTCGAGAAAAATTACTAACCCTTTGGCATCCATCGTAGGCCTTAGAAAAAGCATAGACATCATAAGGTAGGCCAATAAAATCCACTTTATATAACTTTTGATGTAGTTCTAGCAGGTCCAAAATGACCAAAACTTTATATACTATGATAATGAGATAAAATAGAATAAAACTCATGTTTAGGGACGCATTTCATTACTATTTGATCTAAACATATTCTATAAAGATAAGGATTATTCCAAGAATATTATCTCAATTCATACATAAATTTCTTCCTTTGATGACAAGAAAGGTTATTAGGTAGGATTCCACATATAAGATAATTTATAATATCTGCATACCAGGGATGATTTGTAACTGCATAGATTGCTTTGTATGGGAATGTGTCATGAATAGGCTCAACCTCCTTAATTACCTCATATGATGATGGTAAATAGTGTGTTGTCGTAGACATGCTAAATTAAACCCTAAACACACACACACAAATAGTAAGTAGTGAGTAGGGGTCAATCCCAAAAATACTATAATCTAATTCGTATATTTCTATTATCATATAAATTCCCCCATAAAATTAGGAAAAATAATCACAAATAATGAAAAGAATAAAAAATAGAAATTAACACAATATTTGAATAACAATAATGGTATAATAGGGGTTAGATTACATATTCAACACATGGATGATCATCGAATAAAATAGTTATGTAGTATTTCTAATGTCAACCTATATAAGCTCACAACATCCACTTCCTAGCATCCCCTTATGCAAATAAACTAATGTTTGTTTATGATTTATTGTCTAACCGATTAAAAACTTAGGATAAGATATCTATATGTAATTAATGGAAGCATTAATGAATAGGGAGTAGCTATCTAGAACTATAATTATGGTTAACTCAAATTATATAGTTCTAAAAATCAATAAACATAGATTAAATCATTCTTCCTATTTGCTACTTGCAGATGTATATGTTAATAATTACGAGTTAACTATACTATCCTAGCATCCGACTAGTATTCAAAATAATTAGGCGGCTAAGCTACATAATAAAGTCTTAATCTTAAATCGGTGATCATTAAACTTGATTTATTAATCTAACAAAAAATATATATAACAATTAAGTCTCATTCATATCTCACGATCAATTATCCCATACCCTGCAATTATCCTCCTACCCCATACTAATCTAGCCTAACATATTGACAACACTAGAGAACTTAAAACCTAAACACATAAAATCATAATTTTAGTTAATAGAAATAAAAAATATTAAGTTAATCTACACAAAGTCACAAACTCAATTAATTAAACCAATAATGAGAATTGCATCAAACACAGGAAAAGTAAGAAATAAATGAATGAGATAAAGGAAAGAAAGAACTTTGTAGATTGTAGAATTGCAAACTCCATATGATCTCCCATCCTTCAATAACAACAATGAACTAACAAAATCTAACAAAAGAACCCTAATGGTTTAGAAATAATGAAAAAAAAGTCAAAATTTTGATGGTTGTCTCTTCAATGTTTTATTCGACCTAATATATACCATATATATAGGCAGAAGGTCGTATGAATAAAATCCAATATTTGGCAAAAATATGGTCTGTATTAGTAAATACGAAGAACCCATATTTTTTCTCTAATGCTATACTCGTGGATGAATTAGTGGAACACGTGGAAGGAAAAATAAGGAAATACAGGTTATATTTTCATAAATATGAGGGGTTCGTATTTCCTCTCTTCATTATCTTCTCTTGATTTTTCTTCATGTGAATTCTTTTTTAGGATTTTGCATGATGGTACATCTAAATTTCCATGACTCCAAGCTTTATTTTCATATTGTGATTCTTTTCCTTAGTTATTAGCCTAAATTACCTTGATTTCATATTTTCTTACAAAACTAGGGCAATAGAGAAAACTAGAGGAAAAGGGTGAAATTGTTATAACAAATAGCATAAGCTAAGCCAAGATATGTTAAATAGTTCCTTAACATATTCACCTATCAAATATCCCCATGACTGAAATGTTTTTTCCCTCAAGAACACAACCATAAAAAGTATGAGAAGTCCTAAATATCAAGTCACATATGATCCGCCTTAGAATAGTCAATAAAAGATATCAATAATTGATCTACAAAATGCACATATTTCATCGGGACTCAAAATAATGAAAAGTAAGCATGCGTAAAATCATTTTCAAACTCATTTGAAGTTACATATATCGCCACTAAGTCACCATATAATCTAATTTGTAAGTCATCAATGTGAACAAATATGAAGGTTTATGCTAATTGATTCTCACTTCAGACAAGTGGAAACACTCTACTCTCATGTGTTTCAGGTTTGTATTTACTCTAAAAAATTCTACCGATAATAATGATTGACCATAGGCTTGTGACTCTTATATATTCACCACTGCTTATAAACTGAAGCATACAAAAAACAAGAGGTGTTTTATTTGGTTGTAATGAGGATATGGTCGAAGGTAGGGTAAATTATAGGATTGTGGTGCAATGTCTATTACTAATGAAGCACACAATTTTCATAATTTCAACTCTTCATGATTTTCAACTTCACATTTTCTTCAATGAATTTTCTAGTTCCAATCATCACCTCCTATACTACCAGCATCTATTAGAATGCTATTTTTTTAACTTGATCCATGTTTCATCGAATAGTGATTTCACAATCCACCCCTTGCTTTCCAAATCAATACCTCAAGCATTTTTATTTTATTTTTTGTATTTTTTCAATTTTTTTTACAAGAACTCAATTTATTACTTACCAAACAACACTAACATACCCCTATACTTAGAGTTTCAACCATATAAATAGCTCATTACCAAATTGTGCTTCACTAACTATAGACTGAGAGATGATATATGATATGGATAATTAGTTACATATGTAGGTTAAATATCAACAAAGAATAGGCTTAAAAGCTCAATGGGATTATGCAAAGAAAAAAATTGTAATAGGTAGCAATTTTACTAAATAGTTAACAAGAAAAGTGTGCTGCAATTATCTTAATGTATGCAACAATTTTATGTAGTATTGAAGAGAATAATGAAAAGCTCTAGTTTTACACACCATTGTAGAATAGCACACAAGAATAAAAAGTGTACTAGATGAATATTATATCCATTAGTAAAACTCAAAAGCTTACCAACTTTTATTTCTATTAGACCTAATCTCTTTTTTTATTTCTATGATGACTATCAAAATTTCATGTTCAAGTTCTTAAATAGTGGAATGCAACTAAAATATTAAAAATTATTTTCCTCTTTTCCAGAATCATGTTGTAAAAAAAATTTAGTCCTAATTATTCATACACACTAAGGTTACCAATTAGAGATTTATTTCATTGTCGATGCTCAAGGTATTATCTCTTAGATTTTTTATTCCATCATTTTTTATAATAAAAAAGGAATAACCATTAAAAAATAAAAAAAAAATGCAAAGGACGCTAAAAAAGAACAAAACAAATACAAGGCACACTTAAAATAAATCAAAATAAAATAACATAATAAAATAGACTAAAATGGCAAAAAAAGGTGACAAAAATAAATAAAATAAAGATAGTATATTCTCCATGGATTAAAGTAGGCATTGTTCACAATGATTGGACCATAGAAATACAAAGTAGGGAAATGTGTAGGGCTTATCAGGGATGAGGACGAGGGGGGCCATAAGGGACAAAGTCAAAATCATACATCAAAATCCTCCACTCTATGTTCTTCACATATTGCTTTGAGTTGATGCCTATTGATTTTCCATGTTTGGTATGCTTTATTAGTTTTGAGATAATAATGTGATGATTTAGTGTAGTTTTATATTTTTTTAGAACTCTATTAAGCTTTTTTTCCCTATATAGATATAAGGTCACTAGCAATGATAATAGGAAGAGTTTTCTTATTCCCTAAGAAGGTATATTTTAGATTATTGAGTAACATCTCAACTCTATTTCTGTAGCCTTTTCTATATAGGATAGGGATTTGTATTTCATAATAGGTAATTCAACATGCTCCCTTATGTTAGTAGAATAAGATTTGAAAATATAAACACATTTCTCTATTTTCTTATCCATTTCACAATTTTCTTTTAATGCCTCATAAGTGTATGTTTCTATTGGCTTTATAAGAATAACTTCTACTTAATCATCAATTTTTAATTCAATAACTTGTTCAAATAAAGTGTCAATTATTTTCATTATAGAAATATATTCACAATAAATAGGATATCTGATGGATTCATCAATATTAAAATAAATTGTTTCCCCATAAAATTCCACAGTAAGAACCCCATTTTACACATCAATTTTGGTTTGAGAGTTTTTAGAAATGGTCTTCCTAATATAATAGGATAAGGGTTAGGGGGTCCATCATCTTGTATGTCTATAACATAAAAATGAAAATGAAAAAAAAGTTAATTCACTTGAACTAGAACATCCTTTATCACTCCATCAGGATATCTAATAGATTTATCAGCTAATTGGATCACAACATGGGTCTATTTAAGGAGTCCTAGACTTAAGGAATCAAAAACAGATAAAGGAATGACATTTATAGAGGCTTATAAGTCTAACATACACTTTTCATACATCATTTTTGTAATTTTACAAGGAATGGTAAAAATATCAAGATCCTTGCACTTAGGTGGGAGTTTTCTTTATAAAATTGCAAACACAATCTCCCCTATGATTACTTTTTCATACCCTCTCAAATTTTCTTTTTGGTGCAAAAATATTTTGAAAACATTGCATACCTAGGCAATTACTTTATTGCATCTATCAACGGAATTTTTATCTCCAACTTCTTAAAAAAATATCTAGCGTCTCTTGTTCATGATCTAGCTTCTTACCCTTAGATAACCAGTTAGGAAAAGGATCAGCATGTTTATAAGGGTTAGAAGAAATTATTTTAGCATCATTAGGAGGTTTTTCTTTGATATGTTCATGTACATTCATTGAATCTTCCTCTTCTTGATTTGGTACTTGATTATTCTTAAATTGATTTGGACCGTCTAATTGTTTTCCACTCCTATTGGTGATAACACTCAAATTTTCTCTTGGATTCCTTTCTATTTGGTCAGGTAATTTTGAGGAACTTTGTGCTTGCAATTTACCTACAAATTTTGCCAAATGACTCTCCTGGCTTTCTCTTCTCTTTATCCCATTTATTGTTTCTTGTTAAAGTTGAAGAGTGTTAGTGGCTATAGATTTAACTATATCCTCTAATGGCATTCCTCCATATTTTTGTAGTATCAGTTGTTGAGGAGACTCCACAAATGATGGGTTTGGTTGGTTTTAAGAAATAAGATAGAATTCAAGGGTTGGTTACATCCTTTTTGATTTTGGTATGATGGTGGTCTTTGATTATTCCCATACCTTAGGTTTAGATTATCCCTCCATCCTAGGTTATAAGTTAGAGCATGGGGATCATATTTTGGGTATCATTGAGGTCCACCTATCGCATTAAATTGTTTCACTTCTCGTAAAGTGGGACATGCATTAGTAGCATGACTTGCATATGAACAAATTTCACATACTTGAGTTGACGTTCTTCTTTTCACTATCTATCAACTAAAATAGGTAAATTATTTAATTTTTCATTAAGTTCTATTATACATACCACCTTTACATGGTGAGATGGAGCGGTAGTATTTCTAGTACCAAAATAATGGGAATTAAATACCATATTTGATATTAGCGTTCTAAATTTAGTTGGGTTCTTATCTACTAATGCTCCACCAATAGCATCATCTATCATATTATGGTCCATGGTTATTAATCCTTAATATAAATATTATATTAATAATTGTTCTAAAATTTGATGGTTAGGACAACTACCACGTATTTTCTTAAATATTTTACAATATTTATGTAAAGACTCTATCCCATCTTGCCTAATACCACATATTTCTTTTCTAACATTCATGTCCCTAAATTATGGCAAGTACTTTTCTAGAAATAATTATTGCATATTAACCCAAGTATTAAAAAATTCAGTAAGAAAATCAAATAACCACTCATTTGCAACATTAGTTAAAGAAAAAGGAAATTATTTTAATTTCATCTAATTTACACTTACTCCCTCCGGTTTCATACCATAATAAGCTATATGAAATTCCTTGAGAAATTTGTTAGAATTAATAATGCAGCTTGATCTAGAAGAGCTAGTATCTCAAAAACCTATAAAAATAGGAAGGACATGTATCAGTCCAGGTCTAATCTCACACTCATCATGTTAATTAAGAAGATTATGATTAAAAGTAGGAGCTGCAAGCTCCTTCAAAGTTTAGTTTGCCATCGATTATTCAATAAGTTCCTTAAACTTGTCTTCGATTCTCTCTTCATATGATGATGGGCTATCATATAGAGGCAAAGGAATAGTATGAACGTATTCCATTTGCCTTTGAGTTCTATTTTCCACCGGAGATGAAGAATTAGGATCCTCCGATTGAATGGGTTGATGTATACTTTTTCTAGAAAATGCTTTCAAATGTGGATTCCTATTAGAAATATACAAGAGGAAAAAATGAGTTATGATTAGAAGAAGAGATAAATAAATAAAAAATGATAATATAAATAAGAATTAAAGTTTCCATTCCCCAAAAATGGTGCCAAAGTTTGATGTGTTGTCATAGATACGCCAAATTAAAATATAAA